>CM026553.1:4101450-5520258 GCA_015143295.1 Tetracentron sinense | reverse complement strand
CATCCTGTCGTCCAGTTTAATAAGGCAAAAACCCTTATATTGTACTTTTTAACCTTCTTAGTTATCCTTGAATTCAATGCCCCCGCTCATGTGGCTAACCATGTTATTTTACCACGACTACCGCTGGTGCAATTGGTTGGGGTCGGCCCATGTCAAGGACTGATGTGCGCTCGGAAGAAGGCTCGCACACCCTCCTACCGTCACAGGTCACCCATTAAATTTGTTTTTTATTTGGTATCTCAAAATAGGAATAATCCACACGGAGCTTAATTACCATACATAGGAAACGGAACTCAGGGAAAACCGTGATGTAGTCCTTACAAAGCTCTGGGCCGTCTTGATTGAAAATCCAATCACCAAGTGCTTCAAACCAAAGCAGAGGAATCAAAAGATTGCTGATTCTAGTTTGGGGATTAGAACTCAATATGCTTAATGCAAGCCGCATTAGTAACTATCCCCAAAAAAACATTGCGTGATGATGTGGATCCGCCATGACCATGCCAAATGTCTTTTACCAATAGAACCAGACCCCAGCTTTTAAGTACGTAAATGAGTTAGGATATCCTAATCAATACTGGATAGGAGCAACAAATACTGCGGGCAGATCATTTTTTGTTCCAGATTCTCAGTATCAACTTTGTACATGATGTTCCAAATATTCAGATATCTCGAATGGAGTTCAGTTAAGAAGGACGAAGATGCATACAACAATACAATTTTCATACAATGAAGGTTTCCAGAACGACTTGGGAATAAGGGAATGGACAAATGTTGTAGAAGAAGATCCTGGGAGAGCTAAAGAACAAGGCTAGATTGAGAGATCTTAATGGTCCATGACCACGTGTTGTAATGAGAAATAAAATCATGCTGCGGTAGGATATATGAGCTTGTGGTTTTCCAGAAGATTCGATCATCATTTTTATGATTACTCTATACGTGGAGGATGAGGCGCAGCATAAGTATTGGAACGCTTCAATTGGCTAAACCTAAGTTAAGTTTCCCCTCTAAGGCGAAGGATTACTAAAGTTAAATTTTCATGGACGAGGCAGCAGTTTCGGAAGTGAAGCTTGGCGTAAAAAAAGTTCAATCGAATATGGACGAATTCCAATCAAAGTTGAAAAGTTTCTCAAATATACTAGTTGTTCAGTTTGGTAAAAAAAACTATAAGGGTAAACGCCCGAAAAGGTTTCATAAGAAACATCCTTCCTTCCAGAATTAGAACGACAAGACGAGAGACTAGAGCTTTGGTCCTTCTCCACCCGACATCCTAAAGTTTCAATGTTCCTGCTATTATTTGGGTAATATCAAGGTGCGGGCAATTCTACTTCCGTAGGAGGTTAAAATCGATGATTATTGAAACAAAGTTCTATTATGGCTTTTACTGTGATCGACAAAGAATGAGAAGTTTATTGACAATGTGGTAAAGAGTTTGTGATTTTTAATAATTGATGCAGTATAATAGGTGATCTCATAGTAAATTTGGATGTTGTTTGGAGGGACGGATTTCCGTGTCTTCTATTCAGAGATCTCCCCATGTTTGTTTGTCTCTCTAGCTGAGCAAGGTGGTCCCAGTCAGGTTTCTTTCACTTATTGCCATTTGTTGGAAATTGATGATTGATACTTTTGGGATGAGTTAGAGTTCATCAGTATGATGTTACTACTCTTTTTACTAGGAGGGGATTTTAATGTGAATCAGACTGTGGACGAGAAGAAAGTGGTAGAAACCCAGACCTTAAAGCCTGATGAAGGTTAATGGCGGTGATATCTATTGATGCGGTTATTTTTATGTGGAATTTTCTGTGTAAAGGGGAGTGGTGTTTTCGGGTTTTTGTCGTCTGGGTGGGTTCAATGACCTGGGTGAGAGCTCACTATATTTGGGCTATGATTTGGATAGAGTTTTATAGAATTGACTGTGGTTGTAACGTTGTCTCTCAACTACGATCACCCCACCTCCGTTACGAAATTCCCTACGGACACGACCCCTCTCCTCATTTCGCTACGATAGGTAAACGTGGACGTCATTTTTCTTTCAAAGGCCAAAATAGTGTACTAATGAAGGTTTCTGGAGTATCGTCAAAGAGGATGTGGGAAAAAAAAACATGTAATCGCTTATTTCTTTTTCTGAAGCTTATATCTCTAAAATTGCTTTAGCTTCTTGGAACAAAACAGTTTTAGCGTAATATTTTTCTTCATCTTCGAGCATAGTGAAGTCATGTGAGGAATTAGTATAATCAATTCATCCAATTAGATTGAAGATGAATAACCCAAGAATTATGCTATGCCTAAACTTGATCAAAGAAGTATTTACGACTTTGAAGAATAGTTCTGAAACAAAAATCCAGATAGCATGGTTTAAAGAGGGAGACAAGAATACGACTTAGTGTTCTGTTGTCTACACAAAATACACCGAAATGTAATATGTGCAGCTATTAAGATAAGAGGAGAAGATGCTGAATACAGAAGAAGAGATGGGTGCAAGACGCTGTTAAATTCTTCCAAAAAGTTTGCTGTTCTGACTCGTTTCTATTGTGATATTATTGCGGATAGTACTTCACATCCCTGGTTTCGAAGAAGAGAAGAGTTTCTATGCAAGAGCCCGAATATTCTGAAAGAAAGTAAAGTGGTTTTATGATGTGGTTTCCTGCGGGCTCACTGTACCGGTTGGTTTCTCGGGTCCGTCTTCATCATATGTTGGGAGGCTAGTACAGAGTGATCTTTCGTGGCTACTATTGTCAATTTTTTCTTTTGGTGAATAAGTCGTATTCATTCCAAGAGCTATTGTAAGTGCCTAACTTTTCTTTGGTGGCCTTTGGTCCCAAGTGGAAGCTCCAACACTGCTTTTGAGGCCTTTCTGGCCTATCACGTTTTATGTAATGGTTTTACAAGATTATTGGCTAAAAATGTTCAGCTCGGGTATCGCATCATTCTTCCTAAGATGTATCGGAGGAGAATTGGCTTTTTGTGAAGGCAAGAAAGAAACAGCATTGAATAGCTGAAGATTGGCTAAAAGATTTACTTTCTAACATCACTAACAAGCGTGGAGTGGGATTGGATTTTTAATCTCCTATATGTGCAAAAGCAATAATGAAGCCGACTGGGACTTTCCCTATTCTACTATGAAAAGTTTGATGGTTGTGACAAATTTTTGAACTTTCATAGGGTGCTATCTTCTCCTTTCGTCTTTCTCGTTATTCTTATGGGAGATGCATTTTTTCAATTCTTTATTCTTCATGGGGGCTGGGGCCAGAGATCCGTTATCCCCAGCTCTATTATTTTGCTACAGAGATTCTCAGTAGAGGGTTGAAGAATATTGTTTCACTCCGTAAGTAGGTTATTTAAGAACTTCCAGAAGGTTAATCCTTAAGTCATGCCTCTTTTAATTTTAGAAAAATATTTTCTTTAGGGGCATATCATCGCATCCCCAAGATCCTGACTAAGATTTCAATTGATTTTATTCAATGAGAGATAAATCAAAATACCGTTGCAACTCTTGCAATTTTTAAGTTCAATCATGATAAAATCGATACCATCAAAACTTCAAAAGTGCCAAGTCTCCTTCCGCAATCCACACAGACCTTCTTTTTTCTTTAAAGCTTTCTCTAAAGGAGCTAATGGCCCTGTCCAAAATTTCACTCGTAGAATCTTGAATAAAAAGTGAAAAATTCTCGGTAATCTCAAATCAAGGTTTGAAGTTAGAACTCACATCGTTGCGAGGGGATGGTTCGGTTTTCCCCATATCTATCTACCCTTTTATGTGCTTTTTAACAATTAATTTGTTCAGTTAAGGGATGATAAAATTTAAGTGCAGAATAAGGAAAACCAAGCAAACCACAATACAAGGATTTGTACGTGGAAACCCTTCCGGGAAAAACCACGGGACCTAGTCCAGCCATGAGAATCCACTAAAACAAAGTAAACAAGAACTTACAAGACTCGAACTTGACTCCTTCGGACTCGACACCACGATCCTTCAGTTCTTAGTCCTCCATGCCTCAAAAATTCACCACGTACTCTCAAGTCCCGTGATCAACCGTAGCCGCTTGTACTTCTCTTTGCGTCTCTAAAACAGTCCACGATCTTTCGATCGATCTCCGTCAATGACGGCTTCGGATTCCACCGACCAAATTACTCTACCACGATCCTTCTCGGATCGATCTCCTTTGGAAAGGCTCTGGAATACTCTGGCCAAGGTGTTTAATCCAGAACGGGTTGATGGTTTGATAAGAATCATCATCTAGATGGACTCCTTCAGAGGACAAGTCCAAACAAGCAAAATTGTAGCTTTAGGCTTGCAAACTCTAGGTTTAAGGCATTAACAAAAGGGAAGGAGAACACTAAGATTCCAGAGCTTTGATGAACTCTAGAAGGAGTTAAAAACTCTCTATACTCTCCCAAAGTTGTACTTCACGAAGTGGAAGGGTTTTACCTTTATAGGGAATCAAAAACAATGTTTAGATGTTGCTAAAAACCAAGAAGGAAGCTGCCAAAATCATCAAAATAGCAAAAAATCGAATTAGGCAAAAATTCCATATCAGGGTCGACCCATGGGGCATATTCAGTCGACAGGATGGTGTCTTTCGATCAACCGGATGGTCCTCATGGTCGACCCATGCTTTTCCAACTCTCTGCCCAAATTGCTCATACAAAAAGAGCTATACCCAGGGTCTCCCCAAAATGGTCAGGGTCGACCCTGAGGCGCCAACCTGAATTTTAAACTTCATTTTTGGGTCTCGCACCCTTCATGAAAGTTGTAGATCTTTTCGACATGGTCGTTTTGACATATTAGGGAGCAAAATCCAAACTACGGTTGGTGAGATACGCTCAAAACAAGTAACCTTGGTTTTTAAAAAAATTTCAGACTTTAAAACAAGTTTTGCATTGTTTATCTCATCACCTAGGGTCCGTATGGTTAGTCTAGTTCACTTACCACCTAAGGCATCATGTTAGGATAATTCTAAGTCAAATCCCACCTATGGTAGTATGGTATCTATGTCACTTACCATCCTATGAAGGAAATGATCAACCCGAGTCTTCAACTTAACTTGTTCGCGAATGTTTGACGACAACGACACAAGATATACACCTAGACACCTAGACTCACTTGTTTTGACACCGGAATATGCCAATACAAAAACATGAACTTTACAAAAAGATCCAATCTTTTATTTTAAGATCCTTTCTTAATCCTCTTCTTGATCTTCAAAATTAAGAACACAAGAGAGAAGAAGATGGGGGAGTAGGGGATGACCGTACACCACAAAGGGAGAGAGGGGCGTGAGATAATGAGGAGAGGGAGGGGCTGGCCATACACTTTAGAGAGAAATAAAAATTCTAGAAATTTTTGGAATGCCCAAAGATGTGGACATCCAACCCTCTTTAGAGATCCTTCTTGGATCTTGACCTTATCCTAATCCAATTAGGACTCCCTCAATTAGTTTCCTTTTTGATTTCTCCATAATTAAATAGGATTAATCAAAATAGAAACTTATCTTATCTATTAGTAATTAACTAATCATATCCTTATCCTAATCCAATTAGGATTCCTTGATTAGCAAGAAACTAATAGACTCCTTGTCCAACAAGGAATCCATAATTAGTAATTAACTAACTAACTAACAAACCTTATCTTATAAGGTGTCATTTATTAGAAACTAATTAAAAACATACCAAAATATAATCCTCCATGAAGTGAGCATCCCACCCTAGGGTTCTAAAAACATACCACACGCCCCCATGGGTTCTAAACCCATTTTGGTCACTTTATTATTCTAATAAAATATTCCCCAATGAGTCTCACCCATTTGGTTTTTCACATTTGATGTGATTCCACCTTTTAGAGCTTCACTATACCATATAGTGATTTCTTAGAGAAATAAATTAATTTAATAAATCATTAAATTAAATACTTTAAGAAAATCCTTGTGTGTGGGATCTAAAGGGATCTTTTATTTCCGGTTATGGAACCAAGTACTCAACCTTTTGGTTAAAGCATTATTACTAGAAAACACCTTTCTTATACTCCATTAGGATTATAGAATTTTATCCATATCCCTGGACTTGCACCAATTACAATTAATGTCCATTAACACAATGTGACTAACCTCCAGAAAATAGAGAATTACTTACAGGTATTTCTACCTCAAGATTTGTTTACAGATCAGTCCCTCCACTTTCAATATTGTTATAAGCTTACGGGACAATATCTAATACTGTCTTTAATCCCTAGCTTATATTGAGAACCCATTCTCTTTTGAAACTTTTAGTAAAACTTGAACTTTCAAAACATTTTAGAAATTCTTTAAAAGAAATAATAATACTAATTACATTTCTTTTATACAAAAATAAATTCGTCGATAAAACCATTTCATCGATAAATACCAGCACTGGGTTTTTCAAGTCCGGTTTTGACAAGTATCAACTCAATATTATTTACTCTGTAAGAGTAGTGGAATCCTTGTCGAGCATACACACACTTCTTCCAGTACAGCGTACATAACCCAACGAGCCGTATTTAGTCCGGTGTGTTGGACATTGACCATTGGCTACATCAAAGTTACATAGGCAAATACTAGAGAAGATGTCGACCTCTCAGGTTAAGGACGATCTGTCAAATGGACTACCCTAAATATAAAGACAGTATATTTCTAAGGGTATCCACTGAACGATCCAATTGCAATATAAGTACTTCTTACTTATTTCCACATCTTAGTCAAGAGACCCTTCTCTCAGTGATTGAGATTCATCACTCCATCATATGGAACTAACAATTGGTAAGTTATTAGGAATACATTCTCCAGATGCATCCTGATTAACTTAGAACAATTTTAGGTCTACAAGGAACCGGAAAAACCATATCTCCTTAGCAATCAGTTATCAACTAATTGGATGGTTTTTTATACAATGTTACCTAAGGGACAATGTAGTCTCATTCAATGAGATACTTTAGATATATTACCCAATGTAGAAGACAATGTGTGAATGTAAAATATGCATTTATTGATTTAAAAATAGATAAATACAATTCCGGAATTGCTTTGTGGGCATACATGTCTAACAATCTCCCACTTGCACTCAAAAGCCAATCTCCTATGTATCTAACACCCATCGACTCTAGTGCTTTAGTAAATGGGTCCGCCATGTTGTCCGCCGACGTAATCTTGGATAACACAATGTCTCCTCTCTTGTCAATGTCTCGAATCAAATGGAATCTCCTTTCAATGTGCTTTGTCCTCTGATGTGCTCTTGGCACTATGGCTTGAGTTACAACACCACTATTATCACAATAAAGTGTGATAGGAGATTCAATCGAGGAGACAACACCAAGTGTCTGGATAAACTCTTTATCCATGTTGTGCTTGGATAAACCCTTTTATCCATATTGTATTGGATGAACTCTTTTACCCATGTTGTAAGCTAGACAATTTAATCCTCCTTAAATACTTGAAAATGTGCTTAACTGTTGTATAATGCTCAGGACCCGGATTTGATTGATATCTACTCACGATACTCACTACATGATAAATATCAGATCTTGTGCACAACATAGCATACATGAGACTTCCCACTACAGATGCATATGGGATATGACTCATCTGCTCTCTTTCATCATCAGTCTTTGGAAACTTTGATTTGAAGATACTAATTCCATGTCTACAGGGTAAAAACCCTTTCTTGGAATTTTCCATGCTATATTTGTGCAAGATCTTGTCAATGTAATTGAGTTGGGACAATCGCAGCATCCTTTTCTTTCGATCTCTAAACTATTTAAGACCAAGAATATAGGAAGCTTCATCGAGGTCTTTCATTGCAAAGTTACATGACAACCAGATTTTAACCGTTGATAACATTCCTACATGATTCCCAATGAGTATAATATCATCTACATAAAGAACTAGGAAAGTGATTGCACTCCCACTAACCTTCTTGTACACACATGCCTCATCCATGTTTTGTTGAAAACCAAATGATTTGATTGATTCATAAAAATGGATATTCCAACTCCGAGAAGCTTGCTTAAGGCCATAAATAGATTTTATCAATTTGTAGACTTTATTATTTTGGCCATGGAGTTCAAAACCTTCGGGCTGGTCCATATAAGTATCTTGTTGAATGTTTCCATTCAAGAATACGATTTTGACATCCATCTGCCATATCTCATAATCATAAAGGGCTAGAATTGATAACAGAATTCTGATGGATTTTAGCATTAATACTGGTGAAAATAATATTGAGTTGATACTTGCACCCAATAGGTCCACGTTTTCTCTTGTAGATCCATTTGCACCCAATAGGTCTAATTCCCTCAGGCTTTTCAACCAGGGTCCAACCATCATTCGAGTACATGGAGTCCATTTCAGATTCAATGGCCTTTTTCCAATTATCAGAATCAATATCGCATATTGCTTCTTGATAAGTGTAAGGATCATCATCTAAGGAATCCGATTCCATAGAATATACCTCATGCTGATAAGACAATCTATCTGGAGGTCTACTGATCCGTGCACTTCTCCTAGGCTGTTGTATATTTAAAGGTTCAGTTAAGATGGAATTAACCATGGTCACCTTATCCTGACTTTGCTCTTCAAGATCAATTCTAAATCCATCTTTTCTATTGAGGATCATATCATCTTCTAAAAAAATGGCATTCCTGCTCACAAACACCTTTTATTCGGTAGGATGATAGAAATAATATCCATGAGTTTCTTTTGGGTATCCTATGAATAGACACTTGTCAGTCTTACTTTCCAACTTGTCGAAGTTCTGCTTTCGCACATGAACAGGACAACCCCATACTCTGACATGCTTTACACTAGGCTTTCGCCCCATCCATAGCTCAATTGGAGTTTTGGAAACAAACTTAGAAGGTACCCTATTCAATAGATAGATTGCAGTCTCTAATGCATATCCCCAAAAAGATATTGGCAAATCAGTATTATTCATCATTGAACGAACCATATCCAATAGAGTTTGATTTCTTCTTTCTGAAACACCATTAAGCTGGGGTGTTCCTGGGGGAGTCCATTGGGATAAAATTCCATTATCTCTAAGATAATCCATGAACTCATTCGAGAGGTACTCTCCTCCTTTGTCGGATCTGAGAGTTTTAATACATTTACCTGATTGCTTTTTTACTTCATTCCGGAATTCTTTGAACTTTTCAAAAGATTCTGACTTGTGTTTCATTAGATATATATAACCATATCTTGAAAAATCATCTGTGAATGTAATGAAGTAGACAAAGCCACCTCTGGCTGAATGATTCATGGGTCCACATACATCAATGTGAATTAATTCCAATATACTTGTGGCTCTCGTAGGTTTGCCTATAAATGGCCTTTTGGTCATTTTACCTTGCAAACAAGATTCACAAGTTGGATAAGGTTCAACATGTAAATGGTTTAATGCACCATCCTTTACCAATCTATTGAGCCTATCCAAATTGATATGGCCTAATCTGAGATGCCATAAGTATGTTGGATTCACAGATTCTCTACCCTTTTTCTGAGGTGTCACACTGGTGGATTCTTTATCCTCAATGTTATTTACAGAATTTATTATAGGATCAAGATAATAAAGATCATTAGACAATGTGCCGGAAACAATAAAACTATTATTGTATTTGATAACTACATTAGGATCAAAATGCACTGAATAACCATTAAGGATTAAACTAGAAACAGAAATCAAATTTATGCGCATGTCTGGCACATATAAGCAGTCTTTTAAAACCAAAATCCTATTAAAATCAAATTCTAAAATATAAATCCCAATAGTGATCGTAGTAACACTTGCTTCTATTCCCATCCTTATTTTGACTTTCCCATCACTGAGCTTTCTGCTCTCTTGAAACCCCTGTAACATATTACAAATATGTGAGGTAGATCCACTATCTACCCAGCAAGAGTTTGAGGAACCAATAATGAAATTGGATTCAATGATTAAAGAATCTGACATACCTTCCAAAGGCTTGTCCTTGAGGGATGCTAAGTAAACTTTGCAATTCCTCTTCCAGTGACCTGGTTTCTTGCAATAGAAACAGACATTCTGATTCTTTTCCTTGTCTTTTTTCACAGAAACTTTCTTGTTCTTACCCTTCTTGCCTTTGAGGAACTTGGAGAAATTGGATTTCTTCTTTTTCTGGCCTTTGCCTTTAAGCTTGGGCCTTGAAGGTCCAACTGCTTCTGCCACATTTGCATAGAGCTTAGTATGCTTCATAAGGTCCTCAGCTCCTTACAACATGTTTAGGAGCTCTGGCAGAGATGTCTCCAATTTGTTCATGCTGAAATTCAACACAAAAGCAGAAAAGGATTCTAGGAGAGAGTTTAGGATCGCATCTGTTTGACTCTATTGATCAAGATCCGCTCCAAGGGTCAAGAGTTCATTAATGAACCTCATCATCTTGACAACATGCTCCCGGACTGGGCTACCATCAGACATCTTGGTCCCCATCAGTCCTTTCATTGTCAACTGCCTAGCAGTTCTGTTCTATTCCTCAAACATCTCCTTAAGATTAGTCAATATATCCTTAGCTGGAGCAAAACCCTCATGCTGTTGCTAAAGAACATTCGACATGGATGCAAGCATGTAGCATTTGGCCAAACTATTTGACTCATGTCACTTTGAGGCTTTCTCAACTACCTCAGGGGTTTGAATTGCCTCATCAAATTCTGGATAATTGGATGTGAGGACATAAGCTATCTTCTGAGAGATAAGCACAATGTCAAGGTTTCTTTTCCAGTCCACAAAATTTGGACCAGTCAACCAATTCTCTTCTAGAATTTTGGAAAGGGGATTCATGGTTTATATCTACCCAATAAAATAAGCATAAATTATTACATTTATTTTCACACATATATTCATCGAATTTTTGGGATTTTAAAATCTGATGATCCTATCATCTTTCTTCAAATTTCATCATTCCTTCAGTATATGAAATTAGGGAATAAACCTTTTATTCCAGATGAGTATTGGGATCCTCATATTATACATGTAATCTTCAATTTTAGGATAGTACCACACATGCACTACAAGGTGGATAGTTGTAACGACCCCAAAATCCCACAAGGCTAAAATAGGACTTTGGAATCATCACATTACTTAACCTGCTTAAAATCCATGCATACAAGGCTACTACACGAGTCTCCAAAAATGAGAGTAGTAAAATTCCGATATATAAACTATAACCAACCTGCACAAGTCTATGGTCAACATATACAACTTACTATAACCAATAAGTACGAAAAATACAACCATAAAAAGTCTACTAAGCAACATCATCTGAAAGTCTAATACAACTCTCTCAACCAACAAAACATAAACTAAGAGGTGTAGCCACACAAGACTCCGGTTCCTTCCTCAATGGGCTCACCTTCTCCTCCTTCCTCGATGTAAGTCTCCTCAACCCACGGCTCCGCCGTGTACTCCTGCTCTAAACCTGCCAAGACAAAAGTCTGGCTGAGTACAAAAGTACTCGATGTATATAAAATCCAACCAACAATAATTATATACCTGCACTTGGTTTGAAACATATCCAATAGCATAATAACATAATCAGAGTACGGAAGAACGCGTGCGCATATACATCATATCATCACCTTGACTCGTGTACTTGTGAGAATCTTTGACTTAGAAGACAATATACTTATGAGCTACTCATGCTTATGAGACCACGTGCTTGTGAGATGCTTATGCTTATGCACTTATTCAGATCATACAATGATGTGACATGCCGTTCTTGGCGGATACGGACCATGTCTAAGAAATCATATGGTTGACATGTCGTTCTTGGCGGATACGGACCATGCTTAAGAATCAAATGGTTGACATGCCGTTCTTGGCGGATACGGACCATGTCATGCTTATGCTTATTTAGAATGTCATACGTATGCCATGCTCATGCTTGTGGTCCACATGTGTGACTTGTGAGACTCTCGTCTTAACATACAAGTGCATCTGTGCTTAAGTGTCGAAATTAACATTCGAGTTGGTAATTGCTTAGATTCTGATCTCCTACCATGGAAACCCCACTACACTGTCCCATACCAAATAGTTAGAGAATTCCCGGTTTGAGAGATTTTCCTCTAAGTTCTTACCTTTCCGACTATCAATTTCCATGCAAGTAATTAGGCATACTTATCAAACCATCACATATACATATCTTATCATAATTCATATTACAATTCAAAATCAATTTACCACCATTTCATAAGAGTATAATAGCATTTATCCTCTCAAGCATTTTCACAAACACCTTGAGGACGCATAATATGAATCCATTTCCCTTCTATATTTTCAAGCATTCATCAAACCATAATTCATCCATACAATCAATTTACCATTCACATCCACATATTAATCTCATCCTCCATACATTTCCCATCCTCCATACATTCTATCCACATTCTAATCCACATTTCCATACACATTTCCATCCATAATTAGCTTACTTCATTGAAAATTAGGGAAAATGCATCTAATCTCTATTTTATCATTCCTGTAATATTAACATTTGCAAAAGATTAAAATAGAGTTGATTAGGATAGTATATCGACCTTAGGAATCCTTCCCTTGGATTCAAAACGCTCCCGAGGTGATTTGAGGAAGCTTTCCAAGCTCTCCTTGCACTATCCAAGCTATCACCTTCTTCCCCAAGAAAGCCCTTTCTCAAAACCCTAGGGTTTTCTCTCCCTTTTTGCCAAATTAGGTTAGAAATAGGTAGAGTATTCTAATACCCCAAAATAGGATCCCTATTTATAACCCCAAGGTCTAAGAACAAAAAGACCAAAAAGTCCTTACTAAAATTCTACAAAAATATGAAGGACCGAGCGATCGGTGGTTATGACCGAGCGATCGGTTCTCAACCGAGCGATCGGTGCTCTTGACAGGGCGATTGGTCAAAAAAGCACTCTCTGGAAATTTTCCCCATACAAAATTTTGGACCAGTCGATAGATACCAATCGATCGGTTTTGGACCGATCGATCGCTACTTCTGACCGAGCGATCGGTGCTTTGCAAATTTCGGCTCATTTTACTGTTTCGGCTATAACTTTTGACTCGTTCGTCGGATTTCGACAATTCAACTTACGCTGGATTCGTCTTCCGAAAACAAACATTTTTGGCATTTTAAAATTTCTAAATTCCCCTTTATTTATGGGCCAAATTGTCCCCAATGTTGACTGATCTGCAATTCCATCAGATAAAACATCGGAAAACCCATTTTTGACTTAGCTTAGATTAAAAATAAGGGAAAACATTAAACATGAACCTCGAAGAGGGTTCCAATACCTTTCTAATGGTTTAAGAATCACTCAATTCCAATAAACGGTGTCAAAACTAGAGCTTCCTAAAGTTTAGGGTGTGTTATGACATCCCTCCGCTTACAAGTTTGATTAAGTCTTAATCACACTATACCAATTAGATATAAATACATAAATAGTAAAACATCACAAGGACTATAATATCCCTAATACTTGCAATAAAAACATGAAAAAGATTCGGGTCTCTACAATAGTAATCATCCATCACTGAGCATCTCATGCATAACTTCTTATGTAAATCAGTGATTCCCAATTTTCTTACGATCTCCAAGGACAACATGACTGTCACTGTTTCAACTGCCATGTTTCCTTGTTTGAGTGAAACCCATTATTCTCGTTCATCATATGATCAAGTAAAGCTATGCCCCCATTTTACTTGACACTCCTTATCAGGTCATACACAAACTTATCTACAATAGAAATAAGTCTCTAGGAGTTTAATTTAGACTGAATTATGTCAATACCTTTTGGCAAGACAAGACTCGGGCTAATTAATTCCTAGTCTTATTGATAATGGAAGGCCTTAGGATTAAGAATCTCATTTATTATCACTTAATATTTTTCTTGAAGGGAATAATATTAAACAGGCATGATCATATCATTATTCAAGTATTCATCATATGATTTATGAACATTTTCGATAATAGGATTATAAAGGAGTGATAAACTCCCACTAGCCCTCACAGGGGGTTTTGCTCATTAGGAATTTCACCTTATAATCAAAACCTACTCATCCCTATTACCTTAGGGTATTTGGATGTTAGTTTAGTGATCCATCTACGATTACTGTCTTTTTAGACACGATTATCCAATAATCTTGTATGCAAAGATTTTACGTAAAAATCTCTGGGTCACAAACACCATGTCCAAAAAAGTACTAGTAATGTATTATGTCTAAATATAAAAAATTTATAATTAAACACAATCCCTTAATTGAAGTAAAATCCAATTATTCTAAATTATCATAAAAGCGATAATCACAACTATCACAACTTCCGGGCTAAAGGAAAAAATTATTAATCATCACATGAGTAATAATATAATAATTATAATCATATTATAATCTCACAATGGGTTCACAAAAATCATACGACCTTATTTAATTACAACAGGGGAATTAAATAAAGCCCTACTATAATTTGCTATCTTGCAATGGTTTTGCGGGCATCTCCTTCAGTTGATTTAGTCCACCAATAATTAGCAACCCTATTCTAAAAATAAGAAAAAGGGGAGCGGAGGGGAAAGAGAAGGAGGTATGATTTTTGGAACCCATCTAACACATAAAATAATATTTATTTATCGTGATAAATATATTATATATTATTTATGCTAGCCCGGGGCTCTCAGAATAAATTAAACAATTTAATTTACTACTAAACAGGATCTCTAAATCTTTAAGGCCTTCAACCAAATTTATTTATCTATATATACCTATCCCTAAATTAATTGAGAGATGTTTTGAAATCATCCAAAACAAAAAAAATTAGTATCACACTAATTTGTAGGGCTTAATTTTTATTCTCTTAATAATAACAGGGGAACCCCTTAGCCCTACTAATGATTATCTCATAATCAAGAAGTGATCAAGAATCATAAAGATTCATCATTAGGGATACCCGAAATCTATAGGGAGGGTAATAGGATCTAATAAAAATTGGTTATGCTTTAAAATCAAAGAAAATCATAGCCAAGGCTCTGATACCACTGAAAGTATGCCTCTTTTTAATTTTAGAAAAACAGTTCTTGGGGGGGGGCATACATCGAATCCCAAGATCTGATTAAGATTCTAACTGATTTTTTTCAATGAGATTAAAAATCACAATACCTTTGCGACTTCGAAATTGTTAAGTCTAATCCACGATAAAAGCGATACCGGCAAAACTTCACAAGTGCCATGTCTCCTTCGCAATCCACACGGACATTCTTTTTCTTTAAAGCATTCTCTAATGGAAGCTAATTGCCCTACCAAAAATTCTAGCTCTAGGAATCTTGAATAAAAGATCCAATCTTTTATTACAAAGATCCTTTCTTGATCCTCTTCTTGATCTTCAAAATTAAGAACACAAGAGAGAAGAAGATGGAGGAATAGGGGATGACCGTACACCACAAAGGGAGAGAGGGGCATGAGATACTGAGGAGAGGGAGGGGCTGGCCGTACACTTTAGAGAGAAATAAAAATTCTGGAAATTTTTGGAATGCCCAAAGATGTGGACGTCCAACCCTCTTTATAGATCCTTCCTGGATCTTGACCTTATCCTAATCCAATTAGGATTCCCTCAATTAGTTTCCTTTTTGATTTCTACATAATTAAATAGGATTAATCAAAATAGAAACTTATCTTATCTATTAGTAATTAACTAATCATATCCTTATCCTAATCCAATTAGGATTCCTTGATTAGCAAGAAACTAATAGACTCCTTGTCCAACAAGGAATCTTTAATTAGTAACTAACTAACTAACTAACAAACCTTATCTTATAAGGTGTCATTAATTGGAAACTAATTAAAACATACCAAAACATAATCCTCCATGAAATGGGCATCCCACCCTAGGTGGGCCCCACTCCACACGCCCTCATGGGTTCTAAACCCATTTTGGTCACTTTATTATTCTTTTAAGATATTCCCCAATGGGTCCTACCCATTTGGATTTTCACATTTAATCTGATTCCACCTTTTAGAGCTTCACTATACCATATAGTGATTTCTTAGAGAAATAAATTAATTTAATAAATCATTAAATTAAATACTTTAACAAAGTCCTTGTGTGTGGGATCTAAAGGGGTCTTTTATTTCTGGTTGTGGGACCAGGTACTCAACCTTCTGGTGAAAGCATTGTTACTAGGAAACACCTTTCCTATACTCCATTAGGATTATAGAATTTTATCTATATCCCTGGACTTCTACCAATCACAATTAATGTTCATTAACACAATGTGACTAACCTCCAGAAAATAGAGAATTACTTGTAGGTATTTCTATCTCAATATTTTTTTACAGATTAGTTCCTCCATTTTCAATATTGTTATAAGCTTACGGGACAATATCTAATATTGTCTTTAATCCCTGGCTTATATTGACAACCCATTCTCTTTTGATACTTTTAGTCAAACTTGGACTTTCAAAACATTTTAGAAATTCTTTAAAAGAAATAATAATAATAATTATTATATTTCTTTTATACAGAAAATAAATTCCTCGATAAAACCATTTCATCGATAAATACTTGTACTAGGTTTTTCAAGTCCGGTTTTGACAAGTATCAACTCAATATTATTTACTCTATAAGAGTAGTGGAATCCTTGTCGAACTTACACACACTTCTTCTAGTACAGCGTACATAACCCAACGAGCCCGTATTTAATCCGGTGTGTTGGACATTGACCATTGGCTACATCAAAGCTACATAGGCAAATACTAGAGAAGATGTCGACCTCTCAGGTTAAGGACAATCTGTCAAATGGACTACCCTAAATATAAAAACAGTATATTTCTAAGGGTATCCACTAAGCGATCTAGTTGCAATATAAGTACTTCTTACTTATATCCACATCTTAGTGAAGAGACCCTTCTCTCAGTGATTGAGATTCATCACTCCATCATATGGAACTAACAATGTGTAAGTTATTAGGAATACATTGTCCAAATGCATCCTGATTAACTTAGAACAATTTTAGGTCTACAAGGAACCGGAAAAACCATATCTCCTTAGCAATCAGTTATCAACTAATTGGATGGTTTTTCCTACAATGTTACCTAAGGGACAAAGTACTCTCATCCAATGAGATACTTTAGATATATTACCCAATGTAGAAGACAACGTGTGAATGTAAAAATGCATTTTTCGATTTAAAAATAGATAAATACAATTCCGGAATGGCTTTTTGGGCATACATGTCTAACAATTCCTATATCCCATTTATTGTTTGTAGATGATACTCTCATTTTTTGCAATGGGAAAAAAAAGATCGATTAGTAATCTTTTTAAATTTTTATCTACATATGACGCGGCTTCGGGGCAAAAAATTAATAGGAATAAGAGTGCGGTTTATGTATCTGATAAAAATTCTGATAGGGTGCAAGGAAAATTAGTTGGTAATAGTGGGATTTCAATCAATAAATTTCCATTTCGTTACATGGGTTTTCTAATTTTCAAGGGCAGAATGAAGAATATTTATGTTGATTTTATTATTGATAAAGTCAGAAAGAAGATGGAAGGGTGGAAAGGGAAGAGGAGTTAACTTTTCTTCCTAGAATTTAATGATTTATTGGGTTTCTTGGAATAAAATTATTAAACCGGTGGATGAAGGAGGTTTGGGAATTCATAAACTGGGTGATGTAGCTAATACTTTTAGAATGAAGATGGCTTGGAAGCTTATTTCAGAAAAGGGGTTATGGAGCATTTATTTCAAAAGTAAATATCTGAATAACAATCATCCTTGGATGATTGATAGCTTCTTGAAGGGCTCTAAAACTTGGATGGATATTGGCAGATGGGTTAAGAGAACTGTAATCAATTGTAAATGGGTGATTGGTAATGGTGAGAATACGAACTTCTAGTTTGATATTTGGATGGATGAGTCTCCTTTGATTGAGGATGCTTCGGATTGTCCTAATTCTTTCCCGCGGATTAAAGATAGTTTGGTTAGAGGTTCTTGGAGTGAAGAGGAGTTAACTTTTCTTCCTACAGATATTCAACAGGTTCTTATCCAAACCTCGATTGTTTTAACTTCTCATGCTGATCGTATTATTTGGAAGAATGAAAGTTTTGGGTAATTTTCTACCAAATCTTGTTGGGAGTGTGTGCGTGAAGCTTCCCCAAAGGTTCAATGGGCATCCTTTATTTGGAGTGAGGGGATCCCATTAAAAATCTCGGTGCTTTCTTGGAAGATATTCCAAAATCCATCCCAGTTGACATCAGAGTGTAGTCCAAAGGATTCGCTTTACCTAGTAAGTGTGGTTGTTGTACTTTTCCCAATGTCGAATCCTTGTCCCATCTTTTTTTCCAAGGA
This sequence comes from Tetracentron sinense, assembly GCA_015143295.1. Lineage (NCBI taxonomy): Eukaryota > Viridiplantae > Streptophyta > Magnoliopsida > Trochodendrales > Trochodendraceae > Tetracentron > Tetracentron sinense. The sequence continues at coordinate 5,501,929 of CM026553.1, read as the reverse complement.
GAGTTAGCTACCAAGATTTGGAGAAGAGTGGGGGCTGTTTTGAATATTCAGTGCTTTGAAGAAGACACCATCAATACCAGGATCATGAGATTTTTCTAGGTTGGAAAAAGAGGTACGGTGAAAGGTTTTCTCAGCTGTATTGTTCCTTTGTTTGTATGTTGGGAAATTTGGAGTTGTAGGATACTGCGAGATATGATAAATTCAAGAGACCTTTCAAGGATATTCTGCAAAGAATTAATGAGTGGGTCATTGGATCGGCCAAATTGTGGAAGATTTTTAGAAATTTCAGTACCAAGGAAATAGAGTTATGCTTATACTTTGGTATCCAGTCTATTAACTCCAAGCCGAAAAGGCCTTTTCTAACTAAGTGGTTATGTCCTTCTCCGGGCTGGTTTAAACTTAATACTGATGGGGGTGCAAATAACAATCTAGGTATTAGCGGAGGTGGAGGTATTATCCGTGATGTCCAAGGTAATATGATCTTAGCTTTTCATGAATTTTATGGCATGAATTCTAATACCATTGCGGAAATTGGGGCAATGTGTGATGGTTGTTTGCTTTGTGAAAAGAATGGTTTTTTTAATATTGTGGTGAAAAGTGATTCTAAGATTGTTATTGATGTGATCAAGGGCATTATAGAGCCTCTGTGGAAGACTTGGTATTGGTGGAAGGAGATTCTTAAGCTGAAGAATAAATATAATTTAATTTTTCAGAACACTTTCAGAGAGAACAACCAGGTTACTAACTTTTTATCTAAAGAATCTTGTCAGAAGATGAATAGTAAAACTTACAGAGATATCAGTGAGTGTCATTCGAGTATGAAAGGTTTGATCCGTATTGACCGATCTAACCTTTTTAATATCAGAATTTGATTGTGTTGGTTAGGTCTTTGTTCTGTTTTGTTTTTTGGGGTTCGAGTCTGGAAGGGGTAAGGTTTTATGTCCCCCTCTTCCATTTGGTCGGTTTGGTAGTTTTGGAGGGGTAAGGTATTATGTCCTCCTCTCCACTGGTGGTCTTGTAGGGGTAAGGTTTTATGTCTCCCCCATTTTTTCTATTTTAATATACAGGTAGGGGTCTACCAAACCCTCCACTCTCTCTGAGTGACTTTAAAAAAAAATAATAATAAAATAAAAATTTCAATCGGGCGGCCTTGATACCTACTGTCGAGAGTTTTAAATCACTTCCCTATGGGAAATGCTAGTGTACCTACTTCACATGATTAAGGTCAAATTCATGGCTTCAGATTCTCTCTAGCCCATGCCATAAAAGTGCTCTTGGGCCTCCATACATGAAGCGCCAGCTAGCTGAAAAAAAGGAGAAGTCATTTCATTTTCTCCTCTGATTTTGACTTCTCCCCACTTGATATCTCCTCCCCCCCGCCCTTTATCTCACCATTTGTCAAATAAAGGTTGGAGAAGTCAAAATCATGGGGCCCATGAAATGACTTCTCCAGCCAGCTGGCGCTTCATATATGGAGTCCCAATAGCAATTTTCTGGCACGGGCCAGAGAGAATCTGAAGCCCAAATTCATGGGACCTTTTTTACATCCATGTATTGAATACACCTAGTGATCTTCTCCAGTTGTAACCAGTTTTTGACAAAACTGTTTAGTTCCATGTGGTCGTCACAAGTTTCTTTTTACACCCCTTAATTGTGGTTAAGATTCACCTAACGCTAGGGTTCACCCACCTATCTTTGGTTTTTAGAAAAATATTTTAAAAACATTAACCCTAGGACTTGGTAAATTTTAATCACGGTTAACAAAGAAATTTATTATTTTTTTCTAAAAACCAAGGATAGTTGGGTGAACCTTAGGGGTGAGTGAATCTTGACCACAGTTAAGAGGTGTCAAAAGAGACATGTGGCCACCTCAAGGGCGTAACCGGTTTTGGCAAAACCGGATACAATGGAGAATAATAGAAGTCGTTGAATACATAAGCTCATAAATTGCATGGGTACTTTGATCAGGTTTTTTTTTTTTGGTTTGGTGGTCGATATCATGTACCTACATCAGTAGAGTCAGCCGGTCAGAAGTTAGCTTGGGCAGTGGAGCTCTTGCTGCTTGTACATGAGGGATTAGATCCCCAGACCTTCCCCTTGGAAGGTCACACCCCTACCACTCACGCAAACGCAAGAGGCGGGGTGTTCTTTGATCAGTTTCTTGAAGAGGGAGAATAAGAGGAAGCCAAAGAATCTTTGACTTTTCTAGAATTTAATGATCTACTTTTTGAATATCATTTGACCAAAACACCATATCATATCAAATTTATCATTTGATCATAACCAGTGGTAAAAATAGTCACATAAAGTTTACAAAGTTCATGGTTTAGTCCTTTTCTTTCCTTCCTAATACCACAAAAAAAATTGTGAAAGAATATTTCATTACCCATATGACATTTAAAGGAACAACACCATATATCTCACACATCGGTGAGACCTAAGGTGTCATAAGAGTAAACCCGTTCAACCACTCCAAAAGAACCTAACAAATGGAGGGTTGTATATGACAGTTATTGGGAAGACAATTTTGGGAGACAAAAGCTTAGTATAAGAAATTTCTTACTTCCGAATATTATCTCTCCTCAACAAATGTCACATGTATGATAATAAATTTATCTGTGCCATTTTTGTACGTTAATGGCACTAAAAAGGCAGGCATAAAAAGTAAAAATTTACCAAATTCACTCACAAAAAAATAAAATAATAAAAGGCAAAAACTCTATCTATCTATCTATACTATTATTATATACTACAGTTAGAGTGTATATATGTATGTCATGTATGTCTTTCTCTTGATGACACGTAAGAGTACTCTTCATGTGAGGCCACATCATCAAAGTAAAATCAATAGGTGAGAGCCATAATTTTTGTTTGTTCACTTCTCCTTATCCTTCACTATCACGTTCTCATCTCCCCTAAAGAATTCAACATAACACCACTTATCTTTCCTAAAATTTCTCAGTTATTATTTCCTTTTTTAATGAAACCATTCAACAACTCTTTATCTTTCTCAAAATTTCTCTCTCGTTATTTCTCTCTTTAAAGAAATCGTTCTTGCAATCCTTTGTCCTTCCCTATAATCATTATAGAGAGCAATAAATAAATAATGGAACCAACTAACAAATCTTTCTTGGAGGAGAAAATCACCTTAGATGACAAAAATCTCATCCACAGATGTCTAATTCAGTTGCCTACCGGAACAACCTAACAAATCTTTCTTGGAGGAGAAAACCACCCAGATGGCAAAAATCTCATCCACAGATGTCTAACTCGACTGCCTACCAAAATGTCACGGAGACCAGCGGTCATGCTTCTTCTTCAAGCCCGTTGACCACAGAAATCTTATTTTGAGTTTCTTTAAAGAGTGAACCACCTTCTAGACCTTTTGAGAAGGCCATCGAGTCTCATATTACGTGCACATCCCTTTTTAGAGTAAAGGGCAAACTACAAAATAAGTAGATGTTTGTACATACTCCATATTCTGTTATTGGGACAATGCAGTTTGCCTTCTACCACTACAAGAAAAAGGCTTCACTCACGGTTTTTTCCCCTAACCATAGGTCATTGATCACGGTGTTTGCACGCCGAACGAACGTAGCATTTTGACGCGTGATCGTATGTTGTATCAAATATTATGGTTATATAATCATGAATTTATATGTAAAATAACTGAAACTAAACATTCAAATTACGTTCATTTCGAGTGCATCGTACAGTCGCGGTTTTATTACTAACCGTGATTGTTTAAAATTAAAAAGCTCATGGTTGTTTGATAAACTGTGATTATTGTTCTTTTTTTCCGTGATATTTCTCTCTTTTGTTTTAAAATAAAAATCCTCCTCCATGCAACCCCTACTACCTGTAGCTCCTCATAACCACTTCTAAATTTATACATGAATAAAATAAAGCATCCATCCACACAACAACTTATAAATAATAATATAAATTAACCTCCACCATGAATAATATAACATAACAAATTATATTTTCATTAACTAATAGTTGTTTGTTTATAATGTGATCAGAATACATATATGCACAAATGAAAATTAATCTAAACAATAACATTTCTCAAGTAATCAGCCAAATCTTTTTTAAGTCTTTCTATTATTTTATCACTATATGGTTCATCATCCTTAACAAAACAGTCAGCAAACTTATCGTGTATTTCTATTTTATTGATGGTGATGATGTCCCTCAGTTACAACATGGTATAGTGACAACATTCCCACCTTTTTTTTGGGACACTATAAAAAAATTTAAATAATGATCGGAATGCATGTCAATTATGTTTAATACATAAAATTTCTAAAACAACAATTACAATGACTAATTAATATCGAACGAACCTTAATATTAATAAATTTCACTCTTATGGATCTAATCTTACCTTTCAAAAGACTTGACTTGTATACAATTACCCTTTAAGAGTAATTTGATCAATTATATAAAGTTAGTACGAAACATAAACATAGATGTAAGTTAATGTGTGAAGGCTATAGAAGAAATTACTAACTCATTGATGACCTTTGTAATTTTTGGGTGTGCGTATATGCCTAACTGCAATAGATCTAACTAGTACATGAATTTGTTCCTAGATGGATTAAACACAAGCACCAGTGTTCCCTGTAATTGAATAATGAATTTCAAAATTATAATTTCAAATAATAAACACTCAACTTTAAGAATTAGTAATCATAAGGAACAAAATAACATGAGAACTAGATTAGTAAGCAGAAACTTACCCAACATTATATTGTATGACAAGTACTTAATCATCCTTGTCTAAGAGCAATTTACTTATTATCGGTAATTCAGCACTAGTAGTATTTACTATTTGTTCAGGGTTAAGAAACACCTACGTTCCTCCTTTCTATCCATCAATATTTTTTTGTTGAAATAAATAACAATTCAAATTGTAAGTCATAAAGTTATAATAATAGAAAAGCAAGAAAAATAACCTTAATTAAATCTTGAGTTGTCCACCTTATGTTTAGCAAATTAAAATTTGCATCAATATCCTTTTTGTACACAAATCCGTGACATCTTGCCGTAGGATATATGTTGAAGTAGTTCTTCGACCAATGATTGTAGCACCAAATGTTATTAGTGGAAGTCCAGAACTGTTTATTTTCTCATAAAATCAATGACTAAATTCTACAAAGAATTCCTCAATTGGTTGTGCAGCTGCAACCTAGAATAAGTGAATTTATTAACTCAATATGGACAATGTTATTAAAATTTTCTATACATCAAATAATTAAAGCAACATATTCTAATAACAAATCTTGCCAGTGAAGCAAACCTTGCATTTATGTACCATATGACAAGAGCATTCACCTTAGCAATTAACTTGCTAACTCTTGCTTCATATGTTCGTAATTGATAGAGAATATCTTCTCTATTTTGGTTATTCACCCTTTCGTCCATTTTTAGCTCTTCTAATTTAAATTGTTGAATTGTATGCACATGCACAAGGCTAGTCACGTAATTGGCCTACCCCAACCTGCTAATCAGTCAGTTTAGAAGAATCAGCTTCAGCCACCGGTCCAGGAACCAGAACAGATTCACAAATGCATTGGCCACTCTCGCTTACATGGTATAGATCCCTACAGTCATCATGCTCTAGCCGATAGAAGTTCAGCAATAGGATCAGCCTGCCTACTAACTTTAAATCGACGAAGTATCAGACAATAAACCTTGGTATGCAGACATCAAGCAGTATCTCGAGGACTGGACCTTCCCTCTCGATGCTACCAAAACAGACCGCCGGGCAATCAGAAGACTGGTCATTCAGTTCATCTTATCATGGGGCATCTTGTAAAAGAGATCGCTGAACCTACTCTGGCTCAGATGCTTAGATACTAGTGAAGCAGCACAGGTAGTCGAAGAGGTTCACGAAGGAACTTACGGCCCACACATGAACGGGTTGATGTTATCTAAGAAGATACTGAGCCTAGGTTACTACTGGTCCACCATGGAATTAGATTGTGGAGAGCATATACAAAAGTGCCACCAATGCCAAATTTATGCTAACAAGGTAAATGCACCGCCGAATAGGCTACACAATCTCACTGCTCCTTGGTCATTCTCAGCTTGGGGCATCGACGTCATCGAACCCATAGCTCCGAAAGCATGAAACGAACAACAATTCATTCTGGTAGCAATTGATTATTTCACAAAATGGGTCGAGGCAGCCTCTTATGCTAGTGTCACAGCCTCAGTGGTTCAACATTTTCTGAAAATGGATATCATTTACAGATATGGGGTCCTGTATGAGATTGTAACAGACAATGCTCTCAACTTCTGCAACAAAGGGAAGATTGACCTCTGCGAGAAATTCAAGATCCAACATCACAACTCTACGCCATACAGGTCAGGCCATAGACCAATGGTGCAGTTGAAGTTGCCAACAAGAATCTCAAGAAAATCAGAGAGAAGATGGCAACCAAATACTCTGCCTGGCATGAGATGCACCCTTATGCACTCATGGCCTACAGAACGTCCATCCGAACCTCAACTGGGGCAACACCATTCTCTCTGGCCTATAGTATGGAAGCAGTCCTCCCTATCGAAGTACAGATTCCATCACTCTGGGTGTTAATAGAAGCAGAGCTCTCGGAAGCAGAATGGGCACAGACCCGGTATGAGCAGTTGAACCTGATCGAAGAGCGGTGACTAAAAGCCATCAACCACTCTCAGGCCTATCAGAGGTGCATGGCTAGGGCATTCAACAAGAAATTCAAGCCAAAAAGCATCGAGATCGGTGACCTGGTTCTCTGAAAAATATTGCTAAATCGCCCTGACCCAAGGGGCAACTTTACTCCCAACTATGAAGGCCCAAATGTCTTCCTAGACAAATTCTCCGGCGGTGCTCTTCGACTCGGATGTATGGATGACGAAAACCTCCCAGAGCCCGTCAACATGGACAAAGTCAAAAGATACTACTCTTAGGGTCTAGATCTGATAGGCGTTTTACACTTATAGTTTCTCTAGGAAATGACAAGAGGCCATCCTTGGTACACTCTTCGTCCCTCTTTCCTGTAACCGCTTACAAATCAAATGAAATTTGCTTAGTTAGCCCATTGAGCCTGATAGCCCTTCTTTCATTACACCTTTTCAGGGACACCCTCCCTCGCCCTTTGCAACATTGGCCTGAACTACGTCATGACCTGATCCTGTAAAGGTACGTAGGCAACCTGTCAAATCAGGTGCGGTCACAACAGGGGTATCCACTCCCTGACTCTCCCCCAAATAGAGTCCCTCACTCCCCAAGCAGAAACAAACTCTCCCAGCTTCCCAAGCAAATCGACTCACATGGGTACAAAATTTCTATCAACAGAAAGCCCAAAATAGAAGTCGAAACATTTCAACAATCAGAGACTCCCCATAGAGACATTCTCTCCAGACTCTTTACCCAACAGAAGAACCTTCCAGAGACAACCTCTCCTGAAAAACAAATCTTGGGGCCGAGACGAACTCTTTATCCCCAGCAGAGACAACCTCTCTCACTTTCTCTCCCCATTCCCCAGTGGAGCAAAAAAAAAAAATTTCATCGGGAATCATAAGGCATAAGCCTTAAGCGAACAAATCCCCCCGGAAACAGAAGAATCCTCCCCAGAGAGTGAAAATCAATTACTTCAAAACCAAAACCTCAAAGGGAGAGCAAATCAACAACAAGCAGGAGAAATCCCAGGGTGTCCCAAACTTCGGTCCCCCAGCCTACATTTCATCCTACTATAAATCCTCCTCGATCCCTTAGGAATTATGAGTGCAAGCGCAATATCACATCTGAATCCCCAGTGGAAATATCATCCTCAAATCCCCATGAGGAGCGCCATTCAGGGCAATGACGGGAGAAGATCTTCTTTCCCCATCATAAACCAAACTTCCCCAGTAAGTTGCGGGCATGAGCGAAAACTGGCAATGGCCTCATTGCGCAAAAATCACTCGATCCCCAGACCTAGTCTATTGACTAGGGGCAAAAAAGGGACGAAAATAAATCAATCAGCTTCGCAGGCATGAGGAAAACCGGCAACGGCTTCATTGCACAAAAATTATGCGAACCCCATGACTTGGTCATTCCAAGGGTAAAAAATGGAGAAAAGCTGAAGAGTAGTTTGGCAACAACATCCGGTAGCAGTTAGTTTAGCCAGATAATCCCCTACAGCAATCCCCGATAGAGGGCATAGAAGAGCAGCTTCCCCAACACTAGTCTCCAGAAGAGTTCAGATCCCCAGTAATGATCTAAAGTAGTGTCATATCTGTTAACAGATCCCCAATAATGGTCTACAATGGCATTACATCACCCAGCGGATCTCCCCAACAGAAGCATCCTATTGCTCCCTAGCAAGCTTCTCCTCAGTCAGAGTCTAATCACCAGCAATGACAAAACAAACAGGTCTACCCGTGTGCATCCTCGACAGTGACAAAACCTCTTCTGGGTCATACTCTGCCCTCCAAGAGCAAAAGGCAGACTACGGAATCCCCAAAGCCCTGACTAAGGCACTTTCCTGACAAAACTAATAGCTAGTTGAACATTCTTTCTTTTTGAAAGAAATTTTTTTACAAAGGTCCAAAACCTTTTACAAAATGTTTTCAAAAGCAGCTCCTTTCGGTATCCAGACCAGACCACACCAGCTTGCATTGAGCAGCCCCAGCAAGACAAAGCAGAAGAAGATGACACCACGCATCCCCGCAAGTCGCAATCAGCAAAGTCATGGGAAAGTATCCTCGCCTTTGTCCCCTGCATGACGTCCTTGCATAGCATCACATCCTATGTGACCAAACTCCTCAGCATCATTCTTTGATCAATTCAGCACCTCTCGGCCATTTCAATAATCCGATTAGTGCCTCTTGGACATGCAGCATCCCTTTCGACACCCCTGTGTGTCCTTGACATCCCGCGTATACCTTTATAGTGTATACCACCCGTATGTCCTCCCTTCCGACACCCCCGTGTGTCATCGACATCCCATGTATACCTTTACAGTGTATACCACCTGCATATCCTCCCTTTCGATACCCCCGTGTGTCCTCGGCATCCCGTGTGTACCTTTACAATGTACACCACCCGCATGTCACCCCTTTAACACCCTGTGTGTTCTTCTATCAAACTCGATCGAATCCTTCCGACCAACGCCTTCGAGCTATGCTATCCCTACATCCATCAATCCCTAGTGAGTAATCTGAACTACTCGCCATTCACAGCAGTGGCCATGCCACTACTTTGCACTGCAGGCATACATGTCATCTTTCTGCATCCCTATTATCCGAGCTTGGTGTAAAAATAGGATGATTCTAGTCTTTGCCGTTCAAATCGCTAAGCTTGGCATTCTCCAGCAAAAAGGGGTAGTTGTAAGCACCCGATTTTTACACCCCATCCTAACTGTAGTTAAAGCCCATTTTAACTATGGTTATCCCCTCACCTCAACCCCAGTCCCTTAAACCTAGGTAAGCCTGTAGTCAAACCCTAGAAAACCCTAGAACCAAAACCCCAAGTGAACCCTAGTAAATCCTAAGACTCAAAATCGTGTCCTAAACCCTCACCTTAGTTAAACCCTACCCTTAGGACCAAACCCTAGGTGACCTTAGTGAAAGTATGCCTCTTTTTAATTTTAGAAACACAGTTCTTGGGGGGCATACATCGAATCCCAAGATCTGACTAAGATTCTAATTGATTTTATTCAATGAAGGTTAGAATAACATTCACCTTTGCGACTTTGAAATTGTTAAGTCAAATCCACGTTAGAATAGTACTCGCAAAACTTCACAAGTGTCAAGTCTCCTGTCGATTCACACGAACCTTCTTTTTCCTTTAAAGCTTTCTCTAATGGAAGCTAATGGCCCTTCCAAATTTCCAGCTCTAGGAATCTTGAATAAAGATCCAATCTTTATTGATCAAGAACCTTTCTTGATGAACAAGATGAATTCTTGCTTTTCCTCAAGATCCAATCAAGAAGACAAAAGAAGAGAGAGATGGGTGTGACTGTACACCTCAAGGAGAGAGAGGGGAGGGTGTGAGGTTTTTTAGGAGAGGGAGAGAAGAAAAATTCTGGAGAATTATGTATATTAAAGGGCTGGGCATCCAATCCTTTATATAAGTTCTCTCTTGGTTGCTTGAATTGTAATCCAATTATAATTCATTAACCTTATCCTAATAAAATTAGGATTCCTCAATAGTTTCCTTTATTGATTATTCTCCTAATCCAATTAGGATTAATCTTAAAAGAAACCAACCTTATCCATTAGTAACTAATCTTATCCTTATCCAATAAGGAATCTTGAATTAGTAACTAACTAATGGAATCCCTAACAATTAGGGAATCTTTAATTAGTAACTAACTAACTAACTAACTAACTAACCTTATCCAATAAGGTGTTAATTAATTAGAAACTAATTAAAATAATAACAATTATTATTCCTCCTTGAAGTGGGCATCCCACCCTAGGTGGGTCCCACCCTACACGCCTATAGGGTTTCCAAAACCCTCTGGGTCACTTGAATTATTCTTTTATAATAATTCCCAATGGGTCCTACCCATTTAGTTTTTCACATCTAATGTGATTCCACCTTTTAGAGCTTCACTATACCATATAGTGATTACTTAGAGAAATTAATTAATTTAATTATAAATTAAATTAAATACTTTAAGAAGGTCCTTGTGTGTGGGATCTAAAGGGATCTCCTATTTCCGGTTGTGGGACCAAGTACTTCACCTTTTTGGTTGAAGCATTGTTACTAGGAAACAGCTTTCCTAAAACTCCATTAGGATCATAGAATGTTATCTAAGTCCCTGGACTTCCACCAATCACAATTAATGTCCATTAACACAATGTGATTAACCTCCAGAAATTAGAGAATTGCTTGTAAGTACCATCTCACAATATATTTACAAATAAATCCTTCCACATTCCGATATCACATGTAAGCTTCCGGGATTGGAACAATTCCACTGTCTTAGTCCCTAGCTTATGAATAGAACTCTTTTCTCATGATTACTTTTCATTGAACTAAACCTCCAAAACACTTTTGAAGAAACATTAGAAAAGAACTGACATATATATTTATATATACTTTTCCATATTAAAAATATCAACTTCGATAAAGACCATTTTACCGAAAAGCACCAGTACTAGATTTAACAGTTCAGTTCAACAAGTATCACCTTGATATCATTATCTCCAATTAAGGAGTTGTGGATTCCTTATTGAGTGTTTACACACTTCTCCAAACATAGTGTACATGACCCAACGTACCCGGAGTTAGTCCTGTGTATTGGACATTGCCGATTGGCACATCAAAGCCATATAGACAAATGTCTGAGAAAATGTTAACCTCTCAGGTCTAAGGACAATTTGTCAAATGGATAACCCTAATACAATCTGACAGTGTATTCCATAGGGTATCCACTAGTGACCCCGTTCAGTATTATGTACTTGCTACATATACTCACATGTTAGTCAAGAGTCACCACTCTCTGTGAATGAGATTCATCACACTATCTCATAGAACTACACATGTGCAAGCCATGATGAAGTACGGCGCCCAACCAGTACTCTAGAGGCTTCGAACAATATTAGGTTTACAAGGAACCGGAAAATCATATCTCCTCGCAACCTTTGCATGATTTTCCTACAATGTTACCTATGGAACTTTACGTCATCATCATATGAGACAGTAATTAATATAAATACCCTTTATGGTTGGTTGTGTGAATATGATGTTTGTCTAATCAACATAGAAAAGTCTCTTATTGGCTTTCGAGGGCATATATGTCCAACACTTAGCATATCCCATGACCTATAGGGCCTGACGCAAGCCTCAGGACCATTAAGGCCCAAAAGCACTAAAGCCCAAGTCCCATAACCCGTATGTACAGGCCCAGGCCCAGGCCCAATTTAAATAGATATCAGAATGTCGATAGTCGATCTACCGACATTTATTTTTTGCCTTGTTTCCGAATGTCGGTAGATCTTCTACCGACATCTTCAAGTCTCGAGTTGTAGGCCTGTAAACACCCTTGCACACTCTACCTCCACCTCGAACTCTCCCTTCTCAGCTCTCAGTCGACCTCCCCTTGGTCCAACCACCTCCTCTCTCTTATTCCTAATCCTACCTAGGTCCTTAGGTCCCTTCCCTATAAAACCCAAGCTCACCTTCACAGTAAGGAGGCTGCGCTTTCTTTAGAGAAGAACCCCTATTGCAAAACCGAAATCCTCACCCTCTTCAAACCCTTGGTTCGGTTCTAGGCTTCCCCTAGACCTGCCTCTCCCCTCCCCTGCTCGTGTAGCGCTACCAGGACACACCATCACCGTGCATAAGCCGACCCTTTGTTTGGCAAAAACCAGAGTGCTGGGTAGGGACACTCCCTACCCATTTCTTTATTGTTCTCTCTCTAGTGAGCCCCTGGTCAATTTCAGGGCAGTTATTTGTTTTTGTTTTGATTGCTTAGGATGTAAATATGCCCACACAGGGTGTTCACCCATCTAAACCATAGGTGTGGTGAACCCCTTCGGGTATGGCAACTCCGGAGCGCCCAAAGCCATCATAGGGGGTCCCTCACATCATGAGGGAACCCCTGGTAATCTCTGTGCACAACCCCCATTGGCATGATCTCGGTTTTCAGAAAAAACCTAGAATGGCGGTACTCTCAGTACCGCCATTCATAAAAAAGCCTATTTTCCCTTTTGTCGGTGATCCCTCTGCCGACACCCTGTTTCTGAGCTTTTTTTAGAATGTCTGTAATACCTCTACCCACATTCTGTTTATCGCATGTTTTGGTATTGTCGGTAATACCTCTACCGCCAATACACTGTTATCTGCGCAGCACCTTTGTGACCTTGTTGGGCTCACTCTAGGCATTCCCTGGTGCCCACACTGAGCCTGATCTCTTCCCACGAGTCCCCCCTACACTCCCATCACCTTGGTTCAACCTGGGTTACACCTTAACCCTAGTTAACAATGGTAAAAACATTGAACAAAAACACTGTATACATGTTGGGAATCCAATTACCGACATTATCTTTATTTTTGTTCTAGGCTTTTACAGGGGCCCAGGCCTGGTAGGAGGCCACCTAGGCCCTGCCTAGCCCCTTGGGCCCGCCTTGGACTATACCAGACCCTTAACCGTGGTTAAATTCACCTCCGGTTAACAATTAACCGCGGTTAAACACTCCTTAACCCCACAAACTTTTGTGAAATTAAACGAAAATTCCTTAAATGTAATGGGACCATAATTCTGACTTTTGCCCCTGCCTAACCTTGGTTAGCAACCCTAACCACAGTTAGACCCCCTTAATTGCGGTTAACAACCCTAACCGTAGTTAACTTCGGTTCACGGCCTACCGGGCCTAACAACCAAGTCTATCAGACTTACCTCGGCCTACTGGGCCTCCCCTTAGTCTACCGGGCTAATCACTTCACCTTAACTTTGGTTGGCATCCCTAACCACAGTTAGTTTGGCCTAACCCCGGTTAGCAATCCTAACCCAGGCCGGACTCCTTCCTAGTCTACTGGACTACTCCCTAAGTCTACTGGGCTTACTTACCTTGCACTTGACCCTCCTCGGTCAACCCACCCTAGTCTACCGGACTAGTCCATGTTAGCCACCCTTGGTGCCCACACACACGCCCCTAGCCTCGGCATAGGCTCACATGCCAGAACTACGCTCGGTCTGATCTCACCCTGTGAGTACGTAGGCAGCTCGACACAGGCCCGACCCCAGTTAGCTTTTCCTTTCTTGGATTAGTGTTCACTTAAACATTTCGGCATTCTAAACAAGATTAACTTTATTTGGCTTAAACCCGGGGAGTACGGAACCGTTGTAAAACGGAAGCCTTGGGGTGCCTAACACCTTCCCCGGACTTACCCGAACCCCTTACTCGGATCTCTCTCATGGACTAAGACCTTCTCCAAAACTCGAAGGACTTATCCCTTCTGAATGAATAGGTGGTGACTCTCAAAACCCTGTGAGACCCAAATCAGGGAGTGAATTCCCGCGCTCACATTTTTGTCGGCGGCTTCAACTGTACCATTAGTCTGTGGCCTGTATGGCGTGGAATTATGATGTTGTATCTTGAATTTTTGGTAGAGATCTATCATCTCCTTGTTGCAGAAGTTGAGAGCATTGTCTGTTACAATCTCAAATGGGACACCATACCGGCAGATGATGTCCTTCTTAAGAAAACGTTGAACCACTGAGGCTATGACGTTGGCTTAAGAGGCTGCCTCAGCTCATTTCATGAAGTAATCAATTGCTACTAGGATGAATCAATGTCCGTTGGATGCTTTCAGTGCTATGGGTCCGATGACGTCAATGCCCTAAGTTGAGAATGGCCAGGGAGTAATGAGATTGTGCAGCCTGGTGATCCTGTCGGTATAGATTTGGCACTGGTGGCACTTCTGCACGTGCTGGCAACTGTCTGATTTCATTGTAGACTAGTAGTAGCCCAGTCTTAGTATCTTCTTGGAGAGCATCGACCCGTTTATGTGTGGGCCACAAGTTCCTCTACGAACTTCTTCAACTACTTGAGTAGTTTCATGAGTGTCAAAGCATCTGAGCCAGATTAGGTTCAGTGACCTCTTGTACAAGATTCCTCCTGAGAGGACAAATTGAATGGCTAGTCTTTTGATTACCCAGTGGTATGTCTTGGTGGCGTCGAGTAGGAAGGTCCCGTCCTCGAGATACTACTTGATGTCTGCATACTAAGGCTTGTTGTCTGATACTTCTTCAATCTCAAGGCAGTAAGCACGCTGATCCTGTTGATGAATATCGATTGGCCAGAGCATGACCCCCTTAGGGATTTGTACCATAGAGGCAAGAGTGGCCAGTGCATCGACAAATCTGTTGTGGTTTCTGGACCTGTGACGAAAGCTGATTCTTCTAAACTGAGTGATTAGCACGTTGAGGTGGGCTAGGTATGTGACTAGCCATGCTTCTCGGATGACCCAAGATTCATTTACTTGACAGATTATCAAAGATGAGTCGTCGTAGACGTCTATCTCTTCAATCTGAATGCCCAACTTTTAGTCCGGCTATGCATGCCTCATACTCTGTTTGAGCAACTAAATTTTAGCTTGACTGAGATTAGGAGGTGTGCTCCCTTAGGTGAGATCAGGACTGGTCCTACCCCATGTCCATGACTATTGGCGGCTTCGTCCAAGCATAACTCCCAACCGAGGTATTCTTGCTCCCTCTTTCAACTATAGCTCATAGCTCAGTTAATCGGTTGTCAAGATACGAGCCTTACTCCATTCCTTTCAAGAATGGCGGCCCTTCAGCTTCACCTACTTATGAGAGCTCTTTATTTTCTCTTTTTACTCTAGCTCATAGCTCATAAACTAGAAGGGGATTCTCCCTCATAGTTACTTGTCTATTTTCTTCTTTCTTCTAGCTCATAGCTCAACTCATAGCTCAACTAACAAGATTCTCCTTTCTGTTACAGGTCGTGGTCCTTCTTTTAACTGAAAAGAAAAGCTGGGAAGCTAAAGCTATTCATTCTATAGCTCCAAACTGTCTTAGCTACTACTACAAAATGGCCTGCAAGACCTTTAAACCGACTGTTAAGCAGCTTTCTTAAAGTACCTCAGGTTGTTTTGTCATTTTTGTATTTGTGTAGGTGATGACTGAACGCCGATGTGGTTCCTCATTCCTTTCTTAAGTGCTCAAAACCTCTAGAACATTGCTACCATGTTTTGTGAAAGTCAGCCAACTCTTGTCCAGTATCCATTTTGAGGGGAGCAAGCACTAAGAGATGGTGAGGGACAATGCCATCGGCACAAGAAGGTGGTCATCAGTTGCGGTAAGTCGGATGGCGTGTCACACCCTTACGGGGGTGTGGATTCCAAAATTGCTTTGACTGCTGAGTCAAGACAACCACTGTGGAAACGGTGTGGACAAAGTTAGACTCGGCAAGCTATACCTAAACTGCAACGTTAGCTCCATACCCCTAATAAAATGGGTACCGAAGGTCAGGTTTTGTTGCTTTTAGTTGTAGAGTTTTTATATAGAGAGGATAGCAGGGGAAAAGAAAGCAAAGGAAGAGAATAGGATTGCATCATCTGGGAATTGATTATGTACTAAGACATAGTCTTGTGCTAGACTGAGGGCTAGGTGATCTACAATTGCCTGCTCCTTGATTGACTTTTGAGTCATGTACGTGATGTTGAATTCAGACAATATCATAAGCCATCAGGCTATTCTCCCGGTGGTGGCTGGCTTTTCCAAGAGGTACTTCAGTCGGTCCATCCGGGAGATCAGGATTGCTGGATAAGAAAGCAGATAGTGCTAAAGACACTGAGTAGCCCATACCAGTGCCAGGCAAGTCTTCTCGAGCAGGCTGTACCTCTCTTCATATTCTAGCAGGCGCTTACCGATATAGTAGATGACTTGCTCTGTTCTGCCTGTCTCGTCATGCTAAGCCAGGATGCACCCCATGGAGGTTTCTTGTACTGAGATGTAGAGTAGCAGTGGTCATCTCGGTGTTAGAAGCACAAGTACTGAAGGATGGAGAAGATACTCATTTCTTCTATTAAAGGCTTCTTGGCACTCGTTTGTCCAGACTGTGGGTACATTCTTCCGGAGAAGTTTGAAGATCGACTCGTATATCAGAGTGAGCTGAGAGATGAATCGACTGATGTACTGAATTTAGCCCAGGAACCCACGGATTTCCTTTTCAGTTTGGGGTGTCTGCATTTCGATGACAGCTCTGGCTTTAGCTAGATTGATCTCGATGCCTCTTCTGCTGACTATGAAGCCAAGGAGCATTCCTGATGAGGCTCCAAAGATACATTTGGCCAGATTTAGTCCAGGTCAAACTCTCTGATTCTATCACACAGTTTCTTCAGATCTTCCGGGTGCTACCTAATAGTAGGTGATTTGACGATCATGTCATCCATATTGACTTCAGCTGACTTGTGGATTATGTCATGGAATAGTGCTGTCATGGCCCTCTGCTAAGTTGCCCCTGCATTCTTGAGTCCAAAAGGAATTACCTTGTAGCAGAATGTGCCCCAAGGTGTGATGAAAGAAGTTTTCTCCATGTCTTCTTCTGCCATTCTAATCTGGTTGTATTCAGAGAAACCATCCATGAATGAAAGTGTCTCGTGCCCTGCTGTATTGTCGACCAGAATGTCGATATACAGGAGAGGGAAGTTGTCTTTATGGTTTGCCTTATTCAGATTTCAGTAGTCGATACACATTCGGACCTTGCCATTCTTCATGAGTACCAGTACAATGTTGGCTATGTTAGATATGATGCCCAGAAAAGTCATTTAGAATGTCAGATTCTTATTAATTTGATTAATAAAGACTTCTTCTTAATCTATTGTGTATTCATTATGGGCAATTGACCATGATCATGAGATGATCTATACGATATGAGATATCGATAAAGGTCCATAGGATATATTGTAACAAAGTTATGGGATAGATATAACTTTCCGGTTTCTTATACCTTATATACTCACAAATGTGGGTGAAGCTAGGCACTTCACTTATATGGCTCCCAAAATGCTAAGATGTTCTCAATAGTTAAGATATAGTTCTATCTCGAACTATTGTAGTGGAGACTACACATCAGCATATGGGTGCTTAAATATACACTGACTGATTGAATTCAATGAGAGACCTTTTGCATAAATATACTATTAGATAGTTGGTCTCTCATTCACTTTGAACAATTTTAATGACCCTCACATCTGATGAGTTCATTTATAATTGAGCAGTATTCTGATTGTTTTGATTCAACTAAAGTATTTTCTACATTAGGGACTACGATACGGTGATAGTTGGATAGTTAGAAAGTTGTTCCAGTCATGATGAATTTCAAACAAGAAATCCATGCTCATTAATTTGAGAGATTATCTAAGTTCCGGGTAAGACAGTTGATTAAGTTCAAATCCTGCGCAGGTGATTTTGAAATCAAAATAAGTTTTGAAATATACTTTTATTAAAAGATATTATACTTATCAAAGGATTTTCTCAAAATGTTTTTCATGAGAAATTGTTTCTCATGGCTTAATCATAAGTCTTGGAAACCCGGATGATGTGCAATAGGCTATGAGTTAGATAGTATTAAGACCCATTAGGGATAATGTATTTGGAATGATCAATTGAATTTAAAAGTTCATGTGGCGGGATCCGTATTGGTTAATGTTCATATACTGGGATTCAATTGCAACAAGGATATCTCACGTCACTTGCAATTCTGATGTAAATCCAATTTAGGGTCAATGAGATAACATTGGGTAAGCCAGGGTAAGAATGTCCTAGAGCAATTTGTGGAGGTGATCACATAAGAAATGCAAGCCCAATAATTGATTAAATCTTAATCAAATTATTTAAATGATTAAATGTTAATCATTAATTAAATAGATTAAAAGTTAATCTATGATTTAAATTAATTGTTAATTTAAATCTAGTAATTATTTTAATAATTATTTAATTAGCCTAATTAAAGGGGAAATGGGTCTGACCCATATCCATAAACCCATTTAATATGGGCCTTTAATATGGGCCTAAGCCCATGGGTTTAAACCCTAGGGTGGGGCGCTCACTTTGGAAGTGGTAATTGGATTAGGACATGGTTACTTTAATAGTTATTGAATAATAATTCTATTTATTATGGAATTTAAATCAAATGGTTGGATTGCAATTAGGATTAAGATGAGATTAAGTTGGATTACAACTAGGAGTCTAAAGCTCCTCAAAGTCCACGCTCCACTTGTGCTCATGCCCCCCCCCCCCCCCCCTTGGAGTAATCCTAATTGGATTAGGATTTGTTGGTTGTTTGGTTAATCCCTTTTATCTATGAAATCATTTTTAGGAAATGACTCTTTAATTAGTAGGTTTACTATAACTAAAGTAGTTATAGATAAACTAGGATATTGTTTAATTAATAATAAGAGTTATTATTAATAAACAATTCCTAAGGGATAAGATCAAGTTGGAGTAGGATTAGGATTGGATTCTAGTCTATATATACACCAACACCAAAAACATGTGGGAAGGCTTCATTATTCTCCAGAATTTATTCTCTCTCCCACTCCTCTCTCTCCAAACCGTGAGCCCCTAGGGAATTTCATGAGCTTCAAAGGGTGGTGCAAGTTGGGTTTTGCTACTTTAGGGTTTTGAACCTTATGGTTGTGGGTGATAGAAGGTCTACACCATTACTCCATCTTCTTCCTCTTGCTTCAACAATTTCAAAGTGAGATTCTAAAGCTTCATTGGGATAACGAAGAACAAGGATCGAGCTTCGAGTATTTCTTTGAGAAATCTCTACAAAGAGTTCTGACGGTTCGAGTGGATTAAGATTCACCGGTGAACATCATTCACTGAGGTGATATGACTAAAAATTTTATATAGAATTTGATGCTTTCTATGGTGTTAAGATCTAGGGGATCCTGTTTTCCGCATAATTTTTATCCAGATCCCCCTACAAGTGGTATCAGGGCTCATGGTTAGGAGTATTTTTTTGGTTTATTTTAAAGGATGAATAAATAGATAATTTAATTCATGAGATAAATTTATTTTTATTTATTTATTTATGTTCATAGTTTTAATTATTTTATTTTTTCATGAGAAGAATAAATAAAAAATTAATTTTATTTTATTATCGAATGAGATTTGATAATGATAATTAAATAAATTTTAAAAACTAGTATAATATATGTGATATATTTTTCAAAATAAATTGTTTATTTTGAAAACTTATATTAAATGAATTGATCATTCAATATACATTTATTAATTGTTTAAAACAATTAATAATGATTTTTCCAATAAATAGATTTTATTTGAAAATTTTAAAACCCTATTTCATGATGTGATCATGTTTAGGTTTTACTATATATTTGTATAATATTAGGAAAGTCCTAATATATATATGAATTATTACTTAAAATAGTTTTAAGTATATCCTATCCGGAATTTTAATAAAATAGTTTTATTAAAATATATTGTAGGAAAATATAATAGTTTTATTTTCCAGATTTGATCTATATGAGATATAGAATTTTATTGAGCATATTGATATTTGTTATCAATTTTTTATCTTTTAAATATCAGAAAAATTACTCCATCACCATGTTGCATCTTATTATATGAGATTATAATTATGGGTCAATTTTATTCTATAATAAATTATTTATCATGCTTTCATATTAGAGGATAATATGTAGTAGGATTTTTTGGCAATTTTGTAAAGGGCAGATTCATTCGGTTTCCCTGAAAAGGGTGAATGGAACATTGGTTTCCCTAAATTATTTTATCATGCATTGGTGGAGATGCTGTGAAGGAGGATGCTGTGATGTTGATCTGGATAAGATAATAGAGAAGGAATCGCGAAGGAGTTTGCGAGCTGACTTTGTTCTTATCCCATTCTCTTGCATCCATGCATTTTAATTTCATTGACCCATAACTATTAATCTCATATGATGTTTATTACTGTTATTATTATCATAAGATGATACTTGTTGTTTATTTATAATGAGATGATATCTGTTGATTAATTATTCTGTTGAAGTAATTGCCTTAATATATCATGTGTATATAAGATTGGGGACAAGTCCCTAAGTATTATGATCTTCTACCATACACCATGTGATCCTATAGTGGGGAGTGTGAGTAAGCTGATAGGCCAAAGCCGGGCCCAATCCCTCTAACCTATTATGTGAACATGGTGAAAACTATATAAGCAAATAGTGGGAGCAATAACACCAAAGCGTGAGCTTTCGTTAGGTGTTTATTAGGTTCATGGTAGGTGGGCACATGAATAAGAGATATTATACAATAACGCCAAAGCGTGAGTATAACATCCCTTATAGATCAGATAGTAGATCGAATGCTCTAGGATTGATAAGATGATATCTGTGAAATTGGAGAAGATAGTTTCTATTTGCCTATTCAAGGCGATGTGATATTGTGCCCAAAGGCAGGATCACATTAAGCCAGTATCTAGGTTTTCGATGTCAATTGATTCTTCCCGAATTGGCAATACCATTAGAAACAGACCTATAATCTAATAGGTATTAATAAATACAATAGATCCCTAATACTATCTATTTTGTCATTTGATTAGATCATGATAGGCTTACACCCATTGACTGAAATTCTTCGTAATGAAAAGTTATTAGGAACTAACTATGTAGACTGGAAAAGAAAAATTAGAATAGTATTTGCTGCTGATAACCTTGACATATGTCTTAAGACACCTAAACCTGAAAATCCTCCAGATGCTTCACCGGCCCAAAAGGCCGAGTTAGAGCAATGAGAGAGGTCTAATCAGATGACCAAGTGTTACATTCTGTCTTCGATGTCTAACATCTTGCAAAGCCAGCATGAACGCATGGATAAGGCTTCTGACATTTTGCAAAACCTACATGAGATGTTTGGTGAGCAAAATAGATCAGTTCGAGAAGTTAAATTGAAATCCCTTGTTAACACCAAGATGGCTGAGGGAACCCCAATCAGGGAGCACATCATTAAGACGATGGGCCTATTGAATGAACTGAAAATTCTTGGTGGAGATATGGATGCCATCAGTCAGGTCGACATTGTTCTGCAGTCACTCCCTTCGTCCTTCAATTTGTTCGTATTAAATTATAACATGAACAAGAGTGAAATGTCACTAAGTGAGCTTATGAACTCACTTGTGTTTGCAGAAGATTTGATCAAAAAGTCAACAAAGGGTGAAATTTTAATTGTTAATAAACCTGATATCCCCAATTGATCTAAAAAGTTTAGAAAGAAGAATAAGGGTAAAGGTAAGTTTAAAGACAATAAGGGTAAGGCAAAAGTTGCCAAAGGTTCATCAAGAGATGCTGCCAAGAATATGAAGGGTAATGGAAAGTGTTTCCAGTGTAGTAAAATAAGTCATTGGAAGAGGAATTGTAGGACTTACCTCACAACTCTTAAATAGGGTGGCGGTAGTACTCAAGGTTTGAGATGCTTTGAAGTACTTCTTACTATTGACTCTAACTTTCTGGATGATCCTCCTAACTCATGGTGCACGGATTGTAGATCCCCTATACACGTTTGCAATTGTTTACAAGGGTTCAACAAAACCAGAAAGCCCACCAAACAGGAGCAGAAGCTTAAATTGGGTGCAAATGTTGCAGTCAAGTTGATATGCTTGTTTACTCTTTATTTACCTAATGGAAAGACATTAATTTAGAAGATTGCTTTTATGTGCCTTCTACACATCGTAATTTGATTTCGGTTTCTAGACTCTTACATTATGGATTCTCTATGATTTTTAATTCAATTGTTGAAATTAAGAAAGATGGAATGGTCTTGATTATTGGTAATCTCATTAATGGTCATTATTTAATATTCCCTTTGGTAAATAATGAATGTTTGGAAAGTAACAATGCCTCATCATCTAGAATGAAGAGACATTGCACTGAGTCTACTTATCTTTGGCATAAAAGACTTGGTTACATTAATCTTGATAGGATCAAGAGGTTGGTAAGAGATGGTCCCCTTGACTTTCTCAAAGTAGAACCAATCCCTACTTGCGAGTCTTGTCTTGAAGGGAAGATGACCAAGAAGCCTTACCCTAAAAAGGTAGGAAGAGCTGAAGAAAAGTTAAGACTAATACATAGTGATGTATGTGGTCCATTTAACATTGTTGCAAGAGGGAAATACCGGTATTTTGTTACATTTACCAATGATTATTCTAAATATGGATATGTCTATTTGATGAAACACAAATCTGACACATTTGAAAAGTTAGAAGTTGAGAATCAAACTGACAAATCCATAAAGGCACTTTGATCAGATTGAGGTTGTGAATACCTCACCAACGAGTTTATGGATTACTTAAGGAATAATGGGATTATCTCGCAATGGAAAAGTCCTGCTTCGCCTCAACAAAATGGAGTTTTTGAAAGAAGAAACCAGACCTTATTAGATATGGTTCGCTCTATGATGAGCCATGCCGATGTTCCTTCATATCTTTGGGGATATGCTTTACAAACTACCATTTATATTCTGAACCGGGTTCCATCTAAGTCTATTCCGGTTACATCCTATGAATTGTGGACTGGGCAAAAACCTAGTTTACAACATCTAAGGGTATGGGGTTGTCCTGCACGTGTACGCAAACTCAAACTCACTAAGTTGGAATCTAGAACAGAAAAATGAAATTTTGTAGGATATCCAAAAGAAACTAAGGGTTTCTATTTCTACTCCAAGGTAGACCAAACAATAGTTGTTAGGCTTCATGCTACTTTCTTGGAGGAAGAAATTGATCTCCTTAAGAAGGTTAAATTTCATGAGATGAAAGACAACAGAGCCAGTGTCCAAACTGAACCTAATCCTTCTATTAATGATTCTCTTAAATTCTATTCCAGTGAGAATGTCTGAAAGAGTTTCTAGACCACCAGATAGACTTCAGTATTACAATAATGAGGTTTATCTAGTTACCCCTGATGATGAGGATATGGATCCTAATACTTATCAGGAAGCTACATTAGATGTAAATGCATCTCAATAGAATAAAGCCATGAATGCTGAAATAGATTCCATGTATGACAACAGTGTTTGGACTTTAGTAGATCCACCAGATGGTATAAGGCCAATTGGATGCAAATGGATTTGCAAAAGGAAGAAGTGTGCCGATGGTAACATGGAGATCTATAAAGCTAGACTTGTTGCAAAAGATTATACTCAATTTCAAGGAGTTGATTATAAGGATACCTTTTCACCTATAGCTATGCTTAAATCCATCAGGATATTGCTAGCTATATCTGCACACCATGATTATGAGATATGACAAATGGATGTCAAAATTACTTTCCTTAACAGAATGTTAGATGAAGACCTCTATATGAATCAACTAGAGGGCTTCATTGCTCCAAACAAGGAGAACATGGTATGCTAGCTCAACAAATCAATATATGGTTTGAAACAAGCTTCTAGAAGCTGGAACCCAAGATTTGATCTTTCGATCAAAGAATTTGGATTCTAAAAGAATTTGGAAGAATCTTGTATTTATAAGAAGGATAGTAGGAGAGTAGTAGTATACCTAATTCTGTATGTTGATGACATTCTACTCATTAGGAATGATGTAGGGATGTTACCATCAATCAAGATATGGCTTTCTCAGCATTTCTCGATGAAAGACTAGGGAGAGGCATCCTATATTCTGGGAATAAAGATTCTCAGAGATAGAAAATGCCGAATGTTGGGATTGAGCCAAACTTCCTACATAGACAAGATATTGTCTAGGTACTTTATGAGTGATTGTAAGACAACACTCATTCCTTTTAGACATGGTGTCACTTTGTCTAAAAAGATGGCCCCTACATCAGTTGATGAGATCGAGCAGATGAAGAGGTGCCCTTATGCTTTGGCAGTTGGGAGCCTCATATATGTCATGTTATGTACTAAAACGGATATCTATCATGCAGTGGGAGTTGTTGATCGGTTCCAAAGCAATCCAGGTATCAATCACTGGACAGCTGTGAAGCACATCATGAAGTACCTGAAAAGGACTGGGGATTATATACTTACTTTTCAATTAAAAGATTTAGTTGGACTGGGAATATTGGTTCTGATTTCCAATCTGATCCGGACAATAGAGCTTCCACATCAGGGTATGTGTTCACACTGGGTGGTGCTGCTGTCAGTTGGCGCAACATAAAGCAGAAGAGTATTGCTGACTCAACCACAGAAGCAGAATATATTGCAGCTTCAGAAGTAGGAAACGAAGCAGTCTGGTTCCGAAGGTTTTTGCAAAAGCTAGGAAAGTTCCTTCAGCACTTAAACCTAGCACTCTCCTCTGTGATAGTAATGGTGCAGTAGCCCACAACAAAGAACCTAGGAGCCACAAAAAGTTGAAACAAGTGGAGCGGAAATATCATCTCATTCGTGAGATCATTGATAGGCAAGATATTGTAGTTTCAATGATTAGGTCTCAACTTAATGTTGTTGACCTAATGACCAAGGCTTTATCAGATAAAGAATTTGTAACACAGTTAGATAGTATGAGATTGAAATCTATGGCACAGTGACTTTTAGGGCAAGTGGGAGATTGTTAGACATGATGCCCAAAACGTCATTTAGATTGTCAGATTCTTATTAATTTAATTAATAAAGACTTCTTCTTAATCTATTGTGTATTCATTATGGGTAATTGACCATAATCATGAGATGATCTACACGATATGAGATATCGATAAAGGTCCATAGGATATATTGTAGGAAAGTTATGTGATTGGATTATCACAGGCAGATATAACTTTCTGGTTTCTTATACCTTATATAGTCACAGCTGTGGGTGAAGCTGGGCACTTCACTTATATGGTTGCCAAAATGCTAAGATGTTCTCAATAGTTGAGATGTAGTTCTATCTCAAACTACTGTAGTGGAGACTACACATCAGCATATGTGTAGAGCCCCGAAACTTTTGTATATGTTTTGAAATGCGTGTCAAGGCACGATGCGTTGAAATCTCCAATTTTCATGAAATGAGAAATTGGAACCTTTGAGAAATGGTTAGTTGTATTATAAAATAATTAATAAGGAACCATAGCCTTAGAAGGGTCCTAGTCATGTTTAGAAGATGTTAGAATGGCAGTCGAATAGGTCCAAGTAGAGGATTAAACGGAATAATGGACTTAGTATCAAAATTTGCAAATGACCGATCGCTCGGTCCATAGCAGCGATCGATCGGTCTACAACCGATCGATCGGTATCTGTCGACTGGTGCACTAATTTGTATGGGGAATTTTTCCAGAGAGGGTGTTTTCAACCGAGGGCTCGGTCAAGAACACGGGTCACTCGGTAAGCGACTGATCGCTTGGTCTTTCGCGTTTTTGTAGAATTTCATTAAGGGCTTTTTTGTCTTTTGGGTGTTACTCCCTTACCTATAAGGGCTTACTCGAGCCATAAGGGCTTCATAAAACCTAAGGCAAGATTTTGAGAGAGATTGAGAGAGGAGAAAGGGCTTTTGACCTAGGTTTTCAACTTGAAGGAAATCAAGGGTTTAAGAACCCTAGGATCATCACAAGCTTGGATTTCTTCAAGCACACGACTTAAGCACTTGAGGAGCAACTCCTTCAAGCTCGGCAACGACTCCATGCACGTTTTGGAGGCTTTCCTCATATTTTAAAGGTCGGTACCCTATGCTACCCTCCTAGTTCATATTCTTCTTCTTTTCTTCTATTTCCCCAATTTCTAAGCATGGTAATGTGTTGGGGTGAATGGATGGAGATGGATGTTTGTGGATGGGCGATGGATGCCATGTGTATGTTTGTGATGAATGACATGGGAAGAGTATTGTACCAATAATGAACATACATACATGTTGTGAACATTAATCCATCTAGAAAATCAAGATATAGGTTTTAACCATAATGTACACACCACATGTTTGATGAAATGCCAAGGTGAAGAATTAGTTCTAGAAATGCATGTATAAATTTATTCGCTTTCTTATAACAATGTGAATATTTCTATGAGTTGAAATGAGTGCCATTCTATGTATTATTGAACTCCACATGTCTTGTTTTATTCCCAATAATAGTATGTACACGAAACAACGAGCACGACATGTATGACATGGTTTACCGAGTTTTCAATACAAAGGTTTCATTCTCGATTCACGAACATCATGACAAGGCCAAACGCAAAGGTTGGTTTGAGAGGTAGGGCATATCTTAAGATATGTTTTGTCTCGCTTTTGACACGAACAAGAACCTGCCAAGCAAGACCCCAAGCACGCATGTTTACTTTCGATGCATTTTTGTTAAAGAGGGGTTTCCCCTCCCTCACAAGTTGTCTATCATTTAGGAAGAGGGGGTTCTAAACCACCCTCCCTCACATGTAGCATGAGCATATTTAAATTCCAAGCAAGCAAGACATGACATGGCATGCATGACATGACAAGACAAGCAATACATGATATGACACGACAAAACGAACAAGACAGAACGTGACAAGACAAGTTGTCAGACACGAAAGGAATATTTCAAGTCAAGTCAAGCACATGATATTTTTAAGAGTTTTCCCGACTTTGATATGATGCAAGCATGAACTATCAACTGTTTACTTTTCTGCTTCCTGCTTATTTATGCTAAGACTGTTGGTTAGTATTTAGTACCCGTTGAGTATTCCATGCTCAGCCGTACTTTTGATGTCAGCAGGTGTTAGTGGATCACCCACTCCTTTTGACATCTGTGCTCCCGGTCCATAGGAGGAAGAGGAGTACGTCAAGGAGGCCCCTGCTGAGGAACCTCATGTAGTGGGCTTCTACTAGGTGGTAGATTCTAAGTGAGCGTGGGTGAGCATGAGAGGAAATTATACCCATGTATTTTGGCGGGTATGTCCGCACCTTCTTTTGTTGATTTCTTTTTGTACAAACTTGGATTACATGTCTATACATAGAGGTTTTGTTAGACTTCCGCTGTGCCATGTTAGTTATGCTTCCATTATTATGTTCTCTATTGTACATGCTCCATGTGTTTTGCAGGATGGGTTGTCAAGCATGTCATGTAGGTCATGATAAGTCATCCAAGATTCACTCTAACTCGTAGGGTGGGTTTTGGATCACGAGAAGAGGTGGTATCAGAGCTTAGGCTTTAGGTCTTTAGGGTCACTTAGAATCCGATGCCACGGCTTGACAAGGGCATATGTCAGGAAGCCTGTTAGGAAGGAAGTAAGTTGGAAACGAGTCATGTTCCAAGTGTAAGACTAAACTGTAGTCTTAGTCTAAAATGGTTACTTCAACAAAGTACGGGTCTTAGAAACACTAGAGCACTAAGTCTATTATGTATACACCGATGGTTATGATGCAATGTATAATAGTATTATATCAACAATACCACTTGAATTGTTGTGAAATGGAATTATGATAAATTGTTGTTCCAAGTTAGACTCATGTGGTGCTATTGTTCTCAGGACGTTAGTTATGAGGTAGGGCACACGGAGTCGCGGACCACACTAAAGCTTCCTCTTCTTCACGGGATGAGGATGAGCAACCGGACCTCTCTCAGGTCTTAGGCTCTATTGTTGAGACACTAGCCATACTGGTGGCTCGGTAGGCTATTCCTTCATCGGCAGCACCTACTCCACCGCCTGTAGCTCCAGTACATCGCACAACTGGGGTTGAGGCATTCTAGAGATTGAGGCCTCCATCATTCCATGGGAGTGTGGACCCTCTTGCTACAGAGGCATGGATGCTCCAGTTGGAGAAGATCTTCACGGTCCTCTCACCCACGGAGGAAGATAGAGTGACATGGGCTATTTTCATGCTAGAGGGTGAGGCACACCATTGGTGGTTGTCCGCCTTGAGGACTCGAGAGTTGACCAAGCAAGGTCGACCATGGACTTGGGAGGAGTTCAATGATGCCTTCTATAAGAAGTACTTCCCAGTGGGAGCTTGGGAAAAGAAAGAGAGAGAGTTCATCAATCTGGAGCAAGACTCCTTGTCTGTGGCCCAATATGAGGCCAAGTTCTCGGAGCTATCACGCTTCGCACCTCACATGATTGCTATGGAGGCGATGACAGCAAGAAGGTTTGAGCAAGGGCTTAGAGACGTAATCATGGATAAAGTCTCAGCTTTTAGGAACGCCACTTACCCTGACGTGGTGGACAAGGCCTCATTGATCGAGACCAACTCGGAGGCAGTGTCTAAGAAGAGGGATTTAGCGAGTGGCCAATTTAGCAGTTCAGCACCTCCCGAGAGGAGGGCCCGGACTGGCCCTTATCAGTACACTTGGCCAGCACCACCTCAGTATGCATGGCCAACACCACTATAGAGGCCATCTTATGTGCCTCCAGCTCCACGGCAGTATGTGCCTCATGCACCACGACCTCAGGCTCTTCCGACCCCATGACCAGTTGCACCTTAGGCAGCGAGGTATGCTACACCTCCAGCCCCTCTGACCTACACATATGAGGTCTACACATCTTGCGGCCGAAGGCACCCGACAGGAGATTACTGGAAGGCATCAGGTGGGTGTTTTCACTGTGGTCACCTGGGCCACATGATCAGGGATTGCCTGACGAGGCATTTGCCAGGCTAGTCTCAGGTAATTAGGCCCCCAGCTCGTCCAGCAGGATCATACCTGGCATCCTCCCAGCTTGCACAGTCTACACCTCCGCCTAGCCAAGCAAATCAGGGGCGAGTATTCACCTTGACAGAGGGAGATGCACTTGCATCGGATGATGTAGTGCAAGTTATGCGTTTAGAGTTATTCATTATCCACGATGATCTTATTATGCCTTATTCCTTGTGTACATAAATGGCATGTTATATGCTTGTATATCTATATATACACTGTTGATGCATGGATTGACTTAGCTAGTTACAATATCAGGAACTTTATTAGTCAATGAGTGTTTGGCTCGAGTATTGATTGACACCGGGTCTACTCATTCATTTGTCTTGTCGAGTTTCTCCCAAGGCTTTTCTATAGAGCCTAGTCAACTAGAACTTGAGTTATTCATTTTGACTCCTCTCAGCAAGATAGTGGTAGCAGATAACATTTTAGAGGCAGTAGAGTTCAAGTTGGAAGCCAAGAATTGGTAGCCGATCTCATCCTCTTTCGATTCCAGGATTTCGACGTCATCTTAGGGATGGATTGGTTAGCAGTGCATCATTGGCATGTGGTTTTCTTTGAGAATATGGTACTCTTTAAGCCATGTGGAAGGGAAGACATTTCCTTTTTGGGGGTTAAGAAATAAAGATATCGCCCGTTTTACGGCATTGAGTCTGGCGAACCGCGAGGCAAAGGACTCTTCGACTATTCCGGTAGTGAGTGAATTCCTAGATGTATTTCTAGAGGAGTTGCCAGGGTTGGCCCCAGACAGGGAGATTGAGTTTGTGATCGAGCTTGCACCAGGCACAGCTCCCATCTCCCGGGCTCCGTACAAGATGACACCGATTGAACTCAAGGAGTTAAAGATACAGTTGGAGGAGATACAAGGCCTTGGTTTTATTCGACCAAGTGTCTCACCGTGGGGTGCCCCGGTGTTATTTGTCAAGAAGAAGGATGGCTCGATGCAGATGTGCATCGATTACAGGCAGTTGAACAAGGTCACAATAAAGAATAGGTATCCATTGCCTAGGATTGATGACTTGTTTGATCAGTTAAAAGAAGCAAGATTTTTCTCTAAGATTGATCTTCGGTCCAGTTACCACCAGTTGAAGATTAAGGCAGAAGATATTCCCAAAAATGCCTTCAGTACTCAGTACGGACACTACGAGTTCTTGGTGATGCCTTTTGGTCTAACAAACGTGCCGGCAGCCTTTATGGATCTGATGAACTGGGTGTTCCAACCATACCTGGATCGATGCGTGATAGTATTTGTCGACGATATCTTGGTGTTTTACCAGGCACGGGAAGATCACGTGCGAGACCTTCGCTTTGTTTTGGTAATGCTAAGAGAGCACAAGTTGTATGCCAAACTAAGCAAATGTGAGTTTTAGCTGAAGGAAGTGACATTCCTAGCCCACGTTGTTTCTACGGAAGGCATCTCGGTAGATCCGAAGAAGATAGAGGCAGTCATGAGTTGGGCAAGGCCCAAGAGTGTCATAGAGATCCGTAGCTTTCTTCGGTTGGCAGGCTATTACCGGAGATTTGTTGAGGGTTTCTCCAACCTTGCAGCCCCGCTCACTTATCTGACGAGGAAGAACACCAAGTTTATATGGAGCGATAAGTGCAAGATCAATTTCACGGAATTGAAGAATAGGCTTACCACGACCCCCGTCCTTACTGTGCCATCCGGACGTGGTGGTTATGAGGTGTATAGTAATGCCTCACACGTTGGACTTGGGTGTGTCCTCATGCAGCATAAGAAGGTCATTGCCTATGCATCAAGGCAATTAAAGGAGCATGAAAAGAATTACCCCACACACAACTTGGAACTTGCTGCGGTCGTGTTTGTACTCAAGATTTGGTGTCATTACTTTTATGGGAAATGATTCTATTTATTCACGGACCACAAGAGCCTCAAGTACCTCTTCTTCCAAAAGGAGCTAAATCTACAGCAACGGCGTTGGATGGAATTTTTGAAAGACAACGAATGCACCATCCAATATCACCCGGCAAAGCAAATATAGTGGCTGATGCTTTGAGTAGAAGATCCCCGGGGTTGTTGGCTCACATGTTGGTGTGGGAATGGAAGCTATTGGAAGATTTGGCAAATCTGGACATCAGTGTCAATGCTTCTGTCTACTGTCCAGTGATGGCTAATATCATGGTTCAGCCGTACATCATAGATCAGATCCGGGAGTTGCAAGTAGCGGATGCCGAGTTGGTTGCATTTTGTGACAAGGCGGGTTAGCAAAGGAAGTGACGAGTTTGCCACAAACGGTGAGGGGGCAATCATGTTCAAGGGAAGACTTTGTGTCCCAGTCAATGTGGATCTTCGGAGAGAGATTATGGATGAAGCCCACCATTCAAAGTATACAGTGCATCCTAGGGGTACGAAGATGTACCGGAACCTCAAAGGGTACTTTTGGTTACGAAATATGAAGAGAGATGTTGAAGAGTATGTGGCCCGGTGCTTGGTGTGTCAACAAGTGAAAGCAGAGCACATGAGACCGGCGGGCCTATTACAGTCTCTCCCTATTCCTAAATGGAAATAGGAGCACATCTCCATGGACTTCATTGTTGGCTTGCCACACACAAAAAGGAACTCGGATGCAATATGGGTTGTACTAGACCGTTTAACCAAGTCTGCACATTTCTTGCCTTACCGAACCACTTTCAACTCGAATCAATTGGCTGCGCTATATATCAAAGAAATAGTTCGGTTGCATGGGGTGCCAGTCAGTATTGTGTCAGATCAGGATCTAAGATCACATCCAGGTTCTAAAAGAGTTTTCAGGGCACTATGGGTTCTCGACTTGATTTCAGAACCGCCTTTCATCTACAGACAGATGGACAAACCGAGAGAGTAAACCAAATCATCGAAGACATGCTTTGGGCATGTATGTTGGATTTTAAAGGTAGCTGGGAAGAGCACTTACCTTTGGTTGAATTCACCTATAATAATAGTTACCAGGCGAGCATCCAAATAGCACCATTTGAGGCCTTGTATGGGCAAAGCTGCAGGTCTCCTCTCTACTGGGATGAAGTAGAAGAGAGAAAAGTGTTGGGTCCTGAGTTGATCGAGCAAACTATGAATAAGGTTAAGATCATCCGGGATCGGTTGAAAGTCGCTCAAGATCGTCAAAAGAGCTATGCTGACACTCGCCGTAGGGACTTGGAATTCTAGGTTGGGGATCAAGTCTTTATGAAGGTATCTCCTAGCAAGGGGATTATGAGAATTGACAGGTGAGGTAAGCTCAGCCCTCGGTGCATCGCCCCCTTTAAGATTATGATGCGAGTTGGTGAAGTTGCTTACCGGGTAGCCCTTTCACCTCACATGGCCGCAGTCCACAATGTGTTCCATGTGTCTATGCTTCAGAAGTACATTACGGACCCTTTGCACGTCATAGACTTGGAACCGTTGAAAATCCGAGAGGATCTCACTTTGGCTAAAAAGCCGGTTTAGATATTGGATCGGAGAGATCAAGTCTTTCGCAACAAGACTATCCCGTTGGTTCTCGTGCAATAGTAACATCATGCTCGAGAAGAGGCTACATGGGAGCGCAAGGCCGAAGTCAAAGTAAAGTGCCTAGAGTTGTTTGAATTGGCTTGTGTTTATGCCATGTAATTTTGTTTTGGTATTGAAATACACGTATCATCCAAATTTTGGGGATGAAATTTTTATAAGGGGGGAGGATGTAGAGCCCCGGAACTTTTGTATATGTTTTGAAACGCGTGTCAAGGCACGATGCGTTGAAATCTCCAATTTTCATGAAATGAGAAATTAGAACATTTGAGAACTGTTCATTTGTATTATAAAATAATTAATAAGGTACCATAGCCTTAGAAGGGTCCTAGTCATGTTTAGAAGATGTTAGAATGGAAGTAGAATTTGTCCAAGTAGAGGATTGGATGGAAAAATGGACTTAGTATCAAAATTTGTAGATGATCGATCGCTTAGTCCATAGCAGCGATCAATCAGTCCACAACCAATCGATCGGTATCTCTTGACTGGTGCACTAATTTGTATGGGAAATTTTTTCAGAGAGGGTGTTTTCAATCGAGAGCTCGGTCTTGACCACCGATCGCTTGGTCTTCTGCGTTTTTACAGAATTTCATTAAGGGCTTTTTCATCTTTTGAGCGTTACTCCCTTACCTATAAGGGCTTGATCGAGCCATAAGGGGTTCATAAACCCCTAAGGTAAGATTTTGAGAGAGAGTGAGAGAGGAGAAAGGGCTTTTGACCTAGGTTTTCAACTTGAAGGAAATCAAGTGTTTAAGAACCCTAGGACCATCACAAGCTTGGATTTCTTCAAGCACACGGCTCAAGCACTCGAGGAGCACCTCCTTCAACCTCAGCAACGACTCCACGCATGTTTTGGAGGCTTTTCTCATCTTTTCAAGGTTGGTACCCTATGCTACCCTCCTAGTTCATATTCTTCTTGTTTTCTTCTTTTTCCCCAATTTCTAAGCATGATAATGTGTTGGGGTGAATGGATAGAGATGGATGTTTGTGGATGGGCGATGGATGCCGTGTGTATATTTGTGATGAATGACATGGGAAGGGCATTGTATAAATAATGAACATACATACATGTTGTGGACATTAATCCATCTAGAAAATCAAGATATAGGCTTTAACCATAATGTACACACCACATGTTTGATGAAATGCCAAGGTGAAGAATTAGTTCTAGAAATGCATGTATAAATTTATTCGCTTTCTTATAACAATGTGAATATTTCTATGAGTTGAAATGAATGTCATTCCATGTATTATTGAACTCCACATGTCTTGTTTTATTCCCAGTGATAGTATGTACATGAAACCACGAGCACGACATGTATGACATGGTTTACCAAGTTTTCAATACAAAGGTTATATTCTTGATTCACGAACATCATGACAAGGCCAAATGCAAGGGTTGGTATGAGAGGTAGGCCATATCTTAAGATATGTTTTGCCTCGCTTTTGACATGAACAAGAACCCGCCAAGCAAGACCCCAAGCATGCATGTTTACTTTTGAAGCATTTTCATTAAAGAGGGGTTTCCCCTCCCTCACAAGTTGTATATCATTTAGGAAGAGGAGGTTCTAAACCACCCTCCCTCAGAAGTAGCATGAGCATATTTAAATTCCAACCAAGTAAGACATGACATGGCATGCATGACACGACAAGACAAACAATACATGATATGACACGACAAACAAGACATGGTATGACACGACAAAACGAACAAGACAGAACGTGAAAAAAAGTTTTCAGACACGAAAGGAATATTTCAAGTCAAGTCAAGCACATGATATTTTTAAGAGTTTTCCCGACTTTGATATCGGCAGGTGTTAGTGGAGTGCCCACTCCTTTTGACATCTGTGCTCCCGGTCCATGGGAGGAAGAGGAGTACATTGAGGAGACCCCTGCTAAGGAACCTCATGTAGAGAGCTACTACCAGGTGGTAGATTCTAAGTGAGCGTGGGTGAGCATGAGAGGAATTTATACCCATGTATTTTGGCGGTCATGTCCGCACCTTCTTTTGTTGATTTCTATTTGTATAAACTTGGATTACATGTATATACATAGAGGTTTTGTTAGACTTCTGTTGTGCCATGTTAGTTATGCTTCCACTATTATGTCCTCTGTTGTACATGCTCCATATGTTTTGCAGGATGGGTTGTCAACCATGTCATATAGGTCATGATAAGTCGTCCAAGATTCACTCTAACTCTTAGGGTGGGTTTTGGGTTGCGACAATATGGGTACTTAAATGTACACTAACTGATTGCATTCAATGAGAGACCTCTTGCATAAATGTACTATCATATAGTTAGTCTCTCATCACATTGAACAGTTTTAATGATCCTCAGATCTGATGAGTTCATTTATAACTGAGCAGCAATCTGACTGTTTTGATTCCACTAAAGTATTCTCTATATTAGGGACTACGATATGGTGATAGTTGGATAGTCAAAAAGTTGTTCGACTCATGATGAATTTCAAACAAGAAATCCATGCTCATTAATTTGAGAGATTATCCAAGTTCCGGGTAAGATAGTTGATTAAGTTCAAATCCTAAGCAGGTGATTTTGAAATCAAAATAAGTTTTGAAATCAAAATAAGTTTTGAAATATAAATTTATTAAAAGATATTATACTTATCAAAGGATTTTTTTAAAATGTTTTTCATGAGAAATTGTTTCTCATGGATTAATCATAAGTCTTGGAAACCCCGATGATGTGCAATGGGCTATGAGTTAGATAGTATTAAAAATCTCAAAGGCTCATTAGGGATAATGTATTTGGAAGGATCAATTGAATTTAAAAGTTCATGTGGCAGGATCCGTAGTTCTTAATGTTCATACACTGGGATTCAATTGCAACATGGATATCTCAAATCACTTGTAATTCTGAGTTTAGGTTCAATCATTGATTAAATAGATTAAAAGTTAATCTATGGTTTAAATTAATTGTTAATATAAATCTAAAAATTATTTTAGTAATTATTTAACTAACCTAATTAAAGGGGAATGGGTTTGACCCATATCCATAAACCCATTTAATATGGACCTTTAATATGGGCCCAAGCCCATTGGTTTAAACCCTAGGGTGGGGCTCCCACTTTGGAAGTCCTAATTGGATTAGGACATGGTTACTTGAATAATTATTGAATAATAATTCTATTTATTATGGAATTTAAATCCATCCAATGGTTGGATTGTAATTAGGATTAAGATGAGATTTAGTTGGATTACAACTAGGAGTCTAAAGCTCCACAAAGTCCATGCCCCCTTGTGCTCACGCCCCCCCCCCCCCCTGGAGTAATCCTAATTGGATAAGAATTTATCGGTTATTTGGTGAATCCCTTTTATTTAAGAATATCCTTTTTAGAAAAGGACTCTTTAATTAGTAGGTTTACTATAACTAAAGTAGTTATAAATAAACTAGGATATTGTTTAATTAATAATAAGAGTTATTATTAATAAACAATTCCTAAGGAATAAGATCAAGTTGGAGTAGGATTAGGATTGGATCCTAATCTATATATACACCAACACCAATAACGTGTGGGAAGGATTCATTATTCTCCAGAATTTTTTCTCTCTCCCACTCCTCTCTCTCCAAATTGTGAGCCCCTAGGGTTTGCCCTAGGAAATTTCGTGAGCTTCAAAGGGTGGTCCAAGTTGGGTTTTGCTACTTTAGGGTTTTGAACCTTAAGATTGTGGGTGCTAGAAGGTCAACACCATTACTGCATATTCTTCCTCTTGCTTCAACAATTCCAAAGAGAGATTCGAAAGCTTCGTGGGGATAGCAAAGAACAAAGATCGAGCTTCGAGTATTTCTTCGAGAAATCTCTACAAAGAGTTCTGACGGTTCGAGTGGATTAAGCTTCACCGGTGAACATCATTCACCGAGGTGATATAACTAAAACTTTCATATAGAATTTGATGCTTTCTATGGTGTTATGACCTAGGGGATCCTATTTTTCGTATTATTTTTATCTGGATCCCTCTATAGGCTAACCATTCAGGATAGGTTACCACTGTCAGGAAGCCTGCTTTGATCTGTTTCTCTACCTCTTCTTTGACCTTCTGCAACCATTTGGGCCTCATCCGTCTCAGTTTCTGCTTAATTGGTCTAACTTCCGAGTTCAGGGGCAGTCTGTGTACCACCAATGCTGGGTCTAGGCTGGGCATGTCTGCATAAGACCAGGCGAAGACATCACTGTAGCTTTTTAGGAAGCTGATCATGTTTGTTCTCTACTATGGGCTCATGGTTGTGCAGATCTTGACGAACTGGTGGTTATCTTCAGAACCAAGGTTTATGGTCTCAGTGTCTTCGATGTTCGACTGCAGGATCCCTTCATTGTGATCTAGTAGGTCCAAAATCTCTTGAGGTGGTTCCTCTTTATGTTCTGAGTCATACTCAACTTCTGAAAGTTCAAGGAGGGTTTTGAAGATAGCCTTATCAGAGGTGATTTTCTGGCAAATCATTAAACTTAGTTTAGCATGTTTTCTGTTATTTTTGTTGGCTTCAGGACACTAGGCCTTCCAGAGGAAAAGTTTGTGTGATTTCATCATCAGCCGAATGAAATGTTTTATGCAAAACATGTTTTTGATTCAAAATATTAGATTTTCATTTTATAAAAATAGATGACTATTGTTTACTAACATTGACTCAACAAAAAGGGGCCGACAGTGGCCGACATTTGGATTTTGTAATGGGGGCAAAAGAGTAGATAGAAGGAAGAGAAGAATGGTGCTTCGGTCACTGCTTGATCGAACCAACCTACCCTATAACTTGCTTGCCCCAGCCTTGAGTGGCCTCAATGGTGAAAGCCTCGGTCCACTAATGGATCAGTGGTTGGTGACTGGATGATGCCTTGATGCTATTGGAGAGGGTGTAGACCTAGTCTCTCATTGGATCTTCGGCTTCTGTGGCGTCTTTGACAGTCAACTCGTCGAACATCTGTGTCATGCTGAATACTTCTTGATTTTGAATCCCTGAAGACTCGACATTGGGCTAGGGGTTTAAGGTTTTGGCAACTGGTGTAAGAGGGGTATCTGGGTAGGCTTTGAAGGTTCCCACTGGAAAAGTTACAGAGATGTGGGGTCAGGGTTCTAGTTTCAATGACCTGCTGCTCTTCTTGGATAGTTTGGATAGATAGTCCTCAAACTTGGGCTTGTACGCAAATCCGAATGGTGGTGTGTAGTGAGGAGGGACATATCACTTCTTTATCCCCTGGTTTTTGACTCCCAGTCCTGACCTTGGCCGATAGTGCATTCTGACCATCATCTTGATAAATGGTGGCACTTTTTGCTTGGTTTGCTCTTTGACCCAGGCGATAGAACTGACTTGTTCGAACTGGTATGTCATGAAGGTGGTGCCTTACCCTAGCTCTTGGATGTCCCCGAAGGAACTTCTCATTTCCTTTAAGGGGATCATAACCAAGTGGTCATCCTGAATGAATTTGATTCTCTGATGGAGAGAGGGGGAATGGCTCTGGCCGCATAGATCCATGGCCTCCCAAGGAGTAAAGTGAATGATGTTGGCACATTCACGACTTGAAAATTGGTTGTGAACTAAGTAGGTTTGACCCCGATGGTCAAGTCGATGTCACCCAGATTCTCCCTTGTCGAGTTGTCAAAAACCCTGATTGTCATGGATCTCTTTTTCACCTGACTGAGGTCCAACCCTAGGCTTTATAGTGTGGATAGAGTGCAAACACTGAGGCCAGATCCGTTGTCGATTAGTATAGATGATAGAGTCCTGTCCATGCACTGAACTATAATATAGAGAGCCCGGGTATGATTTCTGTCGATGTCTGTTATTTTTTCTTTCGTGAAGGAGATGATTCTTGATTCAAGCACTTGCCCCACCATATGCCCTACTTTTTCAAGCGTGATGTCTGGTGTTATATGGACATTGTTAAATACCCAAAGTAACTGCTTCCAGTGATGCTCAGAAGTCAAGAGGAGACACAAAATGGAGATTTGTGCCGACACTTTGCTCCACTGTTGCGTGATGTTTAACTCTTTTGCCTTTTCCAGTATTTTTAATAATACCGTTGATTCTACAACCTCTTTTTCTGGGATTGCCACAATTGCTTTCTCTTTCTTTGCCCCTTTTATTAGCTCAGCCGTTGGAGGTTAGTACACCCAGCCAGATCGGGTAAGGTAGGCTATGCTTTCACTCTCAAGGACGAGAGTGAGGAGCGGGTACTCGATCATGGTTAAAAGGTGGAGAAGGGATGTAAGGGATCTGGATGTGGCCTGTAGAGGTGGAGGCTTGAGCTGGGGCTGTGGGCCAATTTTTAGGGCAAGGGATGGTGTAGATGGTCTGTTGAGAGACAGGGATCTGTACCGAAGACTGGATAGTCTGTATGTTTGCTTGAGGGAATAGGATTATGATAGGTGGCTGGCAAGAAGGCCTGATAATGCCGTCATTAACTATGGGTACGCTATGTCTCGACTGTCCTGCCCCGGCCTCTTCCCACTCAAAGAAATTGACTTGGTTTTTGTGTGGGGGCAGTGGTGCCTGGTTGATGCTGGTGTTTCCAGGGGCCAATTCAACATTTTCCTTATCCAAGAGATCTTGGATGGCGCATATTAGGCCAATGGAATAGTCGGTTGCATGACTTAGGCCTCGATGAGAGGCTCAATGATGATCGACTCGATAATTTTTGTTCTGTTTGTCTGGAGGTAAGAGAGGGGTAGGGCCTCTCAAGGTAAGGAGACCTTCTTTGGTAGAAAGTCTAGCAACTGTCTAAGAGTGTAGGGAAGAGGGGTGAAATTTCTGGGGGGATGGTTTTGCCCCTGGTTTTGTCTAGTTGGCCGGGTGTTTCTAGGGGCTGACTGACACTGAGCGGCTAGAGCCGAAAATCTGAAATGTGCTGCAGAATATACCATCTGAACATCTTCTTTTCTTCTCTGGTCCCTAGGACCACTGTTTCTACTGACTGATGTTGCTGTTCTAAGGGGAGCAAGCCTTAGGCTGGAGTGAATAGCTCCACTCTGGATGCCTGTCTCAATGCGGGCATTAGTTTTTACAATGGTCCCGAAGTCTAGTACTGGTAGTGTCACCATCAGGGTGGAGTAGGGTTGCTTGAGGGTGCCCATAAACATGTTCACCAACTCCTCCTTAGGGATCGAAGTAGGGATCTTTGCTGTCATCTCCCTCCAGCGGGTGGTGTACTCCAAGAATAACTCATTGTTGCGCTGGCTCATCTGGTCCAGCTGGCTCCTCTGAGGTCGGAGTTCCTACTTGAAGGAGTACTGCCCCACAAAGCTATCTATGGCATCCTGCCAAGATTCGCTGCTTGTCAACCGACATCCACGACATAAGGGCTGCCCCCTTCAGACTTTTCTAGAAGTACTGGATGAGTAGAGGCTGGTTCTTGTTATGCTGGAGCATGTCCCCCAGATACAACTGTAGATGTTGCTTTGGGTAGCCTGTGTTATCGTACTTGTCAAAGTCTGGCACCTTGAAACCTAGGGGCACTGCATCCCCTGATGAGAAAGTCAGGTCTTCCAATGATAGACAAGGGCTGGAAAAATCCCCCTTCATTCATCTCATCTCCTCTTTCATATACTTGATTTCCTCATGTTGGTCTCTGAGGGACGGAGTAGGGTCTGAGGATGATGGCCGGTCCTGATTAATGTACGAGGCCTTGGGCTGCTCATCATACTGATCTTATTCTGCTTCACAACTGCGTGTTGCGGGCTCATGGTTTGGAATGATGATAGGGATAGGCTGATGTGGCTCTGGATGAGGTTGTTCAAGAGTTTCTCCAGTAGGTTTCAGATGAAGGGTTCTTCGGTTTGGGCACCAATGAGAATCTTCAAGGATTCCAGAACAATGTCTAATTTAGCTTCCATGACTGTGATATCTCTTTCGTGAGACTGCATGTCATGCCTCAAAATACCCCCTACGAGTTAGGATACTTTGACAACGTGACTTAACCTTAAATCAAACCTAAAAAGAATTTACAAGGCATGCAAAATAGTGAACTAAATTTTTTTTTAATGACTTAACTATATTCCAAGTGTAATTGATTATAATAATTGAAAATTAAAACATGAACATGAACTCCTTAACTTGAATCCCAACTCAAGTGAGACAACATCCCCAGACATAAGAACCCAAAATACATGTCTCTCTCTCTCCTTCTTCTTTAACCATAGACCACTTGCCAAGACTCCTAATATCTGGGTGACAAACCAGAGCAATCTCCTGCTCTCCATGAGCCGCCTCTATCCAAGGAACCGGAGTCTATATATCGTATAGTGTACCTACCAACATAAAAGTACGGCTGGATATGGAATACTCAGCGACTACAAGCTACTTGCAAACAATAGTAATAACAATGATATAACATGCGTAATACAGTTTATCATCACATTTATATAATCAGAGTGCGGAAGCTAGCATGAAATAACAAATAAAATCTTGAACATCTTACATTTAGTCATGTTTTGCATTCAAGCTTTTACCCAATGTGTTTTCCGTTACATCGTGAGTTCCTTATACATCTCATGCATCTTGTGGTTACCTTACACATCTTATGAGATTATTCTTGTCTTGTGAGAGTCATGCATGTTTTCTTGTTTACGTGATTGTCTTGTTTAACTAGTACCCGAACTATGAAATGGACGGACATACTAGGTTATTGTTATTCTTACTTGACTAATGCCAGGACTATAATGGAATGGAACACATTAGCCTTATGTCTTGTTTAACTAGTACCCGAACTATGACTTGGATGGTCATACTAGCTCTTGCCTTACATTGCTAATGCCCGGACTATAATGGAACGGAACACATTAGCATCTTGCTTACTAATGCCTGGATTATAATTGAACGGAACACATTAGTATCCTTGCCTTGACTTGACTAGTGCCCGGACTATGGTGGAACGGAGCACACTAGTTATTGTTGCTTACTAATACCCGGACTATGATTGAATGGAACACATTAGTATCTTGATTTTCTTGCTTGTCCTGTTTTCATGTGAGCCAGGTATGACATATCCTAGGATATGCTCTACCCTTGACATTCATGCTTGTTTGAAAATTCACATTTCTTGTTCTTGGTGTTTCTTTCCATATTCTTATCTTGGTTTAGTATCATATGATCATACTCAGAAAACTAAGTTCATGCATGCATACATGCTTGTGCATAAGAAATAGTGAACATCATAGAAATCATAGAAAGCCCTTAAATTAAGGAGAACATTATATAGCATTTAAATATTTCTATAGACATATGAGGTTTTAACTAAATATATAGAACATGTGAGGATGAAGATCCTTGCTTAAGAGGATAATCCAAGCTTGATTTGGACTCCCCCTTGATCTCCAAAAAACCCCTCTTGGAAATCCCCCAATCTTCCCTTCCTTCTCCTCTACAATCCATCCTTTAGGTTTAGGTTTCCAAAAACCTCCAAAATGATTGGGTATTTATAGGCCAAGGGGTGAAAACCCCAAAAATCACGCTAAAAAAAGTTGGATTCGCGCGTCTATGATCGTTTGTAGGCTTCCTACGATCGATCATAGGCTTTACAGTGATTTTGCCCAGTTTTTGGGGTCTACGATCGTTTGTAGGCTTCCTACGATCGATTGTAGCTTCCGCAGTGAGTTTTCATCATTTCTGAGGCTTTACGATCGTTCGTAGCTACGATCGTTCATAGGTCTTCTACGATCGATCGTAGCTCTGACAGGATGTTTTCCAGATTTTTTCTACTTTGGTATTTTGGCTATAACTTTTGACTCACTTATTGGATTTTGACGAATCAACTTGTGTTGGATTCTTCTTTCGAAGGGGAAAATTTTTATCTCTAATGGCCAAATCCAAAATTTGAGTTTTTATTTACCAAAAATGGCTCTAAAATTGACTAATATGCAAATGGGTTTCATCAACCCATTTTGCAGCAGATACGATTTCGGAAATCGGATGATTAACTTAACCTCGACTCAAAATCAAGAAAAGTGATCAACATGAACCTCGAAGAGGGTTTAAATAGCTCTCAAAAAATTCAAGAATCACTCAATTCTGAGCAATGGTGACTAAACTAGAGCTCTTTAAAGTTAAGAGTAATGCCGAAACATAACTCTTCAACACCTAGAACACCTCGAGTGCTTTCACACTCTTTTCCCTTGGGTCCAAAACCATACTGACACCTCATGATTTGTTATCCCATAGGTTTGTAACCCACCTAGGTGATCATTGAATTCACACCCACATGCATGAGAGGCCCTGACCTCTTTATGCCTCACGCATTAGTACTATTCACAACACTACTCACCTATAACCCATTAAACACTTAGGGTATT
The DNA here is from genome assembly GCA_015143295.1 of Tetracentron sinense. Classification (NCBI taxonomy): domain Eukaryota; kingdom Viridiplantae; phylum Streptophyta; class Magnoliopsida; order Trochodendrales; family Trochodendraceae; genus Tetracentron; species Tetracentron sinense. Next base: position 5,459,059 of record CM026553.1, on the reverse strand, counting down.
TTATGCCCTTGATTTTACCCACTTAGAGTATCTTTATACTCTCTTTTTAAGACTCAAATCATGTACCTAAATCCCTCACTTGACTAACCATAATATCAAGAACACAATGAGAGGCCTTAGGCCTTTACACACACCATATAAGGGCACTATTCACTAACACTATTCATAGCATAGTGAACTCGGTTCCGGGGTTCTACACTATAGGATCTCACTAGTTCTCTAATTCTGATAAGATGATTTTGCCATTGATTCTGACTGAATGTCAGTAGAGGTTGTGCTGTATGCTTCTTCCGTTAGAACTGGGTCTATGGCTGCTACTTTTGCGAGAATTGTAGTCATAGATCAAGTCATGGCTCGGTTCATGTAACTGAAAAGGATGCAACAACTGAAAATGAATATGCATGATGCCAGAAAGAAGATGCTAGAAAAGAATTTTTCATTGATGCATGCCAAGTGAGTACAGGATTGTGCGACTCAAAAAGGAAAAAGACTCGATTTTAGGCAGGTCCGTAAAGGATCGCGAAGTCAAGTGCCCAGGGTATACCGTTAAGGTTCATGATATGCTGTTGGAGGGATATGACCCCAGTCTCCATGTTGTCAATTACTTTAGTAGCATTGAACATTTGGAATCCAAACAGTCGGATCCGGTCGGTCATCTCGATTTTTGCACTATGAAGCTGCTCTTGGTAGAAGTGCAACTGGGCCCTAATGACGACTGTCTCTCTGGCGTCGCCTCTGCATCTCTTTTGGAGAGATTGGACTGTTTGCTCGAGCTAATCAACCTACCCCTACATGGTTTGAAGTTCACGATTGCGCTTCGCTTCTTGTTGCCTTAATGCTTGCTGGGCTTTTCGTAGCCTTCCTTCCTTCTGCTGGATCTGGAGTCGTCTCTCTAGGAAGATGTCTCTCCAGAGAATTACCATTTCAGCTATGGGTATGGTTCCGTGTGATGGAACTAAGACTGGCGTGGGCAGTTCCCTTGGTACCGGCATACTGGACGGAATATCAGGATCTTCAACCCATAGTCGGTATATTAAATCAGTTGGTGGTCCTAATTTAACCACAAAGTCTGACTATTGTTCTCATCTGGAGCTTCGCCAACCTGACTGGAAGCGGCTTGTGAGGCTTTCAGAGTGCACTGAGAAGGTGATCCAATGTTGGACACAGTTCATTCTTACCAAAATAGAACATCATATGTGATGGGTTCCAACACTGGATAACATCAATAATGAGGCGCGAGTCTGGTTTAACCCTGCACAGGGATAACTAGATAAACCTCATTATTATAATACTGAAGTCTGTTTGGTGGTCTGGAAACTCTTTCAGACCTTCTCAGTGGAATAGAATTAGAAGAATCAGTAGGGGAAGGATTAGGTTCATTTGAGATATTGGGTGTGTTGTCTTTCAACTAATGAAATTCAACCTTCTTAAGAAGATCCATTTCTTCCTCCAAGAATGTGGCATGATTCCTAACAACTATTGTTTGGTCTGCCTTGAAGTAGAAATAGAAACCCTTAGTTTTCTTTGGATACCCTACAAAATTTCATTTTTCTATTCTAGATTCCAACTTAGTGGGTTTGAGCTTACGAACATGTACATGACAACCTATACCTTTAGATGTTGTAAACAAGGTTTTCGCCCAGTCCACAATTCATAGGGTGTAACTAGTATAGATTTAGAAGGAACCCGGTTCAAAATGTAAATGGTCGTTTGTAAAGCATACCCCCAAAGATAGGAAGGTACATCGGCATGGCTCATCATAGATCGAACCATATCTAATAAGGTCTGGTTTCTTCTTTCAAAAACACCATTTTGTTGAGGTGAGGCAGGACTTGACCATTGTGAGATAATCTCATTATCCTTTAAGTAATCCATAAAATCGTTGGTGAGGTATTCACCACCTCGTTCTGATCGAAGTGTTTTTATGGATTTATCTGTTTGATTCTCAACTTTCAATCTGAATTCTTTGAACTTTTCAAAAGTGTTAGATTTGTGTTGCATCAAAAATACATATCCATATCTAGAATAGTCATCGGTAAATTTAACAAAATACCGGTATTACCCTCGTGCAACAATATTGAATGGACCACATACATCACTATGTATGAGCCACAACTTTTCTTCAGCTCTTCCTATCTTTTTAGTGCAAGGCTTCTTGGTCATCTTCCCTTCTAGACATGACTCGCAAGTAGGGAGTGGTTCTACTTTGAGAAATTCAAGGATACCATCTTTTACCAACCTCTAGATCCTATCAAGATTTAATGTGACCAAGTCTCTTATCTCAAAGATAAGTTGACTCTATGCAATGTCTCTTCATTCCAGACATTCTAGATGATGAGGCATTGTCAATTAGCGACTTACATTATTTACCAAATATTAAATAGAGACCGTTCATAAGATTACCAGTAATTAAGACCATTCCATCTTTCTTGATCTCAACTATTGAATTAAAAATGATAGAGTATCCATAATGTAAAAGTCTTGAAACTTAAATCAAATTCCTGTGTCCACTAAGCACATAAAAACATTCTTCTAAAATTAAAGTTTTTCCTTGAGGTAAATAAAGAGTAAAAACTCCTATTGACTTGACTGCAACATTTGCACCCGAGCCAACCTTATGCTTTTGCTCCTGTCTAGTCGGTTTTTTGGTTTCCTTGAATCCCTGCAAACAATTGCAAACATGTATAACGGATCCAGAATCCACGCACCATGAATTAGGGGGACCATCTAGAAAGTTTGACTCAACAGTAATCAGTACTTCAAAGCATCTCATACCTTGAGTACCGATGCCACCCTTCTTAAGAGTTGTGAGGTAAGTCCTATAGTTCCTCTTCCAGTAGCCTATCTTACCATAGTGGAAACATTTTCCCTTGCCTTTGTTATCCTTCCAGCATCTCCTGAAGAACCTTTGGTAACTTTTGCCTTGACCCTATTGTCTTTAAACGTCCCTTTACCCCTGTTCCTATTTCTATTCTTTTTGTTTTGCTTGGAGGTATCAGGTTTATTAACATTTAAAGTTTCACCCTTTGTTGACTTTTTGATCAAATCTTCTACAGCCTCCAGTGAGTTCATAAGCTCACTTAATGATATTTCACTCTTGTTCATGTTATAATTTAACACGAACGCAATGAAGGACGAAGGGAGTGACTGCAGAATTGTATCAACTTGAGTGATGGGATGTAGAGCCCCGAAATTTCATTTCACTAAGAGTGAGTAGTGTGTGAATAGTGCCCAAGTGTGGTTTTGTACACTTATGGGTCTTATGTTAATATATGTGTTTGGAATTATGGCGTATATGTTCCAATGGGTCTATATATCCTTAGGGAATGTGTTGAAAGCATAAAAGAGTGTTGGAAGTGCATTGGGGGAGATTCGAGTGGTGTAAACAAGGTTTTTCAGCAAAACAGGGGTCGACCGATCGCTCGGTCATTACCTGCGATCGATCGGTCAACTACCGATCGCTCGATAGCTGTCGCACGATCAACTTTTTTGTATGGGAAAAAATTCCAGAGAGTGTGTTTTTGACCGATCTCTCGGTCATAACACCGATCGACCGGTAAGCCACCGATCGCTCGGTCCATACCACCGATCGATCGGTCATACGCAAATTTTCTTCATTAAGGGTATTTAGGGTTTCACAAACCCTTTGTGCATTGTTTTTGAGGGATTTGAAGAGGAGAAGGAGGAAAGGTCCTTGGTGATCGTTCAAGCTTGTGGAAGATCAAGTTCTTCCTTTCCATTTGGTGTTTTCCAACCAAGAACTCACTGTTCTTGCTTGTTCCAGCCATTGGGAGTCAAACTCATTGATTTCTCCAAGGTAGATACACTCTACTACAATCTTGCAATCCTACTAGTTACTAATTATGATTCTTTTTATCTATGCCTTATCTATATGTATTGATTTTATGTATGTAAAGGTGTGATTATATACTTGGATGAAAATTACTATTATGATGCACTCTAAGTGTTTGATAAAATACCTCTAAGGGATTCTATGCTTAAATACGATGATTTCTCTTATTAAGTGCATATACTCGCATGTCTCGCATGAACCGATGGTTTCCATGGATTTCTCAAAGTACAAACAAAGGTTTTTCACGAAAAGACGAATAATGAATGATTCTAAGTAACTCTATGATTTCTCTAAGATCGTTTCACAAGCTCTAAGGATCATACCATGCTCACAAGGAAACTCTATGATAATGCTCTAAGATCGTCTCACAAGCTCCACGGATCACAATGAAATGCTCTAAGATCTCTAAGGTTATGCTCTATGGAAATGCTCTACGGTATTGCTCTATGCTCTATGTCTCTACGGATCATAATGACTCTAAAGTAACTCCATGAACTCACAAGAACTCACAAGGCTATGATTATCGACTGACTCACATGGTTACAGTTTTGGTTTCGAATATTATCTCACATACGTTTTCACAGTTTCCATGCTTTAAGGGATTTACGGATTTCATTCCCCATGTCTTGTATGCTCCATGCCTAACCGCTTTATTGTTATTAATTTGTATACACTGAGTATTCCATGCTCAGTCGATATTGTTATGATCGGCAGGTGCTCGGGTTCCATTCGATTTGTGTGGCGAAGAACCTTGGGTCGAGGAAGAGTACCGTGACCCGGAGCCTTCCATGGATCACTATCATGACGATGGTGCTTTAGATAGGAGTCGTGACTTCGATTTCTGTTGATCGACCGACTTAGAACTTGTGTCATTTTGTTATGTGAGTGTGGGGTTTGTCCACTCCACTTTTGGGTTTCTCAGATGTATACTTGTTGGTTCCTACTTGAGCCAAGTTATAGGGGTATTCTTTTTGCTTCCGCTATGTTTAGTATTTTATTTTCCGCTGTGCATTGTATTTCGTTTCCGCTATGTATATTCAGGTACTCTGACAGGTTTCCACGTGTGCCTTATGTATCATACTGGAGGTATGATATGGCAGTCACGAGTCAAAGTATCCTTAACTCCTAGGGGGTATTTTGGGTCGCGACAGACTTGGTATTAGAGCCAGTTATGTCTAACGACAGACTTAGTTAGGTCACTCGGGCTTGGCCTAAGCGGAAGTAATTCCTATGAGTTGAACTTAGAACTCAGAAGGACTCAGTTGTCTTAGGCTTGTTACCACGACATAACCGGTATCAAGTGAGTCCTTAGGACAGTATAGGATCCGAGATCGATGTGATCCTATGCGAGGTTCTAGTATAGGCTCTAAAGTATAATTATATGATGATATATATATACCTCGATGTATACTATGTGCGGTATAGCATTTCATGATTATTGAATTGCTATATGATATGTGAGGTTTGGTGTCCAAGTTAGACTCATGTTTTGCCAAATTGATCTCAGGATTCGATATCATGAGACGTGGCAATTGGGGTCGAGGTTACCATACTCGGAGGGCCGAGAGTGAAGTTCCGAGAGAAGAGGAACCGTTATATTTCACAAATGCTATGGACTCCATCGCCGAGACTTTGGCATTGTTGGCAGCGAGGCCTATTCCTACCCCACCATCCACGCCTGTGCCTACACCGGTGCATCACACCGCGGGGCTCGAAGCTTTTAGGAGAATGCGGCCTCCTACATTCTATGGCACTCTGGACCCCATGGTGGCCGAGTCTTGGATTATGCAGCTAGAGAAGACCTTCCGGGCTCTCCGTTGTACCGATGAGCAAAGGGTAGAATGGGCTTCCTTCGTGATGGAAGGTGAAGCCGAACACTGGTGGAGAGCTGCCCAAAGGCAGGTGTGCCCTGGACTTGGGTGGAGTTCTTAGAGACTTTCAGGGAACAGTACTTTCCCAGGTTTATTCGGGAACAAAAGGCGAGAGAGTTTATGCTCTTGGAGTAAGGGTCGATGAGCGTAGCCGAGTATGAGGCTAAGTTCACCGAGTTGTCCAGGTTTGCTCCACACTTGGTGGCAACTGAAGACCTACAGGTCAGGAAGTTTGAGATGGGCTTGAAGGCTTTCATCCGAGATCGGGTGTCCATTCTCCAGGTAGAGTCTTGGAGAGAGATAGTAGGGAAGGCGAAGATCGCCGAAAAGAATGCGGAAGACTTCGTGAGAAGAAGAGATAGTGGCTTCGGGAAGAGCATGTCTCGGGGTCAGTCGAGTAGTTCTTCAGAGAAGAGGACTAGGACTGCACCGTACCAGTTCTCCCAGCCGATGTCGGCTCAGAGACCTTCTTTTGCGCCTCAGGCACCGCGTCCTACGGCATCGCAAGCTACGAGGGTTATGCCTCCGGCTTCCTCCGCATCGCAGACATTTGAGGAGTGCGCCACATGTGGTCATCGGCATAAGACTGGAGATTGCCGAAGAATGTCAGGTGGATGCTTCCACTGTGGCGAGATGGGCCATATGATTTGAGATTGCCCGCGCAAGCAGTCACAGTCTGGATCACAGGGAGTTCAGCCTCCAGGCAGGCAGAATTCACTTCAGGGGTCTTCATCTCAGGCCTCTAGATCCTTGCAGCCTACCCAGCAGCCTCGTCAGGCGAACCAGGGCAAAGTCTTTGCCATGACTGATAGAGACACACAGGCATCTGATGATGTTGTGCAAGGTACGCGCGAACTAGTCTTTGTCAAAGTTCTAATATTGCCATGATATGTTCGTATCTATATATATCCTATGTGGTGTTTTGCGATGTTTGTATCGATATGTATAGTTGTGTTATAACTGGGATGATTCAAATTCTCAGGTTCGTTGCTTGTAAATGAATGTTTGGCAAGAGTGTTGATAGACACAGGATCCACTCACTCGTTTGTTTCACCAAGCTTTGCCAAAGGCTTTACGTCCGAGCCAAGCAAGCTACTTAGGGAGTTGTCCATTTCGACTCCATTGGGAAAATCTATTGAGACAGATAAAGTGTATCCAGATAGTGTTGTACAAGTCATGCAGCGCGAGTTGCCAGTCGACTTGATCCTTCTGGGATTTCAGGATTGGGATTTCGATGTCATCCTAGGTATGGATTGGCTCTCAACTCACCATGGACACGTGGCGTGTTTCGAGAAGGTGGTGCATTTTAAACCCGTGGGGTTAAAGCCATTTCATTTCAGGGGACTTCAGAGAAGAGACATTGCCCGCTTTGCAGCTCTTAGTCTCGAGGGGGTAGAAGTGCGAGACTCCACACCTATTCCGGTGGTATGTGAGTATATGGATGTTTTTTCAGAAACCTTGCCCGGATTGCCTCCCGATCGTGCAATCGAGTTTGCGATTGAGCTAGCTCCAGGCACAGTTCTGATTTCAAGAGTTCCGTATAGGATGGCTCCTATTGAGCTTAAGGAGTTAAAAGAGCAGTTAGAAGAATTGCAAGGCCTTGGTTTTATCCGGCCAAGTGTTTCACCTTGGGGAGCTCCGGTTCTCTTCGTGAAGAAGAAAGATGGATCAATGCGTATGTGCATTGATTACAGGCAATTGAACAAGGTCACGATCAAGAATCGTTATCCATTGCCTCGGATAGACGACTTGTTTAACCAATTAAAGGGTGCGCAGTTTTTCTCCAAGATTGACCTTCGATCTGGTTATCATCAGTTGAAGATCAAGAAAGAGGACATTCCGAAGACAGCATTCCGAACTCGATACGGTCATTACGAGTTTTTGGTCATGTCTTTTGGACTGACTAACGCACCGGCAGCATTCATGGATTTGATGAATCGGGTGTTCAGATCGTCTCTCGATCAATGTGTGATCGTGTTCGTAGATGATATCCTTGTGTATTCACAGTCACAGGAGGATCACACGAGAGATCTCCGTCTGGTATTGCAGACACTTCGAGAGCATAGCCTGTATGCTAAGTTGAGCAAGTGTGAGTTCTGGCTGAACAGGGTGTCTTTTCTTGGACACGTGGTATCTGCTGAAGGTATTTCAGTTGATCCTGCAAAGATTGAAGCGGTGATGAATTGGGAAAGGCCGAAGAGTGTCACCGAGATTCATAGTTTCCTCGGGTTGGCAGGATATTACAGAAGGTTTGTGGAAGGATTTTCAAGTTTAGCAGCTCCGCTTACCTATTTCACACGGAAGAACATGAGGTTCACTTGGAGTGATAAGTGCGAGGCTAGTTTCTTGGAGTTGAAAAAGAAGCTTACTTCGGCTCCTGTTCTCACAGTTCCATCTGGGAGCGGTGGTTTCGAAGTCTATAGTGATGCTTCACTAGTGGGACTTGGATGTGTTTTGATGCAGCATAAAAAGGTGGTCGCCTATGCTTCCCGTCAGCTGAAGGAGCATGAGCAGAATTACCCCGCACATGACTTAGAGCTCGCTGCAGTCATCTTTGCACTGAAACTTTGGTGTCACTACCTCTACGGAGAAGAGTTCGTGGTGTTCACAGACCACAAGAGCTTGAAGTATCTTTTCCTCCAGAAGGAGTTGAATATGAGGCAGCGTCGTTGGATGGAGTTCATGAAGGACTACGACTGTTCCATCCAGTACCACCCGGGTAAGGCTAACGTGGTAGCCGATGCTCTTAGCAAAAAACCTTACGGAGTTATGGCTCAATTGAGAGTGCAAGAGTGGAAGTTATTACATGATATGTGTCATTTGGACACTACTCTCAGGCATGTCACCTATGGGCCGATAATGTCCAACGTGGTGGTTAGGCCACAGATCCTGAGCCAGATCAAGGAGTTACATAATTCAGATGTTGAGTTGCTTGCTTACCGGGACAAGTCGGTGAGTAACGGCAATCAGGAGTTCGCTTTAAATGATGATGGTGCTATCACATTTAAGGGCAGGTTGTGTGTCCCCGCCGACATAGTTTTGAGGGATGAAATTTTGAATGAAGCTCACCGATCAAAGTACACGGTACATCCGGGAGGTACTAAGATGTACCAGAATCTCAAGAAGCACTACTGGTGGCGAAACATGAAGAGGGAAGTCACTGAGTACGTTGCCAGATGTTTGATTTGCCAGCAGGTAAAAGCCGAACATCAAAGGCCGGCAGGTCTTTTGCAGTCCCTTCCTATTCCGGAGTGGAAATGGGAGAACATCTCGATGGATTTCATTGTGGGTTTGCCGCGAACGGCGAAGGGCTCCGATGCTATTTGGGTGATTGTGGATAGGTTGACTAAGTCTGCACATTTTATTCCGTACCGAACTACTTTCAATGCAAATCAGTTGGTAGCCCTATATGTTAAGGAGGTGGTTCGACTGCACGGTGTGCCAGTTTCTATCGTGTCTGATCGAGATCCTCGGTTTACTTCCAGGTTTTGGAAAACTTTCCAGGATGCTATAGGTTCTCGTTTAGAATTCAGTACCGCCTTCCATCCTCAGACCGATGGACAAACGGAGAGGGTGAATCAAGTAGTGGAGGATATGCTCCGAGCTTCTATGCTGGATTTTCAGGGTAGTTGGGAGGAACAGTTGCCGTTGGTTGAGTTTGCCTACAACAATAGCTATCAGGCGAGCATCCAGATGACACCTTTTGAAGCTCTGTATGGTCGGAGTTGTCGATCACCGCTATACTGGGATGAAGTTGGTGAGAGGAAAATTCTTGGTCCTGAGTTGATAGAGCGGACCGCAGAAAGGGTCAAAATTATTCGGGAGCGATTGAAAAGTGCTCAGGATAGGCAGAAGAGCTATGCGGATATACGCCGCAGAGATTTAGAGTTCCGAGTTGGAGATCGGGTCTTTGTGAAGATTTCGCCGAGTCAGGGAATTATGCGATTCGGGAAGAAGGGAAAGCTCAGTCCTAGGTACGTGGGACCATTTGAGATCGTCACAAGGGTTGGTGAGGTTGCTTACAGGGTAGCACTACCGCCTCACATGGCAGCGGTCCATAATGTATTTCACGTCTCTATGCTTAGAAAATACATTTCGGATCCGTCTCACGTCATCGCTCTTGATCCTGTTGAGATTCGAGAGGATCTTACGTTGGTTGAGCAACCAGTTCAGATTCTGGATCGTCGAGATCAAGTGTTGAGAACCAAGACTATCCCTTTAGTCCTAGTGAAGTGGCAGCATCATTCCAAGGAAGAGGCTACATGGGAGCGAGAAGCGGAAGTGAAGGAAAAATACCCTCACTTGTTTGAGTAGTTTTCCTTGTTAGTTTTGTATGTATTTTGTTCTTGTTATGTTTTTGGCATCATTCTAATTTCGAGGACGAAATTCTTGTAAGGGGGGTGGGATGTAGAGGCCCGAAATTTCATTTCACTAAGAGTGAGTAGTGTGTGAATAGTGCCCAAGTGTGGTTTTGTACACTTATGGGTCTTATGTTAATATATGTGTTTGGAATTATGGCGTATATGTTCCAATGGGTCTATATATCCTTAGGGAATGTGTTGAAAGCATAAAAGAGTGTTGGAAGTGCATTGGGGGAGATTCGAGTGGTGTAAACAAGGTTTTTCAGCAAAACAGGGGTCGACCGATCGCTCGGTCATTACCTGCGATCGATCGGTTAACTACCGATCGCTCGATAGCTGTCGCACAGTCAACTTTTTTGTATGGGAAAAAATTCCAGAGAGTGTGTTTTTGACCGATCTCTCGGTCATAACACCGATCGACCGGTAAGCCACCGATCGCTCGGTCCATACCACCGATCGATCGGTCATACGCAAATTTTCTTCATTAAGGGTGTTTAAGACTTTAACCATCACCCTTTGCCTATAAAAGGGCTGGGTTCGTGCCTTAGGGTTTACAAACCCTTTGTGCATTGTTTTTGAGGGATTTGAAGAGGAGAAGGAGGAGAGGTCCTTGGTGATCGTTCAAGCTTGTGGAAGATCAAGTTCTTCCTTTCCATTTGGTGTTTTCCAACCAAGAACTCACTGTTCTTGCTTGTTCCAGCCATTCGGAGTCAAACTCATTGATTTCTCCAAGGTAGATACACTCTACTACAATCTTGCAATCCTACTAGTTACTAATTATGATTCTTCTTATCTATGCCTTATCTATATGTATTGATTTTATGTATGTAAAGGTGTGATTATATACTTGGATGAAAATTACTATTATGATGCACTCTAAGTGTTTGATAAAATACCTCTAAGGGATTCTATGCTTAAATACGATGATTTCTCTTATTAAGTGCATATACTCGCATGTCTCGCATGAACCGATAGTTTCCATGGATTTCTCAAAGTACAAACAAAGGTTTTTCACGAAAAGACGAATAATGAATGATTCTAAGTAACTCTATGATTTCTCTAAGATCGTTTCACAAGCTCTAAGGATCATACCATGCTCACAAAGAAACTCTATGATAATGCTCTAAGATCGTCTCACAAGCTCCACGAATCACAATGAAATGCTCTAAGATCTCTAAGGTTATGCTCTATGGAAATGCTCTACGGTATTGCTCTATGCTCTATGTCTCTACGGATCATAATGACTCTAAAGTAACTCCATAAACTCACAAAAACTCACAAGGCTATCATTATCGACTGACTCACATGGTTACAGTTTGGGTTTCGAATATTATCTCACATACGTTTTCACGGTTTCCATGCTTTAAGGGATTTACGGATTTCATTCCCCATGTCTTGTATGCTCCATGCCTAACCGCTTTATTGTTAGTAGTTTGTATACACTGAGTATTCCATGCTCAGTCGATATTGTTATGATCGGCAGGTGCTCGGGTTCCATTCGATTTGTGTGGCGAAGAACCTTGGGTCAAGGAAGAGTATCATGACCCGGAGCCTTCCATGGATCACTATCATGACGATGGTGCTTTAGATAGGAGTCGTGACTTCGATTTCTGTTGATCGACCGACTTAGAACTTGTGTCATTTTGTTATGTGAGTGTGGGGTTTGTCCACTCCACTTTTGGGTTTCTCACATGTATACTTTTTGGTTTCTACTTGAGCCAAGTTATAGGGGTATTCTTTTTGCTTCTGTTATGTTTAGTATTTTATTTTCCGCTGTGCATTGTATTTCGTTTCCGCTATGTATATTCAGGTACTCTGACAGGTTTCCACGTGTGCCTTATGTATCATACTGGAGGTATGATATGGCGGTCACGAGTCAAAGTATCCTTAACTCCTAGGGGGTATTTTGGGTCGCGACATGGGATCCATCTCTCCACCAAGAATTTTCAATTGATTCAATAAGCCCATCATCTTTATGATGTACTCTCTGGAACTTTTCGTACCTAATGAATAGTGTTCTCATAGCCAATTGGCCTTTCAGGTAGTGTAATTAATAAATAAAAAAGAATTTGAAAATTCAAAATTTTGGAAATGTTCCCCTTCAAATGATGAATCCAACACAAGTTGAATCGTCAAAATCCGACGAACGAGTCAAAAGTTATGACCGAAACAGTAAAATGGACTCAGTGTCAAAATTTGCAGAGTACCGATCGCTCGATCACAAGAGAGATCGAACGGTCCACAACCGATCGCTCGATCCAAATCAGCGATCGATCGGTCCAAAACCAATCGATCGTTATCTATTGACTAGTCCAAAATTTTTGTATAGGAAAAAAATTCCAGAGGGTGTTTTCAACCGATCGCTCGGTCAAAACCACCAATCGCTCTGTAGGCCACCGATCGCTCGGCCATAAGCACCGATCACTCGGTTTTTTTTCATTTTTGCAGATTTTCATTAAAGGTAAATGGGTCTTATGACCCCCTCTTTTCTATATAAGCCCAACTCGTGGGTGAGGGTTTCCAAAACCCTTAAAGCTCATATTTGGGAGATTTAGAGAAGGCCAAAACTAGGGTTTTGCTCAAGACCCATTTCAAGCAAGGATCTTCTCCACCAAGGATTGAATCTCATCTTCCCTCAAGTTCTCCTCCAATCTTAAAGGTTAGTACACTCAACTAATTTCCTTAGCAATGACCGAGGTTTTTCTCTTGATAATGATGACTTTTATCTTGTATTCTTTCCCTTCCTTTGATATATGTTATTTTGCCCAAATGTGAACAAGATAAATGGAATGAATGGATGGCGATGTGTGGGGGTGAATGTTTGAGGCGATGGATGCCGTATGGATGTGATTGATGTTATGTGATGGAAATGATGGAAGGGCATCCTATAAATAATGAACACACATTGATGTTTTGATGAAATGTATGCACAAAAAAAGAGGAAATGAAATGACTTTGAAATGTTGCATGCTATGTGTTTGATTAAATGCATAAATGAGAAGTTCGCAAATCAATGAGAAATATGAATGTATCAATATGTGTAGTTTCTTCTAAATTAGTAACCTTGATCAAATGTTATGTATATGTTATCTAAATTCCCACATGCTTGTGTTAGAAATTGAAATGCTACATATAATCCCTTGAGTTATACAAGTCACCATGATTACTACAATGCTACACACACACACACACACATGCATGCATGAACCATTTTTCTAAAAGTATATGTATATAATAAACCCGACAAGAACAAGAATTGTGATTTAAGATACGAATGATAAAGCCGGACATCGGGCCAGTCAAGGGTAGGGCATATCCCTAGGATATGTCATACCTGGCTCACAAGGAAAACAAGCATGAATGATAAAGCCGGACATCGGGTCGGTCAATGGTAGGGCATATTGCAAGATATGTCATACCTGGCTCACAAGAAATCAAGTCAAGGAGGTTTGTGTACCCTTTTCTATATCTATATTTCACTGAAGGGAATTTACATTCTCGGCTCACAAGTCACTTCAAGGGCACTAACCTCTGGCTCACAAGTATACAAGCAAGTCAAGTCAAGAACATGTCAAGTCATGACAAGAACAAGCAAGATAAGTGATTCCAAACAAGAACAAGACAAGCATATGTGATTCTCACGAACAAAACCAAGACAAGAAAGAAGTTTTCAAACATGACAAGTAAGTTTTGAAAGAAACACGAAAGACTATTTTCAAGAATAAAACATGAACTTTAAAGTACGAGTTTTACCGGAGTTTTTGCATTCATTCAAGCATGTCAAGAATTATTACATTTCTTTACTTCAATATTATTTTTCATATGCTGCTATTCTTGTTTCAAATTGATACGATAAATTATATCTTGTTGCCATGTGTGATGGTTATTGCTATTATCAGCTAGTAGCTTGTACTCGCTGAGTATTCCATACTCAGCTATACTTTTATGTCGGTAGGTATCGAGGATGCCCTCAACCTTGCGCCTTGGATTGAGGAAGAGTATGTTGAGGAGAGAGAGCCTCCTATCCCAATGCAGTTGTAGGAGGATAGAGACCGAGATGTCTGGCTGTATTTAGATTATTGTTGAGCATAGTAGGCTCGATCTTCTTTTTGTATTTTGATAGGTAGGCATGTCCACCTTTGGCTTGATACGTTAGGTATATATGTTAACTTGGAATACAGAACACCTTATAAAGAAAAGAAAAAGTTGATGTACGCTTCCGCCCATGTTTAGCTTCCGCACTCTGATTATTGTTGTTATTATATCATATTAGCCTTGTTCATTACAGAATGGTTAGGCAGGTAAGAATAGTTACCTTTAAAGTATCCCTTAACTCCTAAGGGATATTTTGGGGCGTGACAGAAGTGGTATCAGAGCTCTAGGCATTAGAGTCCCTAGGGTCACTTAGAACTGATACCATGATCAACCAAGGCATTAGGGTCATACGAAAGAGTCGTATTCCAAGTATGGACTAACAAGTTAGTCCTAGTCAAAATAGGTTGAAATTCAACCAAACTTAGGGTCTTACGCTAGGAACACGGATTGTACGTTATGCTGTTGCTATGTATACCATGTGTGCTTGTTATATGCTTAGTGAATATATATATTGAGTGAATTGCAAAATTGTTACTAAACGAGTATCCAAGTTATACTCATGTTGGACTGTCATCCTCAGGAGTAATCATGAGGCGTGGTGCATGGGGTCGCAAATATAACAGAAGGGGCAATGGAAGTGATGCTCCATTGGGAGATGATCAACCCGACTTTGCCCAAGCTTTTGCTTTAATAGCCGAGACTTTGGCTATGTTAGTGGCTAGGCAACCTGCTTCACCTAATCCTGCTGCCGCACTTATAGCTGCTCCTCCTAACAGAGCACAAGCCAGAATAGAGGCTTTTCGAAGGATGAGGCCTCCAACATTTTGTGGGAGTATTGACCCGCTAGTCGCTAAAGAATGGATCTAAAAACTTGAAAAGATCTTCTCTGTGTTGATGCCAACTGAGGTAGAGAGGATCACTTGAGCCGCCTTTATGCCTGAAGGCGAAGCCGATCATTGGTGGAAGTCCGCACTTAGGACTCGAGAATTGACCCGATAGGGTCAAGACTGGACTTGGGGAGAGTTCTTTGATGTCTTCTACAAGAAATATTTCCTGGTGGTAATGAAGGAAAAGAAAGAAGTTGAGTTCATTACCTTGGAGCAAGGTAATATGTCCGTGGCTGCCTATGAGGCAAAATTTTTGGAGCTATCAAGATTTGCTCTGCATATGATAGCGACAAAGGCTAGGAAAGCCTGAAAATTCGAGAGAGGGTTGAAGGCCTACCTAAAGGACCGAGTCTCAATGTTCTGGCATAAGACATATTCCGAAGTTGTAGATAAGGCACTCTTGGCAAAGTCGAATTCTGAGGAATTCCTCAAGAGAAGAGGAATAGAGAAGGGCCAGTCTAGTGGCTCAGTAGAGAAGAGAGCTAAGTTTGCTCCATACCAGTCCATAAGGCTAGCCCAGTCACAGCGGATGTATTATGCATCGCAGGCTCCTCACCCTTTTGCCTCATTGGCTCTTACTCAGGCTCCTCACCCCATAGTGATGCTGGCGATAGGATATGCACCCTCCACCTATTCGTATGATATATGCACCCTTTGTGGAAGGAGGCATCCAGTAGGGGAATGCAGGAAAATTTTAGGAAGTTTTTTTCATTGTGGCGACCAAGGCCACATAATTCGAGATTGTCCCCATCGTCACTTGTCGGCTCAATCTCAGGGGAGGAGGCACCCTATTAGGCAATCTTCGTAACAAAGCTCTTCACCAGCATCGAGGCCCACATAGTCTACCTGGCCTCTTTGCCAAGCCACCCAGGGCCGAGTTTTGCCCTATCAGAGAGAGACGCACGTGCATCGGATGATGTTCTGTAAGGTACGCAAAAATGCTAAAACTTTACGTTTAAAATGCTTACAATGATGTGATGTTTGTTAGTATCCAATAGGTTACCAACGTATGATGTATGTATGCTTGAAATCTATTGATATTAGTTATTCAATCACACAGGTGCTTTATTGATAACTGAATGCCTAGCCTGAGTGTTGATCGACATGGGATCCACTCACTCCTTCGTCTGACCTAGTTTTACGAAGGGCTTTACGTTTGAGGCTAGTCCTTTGGAGTAGGAGTTAACTAGTGCGACTCCTCTTGGCAAGTTAGTCGATATAGACAGGATATTTAAGGACAATGTGCTTCAAGTGGGGCAGAATGAATTAGTAGCCAATCTTATCATCCAAGATTTCCAAGACTTAGATTTCGACATCATCCTAGGGATGGATTGGTTGTCAAACCACCACGGCCATGTTGCATGCTTTGAAAAGGTGGTGAACTTCAGGTCGGAAGGAGTTAAGCCATTTCACTTTCGAGTTGTGAGTGAGTTCTTGGATGTGTTTCTAGAAGAACTTTCTGGATTGCCTCTTGATAGAGAGATCGAGTTCGCTATAGAGCTTACTCTGGGCATAGCTCCAATTTTAAGAGCTCCATATAGAATGGCCCCGATTGAACTCAAAGAGTTGAAGGTGCAGTTGGACGAATTACAAAGCCTGGGTTTCATCAGACTAAGTGTCTCACCATGGGGTGCCCCAGTGCTATTTGTGAAGAAGAAAGATGGGTCAATGCGTTTGTACATTGATTATAAACAATTGAATAAGGTCACAATTAAAAATCATTATCCTTTACCACGGATAGACGACTTATTCAACCAATTAAAAGGAGCGAGATTCTTTTCCAAGATTGAACTTAAATCGGGGTATCATCAGTTAAAAGTCAAGGCAGAAGATATTCAGAAGATGGTTCTCAGGACTCGGTGTGGGCAATACGAGTTCCTTGTTATGCCTTTTGGTTTGACAAATGCACCAGCAGTGTTCATGGATTTGATGAACCGGGTGTTCAGACCTTACTCGATACATGTGTTGTGGTGTTCATGGACGACATTTTGGTATACTCCCCGACACGGGAGGATCATGATCGAGACCTTCACCTTACTCTAGAGATGCTTCGAGAACACAGGTTATAAGCCAAGCTAAGTGCGAATTCTGGTTGGAGAAGGTGGCTTTCCTGGGTCATGTGGTGTCCACAGAAGGCATTTATGTAGACCCAACCAAGGTAGAGGTAGTATTGAATTGGGAAAGACCCAAAAGCATCACCGAGATTCAGAGTTTCCTCGGGTTGGCTGGCTGCTACCGGAGATTTGTGGAGGGATTCTCCAGTTTGGCTGCACCTCTCACTTACTTGACGAGGAAAAATTTCAAGTTCAGTTGGAGCGACAGATGCAAAGTTAGCTTCCAGGAGTTAAAGAAACGCCTTACTATGGCTCCCATACTCACTGTGCCATCCGAGAGTGGTGGTTTTGTCATTTACAGTGGCGCCTCCCACGTGGGATTAGGATGTGCTCATGCAGTATGGTAAGGTCATTGCCTATGCCTCAAAGCAATTGGAAGATCATGGGAAGAATTTTCCCACTCATGATTTAGAACTTGTTGCGGTAGTTTTTGCCTAAAAGATTTGGTGACATTATCTCTATGGGGAACAGTTTGAGGTATTCACAGACCATAAAAGCTTGAAGTACCTATTTTCTCAAAAAGAGTTGAACTTGAGACAACGGAGATGGGTAGAATTTTTGAAAGATTATGAATGCTTCATTCAATACCATCTGGGTAAAGCGAATGTGGTTGCGGATGCCTTGAGTAGGAAGTCATATGGGCTTGTTGCATACATGATGGTTCAAGAATGGAAGTTGTGGGAGGATGCCTCCAACCTCGACATTAGCTTCGGTCATCCTACTCATGGGCCATTGATGGCAAATCTCACAGTGAAACCGTGCATTATTGATCAAATTTGGGAGTTCCAAGTAGCGGATGCCGAATTAATTGCTTTCCGTGACAAGGCAGTCAGCAAGGGAAGTTATGACTTCGCTATGAAGGGAGATGGAACTATCACATTCAAAGGGAGAACATGTATCCCCATCAACGAAGAACTTAAAAGAGAGATCTTGGATAAAGCTCACCGGTCCAAGTATACCGTTCACCCTGTTGGTACCAAAATGTATAGAAACCTCAAAGGATATTTTTGGTGGCAGAACTTGAAGAGAGAAATAGCAAAATATGTGTCTAAGTGCTTGGTGTGCCATCAAGTCAAAGCCAAACACAGGAGACCGACAGGTCTCTTATAGTCCCTCCCTATTCCTGAGTGGAAATGGGAACACATCTCCATAGATTTTATTGTGGGGTTACCGAGGACGGCTAGAAACTCTGATGCTATATGGGTTGTGATTGGCACATTAACAAAGTCCGCGCATTTCTTGCTGTATCGAGCCACTTTTAACTCGAACCAACTAGCCACACTGTACATCAAGGAAATAGTTCGGTTGTACGGGGTGCCAGTGAGCATCATGTCAGATCAGGATCCTAGATTTACATTCAGGTTCTGGAAGAGCTTTCAGAGTGCCATGGGTTCCCGACTAGACTTTAGCACGGCTTTCCATCCACAGACCGATAGGCAAACCAAAAGAGTGAATCAAGTGATAGAAGAAATGTTCCGAGCTTGTATGCTAGATTTTAAAGGCAGTTGGGAAGACCACTTACTATTGGTTGAATTCACCTACAATAACAGTTATCAAGCAAGCATTCAAATGGCGCCTTTTGAGGCTTTATATGGGAGAAGTTGTAGATTCCCTTTATATTGGGATGAAGTGGGGGAAAGGAAAGTATTGGGCCCTGAATTGATTGGGCAGACTGCTGATAGGGTCAAGATTATCAGGGAAAGACTGAAGGCTGCACAGGATCAACAAAAGAACTATGCCGATACCCGTAGGAGAGCTCTTGAATTCCAGGTTGGGGACATGGTATTTGTAAAGATTCACCAACAAAGGGTGTCACGAGGCTCGGGAAGCGAGGACAGCTCAGTCCAATATATGTGGGTTCATTCGAGATCATCACTAGAGTTGGTGAGGTGGCTTACCGTGTTGCCTTACCCACTCATATGGCAGAGGTCCACAATGTATTCCACATTTCTATGCTCTGGAAATACTTCTTGGATCCATCCCATGTCATCGAGCTTGATCCGGTTGAGATTCGGGAGTATCTCACACTAATAAAGCAACCAGTGTAGATCTTGGACAAGCAAGATCAAGTGTTTTTCGCAACAAGACTATCCCGTTAGTTCTCGTGCAATGGTAACATCATGCTCGAGAAGAGGCCACATGGGAGTGCAAGGTTGAAGTCAAAACGAAGTACCCAGAATTGTTTGAATAGGTTTTTGGGTTCTATCATGTAATTCTATTTTGGTTTTGTAATGTATCGACCAAATTTTGAAGATGAAATTTTTGTTAAGGGGGGGAGAATGTGTAGAGCCCCGGACCTTTTCACATTTTATGCATGACACTTTCGTTGCCATTTTGCCTTTAAAGAGGTATGATTAATAAATAAGGAAGAAATTGGAAATTTGGAAATGTCAGAAATGTTCCTTTTCGAAGTACGAACCCAACGCAAGTTGAATCGTCAAAATCGGACGAACGAGTCAAAAGATATGGCCAAAACAGTCTGGACCTACAGGAAATCGTAGCTCGGAATGCACTAAGGACGAGCTCTGGAGAGGCACTAAGGACGAGCTCTGGAGAGGCACTGAGGACGTAGCTCGAGCTCTGATAACGGATATGTTGTGCATCCGTTGTGCAACGAACAACGGGTACGTTGTACAGCAACAACGGGTACGCTGTACAGCAACAACGGGTACGTTGTACATCAACAACGTGCGCGTCGTACAGCAGACAACGGGCACGTTGTACATAAGACAACGGACAACATGTGTGGCACTGTTCACAGCACAACGTGTTCGGCACTGTTCACAGCACAACTTGTTCGGCACTGTTCACAGCACAACGTGTTCAACACTGTTCACAGCACAACGTGTTCGGCACTGTTCACAGCACAACGTGTGTGGCACTATTCACAGCACCACGTGTGTGGCAATGTTCACAGCACAACGTGTGTGGCACTGTTTACAGCACAACGTGTGTGGCACTGTTCACAGCACAACGTGTTCGGCACTGTACTCAGCACAATGTGTGTGGCACTGTTCACAGCACAACGTGTGTGGCACTGTTCACAGCACAACGTGTTCAGCACTGTTCACAGCACAATGTGTGTGGCATTGTTCACAGCACAACGTGTTCAGCACTGTTCACAGCACAACGTGTGTGGCACTGTTCACAACACAACGTGTTCAGCACTGTTCACAGCACAACGTGTTGGGCATTCGTGTGTTTGCAGAAACTTCAGTAAGGGTATTATAGTCTTTTGGTCAGTTCACTCTTACCTTAAGAGTTTAACCCGAGCCTTTAGGGCTCATTCTCAACACTTAGAGAGATTGGGAGATAAGAAGAGAAGAAAGGGCGATTCCAAAACCTAGGGTTTCCATTTGGGAGAGAAATCAAAGGGGTTTTGAGACCCTAGATCACTTCAAGCTCGGCTCTTCTCCAAGATCTCGGCTCAAGCACTCGTGGAGAACGTTCTCCAAGCTAGGGCAGCAGCTACACAGTCGTTTTGGAAAGGGGATTTCTTCCTCACTTGAGCAAAGTCGGTACTTCTTGCTACCCTCCTAGTTATAGTTCCTCTTTTCCCCTCATTCCTCTCTATTTTCTTTTATTTACATTTGTGCTATGAGATAGATGGTTGTGAATGGTGAATGGTGAATGGTGAATGGAGATGGATGTTGGCGAATGGATGCCATGTGAATGATGTGATGAATGAATGGGAAAGGGCATTGTACTAATAATAAATATACAAGTATGTTGTGATGGTGAACCCACCTAGAAAAAAAGCATGATGTAGGTTTAACGAATAATGAACACACCATGTTTGATGAAATGCCAAGGTGAATAAAGTGACTTGTAAAGTAGGAAATGCATGCCTAATGAATTATGAATATTGCTAGGGCCTATGATAGTGTGTTTCTTGTTTTCCCTAAATGATATGAATATTACATTGCTCAATCATTGATGTTATATGTGTTGTGAATTACCCAAATGTCATATTTAAATTTAAATGCAAGTATGTACACGGTTCCCACGAGCACGGCATGCATGATATGATTTATCGAGGTTTTCAAGGACATGGTTAGAGGTGGGACATATCCTACGATATGTTTTACCTCGCTCTTCACAAGAAAACAAGAACAAACATTCCACGAAGGGTCTCCCCTCACTCACAAGTGCATATCATGAAGAAGGGCCTCCCTTCCCTCGCAAGTACATACATATCATGAAGAAGGGTCTCCCTTCCCTCGCAAGTGCATTGCATAAAGAAGGGTCCCCCTTCCCTCTCAAGGCATCTCACAAGCGCATCTCACAAGTTACATGATCACAAGCAAGCACGCATGACATGCATGACATGGCACGACATACAAGAATCAAGCAAGATAGACAAGATGAGTTTTCAAGCACGAAAATGGTACCTTATGTCAAGTCAAGTGCACGATGTTTCAAGAGGTTTTATCGGCTTTCTACGAAATACAAGCATGATTATAAATTGCTTTATTTCCTTGTATGATATGAATTGTTTCCGTCTACTATATATGAATTGCTCCTGATTTATGTATTGCCATTTTTATGCTATAATCGTTGGTTAGTATTTAGTACCCGCTGAGTATTCCATGCTCAGCCGTACTTCTTATGTCGGCAGGTTCTGAGGGAGCTGCTGCTCCATTTGATATTTGTGCTCCTGGTCCATGGGTGGAGGAGGAGTACGTCGAGGAGCCTTTTGAGGAACCTCCCGTAGAGGGTTATCAGTAGGTGGTGTTAGTTTCTGAGTGAATAGCTGTGGGTGAGATGAGAGATATACATTCATGTATTTTGGCGGGTCTGTCCACACTTTCTTTTGGTTACTTTTGTATGAACTTGGAATTGCGTATGTATATACATAGAGGTTTGTTTAGACTTCCGCTGGGTTATTTTAGAGTATGTTTCCGCTGTTTATACCCTCTATTGTATATGCTCTGTGGGTTTTGCAGGTTGGTTATCAAGCAAGTCATGATTAGTCGTCCAAAGTTCACTCTAACTCCTAGGGTGGGTTTTGGGTCGCGACGGAATGTAGCACCCCGGAACTTTTCGTACCTAATGAATAGTGTTCTCATAGCCAATTGGCCTTTCATGTAGCCTAATTAATAAATAAATAAGAATTTGGAAATTCTAACATGACGAAAATGTTCTCCTTCGAATGACAAATCCAACGCAAGTTGAATCATCAAAATCTGACGAACGAGTAAAAAGTTGTGGCCAAAACAGTAAAATGGACTCAGTGTCAAAATTTGGCGAGTACCGATCGCTCGATTCGCAAGAGAGATCGATCGGTCCATGACCGATCACTCAGTCCAAGTTAGCGATCGATCGGTCCAAAACCGATTGATCGGTATCTATCGACTAGTACAAAATTTTGTATGGGGAAAAATTCCAGAGAGGATGTTTTCAACCGATCGCTCGGTAAAAAACATCGATCGCTCAGTAGGCCACTATCACTCGGCCATAAGCACCGATCGCTCGGTCTTTCGTGTTTTTGCAGATTTTCATTAAGGGTAAATGGATCTTTTGCCCCCCTCTTTTCTATATAAGCCCAACTCATGGGTGAGGGTTTCAACACCCTCAAAGCTCTTATTTGGGAGATTCAAAGAAGGGAGAGAAGGGAAGAACTTGGGTTTTGCTCAAGACCCATTTCAAGCAAGGATCTTCTCCACCAAGGATTGAATCTCATCTTACCTCAAGTTCTCCTCCAATCTTAAGGTTAGTACACTCTACTAAATCCCTTAGCAATAACCTAGGTTTTTCTCTTGATGATGATGACTTTTATCTTGTATTCTTTCCCTTCCTTTGAAATATGGGGATGTGTGGTGGTGAATGTTTGAGGCGATGGATGCCGTATGGATGTGATGGATGTATGTGATGGAAATGTTGGAAGGGCATCCTACAAATAATGAACACACATTGATGTTTTGATGAAATGTATGCACAAAAAAAGAGGAAATGAAATGACTTTGAAATGTTGCATGTCATGTGTATGATTAAATGCATAAATGAGAAGTTCGTAAATCAATGAAAAATATGAAAATATCAATATGTGTAGTTTCTTCCAAATTAGTAACCTTGATCAAATGCTATATATATGTTATCTAAATTCTTACATGCTTATGTTAGATATTGAAATGCTACATACCATCCCTGGAGTTATACAAGTCACCATGATTACTACAATGCTACACACACACACATGCATGCATAGACCATTTTTCTAAAAGTATATGTATATAATAAACCCAAAAAGAACAAGAATTGTGATTTACGATACGAATGATAAAGCCAAACATCGGGCTGGTCAAGGGTAGGGTAAATCCCTAGGATATGTCATACCTGGCTCACAAGGAAAACAAACATGAATGATAAAGTCGGACATCAGGCCGGTCAAGGGTAGGGCATATCGCAAGCTATGTCATAGCTGGCTCACAAGAAAAAAAGTCACGGAGGTTGGTGTATGTAGCGACCCGAAATTTTAATATAATAAAATTTTGTATTATCGGTCCTTAATTGAGGTTAATTAGTTGTGTGTTTGATGAATTTGTGTAAAGTAGGTATTACTCAGAATTGGGTTGCACTACTACGAAATTAGTATTTTTCTTCGATCTACGCACATAGTGTGCCGGTCGGCTATCCGGACGTCCACCTATCATTTTGATTCAGTTGCACATCAATTCGCGAAACAGTGAAGGTCCTGTGTGTGGAAACATCGAGAAAATCAGGGAATTCATAGTGTATCGAATTTCATTTGGGGCTCTATATTTAGCGGACTTTCTAATCGAAATATGTGCAGATTGTTCCACTATATGCTGGAAGGCCATGGGGACGACCGTCTGTCATTTCGGCAGTTTATTATCTCATATGGTGAAACCCCAGTGTGTTTTGTATCTGAAATTGGAAAATTTGTGGGTTTTGCGAATTCTTCCGGTCGCACTTTTTGGCAGTCAAAACTCAACGGATTTCCCAAAAATTTTTACAGCAGGTGTCAGACTACCCCAAGATCGATCACCTGAAGTTTTGTCAAAATTGAAAATAATATGGTATGGTTTCAGAATGACTTTCGGCGACATTACAGGAAACCGGTGGCAATTCGCAAGCTGCTACACGTGTCTCGGCTCAGGCCAACTCGTGGCACCTTCCAAGCGACACTTGGTGCGCATGTGTGGGTTAGGCTAGTCTATAAATAGTAGACCACCCCCTAGCCATTTCTCTCATCCTAGTGAGAGAGGGGAAGCCCTGCCGAATTTTCTAGAGAGAAACATTCTAGAGAGAGAAAGGGAATTTTCTAGAGAGAGAGATAAAGAGGTGTATCCTGATGTTTTTGGACGTACTGAGCGCATTAGCGGCATCTATTTCATCTCTCAGAGCTTCGAAACACGTGTACCAAAGGTAATAAAAACCCTTTCTTATCTATTTTTCATTCCACTAGATAAATTATGCGAATTGTGCTGTTTATATCAAACCCTTTCTGAGCTTTGATCATGCTCAAATTTTTACTCTAAATTTATCTTCCTAATCTATAAATCATATCAAAATTTCACTGCGATCTGTTGGTTGGATAGGATGATATGAATTTCTAAAGGAAAACCTAGTCTGCTGTTTTTAAGGCTAACAGTATGGTTTTCCTAATTATAGGGAACCTTTCTGAGCTTTGATCATGCCCAAATTATTACTCTAAATTTATCTTGCTAATCTGTAAATCATATCAAAATTTCACTGCGATCTGATGGTTGCATAGGATGACATGAATTTCTAAAGGAAAACCTAGTCTGTTGTTTTTAAGGCTAATAGTACGGTTTTGATCATTACAGGGAACCTTCCTTATGTCAGATCATGCTAAGATTTTTACCATATTGTGACCTTCCTACTTTTTCAATCATATCAAAATTCCAATGAGATCTGATTGTTGGATTTGACAATATAAATTTCTAAATAAAACCTAGTCTGTCGTTTTAGGAACAACAGTATGGTTTTGATAATTACAGAGCCCCTTCTTGATCTCAGATATTTATTCAACATTATGCTTGTCATGGTGTATTAAAATGGGTTGTATGTACTTGTATGGGGAGGTACAGGAACTGAGCAAAAGAGCGTAGCTCTCAGTTTCGGGTTGAATGACTCAGAATTTAGGTTCGGCGATTGATTGGGTGACCAATCGCTAAGCGATTTGTAGACTGGACATGGCATGTGTATATGATGGGATGATTATTTTGATACTAGAATAGTCAGGGTCATAGTGTGTAGACCTTCGTGACTAATAGTCAGGAGTGAGTGGATTACCATCCATAGATCCTCTTTGACTCTGTCCGGAGTAGTGATTGTGTATAGTTTGGAATCTTCGGATTTGCAGTTAGTTGAGCCGGCGTGCTCAAGCATTGTAACAATTGGTTGAATTGGGAGATGTCAGAGTCCTAAAAGATGTCTAAAGTGACTGAGCATTATATAGTGTATTGACCGGGGTTCCTCTATGGTTGGGTCCGAAGAGGAGGCGTTGTGCCTATCGGGGTTCCTTCTAGGTGGTACGTCATGGAGAGACGGTGTCCAGTAAGGCTCGTGGTGCCTCCAGTGAATAGCCAGAAGATGATGGTAGACAAGTTGGCCGGGATTCCTTCGTGACTGATAATCAGTGAGATGGCGGTGTGTATACACAGTAGGTGTTGTCAGTCAGAGTATATGTGGAAAGTCCTTGGAGGATGCTTACCCTAGTTGTGTAGAATCTTCAGGATTCTGGTCTGTGTGGGTAGGGACACCCAAGGGTTGGCAATGTTCGGGTAAATACCAGAACAGTATTCAGGAGTCTGGATGACTCAAGTTATGATGTGACCGGGTAATGCCGGAATTGTGTTGAGCTTGGAATGATCAAGCTTGAATAGGGTATAGAGACCACTCTATGATGAACATGTATGGGCTAAAGGCCGGTTAACAAAGTCTCAGGACTCGGAGTAAAACATGGTTGATGATCGAAACAAATAACTTGGTAAAAGAAATACATGTTGCATAACGAACTCCATAATTGGGAAAGATATTCGAGATTGGGAATCTTGTGTTGGGTGTGATGGCCCTGTGTGACTGAGGGTCACAATATAACTTAGATATATTACTAAATTGTATCATGAACTGGCATATGTATATTATGTGGTTATTGATGCTTTGCTATAATGTGAAAGATAGTATAGATGGATTGTGGTTTTTTGTATTGGGCTTCATACCTCACTGACATTTCATGTCAACAGATACTGGAGCGAACGAGTAGTAGGTGTGGATCCTGCACCTTATACTTTTGTCTTTGGATAGATACTTGTCCTGGCATGTTAGTGGCGCCTCCGTTTTGTAAAACAGACACAATGGTAAATAATATACAGGTATTTGTTTTGTGGTTGATGGCTATTGTGATGACCAGAGTTTATGTTGCTCCATATGAGTAAAGTTTAAATTTTTTCTGCATTTGTGCTGTAAAGTCTTCCGTTGAGCTGGTATGAACGACCGGGCACGCGTCTCGGGACACTACTCCGGTAGACGCGGGTTTGAGGTGTCACATTGTACCTTTTTCTATATATGTATTTTGCTGAAGGGAATTTACATTCCCGGCTCACAAGTCGCTTTAAGGGCACTAACCTCTGGCTCACAAGTATACAAGCAGGTCAAGTTAAGAATATGTCAAGTCATAACAAGAACAAGCAAGACAAGTGATTTCAAAAAAGAACAAGACAAGCATGTGTGATTCTCACGAACAAGACCAAGACAAGAAACAAGTTTTCAAATATGACAAGCAAGTTTTGAAAGAAACACGAAAGACTATTTTCAAGAATAAGACATGAACATCAAAGTATGAGTTTTACCATAGTTTTCGTATTCATTCAAGCATGTCAAGAATTATCCCATTGCTTTATTTCAATGTTATTTTTCATATGCTGCTATTCTTGTTTCAAATTGATACGATGAATTATATCTTGTTGCCTTATGTGATGGTTATTGCTATTGTTAGCTAGTTGCTTGTACTCACTGAGTATTTCATACTCAGTCATACTTTTATGTCTGCAGGTATCGAGGATGCCCTCAACCCTGAGCCTTGGGTTGGGGAAGAGTATGTAGAGGAGAGAGAGCCTCCTATCTCGATGCAGTCGCAGGAGGATAGAGACCGAGATGTCTGGCCATATTTAGATTATTGTTGAGCATAGTAGGCTCAATCATCTTTTTGTATTTTGATAGGTGGGCATGTCCACCTTTTACTTGATATGTTAGGTATATATGTTAACTTGGAATACAGACCACCTTATAAAGAAAAGAAAAAGTTGATTTACGCTTCCGCACTCATGTTTAGCTTCCGCACTCTGATTATTGTTGTTATTATATCATGTTAGCAAGATGGTTTGGTAGGTAAGAATAGTCACCTCTAAAGTATTGCTTAACTCCTAAGGGGTATTTTGGGGTGCGACTGCCATCTTGGTATTAACTAGGGTTTTTAGCTTTATTTGTCGAGCTAACCTATTTTTGCTCACCAAACATCTCATGCAGGTTTTGCAAAATGTCGTAAGCTTTATCCATGTGTTTATGCTAGCTTTGCAAAATGTTAGACATTGAAGCCAGAAAGTAACACTTGGTCATCTGATTGGACCTCTCCCAATGCTCCAACTTAGCCTTTTGGGCCGGTGATGCATGTTTAGGAATCTCGGGTTTAGGTGTCTTAAGACACAGGTCAAAGTTGTCTACAAAAAATACAATTCTAATTTTCTTTTCTAGTCAACTTAGTTGGTTCCAACTAACTTCTCATCAAGTAAAATTTCAGTTAGAGGGTGAAGGTCTGTCATGATCTAATCAAATGACAAAATTAAAGACAGTATTAGGGATCTATTGAATTCATTAATACTATTAGATTATGGGTCTATTTCTAATAGTATTGCCAATATAGGGAGAATTAATTGGCATCGAATACCTAGTCACTGACTTAATGTAATCCCGCCTTTGGGCGCAACATCACATCGTCTTGAATAGGCAGATAGAATCTATCTTCTCCACTTTCATAGATCTTATCATGTGAATCTTGGAGCATTCGATTTATTGTCTGATCTAAAAGGGATGTTATACTCATGCTGTGGCATTATTGTATGAAATCTCTTATTCATGTGCACACCCACCATGAACCTCATAAACACCTAGTGAAAGCTCACACTTTGCTGTTATTGCCCCCACTATTTGCTTATAAAGTTTTCACCAAGTTTTAACATAGGTGAGAGGGAATGGTCCCGGCTTTGGCCTGTCAGCTTACTCATACTCCCCACTATAAGAGCACATAGTGTATGGCAGAAGATCATAAAACTTAGGGACTTCTCCCCAGTTTTATATACACATGAAATTTAGTGCATGTATTTCAACAAAATATCACATAAATAATCAGTAGTTAATATCATCTCATGATTAACTATGTAATGACCCGAATGTTTTAGAAATAAAAATATTATTTATATTCAGTATATGGCTGAATACTTGGTAATTCCTAGTATTACCTAAGTATATAAGTCACTAGATTGCTTAATTATGATATTGTAGTATATTAAGCTTAATGCATAAAGCTTAGTGTTAAAATAAGTATTTAACACTAAAGTAAATAGGATTTTGACAAGTGGCAATATCCTATTATGATATTGCAGATGATATTTTAGAATGAAGGTTAGTAAAAAGAGTAAGTAATATTCGATAATATCATTCTAAAAAGCATTTTAGAATGAAGGTTATGATTAAATGATGAATATCCTACAATATTTATGGATAATAATGTTGTAAAATTCTGGAAAATAGTATGTTGTTACTATGTTAAATTTCTGGAAAAGAGTATAAGGTATACTGGAAATTAGTATAATAATAATATGGTAAAGTGCTGAATGATATGATGATATTATATTGAAATTCTAAAAAAAAATAGTATGATAAAACTATATGGAATAGCTGGGAAAATAATAAGAAGATGTTATCTAACATGTTAATGAGATAGAATGATGATACTATAATAGTATGTTATATTTTATACCTATATTACATTCTATGATAAGGAAATGGATGTAATTAAAGTATGAAAATGAGGATTCTAAGTTATGAAATTATAGTGTCATGAGATAGCTATAATAAAGTTAATTAGAATCAAAATTATATAATCATAATGTTATGATGTATATGAAAATATTATCTTATAATGTCTCAATGAGAAGGCAAGGAAAAGATAAATACCCTTATCTTAAAGGCTTCAAGATAATAGTGTGGAACAGGAAGGCCGTTCGGCAAACAAGAACTCAGGATGGGTCAATGAAAACTCAATGAGGGATTGAGCCTAAAGAGATGTACCTATCGATGATTTGGATGCCTTGTCCTCTTCCGGCATCATCTCCAATAGTCTCTCCTTCAGCTCATCGCAACGAGCTTCAATTGCGTCGTCTCAAAAGAAATCTGGATGCTATCCTCGATGGACGGAAGGCATTATTACGGACTGACTGACTCTCAAGGGCCGAGATCTCATCCATAGCCTGTGGCACATGCCATTTGACCAACCATCGGGCTTTGAGCCAACCGACTCTCCATGTTCATCAATAATAGATAGCAGCTAATCTAGTTGATCCCGTATAGGCGGAGGTGAGGATGGGGCGAAGCCAAAAAGACTTTGTAGAGAGGTAGAAATAAGATAAGAATAAAAAGATAAAGGAAATATAAAATAATGTTAGTCTTAAAAAGGCCTCAAGAAAATAGTATGGAATAGGAATGTTGTTCGGCAAACAAGAACTCAGGATGGGTAAAACTCAATGAGGAATTGAGCCGAAAGAGGTATACCTATCGGCGATTATCTAGAGAAGTAGAAATAAGATAAGAATGAAAAGATAAAATAAGGTTTATCTTAAAAAGGCCTCAAGATAATAGTACGGAATAGGAAGACTGTTCGGCAAACAAGAACTTACGATGGGTCAATGAAAACTCAATGAGGGATTGAGCCTAAAGAGGTGTACCTATCGGCGATTATCTAAAGAGGTATGATAAGATAAGAATAGAAAGATAAAGTAATGTTGATCTTAAAAGGTTTCAAGATAATAGTGTGGAATAGGAAGGTTGTTCGGCAAACAAAAACTCAAGATGGGTCAATGAAACCTCAATGAGGGATTGAGACTAAAGAGGTGTACCTATCGACAATTTTCTTGGAAGACAAGATTAAGGTAAATTGGATTCAAGTAAAATATGTTTAAAAGAAATGATGAAAGGAATACTTGTCGCGACCCAAAACACCCCCTAGGAGTTAAGGATACTTTGACTCGTGACCGCCGTATCATACCTCCAGTATGATACATAAGGCACACGTGGAAACCTGTCAGAGTACCTGAATATACCTAGCGGAAACGAAATACAATGCATAGCAGAAAAATAAAATACTAAACATAGCGGAAGCAAAATGAATACTCCTATAACTTGGTTCAAGTAAGAACCAACAAGTATACATGTGTGAGAAACCCAAAAGTGGAGTGGACAAACCCCACACTCACATAACAAAATGACACAAGTTCTAAGTCGGTCGATCAACAGAAATCGAAGTCACGACTCCTATCTAAAGCACCAATGTCATGATAGTGATCCATGGAAGGCTCCGGGTCACGGTACTCTTCCTCGACCCAAGGTTCTTCGCCACACAAATCGAATGGAACCCGAGCACCTGCCGATCATAACAATACCGACTGAGCATGGAATACTCAGTGTATACAAACTAATAACAATAAAGCGGTTAGGCATGGAGCATACAAGACATGGAGAATGAAATCTGTAAATTCCTTAAAGCATGGAAACCGTGAAAACGTATGTGAGATAATATTCAAAACCAAAACTGTAACCGTGTGAGTCAATCGATAATCATAGCCTTATGAGTTCTTGTGAGTTCATGGAGTTACTTAGAGTCATTATGATCCGTAGAGACATAGAGCATAGAGCAATAACCTTAGAGCATTTCCATAGAGCATAACCTTAGAGATCTTAGAGCATTTCATTGTGATCCGTAGAGCTTGTGAGACGATCTTAGAGCATTATCATAGAGTTTCCTTGTGAGCATGGTATGATCCTTAGAGCTTGTGAAACGATCTTAGAGAAATCATAGAGTTACTTAGAATCATTCATTATTCGTCTTTTCGTGAAAAACCCTTGTTTGTACTTTGAGAAATCCATAGAAACCATCGGTTTATGCGAGACATGCGAGCATATGCACTTAATAAGAGAAATCATCATATTTAAGCATAGAATCCCTTAGAGGTATTTTATCAAACACTTAGAGTGCATCATAATAGTAACCTTCATCCAAGTATATAATCACACCTTTTCATACATAAATCCAATACATATAGATAGGGCATAGATAAGAAGAATCATAATTAGTAACTAGTAGGATTGCAAGATTGTAGTAGAGTGTATCTACCTTAGAGAAATCAATGAGTTTGACTCCCAATGGCTGGAACAAGCAAGAACAGTGAGTTCTTGGTTGGAAAACACCAAATGGAAAGGAAGAACTTGATCTTCCACAAGCTTGAACGACCACCAAGGTCCTCTCCTCCTTCTCCTCTTCAAATCCCTCAAAAACAATGCACAAAGGGTTTGTGAAACCCTAAGGCACGAACCCAGCCCTTTTATAGGCAAAGGGTGATGGTTAAAGTCTTAAACACCCTTAATGAAGAAAATCTGCGTATGACCGATCGATCGGTGGTATGGACCGAGCGATCGGTGGCTTACAGGTCGATCGGTGTTATGACCGATAGATCGGTCAAAAACACACTCTCTGGAATTTTTTCCCATACAAAAAAATTGACCGTGCGACAGCTATCGAGCGATCGGTAGTTGACCGATCGATCGCAGGTAATGACCGAGCGATCGGTCGACCCCTGCTTTGCTGAAAAACCTTGTTTACACCACTCGAATCTTCCCCAATGCACTTCCAACACTCTTTTATGCTTTCAACACATTCCCTAAGGACATATAGACCCATTGGAACATATACGCCATAATTCCAAACACATATATTAACATAAGACCCATAAGTGTACAAAACCACACTTGGGCACTATTCACACACTATTCATTCTTAGTGAAATGAAATTTCGGGGCTCTACATCCCTCCCCCCTTACAAGAATTTCGTCGTCGAAATTAGAACGATGCCAAAAAACATAACAAGAACAAAATACACACAAAACTAACAAGGAAAACTACTCAAACAAGTGAGGGTACTTTTCCTTTACTTCCGCTTCTCGCTCCCATGTAGCCTCTTCCTTGGAATGATGCTGCCACTTCACTAGGACTAAAGGGATAGTCTTGGTTCGCAACACTTGATCTCGACGATCCATAATCTGAACTGGTTGCTCAACCAACGAAAGATCCTCTCGAATCTCAACAGGATCAAGAGCGATGACGTGAGACGGATCCGAAATGTATTTTCTAAGCATAGAGACGTGAAATACATTATGGACCGCTGACATGTGAGGCGGTAGTGCTACCCTGTAAGCAACCTCACCAACCCTTGTGACGATCTTAAATGGTCCCACGTACCTAGGACTGAGCTTTCCCTTCTTCCCGAATCGCATGATTCCCCGACTCGGCGAAATCTTCACAAAGACCAGATCTCCAACTCGGAACTCTAAATCTCTGCGGCATATATCCGCATAGCTCTTCTGCCTATTCTGAGCACTTTTCAATCGCTCCCGGATAATTTTGACCCTTTCTGCGGTCTGCTCTATCAACTCAGGACCAAGAATTTTCCTCTCACCAACTTCATCCCAGTATAGCGGTGATCGATAACTCCGACCATACAGAGCTTCAAAAGGTGCCATCTGGATGCTTGCCTGATAGCTATTGTTGTAGGAAAACTCAACCAACGGCAACTGTTCCTCCCAACTACCCTGAAAATCCAGCATACAAGCTCGGAGCATATCCTCCACTACTTGATTCACCCTCTCCGTTTGTCCATCGGTCTGAGGATGGAAGGTGGTACTGAATTCTAAACGAGAACCCATAGCATCTTGGAAAGTTTTCCAAAACCTGGAAGTAAACCGAGGACCTCGATCAGACACGATAGAAACTGGCACACCGTGCAGTCGAACCACCTCCTTAACATATAGGGCTACCAACTGATTTGCATTGAAAGTAGTCCGGTACGGAATAAAATGTGCAGACTTAGTCAACCTGTCCACAATCACCCAAATAGCATCGGAGCCCTTCGCCGTTCGCGGTAAACCCACAATGAAGTCCATCGAGATGTTCTCCCATTTCCACTCTGGAATAGGAAGGGACTGCAAAAGACCTGCCGGCCTTTGATGTTCGGCTTTTACCTGCTGGCAAATCAAACATCTGGCGACGTACTCAGCGACTTCCCTCTTCATGTTTCGCCACCAGTAGTGCTTCTTGAGATTCTGGTACATCTTAGTACCTCCCGGATGTACCGTGTATTTTGATCGGTGAGCTTCATTCAAAATTTCACCCCTCAAAACTGTGTCGGCAGGGACACACAACCTGCCCTTAAATGTGATAGCACCATCATCATTTAAAGCGAACTCCTGATTACCGTTACTCACCGACTTGTCTCGGTAAGCAAGCAACTCAACATCTGAATTCTGTAACTCCTTGATCTGGCTCAGGATCTGTGGCCTAACCACCACGTTGGACATTATCGGCCCATAGGTGACATGCCTGAGAGTAGTGTCCAAATGACACATATCATGTAATAACTTCCACTCTTGCACTCTCAATTGAGCCATAACTCCGTAAGGTTTTCTGCTAAGAGCATCGGCTACCACGTTAGCCTTACCCGGGTGGTACTGGATGGAACAGTCATAGTCCTTCATGAACTCCATCCAACGACGCTGCCTCATAATCAACTCCTTCTGGAGGAAAAGATACTTCAAGCTCTTGTGCTCTGTGAACACCACGAACTCTTCTCCGTAGAGGTAGTGACGCCAAAGTTTCAGTGCAAAGATGACTGCAGCGAGCTCTAAGTCATGTGTGGGGTAATTCTGCTCATGCTCCTTCAGCTGACGGGAAGCATAGGTGACCACCTTTTTATGCTGCATCAAAACACATCCAAGTCCCACTAGTGAAGCATTACTATAGACTTCGAAACCACCGCTCCCAGATGGAACTGTAAGAACAGGAGCCGAAGTAAGCTTCTTTTTCAACTCCAAGAAACTAGCCTCGCACTTATCACTCCAAGTGAACCTCGTGTTCTTCCGTATGAGATAGGTAAGCGGAGCTGCTAAACTTGAAAATCCTTCCACAAACCTTCTGTAATATCCTGCCAACCCGAGGAAACTACGAATCTCGGTGACACTCTTCGGCCTTTCCCAATTCATCACCGCTTCAATCTTTGCAGGATCAACTGAAATACCTTCAGCAGATACCACGTGTCCAAGAAAAGACACCTTGTTCAGCCAGAACTCACACTTGCTCAACTTAGCATACAGACTGTGCTCTCGAAGTGTCTGCAATACCAGACGGAGATCTCTCATGTGATCCTCCTGTGACTGTGAATACACAAGGATATCATCTACGAACACGATCACACATAGATCGAGAGACGATCTGAACACCCGATTCATCAAATCCATGAATGCTGTCGGCGTGTTAGTCAGTCCAAAAGACATGACCAAAAACTCGTAATGACCGTATCGAGTTCGGAATGCTGTCTTCGGAACGTCCTCTTTCTTGATCTTCAACTGATGATAACCAGATCGAAGGTCAATCTTGGAGAAAAGCTGCGCACCCCTCAATTGGTCAAACAAGTCGTCTATCCGAGGTAATGGATAACGATTCTTGATCGTGACCTTGTTCAATTGCCTGTAATCAATGCACATACGCATTGATCCATCTTTCTTCTTCACGAAGAAAACCGGAGCTCCCCAAGGTGAAACACTTGGCCGGATGAAACCAAGGCTTTGCAATTCTTCTAACTGCTCTTTTAACTCCTTAAGCTCAATAGGGGCCATCCTATACGGAGCTCTTGAAATCAGAACTGTGCCTGGAGCTAGCTCAATCGCAAACTCGATTGCACGATCGGGAGGCAATCCCGGCAAGGTTTCCGGAAAAACATCCATATACTCACATACCACCGGAATAGGTGTGGAGTCTCGCACTTCTACACCCTCGAGACTAAGAGCTGCAAAGCGGGCAATGTCTCTTCTCTGAAGTCCCCTGAAATGAAACGGCCCTAACCCCACGGGTTTAAAATGCACCACCTTCTCGAAACACGCCACGTGTCCATGGTGAGTTGAGAGCCAATCCATACCTAGGATGACATCGAAATCCCAATCCTGAAATCCCAGAAGGATCAAGTCGACTGGCAACTCGTGCTGCATGACTTGTACAACACTATCCGGATACACTTTATCTGTCTCAATAGATTTTCCCAATGGAG
This sequence comes from Tetracentron sinense, assembly GCA_015143295.1. Lineage (NCBI taxonomy): Eukaryota > Viridiplantae > Streptophyta > Magnoliopsida > Trochodendrales > Trochodendraceae > Tetracentron > Tetracentron sinense. Next base: position 5,423,465 of record CM026553.1, on the reverse strand, counting down.
TCGAAATGGACAACTCCCTAGGTAGCTTGCTTGGCTCGGACGTAAAGCCTTTGGCAAAGCTTGGTGAAACGAACGAGTGAGTGGATCCTGTGTCTATCAACACTCTTGCGAAACATTCATTTACGAGCAACGAACCTGAGAATTTGAATCATCCCAGTTATAACACAACTATACATATCGATACAAACATCGCAAAACACCACATAGGATATATATAGATACGAACATATCATGACAATATTAGAACTTCGACAAAGACTAGTTCGCGCGTACCTTGCACAACATCATCAGATGCCTGTGCGTCTCTATCAGTCATGGCAAAGACTCTGCCCTGGTTCGCCTAACGAGGCTGCTGGGTAGGCTGCAAGGATCTAGAGGCCTGAGATGAAAACCCCTGAAGTGAATTCTGCCTGCCTGGAGGCCGAACTCCCTGTGATCCAGACTGTGACTGCTTGCGCGGGCAATCTCGAATCATATGGCCCATCTCGCCACAGTGGAAGCATCCACCTGACATTCTTCGGCAATCCCCAGTCTTATGCCGACGACCACATACGGCGCACTCCTCAAATGTCTGCGATGCGGAGGAAGCCGGAGGCATAACCCTCGCAGCTTGCGATGCCGTAGGACGCGGTGCCTGAGGCGCAAAAGAAGGTCTCTGAGCCGACATCAGCTGGGAGAACTGGTACGGTGCAGTCCTAGTCCTCTTCTCTGAAGAACTACTCGACTGACCCCAAGACATGCTCTTCCCGAAGCCACTGTCTCTTCTTCTCACAAAGTCTTCCGCATTCTTTTCGGCGATCTTCGCCTTCCCTAATATCTCTCTCCAAGACTCTACCTGGAGAATGGACACCTGATCTCAGATGAAAGCCTTCAAGCCCATCTCAAACTTCCTGACCTGTAGGTCTTCAGTAGCCACCAAGTGCGGAGCAAACCTAGACAACTCGGTGAACTTAGCCTCATACTCGGCTACGCTCATCGACCCTTGCTCCAAAAGCATAAACTCTCTCGCCTTTTGTTCCCGAATAAACCTGGGAAAGTACTGTTCCCTGAAAGTCTCTAAGAACTCCGCCCAAGTCCAGGGCACACCTGCCTTAGCAACATCCCTCTGCCTTTGGGCAGCTCTCCACCAGTGTTCGGCTTCACCTTCCATCACGAAGGAAGCCCATTCTACCCTTTGCTCATCGGTACAACGGAGAGCCCGAAAGGTCTTCTCCAGCTGCATAATCCAAGACTCGGCCACCATGGGGTCCAGAGTGCCATAGAATGTAGGAGGCCGCAGTCTCCTAAAAGATTCGAGCCCCGCGGTGTGATGCACCGGTGTAGGCACAGGCGTGGACGGTGGGGTAGGCATAGGCCTCGCTGCCAAAAATGCCAAAGTCTCGGCTATGGAGTCCATAGCATTTGTGAAATACAACGGTTCCTCTTCTCTCGGAACTTCACTCTCGGCCCTCTGAGTATGGTAACCTCGACCCCGATTGCCACGTCTCATGATATCGAATCCTGAGATCAATTTGGCAAAACATGAGTCTAACTTGGATACCAACCTCACATATCATATAGCAATTCAACAATCATGAAATGCTATACCGCACATAGTATACATCGAGGTATATATATATCATCATATAATTATACTTTAGAGCCTATACTAGAACCTCGCATAGGATCACATCGATCTCGGATCCTATACTGACCTAAGGATTCACTTGAAACCGGTTATGTGGTGGTAACAAGCCTAAGACAACTGAGTCCTTCTGAGTTCTAAGTTCAACTCATAGGAATTACATTCGTTTAGGCCAAGCCTGAGTGACCTAACTAAGTCTGTCGTTAGACATAATTAGCTCTGATACCAAGTCTGTCGCGACCCAAAATACCCCCTAGGAGTTAAGGATACTTTGTCTCGTGACCGCCGTATCATACCTCCAGTATGATACATAAGGCACACGTGGAAACCTGTCAGAGTACCTGAATATACCTAGCGGAAACGAAATACAATGCACAGCGGAAAAATAAAATACTAAACATAGCGGAAGCAAAATGAATACTCCTACAACTTGGCTCAAGTAAGAACCAACAAGTATACATGTGTGAGAAACACAAAAGTGGAGTGGACAAACCCCACACTCACATAACAAAATGACACAAGTTCTAAGTCGGTCGATCAACAGAAATCGAAGCCACGACTCCTATCTAAAGCACCATCGTCATGATAGTGATCCATGGAAGGCTCCGGGTCACTGTACTCTTCCTCGACCCAAGGTTCTTCGCCACACAAATCGAATGGAACCCGAGCACCTGCCGATCATAACAATATCGACTGAGCATGGAATACTCAGTGTATACAAACTAATAACAATAAAGCGGTTAGGCATGGAGCATACAAGACATGGAGAATGAAATCTGTAAATTCCTTAAAGCATGAAAACCGTGAAAACGTATGTGAGATAATATTCGAAACCAAAACTGTAACCGTGTGAGTCAATCGATAATCATAGCCTTATGAGTTCTTGTGAGTTCATGGAGTTACTTAGAGTCATTATGATCCGTAGAGACATAGAGCATAGAGCAATAACCTTAGAGCATTTCCATAGAGCATAACCTTAGAGATCTTAGAGCATTTCATTGTGATCCGTGGAGCTTGTGAGACGATCTTAGAGCATTATCATAGAGTTTCCTTGTGAGCATGGTATGATCCTTAGAGCTTGTGAAACAATCTTAGAGAAATCATAGAGTTACTTAGAATCATTCATTATTCGTCTTTTCGTGAAAAACCCTTGTTTGTACTTTGAGAAATCCATAGAAACCATCGGTTTATGCGAGACATGCGAGCATATGCACTTAATAAGAGAAATCATCGTATTTAAGCATAGAATCCCTTAGAGGTATTTTATCAAACACTTAGAGTGCATCATAATAGTAACCTTCATCCAAGTATATAATCACACCTTTTCATACATAAATCCAATACATATAGATAGGGCATAGATAAGAAGAATCATAATTAGTAACTAGTAGGATTGCAAGATTGTAGTAGAGTGTATCTACCTTAGAGAAATCAATGAGTTTGACTCCCAATGGCTGGAACAAGCAAGAACAGTGAGTTCTTGGTTGGAAAACACCAAATGGAAAGGAAGAACTTGATCTTCCACAAGCTTGAATGACCACCAAGGTCCTCTCCTCCTTCTCCTCTTCAAATCCCTCAAAAACAATGCACAAAGGGTTTGTGAAACCCTAAGGCACGAACCCAGCCCTTTTATAGGCAAAGGGTGATGGTTAAAGTCTTAAACACCCTTAATGAAGAAAATCTGCGTATGACCGATCGATCGGTGGCATGGACCGAGCGATCGGTGGCTTACCGGTCGATCGGTGTTATGACCGAGAGATCGGTCAAAAACACACTCTCTAGAATTTTTTCCCATACAAAAAAATTGACCGTGCGACAGCTATCGAGCGATCGGTAGTTGACCGATCGATCGCAGGTAATGACCGAGCGATCGGTCGACCCCTGCTTTGCTGAAAAACCTTGTTTACACCACTCGAATCTTCCCCAATGCACTTCCAACACTCTTTTATGCTTTCAACACATTCCCTAAGGACATGTAGACCCATTGGAACATATACGCCATAATTCCAAACACATATATTAACATAAGACCCATAAGTGTACAAAACCACACTTGGGCACTATTCACACACTATTCATTCTTAGTGAAATGAAATTTCGGGGCTCTACAATACTGAAAAAGTGTTAATAATATATTCTGATGAAAAATTATTATTAAATGTTATATTATGCTTATTCTATTTTATTGTCTAGCATAATGTTATTGAATATTCTTATTGGGCTTCATAGCTCACTGACATTTTACGTTACCAGATGAACAGTGAAGGGACGATTGAAGTGATGATTGAAGAAGAACAAAGTCGCTTCAATTATGCTTTTTCCATTTTGTTTCAATTTGATGTAATTGAATTGGTTATGTAAACTTTAAGTTTCATATGGACATGATATGATGGCAATTGCGAATGAATAAGGAAGGGTTTAAATGTTTTAAATTCCCTTGGTATTTTACACTTCCGCAATATATGAGAAAAGAGGATCTCACAGTCGGATTTACACTTAAATTTCATTAGTGAAATCTTAAGTTTAAGTCGGGTCATGACAGTTGGTATCAGAGTGGGCAATTCCCATCATAGCATGTCCCTAGGTATAAAACTTAGTTTTATAGATAGATATACACAAACAAAAATCTAGTTGTATACATAGATACATAGTATAGACTAGGGAAAATGTGCATTGATTAGATGAGATGACTAGTCGAGATGAATGTGTAAACTAGATCATATAATGACTGGTCGAGATGATTATGAAAACTAGATCATAGAATGATTAGTTGAGATGATTATGCAAACTAGATCATAGAATGATTAGATTATATTAATGGTTAATTTGATGATAGATGCAAACTACAAGAAAGAAATTATGAGTAATCCTCATAATGGTGAAGATGAATTTGAGAAAAGTTTTGTGGATAACTTCGATATGATCGCTTAGAGTTAGACATAAATAGTTATTTCTTTATTTTATGATTGAGAATAATAGTATCCTAAAATATTTTGATGACTTCGAAATGATGTAAATGGAAGAGATTAAAGTCTGCATCATTTTTAGGATTTATTGGTCCTTTAATGACTGAAAAGTGGATTCGAATGATTACTTCTCGGAAGATGAGGTAACAAGTAAGCCTTTAGGAGATGAAGATTTATGAGAAGAATTTTTGGGAGATAATTATGAGGCTTTTAGTTTGGGATCTAGGAAAACCATTTAGAGCCTTATATATATAGGTTATAAATGAATGATATAAGTTTGAAGTTTATCTAATGCAATGTTTATAAATTATATATTATGATTTTTGGCTGAATTGTTTGCTTGATTGTTTGTATTTTCAAGTTATTATACTATTGTTTTAAATAGGAAAACATGCCACCTAGGAGAGCCCCCAACGACACCTTAGCTGGAGCCTTTGAAGCCATAATAGCCCTAGCAAACCTGATATAACAATAGTAGAACCAGAACAATGCTAATGTTGTACCACCCTTGAACCAAAGAAATGAAAACTGGTTAGAGCAATTCAAGAGATTGAGGTTGCCAACCTTTTCTGGTTCTACTAATCCCTTAGTAGCAGAAAAATTAATTCGAGGTATTGAGAAGATTTTTAGGGCAATGGCCTGTGTTGAGAAAAATAAGACTGAGTTAGCCGTGTTTATGCTAGAAGGAGAGGCTGAACACTGGTGGATAACAGTTGACAGAACCATCCCTAAGAACCTTAGGCCTATCCCATCGGTAAGATTTACTGAATTATTTTATAAGAAATATTTTTCATCTGCTATGAAGAAGAGAAAAGAAATCGAATTTCTTCAGGTTACCCAAGGAAGTTTGATTGTTAGTGAGTATGAACAAAAATTTAATGAACTTTCAAGGTTTGCACCACGATTGGTGGAAGATGACCAATGGAGGATTGATAAGTTTAAAGAAGGATTGAAAACTGCAATCCGAGGGAAGTTAGCAGTTCAGCGATTTACGTCATTTACAGATATTTTGGATCGGGCTTTGAAGATCGAAAGAGTTCATGAGGAGTTTCAAAAGCCTAGCTTGGACAAAGGGAAGAAACCAATCAGGAAGACTTGGGATAAGAAACCATCGGGAGATGGAAACAAGAAAAGAAAGTTTGAGGAAAAAAATCAAGAGAAGAATACAGAAAAGGCAGTACCAACTTGTGCTCATTGTGGTAAGATGGGTCACAAATTGGAAAATTGTCGAGCGATTTCTAGAACGTGTTATCAGTGTGGCAAGTCGGGACATATCAAGCCGAATTGTCCAGATTTACCGAAACAATTGACGGGTGGAAGCAAAGGTCGTGTCTTCGCTATTACTTAGGAAGAAGCCAAGGAATGTGAGGACATTATTGAAAGTAAGATACTTCTTTTTTAAATTCCTGCTATAGCATTAATAGACACTGGCTCTACACATTCTTTTGTGTCTTCCTATTTTGCTAAGAATATTAGAATTAAGCCTGACACATTAGAGCACATGATGACGATTACCACACCATCTGAAAAGATTATGTGCACCAAAACCTTCTATGATCAGTGTCCTATACAAATCGATAGTGTGCAAATGATTGTTGATCCTCTAGTGTTAGATATGAAAGATTTTAATCTCATACTAGGGATGGATTGGATTTCAGAACACTATGTAGTAAGTATGTTGTAAGGCTAGGACATTAACCTTTAGAATTCTAGGCATCTTTAAGTATGTCATGCGAGGAATTGATAAGGAAAAAGAGTTTATGATCTATAACACCTCAGTAGTCAAGGAATTTTTTTTGAGATATATATTCCTAAGGAATTACCAGGACTTGCTCCAGTTCGAGAGATTGATTTTCTGATAGACGTTATTCCAGGAACAAGCCCGATATAGAAAACATCTTATGATTATACTCCAGACCTTGAAGGAAAATCAATTATTCACTAAATTCTTGAAGTGCAAATTTTGGTTGGAAAATATATATTTCTTAGGTCACTCAGTATCCAGTGATGGAATTTCAGTGGATCCATCTGAGATTAAGACAATAACGGAGTGAGAAAGGCCAACCAATGTCACAAAGATCTGAAGTTTTCTAGGCCTAACTGGTTATTATAGGAGATTTGTGATGGATTTTCAAGGTTACCTACCCCCATTAAATGAATTAACAAAGAAAATGTCAAATTTGGGTGGTCACCATTAAGGGAAAAGATTTTCAAAAATGGAAGAGTTAATTGACCACAACTTAATTTTAACAATCCCCTCGAGAATGGGATATTATTAGGATATATCCCAGAAAGGATTGGGTGATGTATCGATGCAAAATGGAAAATTGATGACTTATGCATCTAGGGATTTGAAGAATCACAAGCACAACTACCCCACTCATGATCTTGAGTTGTTAACTGTCGCGACCCAAAATACCCCCTAGGAGTTAGGGATACTTTGACTCGTGACCGCCGTATCATACATCCATATGATACATAAGCCACGCATAGAAACCTGTCAGAGTACACAAATATACATAGTGGAAATGATTTATTTAAAACACATAGCGGAAGCAAAACGAAATTAACATAGCGGAAGCCAAAAATATAACTGAATACTCCTATCGATTAGTTCAAGTATGAACCAACAAAATAGACACATGTATGTATCCAAAATCATGGAGTGGACAAGCCGCACTCTCACTTAACAAATATCATGTCTTTCTAACAACTGTCGTCAACAGAAATCGAAGTCGCGACACCTATCTAATGAACCATCATCCTGATAGTGGTCCATAGAAGGCTCCGGGTCGAAGTACTCCTCCTCTACCCAAGGCTCCGTACCACATAGATCGAAGGGACCCCGAGCACCTACCGATAATAACAAATATCAGCTAAGAATGGAGTACTCAGCGTATACAAACTACTAACAATAAAGCAATAATAGCATAGAGCATGCGAATCATGGAGACTAAAATCCTTAAAACATATCGAATCATAGAAACCGTGAACTAGCATGCAAGATGAGATCCGAAAACAAAAACCATAACCAAAACAAAAACCAAAACCGTGTGAGTCAAGCGATAATCATAGCCTTGTGAGTTCTTATGAGTTCATAGAATTCATGGAGTTCCTTAGAGTCATTTATGATCCGTAGAGACATAGAGCAATACCGTAAAGCATATCCATAGAGCAAAACATAGAGATCTTAGAGCATTTCATTTGTGATCCTTAGAGCTTGTGAGACAATCTTAGACATTATCATAGAGTTCTTGTGAGTATATCATGATCCTTAGAGCTTGTGAACCGATCTTAAAGATATCATAGAGTTGCTTACAATCATTCATATAAGACATTTATTCCGAAACCCTTTTCGTAACTTTGAGAAATACTTATAAAACACCGGTTCATGCGAGACATGTGAGCATATGAACATATGAGAGTACTAAACACCCAAAAACCCTTAGAGGCGTTAAACCAAACACTTATTGTGCATCATAGTGATAATTTACATCCAAGTATAAAAATAACCTTCCACACCATAACACTCAAAAGATATGTAGTATAGAATGAGAAGAACAACACAAGGTAACTAGTAGTATCACTAGATTGGTAGTAGAGTGTATCTACCGTGATGAAATCAATGAATTTGATTCCAAAAGCTTAGAACACTTGAAAACCTTGAGTTCTTGGCTAAGAAACACCAAAGGAAGGAAGAACTTGATCTCTCCTTCAAGCTTGAGCAACAACCTAGCTCCTCTCCTTTGTCTCCTCTCAAAATCACTCCAAAATATGCACTAAGGGTTTTTGAAACCCTAAGGCATGAACAAACCTTTATATAGGCCAAGGGGTAGTGGCTAAAAACTTAAAAACCAGTAATGAAGAAAATCTGCATATAACCGATCGATCGGTGGTACAGACCGAGCGATCGGTGGCTTACCGAGAGATCGGTGGTTTCAACCGAGAGATCGGTTGAAAACACCCGCTCTAGAATTTTTTCCATACAAATTAGTTAACCAATCGATAGCTATCGAGCGATCGGTAGAAGACCGATTAATCGGAGGTTAGCACCGAGCGATCGGTGATCCCCTGTTTTACTGCAAAACCTTGTTTCCACTACTTGAATCTTCTCCAATCCAATTCTAACACTCTTTTATGCTTAAAACATACTCCTTAAGCATATATAGACCTATTAAAACATGCACGCCAAATATCCAAACATTTCCATTAGTAAAAACCTCCAAGTGTGACTTTACTTGAGCACTATTAACATACTATTCACCACTTAGTGAAATAAAGATTCGGGGTTCTACATCCTCCCCCCTTACAAGAATTTTTTTCTCGAAATTAGAACGACACCACAAAGCATAACAAGAACAAAATACAAAAAATCCAACGAGGAAACTATACAAACAAGTGAGGGTACTTTTCCTTCACTTCGAACTCGCGCTCCTATGTGGCCTCTTCCTTGGAATGATGTTGCCACTTCACGAGGACTAAAGGGATAGTCTTGGTGCGCAAGACTTGATCTCGACGATCTAAGATCTAAACTGGTTGTTCAAGCAAAGTGAGATCCTCTCGAATCTCCATGGGATCAAGAGCAATGATGTGAGATGGATCCGCAATGTATTTTCTGAGCATAGAAACATGAAATACATTATGGACTGCTGCCATGTGAGGCGATAGGGCTACCCTGTAAGCAACCTCACCAACCCTAGTGATGATCTCGAATGGCCCCATGTATCTAGGGCTGAGCTTTCCTTTCTTTCCGAACCTCATGATTCCTTGACTCGGTGAAATCTTCACAAAGACCCAATCCCCAACTTGGAATTCCAAATCTCTGCGATGAGTATCTGCATAGCTCTTCTGCCTATCTTGAGTAGTTTTCAATCGCTCCCTGATGACTTTGACCATTTCTCCGGTCCGCTCAATCAATTCAGGACCTAGAACTTTTCTCTCACCAACTTCATCCAAGTATAGCAGTGATCTACAACTGCGACCATATAAAGCTTCGAAAGATGCCATTTGAATGCTTGCCTGGTAACTATTGTTGTAGGCGAACCCAACCAACGACCAGTGGTCCTCCCAACTGCCCTGAAAGTCCAACATACAAGCTCGGAGCATATCTTCCACAACATGATTTACCCATTCAGTCTGCCCATCGGTTTGAGGATGGAAGGCGGTGCTGAAATATAAACAAGAACCCATAGCATCCTGAAAAGTTTTTCAGAACCTGGAAGTAAACCTAGGATCTCGATCAGACACAATGAAAACTGGCACACCGCGTAGACGAACCAACTCCTTGACATACAAGGCTACCAACTGATTTGAACTGAAAGTAGTTTGATACGGAAGAAAATGCTCAAACTTAGTCAACCTGTCTACTATCACCCAAATAGCATCGGAGCCCTTCGCCATCCGCAACAAACCCATGATGAAATCCATCAAGATATTCTCCCATTTCCATTCCGGAATAGGGAGGGACTATAAAAGACCTGCCGGCATTTGATGCTCGGCCTTCACCTGCTGGCACACCAAACATCTAGAAACATACTCGGCAATTTCCCTCTTCATGTTTCGCCACCAGTAGTGCCTCTTGAGATTCTGGTACATCTTGGTACCTCCCAAATGTACTGTGTACTTGGATCAATGAGCCTCGTCTAAGACCTCACCCCTCAACACTTTGTCGATGGGAACACACAACCTGCCTTTGAATGTAATAGCACCATCACCATTCAAAGCAAACGCCTGACTGCCACTACTAACCGATTTATCTCGTAACCAAGCAACTCAGCATCCGAATTCTGCAACTCCTTAATCTGGTTCAAGATATGCGGCCTAATGGAGATGTTTGACATTACCGGCCCATAGGTAGTATGCGTGAGAGTAGTGTCTAAATTACACATATCCTTCAAGAACCTCCATTCTTGTACCCTCAAGTGAGCCATAACCCCGTAGGGCTTCCTACTAAGAGCATCGGCTACCACGTTAGCCTTACCCGGAAGGTACTGAATAGAACAATCGTAGTCCTTCATAAACTCCATCCATTGACGCTGCCTCATATTCAGTTCTTTCTGCAAAAAGAGATACTTCAAGATCTTGTGATCCGGGAACACAACGAACTCTTCCCCATAGAGGTAGTGAGGCCAAATTTTCAATGCAAAGATGACTGCTGCAAGCTCTAAGTCGTGCGTTTGCTCATGTTCCTTCAACTGATGGGAAGCATAGGCAACCACCTGCTTATGCTGCAAAGGACACATCCAAGTCCAACAAGTGAAGCATCACTATAGACTTCGAAACCACTGCTTCCAAACGAAACTGTGAGAACAGGGGCTGTAGTAAGCATCCTCTTCAACTCTAGAAAACTTGCCTCACACTTATCACTCCAAGTGAACTTAGTGTTCTTTCACGTGAGATAGGTAAGTGGAGCTGCTAAGCTTGAAAATCCCTCCACGAACCTCCTGTAGTATCCGACCAGGCCGAGAAAACTACAAATCTCGATAACACTCTTCGGCCTCTCCCAATTCATCACTGCTTCAATCTTCACAGGATCAACTGAGATACCCTCGGCTGACACCATATAGCCAAGAAAAGATACCTTGTTAAGCCAGAACTCGCACTTGCTCAACTTAGCATACAAACATGCTCTCAAAGAGTCTGCAATACAAGGTAGAGATTTCTCGTGTGATCATCCTGTGTCTGTGAATATAAAAGGATATCATCTACAAATACGATCACACACTGGTCGAGAGACAATCTAAACACCCAGCTCATCAAATCTATAAATGCTACCGGCATGTTAGTCAGCCCAAAAGACATGACCAAAAACTCATAATGGCCGTATCGAGTTCTGAATGCCATCTTCGGAATGTCTTCCTTCTTGATCTTCAACTAATGATAGCCAAATCGAAGGTCGATCTTTAAGAAGAACTTCACACCCTTCAACTGGTCAAACAAGTCGTCTATCCAAGGCAATGGATAATGATTCTTGATAGTGACTTTGTTTAACTGCCTATAGTCAATGCACATCCGCATCGAGCCATCTTTCTTCTTCATGAAGAGCACTGCAGCTCCCCAAGGTGAGACACATGGCCAAATGAAACCAAGGCCTTGCAATTCTGCCAACTGGTCCTTTAACTCCTTAAGCTCAATAGGGGCCATCCTATACGGAGCGCTAGAAATCGGAGCCGTGCCTGAAGCAAGTTTGATCGCATACTCAATTGCCCGATTGGAAGGTAATCCTGGTAAGGTCTCCGAAAAAACGTCCATATACTCACACACAACGGGAATGGATGTGGAGTCTCATACTTCTACATTCTCGAGATTGAGAGCTGCAAAACGAGCAATGTCTCTCCTCTGAAGTCCCCTGAAATGAAATGGCTTCAACCTAGCGGGTTTAAAATTCACCACCTTCTCGAAACATGCCACGTGTCCATGGTGAGCTGAGAGCCAATCTATACCTAGGATAACGTCGAAATCCCAATCCTGAAATCCCAAAATGATCAGGTCGACTGGCAACTCGTGCTGCATGACTTGTACAACACTGCCCAGATACACTTTATCTGTCTCAATATACTTGCCCAATGGAGTCGAAATGGATAACTCCCGAGGTAGCTTATTCGGCTCAGACGTAAAGCCTTTGACAAAACTAGGTGAGACGAATGAATGAGTGGATCCCGTGTCGATTAACACCCGTGCCAAACATTCATTTACTAGCAACGAACCTGAGAATTATAACTACCCAAGTTATAACATAAACTACATACCTAATACATGTAGATACACGCATAGCAAAACATCACGTAGAATACATATATACAATACATCATGGAAACACTAGAATTTTAACAATATCAAACTCGCGCGTACCTTGCACAACATCATCAGATGCCTGTGCATCTCTGTCGGTCATGGCGAATACCCTGTCCTGATTAGCTTGACGAGGCTGTTGGGTGGGCGGTAAGGATCTAGAGGCCTAAGATGAAGACCCCCGAAGTAAAGTCTGCCTGACTGGAGGTCGGACTCCCTGTGGCCCAGTCTGTGATTGCTTATACAGCAAATCCCGAATCACGTGGCCAACCTCACCACAGTGGAAGCATCCACCTGATAATCTTCGACAATCCCCTATCTTGTGCTGACGACCACATACGGCACACTCCTCGAATGCCTGCGATGTGGAGAAAGTCGGAGGCATAACCCTCGTAGCCTGTGTGAAAGTATGCCTCTTTTTAATTTTAGAAACACAGTTCTTGGGGGGCATACATCGAATCCCAAGAAGGTTAGAATAACATTTACCTTTGCGACTTTGAAATTGTTAAGTCAAATCCACATAAGAATAGTACTCGCAAAACTTCACAAGTGTCAAGTCTCCTGTCGATTCACACGAACCTTCTTTTTCTTTTAAAGATTTCTCTAATGGAAGCTAATGGCCCTTCCAAATTCCATGCTCTTTTATCTTTTCTCTTTTCTTTGATCCAAGAACCTTTCTTGATCAAACAAGATCCAATCTTGATCTTTAAAGAACTTGTTCTTGATCATCAAGATCAAAAACCAAACAAAAAGGAAGAAGGGGAAGGGTGACCGTACACCCTCAAAGGGGGAGAGGGCTGGGCGTAAACTTGAGGAGAGGGAGAGAAGAAAAAATTCAGGAGAATTATATTCCTTAAAGGGCTGGGCATCCACTCCTTTATATAAGTTCCCTCTTGGTTGCTTGAATTGTAATCCAATTATAATTCATTAACCTTATCCTAATCCAATTAGGATTCCTCAATAGTTTCCTTTATTGATTATTCTCCTATTCCAATTAGGATTAATCTTAAAAGAAACTAACCTTATCCATTAGTAACTAATCTTATCCTTATCCAATAAGGAATCTTGAATTAGTAACTAACTAATGGAATCCCTAACAATTAGGGAATCTTTAATTAGTAACTAACTAACTAACTAACCTTATCTAATAAGGATATTAGTTATTACAAACTAATTAAAATAATAACAATTATTATTCCTCCTTGAAGTGGGCGTCCCACCCTAGGTGGGTCTCACCCCACACGCCTAAAGGGTTTCCAAAACCCTCTTGGTCACTTGAATTATTCTTTTATAATAATTCCCAATGGGTCCTACCCATTTGGTTTTTCACATCCAATGTGATTCCACCTTTTAGAGCTTCACTATACCATATAGTGATTACTTAGAGAAATTAATTAATTTAAATATAAATTAAATTAAATACTTTAAGAAGGTCCTTGTGTGTGGGATCTAAAGGGATCTCCTATTTCCAGTTGTGGGACCAAGTACTCAACCTTTTGGTTAAAGCATTGTTACTAGGAAACACCTTTCCTACACTCCATTAGGATTATAGAATTTTATCTATATCCCTGAACTTCCACCAATCACAATTAATGTCCATTAACACAATGTGATTAACCTCCAGAAATTAGAGAATTGCTTGTAAGTACCATCTCACAATATATTTATAAATAAATCTTTCCACATTCCGATATCACTTGTAAGCTTCCGGGATTGGAACAATTCCACTGTCTTAGTCCCTAGCTTATGAATAGAACCCTTTCTCATGATTACTTTTTCATTGAACTGAACCTGCAAAACACTTTTGAAGAAACATTAGAAAAGAACTAACATATATATTTATATATACTTTTCCATATTAAAAATATCAACTTCGATAAAGACCATTTTACCGAAAAGCACCAGTACTGGATTTAACAGTTCAGTTCAACAAGTATCACCTTGATATCATTATCTCCAATTAAGGAGTTTTGGATTCCTTATTGAGTGTTTACACACTTCTCCAAACATTGTGTACATGACCCAACGTACCCGGAGTTAGTCCTGCGTATTGGACATTGCCAATTGGCACATCAAAGCCATATAGACAGATGTCTAAGAAGATGTTAAACTCTCAGGTTAGTCAAGAGTCACCACTCTCTGTGAATGAGATTCATCACACTATCTCATAGAACTACACATGTGCAAGCCATGATGAAGTACGGTGCCCAACCAGTACTCTAGAGGCTTCGAACAATATTAGGTTTACAAGGAACCGGAAAATTATATCTCCTCGCAACCTTTGCATGATTTTCCTACAATGTTACCTATGAAACTTTATGTCATCATCATATGAGACAGTAATTAATATAAATACCCTTTATAGTTGGTTGTGTGAATATGATGCTTGTCTAATCAACATAGAAAAGTCTCTTATTCGCTTTCGAGGGCATATATGTCGAACATCTCAAATGAGATTTAACATTAGTAGTGAGAACTTGGGCAATTCTATAGATAGTAAGCACAAACTTGAGATTTCTTTTCCATTCCAAACACTTTGAACTGGTCAAGAGATTCTCATTAAAGTCTTGGTAAAGTGGTTATAGAATGACATGACAATAAAACATACATCATAATATTTCACACATTATAATATCATTAGATCAGGGCTTTCAATCTTTGATGATATTGCTCATCATTCAATCAAATTTCATAGACCCCTCAATCTATAAAATTAGGAAATATGCTACTTCATATTTCTGATGAGCATTGGGTGCCTTATAATACACATGCAATCTTTCATTTTAGGATAATACCACACATGCACTACAAGGTCGATAGTAACTATCCATCACTGAGCATCTCATGCATAACTCCTTATGTAAATCAGTGATTTCCAATTCTCTTGTGACCTCCAAGGACAACATGACTGTCACTGTTTCAGCCGTCATTTCCTTGGTTAAGTGAAACCCATCATTCTGGTTCGTCATATGATCAAGTAGGGTTGTGCCCCCATTTTAGTTGACACTCCCTATCAGGCCATACACAAATGTATCTACTATAGAAATAAGACTCTAGGAGTTTAACTCAGATTGAATTATGTCAATACCTTTTGGCAAGACAAGACTCAGGCTAATTAATGTCCCGTACGATAAATTAGCCCATTTAATTCACTTAATATTTTTCTTGAGGGAAAAAAGAATATCATGAATAAATTATACATCTAATGCATATATTAAAAGCATTCACAATATTTATCATTGTATCACATGTATAAAGCAATATACAAATATCATCACATGATAATAAATCAAATTTTGTTTAATTAGATCAAACTAATTCCAATGAACTCCCATTAGCCGCAGAAATCTTAATAGATCTAATCCAAAGGTACAAATGTCATTTTTAACATCTGTGGGTTTTAAATGGTTCATACATCCATATGATGGACCATTGGTCATACCAAGCACCATGGGCCCAAAATAACAATTATAAAGTGTCCATGTGCATTACTAAAGCCCATAAGTCAAAATAGACTATGTTACCCTTTAATTCTCTACGAATTAATTTTTAGCACATTAGGGTTCACCAACCCTATGTCTAAAAAATTATGGGAGTCTTTAAACAACTCTCTAAGACCTCTACTAGAGTCTATAAGTGTCACTCAAGCACTTCCCATAATCGTGAATATTGTTAGCTTACAACTATGCCAATTAAGGCACAATTATCTCATAATCATGCAAGTAACATATTCCACGTAAAAATTTCAACATGGACTGTATGAATCATGTCCAAAAGGGCTATAATAATGTGTTTTATTTAAACACAAACTTTTTATGTTTCAACAAAACACATATTATGGGGTTTTATCCAATTATCTAAAATTTGCACAAAAACGATAATCACATTATCACAAGGGTTATGGACTTTTCTAAGCAACTAAAAGCTATAACAAATCATCACATGAAATACATAATATAGCCGCATAATGGGTCCATATGATCATGCTATCTTAGAAATCCTACAACTACTCTTATAGGACGCCTTCTAAGATTTATTCTGCATGCGATCACCATCATCTTCTATCATCAATTCGATTTCTCCATAAAGAAAAACCAGCAACTCCTAATACTAAGATTACATCATATTCAAAATAAGAAACCTTGAGAAACCACCCAAATATAGGGTGCTCAAGGGGAGTACAACTCATAAGAAGAAAGAGAAGAGAATAGAGAGAAGAAGGCATGATTATGGAACCCATCCACCATTCAACAAAAATATATATTAACAATTCATCAACTATAAATAATAACATGGCATGACAAATTACTTAGAAGTCCATAACCTCAACAAGGGTTTTGTTAACCTTAGGGAAACTCTTTCCCATATGGTTAAGGCATCTATTAACATTTAATAGAAAAACCCTAAAGCAAAGAAAGCAAGCATGTCTAGAATGAATTCTTAGGGTTTTTAGATCATCATTAAAAGAAAACAATTTTCCTTTAATGCTTGAAAATCATTAAGAGAAACAATTTCTCTAAAATTTAATCTAACCCTAAAATTCATCCTCACATTCTTCAATTGATAAACAAATAGAAAACACCATATTAAATTCGGCTAGGCTAGGGATCTAATCTCTTCCATTTTATGTTGATCTAATTGCTATTAAAAGACCAAAATAAAAATCAGCAAATTGCTAATTTTTAATACCACTTTATATTGATTCCAAAATAAATTCAAAATCAATAATAGGTGATTTCAAAATTTTCCATAAGGGCCAACTGATTTAGGGATTATTTGATTTAACAATTAAATAAAATAATACCCTAAACAATAGTATTAAATGTCCATAAAATAATTGATCTCTCTCAATTAAAATTCATTTGAGATAAAACGCTGTATCTCAACCAATGACATTTATGTAATTACTTCATTAATTATTAATCAAATAAAAACTTATAAATACTATATAGCCGGTAATTCTGAGCATATGTAATTGATCCAAATCAACTACAATAATTATGGTATTATTCCCATAAACTTTTTAGGGAACCATAAATGATATCAAAATAAACATTTAATTAAATGATAGCCCGTGGACTCGAAGCAGATAATTAAACAATTTAATTAAATCTCAGCCCGTGCTCTCGAATCAAATAATTAAACTATTTAATTAATTAATTGCCCATTAAACAATTTAATAGCATCCCATGCTCTTAAATCAAATAATGGAATTTAGGAAAAATTTGAAAGCCTCTTGGAAAATTAATTTAGAAAACTCCTTTTCCCACTTTAGATTTTCGACTCAAGTTTTGACCCTCAAAACTATTGATTCTGGAAAAACTTTCTTCACAAAAGTTGTAGATCTTTTCGACGGCTTCGAAACGATGTACTGACAGACCTAAATCGGACTTACGGTCATAAAGTTATGGCTGAAATACCGAAACTATATCGATTCTTCTAATCAAATACAAATCCGAAAATCCATGAATCAATTTTAATCGAAATAAGCTTTAATCTCCAATAACGCTTAATCAAGGGTTTCTAACACCATAGGATTTATTAATTCACATTTAATAAATAAAATCCTATCTATATTTGCTAGCCAAAATATCAATGGGTATCTAAGTGGTATATATCAAAGGGAAAACTTGCTTTGGGCTCTCTAAAATAAATTAAAAAATTTAATTTAATATACTTAAAGGAACTCTAAATCCTTAAAGGGCTTTAACCAAATTTATATCTCTATATACCTAGCCCTAATAGAATTAAGAGAGGTTTTGAAATCATCCAACACTGAAATTAGTATCACACTAATTTCTAAGGGTTTAATTACACCCTCAATAACTAGAGGGGGATCCCTTCAGCCTAATAATGATTATCCAATAATCAAGAATCTAGAAGATTGATTCATTAGGGCTACCAAAATTCATAGGGGAGGCAATCTCGATATAAATCTTGATTAAACTCAATAAAATCAAAGAGAAGCATAGCCAAGGCTCTGATACCACTGAAAGTATGCCTCTTTTTAATTTTAGAAACACAGTTCTTGGGGGGCATACATCGAATCCCAAGATCTGACTAAGATTCTAATTGATTTTTATTCAATGAAGGTTAAAATAACATTCACCTTTGCGACTTTAAAATTGTTAAGTCAAATCCACATAAGAATAGTACTCGCAAAACTTCATAAGTGTCAAGTCTCCTGTCGATTCACACGAACCTTCTTTTTCCATTAAAGCATTCTCTAATGGAAGCTAATGGCCCTTCCAAATTCCATGCTCTTTTATATTTTCTCTTTTCTTTGATCCAAGAACCTTTCTTGATCAAACAAGATCCAATCTTGATCTTCAAAGAACTTGTTCTTGATCATCAAGATCAAAAACCAAACAAAAAGGAAGAAGGGGAAGGGTGACCGTACACTCTCAAAGCGGGAGAGGGCTGGGCGTAAACTTGAGGAGAGGGAGAGAAGAAAAAATTGTGGAGAATTATATTCCTTAAAGGGCTGGGCATCCACTCCTTTATATAAGTTCCCTCTTAGTTACTTGAATTTAATCCAATTATAATTCATTAACCTTATCCTAATCCAATTAGGATTCCTCAATAGTTTCCTTTACCGATTATTCTCCTATTCCAATTAGGATTAATCTTAAAAGAAACTAACCTTATCCACTAGTAAATAATCTTATCCTTATCCAATAAGGAATCTTGAATTAGTAACTAACTAATGGAATCCCTAACAATTAGGGAATCTTTAATTAGTAACTAACTAATTAGTAACTAACTAACTAACTAACCTTATCTAATAAGGATATTAGTTATTAGAAACTAATTAAAATAATAAAAATTATTATTCCTCCTTGAAGTGGGCGTCCCACCCTAGGTGGGTCCCACCCCACACGCCTAAAGGGTTTCCAAAACCCTCTTGGTCACTTGAATTATTCTTTTATAATAATTCCCAATGGGTCCTACCCATTTGGTTTTTCACATCCAATGTGATTCCACCTTTTAGAGCTTCACTATACCATATAGTGATTACTTAGAGAAATTAATTAATTTAAATATAAATTAAATTAAATACTTTAAGAAGGTCCTTGTGTGTGGGATCTAAAGGGATCTCCTATTTCCGGTTGTGGGACCAAGTACTCAACCTTTTGGTTAAAGCATTGTTACTAGGAAACACCTTTCCTACACTCCATTAGGATTATAGAATTTTATCTATATCCCTGAACTTCCACCAATCACAATTAATGTCCATTAACACAATGTGATTAACCTCCAGAAATTAGAGAATTGCTTGTAAGTACCATCTCACAATATATTTACAAATAAATTCTTCCACATTCCGATATCACTTGTAAGCTTCCGGGATTGGAACAATTCCACTGTCTTAGTCCCTAGCTTATGAATAAAACCCTTTCTCATGATTACTTTTTCATTGAACTGAACCTCCAAAAAAATTTTGAAGAAACATTAGAAAAGAACTGACATATATATTTATATATACTTTTCTATATTAAAAATATCAACTTCGATAAAGGCCATTTTACCGAAAAGCACCAGTACTGGATTTAACAGTTCAGTTCAACAAGTATCAACTTGATATCATTATCTCTAATTAAGGAGTTGTGGATTCCTTATTGAGTGTTTACACACTTCTCCAAACATTGTGTACATGACCCAACGTACCCGGAGTTAGTCCTGTGTATTGGACATTGCCGATTGGCACATCAAAGCCATATAGACAGATGTCTGAGAAGATGTTAACCTCTCAGGTCTAAGGACAATTTGTTAAATGGATAACCCTAATACAATCTGACAGTGTATTCCATAGGGTATCCACTAGTGACCCCGTTCAGTATTATGTACTTGCTATATATACTCACATGTTAGTCAAGAGTCACCACTCTCTGTGAATGAGATTCATCACACTATCTCATAGAACTACACATGTGCAAGCCATGATGAAGTACGGTGCCCAACCAGTACTCTAGAGGCTTCGAACAATATTAGGTTTACAAGGAACCGGAAAATCATATCTTCTCGCAACCTTTGCATGATTTTCCTACAATGTTACCTATGGAACTTTATGTCATCATCATATGAGACAGTAATTAATATAAATACCCTTTATAGTTAGTTGTGTGAATATGATGCTTGTCTAATCAACATAGAAAAGTCTCTTATTGGCTTTCGAGGGCATATATGTCCAACACTGTGATCTTATTGGGCACGGTGCCTGAGGCCCAAAAGAAGACCTCTAAGCCGACATCGACTAAGAGAACTGGTACGGTGCAGTCCTAGTCTTCTTCTTAGACTGTGAAGAACCACAAGATTAACCCCGAGACATGCTTCTCTTGAAGCCACTATCTCTTCTCCGAATAAACTCCTCTGCATTGTTCTCGGCGATCTTCGCCTTTCCTACTACCTCTCTCCAGGATTCTACTTGGAGAATGGACACCCTATGTAACGCACCAAAATACCCCCTAGGAGTTAGGATACTTTGGCGACGTGACCTAACCTTAAATCAACCTGCAAAACACCCACAGATCATATACAATAGAGGATAACAGCAGAAGCATAACTATAAGACCCAGCGGAAGTCTAACAAACCTCTAAGTATATACACATGGCCCAAGTTTCAATACAAAGAAATCAAAACAAAGAAAGTGCGGACATGCCCGCCAAAATACATGGATATAATCACTCATGCTCACCCACAGCTATTCACTCAGAATCCATCACTACCTAATAGTAACCCTCTACCGGAGGTTCCTCCATAGGTTTCACAACGCATTCCTCTTCTACCCAATGGCTCGGAGTACAGATACCATAAGGAGCAGCCGCTCCACTATCACCTGCCGACATAAGAAGTACGGCTGAGCATGGAATACTCAGCGGGTACCGAATACTAACCAACAGTCATAGCAACATAGCAATATAGAATTAAAATAAAGCAGGAAATAGTTCATACAATTAACAGGGAAAAACAATCAGTTTATAGTTCATGCTATAATCATTTCTAAGTCGGAAAAACTCTTGAAATCATCTCGCTTGACCTTGTTGAGTGTGTCTAATCATGCGTGCTTTCTTGAAAATTGAACATGCTCGTGTACTTGTGATGTCGGAGCAAAACATATCTTAGGATATGCTCTACCCCTACGCTGAAATGGGATGCCTAGATGCCGTTCATAGACCGTCGCAACTAGCATCCCTATGCATGAACCGTGTATGCCTAGCTGCCGTTCATAGACCGTCGCAACTAGCATCTCTATGCATGAACCATGTATGCCTAGCTGCAGTTCATAGACCGTCGCAACTAGCATCTCTATGCATGACATGCCATACCATGCTATGCGTATCATGCAATGCTATGCTATGCGTGTAATGCGAGGGGATGGGAGACCCTTCCCTATGCAATGCATGTATGTCTCGTCCTTGCTAAAAGCGAAGGGCAACATATCATAGGATATGCCCCACCTCTACATCCCATCCTTAAAACATTGGTAAGTCATGTCATTCCATGTCGTGCTCGTGGGATCGTGTACATACTTGCAATTGAAATTAAATATGACAAATTGGGGTGTTCACAAAGCATAGCATATCACAATTGAAGCAAGTAATAATTTTCACATTTTAAGAAACGCAAGAAACACACTAACATAAGCCCTAACAATTTCATGGGTAATTAGGCGTGCACTCCCTTAATTTATCATTCATTATATTCACCTTGGCATTTCATCAAACATAGGGTGTGTTCATTAATTACTTAAACCTAAATCATGCTTTTCTAGGTGGGTTATACTCACATCACACCTGTATGTTTATTATTAGTACAATGCCCTTCCCCATTCATTCATTAAATCATCCACACGGCATCCATTCTCCAACATCCATCTCCATTTACCATACATACCATCCATCTCATAACATACATATATATATATGAAGCAAAACAAGAAGAAATAAAGGAAAAGAGAAGATATAACTAGGAGGGTAGTAAGGAGTACCGACCTTGAAGAAATGAGGAAGAAACCCTCTTTCCAAATGACTGTGAGTTGCTGCCCTAGCTTGGATCGCGAGCTCCACAATGCCTGAACCGAAATCTTGAAGAAAACGGGCTTGAGGTTGATCTAGGGTTTCAAAACCCTTTGATTTCTCTCCAAAATGGAAACCCTAGGTTGGAATCGCCTTCTCCCCTTTCTCCTATTCTCTCAAACTCTCTAAGTGTCGAATGATGCCCTAAAGGCTCGGGTTAGACTCTTAAGGTAATAGTGAAATGACAAAAGACCATAACACCCTTACTAAATTTCTGTAAAAACACGAGTGTCGAACTCATTGTGCTGTGAACAGTGCCAACTCGTGGTGCTGTGAACAGTGCCAACTCGTGGTGCCGTGAACAGTGCCAACTCGTTGTGCTGTGAACAGTGCCAACTCGTGGTGCTGTGAACAGTGCCAACTCGTTGTGCTGTGAATAGTGCCAAACACGTTGTCCATTGTCTTATCTACA
The DNA here is from genome assembly GCA_015143295.1 of Tetracentron sinense. Classification (NCBI taxonomy): domain Eukaryota; kingdom Viridiplantae; phylum Streptophyta; class Magnoliopsida; order Trochodendrales; family Trochodendraceae; genus Tetracentron; species Tetracentron sinense. The sequence goes on along the minus strand of CM026553.1, from coordinate 5,400,595 downwards.
GCGTGCCCGTGGTGCTGTACAACGTACCCGTGGTGAGCTGCACGACGTACCCGTTGTCTGTTGTCTTATGTACAGCGTGCCCGTGGTGCTGTACAACGTACCCGTGGTGAGCTGCACGACGTACCTGTTGTCTGTTTTCTTATGTACAGCGTGCCCATGGTGCTGTACAACATACCCGTGGTGAGCTGCACGACGTACCCGTTGTCTGTTGCACAACGGATGCACAACGTATACGTTATCAGAGTACGTCCTTAGCGCGTAACCGAGCTACGTTTGCCTACAGGTTCAGACTGTTTTGGCCATATCTTTTGACTCGTTCATCCGATTTTGATGATTCAACTTGCGTTGTGTTTGTACTTCGAAAAGTAACAACTTTCATGTTTTGAAGAAATTCTAATTCTTCTTTATTCATAAACCAAAATGCCCCTAAAGTTGACTGGTCTGTAATGGGTTGCGACAGCCCAGATTTGCAGCTGACCCGATTTTTGAAATCCCACTTTTGACTCGACCCCGACTCAAAATCAGGGAAAGTGATCAACATGAACCTTGAAGAGGGTTCTAATACCTTTAAAAAAATCAGTTATCACTCGATTCTAAATAACGACGACTAAAGTAGAGCCCCTTTAAAGTTGGGGAAATTGCCGAAACATACCTTTTCGACACCTAGAATACCTCGAGGGTTTTCACACTCTTTTCCTTTGCGTCCAACACCCTAATCACAACTCATAAATCATTCTCCATAGGTTTTCATCCCACCTAGGTGATCATTGAATTCACACCGATAAGCATGAGAGGCCCTAGCCTCTTTATGCCTCGTGCACTAGCACATTTCACCTCACTTTCCAATTACAACCTCATTTATAATAATGGCCTTTGGCCCTTCCAATACTAGTGCCCTTGGCATTATTCACTCACATGAACAGTGCTTGCACATGGACAGGGCTTGTAGAAAATCCGGGGCGCTACACCCTATCTCGGATGAAAGCGTTCAATCCCATTTCAAACTTTATGACCTGCAGGTCTTCCGTCACAGCCAAGTGCGGAGTAAATCTCGACAACTCGGTGAACTTAGCCTCATACTCGGCCACGTTCATCGATGCCTGTTCCAAAAGCATAAACTCCCTTGCCTTCTGTTCCTGAATAAATCTGGGAAAGTACTGGTCACGGAAGGTCTCCAGGAACTCCGCCCATGTCCAGGGTTCCCCTACCTTCACAACATCTCTCTACCTTTGGGCAGCTCACCACCAATGTTCGGCTTCACCTTCCATTACGAAGGAAGCCCATTCAACCTGTTGCTCCTCGGTACATCAGAAAGCCTGAAAGGTCTTCTCCAATTGCATAATCCAGGCCTCTGCCACCATTGGGTCCAGAGTGTCATAGAATGTCGGAGGCCGTAGTTTCCGGAGAGCTTCAAGTCCTCCGTTGTGATTCACCGCTGGATGCACAGGAGTAGTCGATGGGGTAGGAGTAGGTCTGGCTGCCAACAAAGCCAAAGTCTTAGCTATGGAATCCATAGCATTCGTGATGTAAAGCGGTTCTCCCTCTCTCGGAACCTCACCCTCGAATCTCCGAGTATGGTAATCATGACCGGGATTGCCGCGTCTCATGATATCAAATCCTGAGATCAATTGGCAAAACATGAGTCTAACTTGGATACCAACCTCACACAACATATAGCAATTCAATAATCATGAAATGCTAATACCGCATATAGTATACATCGAAGTATACACATAATAACACAATTGCAACTTAGAGTATTCTAGCATAGCTAAAATACTTATGTTGGGCCTCTACCTTTTCCTTTGGAATAAGACTAAGGACATAGCCTAAACTAGAACCTAGAATAGGATCCTAGATCGACCTAAGGATTCACTTGATACCAGTTATATCGTGGTAACAAGCCTAAGACAAACAAATCCATCTGAGTTCTAAGTTTAACTCAAGGAACCCATGGGAAACCGATCCCTAGAGCTCTGATACCAAGTCTGTCGCGACCCAAAATACCCCCTAAGGGTTAGGGATACTTTGACTCGTGACCGCCGTACCATACATCAATATATATAAGGCACGCATAGAAACCTATCAGAGTACATAGATATACATAGCGGAAACAATTTATTTAAAACACATAGCGGAAGCAAAACGAAATTAAAATAGCGGAAGCCAAAAATATAACTGAATACTCCTATCGATTAGTTCAAGTATGAACCAACAAAATGGACACATGTGTGTATCCAAAATCGTGGAGTGGACAAGCCCCACTCTCACTTAACAAATATCATGTCTTTCTAACTACTATCGTCAACAAAAATCGAAGTCATGACACCTATCTAACGAACCATCATCCTGATAGTGGTCCATAGAAGGCTCCGGATCAAGGTACTCCTCCTCTACCCAAGGCTCCCTACCACATAGATCGAAGGGACCCCGAGCACCTGCCGATAATAACAAATATTGGTTGAGCATGGAATACTCAGCGTATACAAACTACTAACAATAAAGCAATAATAGCATAGAGCATCCAAATCATGGAGACTGAAATCCTTAAAAATATCGAATAGTAGAAATCGTGAACTAGCATGTAAGATGAGATCCGAAAACCAAAACCGTATGAGTCAATCGATAATCATAGCCTTGTGAGTTCTTGTGAGTTCAAAGAGTTCATGGTATTCCTTAGAGTCATTTATGATCCGTAGAGACATAGAGCAATACCGTAGAGCATATCCATAGAGCAAAACATAGAGATCTTAGAGCATTTCATTTGTGATCCTTAGAGCTTGTGAGACGATCTTAGACATTATCATAGAGTTCTTGTGAGTGTATCATGATCCTTAGAGCTTGTGAATCGATCTTAGAGATATCATAGAGTTGCATAGAATCATTCATATAAGTCATTTATTCTGAAACCCTTTTCGTAACTTTGAGAAACCCTTAGAAAACACCGTTTCATGCGAGACATGCGAGCATATGAACATATGAGAGTACTAAAAACCCAAAAACCCTTAGAGGCATTAAACCAAATACTTAGAGTGCATCATAGTGATAAGTTACATCCAAGTATAAAAATAACCTTCCACACCATAACACTTAAGAGATATATAGTATAGAATGAGAAAAACAACACAAGGTAGTATCACTAGATTGGTAGTAGAGTGTATCTACCTTGATGAAATCAATGACTTTGATTCCAAAAGCTTGGAACACTTGGAAACCTTCATTTCTTGGCTAAGAAACACCAGACGAAGGAAGAACTTGATCTCTCCTTCAAGCTTGAGCAACAACCTAGCTCCTCTTCTTCTTCTCCTCTCAAAATCACTCCAAAATATGCACTAAGGGTTTTTGAAACCCTGAGGCACGAAAAACCCTTAATGAAGAAAATCTACATATAACCGATCGATCGGTGGTACAGACCGAGCGATCAGTGGCTTACCGGTCGATCGGTGGTTTCAACCGAGAGATCGGTTGAAAACGCCCTCTCTAGAATTTTTCCCCATACAAATTAGTTAACCAGTCGATAGCTACCGAGTGATCGGTAGAAGACCAGTCGATCGGAGGTTAGCACCGAGCGATCGGTGATCCCCTATTTTGCTGCAAAACCTTGTTTCCACTACTTGAATCTTCTCCAATCCAATTCTAACACTCTTTTATGCTTAAAACACACTCATTAAGCATATATAGACCTATTAAAACATGCATGCCAAATATCCAAACATTTCCATTAGTATAAACCTCCAAGTGCACAAGAATTTACTTGAGCACTATTCACCACTTAGTGAAATAAAGATTCGGGTTTCTACATTAAAAATTTGGAAACATTAATTATTTGGGGAAAAGTTGGTAGTATTCACCAACCACAAAAGTTGGAGGCATTTATTTTCTCAAAAAGAACTCAATATGCGACAAGGAAGATAGATGAAGTTCTTGAAAGACTACTACTGTATAATCTAGTATCTAGAAAATATTGTTGCTGATTCACTGAGGAGGAAAACAATTGGATCATTGGCAAGTATTAGAAAATCTAGTATAATCTAGTATCTAGAAAATTTGGAAACATTAATTATTTGGGGAAAAGTTGGTAGTATTCACCAACCACAAAAGTTGGAGGCATTTATTTTCTCAAAAAGAACTCAATATGCAACAAGGAAGATAGATGAAGTTCTTGAAAGACTACTACTGTATAATCTAGTATCTAGAAAATATTGTTGCTGATTCACTGAGGAGGAAAACAATTGGATCATTGGCAAGTATTAGAAAGGAGATGTGAAAAGTGATTAAGGAATTTCAGATTTGGGATTTGAATGTTGAGGAAAAAGATCAAAGTCGGTGTTGGTTACTATTCAAGTTCAGCCTGAATTATTACGGAAAATTAAGGAAACATAGGCTCGAGATAATGAATTAATGACACTTCAAGATAAAATCCAGGAATGTCAATCTAATGATTTCAAAGTTTCGTCTAATGATATTCTAAATCATTTGAAATCAAATAGGAGTGTCAAGAGATACGTAGTTGAAAAGTCAATTACTAGACGAAGCTCATAAGTCTCGATTCATTGTACATCTAGGGAGTATAAAGATATACCATAATTTAAAGTCAAATTATTGGTGGAATAAAGAAAGATGCATTAAAATTCTTGATCATAAGGAGCAAGTGTTGTGGAACAAGACAATTCAAGTGGTAAAAGTTTTGTGGTATTATCACGGACAAGAAGAAACAACTTGGAGCTAGGATCGAGTTCAAGGAGGAATACCCTTAATTGTTTGAAAGATCAGGTATGATTTTAATTTTGAGGACAAAATTCCTATAAGAAGGGGAGAATGTAATGACCCGAATGTTTTTAGGAATAAAAATACTATTTATATTCAGTATATGGCTGAATAATTGGTAATTCCTAGTATTACCTAAGTATACAAGTCACTATATTGCTTAGTTATGATATTGAAGTATATATTAAGCTTAATGCATAGAGCTTAGTGTTAAAATAAGTATTTAACACTAAAGTAAATAGGATTTTGAAAAGTGGCAATATGCTAGGGTGGATGCCCAAATAATTAGTGGAAGAATTGATCATGAGCTAAGAGGACACACGGCAAATGCCACATGTCAACACTACAAGTGGACGCCCAAGATTAACTATGCTTAGAGTCAATTAACTATATAAAGTTAATCAAATGATTAATAGAATCATGATGGAAGTAATGGACGACCAAGATTAACTCATGAGAATAAAGTGACACATGGCACCTTCATTTATGAGGTTCATGAACCAAATTAGGGAGGAAGACTAATGTCTCTTAACATGGATTGTACTCCATACTCAACCAAGTTAACCTTAGGTTAGTAATTTACTATGATTAAGTTAGTCCATGAACAAGCTCATGCCCACTTTGGTTAACCTAAGGTATAAACCCAAGTTAATGTATGGTTAATCGTAGAGAATGAATCATGAGCTTAGGAACTTAACCCTTGATTAAATAGAGAAGTTACCTTAGGTTAAGAAATTAACCTTTAGTGTAGTTAAGGTTAGAAACATAAACCTTATTAATGGTGGTTCATGTATGGTAACCCAAGGTAATGAATCTAGTCACTAGAGTAAATACAAGTTACAAATTCTTGGAATGGGGAGCTGTACACGCCCAACTATGCTTGACCATGGGTTAACAAGTTACCTTGGTTAAGTTAACCATGAGCTTATTTATTATATAAAGAGAGATGCATGTATTATAGCTATGAAAAATAATTAACCATGAATCTAAATTAAATGGGTACATGAACTATATTAAGAGAGTGAGTTAACCATGAGTCAAATGGAAAACTATGGTTAGGTTAATACATGTGTCAAGTAATTCATATATCTTAGGATAATGAATTTAATCAAGGGGATGCACCCCAAATTAAAGAGATGCATGGATTTGATAAATTCATGAACTAAGAATAATGATAAGGGGATGAACCAAAATTAATTAAAGGCCAAACCCTTGGCCTATATAAGGGCACACGCCCACCCCTATTGCTCACTTCATTTTGTGGCCAAGCCATGAGATAATAGAGAGAGAGGAAGAAAGAAAGGAGAAAGGAGAAAGAAAGAAAGGAGAAGGAAGAAGAAAGAAAGAAAGAAAGAAAGAAAAAGAAGATAGTGCCGAGCGACCCTACTTCGGATTCGGCAAAAAGAGTAAGTGATATTCGGTGATATTATTTTAGATGATATTTTAGAATGAAGGTTAGTAAAAAGAGTAAGTAATATTCAATAATATCATTCTAAAAAGTATTTTAGAATGAAGGTTATGATTAAATGATGAATATCCTACAATATTTATGGATAGTAGTATGGTAAAATTCTGGAAAATAGTATGTTGTTACTATGTTAAATTTCTGGAAAAGAGTATAAGGTATACTGGAAATTAGTATAATAATAATATGGTAAAATGCTGAATGATATGATGATATTATATTGAAATTCTAAAAACAAAAATAGTACGATAATACTATATGGAATAGCTGGGAAAATAATAAGATGTTATGTAACATGTTAATGAGATAAAATGATGATACTATAGTAGTATGTTACATTTTTTACCTATATTACATTCTATGATAAGGAAATGGATGTAATTAAAGTATGAAAATGATGATTCTAAGTTATGAAATTATAGTCATGAGATAGCTATAATAAAGATAATTAGAATCAAAATTATATAATCATAATGTTTTGATGTATATGAAAATATTATCTTATAATGTCCAATGAGAAGGCAAGGAAAAGATAAATACCCTTATCTTAAAGGCCTCCAGATAATAGTGTGGAATAGGAAAGCCGTTCGGCAAACAAGAACTCAGAATGGGTCAATGAAAACTCAATGAGGGATTGAGCCTAAAGAGGTGTACCAATCGGCGATTATGTAGAGAGACAGGAATAAGATAAGAATAAAAAGATAAAGGAAAGATATAATAATGTTTATCTTAAAAAGGCCTCAAGATAATAGTATGGAATAGAAATGTCATTCGGCAAACAAGAACTCAGGATGGGTCAATGAAAACTCAATGAAGAATTGAGCGGAAAGAGGTGTACCTATCGGCGATTATCTAGAGAAGTAGAAATAAGATAAGAATGAAAAGATTAAATAAGGTTTATCTTAAAAAGGCCTCAAGATAATAGTGCAGAATAGGAAGACTGTTTGGCAAACAAGAACTAAAGATGGGTCAATGAAAACTCAATGAGGGATTGAGCCTATTGAAAGTATGCCTCTTTTTAATTTTAGAAACACAGTTCTTGGGGGGCATACATCGAATCCCAAGATCTGACTAAGATTCTAATTGATTTTATTCAATGAAGGTTAGAATAACATTCACCTTTGCGACTTTGAAATTGTTGAGTCAAATCCACGTTAGAATAGTACTCGCAAAACTTCACAAGTGTCAAGTCTCCTATCGATTCACACGAACCTTCTTTTTCCTTTAAAGCTTTCTCTAATGGAAGCTAATGGCCCTTCCAAATTTCCAGCTCTAGGAATCTTGAATAAAGATCCAATCTTTATTGATCAAGAACCTTTCTTGATGAACAAGATGAATTCTTGTTTTTCCTCCAGATCCAATCAAGAAGACAAAAGAAGAGAGAGATGGGTGTGACCGTACACCTCAAGGAGAGAGAGGGGAGGGTGTGAGGTTTTTTAGGAGAGGGAGAGAAGAAAAAATTCTGGAGAATTATGTATATATTAAAGGGCTGGGCATCCAATCCTTTATATAAGTTCTCTCTTGGTTGCTTGAATTGTAATCCAATTATAATTCATTAACCTTATCCTAATCCAATTAGGATTCCTCAATAGTTTCCTTTATTGATTATTCTCCTAATCCAATTAGGATTAATCTTAAAAGAAACCAACCTTATCCATTAGTAACTAATCTTATCCTTATCCAATAAGAAATCTTGAATTAGTAACTAACTAATGGAATCCCTAACAATTAGGGAATCTTTAATTAGTAACTAACTAACTAACTAACTAACTAACCTTATCCAATAAGGTGTTAATTAATTAGAAACTAATTAAAATAATAACAATTTTTATTCCTCCTTGAAGTGGGCGTCCCACCCTAGGTGGGTCCCACCCTACACGCCTAAAGGGTTTCCAAAACCCTCTTGGTCACTTGAATTATTCTTTTATAATAATTCCCAATGGGTCCTACCCATTTGGTTTTTCACATCTAATGTGATTCCACCTTTTAGAGCTTCACTATACCATATAGTGATTACTTAGAGAAATTAATTAATTTAATTATAAATTAAATTAAATACTTTAAGAAGGTCTTTGTGTGTGGGATCTAAAGGGATCTCCTATTTCCGGTTGTGGGACCAAGTACTTCACCTTTTTGGTTGAAGCATTGTTACTAGGAAACACCTTTCCTAAAACTCCATTAGGATCATAGAATGTTATCTAAGTCCCTGGACTTCCACCAATCACAATTAATGTCCATTAACACAATGTGATTAACCTCCAAAAATTAGAGAATTGCTTGTAAGTACCATCTCACAATATATTTACAAATAAATCCTTCCACATTCCGATATCACTTGTAAGCTTCCGGGATTGGAACAATTCCACTGTCTTAGTCCCTAACTTATGAATAGAACTCTTTCTCATGATTACTTTTTCATTGAACTGAACCTCCAAAACACTTTTGAAGAAACATTAGAAAAGAATTGACATATATATTTATATATATACTTTTCCATATTAAAAATATCAACTTCGATAAAGACCATTTTACCGAAAAGCACCAGTACTGGATTTAACAGTTCAGTTCAACAAGTATCACCTTGATATCATTATCTCCAATTAAGGAGTTGTGGATTCCTTATTGAGTGTTTACACACTTCTCCAAACATAGTGTACATGACCCAACGTACCCGGAGTTAGTCCTGTGTATTGGACATTGCCGATTGGCACATCAAAGCCATATAGACAAATGTCTGAGAAAATGTTAACCTCTCAGGTCTAAGGACAATTTGTCAAATGGATAACCCTAATACAATCTTACAGTGTATTCCATAGGGTATCCACTAGTGACCCCGTTCAGTATTATGTACTTGCTACATATACTCACATGTTAGTCAAGAGTTACCACTCTCTGTGAATGAGATTCATCACACTATCTCATAGAACTACACATGTGCAAGCCATGATGAAGTACGGCGCCCAACCAGTACTCTAGAGGCTTCGAACAATATTAGGTTTACAAGGAACCGGAAAATCATATCTCCTCGCAACCTTTGCATGATTTTCCTACAATCTTACCTATGGAACTTTATGTCATCATCATATGAGACAGTAATTAATATAAATACCCTTTATAGTTGGTTGTGTGAATATGATGTTTGTCTAATCAACATAGAAAAGTCTCTTATTGGCTTTCGAGGGCATATATGTCCAACACCTATAGAGGTGTACCTATCGGCGATTATCTAAAGAGGTTGGATAAGATAAGAATAATAAGATAAAATAATGTTTATCTTAAAAGGTCTCGGGATAATAGTGTGGAATACGAAGGCCGTTCGGCAAACAAAAACTTAGGATGGGTCAATGAAAACTCAATGAGGGATCGAGCCTAAAGAGGTGTGCTTATCGCCAATTATCTTGGAAGACAAGATTAAGATAAATTGGATCCAAGTAAAATATGTTTAAAAGAAATGACAAAAGGAATACTGAAAAAGTGTTAATAATATATTCTGATGAAAAATTATTATTAAATGTTATATAATGCTTATTCTATTTTATTGTCTAGCATAATGTTATTGAATATTCTTCTTGGGTTTCATAGCTCACTGACATTTTACGTCACCGGATGAATAGTGAAGGGACGATTGAAGTGATGATCGAAGAAAAACAAAGTCACTTCAATTATGCTTTTTATATTTTGTTTCAATTTGACGTAATTGAATTGGTTATGTAAACTTTAAGTTTCATATGGACATGATATGATGGCAATTCCGAATGAATAAGAAAGGGTTTATATTCCCTTGGTATTTTATGCTTCCGCTATATATAAGAAAAGAGGATCTCACAATCGGATTTACACTTAAATTTCATTATTGAAATCTTAAGTTTAAGTCGGGTCGTGAGAACTAAACAAGAATAAACATAATATGAGATTAGTTGTTATGGATCAATAAAAATAAAATGCATGGATGGAAGAGAATAAGGTAAGAATAAAGGCAACTTGTAAAGAGCTTCGCAATCCCTTCCTTTATCATCTAATCGAGATCCTTCTCGCAGTATCCTCGGCCAATGCATGATACAGAAATCAAATGACTTTAGGGAAACTAGATTTCCATTCACCCTTTTATCAGGGAAACCGAATGAATCTGTCCTTTACAAAATTGCCAAAATCCTACTAAATAATTTCTTCTAATATGAATGCATGATAAACAATTTATCACAGAGCATAAAATTGACCCAGAACTATAATCTTATACAATTAAATGCAACATGGTGATGAAGTTCTTTTTCTGATATTTTAAAAGATTAAAAGAATGATAACAATTATCATTTAGCTCGATAAATCTATATCTCATATAGATCAAACTGGAAAATAATAAAACCATTATATTTTCCTCCAAACAATTTTAATAAAAATTATTTTTAAAATCGGATAGGATTTTCTTCAATCTCTATGATCTTTTATTCTTTTCTTAAATGCAAGATCCTTTCATAAAGATTGGTTCTGATATTATTCAAGATCAAAAATAAAAACCAAGAGAAGGGAAAATCCTAAACATGATCTCATCACATAATAGGGATTTTAAATTTTTCGAATAAAATATATTTATTAGAAAAACATTCAAAAATGATCAAATTATTTAAAAGGTTTTAATACTAAAATTATTTGTTTCAAAAATTAATTAAAACACATATAAAGCTATTTAATTATTATTATTATTATCAAATCTCATTCCATAAGTAACATATAAATAATTATTTATTTATTTATCTCATGAACAAATAACAGAAAAACTACGAGCTTAAATAAATAAATAGAATTCATCTCTTGAATTATTTTACTTATTTAATTATCTTTTAAAAAAAAAAAATTTACTCCTTAACCATGAGCTCTGATACCACTTGAAAGGAATCCAGATAAAAAAATTATGCGGAAAACTGGATCCTTTAGAACTCTTTGTAGAGATTTCTCGAAGAAATATTCCAAGCTCGATCCTCGCTCTTCGCTTTCCCCATGAATCTTTCCTCGATTTTTGAAGAACAAAGGGATGTAGGATATTATTGAGTTGACTCTCTAACTCACAAAAATCCTTAAGGTTCAAAACCCTAACTCACAAAATCCCTTGGGCTCTCCCTTGTAGCTCATGAAAATCCTTGAAGACTCTCCCTTGTAGCTCACGAAATTTTGGAGAATAATAATGATTCCTTCCCAAACGGTTTGGTCTAGGAGTATATATAGATATGGAACTTATCCACATCTTGATCATTATCCATATTATTATCTCATAATGATAATTATCCATTAGAGTTACTAATAATGATAACATTTATCATTAAAAGATTCCTAGTTTATCCATAAGAAGTTAGTTATAACAAATTTTCTAATTTATGATTCCTTTTCCTAGAAGTACTTCTTAATTAATAGGATGTAACTAACTCCCTAAAATTAAGGAAATAAGAATCTAGACATTCTAGATTCTCCAAGAGGTGGGCATGAGCATGAGGGGAGCGTGAGCTTCATGGTAGAGGATAAGGGATAATCCTTATTCTTATCTCTTTGTTTCTTCCCTTCCAAGTAAGGTACCTAATCTCATTAGATAAGGTGTAATTAATTAAAAATTATCTACTAAACAATAAATCTCATAAACATAGGGAACATGAAGTGGTCATCCACTTTGGGATGTCAATCCATGGGCTTGGGCCCACCAATAAGGTCCATCTTAATGGTTTTATGGATATGGGTCAAACCCATATCCCCTTATATTTGGTTGATTAAATAATTATTATTATTACCCTGTAAATTAGATTAATATTTTATCTAAATTATAGATTAACATTTAATCTATTTATTGTGAGCTTGTATTTCTTTATGAGCACCTCTCCCAATCTATATATGGTAGCGGAAGTGTACTACAAAATTTCTATCCATACTATATGTCTCAGTTTATACATGACCCAAAATAAAGAGTGAACATACTCGCTCAACAAAATTTATGTACAAGTCTCTCCCTCTCGTCACTCATGATGGAGACACCTAACAAAAGCCCTCTGCTCCTCCTGAGCCCTCTGCTGCTGAAGACTACCCCGAGTCTCCTCCTCAACATACCCTTCCTCGACCTACGGTTCTTGAGGACACTCGCCACAAATGTCGAAGGGACCTGCCGACATAATATGTATGGCTGAGCATGGAATCTCAGCGTATACAAACCATTAGATAGTAATATCATAAACAAGAATACAACATACATATCACAATTTAATCATCTCACATGCATTCCTAAAATCAGAGCGAGGAAAACAAATTCATATCATGTGCATATATCTCAGAAAATACTATCGGAAAACATCTTTTTATCATCTTTTGTCTTTTACTTCTTCTTATCATCTTTTGTCGAAAACATCTTTTTGTCATCTTGTATCTTTGTATATACGGGTATTTAAAATACCTTGGCTTTTATCTTTTATCATCCTATACGGGTATTTAAAATACCTTGGTATTCATCATTTTCTACCTCCGGAGTCGGACAACTAGTACCTGTACCCACTTAAGCTAGGTGGCCTAATGTTCTCCTCACCTTCGGCTACCTTCGGGGTAGACGACCAGTATCCATCTCCCTTCAGCGTGGCCTGCTATCATCGGAGTCCGATGCCAGTATCCCTTTCCCTTTCAGGCGGCCTGCTATCGTCGCATCCCCGTCGGCTTTTTCCGTATACTTTCCATCTTCTTGTATTTCTTGTAACATCTTGTGCTTCTTGTACTTTCCATATACATCTTGTGCTTCTTGTAATTTTCGTATGTATCTTGTGCTTCTTATACTTTTCGTATACATCTTTTACTTCTTGTACTTTTCTTATACTTCTTCTGGTTCTTATACTGTTCATTTGGTTCATTTGCATTTTATACTCTTCATGTGGTTCATTTGCATCTTATACTCTTCTTCTTCTTGTTCTTGTATTGCATCTTATATACATGTACTTCTTCTTTTGGATACCCATAATATAGAAAAATTCGATCATGCATATGCATATGTGTCCATGTAGCAGTTGTGATATAACATAGTAGACATTTAAAGGAAACACTTTGCATGTGATCATATGGCTAATGCTTAACATAATTCACCCATCACAATAATCCATATACAATAACATTACATCATCAAATCACATTTAAAATTAGGTTTTTCTTCTTGTTTTTCCCAAATATTTTGGCTTTTAACATTTTTTCATCTTTGGATACTAACATATAAAACATCTCAATAAATACCATCTTTTATTTGTTGGTTGAAAGCATAACATCATCACATTTAACTCACATCATCATTCATAGGATTTTATCTTGATATAGAAAGGGATCCACGAAATCAATGGCTAGGAAAGTTGATTTACACAAGTATAAGGCTATCTCTGTCTATATTTGTCAAAAAAATCATATTTATCAATAATGGCTTATGAAATTAGAACCTAGTAGAGTGTATCTACCTTTTGGGATGAAATCCCTTTGATCCAATACTTGAAGAAGCTTGAGGAAGGTTGTAGAAGTGAAATCCAAGCTTGTGGATGAAGATCCAAGCTCCAATGGCGTGTGAGGATGAGATCCAAGCTTGAGGAAGCTTGGGAAGTGATGATTCGAGCTCCTCTTTGATCTACTACAAAGCCCCCTTTTGGAAACCTAAGTTTCCTCCTTTTTCTCTCAAAATATCCTTCTCTAGGTGTTAGAAACTTTGGTTCCCCGAAAATGGGGTATTTATAGGTGTTTGGGCTGAAAAAAATCCTAAAAAAAACATTTCTAGGTGATCTCGCTCGAGCGGGCTTCCATCTCGCTTGAGCGGGTTGCTCCCGGGACTCAAAAATAGCATTTTGGTCAATCTCACTCGAGCGGGTTTGGATCTCGCTCGAGCGAGTTTTTCTGCAAAAATGCGCTTTCGTAGTTTAGCCATAACTTTTGACTCAATAGTCGGATTTTGACGATTCAACTTGCGTTGGATTTTTCTTTCAAAGGGGAACAAATTTCATGTTTTATACAACTTCAAATTTTTAGATATATTTTCCAAAAATGGCTCTAAATTAGACTAATCTGCGAATGAGTTTCGACAGTCCAGATTTTCAACAGCCCGACTTTGGAAATCAGACTTTTAACTCAACCCCGGCTCAAAATCAGGGAAAGTGATCAACATGAACCTTAAAGGGGGTTTCAATGCCTTTCTAAAAATTCAAGAATCACTCGATACCAATCATCGGTGATCACACTAAAGATTCTTGAAGTTGAGGGAAATGCCAAAACATGCCTCTTCAACACCTAGAACACTTTGAGTGCTTTCACACTCTTTTCCCTTGGTTCCAAAACTCTACTCACACCTCATAAATTGTTTCCATAGGTTTTTAACCCACCTCAGTGATCATTGAATTCACACCCACACGCATGAGAGGATCCGGCCTCTTTATGCCTTGCGCACTAGCACTATTCACTTATAACTCATTAAACACTTAGGGCATTTTATACCCCTTTCTTTTACCGATTTAGAGTATATTTATATTGTCTCTTTGAGACTCAAAACATCTACCTAAACCCTTACTTGACTCACCATAATAACCAAAACACCAAGGAAGGCCTTAGGCCTTTACACACATCATGTAAGGGCACTATTCACATGAACAGTGAACTCAAATTCCGGGGCTCTACAATATATATAGATGAGACAGATATTTTGCTTCCGCTGTGTTATGTATTCGCTTTCGCTGTTCCATGCTCTGACTCTTTTTTGCAGGATGGTTTAGCAAGTCAAGCTAAGTCTCGTCCAAGATTCACTCTAACTCCTTGGGTGGGTTTTGGGGCGCGACAGGTTGGGTATCAGAGCTTAGGCTTTAGGTCATTAGGGTCACTTAGAAAATGATACCACCATGACTTGATCAGAGCATTAGGGTCAGGAAGAGAGTCGTATCCCAAGTATAGACTAACTCTTAGTCTTAATCCAAAATGGTTGAGCCTAACCAAGTATGTGTCTAGAAACGCTAGAACACTAAGTATATTATAAATACTTTAACGGCTTGATATGATGTATATGATATTACTACACCATACTAAGTAATGCTTGGACTATTTTGGAAATTTTGAATCTAATAAATTGTGGTTCCAAGTTAGACTCATGTGTGTTATTTTTCTCAGGACACTAGTCATGAGACGTGGCTCATGGAGTGACAGATACCGCACTCATGGATATTCTCCGTCTCCATCTGAGGATGAGCAGCCTGACCTAACACAGGTCTTAGGCTCTATTGCAGAGACACAAGCCATGCTGGCGGCTAGGCAAGCTACCCCATCATTTGCAGCACTTACACCTCCTTTTGATACTCCACACGTACCTAATCCGACACCTTGCTCAGTAGGAGTGGAGGCATTTAGGAGGATGAGGCCTCCTGTATTTCATGGGAGTGAAAGTATGCCTCTTTTTAATTTTAGAAACACAGTTCTTGGGGGGCATACATCGAATCCCAAGATCTGACTAAGATTCTAATTGATTTTATTCAATGAAGGTTAGAATAACATTCACCTTTGCGACTTTGAAATTGTTAAGTCAAATCCACATCAGAATAGTACTCGCAAAACTTCACAAGTGTCAAGTCTCCTGTCAATTCACACGAACCTTCTTTTTCTTTTAAAGCTTTCTCTAATGGAAGCTAATGACCCTTCCAAATTCCATGCTCTTTTATCTTTTCTTTGATACAAGAACCTTTCTTGATCAAACAAGATCCAATCTTGATCTTCAAAGAACTTGTTCTTGATCATCAAGATCAAAAACCAAACAAAAGGAAAAAGGGGAAGGGTGACCGTACACCCTCAAAGGGGGAGAGGGCTGGGCGTAAACTTGAGGAGAGAGAGAGAAGAAAAAATTCTGGAGAATTATATATATAAAGGGCTAGGCATCCAATCCTTTATATAAGTTCCCTCTTGGTTGCTTGAATTGTAATCAAATTATAATTCATTAACCTTATCCTAATCCAATTAGGATCCCTCAATAGTTTCCTTTATTGATTATTCTCCTAATCCAATTACGGTTAATCTTAAAAGAAACTAACCTTATCCATTAGTAACTAATCTTATCCTTATCCAATAAGGAATCTTGAATTAGTAACTAACTAATGGAATCCCTAACAATTAGGGAATCTTTAATTAGTAACTAACTAACTAACTAACTAGCTAACCTTATCCACTAAGGTGTTAATTAATTAGAAACTAATTAAACTAAAACTTTCTCCATGAAGTGGGCGTCCCACCCTAGGTGGGTCCCACCCCACATGCCCAAAGGGTTTCCAAAACCCTCTTGGTCACTTGAATTATTCTTTTATAATAATTCTCAATGGGTCCTACCCATTTGGTTTTTCACATCCAATGTGATTCCACCTTTTAGAGCTTCACTATACCATATAGTGATTACTTAGAAAATTTAATTATATTAAATTAAATACTTTAAGAAGGTCCTTGTGTGTGGGATCTAAAGGGATCTCCTATTTCCAGTTGTGGGACCAAGTACTCAACCTTTTGGTTAAAGCATTGTTACTAGGAAACACCTTTCCTACACTCCATTAGGATTATAGAATTTTATCTATATCCCTGGACTTCCACCAATCACAATTAATGTCCATTAACACAATGTGATTAACCTCTAGAAATTAGAGAATTGCTTGTAAGTACCATCTCACAATATATTTACAAATAAATCCTTCAACATTCCGATATCACTTGTAAGCTTCTGGGATTGGAACAATTCCACTGTCTTTGTCCCTAGGTTATGAATAGAATTCTTTCTCATGATTACTTTTTCATTGAACTGAACCTCCAAAACACTTTTGAGGAAACATTAGAAAAGAACTGACATATATATATATACTTTTCCATATTAAAAATATCAACTTCGATAAAAACCATTTTACCGAAAAAGCACCAGTACTGGATTTAACAGTCAAGTTCAACAAGTATCACCTTGATATCATTATCTCCAATTAAGGAGTTGTGGATTCCTTATTGAGTGTTTACACACTTCTCCAAACATTGTGTACATGACTCAACATACCTGGAGTTAGTCCTGTCTATTGGACATTACCGATTGGCACATCAAAGCCATATAGACAGATGTCTGAGAAGATGTTAACCTCTCAGGTCTAATGGATAACCCTAATACAATCTGACAGTGTATTCCATAGGCTATCCACTAGTGACCCCGTTCAGTATTATGTACTTGCTACATATACTCACATGTTAGTCAAGAGTCACCACTCTCTGTGAATGAGATTCATCACACTATCTCATAGAACTACACATGTGCAAGCCATGATGAAGTACGGCGCCCAACCAGTACTCTAGAGGCTTCGAACAATATTAGGTTTACAAGGAACCGGAAAATCATTTCTCCTCGCAACCTTTGCCTGATTTTCCTATAATGTTACCTATGGAACTTTATGTCATCATCATATGAGACAGTAATTAATATAAATACCCTTTATAGTTGGTCGTGTGAATATGATGCTTGTCTAATCAACATAGAAATGTCTCTTATTGGCTTTCGAGGGCATATATGTCCAACAGGGAGTGCTGAGCCACTGGCATTTGAGTCATGGATTCGACAGTTAGAGGAGATCTTTTCAGTAGGAGGAGAGAGTGGCATGGGCCGCTTTCATGTTGGAAGGAGAAACAGATCATTTGTGGAGATCTATAGTGAGGACAAGGGATCTAACTAGACAGGGTCAGCCATGGACTTGGGGAGAGTTCATGGATGTAATCTATAAGAAGTATTTCCCAGTGGGAGCCCGGGAGAAAAAGGAAATGGAATTCATCACCCTTGAGCAGGGATCGATGTCAGTGGCCGAGTATGAGGCCAACTTCGCAAAGCTTTCACGCTTTACGCCTCACATGATTGCCATAGAGGCAATGAAGGCAAGGAGGTTTGAGTAGGGCCTCAGGGTCTTCATCATGGCCAGGTTCTCTGTATTCAGGCACGCCACCTATGGTGAGGTCATGGATAAGGCCTTCTTGGTTGAGACCAACTCAGAGGCATTAGTCAAGAAGAGGGATTTGGCGAGAGGCCAAGCTAACAGTTCGAGACCGCTGGAGAAGCGGGCAAGGACTGCCTCATATCAGTATTCTTAGCCTGTGCCACCTTAGAGGCCATCATTTGCACCACTTGCTCCATGGCCTTATATGCCCTAGGCACCCAGACCGCAGGCAATCCAGGCTCCATGCCCAGAATTTACTCAGGCTATGCGATCTGCTCCTCCAGTAGCCCCAATGTTCACATATGAGATCTGCCTCCCTGTGGTAGAAGGCATCCAGCTGGAGATTGCCAAAATGCATCAGGGGGACGTTTTCATTGTGGTCACCAGGGTCACATGATCAAGGATTGCCCAAGCAAGCACTTACCAGGCCAGTCTCAGGGGAGTAGGCCCCCAACTCGACCAACAGCATCCTACCAGGGGTCCTCCCAGCCCACGAGGTCTACACCACCGCCTCACCAGGCGAGGTAGGGGTGAGTCTTCGGTCTGACAGAAGGAGATACACGGGCATCAGATGATGTCGTGCAAGGTACGAGTTTAAGGTTTTATTTGATTAGTGATGATTGTGGTTATGTTTTACTTGCATATTGTGTATCATATGCTATACATGAATATATATATATATATATATATATATATATATATATATATTGGGTTTGTGGATTGATTATAGTGAGTTATAAATTTCAGGAGCATTAGTAGTCAATGAGTAATTGGCTCGGGTGTTAATTGACACCGGGTTGACTCATTCATTCTTCTCGCAAAGTTTCTCCCAAGGCTTTTCTACTGAGCCTAGTCAGTTGGAACTAGAGTTATCCATCTCGACTCCACTCGGCAAGACAGTTGTAGCAAGCAGAGTGTATAGAGGCAGTGTGGTTCAGGTTGGGAACCATGAGCTTGCGGCCGATCTTATCATCCTTGGATTCCAAGACTTCGATGTCATTTTGGGGATGGATTGGCTAGCCTCTCACCATGGCCATGTGGCGTTCTTTGAGAAAACGGTGTATTTCAAGTTAGTGAAAGGGAAGCCATTCCATTTCAAAGGATTGAGGAGTAAAGACATCGCTCATTTCACGGCGTTGAGTCTAGCAAACCCGGAGGTAAAAGACTCATCTACCATTCCAGTGGTGAGTGAATTTACCTGGGTTGCCTCCAATTAGAGAGATCGAATTCATGATAGAGCTTACACCTGACACTACTCTGATCTCTAGGGCTCCCTATAGGCTGGCCCCGATTGAACTCAAGGATTTAAAGGCGTAATTGGAAGAAATGTAAAGCTTGGGATTCATAAGACCGAGTGTCTCACCATGGGGTGCCCCAATCCTATTTGTGTCGCGACCCAAAACCCACCCTAGGAGTTAGAGTGAATCTTGGACGACTCATCATGACTTGCATGACTTGCTTGATCAAAATAACCTGTAACATACCTAAAGCATACACAATAGAGGACAATAATAGCATAAATGTAAACTATAAAGCACAACAGAAGACTTAACCAAAAACCTCTATGAGTATATACATATGCATGATCCAAGTTTATATAAAAAGAAAATACATCAAAGAAAGTGCGGACATGCCTGCCAAAATACATGGATATACTCTCATCTCACCCATAGCTATTCACTCAGAATCTACCACAACCTAATAGTAACCCTCACCTTGAGGATCCTCCACAGGCTCCTCAACGTACTCCTCCTACAACCATGGGCCAGGAGCACAGACATCGAATGGAGCAGCCGCTCCGCTATCGCCTGCCAACATAAGAAGTACGGCTGAGCATGGAATACTCAGCGGGTACCAAATACTAACCAACAGTCATAGCATAAAATGGAAATACAGAAAGCAAGAACAATTCATATATATAAAACGGAACAATTCATGTTATACAAGGAAGTAAAGCAATTTATAATCATGCTTGTATTTCGTAAAAAGCCGATAAAACCTCTTGAAATCATCGTGCACTTAACTTAACTTGAAATATCATTTTCGTACTTGAAAGCTTTTCATGTTTGTCTAGCTTGATCTTGTCGAGCGTGTCATGCGTGTCGTGCTTGTATCATGCGTGTCATGCGTGTACCTTGCTTGTCATGCATGCTTGCTTGGGAATTTAACATGCTCATATACTTATGAGATGCGCTTGTGAGATGCCTTGAGAGGGAAGGGAGACCCTTCTTTAATGCAATGCACTTAGGAGTGAGGGGAGACCCCTCATGGAAGGGAGGGAAGTGTAAACTCCCTCCTAAGAAATGCTTGTTCTTGTCCTCTTGTCAAAAGCGAGGTAAAACATATCGTAAGATATGTCCCACCCCTAACATCCTTACTCTTACAAAACCGTCGGTAAAAACATGTCATGAATGCCGTGCTCGTGGAATCGTGTGCATACTTTCATTTGAAATTAAATATGACAATTTGGGGATTTCACAAAACATAGAGCATCACAATTTAGCAAGTGATAATGTATGCCATTTAAAGGAAAGCGAGGAATCACACTATCATAAGCCCTAGTAATCTCCATAAGCAATTAAGTATGTCATTTCTTAGTTTACAATTCATTTCATTCACTTTGGCATTTCATCAAACATTTGGTATGCGCATTATGGTTAATCCTAAATCTTGAATTTCTAGGTGGGTTAACGATCACAACACACATGTGTATTCATTATCGGTACAATGCCCTCCCCATTTGTTCATCACGACACATACACGGCATCCAATCGCCCATAAACATCCACACAACCATCCATTCATTCCATTTCCTTATCTTGTTTAGAAATTAGGGAAAATCATAAAATGAAGGAAAATACAGAGTAGAGATGGACTAGAAGGGTAGTATAAGGTACCGACTTTGATTTGGGTTGAAGAACACCCTTGGTGTGTAGTTTCAACTTGAGGAAGAATCCCTCTTTGAGTTTGAGGAACTCTAGTTGCTTGAGGAAGGTCCTTTGCTTGAAAATCTTCAAGATGAGCTTCCCTTGATCTCCAATCCAAGCCTTCTTTGAAGGATTTCCTCAAAATCCTCTCTTCCCCTTTCTTCCCTCTTTCTCTCCCTTAGGTTAGAAAAACCCTAAAATGAAAACCCTCAAATAGATCAAGGGTTAAAACCCTCAAATCCGGCTCCAGTTACCGCATGCGATCGACCGTACACTTATCTGCAATTGATCGCAGGTCATTGCAATCGATCGCACCTGGATGCGATCTATCACACATGAACCCGAACATTTCTGGTCTGATTTCCCCCTGCATGCGATCGATCGCACACTCTTGCGATCGATCACAGATCCCTGTGATCTATCGCACCTGGGGATCCATCTATCGCATATGGCCCCGAGAGTTCGGGACCCATTTCGCCTGCATGAGATCGATCGCACCTGACTTGCGATCGATCGCACCCTTCAGATTTTGTTGTTTTTCTCCTATTTTTCCACAATTTGGTAATTCGGCCATAACTTTTGACTCGGTTGCCCGATTTTGATGATTCAACTTGCGTTGGATTCGTCTTTCGAAAGGGGACATTCCTGGCATTTTAGAATTTCTAATTTCTTCTTTATTTATTGACTAAGTTGACCCTAAAGTCGACTGATCCGTAAATGGGTTTCAGTAACTCGGGTTTTCAATATATTCGACTTAAGAATACTACTTCTTAACTCTTAGAGTTGTTTAAAATTTCTCATTTCATAGAAATGGAAGATTACAAAGGCTTCATGCCTTGGCACGGGTCCCAATACATGGCAAAAAGTTCCAGGGCTCTACAATTTGTGAAGAAGAAAGATGACTCAATACGTATGTACATTGATTACAGGCAGTTGAACAAGGTCACTTTGAAGAACTGTTATCCGTTGCCCAGGATTGATGACTTGTTTGACCAGGTAAAGGGAGCAAAGTATTTCCCTAAGATCGACCTTCTATCTAGTTACCACTAATTGAGGATTAAGGCGGAAGATGTTCCTAAAACTGCATTTAGGACTCGATATGGGCATTACGAGTACTTAGTGATGCCTTACGGTCTCACGAACGTGCCGGTAGCCTTTATGGATCTAATGAACCGGGTGTTCCCACCATACTTGGATCGATGCATGATTGTGTTCGTTGATGATTTCTTGGTGTATTCCCAGACACGGGAAGATCACGCACTAGACCTCCACCTCGCTCTAGAGATGTTGAGAGAGCATAGGCTATATGCCAAACTAAGCAAGTGTGAATTCTGACTAGAAAAAATGGCATTCCTTGGCCACGTTGTATTTATAGAGGGCATCTCAGTTGACCCATTGAAGATTGAGGCAGTCATGAGTTGAGCGAGGCTCAAGAGTGTCACAGATATTCGCAGCTTCCTTGGGTTGGTAGGCTATTACCGGAGATTCATTGAGTGATACTCCAGTCTAGCGGCACCACTCACATATCTGACCAGGAAGAATGCCAAGTTTCTGTGGAGTGATAAGTGTGAAGCAAGCTTCATGGAGTTGAAGAAGCAGCTTACTACAGCCCCCGTCTTTACAGTGCCATCAGGGTGTGGTGGATTTATGGTGTACAGTGATTACTCCCACATGGGATTGGGATGTGTGCTCATACAGCACGGTAAAGTCATTGCCTATGCCTCAAGGGAATTGAAGGAGCATGAGAAGAATTATTCCACTCATGATTTGGAACTTGCCATGGTTTTTTCGACTTTGAAGATTTGGCGGCACTATCTCTATGGGGAGCAGTTTGAAGTGTTCACGGACCACAAAAGTCTGAAGTACCTATTTTCCCAGAAAGAGCTGAATCTGAGGCAAAGAAGATGGGTATTTTAAAAGATTATAAGTGCTCCATCCAATACCACCTAGGTAAAGCAAACGTGATGGCGGATGCATTAAGTAGGAAGTCACACTGGCATGTTGCATATATGATGGTTCAAGAATGGAAATTGTTAGAAGATGCCTCCAACCTCGACATTAGTTTCAGTCTTCCTACTCATGGGCCATTGATGGAAAATATCATGGTGAAGCCGTGCATCTTAGATCGGATCCAGGAGTTGCAAGTAGTGTATGCTGTTCCGTGATAAGATGGTTAGTAGAGGAAATGTTGAATTTGCCATGAACAGTGATGGGGCAATCACGTTCAAGGATAGACTTGTTGTCCCAGCCGACGTGGATCTCCGGAGAGAGATTCTAGATGAAGCCCACCGTTCCAAGTATACGGTGCACCCTGGGGGAACCAAAATGTATAGAAACTTAAAGGGGCATTTTTGGTGGTGGAACATGAAGAGGGATGTTGCAGAGTATGTATCCCGGTGCTTGGTGTGTCACCAAGTGAAGGCAGAGCACATGAGACCAACGGGTCTATTATAGTCTCTCCCTATTCCCGAGTGGAAATGGGAGCACCTCTCCATGGACTTTATCGTTGGCTTGCCAAGGATGGCAAAGAACTTAGATGCAATATGGGTTGTGGTGGACCATCTGACGAAGTCTGCACATTTCTTGCCCTATCGGACTACGTTCAACTTGAACCAGTTAGCGACAGTGTATATTAAGGAAGTGGTTTGGTTGCACGCGGTGCCAGTCAGCATTGTATCAGATCGGGATCCAAGATTCACATCCAAGTTCTGGAAGAGCTTTTAGAGCACCATGGGTTCTCGACTTGACTTCTGCACCGCCTTTCATCCACAGATGGATGGGCAAACCGAGAGGGTGAACCAAATCATTGAGGACATGCTTCAGGTATGTATGTTAGATTTTAAGGGTAGCTGGGAAGAGCAATTGTCATTGGTGGAGTTCGCCTACAATAATAGATACCAGGCGAGCATCCAAATGGCATCTTTTGAGGCCTTGTATGGGCGAAGTTGTAGGTCTCCTCTCTACTGGGATGAAGTGAGAGAGAGAAAAGTGTTGGGTCCTGTGTTCATTGAGCAGACCGCGAATAAGGTCAAGCTCATCCGGGATTGGTTGAAAGCTGCCCAAGATCGTCAAAAGAGCTATGCAGACACCCTCCGAAGAGATTTGGAGTTCCAAGTGGGGGATCAAGTCTTTGTGAAGGTATCTCCTAGAAAGGGGATCATGAGGTTCAGTAAGAGGGGCAAACTCAATCTTCGGTATGTTGGGCCATTTGAGATTATCACTAGAGTTGGTAAAGTTACGTATCGGGTAGCTCTCCCAACTCATATGGCCGCAGTCCACAATGTGTTCAATGTGTCGATGCCCCGAAAATACATCTCTGATCCTTCTCACGTGATCGACCATGAGCCGTTGGAAATCTAAGAGTATCTCACATTAGTAGAGAAGTTGATTCAAGTCTTGGACTGGAGAGATCGTGTTGTGAAACAAAACAATTCCATTAGTTCTCGTTCAATGGTAACATCATACTAGAGAATAGGCTACATGAGAGTGCAAGGCCAAAATCAAAGAAAGAGACCCGGAGTTGTTTGCATAGGCTATTAGGATTTTCCATGTAAATTTGTTATTGTTTTGCACATATAAATATTGTCCAAATTTCGAGGATGAAATTTTTATAAGGGGAGAGGATGTAGAGCCCCGAAATTTTTTTTCGTGTATTGGAACTCATGCCAAGGCTTTAGGCCATTATAATCTTCCATTTATATGAAATCAGAAATCGTAAAAAACTCTGAGTGTTAAAGTGGAATTTCTTAAGTCAAATATGTTAAAAATCCAGGTTATTGAACTCCATTCGTGGATCAGTTAAATTTAAGGGAACTTTGGTCAATAAATAAAGAGGAACTTGAAAATTCTAACACCAGAAATGTTCCTTTTCAAATGAAAAATCCAACGCAAGTTGAATCATCAAAATCCGATGAACGAGTCAAAAGTTATGGTCGAAATACGAAAACGAGAAAAACTGGAAAATTTCTGCAAAAGTTACGAACGATCGTATAGACCCTACCCTTTGCATATAAATAGGGGGTTACTTTTGGGGGTTTATGCTCATCCTAAACCTAAAGGAAACCTAAGCGAGATTAGAAAAGAGGAAGAAGGAAGATTTTGAGGATTTTAAGAGGGTTTGGATTTGGAAGAAGGGGAGCTCAAGATCAAAGCTTGGATCACCCTTTTCAAGGAAGGATCTTCTTCCTTGAGTGTTGCTTCTCCCTCAAGCTTGGGATTTCTCCCTCATTTGAAGGTCGATACCAATATTCCCCAATTTGTCATGATTTCTTTCCCTTATTACTTGTATGCTCTAATTTTCTTACTTTTCCCTAAATGTTTACGTGATATGAGATGAATCCCGTGAGTAGATGACGAACTTGGAAGATGGATGCTATGGATGGTTGAAATGTGATGAGAAAATAAAAAGGGCATTTATTTCACAATAAACACACTTCATATGTTGAATGAAATAAACTTTACTCACTTTCTAGAATTGCATGATTGTAGATTTACTCGCTTTCTAGAATCGCATGATGGTAGAATTACTTCCGTTTAATTAATTGTTGCCTTGAAATGCTATATTCAACTTTTCCATCTTTTGAATTGTACACGAGCCATGAGCACGACATGTAGATCATGAATTAGGGTTTTTCAAGCATGAACACCGAGTTTTGATTTCAACAAAACAAGAATAAATTGACTTGATTCACGAACACCATGACAAGGCCAAACGTAAGGGTTGGTGAAACAAAAGGTGAGGCATATCCTCAGGTATGTCTTGCCTCGTTTTTCACAAGGACAAGCAAGATGTTAGTGCGCTTTTCAAGCATGCATGTTTCCATGAAGGGTGCTTGCACTTGACTTCAAGTTTCTTCTATTGCATTTTTGCTAAAGAGAGTTTATACTCCTAACTTCAAGTAGTTTGACATGATTCACTGAAGGGAGTTTACACTCCCGAATTCAAGTCGTTCAAGGGCTCTAACATCCCAAGTATGCTTGACAAGCAAGCACGTTTAAATTCAAGCAAGTAAGCAAGCATGTGCATATCATGTCATGACAAGCATACTTGCATTTGCATTCATATTCATGCATGCAAGTTTTCACAAGTACGTGACAAGAAACAAGACAAGTGATAAGACAAGTTTTCCAAGCACGAAAACATGATTTAAAATGTGATTAACAATACAAGACAAGTACACGATAATTTACTGAGGTTTCACCGATCATGATTTCAAGCATGCATGAATATCAATTGCTTGTTTTTCTATTTAATATTATTGCTCTACTTATTGTTATCATTATTATGTGCTCATCTTTGACTTATTGGTTAGTAGTAGGCACCCGTTGAGTGTTTCAATACTCAGCCGTACATATTGATGTCGGCAATTACTAGTAGAGCAACTGCACCTTTTGATATATGAGCTCCTGGTCCATGAGAGGAAGAGGAGTACAATGAAGAGGCACCTCAGGAGGATCCTCAACCTGGTGATGGGGACTAGTGGCCTACTTAGGTTTTTGTTAGTTCTCATCGAGCATATGTGAGGGGGTTATACTTGTATATTTTGCGGTGGGCATGTCCTCCTTATCTTTTGGATATTGCATATACATGGGATACTTGTTTATTTATATAGATGAGAAAGATATTTTGCTTCTGCTATGTTATGTATTCGCTTCCGCTATTGCATGCTCTAACTCTCTTTTGAAGGATGGTTTAGCAAGTCATGTCAAGTCTCGTCCAAGATTCACTCTAATTCCTAGGGTGGGTTTTGGGGCGCGACACATGACGCTTATGACTATGATTTCCACTCTTCATGATTTTCAAGTATACTATGATGCTTTTGAGTTATTCCACGATTATAGAAATGCCTTAAATCAATGTACACGTAATATGTGCACACCAAGTGTTTGTTGAAATGTGGATTATGAGAATATGAGTTAAAAGACATAAGGGCATGTTGAATATCATGTGTTTGATGAAATGCAAGCATGGAAATGAAACTCAAGACTATAAAGACATGATTTAGGGATTTTTCCCAATTTAATGAATTTGCTAACTTGTCCTATATGTTTAATTAAAACCTCACATTCTATAGAAATGGTTGAATGCTATATAATGTTCTCCATAATTTAAATGCTTTCTATAATTTTCATGATGCTCATACTACTCTATGCATTGTATTTAATATTTCAAAATGCTTTTAATGACTGCTATGATATTCACAATTACTCTATGATGCTCACAAGTACTATGCACATGTATGAGGATAACATGAAAATGGATCAATTGCCCTACATATTTTTCTTTAAATTCCCCATGTCTATGAAAATGTAAGAAATGTTATAAGATGCTTTATTTTTGCATGTCACCATGATATCACCAATTGCTATGCAAGAGCACGTATGCACGTATGCATGCATGAACCGAGCTTCTCTAATTATAAATATACATACGAGAATCAACAACAGCAAAACACTTGATTCACGACAAGCATGTTAAAGCCGGACATCGGGCCGGTCAAGGGTAGGGCATATCCCCTGGATATGTCATACCTGGTTCACAAGAAAAACAAGCAAGTTAATTTGCTAGTGTGTTCCGTTCCACCATAGTCCGGGATCTAGTCAAGTCAAGACAAGGATGCTAATATGTTCCATTCCATCATAGTCCGGGCATTAGTACACAAGTGAAATAATTAGTGTGTTCCGTTCCACCAGAGTCCGGGCACTAGTCAAGTCAAGACAAGGAGGCTAATGTGTTCTGTTCCATTATAGTTCGGGCATTAGTCAAGCAAGACAAGAAGCTAGTATGACCGTCCAAGTCATAGTTCGGGTACTAGTTAAACAAGACATGAGGCTAATATGTTCCGTTCCGTTATAGTCTGGGCATTAGTCAAGCAAGAATAACAAGAAGCTAGTATGACCGTCCAAATCATAGTTTGGGTACTAGTTAAACAAGACAAGCAAGGATAACAAGATCCTAGTATGTCCGTCCATTTAATAGTTTGGGTACTAGCCAAATAAGATAAGATGCACAAGAAAATCACAAGACTAACGAGATAATTGAACAAGATTGGT
Source organism: Tetracentron sinense (assembly GCA_015143295.1). Classification (NCBI taxonomy): domain Eukaryota; kingdom Viridiplantae; phylum Streptophyta; class Magnoliopsida; order Trochodendrales; family Trochodendraceae; genus Tetracentron; species Tetracentron sinense. The sequence continues at coordinate 5,372,414 of CM026553.1, read as the reverse complement.
TAAAACACGAACATAAGGCATGATTCAGCATATGATATTCAAGATTTTACATTCGCTGTGTTATCTTAGCTTCCGCACTCTGATTATGTTGGTATGATGATGAACTGTACTACGCATGACTTATTATTGTTATTACTATTATTAGCTAGTTGCTTGTACTCGCTGAGTATTCCATACTCAGTCGTACATATTGATATTGGCAGGTTCATAGTTCGTTATATATGCGCTGGATCCTTGGATCAAGGCGGTTCATGGAGAGTAAGAGCTTGCTCGGGATTGTCATTCGGATATTAGGAGTCTTGGCATGTGGCAAATCGTTCGGTTTACTGATAGAGACATGTATTTTGGGTTTTATTTTTGGGAATATGTGTATCCCTTGAGTTGGTAACTCGAGTTAAGGATTTATGTACATGTCTTAGTTTATCTTCATGTATTGTAATCAATTGCACTTGAAATACAGTTAAGTTATTAAAGAAATTTTTAGTTCCCTATTTAGTTTGGCTTGTATGCTCTTGCAGGATGATTTGAAGGATAAGTCACATCGCCAAAGTATCCTAACTCGTAGGGGATATTTTGGGGCGTTACAAAAGTTATATCAGAGCCTAGGTATTAGGTTCTCTAAGGTCGTTTAGAGTTCGATACCACAAGTAAAACCAAGGCACTAGGTTCATCTTAGGAGTCACGTTCCAAGTGTAGACTAATCACTTAGTCTTTGTCTATAACAGGTTGATTTCAATCGAAGTTAGTGTCTATCTTTGCTAAGAAAACCGAAAAAAAAAAATTATATACTTATACTAGTATGTGTGGTATTGTTATTGGGTTTTATATGCGATGTGGTGTGCATACTATATTTTATATGCTAAGTGAAAACCAATGCTTTATGAACGAGTTCCCAGTTAGACTTATGAGTTGAGTGATATCCAGGCTAGAGTCTAGCCTAGGTGGTAGTTGACAAGGGGGTGGTAGGTCCTTTGGCATACATTGTGTTATTAGATTTAGATAGGGATTTGGTTCCGAGTGAGACTATAGGAGGTTCTTTCTTCTTGTAAGAATTAATAGATTTAGAGTCGTTATGGAACAAGAGACATAGGTTTCGATTTATATGCTGTTATGGGTATCTTATGAAATTCCATCCGTTAAAGTGCACTTAATGCGTATTGTACCACAAATAAGCACAAGTCGCACATCAGGGTGTGATGATAAGTCTATATAAGTTCATGCATCCCCATGACTAGTAGGAATGAATATATACATTTTAACAAGCTCAGGGATGTTTAATGCACGCCTAGGTAATGATGCGCATTATCTGCAGCACGTCCTAGAGTCAGTGCTCAGTCCCAAATGATAAATATATTACATACTCCAAGAACAAATAAAACATTGGATAAGGTCATGGATGTTTGATGCACGTTTCTAGATACAGATGCGCGTTAATTCTGCAGCACGTTCTAGACTCAGTGCTCAGTCCAACCGTTCTAGATACAGATGTGTGTTAATTCTGTAGCACGTTCTAGAACCTGTGCCCAGTCCAAAAGGATAAATAAATTATAAACTCCAAGGATAGCATGCACTTCATACATAGCATAATCATCATGCATCTCATAAACATCATACATATCATGCACATTCATGCATAGCATAAGCATCAGGCATGGCATAAGCATCCCGCATCTCATGAGCATCATACATATCATTCACTTCATAGATTTCATAATCATCATACATATTCCACATGCATCATGTAGATCTTAGAAGCATCATGCATGTCACCAAGATTAAGAGGATTTTACTTAATTAACTAAAATGAATAAACTACATACCTTCCAAGAAGCGTGAGAACTTAGCTTCGCTAGGAAAGCCAGTTGTATGATTATACTATTGTGTGTATACTTGGATAGATACAATACGCTTACATAGGCAATGTGTGCTCATTGAATAGTTAGGAGCTTGATTCAAGTTATACTTAGGAATTATTATTGCTCCTAAGTGTAGACTAACAAATTTTGTTAGTCAAAAGCCGGTTGAAATCTCAACCAAACCCAGGCTCTCACCCTAGAAAAACCTCAATTGTATGTTAAGGCTAATTCATGTGTATACTATACCCTACTTCAATGAAGAGTGATGTGTTGCTTGTATATAACATTCTATCTATATAATATGTATGAGTTATGTACTTGATTGATGGTGGTTGATCAAGGGCATCTTGCTAATAAGCGAGTGCATAGTTAGGTGTTGGTCGGCACCGGGTTGATAAATCCTTTGTCATGACTTAAGTTTCTAAGTTCGTGAGCTCAGTTGTGCAAGGTATGCCTAATTCAAAGTGTTGATCTATAAATTGAAAAATGTAGGTGACGTATGTTTATATATGTGTACAAACATGCTACGTATATTCTATGTGTACTGCTATGCATTGTTGATTTAGTTGTGAGTAACGTGTGCCTAGCCAAGGGATTGGTCAACATGGGATTCAAGTGTCCAGTGGACGTGTTTATCATTACCAAGTACAAAGGCTCATTTGAACTAAATGAAATGTGGGAAAGTATCCCCACTCAATTGTGTATCGTCCAAATTTTGAGGACGAAATTTCTATAAGGGGGGAGGATATAGAACCCCTGAAATTCGAGTTCACTGTGCCATGAACAGTGTTAGTGAATAGTGCCCGTGTGTGTGTGTAAAGGCCTAAGGTCTTCCATTTTGTTCTTGGTAGTGTGGTGAGTTAAGTGAGGGTTTTAGGTGAGTGTATTGAGTCTCAAAAAGAGAGAATAAGTATACTCTATGTGGGTAAAAGCAAAGGTATAAGTACCCTAAGTGTTTAATGGGTTGTAAGTGAATAGTACTAGTGCGCGAGGCATAAAGAGACCGGGGGCTCTCATGCATATTGGCGTTAATTCAATGATCACCTAGGTGGGTTACAAACCTATGGGGTAATGAGTCATGAGGTGTGAGTAGAGTGTTGGACCCAAGGGAAAAGAGTTTGAAAACACTCAAATTGTTCTAAGTGTTAAAAATGGTATGTCTTAATGCACTCTCAACCTTATAAAGCTCTAGTTTTGTCACCGCTTATTCGAAAAGAGTGATTCTTGAATTTTTGAAAAGGTATTGGAACCCTCTTTAAGGTTCAAGTTCATCATTTTTCCAGATTTTGAGTCAGGGTTAGCTCAAAAGTTAGAATTCAGGATTGGGATTTTGACGTTATCCTAGGTATGGACAGGCTCTCAGCTCACCATGGACACATGGCATGTTTCGAGAAAGTGGTAAACTTTAAACCCGTTAGGTTGAAGCCTCTCCATTTCAAGGGACTACAGCAGAGAGACATTGCTCGTTTTGCAGCTCTCAGTCTCGCGAATGTAGAGGTACGAGACTCCACATCCATTCCGGTTGTGTGTAAGTATATGGATGTTTTTCCAGAGACCTTAACGGGATTACCTCCTGATCGGGCAATCGAGTTTGCGATTGAGCTAGCTCGAGGCACGGCTCCGATTTCTAGGTCTCCGTATGGCCCCTATTGAGCATAAAGAGTTAAAGGACCAGTTGGCAGAATTGCAAGGCCTTAGTTTCATTCGACCAAGTGTCTCACCTTGAGGAGCTTCGGTGCTCTTCGTGAAGAGGAAAGATGGGTCGATGTGTATGTGCATTGACTACAGGCAGTTAAACAAAGTCACTATCAAGAATCGTTATCCATTGTCTCAGATAGACGACTTGTTTGACCAGTTGAAGGGTGCGAAGTTCTTCTCAAAGATTGACCTTCGATCTAGTTATCATTAGTTGAAAATCAAGAAAGAAGACATTCTGAAGACGGCATTCAGAACTCGATACAGTCATTACGAGTTTTTGGTTATGTCATTTGGTCTGACTAACGCCTTGGCTACATTCATGGATATGATGAACTGGGTGTTCAGATCGTCTCTCGATCAGTGTGTGATCATATTTGTAGATGATATCCTCGTGTATTTGCAGACACAGGATGATCACATGAGAGATCTCTGCTTTGTATTGCAGACTCTTCGAGAGCATAGTCTGTATGCTAAGTTGAGCAAGTGTGAGTTCTAGCTAGAAAAGGTATCTTTTCTTGGTCATATGGTGTCTATTGAGGGTATCTTAGTTGATCCTATGAAGATCTTGGCAGTAATGAATTGGGAAAGGCCGAAGAGTGTTACCGAGATTCGTAATTTTCTCGGCTTGGCAAGATACTACAGGAGGTTCATGGAGGGATTCTCCAGCTTAGCAGCTCCACTCACCTACCTCACGCGAAAGAACACTAAGTTCACTTAGAGAGACAAGTGTGAGGCCAACTTCCTGGAATTGAAGAAGAAGCTTACTACTGCCCCTGTTCTCATAGTTCCGTCTGGGAGCAGTAGTTTCGAAGTCTACAGTGATGCTTCACTAGTCAGACTTGGGTGTGTTCTTATGCAGCATAAACAGGTGGTTGCCTATGCTTCTCGTTAGTTAAAGGAGCATGAGCAAAACTACCCCACACACAACTTAGAGCTTGCAGCAATCGTCTTTGCGCTAAAGATTTGGCGTCACTACCTCTATGGGGAAGAGTTTGTTGTGTTCATAGGTCACAATAGCTTGAAGTATCTCTTCTTCCAGAAGGAGTTACATATGAGGCAGCATCGATGGATGGAATTCATGAAGGACTATGATTGTTCTATTTAGTACCATCCGAGTAAGGCTAACGTGGTAGCCGATGCTCTTAGAAGGAAGCCCTACAGGGTTATAGCTCACTTGAGGGTACAAGAATGGAAGTTATTAAAGGATATGTGTAATTTAGACACTACCCTCAGGTATGTTACCTACGGGCCGGTGATGTCAAATGTCGCGACCCAAAACCCACCCTAGGAGTTAGAGTGAACTTTGGACGACTAATCATGGCTTACATGACTTGCTTGACAAACCAACCTGCAAAAACCCACAGAGATATACAATAGAGGATGACAGCGGAAACATAACTATAAAACACAGCGGAAGTCTAACAACCTCTAAGTATATACACATGGTCCAAGTTTAATACAAAGAAATCAAAACAAAGAAAGTGCGGACATGCCCGCCAAAATACATGGATATAATCACTCATGCTCACCCATAGCTAATCCACTCAGAATCTAACACCACCTACTGATAACCCTCGACGGGAGGTTCCTCCAAAGGCTCCTCGACGTACTCCTCCTCCACCCATGGACCAGGAGCACAAACATCAAATGGAGCAGCAGCTCCCTCAGAACCTGCCGACATAAGAACTACGGCTGAGCATGGAATACTCAGCGGGTACTAAGCACTAACCAACAGTCATAGCATACGTATAGCATACATAAAGCAGGAAACAATTCACGCATATAAAGCAGGAATGATTCATATCATGACAATAAAGTAAAGCAATATAATTCATCACGTTTGCAATCATAAAAGCCGGTAAAACCCTTGAAATCTTGTGCACTTGACTTGACTGAAATTACCCTTTTTATGCTTGAAACCTTGTCTACCGTGTCATGCGTGTCATGCTTGTATCATGCGTGTATCATGCTTACTTGTTCTGAAAAGTAATCTACTTGTGAGGGAAGGGAGACCCTTCTTCCTAGAATGCTCATGCTCGTCCTTCCACTTGTGAGATTCACTTGTGAGATGTCCTTGTGAGATGCACTTGCGAGGGAAGGGAGACCCTTCTTATGATATGTATGCACTTGCGAGGGAAGGGAGACCCTTCTTATGAAAATGCATGATTGTCTTGTCCTTGCCAAAAGCGAGGTAAAACATATCGTAGGATATGCCCCACCTCTAAATCCCATTCTTGAAAACCTCGGTAAATCATGTCATGTATGCATGCTCGTGAGGTCGTGTGCATACTTGCATTTGGAATTAAATATGGCATTTGAGTAATTCATAACACATAACATCAATGATTTGAGCAATTTAGTATTCATATCATTTAGGGAAAGCGAACAATCACACTATCATGACCCTAGCAATTTCCATAAATCTTAAACATGCAATTTCTTAATTTATTATTCATTTCATTCACCTTGGCATTTCATCAAACATGGTGCATTCATTATTTATTAACCCTACAACATGCTTTTCTAGGTGGGTTATGCTCACATCATACGTGTTTGTTCATTATGGATACAATGCCCTCCCCATTTTATTCATCACATCATTTCACACAGCATCCAATCGCCAATTCCGTCTCCATTCACCATTCACAGCCATCCATCTCATAGCACATGTGTAAATGAAAGAAAACAAAGAGAAATAAAGTAAAAGAAGGAACTATAACTAGGAGGGTAGCAAGAAGTACCGACCTTGAAGAAATGAGGAAGAAACCCCTTCCAAAAACGACCGTGAGGTGCTACCCTAGCTTGGGGAACGCTCTCCACGGGTGCTTGAGCCGTGATCTTGGAGAAAAGCCGAACTTGAAGTGATCTAGGGTCTCAAAACCCCTTTGATTCTTCTCCAAAAGCAAAACCCTAGCTTAGGAAACCCTTTCTCCTCTCTTCTAATCCCCCAAATCTTCTAAGTGTTGAGAATGAGCCCTAAAGGCTTGGGTTAAACTCTTAAGGTAAGAGTGAACCGACCAAAAGACCATAATACCCTTACTGAAATTTCTACAAAAACGTGAGTACCGAGCGATCGGTGTTAATGACCGATCGATCGGTTGCCTACCGATCGATCGGTTTCATAATCGAGCGATCGGTTAAAATTTCACTCTCTAGAAAATTTCCCCATACAAAAATCTTGACCAGTCGATAGCCTCCGAGCGATCGGTTTTGGACCGATCGATCGCTCCATGGACCGAGCGATCGGTGGTCTGCAGATCCAAGCTGTTTTGGCCATAACTTTTGACTCGTTCATCCGATTTTGACGATTCAACTTGCGTTGGGTTCGTACTTTGAAAATGAACATTTCTGATGTTTCGGAATTTCCAATTTCTTTCTTATTTATTAATTATACCTCTTTAAAGGTAAAATGGCAATGAAAGTGTCATGCATTAAATGTGAAAAGGTCCGGGGCTCTACATCAAACATCTCAGTTAGCCCACATATCTTGAATCGGATTAAGGGGTTATAGAATGCTAATGTTGAATTGCTTGCTTACCGATACAAGTCGGTTAGTAATGGCAGTCAGGAGTTTGCTTTGAATGGTGACGGTGTCATCACATTCAAAGGTAGGTTGTGTGTCCTTGCAGACACGATATTGAGGGGTGAGATCTTGGACGAGGCTCATCGATCCAAGTACAAGGTACATCCGGGAGGTACCTAGATGTACCAGAATATCAAGAGGCACCACTGGTGGCAAAACATGAAGAGGGAATTCGCCGAGTATGTTTCTAGATGTTTGGTGTGCCAGTAGGAGAATGCCGAGCATCAGAAGCCGGCAGTTCTTTTACAGTCCCTCCCTATTTTGGAATGGAAATGGGAGAACATCTCGATGGATTTTATCGTGGGTTTACCGCAGACAGCAAAGGGCTCCGATGCTATTTGGGTGATAGTTGACAGATTGACAACGTTTGCACACTTTCTTCCTTATCGGATTACTTTTAGTTCGAATCAGTTGGTAACTTTGTATGTTAAGGAGGTGGTCCATCTACACGGGGTGCCGGTTTCCATTGTGTCCGATCATGATCCTGGGTTTACTTTCAGGTTCTAGAAAACTTTTCAGGACGCTATGGGTTCTCGTTTAGATTTCAGCGCCACCTTTCATCCTCAAACCAATTGGTAGACATAATGTGTGAATCAGGTTTTAGAGGATATGCTCCGAGCTTGTATGTTGGACTTTCAAAGCAGTTAGGAGGAACACTTGTCATTGGTTGAGTTTGCCTACAACAACAGTTACCAGGCAAGCATCTAAATGGCACCTTTCGAAGCTTTATATGGTCGCAGTTGTAGATCTCCTCTATACTAGGACAAAGTTGGTGAGAGAAAATTTTTGGGTCCTGAATTGATCGAGCGAACCGCAGAAAGGGTCAAAGTCTTCAAGGAGCAATTGAAAACTGCTTAGGATAGGCAGAAGAGTTACGCGGACACTCGCCGTAGAGATTTGGAATTCCAAGTTGGGGATCGGGTCTTTGTGAAGATTTCGCCAAGCCGGGGAATCATGAGTTTCGAGAAGAAAGGAAAGCTCAGCCCTAGATACGTGGGGCCATTTGAGATCATCACTAGGGTTGATGAGGTTGCTTACAGGGTAGCCCTACCGCCTCACATGGCAGTGGTCCATAATATTTCAAATTTCTATGCTCAGGAAATACATTCCGAATCTATCTCACATCATTGCCCTTGATCCTGTGGAGATTCGAGAGGATCTCACTTTGGTTGAGTAACCGGTTCAGATTTTGGATCATCGAGATCAAGTCTTGCACACCAAGACTATCCCATTAGTTCTCGTGAAGTGGCAGCATCATTCCAAGGAAAAGGCTACATGGGAGCGTGAGGCCGAAGTGAAGGAAAAGTGCCCTCACTTGTATGAGTAGTTTTCTTTGTTGAATTGTATGTATTTTGTTCTTGTTATGCTTTTTGTGTCATTCTAATTTCGACGATGAAATTCTTGTAAGGGGGGAGAATGTAGAACCCCGAATCTTCATTTCACTAAGTAGTGAATAGTATGTGAATAATGCTCAAGTAGAGTCTTGTAAACTTGTGGGCTTTATGCTGATATACATGTTTGGATATTTGGCATGCATGTCTCGATAGGTCTATATATCCTTAAGGAGTATGTTTTAAGCATAAAAGGGTGTTAGAATTGGATTAGAGAAGGTTCAAGTAGTGGAAATAGGGTTTTGCAGCAAAACAGGGGATCACCGATCGCTCGGTGATAACCACCGATCGATCGGTCTTCTACCGATCGCTCGGTAGCTGTCAACTGGTTAACTAATTTGTATGGGGAAAATGTCAGAGTGGTTGTTTTCAACCGATCTCTCGGTTGAAACCAGCGATCGCTCGGTCTTGACCACCGATCGATCGTTTTATGCAGATTTTCTTCATTAAGGGTTTTTAAGTCTTTAACCAGTACCCTTTGCCTATAGAATGCCTGTTTCGTGCCTTAGGGTTTCATAAACCCTTTGTGCATTATTTTGAGAGAGATTTGAGAGAAAGAAGAAGGAGGAAGCTAGGGTTTACTCAAAGCTTGAAGGGAGATCATGTTTCTTCCCTCCTTGGGTGTTCCTTATCAAAGAACTGGAAGTTTTCACGTGTTCCAAGCTTTTGGAATCAAAGTCATTGATTTCACCAAGGTACATACACTCTACTACCAATCTTGTGATAATACTAGTTACCAAATGATGTTCTTCCCATTCTATACTGTAAACTCTTGATTTGATATGGTATGTGATGTTATTTTTATACTTGGATGTAAACTACCTCTATTATGCACTCTATGTATTTGATTTAATGCCTCTAAGAGTTTTTGGGTGATTAAATGTGTTATTCTCTCATATGTTCGCATGTCTCGCATGAACCGGTGTTTTCCATGGATTTCTCAAAGTAAGGAAAAGGGTTTCGAATAAGTGACTTATATGAATGACTTTAAGCAACTCCATGATATCTTCTAAGATCGGTTCACAAGCTCAAAAGGATCATGATACACTCACAAGAACTCTATGATAAGCTCTAAGATTGGTTCACAAGCTCTAAGGATCATGAATACAAATGCTCTAAGATCTCTATGTTTTGCTCTATGGATATGCTCTACGGTATTGCTCTATGTCTCTACGGATCATAAATAACTCTATGAACTCTATGAACTTCAAGAACTCACAAGGCTATGATTATCGCAAGAATCACACGGTTTTTGTTTCAGATTTCGTCATATGTGTTATTTAACGGTTTCCACGCTTTGACATGTTTTAAGGATTTCATTCTCCATGATTCATATGCTCTATGCTATTATTGCTTATTGCTAAAATTTATAAATGGATGGTGGAGTTGGGTTCTTTACCTCACAAAAACCCTTTGAATCTTTCTATTATTAATGGTCCTCATACTATTGTTCAACAAAGATCCTGCATTTCTGTTATCAAATGGATTAGACCTCTCCAGGGTAGAATGAAACTTAATGTGGATGGAGCATCAAAGGGTAATCCAGGATTAGCAGGTGGAGGAGGTATTTTTTGTGACTCTTTTGGAGAGACGATTGCATGTTTCTATGCCTTTTATGGAATTTGTTTTAACTATACTGCAGAATCTAGAGCTCTCTTGGATGGGCTTAACCTTTGTAAAAAGCTTGGCATCAGTCAAGTTAAGGTTGAATCTGATGCTAAAAATCTTGTTGAAGCATGGAATGGATCTTTGAGTCATCCTTGGACTGTTTGGTATTGGAATATAAAGATTCATCAAGTGAGGAATATTTGGTCATCTTTTACTCACATATACAGAGAAGCTAATTTGCTTGCTAATATAGGATGTAATACTCAATCTTTTGGTGAGTTTTTCCAGGATTGTGATTTTCCTCCTACTCTCAAAGCTCTTATATCTCTTGATAAAGTAGGTTATGGCTATGTCAAATTGGTTAATAGGGTTTAAGTTATTGGGTTTGTTTCATTGTATAGAGGTAAGGTTTATGTTCCCCCCCCCGTTTTTTTTTTCCTTATCTTGGTTTCATTTGTAGGGGTAAGGTTTTATGTCCCCCCCATTCTTTTTCCTTTTTTGAGTCCTTTTAGGGGTAAGGTTTTATGTCCCCCCCTTTTTTTATTTAATAAAACTAGTAGGGGTCTGCCAAACCCCCCACTCCTTCTGAGTGGTTTTTTCTATAAAAAAAAAATGCTATTATTGCTTTATTGTTAGTAGTATGTATACGCTGAGTATTCCACGGTCAGCCAATATTTATTATCATCGGTAGGTGCTCGGGTTCCCTTCGATCTATGTGGTACAAAGCCTTGGGTAGAGGAGGAGTATTACGACCCGGAGCCTTCTATGGACCACTACCAAGATGATGGCCCACTAAATAGGCATCATGACTTCAACTTCTGTTGACTCTGTTAGTTAGAGGATATGATATTTTGTTAAGTGAGAGTGGGACTTGTCCACTCCACATGTTGGATACATATACATGTGTATATTTTGTTGCTTCACACTTGGACCAAGTAATAGGAGTGTTTAGTTATATTTTGGCTTCCGCTATGTTAGTATATTTTTCTTCTGCTATGTATTATAAATCATTTCCGCTATGTATGTCTGTGTACTCTAATAGGTTATTCATGTGCCTTATGTATCATATGGATGTATGATACGGCGGCCATGAGTCAAAGTATCCCTAACTCTAAGGGGGTATTTTGGGTCGTGACAGACTTGGTATCAGAGCCCCAGGGATCGATTTCCCTTGGGCTAAGTGGAAGTAAGTTCTCTGAGTTGAACTTAGAACTCAGATGGACTTGGTTGTGTTAGGCTTGTTGCCACAACATAGACGGTAACAAGCGAATCCTTCGGTCGGTCTAGGGCCCTAGTTTAGATGTCAGTTTATATTACATCCTTAGTCTTATTCCAAGAGGGTGGATGTGCGGCTAAGGGATCTTAGCTACGCTAGAAAACTAAGTTATAATTGTATGACTACTTGTATACTTCGATGTATACTATATGCGAGTATTGGCATTTCATGATTATTAAATTGCTTTATGTTGTGTGAGGTTGGTATCCAAGTTAGACTCATGTTTTGCCAATTGATCTCAGGATTTTACATCATGAGACGCGGCAATCGGGGTCGTGGTTACCATACTCGGAGATCTGAGGATGAGGTTCTGAGAGAGGAAGAGTTGCTTTACTTCACGAATGCTATGGATTCCATAGCGGAGACTTTGGCTTTATTTGCAGCCAGACCTGCGGTGGCTACTCCTACCCCACCGACTACTCCTGTGTATCCCCCGATGCATCACAACGTGGGACTTGAAGTTTTCCAGAGACTATGGCCTCCAACATTCTATGGGACTCTGGACCCAATGGTGGCAGAGGCATGGATTATGCAATTGGAGAAGACCTTTCGGGCTCTCCGATTTACTGAGGAACAATGAGTTGAATTGGCTTCCTTCACAATGGAAGGTGAAGCCGAGCATTGGTGGAGAGCTGTCTAGAGGCAGAGAGATATGCGAAGGCAGGGGAACCCTGGACATGGGTGGAGTTCCTGGATACCTTCCATGAGCAGTATTTTACCAGATTCATTCGGGCACAGAAGGCAAGGGAACTTATACTCTTTGAGTAGGGAGCGATGAACGTAGCCGAGTATGAGGCTAAGTTCACCGATTTGTCAAGATTTTCTCCGCACTTGGTTACAATTGAAGACCTGAGGGTTAGAAAGTTTGAGATGGGGTTGAAGGCGTTCATCCGTGATATGGTGTCCATCCTCCAAGTAGAATCCTGGAGGGAGATAGTGGGAAAGTCGAAGATCGTTGAGAAGAATATAGAAGAGTTGATCAGGAGAAGAGACAATGGCTTCGGGAGGAGCATGTTCTAGGGTCAGTCTAGTGGTTCGTCACAGTCCGAGAAGAGGACCAGAACTGCACCATACCAGTTCTCTCAGCTGATGTTGCCTCAGAGGTCTCCTTTTGTGCCTCAGGCACCACTCCCTACGACGTCATAGGCTACAAGGGTTACGCCTCCTGCTTCCTCCAAATCGCAAGCATTTGAGGAGTGCACTGTATATGGCCGTCGGCACAAGACTGGGGATTACCGAAGATTGTCAGGTGGATGCTTCCACAGTGGTGAGGTTGGTCACATGATACGAGACTGCCCACGCAAGCAGTCACAGACTGGGCCATAGGGAGTCCGGCCTCCAGGCAAGCAGACTTCACTTCAGGGGTCTTCATCTCAGGCCTCTAGATCCTTGCCGCCCACCTAGCAGCCTCATCAGGCAAATTAGGGCATGGTATTCACCATAACCGACAGAGACGTACAGGCATCTGATGATGTTGTGCAAGGTACGCGTGAGTTAAAATTGTTAAGGTCTTAATGTTGCCATGATGTATTATATGTATAAGTGCTATGTAGTGCTCATTGTTATGCATGTATTAATATGTATTAAGCATGTAGCAAATTACAACTTGAGTAGCGATAATTCACAGGGTCGTTGCTAGTAAATGAGTGTTTAGGACAGGTGTTGATCGACACAGGATCCACTCATTCATTCGTCTCACCTAGTTTTGCCAAAGGCTTTACGTCCGAGCCGAGTAAGCTACCTCGGGAGTTGTCCATTTCGAATCCATTGGGCAAGTCCGTTGAGACAGATAAAGTGTATCTGGGCAGTGTTGTGTAAGTCATGTAGCACGAGTTGCCAGTCGGCTTAATCATTCTGAGATTTCAGGATTGGGTTTTCAACGTTATCCTAGGTATGGATTGGCTCTCAGCTCACCATGGACACGCGGCGTGTTTCGAGAAAGTGGTAAACTTTAAACCCACTAGGTTGAAGCTTTTCCATTTCAGGTGACTACAGCAAAGAGACATTGCTCGTTTTGTAGCTCTCAATCTCGCGAATGTAAAAGTACGAGACTCCACATCCATTCCGATTGTGTGTGAGTATATGGATGTTTTTCCAGAGATCTTACCGGGGTTACCTCCTGATCGAGCAACCGAGTTTGAGAATGAGCTAGCTCCAAGCACGGCTCTGATTTCTAGGGTTCCATATAGGATGGCCCCTATTGAGCTTAAAGAGTTAAAGGACCAGTTGGCAGAATTGCAAGGCCTTGATTTCATTCGGCCAAGTGTCTCACCTTGGGGAGCTCTGGTGCTCTTCGTGAAGAAGAAAGATGGGTGGATGCGTATGTGCATTGACTACAGGCAATTAAACAAAGTCACTATCAAGAATCTTTATCCATTGCCTCGGATAGATGACTTGTTTAACCAGTTGAAGGGTGCAAAGTTCTTCTCAAAGATTGACCTTCGATCTGGTTATCATCAGTTGAAAATCAAGAAAGAATACATTTCAAAGACGACATTCAGAACTCGATACGGTCATTACGAGTTTTTGGTTATGTAATTTGGTCTGACTAACGAGAGCCGGCTGCATTCATGGATCTGATGAACCGGGTGTTCAGTTCGTCTCTCAATCAGTGTGTGAACGTATTTGTAGATGATATCCTCGTGTATTCGTAGACACAGGACGATCACACAAGAGATCTCTGCCTTGTATTGCAGACACTTTGAGAGCATAGTCTGTATGCTAAGTTGAGCAAGTGCGAGTTCTAGCTGGAAAAGGTATCTTTTCTTTGTCATGTGGAGTCTGCCAAGGGTATCTCAATCGATCCTATGAAGATCGAGGCAATAATGAATTGGGAAAGGCCGAAGAGTGTTACTGAGATTCACAGTTTTCTCGGTTTGGCAGGATACTACAGGAGGTTCGTGGAGGGATTCTCCAGCTTAGCAGCTCCGATCACCTACCTCAAGCGAAAGAACATTAAGTTCACTTGGAGAGACAAGTGTGAGGCCAGCTTCATGGAATTGAAGAAGAAGCTTACTACTTCCCCTGTTCTCATAGTTCCGTCCGGGAGCGGTGGTTTCGAAGTCTACAGTGATGCTTCACTAGTCGGACTTGGGTGTGTTCTTATGCAGCATAAATAGGTGATTGCCTATGCTTCTCATTAGTTAAAGGAGCATGAGCAAAACTACCCCACACATGACTTAGAGCTTACAGCAGTCGTCTTTGCGCAAAAGATTTGGCGTCACTACCTCTATGGGGAAGAGTTCGTTGTGTTCACAGATCACAACAGCTTGAAGTATCTCTTCTTCCAGAAGGAGTTAAATATGAGGCAGCATCGATGGATGGAATTCATGAAGGACTATGATTGTTCTATTCAGTACCATCCAGGTAAGGCTAACGTGGTAGCTGATGCTCTTTTAATCGGAAGCCCTACGGGGTTATGGCTCACTTGAGGGTACAAGAATGGATGTTATTGAAGGATATGTGTAATTTAGACACTACCTTCAGGCATGTTACCTACGTGCTGGTGATGTCAAACATCTCAGTTAGGCCGCATATCTTGAATCGGATTAAGGAGTTATAGAATGCGGATGTTGAGTTGCTTGCTTACCGAGAGAAGTCGGTTAGTAATGGCAGTTAGGAGCTTGCTTTGAATGGTGATGTTCCATCATATTCAAAGGTAAGTTGTGTGTCCCCGTCGACACGATATTGAGGGGTGAGATCTTGGACGAGGCTCATCGATCCAAGTACAGGGTACATCCGGGAGGTACCAAGATGTACCAGAATCTCAAGAGGCACTACTGGTGGCATAACGTGAAGAGGGAAGTCGCCGAGTATGTTTTTAGATGTTTGGTGTGCCAGCAGGTAAAGGCCGAGCATCAGAGGATGGTAAGTCTTTTACAGTCCCTCCCTATTCCAGAATGGAAATGGGAGAGCATCTCGATGGATTTCATCGTGGGTTTACCGCGGAAGGCGAAGGGCTCCGATGCTATTTGGGTGATAGTTGACAGATTGACAAGGTCTGCACACTTTCTTCCATACCGGACTACTTTTAGTTTGAATCAGTTAGTAGCTTTGTATGTTATGGAGGTGCTCCATCTACACGGGGTGCTGGTTTCCATTGTGTCCGATCGAGATCCTAAGTTTACTTCCAGGTTCTGAAAACTTTTCAGGATGCTATGGGTTCTCGTTTAGATTTCAACACTGCCTTTCATCCTCAAACCGATGGGCAGACTGAACAGGTGAATCAAGTTGTAGAGGATATGCTCCGAGCTTATATATTGGACTTTTAGGGCAGTTGGGAGGAACACTTGCCGTTGGTTGACTTTGCCTACAACAATAGTTATCAGGCAAGCATCCAAATGGCGCCTTTCGAAGCTTTATATGGTGGCAGTTGTTGATCTCCGCTATACTGGGACGAAGTTGGTGAGAGAAAAGTTCTGGGTCCTAAATTGATCGAGCGGACCGCAGAAAGGGTCAAAGTCATCAGGGAGCTATTGAAAACTGCTCAGGATAGGCAGAAGAGCTATGCAGACACTTGCCACAGAGATTTGGAATTCCAAGTTGGGGATCGGGTCTTGGTGAAGATTTCGCCGAGCCAGGGAATCATGAGGTTTGAGAAGAAAGGAAAGCTCAGCCCTAAATACGTGGGGCCATTTGAGATCATCACTATGGTTGGTGAGGTTGCTTATAGGGTAGCCCTACCACCTCACATGGCAACGGTCCATAATGTATTTCACATTTCTATGCTCAAGAAATACATTCCGGATCAGTCTCATGTCATTGCCCTTGATCCCATGGAGATTCGAGAGGATCTCACTTTGGTTGAGCAACCGGTTCAGATTTTGGATCGTCGAGATCAAGTCTTGTGCACCAAGACTATCCGATTACTTCTCGTGAAGTGGCAGCATCATTCCAAGGAAGAGGCTACATGGGAGCGTGAGCCCGACGTGAAGGAAAAGTACCCTCACTTGTTTTGGTAGTTTTCTTCATTGAATTGTAAGTATTTTGTTCTTGTTATGCTTTTTGTGTCATTGTAATTTCGAAGACAAAATTCTTGTTAGGGGGGAGGATGTAGAACCTCGAATCTTCATTTCACTAAGTAATGAATAGTATGTGAATAGTGCTCAAGTAGAGTCTTGTAAACTTGTGGGCTTTATGCTGATATACATGTTTGGATATTTGGCGTGCATGTGTTGATAGGTCTATGTATCCTTAAGGAGTATGTTTTAAGCATAAAAGGGTGTTAGAATTGGATTGGAGAAGGTTCAAGTAGTGGAAACAGGGTTTTGCAGCAAAACAGGGGATCACCGATCGCTCGGTGATAACCACCGATCGACCGATCTTCTACCGATCGCTCGGTAGCTGTCGACTGGTTAACTAATTTTCATGGGGAAAAATGTCAGAGAGGGTGTTTTCAAACGATCTCTCAGTTGAAACGACCGATCGCTCGGTCTTGACCACCGATCGATCGGCTGTATGCAAATTTTCTCCATTAAGGGTATTTAAGTCTTTAACCAGTACCCTTTGCCTATATAAGGCTGGTTTCATGCCTTAGGGTTTCATAAACCCTCTGTGCATTATTTTGAGAGAGATTTGAGAGGAAGAAGATGGAGGAAGCTAGGGTTTGCTCAAAGTTTGAAGGGAGATCAAGTTTCTTCCCTCCTTGGGTGTTCCTTATCAAAGAACTTGAATTTTTCACGTGTTCCAAGCTTTTGGAATCAAAGTCATTGATTTCACCAACGTAGATACACTCTTCTACGAATCTTGTGATAATACTAGTTACCACATGATGTTCTTCTCATTCTATACTATAAACTCTTGATTTGATATGGTATGTGATGTTATTTTTATACTTGGATGTAAAATACCTCTATTATGCACTCTATGTGTTTGATTTAATGCCTCTAAGAGTTTTTGGGTGATTAAATGTATTATTCTCTCATATGTTCGCATGTCTCGCATGAACCAGTGTTTTCCATGGATTTCTCAAAGTTACGAAATGGGTTTCGAATAAGAGACTTATATGAAAGATTTTGAGCAACTCCATGATATCTTCTAAGATCGGTTCCAAAGCTCAAAAGGATCATGATACACTCACAAGAACTCTATGATAAGCTCTAAGATCTGTTCACAAGCTCTAAGGATCATGAATACAAATGCTCTAAGATCGCTACGTTTTGCTCTATGGATATGCTCTACGGTATTGCTCTATGTCTCTACGGATCATAAATAACTCTATGAACTCTATGAACTCCAAGAACTCACAAGGCTATGATTATCGTAAGACTCACACGGTTTTGGTTTCGGATTTCATCATATGTGTTATTTCATGGTTTCCACGCTTTGACATGTTTTAAGGATTTCATTGTCCATGATTCGTATGCTCTATGCTATTATTGCTTTATTGTTAGTAGTAGGTATAAGTTGAGTATTCCACGCTCAGCTGATATTTGTTACCATCGGCAGGTGCTCGGGTTCCCTTCGATTTATGTGGTACGGATCATTGGGTAGAGGAGGAGTATTATGACTCGGAGCCTTCTATGGACCACTACCAGGATGATGGCCCTCTAGATAGGCGTCATCAGTTCGACTTCTGTTGGCTCTGTTAGTTAGAGGATATTATATTTTGTTAATTGAGAGTGGGACTTGTCCACTCCACATTTTGGATACATATACATGTGTATATTTTGTTGCTTCACACTTGGACCAAGTAATAGGAGTGTTCAGTTATATTTTGGCTTCCGCTATGTTAGTATATTTTGCTTCTGCTATGTATTATAAATCATTTCCGCTATGTATGCCCGTGTACTCTGACAGGTTATTCATGTGCCTTATGTATCATATGGATGTATGATACAGCGGTTACGAGTCAAAGTATCCCTAACTTCTAGGGGGTATTTTGGGCCGCAAAAAATAACCTAGATTCCCACCTAGGTCTTCAAGCTTTTCGATGTTGAGATTTTGTAGGATTATTCCCAAATTCCAAACTAGGCATGGTTCCCTAAATGCATGGATTATTAAGCATGATTGAGATGTAATAGGCTAAGTAACCATCCTATATGCCATGTATGCCTAAGGCATGACGCTTATGACCATGATTTCCACTTTTCATGATTTTCAAGTATACTATGATGCTTTTGAGTTGTTCCATGATTATAGAAATGCCTTAAATCAATGTACACGTAATATGTGCACACCAAGTGTTTGTTGAAATGTGGATGATGAGAATATGAGTTAAAAGACATAAGGACATGTTGAATATCATGTGTTTGATGAAATGCAAGCATGGAAATGAAACTCAAGACTATGAAGACATGATTTAGGGATTTTTCCCAATTTGATGAATTTGCTAACTTGTCCTATATGTTTAGTTAAAACCTCACATGTCTATAGAAATGGTTGAATGCTATATAATGTTCTCCATAATTTAAATGCTTTCTATAATTTTCATGATGCTTATACTACTCTATGCATTGTATTTAATATTTCAAAATGCTTTTAATGACTACTATGATATTCACAATTACTCTATGATGCTCACAAGCACTATGCACATGTATGAGGATAACATGAAGATGGATCAATTGCCCTACATGTTTTTCTTTAAATCCCCCATGTCTATGAAAATGTAAGAAATGCTATAAGATGCTTTATTTTTGCATGTCACCATGATATCACCAATTGCTATGCAAGAGCACGTACGCACGTATGCATGCATGAACCGAGCTTTTCTAATTATAAATATACATACGAGAATCAACAAGAGCAAAATACTTGATTCACGACAAGCATGTTAAAGCCAGACTTTGGGCCGGTCAAGGGTAGGGCATATCCCGAGGATATGTCATACTTGGCTCACAAGAAAAACAAGCAAGTTAATTTGCTAGTGTGTTCCATTCCACCATAGTCCGAGCACTAGTCAAGTAAAGACAAGGATGCTAATGTGTTCCGTTCCATCATAGTCCGGGCATTTGTACACAAGCGAAATAACTAGTGTGTTCCGTTCCACCAGAGTCCGGGCACTAGTCATGTCAAGACAAGGAGGCTAATGTGTTCTGTTCCATTGTAGTTTGGGCATTAATCAAGCAAGACAAGAAGCTAGCATGACCGTCCAAGTCATAGTTCGGGTACTAGTTAAACAAGACATGAGGCTAATGTGTTATGTTCCATTATAGTCTTAGCATTAGTGAAGCAAGAATAACAAGAAGCTAGTATGACCGTCCAAGTCATAGTTCGGGTACTAGTTAAACAAGACAAGCAAGAATGAAAAGATCCTAGTATGTCCGTCCATTTCATAGTTCGGGTACTAGCCAAATAAGATAAGATGCACAAGAAACACACAAGACTAATAAGGTAATTGAACAAGATTGGTTAAAGCATGAACATAAGGCATGATTCAGTAAATGATATTCAAGGTTTTACATTCGATGTGTTGTCTTCGCTTCCACACTCTGATTATGTTGATTTGATGATGAACTGCACTACGCATGACCTATTGTTGTTATTACTATTGTTGGCTAGTAGCTCGTACTCGTTGAGTATTTCATACTCAGCCATACATATTGATGTCAGCAGGTTCATTGTTCGTTATATAGGCCCTGGATCCTTGGATCAAGGCAGTTCATGGAGAGTAGGAGCTTGCTCGGGATTGTTGTCCGGATATTAGGAGTCTTGGCATGTGGCCAATGGTTGGGTTGAGTGAGAGAGACATGTATTTTGGGTTTTACTTTTGAGAATATGTGTATCCTTTGAGTTGGTAAGTCGAGTTAAGGATTTATGTACATGTCTTAGTTTATCTTCAGGTATTGTAATCAATTACACTTGAAATACAGTTAAGTTATTAAAGAAATTTTCAGTTCCCTATTTAGTTTGCCTTGTATGCTCTTGTAGGATTGTTTGAAGGATAAGTTACGTCGCCAAAGTATCCTAACTCATAGGGGGTATTTTTGGGCGCGACACAATCTCCCACTTGCACTCAAAGCCAATCTCCTATGTATCTAATACCAATTGTCTCTAGCTATTTCTCAAACACCTTCTTAGTAAGTGTTTTAGTAAATGGGTCTGCCACGTTATCTACTGATACATTCTTGGATAACTCAATGTCTGCTCTCTTGACAATGTCTCGAATCAGATGGAATCTCCTTTCAATGTGCTTAGTCTTCTGATGTTCTCTAGGCTCTATGGCTTGAGCTACTGCACCACTATTATCACAATAATGTGTGATAGGAGATTCAATCGAGAAAACAACACCAAGTTTAAGAATGAACTTCTTTATCCACACTGCTTCCTTTGCAGCATCACATGCAATAATGTACTCTGCTTCAGTTGTTGAGTTAGCAATTGTTGTTTGCTTGTAACTCCTTCAACTAAAAGCTCCTTTCCCAAGAGTAAAGACAAATCCTGAGGTGGACTTTCTATCATCAACATCTGCCAAAAAATCTGAATCTGTGTACCCTACAACAGTCAGATCTTCTCTACTGTAAACCAAACAGTGATGCTTAGTCCTCCTCAAATACTTAAAAATGTGCTTAACTGCTGTCCAATGCTCAGGACCCAGGTTTGATTGATATCTACTCACGATACTCACTGCATGACAAATATCAAGTCTTGTGCACAACATAGCATACATGAGACACGTACTCGGCTACTTCTCTTTTCATGTTCCGCCACCAAAAGTGCCCCTTTAAGTTTTTATACATTTTGATACCTCCAGGTTGCACAGTATATTTGGAATGGTGGGCTTCATCGAAAATCTCTCTCCAGAGATCTACGTCGGCCGGGATACAAAGTCTACCCCTGAACGTGATTGCCCCATCACCGTTTGTGGTGAATTCATCACTTCCTTTGCTAACCATCTTATCATGGAAAGCAACAAACTCGGCATCCGCTACTTGCAACTCCCAGATCCGATCTAAGATACACGGCTTCACCGCGATATTTGCCATCAATGGCCCATGAGTAGGAGGACTGAAACTAATGTCGAGATTGGAGGCATCCTCCAATAATTTCCACTCTTGAACCATCATATATGCAACATGCCCGTGTGACTTCCAACTCAATGCATCCACCACCACGTTTGCTTTACCCCAGTGGTATTGGATGGAGCACTCATAATCTTTCAAAAATTCTACCCATCTTCTTTGCCTTAGATTCAGCTCTTTCTGGGAAAATAGATACTTCAGACTTTTTTGATCCGTGAACACTTCAAACTGCTCCCCATAGAGATAGTGCCGCCAAATCTTCAAAGTAAAAAAAACTGCAGCAAGTTCCAAATCATGAGTGGGATAATTCTTCTCATGTTCCTTCAATTGCCTTGAGGCACAGGCAATGACTTTACCGTGCTGCATGAGCACACATCTCAATCCCACGTCTAAGGCATCACTGTACACTACGAATCCACCACGCCTTGATGGCACTGTAAGGATGGGGGCTGTAGTGAGCCGCTTCTTCAACTCCATAAAGCTTGCTTCACACTTATCTCTCCACACAAACTTGGCATTTTTCCTAGTCAAACATCTGAGTGGTGCCACTAGACTGGAGAACCCCTCTACGAATCTCCGGTAATTGCTTACCAACCCAAGGAAGCTGGAGATCTCTGTGACACTCTTGGGCCTCGCCCAACTCATGACTGCCTCAATCTTCAATGGGTCAACTGAGATGCCCTCTGCAGATACGTGGCCAAGGAATGTCACCTCCTCTAGCCAGAATTCACACTTGCTTAATTTTGCATATAGCCTATGCTCTCTCATTGTCTCTAGAGTAAGGCAGAGGTCTCGTGCGTGATCTTCTCGTGTCTAGGAATACACCAAGATATCATCAATGAACACAACCACGCATCGATCTAGGTATGGTCGGAACACCTGGTTCATTAGATCCATAAGGGCTGCCGACACGTTAGTGAGGCCGAACGGCATCACTAAGTACTCGTAATGCCCATATCGAGTCCTAAATACAGTTTTGGGAACATCTTCCACCTTGATTCTCAACTAGTGGTAACCGGATCGAAGGTCGATCTTAGAGAAATACTTTGCTCCCTTTAGCTGGTCGAATAAGTCATCAATCCTGGGTAATGGATAACGATTCTTCACAGTGACTTTGTTTAATTGCCTGTAATCAATGCACATACGCATTGAGCCATCTTTCTTCTTCACAAATAGCACTAGGGCACCCCATGGTGAGACACTCGATCTTATGAATCCCAAGCTTTGTAATTCTTCCAACTGAGCCTTTAACTCCTTGAGTTCAATCGGGGCCATCCTATAGGGAGCCCTAGAGATCGGGGTAGTGCCGGGTGCAAGCTCTATCATGAATTCGATCTCTCTAACTGGAGGTAACCCAGGTAACTCCTCTGTAAAAACATCTAGAAATTTACTCACCATAGGAATGGTAGATGAGTCTTTTGCCTCCGGGTTTGCTAGACTCAATGCCGTGAAATGCACGATGTCTTTACTCCTCAATCCTCTGAAATGAAATGGCTTCCCTTCCACTGGCTTGAAATACACTGTCTTCTCAAAGCAAGCCACATGGACATGGTGAGCGGCTAGCCAATCCATCCCCAAAATGACATCAAAGTCTTGGAATCCAAGGATGACAAGATCGGCCACAAGCTCGTGATTCCCAACCTAAACCACACTGCCTCTATATACTCTGCTTGCTACAACTGTCTTGCCGAGCGGAGTCAAGATGGACAACTCTGATTCCAATTGACTAGGTTCTGTGGAAAATCCTTGGGAGAAACTCAGCGAGACAAATGAATGTGTCAACCCGGTGTCAATCAACACGCGAGCCAAACATTCATTAACTACTAATGCTCCTGAAATTTACAACTAACTAAATTCAATCCATGCAACAAGTATATATATATATATTTATATATAGCATGTGATACACAATATGCAAGTAAAACATAACCATAATCATCACTACTTAATTAAAACCTTAAACTCGTACCTTGCGGGACATCGTCTGATGCCAGTGCATCTCCCTCCATAAAAGTGAAGGCTCGCCCCTGCCTTACCTGGCGAGGTGGCGGTACAGACCTTGCTGTGAACGCATAAATTTACCGCCTTTCCTCCCCTCTCAACTCTAAGTATCGGAATAAGGTCCGGGAGTGGAGGAATAACGCTAAATCTATTTTTGAGAGTCGCCACCTACTTAGGGGAAGTAGGATCCCGAGATAAACCAAATGAGGGGGTCTACGGTCCAGAATAGTCTAGGTAAGAGATCCCTTTAGGTCCTGGGGAAGGGGTTAGGCACCCCAGGACCTCCATCCGATGATGGTAACCTACTCATTAGGTCTAAATCAAACACAAACAAAATCACTTAACATTTCCTAAAATTTTATTAATTTTGCTAATCGAAATCAAAAGGGGGTGTAAAAAAGTTTATTTTTGGTTGGGGTCGAACCCTGATTGGGCTGCCTACTTATCCGGTTAGTCGGAATCAGACCCTCATAGTAGTTCGGGGTCCATGACTGTTTTTATACTCGTTTCGGAGTGTGGTCACTTCCAACTCGTGTTTGAGTTGGGGAGGGGAAGTGGAATGAGATTTATGAATCTCACTCCGGGAGATGGCAGCGCAGCTAGGTGCTCATGGGGGAGCTCTAGGGGGCGTTCATTTATTAGGGTAAGTCTTTTTTTCATTTTGTGGGTTTTTAAATATTTTTGTTATTTTGTATTTTTTTGATTTTTTTTGTATTTTAATTTTGGCAAGTTTTAACTAGTCAAGGCTATCCTAAGTGCCCAAGGTAGGCAAAAGGAAAATAAAGTCTAAATGATTTTAATTATCTTAAAGGCAAAGAGCAGGGCGGATCAAGCGGCCTTAAACCAAAAGAGGCTATAGTTTAAATACGGACCCTGCTCTAGGTCCCAAGGGAGGATAGACCAGTACCTTTAATTTATTTTAATCTTTTTTATATTTTTTTGATTTTTTGTAAGACTAAGCTAACGGGGTAGGCCGTTATTTAGGGTGGAAAGTCATACCTAACTAAGTGCCCAATGTAGGCAAAATAGGAAAAGAAACGGCCTAAACCTATTGCACACACATGGATAAAGCACAATAAATAGATGGGTCTCAAGGGAAAGTTAATGGGCCAAGGCCCATTGACCACTAATGGTCAATTGGCTTTGGTCCGCTATCTTTCTAAGGTCTCGAGAAATAGGCCCTATCTAAGGGTCCGAAAGATTCAAATCTCCTACTCAAATTATGAACTATCAAAACATTATACAATAAAATAAAATAAAGAGGGAAAAGATATACCTGCGAGGGTTGTTAGGAGAGTTGATGACGATTGAGAAGTAGAAGGACCGCTCTATCTCTCAAAAAAAGAAAAAAACAAAAAATCCACAGAACAATGGATAACAAAATAATATTTAAAATAAACAAAAAAATGAGAGATAAGAGCACTGGAATGGAATTTTTTTCTCCTGCACAGATCAAGAACATAAGCAATTAATAATAATAATAAAATAATTAAAATCACTAGAATTTCCAAATGTATAAATCTAGATCTAGAAAAGTTGGGATGAGAGAGGGACAGGGACGAATGGAATTCTGGAGGTGGAACCTGCAAGGAGTGAGGTGGAGGGGAGATAAATCTGTAACTGGGAAAAAAAAGAGTTGCAGACCAAATTATGAACCAAAAATGAAGGTGAACAGACAACAGAGTAATTACATAGGTAAGAATGGAATCTCAACATATGCAAGGGCAACAATATCTGAAACATATACAGGAACACAGAGTTTCGGTACATACTAGAACAAAGAAAGGTGGCGATTGAAGCTACTGGTAATGTGAAAATAAAATAAAAATAAACATAAAATAAAAATAAAATAAAAAAATAATAATAAAAAAAAGGTAAAACACTAACAACAGTGAGGAAGAAGAAACGAACCAGAGACAGAACCTAGATCTAAATCTAAAGATCCAGATCATGTGATCTGGATCTGGAGATACAATGGACGAACAGTGATGAAATTCTGGGTATGAGGGCAGTACCTGAGAAGGGAGAGACACCCTATAAATTCGTTGGAATTGAAGCTCCAGACAGCTATAATATGAGATGGGAGTGAAGAGCCGCTGTATTCAAGGATTCCGACGAACACAGACGAATTCACAAATCTAGAATATCAAAAATGAGATGAATATGGAATGAAACCACAAAGATCACAAAAACTAAAAGAAAGAATTCCAAATCCAAAAGATCTAGATCAAGAAATCTAGAAATTTCAGATCAAGAACAGATCGACAGTAAAAAAAAAACTAAAAAAAATAAATGAAATAAGAAGTGAAATATAGGACCACGAACAAAGAAGCTCACCTCAGATGTGAAACGATGCTCGCCGGGGAAGCTGGTTCGCCGGAGAAGACGGTTGGAGATCTAAATCTCCTTGGTTTTGAAGAAACCGTAGAGATGGTGGTTCGATTTTCCGGCGAAGATGACCGGAAATCAGCTGCAATGGGATTAGGATCGAACTCAACCCGGACTGAGATCTTTACGGACTGTGAAATGAGTATGCCAGAGTGAAAACACTGTGAGGAAGATGGGGACTGCAACCCGCCGGAGAGATCGGGGTTCAGGCGTGATGGTGAGCCTGTCGCCGGACTGAGGTTGCCTTGGAGCAGAGATGTGCTTGGTGATCTACCGTTTTTGCTAAAGAAGGAGAAAAGAGAGGAGAGAAATCGGGAAGAGATGGGGCTACTAACCGACTGAGGTTAGGGTTTGAAAACCCTCCCCTTGGTTTATATAGTAGTGGGTTT
Organism: Tetracentron sinense; assembly: GCA_015143295.1. Lineage (NCBI taxonomy): Eukaryota > Viridiplantae > Streptophyta > Magnoliopsida > Trochodendrales > Trochodendraceae > Tetracentron > Tetracentron sinense. Next base: position 5,346,262 of record CM026553.1, on the reverse strand, counting down.
TTGGGCTTGGACGTTGTAGGCTTGGGTTTTGGGCTTTAGAAGACCATTGAACTTGGGGTTTGGTTGGTAGGAGTTGAATGGGGTTTGGTCTTGGTCTTGGTCTTGGACTTGGACTTGGACTTGGACCTCTCTCCAACTCTCTCGATCTCTCTCCCAACAAATAATCAAAACAAAATGAAAAATAAATTAAAGAAATATATAAACATAATTAATTAAATTAAATTAGAAAAAGGATTTTAGAGGTGTAAAAATGGGGTGTTCACAGTTGCCCCTCTTTGTCGGAGAGTGTTGGCAATTGAACGACAAAGACTGAAACACCGTCATTTTTACACACTGAAAACCTGAAAAATTTTATGAAAATCAAATATGAAATAAAGGGAAAATAAATTCTAACCCTAGTTGAACTTGCCAAAATTAATAGATGGAGTGATGGGTAGTAGTTTATGAGCTCATTGCGGAGGACTGCTGGGGAAAATGGGTGTACATGGACCATGGATTGATGGATTGTTGGGGAAAATTATTGTAACTGAAACATGGATTGAAGGGAGCTCGCGAACCCTAACGGATGGAGACTGATATGGTGTCCGGAGCGAGGGGATTGATGGTGACATCGCCTTCAATGTCAACCGACAAAAGAGAGGATGACATCGCCTTGAATGTCAACCGACGAGATGGGGAGCGGACATCGCCTTGGAATGTCAGCCGAAAAGATTGATGGTGACATCGCCTTGAATGTCAACCAAAAGAGATAGATGGTGATATCGCCTTGAATTGTCAACCGAAAGGGTTGATGGTGACATTACCTTGAATGTCAACCAACGAAATAGAGGGTGACATCGCCTCGAATGTCAATCAACGAGATGGGGATGACATCGCCTTGAATGTCAACCGAGAGGATTGATGGTGACATCGCCTCGAATGTCAACCAAAAGGATAGATGGTGACATCGCCTTGAATGTCAACCAAAAGGATTGATGGTGACATCGCCTTCAATGTCAACCGAAAAGATTGATGATGACATCGCCTTGAATGCCAACCAAAGAGATGGGAGATGACATCGCCTTGAATGTCAACCGAACGGATTGATGGTGACATCGCCTTGAATGTCAACCAATGAGATAGAGGGTGACATCGCCTCGAATGTCAACCAACGAGATGGGGATGACATCGCCTTGAATGTCAATCGAGAGGATTGATGGTGACATCGCCTCGAATGTCAACCAAAAGGATTGATGGTGACATCGCATTGAATGTCAACCAAAAGGATAGATGGTGACATTGCCTTGAATGTCAACCGACAGGATTGATGATGATGACATCGCCTTGAATGTCACCCAACGGAATGATGGTGACATCGCCTTGAATGTCAACCAAAAGGATTGATGGTGACATCGCCTTCAATGTCAACCAAAAAGATTGATGATGACATCGCCTTGAATGCCAACCAAAGAGATGGGAGATGACATCGCCTTGAATGTCAACCGAACGGATTGATGGTGACATCGCCTTGAATGTCAACCGAAAAGATGAATGTACAAAAATACGATTGGTTAGAACAGTGTCCGCTTCATTGTTTAGTCGCAATCGTATGTGACGTTATTTGTCGTGATGATTGCTGGCGAAAGGAAACCGCTGTAGTCAGACCATGCAACCCAAAACAAAATTTCTGATTTTTCTGAAAATGTTGAATTTTATTTTGAAAGATGACTTTTGCAACCATGCGAAATACTATACTCTGCCTTCGAATCTGCAAGGGAATTGCCTTTTGGATGTAGCATTTGGAGATCATGAAAACATTTGGTGTTTTCGGACAGTACAGTATCACCAAGAGAAAACAGGACTTTATTGATCATTATTGTACAGGATAAGTAAAACTAAGTTTGGTCTCACCACGTGCTATATTGGCACTACACAGAGTCTTGTGAACAAATGGATTGTTGAGACAAATCTGATTTGCTTGAGAAGTGACGCGCGCATGGTCTTCTACAGATTTCGCTATTGAACTGTTTTTCAACTTTTTCCTTTTTTTGCCCTTGGAATGACCAAGTCACGGGTTTGCATAATTTTTGCGCGATGAGGCCGTTTCCGGTTTTCACTCATGCCTGTGAAATTGATCAAATTATTTTCCCTCTTTTGCCCCTAGTCACAAGACTAGAGCTGGGGTTCGCATGATTTTTGCGCATTGAGGCCGTTTCCGGTTTTCACTCATGCCCGCAATTTATATGAAGTACGATTCTGCTCTTATTACAGTGACTGATTGCCTGAAAAATTGATGCACAAATGGTCTTTTCCACAATTCGCTGTTTGGACCACTTTCAACTTTTTTCCCTTTTTTACCCTTGGAATGACCAAGTCACAGGGTTCGCATTATTTTTGCGCGATGAGGCCGTTTCCGGTTTTCACTCATGCCTGCGAAATTGATCAAATTATTTTCCCTCTTTTGCCCCTAGTCACAAGACTAGAGCTGGGGTTCGCGTGATTTTTGCGCAATGAGGCCGTTTCCGATTTTCACTCATGCCCGCGATTTATTTTATATAGAGGCTTTACTCCCTTCATTGCCTTGAATGCCAGTGTTCTACCTCGGATACTATTCTGGTGACTGCTTGTACTCTTAGTCTCTAAGGGATCTAGGAGGACTTGAGATGGGACGAAACGTTGGCTGAGGGGACTAAAAGTTTGGGACATCCTTTCTGCTTATCGGAATTCTGTCTTTTCTTGAACACCTCTTGATTGATTTTTTTTTCTTTTTCTTTCAATCAACCTCTCTATTCCTGTTTTTTTTTTTTTTTTTTTTTTTTTTTTTTTTTTTTTTTTTTTTTTTTAATGTTTTTGAATTAGAGCTACTTTGTCCAAATGGTTTGAAAATTTGACCGCACCTGATTTCCAGGTTGCCTACGTACCTTTTCCAGGATCAGGTCATGACGTAGTTCATAGCAGACTAAGTGCAAGGTGTCCCGATAAAAGGTTTTTGAAAAAGAGGTTATTAGGCTCGAAGGGTTAACTAACGAACTTTATTGATATATTGTAGGTGTTACATGATTTATAGGGAGAGCAGGTACCAAAAACGGCCTCCTATCATGTCTCAAAGAAGCTAAGAGTACAAGCAGCTATCAGATAGAATCCTAAGCATAATACTTCTTAACTTTATCTACGTTGATTGGCTCAGGAAGATCCTCATCATCCATACGTCCAAGTCGAAGGGCGCCTCCTGAGAACTTTTCCCTGACAATGTATGGGCCTTCGTAGTTTGGTGTAAATTTCCCTCTCGGATCTGGACGATTTGGCAACAATTTCTGAAGAACAAGGTCACCAACCTCAATATTTCTGGGCTTGACCTTCTTATTAAATGCCCTAGCCATACGCTTCTGATAGGCTTGACAGTGATCTATGGCTTTCAGTCGTTTTTCTTCAATCAGATGCAACTGTTCGTATCTGGCTTGTGCCCATTCTGATTCTTCAAGTTCTGCTTCCATTAGCACTCGTAATGACGGAATTTCTACCTCAATAGGCAAGACAGCTTCCATACCGTATGCTAATGAGAATGGTGTCGCACCAGTCGAAGTGCGAATCGACGTTCTGTAGGCCATGAGTGCGTAGGGGAGCATTTCATGCCAGGCAGAGTGCCTAATTGCCATTTTCTCGATGATTCGCTTCATATTTTTGTTTGCGGCTTCGACTGCGCCATTGGCTTGAGGTCTGTAAGGTGTAGAATTATGATGCTGGATTTTGAATCTCTGGCAGAGTTCAGTCATACCTTTGTTGCAGAAATTGAGAGCATTATCTGTGACGATCTCATACGGAACCCCATATCTGCAAATGATATCTTTCTTGAAAAACCGCTGAACAACTGAGGCTGTGACATTAGCAAAAGAGGCCGCTTCAACCCATTTTGTGAAATAATCAATAGCAACAAGAATAAACCGATGACCGTTTGATGCTTTCGGCGTGATGGGCCCAATGACATCTATGCCCCAAGTTGAGAAAGGCCAAGGTGCAGTAAGATTGTGCAATGTAGTAGGCGGTGCATTGATTCGGTCTGCGTAAATCTGGCATTGATGACATTTTTGCACATGACGACAGCAATCGGATTCCATAGTAGTCCAATAGTACCCCAATCTAAGAATCTTCTTTGACAGCATTAACCCGTTCATGTGGGGACCACAAACTCCCCCGTGAACTTCTTCAACCACTCGTGCTGCTTCCTTTTTATCAAGGCATCTCAACCAAATCAAATTGGGTGACCTCTTGTATAACACTCCTCCTGAAAGAACAAACTGCATAGAGAGTCTTCTGATTGCTCGACGATCTGTTTTGGTGGCTTCCAGAGGAAAAGTGCCGTCATCCAAGTATTGCTTGATATCTGTGTACCATGGCTTGTCATCTGGGCGCTCTTCTATAACTAGACAATAAGCTGGCTGGTCTTGTTGCTGAATCTCAATAGGCCAAATTAGACTTCCTTTAGGAAATTTAACCATCGCCGCTAGGGTCGCAAGAGCATCGGCGAATCTGTTATGCGTCCTACACCTGTGATTGAAAGTGATCCTTTTGAACTTAGTGATTAAAACATTGAGGCATGCCAGATACGGAATCAGATTTTCTTCCTTGATTGCCCATGACTCATTAGCTTGACAAATTACCAGTGATGAATCACCATAAACATCAATCTCTTCTATGCCAATACAGTGTGCTTCTCTGAGTCCAGCTATGCATGCCTCGTATTCTGCAGTATTATTTGAACATCTGAACTTCAGCTTGACTGAGATAGGAAGATGAGCTCCTCTTGGCGAGATTAAGACGGCTCCTGCCCCATTCCCATGTTGGTTTGCGGCTCCATCAAAGTACATCTCCCATCCAATATAATCAGGATCTTCTGGTTCTAAACTTAGAATAGCTTCATCCGGAAACTGGTCATGCACTGAAACATAGTCGGACGATGGGTTATATGCCAAATGATCAGCAATTGCTTGCCCCTTGATTGATTTCTGCGTCATGTATGTGATGTCAAATTCTGATAACATCATGAGCCATCTGGCTGTTCTTCCTGAAGTAGCAGGCTTCTCCAGTATGTACTTGAGCGGATCCATTCTTGATACCAAAATCACAGGATAGGACAATAAGTAATGTCGTAAGCGCTGGGTAGCCCAAACCAATGCTAGACAAGTCCTCTCTAATGCATTGTACTTCTCCTCGTATTCATGCAAACGCTTACTGATGTAATAAATGGCCTGTTCCTTTCTGCCTGATTCATCATGCTGAGCTAGCACACAACCCATTGAAGTTTTTTGGATGGAGATATACATTAAAAGTGGTCGTCCGGGTGTTGGAGGGACAAGCACGGGTGGATTGAGAAGATATTGCTTGATTTTATCAAAGGCCTGTTGACATTCATCTGACCAGACTGTCGGCACATTCTTTCTAAGCAATTTGAAAATCGGCTCACAAATCGGAGTAAGCTGTGCAACAAAACGACTGATATACTGAATCCTGCCCAGAAATCCTCGAATTTTCCTTTTCTGTCTAGAGGTGCAGGCATCTCGCTGATAGCTCTTGCTTTAGCTGGATCGACTTCAATTCCTCTTTTACTGACAATGAAACCAAGAAGTTTTCCTGAACGTTGTTCCGAACGTACATTTTGCCGGATTTTAGTCTTAGACCCAAAGACTCTGAGCCTCTATCACATCAATTTCTTTCAAATCTTCTGGGTGATCTTAGCCAATGGGGATTTGACAATCATGTCGTCTACATAAACCTCTGTACTCTTGGCATCATATCATGAAATAATGCGGTCATTGCCCTTTGATACGTTTTTGCCCCTGCATTTCTTAAGCCCAAATGGCATGACCTTGTAACAGAAAGTGCCCCAAGGGGTAATGAACGAGGTCTTTTCCATATCCTCTTCGGCCATTTTGATCTGATTATAACATGAGAACCCATCCATAAAGATAAGGTTTCATGTCCAGCTGTATATCGACAAGGATGTCTATGTGAGGAAGTGGAAAATATCTTTTGGACTGGCCTTGTTCAAGTTTCTATAATCAATGCACATTCTGACCTTGCCATCTTTCTTAGGCACTGGTACGATATTGGCTAGCCATTCTGGGTAAGTTGCCACTGCTAGAAAACCTGCACTTATTTGCTTCTCGATCTCCTCTTTAACCTTCTGAGACCATTCTGGCCTTAATCGCCTGAGCTTCTGCTTAACTGGTTTTACCCCTGGGTTCAATGGCAATCTGTGGACTACTAATCCTGGATCAAGGCCGGGCATGTCCGCATATGACCAAGCAAATACATCAATGTAACTTTTGAGGAAATCAATCATAGCGCTCCTTTGCTCAGGACTCATTGTAGTGCCAATCTTCACACACTTAGGATCATCTTCGGATCCGAGATTTATGGTCTCGGTGTCCTCCTCATTAGGTTTACATATCCCTTCGTACTGTTCAAGGAGGTCGAGGATCTCTTGTGGAGATTCCTCCTCTTCCTCTTCGTCATACTCTACTTCCAAAAATTCAAGATTGATTTCATGATTTGAGTTAGCTTTATCCTGGGCAATTCCCTGGCAAACCAATAAGCTCGGTCTTAGTATTTGAGGTTTTTTTTTTTTTTTTTTTTTTTTTTTTTTTTTTTTTGGTGACTTCAGATCACTAAGCCTTTTTGGAGACTTAGGTCATACCATCAGGAGCCAAAATTTTATATATATACAAAAGGAAACAAGTCTTGAGACAAAGAAATGAATTTCATTGATTTTCTGATGTTTTGTAATATTTACAAAGATGCGTAAAGCAAAAGACTATTGACTATTTTGAAATGACTAACAAAGCCGCCTAGAAAATAAAATCTTGGTTTTTCTCTTTTTGACCTAAAGATGAAAAGAACAAATAAAGAAAAGAAAATGGGTCATGGTCTGACTAGTCCGACCTTCTTTCCCTGCCTTCCTCTGGCTGCTTCAACCGTGATGGGATCGGTCCACCATACGAGAGGAGAGGAACTGGCTCGTATGAGCGGAACAGAACTGGATGATGCTTGCGAAGCACTGGAGAGGGTGCACACTGGTTCCTCTGCGTGTAATCATATGTTGACTGCATCTTCAACAGCGAGTTCCTAAAACAATTGAGCCACCTCGACATTTCAAGAAACCTTGCAGGATCGTCCTTTGACTGAGATTTGGGTGCAGGGTTGACAGTTGGCTCTGGGTCTGTTCCTCAAACGGAAGGTTTTTATAGATTTCAAAAATCAGATGGCCTGGGGGTACTGGTAGGAACGGTAACAGATAGGGGAGGGGGAGGCATCGACTCACTGATGATTTTCCTTTAGTCAGCTTGTTCAAGAAGCTTTCCCACACTTGGTTTGTTACCTTATTCCGAAAACGAGGTGGTTGTAGCGAGGTGCTACATACGCCTATTAGTCCTTGGTGGTGGGCGCCCAAACCCAAACCTGGTCTGGTACTTCATTTTGCCATTATCCTCATGTGCTTGGTTATTTTCCTTTTCTTGCTTTCAAGCTGAGCTATACAAAGTAACGCTCAAACTGGTAAGTCCATAAAAGCTGATGCCCCTGTGTCCCAGTTCTTGACATCCCCAAAGGAACTCGCTAAAGATTCTGTCGGAATCACAAGCAGTGGTCACGTGAATTGAACTTAATTCTCTGATGGAAGGACGCGGGAGGCTCCGGCCAGTGGATCCCCGGCATGCAAGAAGAGAGTGAAAGAAAGCTGGCAATAACACTTGAAAAGTGGTTCAAAATCTGATGGCCCATGGAATGTTTAAGGCGACATCTCACGTTTTGACGAGTGAATTGTCGAAGCCGATGTCATAGGTCTTTCTGACAGGGATGATTATCCATTCCCAAACCTTCTAAAAGTAGTCAAGTTCAAGTTATTCTTAAACAAATAAAAATACAACAAAGGTTATTACGAGGACTATGATTGTACCATTCAATACCACCCGGGTAAAGCAAATGTAGTGGCAGATGCTTTGAGTAGAAGACCTGACAAGGGTTGTTAGCACATATTGTTGGTTCAAGAATGGAGGTTACTAGAAGGATTTGGCAATCTGGACATCAGTGTGCATGACCTGTTCCGGTACTACCTTGGCAAATGGTTACGGTCGGCCGTACATTAGAGATTTGATACAAGAATATTCAAAGCCCATGGATGCAGATGTTGGCTTATGGACAAGGAAGTTTGCTACAGGTTAATGAGGACTTCTCTCTCACTAGTCGGGGTGCTATCACATTCAAGGGAAGACTGTGCGTCCCAGCCAATGCAGATCTTCGAAGAGAAATTTTGGATGAAGCACACCGTTCGATGTACACAGTGCACCCAGGGGGTACAAAGATGTACCGGAACCTCAAGAGTCACTTTTGGTGGCGGAATATGAAGAGGGAGGTTGCGGAATATGTGGCACGGTGCTTAGTGTGCCAACAGGTGAAAGCAGAACACATGCGACCCGCCGGTCTATTGCATTCCCTTCCGATTCCCGAGTGGAAATGGGAGAACATATCCATGGATTTCATAGTTGGCTTGCCAAAGACGGCAAGGGGCTCAGATGCGATATGGGTAGTAGTGGATCGTTTGACAAAGTCCGCTCATTTCTTACCCTACCGAACTACTTTCAACTCAAGTCAGTTGGCTGCACTATACATTAAGGAAGTAGTTAGATTGCACGGAGTGCCTGTTAGTATTGTGTCGGATCGGGATCCAAGATTCACGTCAAGATTTTGGAAAAGTTTCCAGGAGGCTATGGGTTCCCGACTCGATTTCAGCACCGCTTTTCATCCACAGACGGATGGACAAACCGAGAGAGTGAACCAAGTCATTGAAGACATGCTTCGGGCTTGTATGTTGGATTTCAGAGGCAGTTGGGAAGAGCACTTTCCATTGGTTGAATTTGCCTATAATAACAGCTATCAGGCAAGTATTCAAATGGCACCATTTGAGGCCTTGTATGGGCGAAGTTGTAGGTCTCCTCTCTATTGGGATGAGGTAGGCGAAAGGAAAGTACTTGGTCCGGAGTTGATTGAGCAAACTGCAAACACAGTCAAGATCATCCGGGATCGATTGAAAGCCGCTCAAGATCGCCAGAAAAGTTATGCGGACACACGCCGTAGGGACTTGGAATTTCAAGTAGGGGATCAAGTTTTTGTGAAAGTATCTCCTAGCAAAGGGATCATGAGATTTGGGAAGCGAGGCAAGCTCAGTCCTCGGTATGTTGGGCCTTTTGAGATTATCACACGGGTTGGTGAAGTTGCTTATCGAGTAGGTCTTCCACCTCACATGGCTACAGTTCATAACGTCTTCCATGTGTCCATGCTTCGGAAGTATCTTGCGGATCCTTCGCATGTCATAGACTTGGAACAGTTGGAGATTCGAGAGGACCTCACCTTGATTGAAAAGCCAGTCCAGATTTTAGATCGAAGAAATCAGGTGCTTCGCAACAAGACAATCCCTTTGGTTCTTGTGCAATGGCAACACCATGCTCGGGAAGAAGCTACATGGGAGCGTGAAGCCGAAGTCAAAGCAAAGTACCCAGAATTACTTGAATGAGTTTCTGTGTGAAGTCTGTATATGACTTGTAATGTCCTTTTTGATTTGTAATGCACGTAGTGTCTGAATTTCGAGGACGAAATTTTTAAAGGGGGGGAGGATGTAGAGCCCCAGACTTTTTCATGCTTAATACATGACACTTTCGTTGTCATCTTGCCTTTTAAGAGGTATGATTAATAAATGAGGAAGAATTTGGAAATTTTGAAATGTCAGAATTGTTCCTCTTCGAAGTACGAACACAACGCAAGTTGAATCGTCAAAATCGGACGAACGAGTCAAAAGATATGGCCAAAACAGTCTGTACCTGTAGGAAATCGTAGCACAGACAACGTACTCTGATAACGTATATTGTGTGCATCCGTTGTACAACTCACCACGGGCACGTTGTGCAGCTCACCACGGGTACGTTGTACAACTCACCACGGGCACGTTGTACAGCTCACCACGGGTACGTTGTACAACTCACCACGGGCATGTTATACATGAGACAATGGCACTATTCATGGCACCACGAGTGGCACTATTCATGGCACCACGAGTTGCACTATTCACAGCACCACGAGTTGGCACTATTCATGGCACCACGAGTTGCACTATTCATGACACCACGAGTGGCACTATTCATGGCACCACGAGTTGCACTATTCACAGCACCACGAGTTGCACTATTCATGGCACCACGAGTTGGCACTATTCATGGCACCACGAGTCGCACTATTCATGGCACCACGAGTTGGCACTATTCATGGCACCACGAGTTGCACTATTCATGGCACCACGAGTGGCACTATTCATGGCACCACGAGTTGGTACTATTCATGGCACCACGAGTTGCACTATTCATGGCACCACGAGTTGCACTATTCACAACACCACGAGTTGCACTATTCATGGCACCACGAGTTGCACTATTCACAACACCACGAGTTGCACTATTCATGGCACCACGAGTCGCACTATTCATGGCACCACGAGTTGGCACTATTCATGGCACCACGAGTTGCACTATTCATGGCACCACGAGTTGCACTATTCACAACACCACGAGTTGCACTATTCATGGCACCACGAGTTGCACTATTCACAACACCACGAGTTGCACTATTCATGGCACCACGAGTGGCACTATTCATGGCACCACGAGTTGGCACTATTCATGGCACCACGAGTTGCACTATTCATGGCACCACGAGTTGGCACTATTCATGGCGCCACGAGTTGCACTATTCATGGCGCCACGAGTTGCACTATTCATGGCACCACGAGTTGCACTATTCACAGCACAATGTGTTCAGCACTATTCACGGTCCTCGGGTCATTGCAGAAATCCCAGTAAGGGTATTACGGTCTTTTGGTCAGTTCACTCTTACCTTAAGAGTTTAACCCAAGCCTTTAGGGCTTCATTCGACACTTAGAGAGTTTGAGAGAATAGGAGAAAAGGGAGAAGGCGATTCCGACCTAGGGTTTCCATTTTGGAGAGAAATCAAAGGGTTTTGAGACCCTAGATCAACCTCCAGCCCATTTTTCTTCAAGATCAAGGCACAAACTCGTGAGGAGCATCTCCTCAAACTAGGGCAGCAGCTACACAGTCGTTTTGGAAAGGGGTTTCTTCCTCATTTCTTCAAGGTCGGTGCTTCTTACTACCCTCCTAGTTATAGTTCCTCTTTCCCCTTCTTTTCTCTTCATTTTCTTTCATTTACACATGTGCTATGAGATGGATAAATGGTAAATGGTGAATGGTGAATGGTGAATGGAGATGGAATGGGCGATTGGATGCCAATGGTTGTGTGTGATGAACAAATGGGGAAGGGCATTGTTCCAATAATGAATGTACATGTATGATTTGAGTAAAACTCATCTAGAAAAGCATGGTGTAGGGTAAATCCATAATGAACACACCATGTTTGATGAAATGCCAAGGTGAACACAGTGAGCTGAAAATCTGGAAATGCATGCCTAATAAATGATGAATATTGCTAGGGACTATGATAGTGTGTTTCCTGTTTTCCCCATAATGCTATGAATATTACATTACTCAATCTTTGATGCTATATGTGTTGTGAAATTACCCAAATGTCATCTTTAAATTTGAATGCAAGTATGTACACGGTTTCCACGAGCACGGCATGCATGGCATGATTTATCGAGGTTTTCAAGAACATGGTTAGAGGTGGGACATATCCTACGATATGTTTTACCTCGCTTTTCACAAGAAGACAAGAACCAACATTCCACGAGGGGTCTCCCCTCACTCACAAGTGCATATCATGAAGAAGGGTCTCCCTTCCCTCGCAAGTACATACATATCATAAAGAAGGGTCTCCCTTCCCTCGCAAGTGCATTGCATAAAGAAGGGTCTCCCTTCCCTCTCAAGGCATCTCACAAGGACACCTCACAAGGATATCTCACAAGTTACATGATCACAAGCAAGCACGCATGACATGCATGACATGACACGACATACAAGAATCAAGCAAGATAGACATGACAAGCTTTCAAGTACAAAAAGATATTTCAAGTCAAGTCAAGTGCACGATGTTTCAAGAGGATTTATCGGTTTTCTACGAATTACAAGCATGATTATAAACTGCTTTACTTCCTTGTATGATGTGAATTGTTTCCGTTTGACATATATGAATTGCTCCTGATTATGTATTGCTATTTCTACGCTATAATTGTTGGTTAGTATTTAGTACCCGCTGAGTATTCCATGCTCAGCCGTACTTCTTATGTCGGCAGGTTCTGAGGGAGCTGCTGCCCCATTTGATGTTTGTGTTCCTGGTCCATGGGTGGAAGAGGAGTACGCCGAGGAGCCTTTGGAGGAACCTCCCGTAGAGGGTTATCAGTAGGTGGTGATTAGATTCTGAGTGGATTAGCTGTGGGTGAGATGAGAGTTAGATTTATGTATTTTGGCGGGCATGTCAGCACTTTCGTATGGATTACTTTTTGTATAAACTTGGATTTGTGTATGTATATACATAGAGGTTTGGTAGTCTTCCGCTGTGCTATGTTAGAGTATGTTTCCACTGTTTATATCCTCTATTGTATATGCTCTGTGGGTTTTGCAGGTTAGTTGTCAAGCAAGTCATGATTAGTCATCCAAAGTTCACTCTAACTCCTAGGGTGGGTTTTGGGTCGCGACACTATGAAGACATGATTTAGGGATTTTTCCCAATTTGATGAATTTGCTAACTTGTCCTATATGTTTAGTTAAAACCTCACATGTCTATAGAAATGGTTGAATGCTATATAATGTTCTCCATAATTTAAATGCTTTCTATAATTTTCATGATGCTTATACTACTCTATGCATTGTATTTAATATTTCAAAATGCTTTTAATGACTACTATGATATTCACAATTACTCTATGATGCTCACAAGCACTATGCACATGTATGAGGATAACATGAAGATGGATCAATTGCCCTACATGTTTTTCTTTAAATCCCCCATGTCTATGAAAATGTAAGAAATGCTATAAGATGCTTTATTTTTGCATGTCACCATGATATCACCAATTGCTATGCAAGAGCACGTACGCACGTATGCATGCATGAACCGAGCTTTTCTAATTATAAATATACATACGAGAATCAACAAGAGCAAAATACTTGATTCACGACAAGGGTAGGGCATATCCCGAGGATATGTCATACTTGGCTCACAAGAAAAACAAGCAAGTTAATTTGCTAGTGTGTTCCATTCCACCATAGTCCGGGCACTAGTCAAGTAAAGACAAGGATGCTAATGTGTTCCGTTCCATCATAGTCAGGGCATTTGTACACAAGTGAAATAACTAGTGTGTTCCGTTCCACCAGAGTCCGGGCGCTAGTCATGTCAAGACAAGGAGGCTAATGTGTTCTGTTCCATTGTAATTTGGGCATTAATCAAGCAAGACAAGAAGCTAGCATGACCGTCCAAGTCATAGTTCAGGTACTAGTTAAACAAGACAAGAGGCTAATGTGTTCTGTTCCATTATAGTCTTAGCATTAGTGAAGCAAGAATAACAAGAAGCTAGTATGACCGTCCAAGTCATAGTTCGGGTACTAGTTAAACAAGACAAGCAAGAATGAAAAGATCCTAGTATGTCCGTCCATTTCATAGTTCGGGTACTAGCCAAATAAGATAAGATGCACAAGAAACACACAAGACTAATAAGGTAATTGAACAAGATTGGTTAAAGCATGAACATAAGGCATGATTCAGTAAATGATATTCAAGATTTTACATTCGATGTGTTGTCTTAGCTTCCACACTCTGATTATGTTGATTTGATGATGAACTGTACCACGCATGACCTATTGTTGTTATTACTATTGTTAGCTAGTAGCTTGTACTTGTTGAGTATTTCATACTCAGCCATACATATTGATGTCAGCAGGTTCACAGTTCGTTATATAGGCCCTGGATCCTTGGATCAAGGCAATTCATGGAGAGTAGGAGCTTGCTCGGGATTGTTGTCCGGATATTAGGAGTCTTGGCATGTGGCCAATGGTTGGGTTGAGTGAGAGAGACATGTATTTTGGGTTTTATTTTTGAGAATATGTGTATCCTTTGAGTTGGTAAGTCGAGTTAAGGATTTATGTACATGTCTTAGTTTATCTTCAGGTATTGTAATCAATTACACTTGAAATACAGTTAAGTTATTAAAGAAATTTTCAGTTCCCTATTTAGTTTTCCTTGTATGCTCTTGTAGGATTGTTTGAAGGATAAGTTACGTCGCCAAAGTATCCTAACTCATAGGGGGTATTTTTGGGCGCGACACAATCTCCCACTTGCACTCAAAGCCAATCTCCTATGTATCTAATACCAATTGTCTCTAGCTATTTCTCAAACACCTTCTTAGTAAGTGCTTTAGTAAATGGGTCTGCCACGTTATCTACTGATACATTCTTGGATAACTCAATGTCTCCTCTCTTGACAATGTCTCGAATCAGATGGAATCTCCTTTCAATGTGCTTAGTCTTCTGATGTTCTCTAGGCTCTATGGCTTGAGCTACTGCACCACTATTATCACAATAATGTGTGATAGGAGATTCAATCGAGAAAACAACACCAAGTTTAAGAATGAACTTCTTTATCCACACTGCTTCCTTTGCAGCATCACATGCAATAATGTACTCTGCTTCAGTTGTTGAGTTAGCAGTTGTTGTTTGCTTGTAACTCCTTCAACTAAAAGCTCCTTTCCCAAGAGTAAAGACAAATCTTGAGGTGGACTTTCTATCATCAAAATCTGCCAAAAAATCTGAATCTGTGTACCCTACAACAGTCAGATCTTCTCTACTGTAAACCAAACAGTGATGCTTAGTCCTCCTCAAATACTTAAAAATGTGCTTAACTGCTGTCCAATGCTCAGGACCCAGGTTTGATTGATATCTACTCACGATACTCACTGCATGACAAATATCAAGTCTTGTGCACAACATAGCATACATGAGACTTCCCACTACAGATGCATATAGGCAATGGTTCATCTGCTCTCTTTCATCATCAATCTTTGGAGACTTTGATTTGTAGAGACTAATTCCATGCCAAAAGGGTAAAATCCCTTTCTTGGAATTTTTCACGCTATATTTGTGCAATATCTTATCAATATAATTGACTTGGGATAATCCCAACATCCTTTTCTTTCGATCTCTAAACAATTTAAGACCAAGAATATAGGAGGCTTCACCAAGGTCCTTCATAGCAAAGTTACATGGCAACCAAATTTTAATAATAGATAACATTCCTACATCATTCCCAATGAGTAGAATATCATTTACATAAAGATCTAGCAAATTTATTGCACTCCAGTTAACCTTTTGGTACATACATGCCTCATCCATGTTGTGGTGAAAATCAAACGATTTGATTGATTCATCAAAATGGATGTTCCAACTCCAAGAAGCTTGTTTAAGACCATAAATGGATTTTATCAATTTGCATACATTATTATTTTGGCCATGGAGTTCGAAACCTTCGGGCTGGTCCATATAAATATCCTCTTGAATGTTTCCATTCAAGAAAGCGGTTTTGACATCCATCTTCCAAATTTCATAATCATGGTAAGCTGCAATTGATAACAGAATTCTGATTGACTTAAGCATTGCTACTGATGAAAAGGTTTCCTCATAGTTGATACCAGCTCTTTGACTGTAACCTTTTGCCACAAGCCATGCTTTATAGGTCTCTACCTTTCCATCGGATCCACATTTTGTCGCGACCCAAAATACCCCCTAGGAGTTAGGGATACTTTAGCTCGTGACCGCCATATCATACCATCTCGTATGACACATAAGGCATATATACCAACCTGTCAGAGTACACAAGTTATAACAAATAGCGGAAACAAAGCGAAAATAGTTTATAATAAAACACTCCTATCGTTAGGTTCAAGTCTGAACCAACATAACATGTCCAAAAGATGGAGTGGACAAGTCCTACTCTCAACAAACACAAAATATCTTCTCTTATCTCTCTCAATAAAATTCTAGAATGGGCTACCTATCTAGTACTCCTTCATCCTGACGATGATCCATAGTAGGCTCCGGCTCATAGTACTCTTCCTCTATCCAAGACTCTGAACCACAAATGTTGAAAGAAACACGTGTACCTGCCAAAGTCAATAGTTTGGCTAAGCATGGAATACTCAGTCATATACAAACTACTAGTTAACAATGAATAATATCATGAACATGCAAAAGCATAGAGCGTAGAATCCTTGAAAGTAATTTACCAAAAACCATTTCCTTTACCGAGTTCATGTGAAAACAAAACCATGTAAATCTTGTGAAGTCATATGATATTCAAAGTCTTGTGAGTTCTTGTGAATTCTTACAATAGTTGGGATTCCTTGTAAGCATGCGAGATCTAAGTAAGCATGAATTTCTTGTGAGCTTGTGAACTTGTGAGACATGACTACTTGTGAGTTCATGTATAGTAGGATTCCTTGTGAGCTTTGAAACGATCTTATAGCACCAACCCAAAGTTTGGCCGTATCAATTACCAACCCACTATTTGGCCTTATCAATGCTTACGAACTTGTGAGATTCCTTTTACCAAAAACCTTGCTTATGAACTTTATAAAAACACAGTTCTTGTGAGAAATCATCGAATCATGCAAGACTTGTGAACATAGAGTGCTTGTGAACATCATGGTTGATTTAGAAAGCTTGTAAACATAGAATCATATTTATAGAAATCAATACTAGTAATAGCTTACATCTCATAGCAAAATCATCATCCAATTCATCCAAGAACATACTGTGCAACAAGGTTTTTCTTAAAAAGCATTACACAAGGGTAGATAGTAGAGTGTATCTACCTTTTAAAAAGAACACCTTTCAAGCTAGAAAAACTTTGAGAAAGCTTTGATGAAGCTTGTTGAATCAATACCAAGGAAAGCTCGAGAAAGTGAAGATCGGACTTCAACTTTAATCTTGGACAAAGCCTAGAAGAAACCCTAGCCTTTACACTCTTTTTCTCTCAAAATTTCTTCCAAAAACTTCTCTAAGGGTTCTTGTAACCCTAAGCCATGAAAATGGCTTATTTATAGCTCAAGAGAATGAGCCAAAGACTCAAACACCCTCAAAATATCCTAAGGGGTCGGCTACAAGGCAAAAGAGACACCATGGATTAATCGGTCATGAGCACCAATCGATCGGTTGAAAATCCCCTCTCTGTGTAAAAATACCATACAAAATTTAGCCTGACCAATCGATCGGTCATGGTCACCAATCGATCGATGGTGGATGGATCGATCGGTCAAGAAATGGATCTATTGGTCCTTCTGGGTTTTTGCCTATTTTTCCCATTTCCAGCACTTAAGAGTATTTTTCATAATCTTTGCTTAATTCCATAGCTAACCTAGGGTGCCTTACACCCTTACTTGGAACACCCCACTATTTCACAACATCACCAAAGGATCCTATAAACCCTCATTCAATAACTCAAATACCATGGCAAAACAGGCACCACGGATCGATCAGTCATGAGCACCGATCGATCGGTTGAAAAACCCCTCTCTATGTAAAAATACCATACAAAATTTAGCCTGACCGATCGATCGGTTATGGGCACCGATCAATCGATCGGTCACGAGATGGATCTATCGGTCCTTCTGGGTTTTTGCCTATTTTTCCCATTTCCAACACTTAGAGTATTTTTCATACTCTTTGTTTAATTCCATAGCTCAACTAGGGTGCCTTACACTCTTACTTGGAACACCCCACTATTTCACAACATCCCCATACTTAGGATCCTATAAACCCTCATTCAATAACTCAAATACCAAGGTCACATAAACAACCTTGGCTTAAACATTCCTAGTGCAAAAGCACTATTCACACACTATTCACAGCACTCTTCATAGACCATGCAAGCAGGATCCTTGGTTCTACACGTTTCCTCTTGTAGATCCATTTCCACCCAATGGGTCTTATTCCCTCAGGTTTTTCAACCAAGGTCCAGACACCATTCGAGTAGATGGAGTCCATTTCAGATTCCATGGCCTTATGCCAATTATCAAAATCAATATCACATATTGCTTCTTGATAAGTGTAAGGATCATCATCTAAGGAATCTGATTCCATAGAATATACCCCATGCTAATAAGACAATCTATCTAGAAGTTAAATAATCCTTGTACTTTTTCTAGGTTGTTGTGTAATTAAAAGTTCAGTTAAGATGTGCTTAACCATGGTCATTTTATTCTGATTTTGTGCCAGAAATAATAAATTTATTATTGTACTTGATAACTACACTAGTATCAAATTGAACTGAATAACCATTAAAGATTAAACTGGAAACAGGAATCAAATTTCTGTGCATGTCTAGCACATATAAATAGTCTTTTAAAACTAAAATCCTATCTAAAGCAAATTCTAAAAATAAGTTCCGATGGCGATCACAGCAACACTTGATTCCGTTCTCATCCTTATTTTGACTTCCCCATCACTGAGCTTTCTGCTTTCCTGAAACCCCTGCATCATATTACAAATATGTGAGGTAGATCCACTATCTACACACCAAGAGTTAGAGGAACCAACAATGAAGTTGGATTCAATGATGAAAGATTCGAACATACTTTCCAAAGGCTTGTCCTTGAGGGATGCTAAGTAAACTTTGCAATTCCTCTTCCAGTGACCTAGTTTCTTGCAATTGAAGCAGACATTCTGATTCTTATCCTTGTCCTTCTTCTCTGAAGATGCTTTCTTGTTCTTCCCTTTCTTGCCTTTGAGAAACTTGGAGAAATTGGACCTCTTCTTTTTCTTGCCTTTGCTCTTAGGCCTAGGCCTCGAAGGTCCAAGTCCCTCTGCCACAATTGCGTTGAGCTTAGTACGCTTCATAAGGTCCTCAAATCCTTGCAACATGTTTAGAAGCTCTGGCAGAGCAGTCTCCAATTTGTTCATATTGTAATTCAATACAAACACATAAAAAGATTCCGGGAGAGAGTTTAGGATCGCATCCGTTTGACTCTATTGATCAAGATCTGCACCAAGAGTCAAGAGTTCATTAATGAACCCCATCATCTTGATGACATGCTCCCGAACTAGGCTACCATTAGACATCTTGGTTCCCATCAATCCTTTCATTGCCAACTGCCTAGCAGTCCTATTCTGTTCCCCAAACATCTCCCTAAGATTTGTCAATATGTCCTTAGGAGTAGCAAAACCCTTTGCTGTTGTTGAAGGACATTTGACATAGATGCAAGAATGTAGCATTTGGCCAAACTATTTGAATCATGCCACTTTGAGGCTTTTTCAATCTGCTCCGGGATCTGAATTTTCTCATCAAATTCTGGATAATCGGAAGTTAGAACATAAGCTATCTTCTGAGAGATCAGCACAATGTCAAGGTTTCTTTTCCAGTCCACAAAATTAGGACCAATCAAACAATTCTCTTCTAGAATCTTGGAAAGAGGATTCATGGCTATCTACATAATAAAATAAAGCATAATTAATTACATTATAATTCACACATATATTCATCGGATTTTGGGATTTTAAATCTGCGATGATCCTCTCATCTTTCTTCAAATTTCATAATTCCCTTTATTATATGAAATTAGAAAATAAACCTTTTATTCCAGATGAGTATTGGGATCCTTATAATACACATGTAATCTTCAATTTTAGGATAGTACTACACATGCACTACAAGGTGGATAGTAACTATCCATTATTAGGCATCTCATGCATAACTCCTTCTGTAAATCAGTGATTGCTAATTTTATTACTACCTCCAAGGACAACATGACTGTCACTGTTTCAACCATCATGTTTCCTTGTTTAAGTGAAACCCATTATTCTAGTTCGTCATATGATCAAGAAATGTTGTGCCCCCATTTTAGTTGACACTCCTTATCAAGCCATACACAAACTTATCTACAATAGAAATAAGGCTCTAGGAGTTTAATTCAAACTGAATTATGTCAATACCTTTTGGCAAGACAAGACTCAGGCTAATTAATTCCTAGTCTTATTGATAATGGAAGGCTATAAGATTAATAATCTCATTTAGTATCACTTAATATTTTTCTTGAAGGGAACAAAATAAACAAGTATGATCATATCATACATTCATCATATGAATTATGAAAAATTTCAATAACATGATTATTAAGGAGTGATAAACTCCCACTAGCCCTCACAGATGGTTTTTGATCTTATAGTCAAAAACTACTCATTCTTTTAACCTTAGGGTATTTTGATGTTAGTTTAGTGATCCATCTACCTTTCATAACAATTAATGTCTTTTTAGACATGATTATCCAATAATCTTGTAAGCAAAGGTCTTACGTAAAAATCTTTGCATGAGTCACAAACTCCACGTCCAAAAGAGTACTAGTAATGTGTTGTGTCTAAATATAAACGATTTACAACTAAACACTACTCATTAATCAAGGTATAATCCAATCATCCTAAATTATCATAAAAAGCGTTAATCACAATTATCTAAGCTTCCGGGCTAAAAGAAATACTATTAATCATCACATGAATAATAATATTATATTTATAACAATATTATAATCTCACAATGGGTTCACAAAAATCATACGACCTTATTTAATTACAACAAGGGAATTAAATAAAGCCCTACAACTATTGAAGATCTTCTATCTTGCAAATGTTCTCTGGGCATCTCCTTCAGTTGATTTAGTCCTCCCTAAATCAACAACCCTATTCTAAAATTAGAAAAAGGGGGAGGAAAAAGAAAAGGAGGTATGATTTGTGGAACTCATCCAGCACATACAATAATAATTATTTATCATGATAAATATAATACATATTATTTTATGTCAGCCCGAGACTCTCAAGAATAAATTAAACAATTTAATTTAACATGCTAAAAAGGATCCCTAAATCCTTAAAGGCTTTAACCAAATTTATATCTCTATATACCTATCCCTATTTGAATTAAGAGAGGTTTTGAAATCATCCAAAATTGAAATTAGTATCACACTAATTTATAAGGGCTTGATTACTCCCTTAATAACTAGAGGGGGATCCCTTAACCCTAATAATGATTATCCAATAATCAAGAATCTAGAAGATTGATTCATTAGGGTGGCCGAAATTCATAGGGGAGGTAATCTTGATATAAATAATGATTAAACTCAATAAAATCAAAGAGAAGCATAGCCAAAGCTCTGATACCATTGAAAGTATGCCTCTTTTTAATTTTAGAAAAACAATTCTTGGGGGGCATACATCGAATCCCAAGATCTGACTAAGATTCTAATTGATTTTATTCAATGAAGGATGAAATAACAATCACCTTTGCGACTTTGATACTGATAAGTCAAATCCACATTAGAACAATGCTTGCAAAACTTCACAAGTGTAAAGTCTCCTTCGCAATCCACACAAACCTTCTATTTCCTTTAAACTTTTCTCTAATGGAAGCTAATGGCCCTTCCAATTCTAGCTCTATGATCTTTGTTCTTTTCTTGAATCTCAAGATCCTTTCTTGATTCAACAAGATTGGTTCTGCTTTTTCGTAAGAGAAAAACTAGAACCAAGAGAGAAAGGGAATTATGACCGTACACTTCCCAAGAGGAGAGAGGGAGGGGACTAAGCTTGAGGAGAGGAAAGAGAGGAAAAAACGTTGGAGATTAGAGTATTCTTCAAGGGGTGGGCATCCACCTATTTATAGAAAAACTCTTGGATTGCTTTGCTTACAATCCAAGACTCCTCATCCTTATCCTAATCCAATTAGAATTCCTCAAAAGATTCCTTTCTTGATTACTCCTAATTAATTAGAATTAATCTTAAAAAAAATTAACCTTATCCATTAGTAACTAACTAATCTTATTCTTATCTAATAAGGAATCTTTAATTAGTAACAAACTAATGGAATCCCTTTTAATTAGGGAATCTTTAATTAGTAACTAACTTATTTTATTCTTATCTAATAAGAAATTATTAATTAGTAACAAACTAATTAAAAGATAAGGTTCACATTGAAGTGGGTGTCCCACCCTAGTTGGGCCCCACTTCCACATGCCCCTTTTAGGGTTCTAAACCCTAAAGGTCATCTTTTGATCTTTGTCAAAATTCTCAATTGGTCCTACCCATTTGGTTAATCACATCCTATGTGATTTCACCTATTAGAGCTTCACTATACCATATAGTGTTTTACTTAGAGAAATTAATTAATTTAATTAATAATTAAATTAAATGCTTTAAGAAGGTCCTAGTGTGTGGGATCTAAAGGGATCTCCTATTTCCAGTTGTGGGACCAAGTGCTTAGCTTCTTGGTAAAAGCATTGTTACTAGAAAACCATTTCATATAACTCCATTAAGATCATAGAATTTTATCTATGTCCCTAGACTTTCACTAATCACAATAATGTCCATTAACACTATGTGACTAACCTCCAGAAAATAGAGAATTACTTGCAGGTATTTCTATTACAAGATTTGTTTATAGATGCATCCCTCCACTTCCAATATTGTTATAAGCTTATGGGACAATATCTTATACTGTCTTTAATCCCTAGCTTATATTGAGAACCCATTCTTTTTTATACTTTTAGTCAAACTTGGACTTTCAAAACTATTTTAGAAATTCTTTAAAAGAAATAATAATAATTACATCTCTTTTATATAGAAAATAAACTTCTCGATAAAACAATGTCATCGATAAATATCAGCGCTATGTTTTTCAAGTCCGGTTTTGACAAGTATCAACTCAATATAAATTACTTTAGAAGAGCAGTGTAATCCTTGTTGAGCGCACACACACTTCTTCTAATATAGCGTACATATCCCAACGAGCCCGTATTTAGTCTGGTGTGTTGGACATTGACGATTGGCTACATCAAAGCTATATAGGCAAATACTAGAGAAGATGTCGACCTCTCAGGTTAAGGACAATCTGTCAAATGGACTACCCTAAATATAAAGATAATATATTTCTAAGGGTATCCACTGAGCGATCCAGTTGCAATATAAGTACTTCTTACTTATATCCACATCTTAGTCAAGAGACCCTTCTCTCAGTGATTGAGATTCATCACTCCATCATATAGAACTAACAATGTGTAAGTTAGTAGGAATACATTGTCCAAATGTATCCTAAATAACTTAGAACAATTCTAAGTCTACAAGGAACCGGAAAATCATATCTCCTTTGTCGCGCCCCGAAACCCACCCTAGGAGTTAGAGTGAATCTTACACTAGACTTGACATGACTTGATAAACCATCCTACAAAAGAGAGTTAGAGCATGCATAGTGGAAGCAAACCCATGACACAGTGGAAGCAAAACATCTATCTCGTCTATCTATAAACAAATATATCTCAAGTATATACAATATCTAAAAGACAAGGTGAACATGCCCACCGGAAAATATACAAGTATAGCCCCCTCACATACGCCCGATGACACCAATAGAAACCTAACTAGGCCAATAGTCCCCATCACCAGGTTGAGGATCCTCCAGAGGTGCCTCTTCAATGTACTCCTCTTCCTCCCATGGATCGGGAGCACATATATCAAAAGGAGCAGTTGCTCCACTAGTACTTGCCGACATCAAAAGTACGGCTGAGCATGGAATACTGAGCAGGTACCTACTAATAACCAACAAGTCATAGAACAGTGCATAATAATAATGATAATCATAAGTAGAGCAATAACATTAAACAGAACAACAAACAATTGATATTCATGCATTCTTGAAATCATGATCGGTGAAACCTCAGCAAATTCTCGTGTACTTGTCTTGCCTTGTTTCTCACATTTTAAGTCATATTTTTGTACTTGTAAAACTTTTCTTGTCACTTGTCTTGTCATGTCTTGTACATGTAAAAACTTGCTTCCATGAATATGAATACGAGTGCATGTATGCTTGTCATGACATGAGTATGCATATGTTTGCTTGCTTGCTTGAAATTAAACGTGCTTGCTTGTCATGCATGCTTGGGATGTTAGTACCCTTGAACTACTTGAAGTCGAGAGTGTAAACTTCCTTCAGTGAAACATATCAAAACTACTTGAAGTTGGGAGTATAAACTCCCTTCAGCAAAAATGCAATAGAAGCAACTTAAAGTCAGGTGCAAGCACCCTTCATGGAAACATGCATGCTTGAAAGGTGCACTAACATCTTGCCTGACCTTGTGAAAAACTCAGTAAGACATACCCAAGGATATGCCCCACCGTTTTACTAACCCTTACGTTTGGCCTTGTCATGGTGTTGGTGAATCGGGTCATTTTATTCTTGTCTTTTGTGAATTCAAAACCCGGTGTTCATGCTTGAAAATCCTAGTTCATGATTTACATGTCGTGCTCGTGGGTCGTGTACATTTCAACACATGGAGCAATTGAACATATCACTTCAAGGCAACAATTTATTAAAAGCAATTAAATCTACAAGCATACAATTCTAGGAAGCGAGTAAATCTACAATCATACTATTCTAGAAAGCGAGTAAAACGCATATCGTTCATAAATCAAAATGATAAAATCTTAGTTTAATTTCTCACACACATGTTTCATCAAACACTTGGTGTTCACCATTTCCTTAAGTCTTTTATTCTTGTTTTCATCCTTTACATTTCATCAAGCATTTCATGTATGTTTTTTATGTGTATAATACTCTTCCTATTTTCTCATCATATCACAACCATCCGTAACCTCCATTTATGAAAATCATCTCCTATTCTGTGAAATTTTAGGGAAAAGTAAGCAAATGTGGAAGCATCATGAGAAAATGAAGAAAAACATGGCAAGTTGGGGAATAGAGGTACCGACCTTCAAATAGGAGAGAATCCCACGAAAATGGTCATAGAAGTTGTTGTTCGTGCTTGGAGGAGGTGCTCTTTGCTTGCCTTGCCTTGGATTTGAAGAATCCAAGGGTTTGAGGATTATCTAGGTCACCAAATGTTCAATCTCTCACTAGAGAATGAGAAACCTCTCTTGGAAACCTAAATTTTCTTCTTTTCCTCTCAAAAAGTCCCTTTTTAAGTGTTAGAAACGTTAGAACCCCGAAAACTAGGTATATATAGAGTTTGGGTTGAGAAAAACCCTAAAAAAACATTTATGGGCGATCTCGCTCGAGCGGGCTTCCATCCCGCTTCAGCGGGTTGCTCCCGGGACTAAAAAAATGCATTTTGGTTGATGTCGCTCGAGCGGGTTTGGATCTCGCTCGAGCGAATTTTTCTAAAAAAATGCGCTTTGGTATTTTTGCGTTAACTTTTGACTCCCTTATCGGATTTTGACAATTCAACTTGCGTTAGATTTATCTTTCGAAGGGGAACAAGTTTCATGTTTTTACTTTTTCTAATTCTTCTTTATTCTTGGACCATTTTGGCCCTAAATCTGACTGACATGATTGGGTTTCATTAACTTGTTTTTGCAGCAGATCCAATTCCGGAAATCAGACGTTTAACTCTACCTCGACTCAAAATCCGAAAAAGTCATCAACATGAACCTCAAAGAGGGTTTCAATACCTTTTGAAAAATTCAAGAATCACTCTATTCCGATCAGATATGAGCAAACTAGAGCTTTTCAAATTTGAGGGTAGTGTTAAGACATTTTCCTTTTAATACTTAAAACCCTTTCCATCCTTTGTTTTAACACCAATGAATATTCTTAGGGCCTTTTTAATACCATAATACATCCTCTTAATAACTTATTAAAACTATAAAAGATTTTCAATTTCTCATTTCATAAAGAAAAAGAAGATTATAAAGGCTTAAAGCCTTGTACAAGTTCCAATACATGGACAAAAGTTTCGGGACAATTGTTTTGTTGCGCAACACTTGATCTCTCCGGTCCAGGACTTGAATCGGCTTCTCTACTAATGTGAGATCCTTTTGGATTTCCAATGGCTCATGGTCGATCACGTGAGAAGGATTAGAGATGTATTTCCGGAGCATCGACACATGGAACACGTTGTGGACTGCGGCCATATGAGTTGGGAGAGCTACCCGATATGCAACTTTACCAACTCTAGTGATAATCTCAACTGGCCCAACATACCGAGGACTGAGTTTGCCCCTCTTACCAAACCTCATGATCCCCTTGCTAGGATACCTTCACAAAGACTTGATCCCCCACTTGGAACTCCAAATCTATTCGGTGAGTGTCCGCATAACTCTTTTGACGATCCTAGGCAGCTTTCAACCGATCCCGGATGATCTTGACCTTATTCACGGTCTGCTCAATCAATTCCGGACCCAACACTTTTCTCTCTCCCACTTCATCCCAGTAAAGAGGAGCCCTGTAACTTCGCCCATACAAGACCTCAAATGGTGTCATCTAGATGCTCGCCTGGTAGCTATTATTGTAGGCTAACTCCACTAATAGCAATTGCTCTTCCCAACTGCCTTTGAAATCTAACATACACGCTCGAAGCATGTCTTCAATGATTTGGTTCACCCTCTCGGTTTGTCCATCTGTCTGTGGATGAAAGGCAGTGCTAAAGTCCAGTCAAGAACCCATGGTGCTCTGAAAGCTCTTCCAAAACCTGGATGTGAATCTTGGATCCCGATCTGATACAATACTGATTGGTACCCCATGCAACCGAACCACTTCCTTGATATACGATACCGTTAACTGGTTCGAGTTGAATGTAGTCCGATAGGGCAAGAAAAGTGCAGACTTCGTCAGACGGTCTACCAAAACCCTTATTGCATCTGAGTTCCTTGCCGTCTGTGGCAAGCCAACAATGAAGTTCATGGTGATGTGCTCCCATTTCCACTCGGGAATAGGGAGAGACTGTAATAGACCCACAGGTCTCATGTGCTCTACCTTCACTTGTTGACACACCAAGCACCGGGACACGTACTCGGCTACTTCTCTTTTCATGTTCCGCCACCAAAAGTGCCCCTTTAAGTTTTTATACATTTTGATACCTCCAGGTTGTACAGTATATTTGGAATGGTGGGCTTCATCGAAAATCTCTTTCCAGAGATCTACGTCGGCCGGGATACAAAGTCTACCCTTGAACGTGATTGCCCCATCACCGTTTGTGGTGAATTCATCACTTCCTTTGCTAACCATCTTATCATGGAAAGCAACCAACTCGGCATCCGCTACTTGCAACTCCCAGATCCGATCTAAGATACACGGCTTCACCACGATATTTGCCATCAATGGCCCATGAGTAGGAGGACTGAAACTAATGTCGAGATAGGAGGCATCCTCCAATAATTTCCACTCTTGAACCATCATATATGCAACATGCCCGTGTGACTTCCAACTCAATGCATCCACCACCACGTTTGCTTTACCCCAGTGGTATTGGATGGAGCACTCATAATCTTTCAAAAATTCTACCCTTCTTCTTTGCCTGAGATTCAGCTTTTTCTGGGAAAATAGATACTTCAGACTTTTGTGATCCGTGAACACTTCAAACTGCTCCCCATAGAGATAGTGCCGCCAAATCTTCAAAGTAAAAAAAACTGCAGCAAGTTCCAAATCATGAGTGGGATAATTCTTCTCATGTTCCTTCAATTGCCTTGAGGCATAGGCAATGACTTTACCGTGCTGCATGAGCACACATCCCAATCCCACGTCTAAGGCATCACTGTACACTATGAATCCACCACGCCTTGATGGCACTGTAAGGACGGGGGCTGTAGTGAGCCGCTTCTTCAACTTCATAAAGCTTGCTTCACACTTATCTCTCCACACAAACTTGGCATTTTTCCTAGTCAAACATCTGAGTGGTGCCACTAGACTGGAGAACCCCTCTACGAATCTCCGTTAATTGCTTACCAACCCAAGGAAGCTGCGGATCTCTGTGACACTCTTGGGCCTCGCCCAACTCATGACTGCCTCAATCTTCAATGGGTCAACTGAGATGCCCTCTGCAGATACGTGGCCAAGGAATGTCACCTCCTCTAGCCAGAATTCACACTTGCTTAATTTGGCATATAGCCTATGCTCTCTCATTGTCTCTAGAGTAAGGCGGAGGTCTCGTGCGTGATCTTCTCGTGTCTAGGAATACACCAAGATATCATCAATGAACACAACCACGCATCGATCTAGGTATGGTCGGAACACCTGGTTCATTAGATCCATAAGGGCTGCCGACACGTTCGTGAGGCAGAACGGCATCACTAAGTACTCGTAATGCCCATATCGAGTCCTAAATGCAGTTTTGGGAACATCTTCCACCTTGATTCTCAACTAGTGGTAACCGGATCGAAGGTCGATCTTAGAGAAATACTTTGCTCCCTTTAGCTGGTCGAATAAGTCATCAATCCTGGGTAATGGATAATGATTCTTCACAGTGACTTTGTTTAATTGCCTGTAATCAATGCACATACGCATTGAGCCATCTTTCTTCTTCACAAATAGCACTAGGGCACCCCATGGTGAGACACTAGGTCTTATGAATCCCAAGCTTTGTAATTCTTCCAACTGAGCCTTTAACTCCTTGAGTTCAATCGGGGCCATCCTATAGGGAGCCCTAGAGATCGGGGTAGTGTCGGGTGCAAGCTCTATCATGAATTCGATCTCTCTAACTGGAGGTAACCCAGGTAACTCCTCTGTAAAAACATCTAGAAATTTACTCACCATAGGAATGGTAGATGAGTCTTTTGCCTCCGGGTTTGCTAGACTCAATGCCATGAAATGCACGATGTCTTTACTCCTCAATCCTCTGAAATGGAATGGCTTCCCTTCCACTGGCTTGAAATACACCGTCTTCTCAAAGCAAGCCACATGGCCATGGTGAGCGGCTAGCCAATCCATCCCCAAAATGACATCAAAGTCTTGGAATCCAAGGATGACAAGATCGGCCACAAGCTCGTGATTCCCAACCTGAACCACACTGCCTCTATATACTCTGCTTGCTACAACTGTCTTGCCGAGCGGAGTCAAGATGGACAACTCTGATTCCAATTGACTAGGTTCTGTGGAAAATCCTTGGGAGAAATTCGGCGAGACAAATGAATGTGTCAACCCGGTGTCAATCAACACGCGAGCCAAACATTCATTAACTACTAATGCTCCTGAAATTTACAACTAACTAAAGTCAATCCATGCAACAAGTATATATATATATATATATTTATATATAACATGTGATACACAATATGCAAGTAAAACATAACCATAATCATCACTACTTAATTAAAACCTTAAACTCGTACCTTGCGGGACATCGTCTGATGCCAGTGCATCTCCCTCCGTAAGAGCGAAGGCTCACCCCTGCCTTACCTGGCGAGGTGGCGGTACAGACCTTGCAAGTTGTGAGGACCCCTGGTAGGATGCTACTGGTCAAGCTGGGGGCATACTCCCCTAAAACTGACCTGGCAAGTGCCTGCTTGGGCAATCCTTGATCATGTGGCCCTGGTGACCACAATGAAAGCATCCTCCTGACACCTTCCGGTAATCTCTAGCCTAATGCCTTCTACCACAAAGAGAGCATATCTCATATGTGAATGTTAGGGCCATTGGAGGAGCAGGTCGCACAGTCTAAGTAAATGCTGGGCCCAGAGCCTGGACTACCTGCGGTTTGTGTACCTAGGGCATATAAGGCCGTGGAGCAGGTGGTGCAAATGATGGCCTCTGAGGTGGCACTGGCGAAGAATACTGATATGGGGCAGTCCTTGCCCTCTTCTCCGGCGATGCCATACTACTGGATTGGCCTCTTGCTATATCCCTCTTCTTCACAAAAGCCTCCGAGTTGGTCTCAACCAACAAGGCCTTATCCACCACCTCTGCATAGGTGGCATGCCTGAATACCAAGACCCTATCCATGATAAAGTCCTTGAGGCCCTACTCAAGCCTCCTTACCTTCATTGCTTCCGTAGAAATCATATGAGGCACAAAGCAAGAAAGCTCTACGAATTTAGCCTCATACTCGGCCACCGACATCGATCCCTACTCAAGGGTGATGAAATCCCTTTCCTTCTTCTCCCCAGCTCCAACCAGAAAATACTTCTTGTAGAACACATCCATGAACTCTCCCTAAGTCCATGGTTGACCCTGTCTGGTCAGATCTCTAGTCCTCTCCGCAGATCTCCACCAATGATCTGCTTCTCCTTCTAACATGAAAGCGGCCCATGCCACTCTCTCCTCCTCAGTAGGAGATAATATTGAAAAGATCTTCTCTAACTGTCGAATCCAAGACTTAATTGCCAGTGGATCAATGCTCCCATAAAATGCAGGAGGCCTCATCCTCCTAAATGCCTCCACTCCTGCTGAGCGAGGTGTTGGATTAGGCACATGTTGAGTCTCAGGCGGAGGTGTAGGTGCCACAGATGATGGAGTAGCCTGCCTAGCTACCAGCCTGGGTGGTGTCTCAGTAATAGAGCCTAAAACCTATGTGAGGTCAGGCTGCTCATCCCCAGATGGAGACGAAGAAGATCCGTGAGTTTGGTATCCGCAACCTCGTGAGCTACGTCTCATGACTAGTGTCCTGAGAACAATAGCACACATGAGTCTAATTTGGAACCACAATTTATCAGATTCAAAATTTCAAAATAGTCCAAGCATTACTTAGTATGGTATAGTAATATCATATACATCCCATCAAGCCATTAAAGTTTTATAATATACTTAGTGTTCTAGCGTTTCTAGACACATACTTGGTTGGGCTCAACCATTTTGGATCAAGACTAAGAGTTAGTCTATACTTGGGATACGACTCTCTTCCTGACCCTAATGCTAGGATCAAGTCGTGGTATCATTTTCTAAGTGTAACTAATGATCTAAAGCCTAAGCTCTGATACCAAACCTGTCGCGCCCCAAAACCCACCCTAGGATTTAGAGGGAATCTTGGACGAGACTTGACATAACTTGATAAACCATCCTGTAAAAGAGAGTTAGAGCATGCATAGCGGAAGCAAACCCATGACACAGCGGAAAAAAAACATCTATCTATAAAAAAATATATCTTAAGTATATACAATATCCAAAAGACAAGGTGGACATGCCCACCGCAAATTATACAAGTATAGCCCCCTCACATACGCCTGATGACACCTATAGAAACCTAACTAG
Source organism: Tetracentron sinense (assembly GCA_015143295.1). Taxonomy (NCBI): domain Eukaryota; kingdom Viridiplantae; phylum Streptophyta; class Magnoliopsida; order Trochodendrales; family Trochodendraceae; genus Tetracentron; species Tetracentron sinense. Next base: position 5,315,272 of record CM026553.1, on the reverse strand, counting down.
GCCAATAGTCCCCATCACCAGGTTGAGGATCCTCTAGAGGTGCCTCTTCAATGTACTCCTCTTCCTCCCATGGACCGAGAGCACATATATCAAAAGGAGCAGTTGCTCCACTAGTACCTGCCGACATCAAAAGTACGGCTGAGCGTGGAATACTCAGCGGGTACCTACTACTAACCAACAAGTCATAGAACAGTGCATAATAATAATGATAACCATAAGCAGAGCAATAACATTAAACAGAACAACAAACAATTGATATCCATGCATGCTTGAAATCATGATCGGTGAAACCTCGGTAAATTCTCATGTACTTGTCTTGCCTTGTTTCTCGCATTTTAAGTCATGTTTTCGTACTTGTAAAACTTGTCTTGTCACTTGTCTTGTCATGTCTTGTACTTGTAAAAACTTGCTTGCATGAATATGAATGCGAGTGCATGTATGCTTGTCATGGCATGAGTATGCATATACTTGTTTGCTTGCTTGAAATTAAACGTGCTTGCTTGTCATGCATGCTTGGGATGTTAGTGCCCTTGAACTACTTGAAGTCGGGAGTGTAAGCTTCCTTCAGTGAAACATGTCAAATGTAATGCCCGAGTCCAGGTAACAGGGTAATTTTGGCATTTTCCGTATTTAAAATAAGGATATATATACATATATATATAAATTTTCTTATCTTTTTAAAAAAAAAAAGAGTATAAAACCTGCATTTTCCAGAAATACCCTTAAGCACTAGAGGCCCTAGTTCATAGGAGGGGGGGCATTTTTGGAAATTTGCTTTGGGGTGGGAATAAGAGAGAGAACTCACGTTCTCCTCTTACTCTCCTCATTATTTCTTTTCTTTTATTTTCCTTCTTCTTCTCTCTCTCTCATTTCCCACATTCCACTCCAAGACCCGATCAACACCGCCAATCAACACCAATCGCCGGGGAACCTTCGCCGCCGGCCAGCCACCGTTCTATCTCTGGCCAGCCCTAGTTTGGACTAAAATCTACTCCAAAAAACCCCATTTTCTGGGTTCTTCTTCAACCATAATCCAAGATAAGTTTTGGGGAGCGATTTAGGAGCTAGAACACTCGTAGAATCGGTGAGTTTCCATCAAGTTATAATCTTTTTGGTCTTTGTAGAAATAAATAAAAATGTTGACATAAAATGAATCAAGCTTGAATTGTTATAATGTGAGTATAAATTAATTTCATTTCTTTATCTAAACCTTTCCTTAAGGTGTGGTTATGTTAGAAAAAATATATATATATATAGTTAGATTGAAGTGAAGTAGTGCAAATTGTAATTGGACAAAAGTTAGGGTTTGTTAAAAAACCCAAATTGGGGCTTTTGTTATTAAACAATTAATTTGGTAAAATTGATTCGGTAGATGGTCAATTGAGGATATCATATTGTGGGAAATTGTATTTATCAAATTTTACAAGTTGGTTTTAATGGTTTACAAGTAGCAAGGGTATTATGGGAATATTAAAAAAAATGCCCTAATGCTAATCTTGAAATAACGAGTTTAGTCCTATTTGAATTCTTCTTATTTTTATATTGTGAAATTAGATTTGGAAAGACATGAATGGTTGTGTATGTTATTATGTCTTAGGAGAGGACTTGTTGCTAGGAGTTGACCCGGAGAGCTTTGGTGCTAGCTAGGCTCATTTTGCACTCAGATCAGGTGAGTGAATACTTACAATATTGGTTTTGTTTAAATTAAAAAGTATGAGTTATTAAAGATGATTCATGAAATCAATGATAGTATGAATACATCGTAGAATATGTGAAATGGAAATTCCACTAAGTATGGATTATGTAAATAAAATTATGATATTTGTCAGGTCTCTTGATAACAGCAAAATTACTCAATCCACTGGGAACAGGGCTGCTTGTAAGGTAAGCACCCGGATGGACACATGTATACCATCCACTAGGAACAGGGCTGCCGGTAAGGTAAGCGCCCTGATGGACACATGGATACCATCCACTGGGAACAGGGCTGCCTGTAAGGTAAGCACCCAGATGGACACATGGATACCATCCACTGGGAACAGGGCTACTTGTAAGGTAAGCGCCCAGATGAACACATGGATACCATCCATTGGGAACTGGGTTGGTGGTAAGGTAAGCGCCCAAATGGACAGCTGGATACCATCCACTGGGAACAGGGCTGCCGGTGAGGTAAGCGCCCAGATGGACAAATGAAAAGGTTTTCTATTGGGAATAGGGCTGCCCATGGGGTAAGAACCCAAGAAGAAGAACCAGGTATCGAGAACAGGACTACCACAGGGTAAGTGCCTAGACAGGTAATATTTATGAAATATGGTGGATGAATTCTACTTGGCATTATCTTAAAGGTTATGGACTCGTTGTGTAGTGTGGGGAAAAATTTATTGGATATTATAAAATAGTATACATGAGATTTTGAACAAAGGTGAAGATTATTTATGTTGTGATTGATTAAATTGCTTAAGAACAAGTTTACAGGTGATATATATGTTGGACATATATGCCCTCGAAAGCCAATAAAAGACTTTTCTATGTTGATTAGATAAGCATCATATTCACACAACCAACTATAAAGGGTATTTATATTATTTACTGTCGCATATGATGAAAACATAAAGTTCCATAGGTAACATTGTAGGCAAAATCATGCAAAGGTTGCGAGGAGATATGATTTTTCGGTTCCTTGTAAACCTAATATTGTTCGAAGCCTCTAGAGTACTGGTTGGGCACCGTACTTCATCATGGCTTGCACATGTGTAGTTCTATGAGATAGTGTGATGAATCTCATTCATAGAGAGTGGTGACTCTTGACTAACATATGAGTATATGTAGTAAGTACATAATACTGAACGGGGTCACTAGTGGATACCCTATGGAATACACTGTCGGATTGTATTAGGGTTATTCATTTGACAAATTGTCCTTAGACCTTCTCAGACATCTGTCTATATGGCTTTGATGTGCCAATCGGCAATGTCTAATACACAAGACTAACTCCGGGTACGTTGGGTCATGTACACAATGTTTGGAGAAGTGTGTAAACACTCAATAAGGAATCCACAACTCCTTAATTAGAGATAATGATATCAAGGTGATTCTTGTTGAACTGAACTGTTAAATCCAGTACTGGTGCTTTTCGGTAAAATGGTCTTTATCGAAGTTGATATTTTCAATATGGAAATGTATATATAATTATATATATGTCAGTTCTTTTCTAATGTTTCATCAAAAGTGTTTTGGAGGTTCAGTTCAATGAAAAATAATCATGAGAAAGAGTTCTATTCATAAGCTAGGGACTAAGACAGTGGAATTGTTCCAATCCCGGAAGCTTACAAGTGATATCGGAATATGGAAGGATTTATTTGTAAATATATTGTGAGATGGTACTTACAAGCAATTCTCTAATTTCTGGAGGTTAATCACATTGTGTTAATGGACATTAATTGTGATTGGTGGAAGTCCAGGGATATAGATAAAATTCTATAATCCTAATGGAGTATAGGAAAGGTGTTTCCTAGTAACAATGCTTCAACCAAAAGGTTGAAGTACTTGGTCCCACAACCAGAAATAGGAGATCCCTTTAGATCCCACACACAAGGACCTTCTTAAAGTATTTAATTTATAATTAAATTAATTAATTTCTCTAAGTAATCACTATATGGTATAGTAAAGCTCTAAAAGGTGGAATCACATTAGATGTGAAAAACCAAATGGGTAGGACCCATTGGGAATTATTATAAAAGAATAATTCAAGTGACCAAGAGGGTTTTGGAAACCCTTCAGGCATGTGGGGTGGGACCCACCTAGGGTGGGACGCCCACTTCAAGGAGGAATAATAATTGTTATTATTTTAATTAGTTTCTAATAACTAATATCCTTATTAGATAAGGTTAGTTAGTTAGTTACTAATTAAAGATTCCTTAATTGTTAGGGATTCCATTAGTTAGTTACTAATTCAAGATTCCTTATTGGATAAGGATAAGATTAGTTACTAATGGATAAGGTTGGTTTCTTTTAAGATTAATCCTAATTGGATTAGGAGAATAATCAATAAAGGAAACTATTGAGGAATCCTAATTGGATTAGGATAAGGTTAATGAATTATAATTGGAATACAATTCAAGCAACCAAGAGGGAAATTAAATAAAGGATTGGATGCCCAGCCCTTTAAGATATATAATTCTCCAGAATTTTTTCTTCTCTCCCTCTCCTCAAGTTTACGCCCAGCCCTCTCCCCCTTTGAGGGTGTACGGTCACCCTTCCCCTTCTTCCTTTTTGTTTGGTTTTTGATCTTGATGATCAAGAACAAGTTCTTTGAAAATCAAGATTGGATCTTGTTTGATCAAGAAAGGTTCTTGGATCAAAGAAAAGAAGAAAAGATAAAAGAGCATGGAATTTGGAAGGGCCATTAGTTTCCATTAGAGAAAGCTTTAAAGGAAAAAGAAGGTTCGTGTGAATCGACAGGAGACTTGACACTTGTGAAGTTTTGCGAGTACTATTCTAACGTGGATTTGACTTAACAATTTCAAAGTCGCAAAGGTGAATGTTATTCCTACCTTCATTGAATAAAATCAATTAGAATCTTAGTCAGATCTTGGGATTCGATGTATGCCCCCCAAGAACTGTGTTTCTAAATTAAAAAGAGGCATACTTTCAATATAAAATATTGAAATCCTTTATTTTTAGGGGAGACTTTGTCAAAATTTTCTAAATTTTATATATGTGTATTATGGTTCTATTGTATATATATAGTTGTTATTCGCTCACTGAGCCATGTCTCACCGTGTTATTTTCCCACATTTCAGATTAGCAACAGGTTTTTTTTTTTTTGAAAGAAGAAGTCCTTTTCCGAGTTAGAAGAGATCGTGCCATGGAGTCTTCTTTGTGTCAGCTTTAATCTAGGTTTCCTTTTATTCTAGACCTAGCATTCTTATGAGGCTCTTGCATTTTTGGACTTATATGTACATGGATGTTCAGTTATTTAATCTTTTGAGATGCCCTCATATGAGCATGGGTACGGGCTTTTGGGATTCTTTATGTATGTCCCCTATTCCAGAAAATCATATGAATGCATGTGCTTAAACAGATTCACAATCATAACTTGGTTATCCTTGTGGGCAAGTTCTTCACAATGCCCCACCCTTTGGGATCGACTCAATCCGATAGGGCTTACCTTACTGGAAGGGTGTGCCCTACCGGAAGGGGTGTGACATTTATTGGTATCAGAGAGAGGTTATGGGTTCTATAGACACTTAAATTGTATGAAGTGACATATCATGGGTTCTAAACTTAGTCTTATATTTTTCAGAGTTCATGAGGCGTCGCGGAGGCATGGATTCAAAGGTTGGAAAGAATTTTCACATTGATCAATTGTACTAATGAGCAGCGACTTTCCTATGCGGTGTTCCTCTTAGAGAGGAATGCTTTTCAGTGGTGGACTTCTGTTGAGCGTCGTTATCCATCTCCCTCAGTGCTTACATGGACAGATTTTCAGCGAGAGTTCTTTGAGCAGTATTACCCTTGTACCTACTGAGATGATAAACAGAGAGAGTTTTTTAGCCTAGTTCAGGGGCCCATGACTGTGGCCTAGTGTGAGGAAAAATTTACCGAGCTCTCCCGTTTTGCCCCAACTGTGGTGGCGAATGAGTTAGATAGATGTAGGAGATTTAAGGATGGTCTCCATGGGGAGATTAGATCTATCGTTACTGCTACCAGATGGATGGAGTATGGTGGCCTGGTTCAGACAGCTATGAGGGTGGAGCGCAGTATTACGGAGCACCAAAGACGTCGAGAGCAGAATTCGCAAGAGGAGTGGGCAGAGTTCCTATCAGAGTGGTTCTAGTAAGAAGATGAGTGGTTCTTCTCAATTCTAGTCAAGAGAGAATACCCAGAGTAGTCGAGGTTTAGGAGGACCTCTTAGAGATCAAGATCAGCATTCTCAACAGGGTAGCCAGAGATCTGTACAGCAGCCTGGTGGCAGTTCAGAAGGCCGTAGTGATTTCGGCAGGAGTGCTCAGAGAGAGAGTCAGCAAAGTGGACATCCCCAGTGTGGAACCTGTGGAAAGTTGCATGAGGGAGAGTGTCAGAGAGGTTCTAGAGCATGTTATCATTGTGGTCAAACAGGCCACTTTAAGAAAGAAAGCCCAACCCTTGTCCAAAGGGGTAGTACTGTTCAGAGCAGTAACAGTAGACATGTACAGGCAAGACTTCAGACTAGAGGAGTCAAACCTAGCTCGAATGCACAGACCAGTGCCGTTGCGACCAACAGCAGTAGATAGGGTGGACAGTCAGGCAGGCCCCGTGCTCAAGGCCGAATTTTTGTTATAACTCAACAAGATGCTCAGGCTACCCCAGATGTGGTAGTAGGTATGTTTTCTATTTTTGATCATGATGCACATGTTTTGATTGATCCCGGCTCCACGCATTCTTTTGTATCGCTATCATTCACCATTCATGCAAATAAAGAGTTAATCCCCTTAGATAGTAGTTTAGTGATCTCTACTCCTATGAGGAAGTCACTTTTGGCTGAGAATGTCTATCGAGATAGTGTAGTAAAAGTGGGGGAGCGTGTTCTGTTGGCGGATTTGATTCCATTAGACATACAAGATTTTGATGTCATTTTGGGCATGGATTGGTTAGCGACCCACCGAGCATCAGTGGATTGTTTCCAAAAGGAGGTTAGCTTTCGATGTTTGGGGGAGCCAGAGTTAGTTTTCAGTGGAGAGCGTCATATCCTTCCTTCGTGTATTATTTCATATATCACTGCTCGTAAGTTGCTCAGGCAAGGCTATCAGGCTTATTTAGCCCATATGATTGACTCAGAGGTGGATGGAGCTAGATTGGAGGACATTCCAATAGTGAAGGATTTTCCAGATGTCTTCCCTGAGGATCTCCCTGGTCTACTGCCTGACCGTGAGATCGAGTTTGCAATTGATTTAATTCAAGGCACAACCCCCATTTCTATTGCACCATATTGTATGGCTCCAGCAAAGCTGAGAGAGTTAAAGATACAGTTGCAGGAGTTAGTAGATATGGGCTTTATTCGGCCTAGTGTGTCTCCTTGGGGTGCACCAGTTTTGTTTGTGAAGAAAAAGGATGGCACACTACGTTTGTGTATTGATTATCGACAGTTAAATCGAATCACGGTGCAGAATAGGTATCCACTACCTCGTATTGATGTTTTATTTGACCAGCTTCAGGGTGCTTGTGTGTTCTCTAAGATTGATCTATGAGCAGGTTATCATCAGCTCAAAATTCGGGAGTCGGATATAGTAAAGACTGCATTTAGGACTCGTTATGGACACTACGAGTTCCTGGTGATGCCTTTTGGATTAATGAATGCTCCCGCAGCTTTTATGGATTTGATGAACAGGGTATTTCGTCCCTACTTAGATAGAATTTTGATTGTGTTCATCGATGACATACTTGTATACTCACGCAACAAGGAGGATCACAAGGAACATCTATGGATAGTGTTGCAGGCACTGAGAGAAAGACAGTTATATGCCAAGTTCAGCAAATGTGAGTTTTGGCTAGATAGAGTGGTATTTTTGGGGCATGTGATCTCAGGAGAAGGAATATTTGTTGATCTTAAGAAGGTTGAAGCAGTCATGAAGTGGGACCGCCCAACTAGTGTGACTGAGATTAGGAGTTTTCTTGGACTAGCCGGCTATTATCGCCGTTTCGTAGAGGGTTTCTCCATTATAGCAACTCCATTGACCAGGTTGACTAGGAAAAATGTGAAGTTCGAATGGACTGATGAGTGTGAGCAGAGTTTTCAGGAGCTTAAGGCTCGCTTGACTTCGGCACCTGTCCTTACCTTCCCTTCAGGTAGTGGAGGACTCGTCATGTATAGTGATGCTTCTCGTCAGGGTTTGGGTTGTGTATTGATGCAGTATGGTAGAGTGATCGCGTATGCTTCCTGGCAGCTTAAGGCATATGAATTGAATTATCCGACCACGACTTAGAGTTAGCAGCAGTAATTTTTGCTTTTAAAATTTTGGAGGCATTATTTGTATGGAGCTACCTGCCAGATTTTTACCGATCATAAAAGCTTGAAGTATTTATTCACTCAGAAGGAACTGAATCTGAGATAGAGGAGGTGGTTAGAGTTACTCAAGGATTATGATTGCACCATTCAGTATCACCCTAGTAAGGCTAATGTAGTGGCTGACGCGCTTAGTCGGAAGTCCACGAGTTCATTGTCTTATCTTCGAGTAGTACGTGTACCTCTTCTGGTTAAGTTTAGATCTTTGGGAGTAACATTGGAAGCAGATGATTCAGGTGCCTTGTTGGCTAGTTTTTGGGTCAAACCGACCTTGTTAGATCATGGTCGTGAGGCCCAGGGCCGTGATCCTGTGTTGACAAGGATCATAGGAGAGGTGCGTAGTGGTCACCGCACTGATTACTCTCTAAGAGATGATGACACTCTATTATTTGGCAATGGGTAATGTGTACCAGATGATGAAGGCCTGAGGAGAGAGAATTTAGAGGAAGCCCATTGTTCGGTTTATGCGATGCACCTAGGCAATACAAAGATGTATCATACCTTGAGAGAGAGCTACTGGTGGCAAGGCATGAAGAAAGAAATAGCTCAATTCGTTTCGAGATGTTTGGTCTGTCAGAGGATTAAAGCAGAGCATCAGAGACCACCAGGACTTCTTCAGTCACTTCCTATTCCAGAGTGGAAATGGGAGCATATCACGATGGATTTTGTTTTGGGACTTCTACGTACTCAGAAAGGATATGATGCCATATGGGTGATAGTAGATCGACTAAAAAAATCCACACATTTGCTCCCTATTAGAGCAACTTACTCCTTAGATAGGCTGGCAGGATTATATGTTGATGAGATTGTATGACTCCATGGAGCCCCTGTATCGATCGTTTCGGATCATGATTCATGTTTCACCTCGCGATTTTGGTCTAGTCTCCAGAGTGCCATGGGCACAAGACTAAGATTTAGCACTTCATTCCATACCCAAACTGATGGTCAGTCAGAGCGAACTATTCAGACTTTGGAGGATATGCTTAGAGCTTGTGTGATGGAGTTCAGTGGTAGTTGGGATACTCATTTACCTCTAATTGAGTTCGCGTATAGTAACAGTTATCACGGGAGCATTGGTATGCCACCATACGAGGCTTTATATAGGAGAAAGTGTAGGACTCTTGTATGCTGGATGAGGTTGGAGAAAGAAAGTTGCTTGGCCCCGAGATCGTTCAGGTTACCTCAGAAAAAGTCCGTGCTGTTCAAGTCAGGCTGAGAGCAGCCCAAAGCAGGCAGAAGGCCTATGCCGACTGTCGCCGACGCAATCTCGAGTTTGCAATGGGTGATAAATTTTTTCTTCGAATATCACCTTGGAAGGGCGTGGTTCATTTTGGAAAGCATGGAAAGCTAAGTCCACGCTACATTGGCCCTTATGAGATTTTAGAGCGAGTGGGCTCAGTTGCATCTAAGGTTGCTTTACCTCCAGAATTGTCAAGGATTCACAACGTCTTCCATCTCTCGACCTTGCGTAAGTATATTCCAGACCCTTCGCATGTTTTGGTGACTCATCCAGTCAGGCTGAGAGAGGACTTATCCTATGAGGAGGAGCCAGTTGCTATCCAGGATCGTCGAGACCAGGTATTGTGCAGTAAAACAATCCCCTTAGTCAAAGTGTTATGGCGAAATCATTCGATAGAAGAGGCTACTTGGGAGCGAGAGGATGATATGAAAGCAAGATACCCTAGTCTTTTCGTTTCCTCAGGTACGTGAATTTCGAGGACGAAATTCTTTAAGGGGGGAGATTTGTAACGCCCGAGTCCAGGTAACAGGGTAATTTTGGCATTTTCCGTATTTAAAATAAGGATATATATATATATATATATATATATATTTTCTTTTCTTTTCTTTTTAAAAAAAAATGAGTATAAAACCTTCATTTTCTAGAAATACCCTTAAGCTCTAATAGAGGCCCTAGTTTATATGAGGGGGGGGCATTTTTGGAAATTTGCTTTGGGGTGGGAATAAGAGAGAGAACTCACGCTCTCCTCTTCCTCTCTTCTTTATTTCTTTTCTTTTCTTTTCCTTCTTCTTCTCTCTCTCTCATTTCCCACATCCCACTCCAAGACCGGATTAACACCGCCGATCAACACCAGTCGCCGGCCAACCTTCGCTGCCGGCCAGCCATCGTTCTATCTCTGGCCAGCCCTAGTTTGGACTAAAATCTACTCCAAAAACCTCCACAATACCCCATTTTCTTGGTTCTTGTTCAACCATAATCCAAGATAAGTTTTGGGGAGCGATTTAGGAGCTAGAACACGCGTAGAATCGGTGAGTTTCCGTCTAAGTTATAATCTTTTTGGTCTTTGTAGAAATAAATAAAAATGTTCGCATAAAATGAATCAAGCTTGAATTGTTATAATGTGAGTATAAATTAATTTCATTTCTTTATCTAAACATTTCCTTAAGGTGTGGTTATGTTAGAAAAAAAAAAATATATATATATATATAGTTAGCTTTAAGTGAAGTAGTGCAAATTGTAATTGGACAAAAGTTAGGGTTTGTTAAAAAACCCAAATTGGGGCTTTTGTTATTAAACAATTAATTTGGTAAAATTGATTCAGTAGATGGTAAATTGAGGATATCATAGTGTGGGAAATTGTATTTATCAAATTTTACAAGTTGGTTTTAATGGTTTACAAGTAGCAAGGGTATTATTGTAGAACCCCGGAACCGAGTTCACTAGGTTGTGAATAGTGTGGTGAATAGTGTGTGAATAGTGCTATGAATAGTGTTTTTTCAAGGCCAAAAACCTTAATGGGATGATGGCTTCATGTTCTAAAATGAAAGGAGGTTTCAAATGAATAAAAATATGTGTGAAACTTGTTTAGGGTATTTGGTATAAATAAAACAAGAGGATGCAATACCCCTAAGTGTCGCAAAGAGGGATTTTTGAAAATTCCCTCAACTTGAGAGAACTCTAGTTTTCTCATCCAAAATTGGAATCGAGTGATTCTTAAGTCATTAGAAAGATATTGAGATCCTCTTCAAGGTTCATGTTTATCACATTTTCCAATTGTGAGTTGAAGCAAGGTGAAAAGTGGGTTTTAGGCAATTTTCTACTGAAATTCCTGACCAATCAGCTTTATGGAAACTTTAGACTATGAATAAAGAAGAATTAGGAGCTGTACAAAACATGAAAGTTGTTCCCCTTTGAATTTAGAATCCAACGCAAGTTGAATCGTCAAAATCAGATCACTGAGTCAAAAGTTATGGTCGAAATACCATAGTGTGAAAAATGAAGGAATGAACAGTGAAGGATTTATCTAGTTTGGGGAGGATAGATCCTTCAATCCCATACACTGATGGATCTATCCATCCCCATGACCGATCGATCTATCAACCCCAATTTTGTATCGGTTTTTTGGCCAGAGAAGGGCTTTTTGAAGGATCTATCCGTGCTCATGACGGATAGATCCTTGGTGCATGATTTGGCCTTGGAACCGACTCCTTCAGATATTTAGGGGGTGTAATGGTCTTTGGCCTCACCCCTTGGCCTATATAAACCACAATTTCATGGCTAGGGTTACAAGAACCCTAGAGAGGAGAATTTTGAGAGAAAGTTGAAGGAAAAGAGGGAGAAGAGCTTGGGTTCTTCTAGGCTTTGTGCTAGTGATCAACTGGAGTTGATTTTTTACTTCAAGCTTTCTTCCTAAGCTTGGATCTTGCTACCAAGGAGTATTCGCAAGCTGTAAACCGTAGGGATTCTGTTTTGAAAGGTACATACCTTCTACTAAATTGCCTTGTTATGATTTCATAAGTAGATACCCTCTACTAAGTATCTTTGTTGTGATTTATGTATTGAAAGTAATATGTAAAGCATGTTTTTGGTAAAAGTGAGGTATAAAAGATGGTTTTTCTTATGAAAGTTGGTTTATTATCATCAAATGATAAAAAGGGTTTGGTTTTGATGAAAAGTATGGAATTGTGGGGTTTTAAATGAAAATTGACAAAGGAGTTTTTCTATAAGTGTTAAGTACTCAAAGATGATTTTTGTAACAAAGGGTAATTACTCCCTCCTTGTAAGCTTGTAAAGAATGATTTTCGACAAAAGGGTATTCAATCCCTCTTCATAAATAATTGTAAAGTATGTTTTCAAATGAAGGGTATTGGAGACCCCCTTTTTAAGTAAGATTTCTGAAAAGGTATTTGATACCCCTTTAAAGTATGGTTTTCAAAGAAGGTTGGTAAAGTAAGGTTTTGAAAAGGGTATTTACATCCCCCTTTTAAAGTGAAAAGGTTTTGATGAAGGGTAGTGGATACCCCTTGTAAAGATGAGAAAGTTTATGTGAAGGGTATTTCAATGCCCCCTTATAAAGCTGGATAAGATTAATGGGTATTGGATACCCCCTTGTAAAGTGAAGTTTTTGAAAAGGGTATTTGCATGCCCCCTTGTAAAGCATGGTTCGGAAAAGGGTATTTTACATACCCCCTGGATTCGAACAAGGGTATTTACATACCTCCTGAGAAAGTTGGAAAGTATGATTCATGAAATGGGTATTTGACTCCCCCTTGTAAAGCGTGGTTCGGAAAAGGGTATTTTACATACCCCCTGAGAAAGTGGATTCGAACAAAGGGTATTTACATGCCTCCTGATAAAGCTGAATAAGAATAATGGGTATGTGAGGCCCCCTTGTAAAGTATGTGATTCTGACAAAGGGTATGTGATGCCCCCTGATAAAGTTGAATAAGAAAGAAAGGTATTGTGATGCCCCCTTGTAAAGCATGGTTCGGAAAAGAGTATTTTACATACCCCTTGAGAAAGTGGATTCGAACAAAGAGTATTTACATGCCCCCTGATAAAGCTGAATAAGAATAATGGGTATGTGAGGCCCCCTTGTAAAGTATGTGATTCTGACAAAGGGTGTGTGATGCCCCCTGATAAAGTTGAATAAGAAAGAAAGGTATTGTGATACCCCCTTGTAAAGCGTGGTTCGGAAAATGGTATTTTACATACCCCCTGAGAAAGTGGATTCGAACAAAGGGTATTTACATGCCCCCTGATAAAGCTAAATAAGAATAATGGGTATGTGAGGCCCCCTTGTAAAGTATGTGATTCTGACAAAGGGTATGTTATGCCCCGTGATAAAGCTGAATAAGAAAAAGGATATGTGATATCCCCTTGTAAAGTAAGTTTTGGAAAAAGGATATGTGATGTCCCCTTGTAAAGTATGTTTTGAAAGAAATGAGATTTTGACAAAGCTATGTGATGAACCTCATAAAGAATGTTTTTAAGGAAAGAACTCTAAGTATGTTTTGTAAAGAATGATCTCAAAGTACATTTTTGAAAAAGTACGGTTCGCTCAAAGTATGAATTGGTTCTAAGTATTGGTTTTGCTCAAAGATGTAAGGTTTTGAAAGTAACGATTTAAAGTATGGTTTCCGCACTCTGATTAAAGTATACATATGAATTGTTTAAGTTTCTACGCACATGTATTCTATTTTGATGTCATAGCCCTGCTAGTTAGTGGTTGGTAGACGCTGAGTATTCAATGCTCAGTCGAAGTTGTTATCTTCGGCAGGTCACAGGTTGGATGGTTGTGCTCTTGAACCAAGGATCGTGGAGGAGTATGCCGAGAAGCTAATGGGCAGTCATCAATGATGGGTGAGTGATGAGAGGGAGAGACATGTATTTGGGTTGATCTACTGGGAGTTTTTGTATTGAAATTGAGTTGATAACTCAAGTAATGGACCTTGTATACAGATTTAGTTATCATTCAGTATTTTGTTTATATTAGCACGTGGAAGATTACACTGTCAAGAAGAAATTTTCAAGTTCGCCTTTTAGCGTGCCTTGTATGCTCTTGCAGGATGTTATGTATGCCTTATGTGTCACGACAGGATAACATGACACGACGGTCACGTTGCCAAAGTCTCCCAACTCTTAGGGGTATTTTGGGTCGTGACAATTATGGGAATATTAAAAAAAATTCCCTAATGCTAATCTTGAAATAACGAGTTTAGTCCTATTTGAATTCTTCTTATTTTTATATTGTGAAATTAGATTTGGAAAGACATGAATGGTTGTGTATGTTATTATGTCTTAGGAGAGGACTTGTTGCCAGGAGTTGACCCAGAGAGCTTTGGTGCCAGCTAGGCTCATTTTGCACTCAGATCAAGTGAGTGAATACTTACTATATTGGTTTTGTTTAAATTAAAAAGTATGAGTTATTAAAGATGATTCATGAAATCAATGATAGTATGAATACATCATAGAATATGTGAAATGGAAATTCCACGAAGTATGGATTATGTAAATAAAATTATGATATTTGTCAGGTCTCTTGATAACAGCTAAATTACTCAATCCACTAGGAACAGGGCTGCCTGTAAGGTAAGCACCCAGATGGACACATGGATACCATGCATTGGGAATAGGGCTGCCGGTACGGTAAGCGCCCAAATGGACAGCTGGATACCATCCACTGGTAACAGGGCTTGTAGAACCCCGAAAATTTGGTTCATTGTTCAAGTGAATAGTGTCGAGGACACTAGTATTGTAAGGGCCAAAGGCCCTTATTATAAGTTGGGTTTGGTTAATGAGAGTGAGAGTTTCCCTCATAGACTAAGTGCGATGTGAGTTTCATGTTAGAATCAAGAAGTGTAAGGTGTTTTGAGAAAATGCAAGGAGTATAAAACCATACTCAAAGCATTAAATGTATAGTGGTATGAATAATGTCGATTCAAGGGATTTGTGGCGGCCGGGGCCTCCCATGCATATGGGTTGTGCCCAATAGGTTACCTTGGTTTGGTTTAGGAACCTAGGGTCGTGAGTTATGAGAATGGAGTAAGGGTTGGATTCAAAGTAGATGGGGTATGAAAATACCCTTAGTATGTATGAAGAAACCCGGAACCGAGTTCCCTGGGCTGGGAATAGTGTCATGAATAGTGTGTGGATAGTGCCCTTGTGTGGTGTGTATAAAGGCTTAAGGCCTTTACACTTTGTTCTTGGTAGCATGGTCCATTTGGTTCTAAGTAGTGTGGCGATTTAAATAAGGGTTTAAAGTGTGTATGTTGAGTCTCAAAATAAGATTATAATAATACTCAAGTATTTAGGGTATAAAATACCATAAGTGTGAACGTAAAACCACGGGAAACCATTTCACAATGTTGTGAATAGTGCCATGGGCACAAGTCTTGTAAAGGCCGAGGGCCATTTATGTGACTTGGTTAAGGGGCATGATAAGAGTAGTCAAATTAGCTTAAGTGGTTATTGTTGGGTGTTTGGGATGAATAAATAAGAGTATGACATACTCTAAGTGGGTAAAAAGATGGGTATAAGGTACCCTAAGTGTTAATGAGTTGTGAGTGAATAGTGCTGTTACGCGAGGCATAAAGAGACCGGGGCCTCTCATGCATGTTGCGGTGTGCCCCATGATCACCTAGGTGTGTTAAAAACCTATGGATTAATGAGTCATGAGGTGTGAGTATGGTTTTGGAACCGAATGAAAAAAGTGTGAAACACTTGAAATGTTCTAAGTGTCAAGAATGGGAATGCCTTAGCATACCCTTGACTTTAAATAGTCCTACTATTCATACCACTCGTCGGAATCAAGCTATTCTTGGATTTTTGGAAAGGTAATTGAACCCTCTTCGGGATTCATGTTGATCAATTGTCTTGGTTTTGAGTTGGTGTTAGGTTAAAAGACCGATTTCTGAAGTCGGGTCGGTTTAAAATCTGGACTGACGAAACCCAATTTCGGATCAGTCAGGTTTAGGGGAAAAATGGTCTAAGAAAAAAGAAGAATTGGAAGTTGTGAAAAACATGAAAGTTGTTCTCCTTCGAAAGAGGAATCTAACGCAAGTTGAATCGTCAAAATCGAACAAGCGAGTCAAAAGTTATGGCCAAATTACAAAAATGCAAAAATACTGAAACTTTCTGCAAAAGTTGCGATCGATCGTACGGACCCTACGAACGATCGTAGAGGCGCTACGAACGATCGTAGAATTGCTACGATCGATCGTAAAGACCCAGAAATGCAGGAAACTTACTGGGCAACCTACGATCGATCGTAGGAAGCCTACGAACGATCGTAGGAGCGCGAATCAACTATTTTTGTGCGAAAATTTTTAGGGTTTCACCCCTTTGCCTTTAAATAGGAGATCAATTAGAGGGTCTTGGGTGAACCTAAACCTAAGGGAGTTCTTAGAAGAGGAAGAGGGAAGATCTTGGGGATTTTTAAAGGAGGGTTTTGAATTGTGGAAGAAGAGCTTCAATCAAGCTCCCACAAGTTGGATTTCTACACAAGGATTCCTTCTTCAACCTAGAAATTTACCAAAATGGGATTTGAGATTTGGGGATTTTGCAAGAAAGGCTTGGGATTGAAGATCAAGAGAAGCTTATTCAAGGAAGGATCTTCCTCATCAAGCAAGGATCCTTCCAAATCAAAGTGGTGTTCTTCCTCAAGCTTAGGATTCCACAGCAAGGGGGGTTTTCCTTAAGATTAAGAGTAAATCCTCAAGGTTAGTACACCATTCCTAGTTAACTTAGTAATAACCTAGATTTTCCCTTAAAAAGTGATTATACTTAAATTTTGTATTTCAAATTTTGAAAGGAACTAAAGTTCCCCAAAAATGCATAAGATGTTTAAGTAATGATGTGTGGATTGTGATGGATGGAAATTGGTGGAAGGGAAAGGTATACATAATGGATGCACACTATATGTTTGATGAAATGTTTGAATGGGAAAAACATGAACAAAATAATCTACAAGAATTTCAAATGCAAGGTGTATGATAAAATGCATATATGGACTTTAGAAATTAAGACTATGCAAATATGATTTAGGGGTTCTCCCCAACTTGGTGAACTTGGTTAGCATGCTTTATATGTTCAAGTTAAACTCCTCACATGTCTACATAAACATTGAAATGCTAAGTGCTTGATGAATGTTGGCTATGAAAATATGAATAAACGCCTATAGAAACGTTGAATACTAGATGTTGGATTAAATGCATGCATGAGATTTAAACTCAAGGCTATGAAATTATGATTGGGGATTTTTTCCCAAGTTGGCAATGATGAGAAAATGCTTTACATGTTTCCTTAAATTCTCACAAGTTTATAGAAATGTTAATAAAGTGCTATATGATGTTTTAGTTTCATGTCTCTACGATGTTTCACATTGTTATGCACAAGCACGCATGCGTGCATGAATTGAATTCCCAAGTACAATTACATGAAGTTAAACACAAGATAAGAATAAGATGTTAGGAATGATAAGAAAGGTTATACGAAGAGGAAACTCATAAGAAAGCTCACAAGTAAAGGGAATGTCAAGGAGGTTGGTAGCCCAGGGTAATGCGGGTGCTAACCTCTGGCTCACAAGAATATCTCATAAGAAAGCTCACAAGTACATGGAATGTCAAGGAGGTTGGTAGCCCAGGGTTGTGCGGGTGCTAACCTCTTGCTCACAAGAATATCTCACAAGAACTCTCACCAGTAAATGGAAATGTCAAGGAGATTGGTAGCCCAGGGTTGTGCGGGTGCTAATCTCTGGCTCACAAGAAAGGAACTGTCAAGGAGGTTGGTAGCCCCGGTTAAGGGTGCTAACCTCTGGCTCATTAGAAAAGAAAGGAAAGGAAATGAAAGGAACTGTCAAGGAGGTTGGTAGCCCGGTTAAGGGTGCTAACCTTTGGCTCATAAGAAAGGAAAGGAAAGGAAATGAAAGGAACTGTCAAGGAGGTTGGTAGCCCGGTTAAGGGTGCTAACCTCTGGCTCATAAGAAAGGAAATGAAAGGAACTGTCAAGGAGGTTGGTAGCCCCGGTTAAGGGTGCTAACCTCTGGCTCATAAGAAAAGCATTAAAATTGTCAAGGGGGTTGGTAGCCTAGGGATGTGCGGGTGCTAACCCCTGGCTCATAAGAAATGACTCATATGTTTCATAGATGTGGATTGGTTTTCATTAGAGTTGTGATTAAATAAATGATTATGGATGATGCTGTTTTAAAATGATTATGAATTATATCTTTTCAGTACTTGCATATGATGTTTTGCTCGTTATTATTATTGTTAGCTAGGAGCTTGCACTCGCTGAGTATTCCATGCTCAGCCGTACTTTGATGTCGGTAGGTACACTACACGAGGATCGAGGCAGCTCAGGGGGAGCAGGAGGTTATTGGAGTGTTAGTCAGAGGTTAGGGTTGGCCTGTGGCCATGGTTGGGAGGAGAGAGAGAGAGTCATGTATTTTGGGAAATTTGGTTGGGGATATTGTACCATATAAGTTAGCAACTCAAGTCAAGGATTTCATGTACATGTCAAAGTTTATATTCAGTTATTGTAACCAGTTGTGCTTGGAATACAGTTAAGTTATTAAAGAAATTTTCAGTTCACTATTTAGCTTGCCTTATATGCTTCCGCAAGTTGGTTGTATGGTAGGTAACGGGCCCAAATATAGCCTAACTCCTAGGGGTATTTTGGGGCGTTACAGGGCTACCGGTGAGGTAAGCGCCCAGATGGACAAATGAAAAGATTTTCTACTGGGAATAGGGCTGCCCATGGGGTAAGCACCCAGGAAGAAGAACCAGGTACCGAGAACAGGACTACCACGGGGTAAGTGCCTAGACAGGCAATATTTATGAAATATGGTGGATGAATTCTACTCGGCATTATCTTAAAGGTTATGGACTCGTTGTTTAGTGTGGGGAAAAATTTATTGGATATTGTAAAATAGTATTCATGAGATTTTGAACAGAGGTGAAGATTATTTATGTTGTGATTGATTAAATTGCTTAAGAACAGGTTTACAGGTGATATATAAAATATTGAAATCCTCTATTTTTAGGGGAAACTCTGTCAAAATTTTCTAAATTTTATATATGTGTATTATGGTTCTATTGTATATATATATAGTTGTTATTCGCTCACTGCGCCATGTCTCAACCTGTTATTTTCCCACATTTTAGATTAGCAGTAGTTTTTTTTTTTTTGAAAGAAGAAGTCCTTCTCCGAGTTAGAAGAGATCGTGCCGTGGAGTGTTCTTTGTGTCAGCTTTAATCTAGGTCTCCTTTTATTCTAGACCTAGCATTCTTATGAGACTCTTGCATTTTTAGACTTATATGTACATGGATGTTCAGTTATTTAATCTTTTGAGATGCCCTCATATGAGCATGGGTACGGGCATTTGGGATTCTTTATGTATGTCCCCTATTCTAGAAAATCATATGAATGTATGAGCTTAAACAGATTCACGATCAGAATTTGGTTATCCTTTTGGGCAAGTTCTTAACAATTCCCCACCCTTTGGGATCCGCTTAATCCGATAGGGCTTACCTTACTGGAAGGGGTGTGACCTATCGGAAGGGGTGTGACATCAAAACTACTTGGAGTCGGGAGTATAAACTCCCTTCAGCGAAAATGTAATAGAAGCAACTTCAAGTCAGGTGCAAGCACCCTTCATGGAAACATGCATGCTTGAAAGGTGCACTAACATCTTGCTTGACCTTGTGAAAAACTCGGTAAGACATACCCAAGGATATGCCCCACCGTTTTACCAACCCTTACGTTTGGCCTTGCCATGGTGTTCATGAATCGAGTCATTTTATTCTTATCTTTTGTGAATTCAAAACCCGGTGTTCATGCTTGAAAATCCTAGTTCATATTCTACATGTCGTGCTCGTGGGTCGTGTACATTTCAACACATGGAGCAATTGAACATATCACTTCAAGGCAATAATTTATTAAAAGCAATTAAATCTACAAGCATACAATTCTAGGAAGCGAGTAAATCTACAATCATACTATTCTAGAAAGCGAGTAAAACGCATATCATTCATAAATCAAAATGTTAAAATCTCAGTTTAATTTCCCACACACATGTTTCATCAAACACTTGGTGTTCACCATTTCCTTAAGTCTTTTATTCTTGTTTTCATCCTTTACATTTCATCAAGCATTTCATGTGTGTTTGTTATGTGTATAATACCCTTCCTATTTTCTCATCATATCACAACCATCCATAACCTCCATTTAAGAAAATCATCTCCTATTATGTGAACTTTTAGAGAAAAGCAAGCAAATGTGGAAGCATCATGAGAAAATGAAGAAAAACATGGCAAGTTGGGGAATAGAGGTACCGACCTTCAAATAGGAGAGAATCCCACGAAAATGGTCGTAGAAGTTGTTGTTCGTGCTTGGAGGAGGTGCTCTTTGCTTACATTGCCTTGGATTTGAAGAATCCAAGGGTTTGAGGATGATCTAGGTCACCTAATGTTCAATCTCACACTGGAGAATGAGAATTGTAGAACCCTGGAAATTCGAGTTCTCTATACTATGAATAGTACAAGTGAAAAGTGCCCTTGTATGGTATGTGTAAAGGCCTAAGGCCTTCCTTTGTGTTCTTGGTATCATGGTGAGTCAAGTGAGGGTTTAGGTATGTGTTTTGAGTCTTAAAGAGAGGGTATAAAAATACTCTAAGTGGGTAAAAGCAAGGGTATAAAATACCCTAAGTGTTTGATGGGTTGTAAGTGAACAGTGAATGGTGAATAGTGCTAGTGCGCGAGGCATAAAGAGGCCGAGGCCTCTCATGCATAATGGTGTAATTTCAATGATCACTGAGGTGGGTTAAAAACCTATGGAGAACAAGTCATGAGGTGTGAGTCGGGTTGTTGAACCCAAGTGAAAAGACTGTGAAAGCACTCGAAATATTCCAAGTGTCAAAGAGGTGTGTCTTGACATTCCCTCAACTTGTAGGAGCCATATTCTGGTGACCACTCATCGGAATCGAGTGATTCTTGAAGTTTTGAAAATTTATTAGAACCTTCTTGAAATTTATCCAGATCAATGATCTCTAAGACCTAGAGGGGGGGTGAATAGGTCTATCTAATAATTTCTAACCAATTTTAATTTTTCAATTAATATGTTTAGAAATCAACGATTAATTCAATCAGACAATCCACACAAATCAAACACAGAAGATTTTTACGTGGAAAACCCTAACGGGAAAAAACCACGGGACCTTGTCCAGCAATAAACTTCACTATGAAAAGATATCAAGTACAAGACAAGACCTTACCAAAACAGAAACGACGTTCCTAGGTATAGACTCTTACTCTTGATTTCCACGAACCAGCAGGTTCGATCTCCGCCTTAGCAGCTTCGGTTCCACACCGACCAAATCTTTTCAAGCAACTTCAAATCCACGATCACACACAATCGATCTCCTTCCACGAAGGCTCCGGATCAAACACCGAACACACACACAAGGTGTAGGGTTGTGAATCAATTTAGTAAATTTCAAACCCTAGAGGGATCTCATACAGATCTGAGATCACACAATGCAAGATCAAAGATTTAGATCTATACTTGCATTCTCTAGGATCTAAGAAAGAGGAGGGATCAACAAAGATCTAATAAAAGCAATAAGAAAAACCCTAGAAGAGTTTCTCAGACCTCTACTCTTTCAAAAATATCAAAGACACGAATTAGGTCTCTCAAAAGTTGTTTATATAGGGTTAAAAAAAGAATCCAGAAAAAGAAAAATTCTTTTTACGGGGACCGATCGATCGGTGCTCACTACCGATCGCTCGGTTCACAATGGATCGATCGGTTCTAAGGACCGATCGCTCGGTTATAAATCATCTCTCTGGAAAATTTCCCCATACAAATATTTGGTCCAGTCGATAGCCACCGATCGCTCGGTAGGCCACCGATCGATCGGTCGCAATACCGAGCGATCGGTTGAGACAGAATTTTTGCCAAAACCATTTTCATTTTATTTTTATTTGATTCAACTAAGATCAAATATCTTTGGTAGGCTTAAAATTATCCTCCTAGGTATTCTTAGGGTTATCTAAGTCAAATTCAACCTAGGTAGGGTCTCTAAGTCCATTACCTGTCTAGATCCAGAGTAGAAGCTTTTTCCTTCACTTTCTTCAATCTTCTTTAAGCTTTAGCTCTTCTCTTCTGACAAGTTAAACATGACTCGACAACTCGACTCAACTGACCTATCTAATGATCACGGAATTTGCCAACACCTATTTAGGGATTTACACTTCTTTGAGATTCATGTTTACCATTTTTCTTGATTTTGAGTCGGCGTTAAGTTAAAAGTTGGATTTCAAAAACCGAGTCTGTTGAAAATCTGGACTGTCGAAACCTAATTTTGGACTAGTTGACTTTAGAGCCATTTTTGATAGATTAAAACTCAAATTTTGGAGTTTTACAAAACATGAAAGTTTGTTTCTCTTCAAAAGAAAAATCCAACGCAAGTTGAATCGTCAAAATCGGACAGCTGAGTCAAAAGTTATGGCCAAAATACCGAAGGGCATTTTTGCAAACAAACTCGCTCGAGTGAGATCCAAACCCACTCGAGCAAGATTGACCAAAATGTTGTTTTTGAGTACCGGGAGCAACCCGCTCGAGCAAGATAGAAGCCCGCTCGAGCGAGATTGCATAGACATATTTTTTTATGGGTTTTTCTCAACCCAAACACCTATATATACCCCATTTTCGGGGGACCAAGGTTTCTAACACCTAGAGAATGACTTTTTGAGAGAAAAATGGGGAAGCTTAGGTTTCCAAAAGGGGGGTTCCTCTCAAGATCAAGGAAACCCCCAAATTAAATCTTTAAGCTTCTCAAGACCAAATGGGGGAGCAAAGATCGTGCAAGCCAAGGCTTCTCTCACGAACTAAGCCACGAAGGGGATTTCGTGAGAAGATCAAGAGGAGCTCAAATCCTCACTTCCCAAGCTTCCACAAGCTTGGATCTCACTACCACGTGCCATTGGAGCTTGGATCTCCATCCTCAAGCATGGGTTTCTCTTCTACAAGCTTCCTTAAGCTTTTTCAAGCCTTGGATCAAAGGGATTTTTATCCCCTATGGTAACTACACTTCACTACATAATTTTTCATAACCATATGGTAAATCAAGATGAAAACATGGCATTTGTGATGTGAACTACAATGTGATGCTTCTATGCCTTAGAATAAATAATGAAAATGATATATTATGATTCACAGATGAGTACTTCACTAGCTAGTTGTTATAAACCATGTGGAAATTAAGATAAAAGTAGGAATGGTGATGTGAACTACATTATGATGCTTCTATTCCTTAGACTAAAGAATGAAAAGTGTGTATTAGTATTCGAAGATGAAAATCATGTTACAATACTTAAGTTTTGAGGAAAATCCAAGATTAAAACTATGTGTTTCAATAAAATGGAATTATGTGACTAAGTGTATATGAGCTATTGCTATGGATGAAAATGTGAATCATGGGATATATGTAAAGTGCTTCTTTTTGTTTACCATGCTACTCACAAGTGATTATACGCACATGTATTGTATGATTGAATTTTTTCATATGTGTGTGTAAAGCAGATAAGAATTTAACTATGTGTAAGGGAGGATGCTAGTGGACTCCACTCCTTGTAGGGTGGGCATTAGTCATCCAATCCTAAAGAGAAATGATATATGCAAAGAAGGGAGGATACTAGTGGACTCCACTCCTTGTAGGGTGGGCATTAGTCATCCAGTCCCAAAGAGAAATAATATGTGCAAAGAAGGGAGGATACTGGTGGACTCCACTCCTTGTAGGGTGGGCTTTAGTCATCCGGTCCCAAAGAGAAATAATATGTGCAAAGAAGGGAGGATACTGGTGGACTCCACTCCTTGTAGGATGGGCATTAGTCATCCGGTCCCAAAGAGAAATAATATGTGCAAAGAAGGGAGGATCCTGGTGGACTCCACTCCTTGTAGGGTGGGCATTAGTCATCCGGTCCCAAAGAGAAATAATATGTGCAAAGAAGGGATGATATTGGTGGACTCCACTCCTTGTAGGGTGGGCATTAGTCATCCGGTCCCAAAGAGAAATGATGTGTGAAAAGATGGGAGGATGCTAGTGGACTCCACTCCTTGTAGGGTGGGCATTAGTCATCTGGTCCCAAAGAGAAATAATATGTGCAAAGAAGGGATGATACTTGTGGACTCTACTCCTTGTAGGGTGGGCATTAGTTATCCGGTCCCAAAGAGAAATGATGTGTGCAAAGATGGGAGGATGCTAGTGGACTCCACTCCTCGTAGGGTGGGCATTAGTCATTCGTCCCCAAGGAGAAATGGAATGTGCAAAGGTACAAATAAAAGAGGTTAATGAATCATGTGCACGTGTATGTGGGATAAAGCTAATGGACTCTACTCCTTGTAGGGTAGCCATTAGTACTAATGGACTTTACTCCTTGTAGGGTAGGCATTAGTCAAGTGCAAGTGTACACTAATGGACTCTGCTCCTTGTAAAGTAGGCATTAGTCATGCGCAAGTGTACTCTCCCACCAAAAGATATATGCAAAAGATAAGTGTAACAAGGCCATGTGAAAACGAAATGTGAAAAGAGTATATGCTTTACAAAGTATCACACGTGTATTTAAAAAGGGATTTTTTCCATATGTGTTTCATTGCATGTGTACTCTATGAACTACCTATATGAAATCATATGATACTACAACATATTATTTAGTGGTTTGTAGACACTGAGTATTCCATGCTCAGCCGTACTTTTATGTTGGCAGGTACACTCTACGACATATGGACTTTGGTCCCTTGGATTGATGCAGCTCCGGGAGAGCAAGAGGTTATTCGGATGGTTAACCAGATGTTAGGGTTGGCTTGTGGCCATAGGTTGGGATGAGAGAGAGAGACATGTATTTTGGGATTTCCTTTTTGGGATTTTTCATGTGAGCTTAAGTGGGTAACTAGAGCATTTGCACCCTTGTGATTATTGTATTTGATCCAGTCATTGTTTATGTTGACACTTGTTATTTCATTTATGTTAAAGAAATTTTTTGGATCACTATTTAGATGGCCTTGTATACTCTTTGCAGGATGGTTTTAAGTGTAAGTGACGTCACCAAAGCCTCGTAACTCCTAAGGGGGATTTTGGGTCATTACAAGAACCCTCTCTTGGAAACCTAAGTTTTCTTCTTTTCCTCTCAAAAAGTCCCTTTTTAAGTGTTAGTAACCTTAGAACCTCGAAAATTAGGTATATATAGAGTTTGGGTTGTGAAAAACCTTTAAAAAACATTTTTGGGCGATCTCGCTCGAGCGGGTTGCTCCCGGGACTAAAAAAATGCATTTTGGTTGATCTCGCTCGAGCGGGTTTGGATCTCACTCGAGCGAGTTTTTCTGCAAGAATATGCTTTGGTATTTTCGCGATAACTTTTGATTCCCTTATTGATTTGACAATTCAACTTGCGTTGGATTCATCTTTCGAAGGAGAACAAATTTCATGCTTTGTACTTTTTCTAATTCTTCTTTATTCTTAGACCATTGTGCCTCTAAAGCTGACTGACATGCGAATGGGTTTCATTAACACATTTTTGCAGCAGATCCGATTCCGGAAATTGGACGTTTGATTCTACTTCGACTCAAAATCCAGAAAAGTGATCAACATGAACCTCAAAGAGGGTTTCAATAAATTCCCAAAAATTCAAGAATCACTCTATTCCGATCAGATATGAGCGAACTAGAGCTTTTCAAAGTTGATGTTAGTGTTAAGACATTTTCCTTTTAACACTTAAAACCCTTTACATCCTTTGTTTTAACACCCATGAATATACCTATGGCCTTTTTAATACCATAAAACATCCTCTTAATAACTTATTAAAATTATAAAAGATTTCCGATTTCTCATTTCATAAAGAAAAAGAAGATTACAAAAGCTTAAAGCCTTGGTACAAGTTCCAATACATGGACAAAAGTTTCGGGCTCTACATCCTTAGCAATTAGTTAATAACTAATTTGATGGTTTTCCTACAATGTTACCTAAGGGACAAAGTAATCTCATCTAATGAGATACTTTTAATATGTTACCCAATGTAGAAGACAATGTGTGAAAGTAAAATATACTTTTATTGATTAAGTAAACTGATACAATCCTAGAATGGCTTTCGTGGGTATATATGTCTAACAAGTTGTTGTTCTCAAACCCTATACATGAAACAACAACTAGAAAATTTCAAATTTTTCTATGATAAAATTCCTATCAAATGTGATAATAGTAGTGCAATTTGTATGACTAAAAATCCTATCCAACATTCTAGAACAAAGCACATTGAGATTAGATATCATTTTATTAGAGACCATGTTCAAAATGGGGATGCAGTGTTGGAGTTTGCTGATACAAACAACCAACTTGCTGATATTTTCATAAAACCCCTACAATATGATAGGTTCAGTACACTAAGAAGAGAACTAGGCATGACTAGGCAAAATGACATTAAATGATCATATCTAAAATGCCTACATGTTTAAAAGTGAAAAATAGATTAATTAAGCTTAATGATGATATTTTGTTTAGAAATGGATTGGATGTTGTGTTAAGTTATGTTGAATTGTTTGGATGATGATTTGATGTTTGAAAAAAAGTTTTGGATGTTAAAATAATATTTTAATCAAGAGAAAAATGGATTCAAATTGAAAAAAAAAAAAAATTCTGTTTTTGTGCTTCACTCGTCGACTAGTACTGTTTTGAGTATCTCACTCATCGACGACTCAAAGCTATTTTCAAATTCCAGAAACTTGCTAAGGCCACTCGATGACGAGTACTATTTAGTTTTTCTCACTTGTCGATGACTCAAGACAAATTTTAAAATTCCAAAAACTTGCTTAAGTCCACTCGACAACGAGCACAATTGGATTCATTCGACTCGTCGAAGACTGGGCATGAGAGTATATATATAAACCTAAAAATCATATTTTTTTAAAAACTCTCAAACTTTTCCCTCTTTTCGAATTCGAATCTTCTCTCTTTCCAAACCCTATTCTGTGACGCCCCGAACCCGCGTCTTAGGGAATCGTGTTCCGAGACGTGCGCCCGGTCGTTCATACCAATGTAGCGGAAGACTTTGCCAGCGAAAATTGCGGGAATTTTCAAACTTTGGCCTCAATGAGGCAAATCATCACTAGTCATCACAATAGCCATCACCACAAAACAAATACCTATATTAAACATATATGTTTGTTTACAAAACATAGCCGCCACTAATGCGTCGGGTAGTCTCTATCCAAATCCAAAAAGGTCCAAGGTGCAAGATCCACACCTACTGCTCAGCAGTTCCTGTATCTGTTGACATAAAACGTCAGTGAGCTATGAAGCCCAATAAAACCCACAATCTTTCCATACTATTTTCCATGAATTAACATGCATCAATAACAACATAATAGTACAGATCCAGTGTTATGATACAGTATAATAATATATCAAACTTATAATGTGACACACAATCACATAGGGCTATTGTCACGCCCCAAAACCCACCCTATGAGTTAGGGTGAATCTTGGACAACTTGCCATGATCTACTTAACATACTTGACAACCCGACCTACAAAATACATGAGGTATATACGATAGAGGACAAATAACGGAAGCATAAATAGCATAACACAGCGGAAACCTAACCAAACCTCTATGTATATACAGTTATCCAAGTTTGTACAAAATGATATCACAAAAGAAAGTGCGGACATGCCCGCCAAAATACATGGATATAACTCTGAAGCTCACCCACAGCCACTCACCCAGAATCTACCACCACCTAATAGTAACCCTCTACTGGAGGTTCCTCCACGGGTTCCTCGACATACTCCTCCTCCACCCAAGGAATCGGAGCACAGATATCAAAAGGAGCAGCCGCTCCGCTATCATCTGCCGACATAAGAAGTACGGCTAAGCATGGAATACTCAGCGGGTACCAAACACTAACCAACAGCCATAGCATAGCAACAACAATATAAAGCAGGAAGCAATTTATATCAAACAGGAAAGTAAAACAGTTTATATTCATGCTTGCATTACATAAAAGCTGATAAATCTCTTGAAATCCTCGTGCACTTGACTTGACTTAAAATCCTCGTTTCATGCTTGAAAACTTTTCATGTTTGTCTTGCTTGATCTTGTCGAGCGTGTCATGTCATGCGGGTCATGCGTATCATGCTTGTATCATGCTTGTCATGCGTGCTTGCTTGGAAATTTAACATGCTCATGTACTTAGGAGACGCGCTTGTGAGATGCACTTGAGAGGGAAGAGAGGCCCTTCTTTCATGATATGCCTTGAGAGGGAAGGGAGACCCTTCTTTAATGAGATGTACTTGAGAGGGAAGGGAGACCCTTCTTTAATGCGATGTACTTGTGAGTGAGAGGAGACCCCTCATGGAAGGGAGGGAAGTGTAAACTCCCTCCTAAAAATGCTTGTCCTTGTCCTCTTGTCAAAAGCGAGGTAGAACATATCGTAAGATATGTCCCACCTCTAACATCCTTATTCTTGAAAGTCATTGGTAAACTATGTCATGCATGCCGTGCTCGTGGGATCGTGTGCATACTTTCATTTAAAGTTAAATATGACATTTGGGGATTTCAACAATACATAGCACATCATTAATTGAAACAAGTAAATATTCATGCCATTTTAGGGAAAGCAAGTAATCACACTATCATAAACCCTAGCAATTTCCATAAGCTTTTAAGCATGCATTTCTTAATTCACAACTCATTTTCTTCATTGTGGCATTTCATCAAACACTTGGTATGTTCATTATGGTTAACACCTAATTCTTGCTTTTCTAGATGGGTTAAGCTCATAGCATACATGTGTATTTATTATTAATACAATGCCCTTCCCATTGTTTTGTTCATCACAACACATACACATGGCATCCAATCGCCCATACACATCCACACAACCATCCACCTTCATCCATTCATCCCATCTCATCATCTTACTTAGAATTTAGGAAAAATCATAAAATGAAGGAGATATGAACTAGGAGGGTAGTATAGGGAACCGACCTTGAATAGGGTGAAGAAGACCCTTGATGTGGAGTTCCAACCTTCAAGAAGAACTCCCACTTGGTTTGGGGAACTCTAGGTGTAGCACCCCGGACTTTTTCATCTTTAATGAATGGCACTCTCGTAGCTAATTGGCCGTTTCGTAGTCTAATTAATAAATAAGAGAGAGATCAGAAATTCTGAAATGTCAGAAATGTGCGTTTTCGAAAGACGAACCCAACGCAAGTTGAATCGTCAAAATCCGACGAGCGAGTCAAAAGATATGGTCAAAACAGTCCAGACATATAGAGCACCGATCGCTCGGTCCAATCAGCGATCGATCGGTCCATAACCGATCGATCGGTAGCAATCGCACGGTCAGAAATTTTGTATGGGGAAATTTTCTAGAGAGTGAGTTTTTGACCGGTCGATCGGTCATAAACACCGATCGCTCGGTAGGCAACCGATCGATCGGTCATAACCACCGATCGCTCGGTCTTCGCGTTTTTGCAGAAATTTCAGTAAAGGCGTTTTCATCTTTTGGGGGTTAAACCCTTTCCTATAAGGCTTTGCCCGAGCCTTAGGGCCTCATTCTCATCACTTAAGAGAAATTGAGAGATAGAGAGTGAGAAGAAGGGGGTTTCTAACCTAGGATTTCCATTGAGGAAGGAATCAAAGGGGTGGACCATCCTAGGTCATCCTCAAGCTTGGATTGCTTCAAGTTCAAGGCTCAAGCTCGTGTGGGAGCCACTCTCCAAGCTAGGGCAGCACTCACTCACGTTTTAGAAAGGGGTTTCTTCCCCAACTCAAGTCCCCTTCAAGCAAAGGCTTCCTCCTTCCAAATAGAGCTTCTATTTCAAGGTTGCTTCAAGATCAAGCCTTGATCTAAGGTTAGTACACTCTACTAACTTTCTTTTGCAATAATCTAGTTTTTCCCCTTTGACATTATGATGTTGGTCTTGTATCTTCCCTTACTTGAAATGTGCTATACTTCCTAAACCTAAACAAGATAAATGTGAATGTGGTATTGTATGTATGAATGGTGGATGTAGAGGCGATTGGATGTCGTTGGTCGTGGTGAAATGTGGGTATGGAAAAGGGTGGAAGGGCACTCTATGAATAATGAACATACTTGGATGTTGTCTTGGAAATTTATGCGCTAAAAAGGGGAAATAAAACTACTAAAATGTTGCACACCGGATGTTTGATAATATGCCTAAACAAAGAATAAATGAAATTGATAAAGGAAATGGATGTAAGCTTTATGTAATTATTCTTGTAAATGATGACTTGACCAAATGCCATGTTGATCACCTAAATGCTTACATGTTATACTATGAATTGAAATATAATGCGATATCCCTCTTGTTACACGTGTCCCCATGATTGTCACTATTGGCACGCACACGAGTACACATGCATGCATGAAACCGGGTTTTCCAAGATTGTATTTATACATGTTGAATCAACAACAAAACAAGAACATGACAAGGAGGTTGGTAGCCCAAGGAAGGGTGCTAGCCTCTGGCTCACAAGAGAAATGGAACAAGAACATGACAAGGAGGTTGGTAGCCCAAGGAAGGGTGCTAGCCTCTGGCTCACAAGAGAAATGGAACAAGAACATGACAAGGAGGTTGGTAGCCTAAGGAAGGGTGCTAGCCTCTGGCTCACAAGTATACAAGTCAAGAACAAATCAAGACATGAAATACAAGACAAGACACGACACACATACATGATTTGACCGAGACACGAAAAAGGTTTCCGAGACATGAGTTTTACCGAGGTTTTTGCATTCATACACGCATGTCAAGATATGGCTATGTATCTTATGCTTTCACTATTGCTTTAAATTAATATCTTGTATTGCTCACTGTTGTTATGCTTTCGCTATTGTTATGGTTAGCTAGTAGTTTCTACTCGCTGAGTATTCCATGCTCAGCCGTACTTTTATGTCGGCAGGTACTGTGGATGTCCTCGACCCCGAGCCTTGGGTCGAGGAGGAGTATGTAGAGGAGAGGGAGTCACCTATCCCATGGCAGTCTCTGGAGGATGGGGACTTGGAGGTGTGGCCATACCTCAACCATTGTTGAGAGGAGAGGGTTAGAGAGTTCCTTTTGTATTTTGATAGGTGGGCATGTCCACTTTTACTTTGATTGTATTTGGTATATGTTAACTTGGAATACTATTTGGAGTTATAGAAGAAAAGAAAAAGTTGGCTTATGCTTCCGCACTTATGTTTAGTTTCCGCGCTCTGATTATCATTGTATTATATTATGTTTAGCCTCTTGCATTACAGGATGGTTTGACAGGTACACGTAGTCACCTCTAAAGTATACCTTAACTCCTAGGGGGTATTTTGGGGCGCGACAGAGGTGGTATCAGAGCTCTAGGCATTAGAATCCCTAGGGTCACATAGGAATGATACCATGATTGAACTAGGTATTAGAATTACCTTAAAGAGTTGTATTCCAAGTATGGACTAACAAGTTAGTCCTAGTCAAAGTAGGTTGAACTTTAACCGAACATGGAGTCCTACGCCAGGAACATGGATTGTATGTGATGCCATTGTTGTGTATACCATGTGTGCGTTAATTGTGTTATGCTTATTAAATATGCTTGATGAATAAGTATTGAGTGAATTGCGAAAATTGTACTAAATGCGTATCCAAGTTAGACTCATGTTGTATTGTCGTTCTCAGGAGAAATCATGAGACGCGATACCCGGGGTTGCGGGTACAACACGAGGGGCAATGGAGGTGATGCTCCATCGGGTGATGATCAACCCGACTTTGCCCAAGCATTCGCATCCATAGCCGAGACTTTGGCTATGTTGGTGGCAAGGCAACCGGCCACTCCGCCTAATGCGGCACTTATACCGGCTCCTCCTAACCGAGCCCAAGTCGGGATAGAAGCTTTTCAGAGGATGAGGCCTCCAACTTTTTGTGGAAGCATTGATCCACTTGTCGCCGAGGGTTGGATTCGGCAACTCGAGAAGATATTCTCGGTATTGGCACCTACGGAAGTGGAAAGGGTCACTTGGGCCGCCTTTATGCTTGAAGGCGAGGCTGACCATTGGTGGAAATCCGCACTTCGGACCCCGAGAGTTGACCCGGCAAGGTCGAGATTGGACTTGGGAGGAATTCTTGGAAGCTTTCAACAAGAAATACTTCCCGGTCGGGATGAAAGAGAAGATGGAAGTTGAGTTTATTACCTTGGAGCAAGGTAATATGTCAGTAGCCGCTTATGAGGCTAAGTTTTCGGAGCTATCTCGGTTTAATCCACATAAGATAGCGACTGAGGCTATAAAAGCCCAAAAATTTGAAAGGGGGTTGAAGGCCTACCTCAAGGACCGAGTCTCGATGTTTAGACATGAGACATATTCCGAAGTTGTTGATAAGGCACTTTTGGCCGAGTCAAACTCCGTGGAGTTTTTCAAAAGAAGAGAAATAGAGAAAGGACAGTCTAGTAGTTCAGGGGAGAAGAGAGCAAGGACTAGCTTGTATCAGTCCGCAGGGCCGGCTCAGTCACAGAGGATATACTCGGCACCACAGGCTCCTCGCCCTTTTGCCCCACCGGCTCTTCGCCCGGCTTTTGCCCAGACTTCTCGCCCCGCAGTGACACAGGCTACGGGATATGCTCCTCCCACCTATTTGCACGACATATGCACCCTTTGTGGAAGGAGGCACCCAGCGGGAGAATGCCGAAGGGTTACTGGAAGTTGCTTCCATTGTGGTGATCTTGGCCACATGGTTAGAGATTGTCCTCGACGTCAAGTGCCAGCTCAGTCTTCAGGGAACAGGCCCCCGATTAGGCAGACATCTCAGCCTAGCTCTTCTCAGGCTTTGAGGGCCTCACAGTCTACCCGGCCTCCTCGCCCAGCCACACAAGGCTGAGTCTTTGCCTTATCCGAGAGAGACGCACGTGCATCCGACGATGTCGTGCAAAGTACGCGAGAATTTTGAGTTTAAGTTGTATAAAATTTCTATGGTTTGTTATGCGGTTATTTATACTAAGGGTTACTTATGTATGATGCTTGTTACTATTTGAAATCTACTGATATTAGTTACTTAATCGCACAGGCGCTTTATTAGTGAACGAGTGTCTCGCTCGAGTGTTGATAGACACAGGATCTACTCACTCTTTTGTCTCCCCAAGTTTTGCAAAGGGTTTTTCGACTGAGGCTACTCTGTTGGAGCGGGAGTTGACCATTGTAACTCCACTCGGCAAGTCAGTTGATACGGACAAGATATTCATTGATAGTGTGGTTCAAGTGGGGGAGAATGAACTGTTAGCCGATCTCATCGTCCTAGATTTTCAAGACTTGGATTTTGATGTCATCTTAGGGATGGATTGGTTGTCAAACCATCACGGGCATGTTGCGTGTTTTGAGAAGATGGTGAATTTCAAGCCGGAAGGGGGTAAGCCTTTTCACTTCCGAGGATTAGGAGAGAGGGACATTGCTCGCCTTGCGACCTTGAGTATAGCAAACCTAGAAGCACAAAACTCCTCGGCCATTCCGGTCGTGAGTGATTTCTTGGACGTGTTTCCGGAGGAACTTCCCGGGTTACCTCTGAATCGGGAGATTGAGTTCGCTATAGAGCTTACTCCGGGCACCGCTCCGATTTCAAGGGCACCGTATAGAATGGCCCCTATAGAGCTGGAAGAATTGAAGAAACAGATTGAGGAGTTACAACAACTTGGTTTCATCCAACCAAGTGTCTCACCGTGGGGAGCTTCGGTTCTCTTTGTAAAGAAGAAAGACGGGTCGATGAGAATGTGTATAGACTACCGTCAGTTGAACAAGGTAACTATCAAGAATCGTTATCCCTTGCCAAGGATCGACGACTTATTCGACCAACTGAAGGGAGCAAGATTCTTCTCCAAAATTGATCTTAGATCGGGGTATCATCAATTAAGGATCAAGGCGGAAGACGTTCCGAAGACGGCTTTCAGGACTCGGTATGGGCATTACGAGTTCCTTGTCATGCCTTTTGGGCTGACGAATGCACCGGTGGCATTCATGGATTTGATGAACCGGGTGTTCCGATCTTACTTGGATCGATGCGTGATTGTATTCATTGATGACATTTTGGTGTATTCCCAGACACGGGAAGATCACGTATGAGACCTCCGCCTTGCTCTGGAGATGTTGAGAGAGCATAGGCTATATGCCAAATTGAGTAAGTGCGAGTTCTGGTTAGAGAAGGTCGCATTTCTTGGACACGTGGTGTCGGCCGAGGGCATTTCTATAGATCCAGCCAAGGTTGAGGCCGTCATGAGTTGGGAGAGGCCCAAGAGCGTCACGGAGATACGTAGTTTCCTCGGATTGACAGGCTACTACCGGAGATTTGTGGAGGGATTCTCCAGTTTGGCTGCACCTCTCACCTACTTGACAAGGAAAAATGCAAAGTTCAGTTGGAGTGTCCAATGTGAAGTAAGTTTCCAAGAGTTGAAGAAACGCCTCACCACAGCCCCTGTCCTTACGGTGCCATCTGGACCTTTTGGGTATGAGGTGTATAGTGATGCCTCGCATGTTGGACTCGGGTGTGTCCTAATGCAACACAAGAAGGTCATTGCCTATGCATCAAGGCAGTTGAAAGAGCATGAAAAGAACTACCCCACTCACGACTTGGAGCTTGCGGCGGTCGTGTTTGCACATAAAATTTGGCGACATTATCTGTACGGGGTGGAGTTCTATGTGTACATGGACCACAAGAGCCTCAAGTATCTCTTTTCCCAAAAAGAGCTAAACTTACGACAACGGCGTTGGATTGAGTTCTTAAAGGACTACGAGTGCACTATCCAATATCACCCGGGAAAAGCAAATGTGGTGGCAGACGCTCTGAGTAGGAAACCATCGGGGTTGTTGGCTCACATGTTGGTGCGGGAATGGAGACTGTTAGACGATTTGGCAAATCTAGACATCAGTGTGAATGATTCTGTCCGCAGTCCAGTTTTGGCAAATGTTACAGTTCGGCCGTACCTTATAGACTTGATCCAGGAGTATCAAGCCACAGACACTGAATTGTTGGCTTTCCGGGACAAGGAAGTGGCCAAGGGTAGTACGGACTTCTCTCTCACTAGCCGAGGTGCTATTACATTCAAGGGAAGGCTTTGTGTCCCAGCCAATGCAGACCTTCGGAGAGAGATTATGGACGAAGCTCACCGGTCTAAGTACACAGTGCATCCTGGGGGTACGAAGATGTACCGGAACCTCAAGAGTCACTTTTGGTGGCGAAACATGAAGAGGGAAGTTGCGGAGTATGTGGCACGGTGTTTGGTGTGCCAACAGGTGAAAGCAGAGCATTTGAGACCGGCGGGTCTTTTGCAGTCTCTCCCTATTCCCGAGTGGAAATAGGAACATATCTCTATGGACTTTATCGTGGGATTGCCGAAGATGGTCAAGAAGACCGATGCTATATGGGTAGTTATTGATAGACTCACGAAGTCCGCTCATTTCTTACCGTACCAGACTACATTCAACTCCAATCAGTTAGCGGTGCTATACATCAAGGAAATAGTCCGATTGCATGGGGTGCCAGTGAGTATTGTGTCGGATAGAGACCCAAGATTCACATCCAGGTTCTGGAAAAGCTTTCAGGATGCTATGGGTTCCCGACTAAACTTTAGCACGGCTTTCCACCCACAGACCGACGGGCAAACAGAGAGGTTGAATCAAGTGATAGAAGACATGCTTCGAGCTTGTATGTTGGATTTTAAAGGAAGTTGGGAGGATCACCTACCTTTGGTGGAATTCACCTACAATAACAGTTATCAAGCAAGCATACAAATGGCACCTTTTGAAGCCTTATATGGAAGAAGTTGTAGATCCCCCTTGTATTGGGATGAGGTTGGAGAAAGAAAGATTTTGGGCCCCGAGTTGATTGAACGAACCGCGGATAGGGTCAAGCTTATACGGGAGAGGTTGAAGACCGCACAGGACAGACAGAAAAGCTATGCCGACAACCGAAGGAGGGATCTTGAATTCCGAGTCGGTGAATTTGTGTTTATCAAGATTTCACCGACCAAGGGTGTTATGCGATTCGGGAAAAGAGGCAAGCTTAGCCTGAGATATGTGGGTCCATTCGAGATCATTACTCGAGTCGGTGAAGTTGCTTACCGTGTTGCTTTGCCCGCTCACATGGCGGCGGTCCAAAACGTGTTTCATATCTCCCAGCTTCGGAAGTACATCCCGGATCCTTCTCACGTCATCGAGCTTGATCCGGTTGAGATTCGAGAGGATCTCACTTTGGTTGAGAAGCCGGTTCATATTTTGGATCGAAGAGACCAAGTACTTCGCAACAAGACTATTCCGCTAGTTCTCGTGCAATGGCAGCATCACGCTCGAGAAGAGGCTACATGGGAACGTGAGGCCGAAGTCAAGGCGAAGTACCCCGAGTTGTTTGAATGATTTTGTGTATGACTTGTAATTTTGTTTCGAATTGTTATGCTAAGTTGTTTAAATTGTAAAGCACGCATTGTCCGAATTTCGAGGATGAAATTTTTGTAAGGGGGGGAGAATGTAGCACCCCGGACTTTTCATCTTTAATGAATGGCACTCTCGTAGCTAATTGGCCGTTTCATAGTCTAATTAATAAATAAGAGAGAGATCGGAAATTCCGAAACGTCAGAAATGTGCGTTTTCGAAAGACGAACCCAACGCAAGTTGAATCGTCAAAATCCGACAAGCGAGTCAAAAGATATGGTCAAAACAGTCCAGACATATAGAGCACCGATCGCTCGGTCCAGTTAGCGATCGATCGGTCCATAACCGATCGATCGGTAGCTATCGCACGGTCAAAAATTTGTATGGGGAAATTTTCCAGAGAATGAGTTTTTGACCGGTCGATTGGTCATAAACACCGATCGCTCGGTAGGCCACCGATCGATCGGTCATAACCACCGATCGCTCGGTCTTCGCGTTTTTGTAGAAATTTCAGTAAGGGCGTTTTCGTCTATTGGGGGTTAAACCCTTTCCTATAAGGCTTTGCCCGAGCCTTAGGGCCTCATTCTCATCACTTAAGAGAAACTGAGAGATAGAGAGTGAGAAGAAGGGGGTTTCTAACCTAGGATTTCCATTGAGGAAGGAATCAAAGGGGTGGACCATCCTAGGTCATCCTCAATCTTGGATTGCTTCAAGTTCAAGGCTCAAGCTCGTGTGGGAGCCACTCTCCAAGCTAGGGCAGCACTCACTCACGTTTTAGAAAGGGGTTTCTTCCCCATCTCAAGTCCCCTTCAAGCAAAGGCTTCCTCCTTCCAAATAGAGCTTCTATTTCAAGGTTTCTTCAAGATCAAGCCTTGATCTAAGGTTAGTACACTCTACTAACTTTCTTTAGCAATAATCTAGTTTTTCCCCTTTGACATTATGATGTTGGTCTTGTATCTTCCCTTACTTGAAATGTGCTATACTTCCTAAACCTAAACAAGATAAATGTGAATGTGGGGTTGTATGTATGAATGGTGGATGTAGAGACGATTGGATGCCGTTGGACGTGGTGAAATGTGGGTATGGAAAATGGTGGAAGGGCACTCTATGAATAATGAACATACTTGGATGTTGTGTTGGAAATTTATGCGCTAAAAAGGGGAAATAAAACTACTAAAATGTTGCAAACCGGATGTTTGATAATATGCCTAAACCAAGAATAAATGAAATTGATAAAGGAAATGGATGTAAGCTTTATGTAATTATTCTTGTAAATGATGACTTGACCAAATGCCATGTTGATCACCTAAATGCTTACATGTTATACTATGAATTGAAATATGATGCGATATCCCTCTTGTTACACGTGTCCCCATGATTGTCACTATTGGCACGCACACGAGTACACATGCATGCATGAAACCGGGTTTTCCAAGATTGTATTTATACATGTTGAATCAACAACAAAACAAGAACATGACAAGGAGGTTGGTAGCCCAAGGAAGGGTGCTAGCCTCTGGCTCACAAGAGAAATGGAACAAGAACATGACAAGGAGGTTGGTAGCCCAAGGAAGGGTGCTAGCCTCTGGCTCACAAGAGAAATGGAACAAGAACATGACAAGGAGGTTGGTAGCCTAAAGAAGGGTGCTAGCCTCTGGCTCACAAGTATACAAGTCAAGAACAAATCAAGACATGAAATACAAGACAAGACACGACACATATACATGATTTGACCGAGACACAAAAAAGGTTTCCGAGACATGAGTTTTACCGAGGTTTTTGCATTCATACACGCATGTCAAGATATGGCTATGTATCTTATGCTTTCACTATTGCTTTAAATTAATATCTTGTATTGCTCACTGTTGTTATGCTTTCGCTATTGTTATGGTTAGCTAGTAGTTTCTACTCGCTGAGTATTCCATGCTCAGCCATACTTTTATGTCGGCAGGTACTGTGGATGTCCTCGACCCCGAACCTTGGGTCGAGGAGGAGTATGTAGAGGAGAGGGAGCCACCTATCCCATGGCAGTCTCTGGAGGATGGGGACTTGGAGGTGTGGCCATACCTCGACCACTGTTGAGAGGAGAGGGTTAGAGAGTTCCTTTTGTATTTTGATAGGTGGGCATGTCCACCTTTACTTTGATTGTATTTGGTATATGTTAACTTGGAATACTATTTGGAGTTATAGAAGAAAAGAAAAAGTTGGCTTATGCTTCCGCACTTATGTTTAGTTTCCGCGCTCTGGTTATCATTGTATTATATTATGTTTAGCCTCTTGCATTACAGGATGGTTTGACAGGTACACGTAGTCACCTCTAAAGTATCCCTTAACTCCTAGGGGGTATTTTGGGGCGCGACACTAGGTGCTTTAGGAAGGCCCTTGCTTGCAAATCTCCAAGCTCGAACCTCCCTTGATCTCCAATCCAAGCCTTCCTTGAAGGATTTCCCTAATATCCTCTCTTCCTCTTTCTTCCCTCTTTCTCTCCTCTAGGTTAGAAAAGCCCCAAAATGAGGACCCCTAAACAAGAAAAGGGTTTAAGACCCTCAAATCCAGCATCAGTTACCACGTGCGATCAATCGCACATGGATGCGATCTATCGCACATGAACCCGAACGTTTTTGGTCTGATTTTCCTTGCATGTGATCGATCACACAAACTTCCCATCGATCGCAGATCTCTACGATCTGTCATACCTGGGGATCCATCTATCGCATATGGCCCAGAGAGTTTGGGAACCATTTCGCCTGCATGCGATCGATCGGACCAAAATTGCGATCAATCGCACCCTCCAGATTTTGTTGTTTTATCCTAATTCCTCCCCCGCACTTTGGTAATTCGGCCATAACTTTTGACTCGGTTGTTCGATTTTAACGATTTAACTTGCGTTGGATTCTTCTTTCGAAGGCGAACATTTCTAGTGTTTCAAAATTTCCAATTTCTTCTTTATTTATTAACCAAATTGCCCGTAAAGTTGACTGATCCGCAAATGAGATTCAGTAACTCGGGTTTTCGATATATTGACATAGGAATACTACTTCTTAACACTTAGAGTTCTTTAAATTTTCTCATTTCATAGAAATAGGAGGATTACAAAGGCATAATGCCTTGGCACGGGTCCCAATACATGGCCAAAAGTTTCGAGGTGCTACAACTATTTTACCCAACACGAGATTCCCACTCTCGAAGATATCCAGTTATGACTTCATTTTAACATTTCCACACAATAATCATGTTATTCTTCGAGTCTTCGACTCTATTAACTGGTTGTAGGCCCATGCACAATTTTGTTTGCACTATGCATACTTGGATCCTTGTCCAATCATCAATCATCACTTGAGTCCTTTAGACTCACTTACATAATCCCGGGTAATATATATCTGATAAAGACCGAACTTTGGGTACTCTGCCCCAAATACCAACTTAGAATCCGAAGATTTACTACAACTTTGAGCACACCTGCCCGTACAACCCTAAATCCGAAAATTCAATACCAACCTAAGCACTCCAGCTCGACCAAATGTTATTAGACATGATGCCCAAAAAATTCATTTAGATTGCTAGACTCTTATTAATTTGATTAATAAAGGCTTCTTCTTAATCTATTGTGTATTCATTATGGATAATTGACCATGATCATGAGATGATCTATACGATATGAGATATCCATAAAGGTCCATATGATATATTGTAGGAAAGTTATGTGATTGGATTATCACAGGTAGATACAACTTTCTGGTTCCTTATACCTTGTGTCGCGACCCAAAACCCACCCTAGGAGTTAGAGTGAACTTTGGATGACTAATCATGGCTTACATGACTTGCTTGACAAACCATCCTGCAAAAACCCACAGAGCATATACGATAGAGGACAAAAACAGCGGAAACATACTCTAACATGGCACAGCGGAAGTCTACCGAACCTCTATGTATATACATACGCAAATCCAAGTTTTATACAAAAAGCAATCCATAAGAAAGTGCGGGACATGCCCGCCAAAATACATAAATCTAACTCTCATCTCACCCACAGCTAATCCACTCGGAATCTAATCACCACCTACTGATAACCCTCTACGGGAGGTTCCTCCAAAGGCTCCTCGAAGTACTCCTCTTCCACCCATGGACCAGAAGCATAAACATCAAATGGAGCAGCAGCTCCCTCAGAACCTGCCGACATAAGAAGTACGGCTGAGCATGGAATACTCAGCGGGTACTAAATACTAACCAATAATTATAGCATAGAAATGGCAATACATGATCAGGAGCAATTCATATATGTCAAACGAAAACAATTCATATCATACAAGGAAGTAAATCAATTCATAATCATGCTTGTATTTCGTAGAAAACCGATAAATCCTCTTGAAAACATCGTGCACTTGACTTGACTTGAAATATCTTTTCGTACTTGAAAGCTTGTCTTGTCTATCTTACTTAATTCTTGTATGTCGTGTCATGTCATGCATGCTTGCTTGTGATCATGTAACTTGTGAGATGCACTTGTGAGATGCCTTGAGAGAGAAGGGAGACCCTTTATTATGCAATGCACTTGCGAGGGAAGGGAGACCCTTCTTTATGATATGTATGTACTTGCGAGGGAAGGGAGGCCCTTCTTCATGATATGCACTTGTGAGTGAGGGGAGACCCCTCGTGGAATGTTGGTTCTTGTCTTCTTGTGAAAAGCGAGGTAAAACATATCGTAGGATATGTTCCACCTCTAACCATGTTCTTGAAAACCTCGATAAATCATGCCATGCATGCCGTGCTCGTGGGAACCGTGTACATACTTGCATTCAAATTTAAAGATGACATTTGGGTAATTTCACAACACATATAGCATCAAAGATTGAGCAATTCAATATTCATAGCATTTAGGGAAAGCAGGAAACACACTATCATAGGCCCTAGCAATATTCAGCATTTCTTAGGCATGCATTTCCTAATTTACAGCTCACTGTATTCACCTTGGCATTTCATCGAACATGGTGTGTTCATTGTGGATTTACCCTACAACATGCTTTTATAGATGGGTTTTTTCTCAAATCATACATGTACGTTCATTATTGGAACAATGCCCTTCCCCATTTGTTCATCACACACAACCATTGGCATCCAATCGCCCATTCCATCTCCATTCACCATTCACCATTTACCATTCTCCATTCACCATTCACCATTCATCCATCTCATAGCACATGTGTAAGTGAAAGAAAATCAAA
This sequence comes from Tetracentron sinense, assembly GCA_015143295.1. Lineage (NCBI taxonomy): Eukaryota > Viridiplantae > Streptophyta > Magnoliopsida > Trochodendrales > Trochodendraceae > Tetracentron > Tetracentron sinense. Next base: position 5,273,823 of record CM026553.1, on the reverse strand, counting down.
AGAAAAGAAGGGGAAAGAAGAACTATAACTAGGAGGGTAGTAAAAAGTACCAACTTTGAAGAAATGAGGAAGAAACCCCCTTCCAAAACGACTGTGTAGCTGCAGCCCTAGCTTGGAACACGAGCTTCGTACGAGCTTGGGCCGAGATCTTGAATAAAACTGGACTGGGAGTGATCTAGGGTCTCAAAACCCTTTAATTTCTCTCCAAACTGGAAACCCTAGGTTTGAAATCGCCTTCTCCCCTTTCTCCTATTTTCTCAAACTCTTTAAGTATTGAGAATGAGCCCTAAAGGCTCGGGTTAAACCCTTAAGGTAAGAGTGAACTGACAAAAGACCATAACACCCTTATTAAATTCCTGTAAAAACACGAGTGTCGAACTCGTTGTGCTGTGAACAGTGTCAACTCGTGGTGCTGTGAACAGTGTCAACTCGTGGTGCTGTGAACAGTGCCAACTCGTGGTGCTGTGAACAGTGTCAACTCGTGGTGCTGTGAACAGTGTCAACTCGTGGTGCTGTGAACAGTGCCAAACACGTTGTCCGTGGTGGACAGTGTTGAACACGTTGTCCGTTGTCTTATGTACAGCGTGCCCGTGGTGAGTTGTACAACGTGCCCGTGGTGAGTTGTACAACGTGCCCGTTGTGAGCTGTACAACGGATGCACACAGTATACGTTATCAGAGTACGTTGTCTGTGCTACGTTATCAGAGTATGACGTCAGACCACGTCTTTAGTGCCTTCCGAGCTACGTTTTCCTACAGGTTCAGACTGTTTTGGCCATATCTTTTGACTCGTTCATCCGATTTTGACGATTCAACTTGCGTTGTGTTCGTACTTCGAAGAGGAACAATTCTGACATTTCGAAATTTCCAAATTCTTCCTCATTTAGTAATTATACCTCTTAAAAAGGCAAAATGACAACGAAAGTGTCATGTATTAAGCATGAAAAGGTCTGGGGCTCTACACCTTGTATAGTCACAGTTGTGGGTGAAGCTGGGCACTTCACTTAAATGGCCGCCAGAATGCTAAGAAGTTCTCAATAGTTGAGATGTAGTTCTATCTCAAACTATTGTTGTGACGCCCCGAACCCGCGCCTAAGGAATCAAGTTCCGAGACGCGTGCCCGTTCGTCATAACCACGCATACAGAAGACTTTACCCGTAAAAATACGGGAATTTTAAACTTTTCTTATGAGCTTACATAAGCAATAAATGGTCATCACAATAACCCATCATAAGCAAATGTGATACCTCACTGGCTACAGTAGTCCTTACTTTGGAGCCGTAGCTGCGCCGGAATACTTTCCAGACTCTATCAAGCATAGCTTCTTTCCAATCTACAATTGCTCCAGAATCTGAAGACATAAGATGAAGGAGTGAGCCATAGAGCCTAGCGAAATCCATAGCCCATCTGAACAATTTTCCACATAATAACATTCATCAATAATGATATAGTAATACAATACAATTCTGATATTATAATAATATGCAGAATAATAATATCGTAATTCGTGACCCAAGGTCACTCAGGGCTATCTCACCCTATTCGAGGTTTCCAACCTCCAAGTTGTCAAATTCATCCAGTCATTGTCCACGACACCAGGTTATCGTTTCAGATAACCGCTCACACTTTATCCTTGAGTCCACGGACTCGATCGACTAGGCCTTCGCCCGTGGACAACCTCTATCCATGAGTCCACAGACTCACTTATCAACCAATCGGGACTTCTCCCGATTATAACCAATCATTGGGTATGTCAACCCAATTAATCCTTGGGTCTTCACCCGATAACTGTCAGGAACAATACTTCTGACACATCACACGCTGTCAGGAACAACACCTCTGACATATCACACTCTGTCAGGAACCACACCTCTGACACTAACTTTATATTTTCCCTCTATGGGAACACCGACACACACACAACCACATTTGTCAGGAAACACATCTGATCAGCCAGGATACACCTTTGATAGCCAGGAAACCCATCCAACCTGTTAGGAAAATGAAACTCATCTGACAAGCCAGGGATGTACCTCTGACTAACAGGAAACACCTGAGCACTAGGAAACACCTAACCATCAGGAAACACCTGTCTATCAGGTACACATCTGACATATCACTCTGTTAGGCATAACACCTCTGACATGACACCCTTGTCAGGAAACACATCTGATTACCAGGAACACATCTGACCTGCCAGGAATAACACATCTGACATGCCAGGAACACCCATCTAATAACCAGGAAATACCTCTGACATCAAATCCTGTCAGGCACAACACCTCTGACATATTACTTTCTATTTTTTTCTCTATGGGAACACCAAAACACACAACCACATTTGTCAAGAAACACATCTGATCACCAGGATACACATCTGATTGTCAGGATACACATTTGATCAGCCAGGATACACATCTGATAGCCAGAAAACCCATCCAACCTGTCAGGAAAATGAAACTCATCTGACAAGCCAGGGACACAATCAGGAAACACCTGACCACCAGGAAACACCTGACCATAAGGAAACACCTGTCTATCAGGTACACATCTGACATATCACTCTATCAGGCATAACACCTCTGACATGACACCCTTGTCAGGAAACACATCTGGTTACCAGGAACACATTTGAGCTGCTAGGAATAACACATCTGACATGTCAGGAACACCCATCTAATAACTAGGAAACACCTCTGACATCAAATCCTACACCTCTGACATCAAATCCTGTCAGACAAAACACATTTGACATTAACCTCTGTCAGGCATAACACCTCTGACATTAACCTCTGCCAGGTATAACACCTCTGACATTAACCTCTGTCAGGCACAACACCTCTGACATCAAATTCTGTCAGACACAACACCTCTGACATCAAATCCTGTCAGGCAAAACACATCTGACATTAACATCTTTCAGGACAACACCTCCGACATCAAATCCAGTCAGGCACAACACCTCTGACAGCTACCATCATATATCATCACAACTTTTGTTGGGTGCATACCTGCCGACATAGGCCAATGCCCCCTCAAGGTAACATCATTGAGTTCGTAAACTCAATAAATCCCTAGTTCCATAGACCCCAATCCAACCTTGAGCTCATAGCCCAATGCCGTCCTAACTCTCCCGAATATCAGTCACGGAGGAACCCTGGCTCATAATAGATACCGCCTCTCCGAACCTAGCTAAAGAGGGACCACAGACAGCATTTCACGTAGGTTAAGTTTTCTAACCATAGGAACTCCCAAATTATTCAAGCCCTACTTGAATAATTGAACCAGTTGGGCCTCATGCCCGTGGACCAAGTCCGATGGTATACCGTTCCGGTGTGGAACATTACCCGGCTGATGGACCATTCCAGCACTTTACCATGTCCCAACAACATCACATCATACACAAAGATTGTCCCGATGTGGGACTCTAACTAGGCCAATGGACCCTACCAATGCCTTTAAAACATCACATCATATCAGATTCGTTACGATAGGGAACTTAACCAGGCCAATGGACCTACCATTGCCTTAAAACAAACATCACATCATACAAGAGTAGTTCCGATAAGGAACTTAACCAGGCCAATGGACCTACCATTGCCTTAAAACAAACATCACATCATACAAGAGTAGTTCCGATAGGGAACTTAACCAGGCCAATGGACCCTACCATTGCCCTACAATGTTAAAATCACATCACATCACATATAGAAGCCCAGTCAGGCTCTCATAACTTCCTGCAATCGATTGCACTTCCCCTACGATTTATCGCAAATCACACTGAGCCTAAATTTCGAGCTAGAAACAGCCCGAGACTGAGGGTTCCGTCCCTCTACTCCATTTTTACTCCCATCCATCTCATCCATACATCATTCATAAGGTTTCCAACCTTTTTTCATCCACACATAATATCACCAAACCATTCCACATGAATAAAGTAGCTTGAATAAGGAAAAAGAGAAGAGATGGAGAGGGATTTTACTTCTTTCGCGCTTTTCGAGACGTCTAGGGGCAAAACGGACACTGCCAACACGTTCGGGAAAAAGATCAATGTCCAAGGTGAAGCTCCTTGCCTTCAAACCTGATTTTCCATAAATTTAACAAATACTTAACTAATCAACCTCAGTTAAGGACCCATAAACGTATAATTTTATTCTATTAAAATTCTGGGTCGTTACAATTGTAGTGGAGACTACACATTAGCTTATGGGTGCTTAAATGTACACTGACTGATTGTATTCAATGAGAGACCTCTTGTATAAACATACTATCAGATAGTTGGTCTCTCATTCATATTGAACAGTTTCGATGATCCTTAGATCTGATGTGTTCATCTATGACTGAGCAGTGATTTGACTGTTTTGATTCCACCAACGTCTTTTCTAACTTAGGGAATAAAATACAGTGATAGTTGGGTAGTCAAAAATTTGTTCGATTCATGATGAATTTCAAACAAGAAATCCATGCTCATTAATTTGAAAGATTATCCAACTTTCGGGTAAGATAGTTGATTAAGTTCAAATCCTGCGCAGGTGATTTTGAAATCAAATAAGTTTTGAAATATACTTTTATTAAAAGATATTATACTTATAAAAGGATTTAAACAAAAAAAACTTCATGAGAAATTGTTTCTCATGGCTTAATCATAAGTTTTGGAAACCCGGATGATGTACAATGGGCTATGAGTTAGATAGTATGCCAATCTCGAAGGCCCATTAGGGATAATGTATTTGGAAGGATAAATTGAATTAAAAAGTTCATGTGGCGGGATCCGTATTGGTTAATGTTCATACACTGGGATTCAATTGCAACATGGATATCCCACGTCACTTGCAATTCCGATGTAATTCCTGTTTAGGGTCAATGGGATAAGAATGTCCCAGAGCGATATGTGGAGATGTTCACATAAGAAATACAAGCTCAATAATTGATTAACATTTTGATTAAATGTTAATCAATTATTTAAGTGATTAAAATTTAATCATTAATTAAATAGATTAAAAGTTAATCTATGGTTTAAATAAATTGTTAATTTAAATCTAGGAATTATTTTAGTAATTATTTAACTAACATAATTAAAGGGGAAATGGGTTTGACCCATATCCATAAACCCATTTAATATGGACCTTTAAAATGGGCCCAAACCCATGGATTAAAACCCTAGGGTTGGGCGCCCCCTTGGAGTAATCCTAATTGGATTAGGATTAGGTTAATTGAATAATTGTTAAAATATAATTCCTTTTATTATGGAATTTAAATCCAATGATTGGATTGCAATTAGGATTAAGATGAGATTAATTTGAATTGCAACTAGGAGTCTAAAGCTCCTCAATGTCCACTCCCCCTTGATGCTCACGCCCCCCCCCCCCCCCCCCCCTCCCTTTGTTGGTTGTTGACAAATCCCTTTTTTTGAGGAATCCTCAATTAATAAGGACTCCTTAAATGGTAGGCTTACTATATCTAAAGTAGTTATAGATAAACTAGGATATTGTTTAATTAATAATAAGCGTTATTATCTATAAACAATTCCTAAGGGATAAGATCAAGTTGGAGTAAGAATAGGATTGGATCCTAGTCTATAAATACCCCAACACCTAGACCATAAGGGAGAATTTTTTTCTCCCTCCCTCTCCTCTCTCTCCAAACCGTGAGCCCCTAGGTTCTATCCTAGGGATTTTCGTGAGCTACTAAGGGTAGTCCAAGTTGGGTTTTGCTACTTTAGGGTTTTGAACCTTGTAGTTGTGGGTGATTGAAGGTCTACACCATTACTCCATCTTCTTCCTCTTGCTTCAAAAATTTCAAAAATAGATTCTAAAGCTTCGTGGGGATAGCGAAGAACAAAGATCGAGCTTCAAGTGTTTCTTCGAGAAATCTCTACAAAGAATTCTGACGGTTCGAGTGGGTTAAGCTTCACCGGTGAGCAACTTCACCGAGGTGATATGACTAAAACTTTTAGATTAAATTTGATGTTTTCTATGGTATTAAGTGTAGAACCCCGGATCTTGCTTTCATAGCCTGTGAATAGTGTGTGAATAGTGCCAGTGCATGGCATATGTAAGGCCAAGGTCGTCCCCGTGAACTTGGTGCTGGTTAAATGGGAATGAGGTATTTCATTTTAAATGAGTGTTATGGTATTGATTTTGGCATGTGAAACATAAGGTATGCTATATGTGTGTTTGGGAACCAAACACAAGAGTATAAAATACTCTTAAGTGTCAAAGAGGGTGGCTGTCTTACCATGACCTCAACTTGAGGGAGCTCTAGTTGGGTCATAGCATATTGGAATCGAGTGATTCTTGAACCATTAGAAAGATATTGAACCCCTATTTAAAGTTCATGTTTATCACTTTTTGAGATTTGGATTAGAAGTTAAGTTAAACAGTTTCTGGAATAGTTTAGACCAGTCCACCTGTGGGCTCATTTTGACCTTTTAAAACTCAGAATTGGGCTTTGTGAAAAACATAAAATTTGTTTCTCTTTGAATTTAGAATCCAATTCAAGTTGAATTGTCAAAATCGGATCACCGAGTCAAAAGTTATGGCTGAAATAGAGAGGCATACAAAACAGGGGAGCTTGAGCGGGAGACCAGCGGTCGACCCCTCCACTAAGGGTCGACCGGTCAGACAAGGGTCGACCGGTCTCAAACTTTTTTGTATGGGGGTTTATTCCAGAACCCCTTAAATGAACCGGTCGACCGGTGGACGCCTCCGGTCGACCGGTGGACGCCTCCGGTCGACCGGTGGACGCCTCCGGTCGACCCCTCCTTGCCTTTTGGTGCCTAAACCGACTTTGGGGAGATATTTTGAAGGGTATATGGGGTTTTTGACAACCCTTTGCCTATATAAAGCCCCACACTCGTGAGTAAGGGCTTACACAACCCTTAGAGCAGATTTTGAGAGAAAGGAGAGAGTAGTTAGGGTTTGTGAAGGGGGTTTTGCTAAAGGTGCTTGTCAAGGCTTAGAGTGAAGCTTGTTTAGCTTCTTGAAGTGCGATCTTCACTTTCTCAAGCTTTCCCAAGTTGGAATTGATTCCATAAGCTTTCTCAAAGCTTTTATAGCTTCAAAGGAGTTCTTGTAAAAGGTAGATACACTCTAATACCTACCTTGTGATGTTATTTTAAAGGCAAAACACTATGTTAAGGTTGTTCTTGGATGGACTTGGATGATGATTGGTATGTGGGATGTAAGCTATCACCATTATTGATTTCTATGAATAACATGTCATGTGTACAAGCTTTCTAAGATCACCATGATATTCACAAGTATTATATGCACCGTATGTTCACAAGTCTAGCATGATGTTATTAAGTCCCGCATGATTCGATGATTTCTCACAAGAAAGGTATTTTTAAAAGTTCATAAGTAAGGAATCCCACTATACATGGACTCACAAGTGATAAGGCCAAACTTTGGGTTGGTATATGACAAGTTCTAAGATCGTTTCAAAGCTCACAAGGAATCCCACTATACATGGACTCACAAGTAGTCATGTTTTACAAGCTCACAAGTTCACAAGCTCGCAAGTTCCCAAGAAAATCATGCATACTCAGATCCTTGCATGCTCACAAGGGATCCCAACTCTCGCAAGAATTTACAAGAACTCACAAAAATATGATTATCACATTACAAGTCTTACCTAGTTTTGATTTCACAAGAATATTGTTAAGAAAAAAGATTTTGGTAACTACTTTCATGAATGTTATACGCTTATGCATGTTCATGATATTATTCATTGTTAGTTAGTAGTTTGTATATCACTAAGTATTCCATGCTCAGCCGAATTATTGATTGTCGGCAGGTGCACGCGTTCCATTTGATGTCTGTGGTTCGGATCCTTGGATAGAGGAGGAGTACTATGAGCCGGAGCCTTCTATGGATCATTACCAGGACGAGGGAACAATAGATAGGTGTCCCGACTTTGACTTTTGTTGAGTGAGCCAGAAGAAATATCTTTGTGTATGTTGAGAGTGGGACTTGTCCACTCCATCTTTTGGATATGCTATGTTGGTTCAGACTTGAGCCTAATGATAGGAGTATTTTTATAAAGTGTTCTGTTTTAATTCCGCTATGTGTTATGACTTGTGTACTCTGACAGGTTGATATGTGTGCCTTATGTGTCATACGGGATGTATGATACGGCGGTCACGAACTAAGGTATCCCTAACTCATAGGGGGTATTTTGGGTGGCGACATTAAGATCTAGGGGATCCAGTTTCCGCATAAATTTTTATCTAGATCCCCCTTCAAGTGGTATCATAGCATGGTTAGGGAGTATTTTTTTTATTTATTTTCATAAGGTAATTAAATGGATAATTTAATTCATGAGATGAATTTTCTTTATATCTATTTAATATTGCTCGTAGTTTTTATTATTTTATTTGTTCATGAGATGACTAAATAAATAATTATTTTATTATATTATTGAATGAGATTTGATAATGATAATTAAATAATTTTTAAAAACTACCATTATATGTGATATAATTAAATTCGAAATAAAGAGTTTATTTTGAAATTTCTTTTTAAATGATTTGATCATTTAATATATTTATTAATTGCTTAAAATAATTAATATATGATTTTTCCCATAAATAGATTTTATTCAAAAAATTATAAAACCCTAATTTATGATGAGATCATATTTAGGATTTTCGATTCTCTTAATTTTTATTTTAATCTTGGATAATAGTAGAACCAATCTATCTGAAAGGATCTTGCATTCGAGAAAGGATCTTGCATTTGAGAAAGAAATAAAATATTGTACAAAATTCTATCTTATATTGTAAAAATAATTTTATGAAAATTGTTTTATGAAAAATATAATTGTTTTATTTTTTACGGGGTTTTGATCTATATGAGATATAGAATTTTTTCGAGCAAATTGATAATTGTTATCAGATTCTAAATCCTTTTAAAATAAGAAAAATTACTTCATCACCATGTAGCATCTTTTTTATATGAGATTATAGTTATGGGTCATATTTTATGATAAATTATTGATCATTCATGCATTCATATTAGAGGATAATATGTAATAGGTTTTGGCAATCTGTAAAGGGCAGATTCATTCGGTTTCCCTGGAAAAGGCGAATGGAATACTGGTTTCCCTAATGCCATTACTTTATCATGCATTGGTGGAGATGCTGTTAAAGACTGTAGAGCCCCGAACTTTTGACATTTATGCATGACACTTTCGTAGCCATTTTTCTTTTAAAGTAGTGCAATTAATAAAGAAGGAAGAAATTGGAAATTCTGAAACGTCAGAAATGTTCCTTTTCGAAGTACGAACCCAACGCAAGTTGAATTGTCGAAATCCGACAAGCGAGTCAAAAGATATGGCCAAAACAGTCTGGACCTGCAGGCAACCGATCACTCGGTCCATAGAGCGATCGATCGGTCCAAAACCGATCGATCGGTAGCAATCGACTGGTCAAGATTTTTGTATGGGGAAATTTTCCAGAGAGTTGATTTTTGGTCGAGAGCTCGGTCAACACACCGATCGCTCGGTAGGCAACCGATCGATCGGTCATAAACACCGATCGCTCGATCCTCGTGTTTTTGTAGAAATTTCATTAAGGGTGTTTTCGTCTTTTGGGCGTTTCACTCATACCTTAAAGGCTTTGCCCGATCATTTGAGGGTTCATACACAACCCTTAGAGTCTTTGGAGAGATAGAGAGAAAGGAGGAGGGTTTCCAAAACCTAGGTTTTCATTTGGGAGAAATCAAAGGGGTTAAGACCCTAGATCAACCCCAAGCCCGTTTTCTTCAAGATCAAGGCTCAAGCATTCAAGGAGCTCGTGATCCAAACTAGGGCAGCAGCTACACGGTCGTTTTTGGAAGGGCTTTCTTCCTCATTTCTTCAAGTCGGTACTCTTTGCTACCCTCCTAGTTATAGCTTCTCTTTTCCTTTATTTATTCTTTTATTTTCCTTCACTTATATATGTGTTATGAGATTGGTGGTATGAATGGTGAATGGAGGTGGATGTTGGCGAATGGATGCCGTGTGGATGATTTGTTGAATGAATGGGAAAGGGCATTGTACTAATAATGAACATACAAGTGTGATGTGAGCATAACCCACCTAGAAAAGCATGATCTAGGTTTAAGTGAATAATCAACACACCCTATGTTTGATGAAATGCCAAGGTGAACAAAATAAATGATAAATTAAGGGAACCCATGCTTAAGTACTCTTGAAATTTGTTAGGGTTCATGATAGTGTGTTTCTTACATTTCTTAAAATGTGTAGATTATTACTCACTTAAATTGTTATATGTTATGCTTTGTGAATTACCCCAAATTGCCATATTTAATTCCAAATGCAAGTATGCACACGATTTCACGAGCACGAATGCATGGCATGTTTTATCGGCGTTTTCAAGAACACGGTTTAGAGGTGCGGCATATCGTACGATATGTTTTACCTCGCTTTTGGCAAGGACAAGACAATCATGCATTTTCATAAGAAGGGTCTCCCTTCCCTCGCAAGTGCATAAATAACATAAGAAGGGTCTCCCTTCCCTCGCAAGTGCATCTCACAAGGACATCTCACAAGTGAATCTAACAAGTGGAAGGACAAGCATGAGCATTCTAGGAAGAAGGGTCTCCCTTCCCTCACAAGTAGTTTACTCTTCCGAGTAGGCATGACATGACATAGCATGACAAGCATGAGCATTCTAGGAAGAAGGGTCTCCCTTCCCTCACAAGTAGATTACTTTTCAGAACAAGCAAGCATGATACAAGCATGACATGGCATGACATGCATGATATGACAAGATAAGACAAACATGACAAGTTTTCAAGCACGGAAATGATATTTCCAATCAAGTCAAGTGCACAAGGTTTTCAAAGGTTTTATCGGCTTTTCTGAATGCAAGCATGATTACAAACTACTTTACTTCCTTGTATGATATGAATTGTTCCTATTTTTATATATATATATATGTGTGCATTGCTATCTCATGCTATGACTATTGGTTAGTATTCAGTACCCGCTGAGTATTCCATGCTCAGCCGTGCTTCTTATGTCGGCAGGTTCTGAGGGAGCTGCTGCTCCATTTAATGTCTATGCTCCTAGCCCTTGGGTGGAGGAGGAGTACGTCGAGGAACCTTTGGAGGAACCTCCCGTAGAGGGTTATCAGTAGGTGGTGTTAGATTCTGAGTGGATAGCTGTGGGTGAGCATGAGTGATTATATCCATGTATTTTGGCGGGCATGTCCGCACTTTCTTTGTTTTGTTTTCTTCGGTATTAAACTTGGACCATGTGTATATACTTAGAGGTTTGTTAGACTTCCGCTGTGTTTTATAGTGATGCTTCCGCTGTTATCCTCTATTGTATATGTTCTGTGGGTTTTGCAGGTTGGTTCGTCAAGCAAGTCATGTAAGTCATGATTAAGTCGTCCAAGATTCAATCTAACTCCTAGGGTGGGTTTTGGGTCGCGACAAAGACGATGCTGCGATGATGATCTCGATAAGATGGTAAAGGAAGGGATTGTGAAGAAGTTTGCAAGCTGCCTTTATTCTTATCTCATTCTCTTGCATCCATGCATTTTAATTTATTGACCCATAGCGATTAATCTCATATATTATTGTTTTTATTCTCATGAGATGATACTTGTTTATTTTATCAAGAGATGATATCTGTTTATATGTTTAATTATTTTGTTGAAATAATTACCCTAATATATCATATGTATATAAGATTGGGGACAAGTACCTAAGTATTAAGATCTTCTACCATACACTATGTCATCCTATAGTGGGGAGTGTGAGTAAGCTGACAGGCCAAAGCCAGGCCCAATCCCTCTCACCTATGTGTGAACATGGTAAAAATTAAATAAGCAAATAGTGGGAGCAATAACGCCAAAGGGTGAGCTTTCGCTAGGGTTTATTAGGTTCATGATAGGTGGGCACATGAATAAGAGATATTATATAATAACGCCAAAGCGTGAGTATAACATCCCTTATAGATCAGACAGTAGATCAAATACTCAAGAATTCACAATATGAGATCTGTGAAATTGGAGAAGATAGTTTTTATCTGGCTATTCAAGGCGATGTGATGATGTCCCCAAAGGCAGGATCACATTCAGCCAGTGTCCAGGTTTTCGATGCCAATTGATTCTTCCCAAATTGGCAATACCATTAGAAACAGACCCATAATCTAATAGGTATTAATGAATACAATAGATCCCTAATACTATCTTTTTTGTCATTTGATTAGATCATAACAGGCCTACACCCATTGACTGAAATTCTTCGTGATAAATAGTTAGTAAGAACTAACTATGTAGACTGGAAAAGAAAAATTAGAATAGTATTTACTGCTGATAACCTTGACCTATGTCTTAAGACACCTAAACCTGAAATTCCTCTAGATGCTTCACTGGCCCAAAAGGCTGAGTTAGAGCAATGGGAAAGGTCCAATCAGATGACCAAGTGTTACATTCTGGCTTCGATGTCTAACATCTTGCAAAGCCAGCATGAATACATGGACAAAGCATCTGACATTTTGTAAAACCTACATTAGATGTTTGGTGAGCAAAATAGGTCAGCTTGACAAGTAAAATTGAAATACCTTGTTAACACCGAGATAGCTGAGGGAACTCCAGTCAGGGAGCACATCATTAAGATGTTGGGCTTATTGAATGAACTGGAAATTCTTGGTGGAGAGATGGATGCCATCACTCAGGTTGACACTGTTCTACAGTCACTCCCTTCGTCCTTCAATGCGTTCGTGTCAAATTATAACATGAACAAGAGTGAAATGTCACTAAGTGAGCTTATGAACTCACTTGCGTCTGCAGAAGATTTGATCAAAAATTCAACAAAGAGTGAAATTTTAACTATCGATAAACCTGATACCTCCAATCGATCTAAAAAGTTTAGAAAGAAAAATTAGGGTAAAGGTAAGTTTAAAGACAATAAGGGTAAGACAAAAGTTTCCAAAGGTTCATTAAGAGATGTTGGCAAGGATAAGAAGGGCAATGATAAGAAGGGTAAAGGTAAGTTTCAAGGTTACTAATTTAGAAGAAACTACACATATTCATACTTTCATATTTTTCATTGATTTGCAAACTTCTCATTTATGCATTTAATCAAACACATGATATGCAACATTTCATAGTCATTTCATTTCCTCTTGTTAGTGCATACATTTGATCAAAATATCAAGGTATGTTTGTTATTTGTAGAATGCCCTTCCACCATTTTCCATTATACCACACATCACAACATATGGCATCCAATCACCTCAACCCATTCACATCCCACACATCCTCATTCATTCCCTTTATCTTGTTTATTTTAGGGAAAATAGCATAACTCAAGAAGAATGGGTAACACATTATCAAAATCATCATTTTCAGTAAAAAAAACTAGGTTATTGCTAAGTGAGTTAGTAGGGTGTACTAACCTTGAAAACAAAAAGAGGAAAATCCTTGTGAATGCCATGGAAAACACTACCCTAGCTTGAAAAAGAACTCCACACGAGCTTGAGGCTTGGGCTTGAAGAAATCCAAGCTTTGTGATGATCTAGGGTTTTCAAACCCTTGATTCTCTCAAGTTGAAACCCTAGGAGAAAACCCCTTCCTCCTCTCTCACTCTCTCTCAAAATATGATGCCTTAGGGTTTATGAACCCTTATGGCTCAAGCAAACCTTTATAGGCAGGGGTAGGATGCCCAAAAGATGATAAAGCCCTTAATGAAATTTCTGCAAAACGCGAAGGACCGAGCGATCAGTGGTTATGACCGAGCGAATGGTTGAAAACACCCTCTCTGGAGAAATTCGCCATACAAATTTTTGGACCTGTCGATAGATACCGATCGATCGGTTGTGGACCGATCGATTGCTAATTTGGACCGAGCGATCGGTGTTCTACAAATTTTGACTCTAATCCATTTTACTATTTCGACCATAACTTTTGACTCGTTCATCGGATTTTGACGATTCAACTTGCGTTGGATTGGTCATTCGAAGGGGAACATTTTTGGCATTTTAAAATTTTAAAATTCTTCTTTATCTATTAATTAGACTATGTGAAAGGCTAATTGATTATGAGAACACTGTTCATTAGGTGCGAAAAGTTTCGTGGCGATACATTCTCCCCCTTACAAAAATTTTGTCCCCGAAATTTAGACGATACATACATGTACAAAACCATAAGAAAATACAAAAGAATGCCCAAGTCCTAATCAAATAATTGGGGATATTTGTCTCTCACTTCGGCCTCTCGTTCCCATGTAGCTTCTTCTACCGAATGGTGTTTCCATCGTACAAGGACCAAGGGAATGGTCTTGTTACATAACACTTGATCTTGTCTGTCCAAGATTTGCACTGGTTGTTCAACTAGGGTGAGATCCTCCCGGATGAAAGTATGCCTCTTTTTAATTTTTTGGAAACACAGTTCTTGGGGGGCATACATCGAATCCCAAGATCTGACTAAGATTCTAATTGATTTTATTCAATGAAGGTTAGAATAACATTCACCTTTGCGACTTTGAAATTGTTAAGTCAAATCCACGTTAAAATAGTACTCGAAAAACTTCACAAGTGTCAAGTCTCCTGTCGATTCACACGAACCTTCTTTTTCCTTTAAAGCTTTCTCTAATGGAAGCTAATGGCCCTTCCAAATTTCCAGCTCTAGGAATCTTGAATAAAAGATCTAATCATTATTGATCAAGAACCTTTCTTGATGAACAAGATGAATTCTTTCTTTTCCTCAAGATCCAATCAAGAAGACAAAAGAAGAGAGAGATGGGTGTGACCGTACACCTCAAGGAGAGAGAGGGGAGGGCGTGAGGTTTGAGGAGAGGGGAGAAGTTTCCTAATCTGGAATTTCTGGAAAATTCAAGAATGACCAAAGCCTTGGACGTCCATCCCTTTTATAGGCTTCATTGGTTGCTTGCAACCAAAGTTTCCTAATCCTTATCCAATAAGGATTCCTCAATTTGTTTCTAATTCTTGATTTCTCCTAATCCAATTAGGATTAATCATTAATAGAAACTAACTTTATCCATTAGTGTCCAACTAATCTTATCCTTATCCTAATCCAATTAGGATTCCTTGATTAGCAAGAAATTAATAGAATCCTTGTCCAACAAGGAATCTTTAATTAGTAACTAACTCTAACTAACTAACTAACCTTATCCAATAAGGATATTAGTTATTAAAAACTAATTAAATAAATAATAACAATTATTTTTTCCACCTTGAAGTGGGCGTCCCACCCTAGGTGGGTCCCACTCCACAAGCCCAAAGGGTTTCCAAAACCCTCTTGATCACTTGAATTATTCTTTTATAATAATTCCCAATGGGTCCTACCCATTTGGTTTTTCACATCTAATGTGATTCCACCTTTTAGAGCTTCACTATACCATATAGTGATTACTTAGAGAAATTAATTAATTTAATTATAAATTAAATTAAATACTTTAAGAAGGTCCTTGTGTGTGGGATCTAAAGGGATCTCCTATTTCCGGTTGTGGGACCAAGTACTTCACCTTTTTGGTTGAAGCATTGTTACTAGGAAACACCTTTCCTAAAACTCCATTAGGATCATAGAATGTTATCTAAGTCCCTGTACTTCCACCAATCACAATTAATGTCCATTAATACAATGTGATTAACCTCCAGAAATTAGAGAATTGCTTGTAAGTACCATCTCACAATATATTTACAAATAAATCCTTCCACATTCTGATATCACTTGTAAGCTCCGGGATTGGAAAAAATTCCACTGTCTTAGTCCCTAGCTTATGAATAGAACCCTTTCTCATGATTACCTTTTCAATGTACTAAACCTCCAAAACACTTTTGAAGAAACATTAGAAAAGAACTGACATATATATTTATATATACTTTTCCATATTAAAAAATATCAACTTCGATAAAGACCATTTTACCGAAAAACACCAGTACTGGATTTAACAGTTCAGTTCAACAAGTATCACCTTGATATCATTATCTCCAATTAAGGAGTTGTGGATTCCTTATTGAATGTTTACACACTTCTCCAAACATTGTGTACATGACCCAACGTACCCGGAGTTAGTCCTGTGTATTGGACATTGCCGATTGGCACATCAAAGCCATATAGACAGATGTCTGAGAAGATGTTAACTTCTAAGGTCTAAGGACAATTTGTCAAATGGATAACCCTAATACAATCTGACAGTGTATTCCATAGGGTATCCACTAGTGATCCTGTTCAGTATTTTGTACTTGCTACATATACTCACATGTTAGTCAAGAGTCACAACTCTCTGTGAATGAGATTCATCACACTATCTCATAAAACTACACATGTGCAAGCCATGATGAAGTACGGCGTCCAACCAGTACTCTAGAGGGTTCGAACAATATTAGGTTTACAAGGAACCGGAAAATCATATCTCCTCATAATCTTTGCATGATTTTCCTACAATGTTACCTATGGAACTTTATGTCTTCATCATATGAGACAGTAATTAATATAAATACCCTTTATAGTTGGTTGTGTGAATATGATGCTTATCTAATCAACATAGAAAAGTCTTTTATTGGCTTTCGAGGGCATATATGTCCAACAATCTCCCACTTGCACTCTAAGCCAATTAGATGTAATACCCATCTTCTCAGTGAAGTTTCTCAAACACCAATTGAGACATAACTTAATATGTATGGGTCTGTCATTTCTGCTTTACCACAACTATTGTAGTGATGCAATAACACTTGCAACTCTTGCAAATTTATTATCAATAACCATAGTCTTAAAAGACTAAACAAAAATGATACTGTCCAACTGTCATTTTCTGAAGTTAACTTGCTTGTGCTTTACCATTGTACAATGCTCCAGACTAATCTGATCAATATCTTATCACATCAACATGTGATGAATATCCGGTCTAGTACAAGTATACTTTCTCAATATATCACATATCTAAGAAAAACTTATTCCATTCCATAAAGGTAGAAACTCTTTTCTTGGAATCTTACTTGCACAATAACATGATTGTTATTGGGAGAATAACAATATCATTTTCCTTTTGTCTCTAAACCATTTAGGACTAGGAAAACAAGATGTCAAAGTTTTTGTCATTCATTGCAAAATTGCTAGATCAAATCTAAGAGAAGAATAATATTCATACTTCATTCGCAATGAAAAGAATATTATCTTTGCATAGAGCTAGGAAAGTAATTATGCTCCCACTAACCAATTTGTACACAAAGGATACTTTCATTCTCAGATGAAAATCAAACAGTTTGATTACTTCATCAGAATAAAAGTTAGTCCAACTATAGATTCTGGAACCTGTGGGTTCTAGTGTACTATTCAAGTATAGTGAGAGTAGAGAGTTGATCTTTATCAATTCTCATAATTATCGGTCTATTGGGCTTCCGCTTCTAGAATAATTCTAGATTCAGTTTCTCTACTAGGAAACTTGTATTCCTGTTTACAAATATCTTTTGTTATCCAGGAATAGAGATTAAGTATCTCTAATGGGAATCCCAAGCTCATCTTCTATCAAATCATATCCAATATAATTCGATTTAACAACACCATTATGCTATGGTTTGTTGTGAAAATTATCTGAGACAAGATGTAATGAGAGTAAATTATGAAATTTCTATTAAGAGGTACTCTTCTCAATCATGGAAGACTTACCTAGCCATTTCTTTATTTCAATGCGGAATTCCTTGAACTTTTCAAAGAATGTGAAATAAAGTTAGCTACCTCTTAATGGAAGATTCATATAATTACGATCATCCAACTTTTGTCCCATTCCCAAGTAGAAGTTTTATCTACTTAAATTTCTCATTCTCCTTAACAAACATGCAACTATTGCACTTATGCAAGATCATACCAAGCATTAGGAGCTAGAGGTTCCAACAATTAAGTTGGACTTGATGAGTATACATGCTGGACAATCCTTCCAAAGGTTTGTCCTATATCCAATGACCAATTGCTTCACTATGAAGCACAATCCTTATACTTTCCTTTCTTCTCAGAAGAGCCTTTGTCCATACTACTAGAATACCTTTCCAATGGAAAATCTTGGATTTCTTTCCTTTGCATAAATGCTCGGGATTTAGAAAATCCAATTCTTTTGAACATCTTTGCAAGTAGCATTGAACTCTTCAAAAGTTCTTAGCCATATGCAACATGTGGGATTTCAGACAATTTGATTTCCTACTTATTCAACATAACCATATTAAAGGACTCCGGGAGTTTGTCGAGGATCATATCCTCTAATCGCATAAATTTATCTCAATTTATCTCAGCACCAAGAATTGGGATTTATGAATCCAATGATCTCTATCATATTCTTTGTGACTGGGTTTCCCTAGTCAACTTGGTCTCCACTAGTCCTTTTATGTAATAAGCTGCCTAACAGCCCTATTGTATTCTGTAAACATCTCATATGAGATTTAACATCAGTAGTGAGAACTTGGGTAATTCTTTAGATAGTAAGTACAAACTTGAGATTCCTTTTCCATTCCAAACACTTTGAATTGGTCAAGAGATCCTCATTAAAGTCTTGGAAAGGTAGTTATAGAATGACATGAAAATAAAACATACATCATAATATTTCACACATAATAATATCATTAGATCAGGGCTTTCGATCTTTGATGATATTGCTCATCATTCAGTCAAATTTCATAGACCCCTCAATCTATAAAATTAGGAAATATGTTACTTCATATATCTGATGAGCATTGGGTGCCTTATAATACACATGCAATCTTCCATGCTAGGATAGTACCACACATGCACTACAAGGTGGATAGTAACTATCCATCACTGAGCATCTCATGCATAACTCCTTATGTAAATCAGTGATTCCCAATTTTCTTGTGACCTCCAAGGATAACATGACTGTCACCTGTCAGCCGTCATGGTCCTTGGTTAAGTGAAACCCATTATTCTCGGTTGTCATATGATCAAGTAGGAATATGCCCCAATGCTAGTTGACACTCCCTATCAGGCCATACACATTCCTATCTACTATAGAAATAAAACACTAGGAGTTTAATTTAGACTGAATTATGTCCGATTCCTGTCAGAGAGACAAGACTCAGCCTAATTAATTCCTAGTCTTATTGATAATGGAAGGTCATAGGACAACATTATCCCATAGGATAGATTAGCCCATTTAATTCACTTAATATTTTTCTTGAGGGAAAACAGAATATTATGAACAAATTATACATCTAATGCATATATCAAAAGTATTCACAATATTTATCATTGCATCACATGCATAGAATAATATACAAATATCATCACATGATAATAAATCAAATTTCGTTTTAATTAGATCAAACTAATTCCAATGTACTCCCACTAGACCTAGAAATCTTAATAGATCTAATCCAATGGTACAAAGGTTAATTTTTAACATCAGTGGGCTTTAGATGGTTCATTCATCCATATGATGGACCATTGGTCATACCAAGCACCATGGGCCCAGAATAACAATTATAAAGTGTCCATGTGCATCACTAAAGCTCATAAGTCAAAATGGACTATATTACCCTTTAATTCTCTATGAATTATTTTTAGCACATTAGGGTTCACCAACCCTATGTCTAAAAAATTATTGGAGTCTTTAAACAACTCTCTAAGACCTCTACTAGAGTCTATAAGAGTTACTCAAGCACTTCCCATAATCGTGAATATTATTAGCTTACATCTATGCCAATTAAGGCATAATTATCTCATAATCATGCAAGTAACATATTTCACGTAAAAATTTCAACATGGACTACATGCATCACGTCCAAAAGGGTTATAATAATGTGTTTTATTTAAACACAAACTTTTTATGTTTGAACAAAACACATATTGTAGGGTTTGATCCAATTATCCAAAATTTGCACAAAAACGATAATCACATTATCACAAGGGTTATAGACTT
Source organism: Tetracentron sinense (assembly GCA_015143295.1). Classification (NCBI taxonomy): domain Eukaryota; kingdom Viridiplantae; phylum Streptophyta; class Magnoliopsida; order Trochodendrales; family Trochodendraceae; genus Tetracentron; species Tetracentron sinense. The sequence continues at coordinate 5,253,923 of CM026553.1, read as the reverse complement.
TTCTAAGCAACTAAAAGGTATAACAAATCATCACATGAAATACATAATATAGCCGCACAATGGGTCCACATGACCATGTTATCTTAGAAATCCTACAACTACTCTTGTATAACACCTTCTAAGATTTATTCTCCATACGATCACCATCATCTTCGATCTTCAATATGATTTCTTCATAGAGAAAAACCAGCAACTCCTAATACTAAGATTACATCATATTCAAAATAAGAAACCTTGAGAAACCACCCAAAATAGGGTGCTCAAGGGGAGTACAACTCATAAGAAGAAAGAGAAGAAAATAGAGAGAGAAAAAGAAGGCATGATCATGGAACCCATCCACCATTCAACAAGAATATATATTACCAATTCATCAACTATGAATAATAACATGGCATGACAAATTACTTAGAAAGTCCATAACCTCAACAAGGGTTTTGTTAACCTTAGGGAAACTCTTTCCCATATGGTTAAGGCCTCTATTAACATTTAATAGAAAAACCCTAGAGCAAAGAAAGCAAGCATGTCTAGAATGAATTCTTAGGGTTTTTAGATCATCATTAAAAGAAAAAAAATTTCCTTTAATGCTTGAAAATCATTAAGAGAAACAATTTCTCTTAGATTTAATCTAACCCTAAAATTCATCCTCACATTCCTCAATTGATAAACAAATAGAAAACACCATATTAAATTCGGCTAGGCTAGGGATCTAATCCCTTCTATATTATTTCGATCTAATAACAATTAAAAGACCAAAATAAAAATCAGCAAATTGCTAATTTTTAATATCTCTTTATATTGATTCCAAAAGTAAATTCAAAATCAATAATAGGTGAATTCAAAATTTTCCATAACGGCCAACTGCTTTAGGGATTATTTGATTTAACAATTAAATAAAATAATACCCTAAACAATAGTATTAAATGTCCATAAAATAATTGATCTCTATCAATTAAAATTCACTTGAGATAAAACCCTGTATCTCAACCAATGGCATTTATGTAATTACTTGATTAACTATTAATCAAATAAAAACTTATAAATACTATGTAGCCGAAAATTTTGAGCACATGTAATTGATCCAAATCAACTACAATAATTATGGTATTATTCCCATAAACTTTTTAGGGAACCATAAAAGATATCATAATTAACATTTAATTAAATGATAGCCCGTGGACTCGAAGCAGATAATTAAACAATTTAATTAAATCTCAGCCCGTGCTCTCGAATCAAATAATTGAATTTAGGAAAAATTTGAAAGCCTCTTGGAAAATTAATTTACAAAACTCATTTTCCCGCTTTAGATTTTCGACTCAAGTTTTGACCCTCAAAACGATTGATTCTGGAAACACTTTCTTTACGAAAGTTGTAGATCTTTTCGACGGCTTCGAAACGATATACTGACAGACCTAAATCGGACTTACGGTCACAAAGTTATGGCCAAAATATCGAAACTTTATCGATTCTTCTAATCAAATACAAATCCGAAAATCCATGAATCAATTTTAATCGAAATAAGCTTTAATCTCCAAGAATGCTTAAGGAAGGGTGTCTAACACCATGAGATTTATCAATTAACATTTAATAAATAAAATCTCATCTATATATGCTAGCCAAAATATCAATGGGTATCTAAGTGGTATATATCAAAGGGAAAACTTGCTCTGGGCTCTCTAAAATAAATTAAACAATTTAATTTAATATACTAAAAGGATCTCTAAATCCTTAAAGGGCTTTAACCAAATTTATATCTCTATATACCTATCCCTAATAGAATTAAGAGAGCTTTTGAAATCATCCAAAACTGAAATTAGTATCACACTAATTTCTAAGGGCTTGATTACTCCCTCAATAACTAGAGGGGGATCCCTTAAGCCTAATAATGATTATCTAATAATCAAGAATCAAAAAGATTGATTCATTAGGGCTACCAAAATTCATAGGGGAGGCAATCTTGATATAAATCTTGATTAAACTCAAAAATCAAAGAGAAGCATAGCAAAGGCTCTGATACCACTGAAAGTATGCCTCTTTTTAATTTTTTGGAAACACAGTTCTTGAGGGGCATACATCGAATCCCAAGATCTGACTAAGATTTTAATTGATTTTATTCAATGAAGGTTAGAATAACATTCACCTTTGCGACTTTGAAATTGTTAAGTCAAATCCACGTTCAAATAGTTCTCGCAAAACTTCACAAGTGTCAAGTCTCCTGTCGATTCACACGAACCTTCTTTTTTCTTTAAAGCTTTCTCTAATGGAAGCTAATAGCCCTTCCAAATTTCTAGCTCTAGAAATCTTGAATAAAAGATCTAATCTTTATTGATCAAGAACCTTTCTTGATGAACAAGATGAATTCTTTCTTTTCCTCAAGATCCAATCAAGAAGACAAAAGAAGAGAGAGTTGGGTGTTACCGTACACCTCAAGGAGAGAGAGGGGAGGGCGTGAGGTTTCAGGAGAGGGGAGAAGTTTCCTAATCTAGAAATTCTGGAAAATTCAAGAATGCCCAAAGCCTTGGACGTCCATCCCTTTTATAGGCTTCATTGGTTGCTTACAACCAAAGTTTCCTAATCCTTATCCAATAAGGATTCCTCAATTTGTTTCTAATTCTTGATTTCTCCTAATCCAATTAGAATTAATCATTAATAGAAACTAACTTTATCCATTAGTGTCCAACTAATCTTATCCTTATCCTCATCCAATTAGGATTCCTTGATTAGCAAGAAACTAATAGAATCCTTGTCCAACAAGGAATCTTTAATTAGTAACTAACTCTAACTAACTAACTAACCTTATCCAATAAGGATATTAGTTATCAGAAACTAATTAAATAAATAATAACAATTATTATTTCCTCCTTGAAGTGGGCGTCCCACCCTAGGTGGGTCCCACTCCACATGCCCAAAGGGTTTCCAAAACCCTCTTGATCATTTGAATTATTCTTTTATAATAATTCCCAATGGGTCCTACCCATTTGGTTTTTCACATCTAATGTGATTCCACCTTTTAGAGCTTCACTATACCATATAGTGATTACTTAGAGAAATTAATTAATTTAATTGTAAATTAAATTAAATACTTTAAGAAGGTCCTTGTGTGTGGGATATAAAGGGATCTCCTATTTCCGGTTGTGGGATCAAGTACTTCACCTTTTTGGTTGAAGCATTGTTACTAGGAAACACCTTTCCTAAAACTCCATTAGGATCATAGAATGTTATCTATGTCCCTGTACTTCCACCAATCACAATTAATGTCCATTAACACAATGTGATTAACCTCCAGAAATTAGAGAATTGCTTGTAAGTACCATCTCACAATATATTTATAAATAAATCCTTCCACATTCTGATATCACTTGTAAGCTTCCGGGATTGGAACAATTCCACTGTCTTAGTCCCTAGCTTATGAATAGAACCCTTTCTCATGATTACTTTTTCAATGAACTGAACCTCCAAAACACTTTTGAAGAAACATTAGAAAAGAACTGACATATATATTTATATATACTTTTCCATATTAAAAAATATCAACTTCGATAAAGGCCATTTTACCGAAAAACACCAGTACTGGATTTAACAGTTCAGTTCAACAAGTATCACCTTGATATCATTATCTCCAATTAAGGAGTTATGGATTCTTTATTGAGTGTTTACACACTTCTCCAAACATTATGTACATGACCCAACGTACCCGGAGTTAGTCCTGTGTATTGGACATTGCCGATTGGCACATCAAAGCCATATAGACAGATGTCTGAGAAGATGTTAACCTCTCAGGTCTAAGGACAATTTTTCAAATGGATAACCCTAATACAATCTAACAGTGTATTCCATAGGGTATCCACTAGTGACCCCGTTCAGTATTATGTACTTGCTACATATACTCACATGTTAGTCAAGAGTCACCACTCTCTATGAATGAGATTCATCACACTATCTCATAGAACTACACATGTGCAAGCCATGATGAAGTACGGCGCCCAACCAGTACTCTAATATGATGCTTATCTAATCAACATAGAAAAGTCTCTTATTGGCTTTCGAGGGCATATATGTCCAACACCGGATTTCTACCGGATCAAGTTCAATGACATGGGATGGGTCCGAGATATATTTCCGAAGCATAGAAACATGGAATACATTATGGACCGTTGCCATATGAGCGGGCAAGGCAACATGGTAGGGCACTTCACCGACTCTAGTGATGATCTCAAAAGGACTCACGTATCTCATACTGAGCTTGCCTCTCTTCCTGAATCACATAACACCCTTGGTTGGTGAAATCTTGACAAAAACCAAGTCATCAACTCGAAATTCAAGATCTCTCCTTCGGTTGTCAACGTAGCTCTTCTATCGATCTTGTGCGGTCTTCAACCTTTCCCAGATAAGTTTGACCCTGTCTGCGGTCTGCTCAATCAATTCTAGGCCCAAAACCTTTCTTTCCCCAACTTCATCCCAATACAACGGGGAGCTACAACTTCTCCTGTACAAAGCCTCAAAAGGCGCAATTTGGATGCTCGCTTGATAATTGTTATTGCAGGTGAATTCCACCAAAGGTAGGTGGTCTTCCCAACATCCCTTGAAGTCTAGCATACATGCCCAGAGCATATCTTCAATAACCTGATTCACCCTCTCGATTTTCCCATTGCCCTATGGATGAAAGGACGTGCTAAAGTCCAACCGAGAACCCATTGCGCTTTGAAAGCTCTTCCAGAACCTGGAAGTGAATCAGGGTCCCTATTTGACACGATACTCACCGGTACCCCGTGCAACCGAACTATTTCCTTGATCTATAGTGCAACTAACTAATTCGAGTTGAAAGTGGTCCGGTATAGCAAGAAGTAGGTGGACTTTGTTAATCTGTCAATCACAACCCATATAGCATCAGAGTTTCTAGCCATCCTTGGCAACCGCACAATAAAATCCATGGAGATGTGTTCCCATTTCCACTCGGGAATAGGGAGGGACTGTAAGAGACCTGCTGTTTTCCTGTGTTCGGCTTTGACTTGCTGGCACACCAAACACTTAGACACATATTCTGCTACTTCTCTCTTCATGTTCTGCCACAAAAAATATCCCTTGAGGTTTCTATACATTTTGGTACCCCTAGGGTGAACGGTATACTGGACTAGTGAGCTTCATCCAAGATATCTCTTTTAAGTTCTTTGTTGGAGAAAATACATGTTCTCCCTTTGAATGTGATAGTTTCATCTCCCTTCGTAGCGAAGTCATCACTTCCCTTGCTAACCGCCTTATCACAGAAAGCAATTAATTCGGCATCCGCTACTTGCAACTCCCAGATCCGATCAATGATGCATGGTTTCACCGTGAGATTTGCCATCAATGGCCCATGATTAGGATGACCGAAACTAATGTCGAGGTTGGAGGCATCCTCAACCAACTTCCATTATCGAACCATCATGTATGTAACAGGCCCATGTGACTTCCTACTCAATGCATCCGCAACCACATTCACTTTGCCCAGATGGTATTCAATGAAGCATTCATAATCTTTCAAAAATTCTACCCATCTCCGTTGTCTCAAGTTCAACTCTTTCTGAGAAATAGATACTTCAAACTTTTGTGGTCCATGAATACTTCAAACTGTTCCCCATAGAGATAATATCACCAAATCTTCAAGGCAAAGACAACCGCGGTGAGTTCCAAATTGTGGGTGGGATAATTTTTCTCATGCTCCTTTAATTGCCTTAAGGCATAGGCAATGACCCTACCATGCTGCATGAGCACACATCCCAATCCCACGTGGGAGGCATCACTGTAAATGACAAAACCACCACTCCCGGATGGTACTGTAAGTACGGGGGCCGTAGTAAGGTGTTTCTTCAACTCCTGGAAGTTAACTTCACATCTGTCACTCCAACTGAACTTGGCATTTTTCCTCGTCAAGTAAGTGAAAGGTGCAGCCAAACTGGAGAATACCTCCATAAACCTCCAGTAGTAGTCGACCAACCCAAGGAAACTCCGAATCTTGGTGACGCTTCTGAGTCTTTCCCAGTTCAATACTGCCTCTACCTTGGCTGGGTCTACTGAAATGCCTTCTGCGGACACCACATAACCCAGGAAAGCCACCTTCTCCAATCAGAATTCGCACTTACTTAGCTTGGCATAGAACATGTGATCTCGAAGTGTCTCTAGAGTAAGGTGAAGGTCTCGATCCTGATCCTCCCGCATCGGGGAGTATATCAAAATGTCATCCACGAGCACCATGACACATCTATCGAGGTAAGGTTTGAACACCCGGTTCATCAAATCCATAAATGTTATCGGTGCATTCGTCAAACCAAAAGGCATAACAAGGAACTCGTAGTGCCCATATTGAGTTCTGAAAGCCATCTTCTGAATATCTTCTGCCTTGACCTTCAATTGATGATAGCAGGATCGAAGGTCGATCTTGGAGAAAAATATCGCTCCCTTCAGTTGGTCAAATAGGTCATCTATCCATGGCAAGGGATAACGATTCTTAATTGTGACCTTGTTCAAATGTCTATAATCAATGCACATACGCATTGACCCTGAAAAATCTTAAATACATTCGGTGAACCTCAAATCCGATATTTGAGTTGAGAATCTCACAAAGTCAAGGGGTTGGTTAGGTTTCCCTAATAGTATGTCTACCCTTTTGAATGATTTTAAATTAAGTTATTTAACTCAAGGGAAGATGATAATCAAGTGCAAAAATATAGAGAAACACGCAAACCACAACACAAGGATTTTTACATGGAAACCCTTCCGCGAAAAACCATAGGACCTAGTCCAGCCATGAGAATCCACTAAGACAAAGTAAACAAGAACTTACAAGACTCGAAATTGACTCCTTCGGACTCGACACCACGATCCTTCAGTTCTTAGTCCTCCACGCCTCGAAAATTCATCACATACTCTCAAGTCCCGTGATCAACCGCAGCCGCTTGTACTTCTCTTTGCGTCTCTAAAGGAGTCCACGATCTTCCGATCGATCTCCGTCAATGACGGCTTCGGATTCCACCGACCAAATCACTCTACCACTATCCTTCTCAGATCGATCTCCTTTGGAAAGGCTCCGGAATACTCCGGCCAAGGTGTTCTATCCAGAACGGGTTGATGGTTTTATATAAATCAATACCTAGATGGACTCCTTCAAATGACAAGTCCAAACAAGCAAAATTGTAGCTTTAGGCTTGCAAACTCTAGGTTTAAAGGCATTAACAAAAGGGGAGGAGAAAATTATATTCCATGGGTTTAATAACCTCTGGAGACACTTAAAAATCCTCTCCACACACTCCCTCAGTTGTACTCCACGAAGTGGAAGGGTTCTACCTTTATAGGGAATCAAAAGCAATGTTTAGATGTTGCTAAAAACCAAGAAGGAAGCTGCCAAAATCATCAAAATAGCAAAAAATCGAATTAGGCAAAAATTCCATATCAGGGTCGACCCATGGGGCACATTCAGTCGATCGGATGGTGCCTTTCGGTCGACCAGATGGTCCTTAGAGTCGACCCATGCTTTTTTAACTCTCTGCCCAAATTGCTCATACAAAAAGGGCTATACCCAGGGTCAACCCAAAATGATCAGGGTCGACACTGAGGTGCCAACCCGAATTTTAAACTTCGTTTCTAGGTCTTACTCCCTTCATAAAAGTTGTAGCTCTTTTTGACATGGTTATTTTGACATATTATGAAGCAAAATATGAGCTACGGTTTGTGAGATACACTTAAAACAAGCAACCTTGGTTTTTTTAAAAATTTCAGATTTTAAAACAAGTTTTGCATTGTTTATCTCATCACCTAGGGTCCGTATGGTTAGTCTAGGTCACTTACCACCTAAGGCATCATGTTACCATAATTCTAAGTCAAATCCCACCTATGGTAGTATGGTATCTAGGTCACTTACCATCCTATGAAGGAAATGATCAACCCGAGTCTTCAACGGTCTTCAACTTCACTTGTTCACGAATGCTTGACGACAACGACACAAGATACATACCTAGACACCTAGACTCACTTGTTTTGACACCGGAATATGCCAATACAAAAATATTGACTTTACAATCTCCCCCTTTGACAATTCCGTGGCAAAACCCAAAACCAAACTGAAGTACATGACTTGACACAAACTCACCCAAACACATCAAAACGGTGAATTATGGAATTACATGACTCCAACACTTTTACATGACATCATGTGACAAATAATCTTAAATACACTGAAGCTCTTGTCAAGTAAAATCACTCTGCTGCAACCTTGCACCTGCACATACTCAAAAACAAAATACCCGATGAAGCATGTGTGGAATATGAAAATAAGAAATCACAGGTAAAGCAAGGAATGTACTAAACTAGGGAAATAGTACCCTAACATTCTCCCCCTTTTTGGCACAATTGCCAAAGGAAGGCAGGAAGCCAATATTCAAAAAAATACCAATTTTACAAAAGTAAAATATCAAGGCAACCACAGTACAACCAATCAAAAACAGACAATGAGGGGACATAAAGAGCGGGGAACAAGTTATAAATAGAAAGCACAGACTCCCCATCAACAAGTCAATCACAAACTCCCCCTAAGATAAAGGAGACCACCAAAAGACAGGGCACTTATGCTAGAAAGGCCCATGCCAACCGAAGAGAAAACACAAAATAATATTACAAAAAAAATATCATATGTCACACAAACATGCATCAAAAGCATTCCAAGCAGTAGTAATTTAAAATTACAAATCCAATGAAGAATCATGATTAGTTAGTCCGACTGAGGATACCCATCTAACTAAATCTCATGGAATGCTAAAGCATAGCCAGTACACTTAAACACATTTAGTGAATAGTTCAAAAGTGAAGCATTGTGTGTAGAGGTGGTCTGACAAGATACTAGATCAAGGTTCCTTTCCCTTTCCAAGGATATGACATTAACCACTAAGGGGACTCCCGAAGACATACATCTTAGAAGTCAAACCTAGTTAGATCCAGATATGATGATTTTTTTTTTTTTACATTTTAGTGCTCCTTTATCCATTTTATTTGACTCAATATTTTTCTTTTATTTTTGGTCAAATACCTCCAGTTTGTAAGATTTCTTATGATGATCTTTATCTGATCATTTCTTTTCATGCAATGATGGCTTTCACACTATCTAGGTAGGTAGTCCTGGCTATTAGCAGTAGGGGCTTTCACTCTAGTGACCCAGATAGATACCTACTGTCTGCCTAGGTAGCCATTTCATACTGTTTGCATCTAATAGTGACTTTCACACTATCCCAGTAGGTAGCCCTTTTCATTGCAATAATTTTATACTCATGGAGGATACACAAAATGGGGATGACTAACAAAATGGTCATTCTAGATTGGTCATCCAAGGTCACACCATTGGGATAAGTCATACACCTACAGATTGGAAAATAGACCTCTAAATAGAATCAGTCAGAGTGCATGTGAAATTTGTGAAGCATACACACATGAATAAGTCTCTAACTGTTCAAGTTAAAACCGGTCTAATTTTTAGTATAACCAGGAGACTATGAAGGTGACATATCCTCAATCAGCAATAAACTCATGTTCAACCCTGGACAATTATAGAGATAAAGATCACACAAGGAATGCAGATCATGCAAGTCACACAAGGGCAACATGACAAAAATATTTTTAGATTTTATGGTTTTTCAATGTTTTTGGATTTTTAAAAAAAACAGAAAAACAAACCAAAGCAAATAAACACAAGAAAACTAGTATACACAAATAGCATAGCACTAGGACAAGATATATCAATGCAAGCACACCCTAAGCTATGACAGGTACAGGCTAAGTGAAGCCCTTCAGGTCTTCCTTTCTTACCCAAATGGTTTTAGAAGTTTGATTGACCCTTTGGTCTCTAACCGTTTCAGTTGAGGTAGGTATGACCTTTTGCCTCTTCCTCCTGTTCCTCTTTTTCCAGGATTGAGTGCTAGAATTATGGCGGGCATTATGGTTCTCCCTGTTACCTCCTCTATATCTAGCATGAGGAGTGTCATGACCATGCCACTGTCTAGAGTTGTGAGCCATCTTCATCACATCTTCACACAAACTCCTAGACTTCTCCACTAGGACCTCAACTCTCCTTTGAAGATTCCCATTAAAGTTGTTGTGGTTCTCAAAACCATAATTGGGCATTCTTTGGAGTTTAGGACATCGAGGCTTAATATGACCCTTCACTCCACAGTAATGACAGGTAGGAATGAATTTCTGAATAGAAGGGTCTTTCCTTTTAGCAGGAGGGTGCCTTTTAGCATCAGGCTCAGTGTTCGAGGTGGATGGAGTTCCTTTCACATTTCCACACCTCTGGTTTTGCTCAAGTTCAGCCAACTTGATTTCAAGATTTGTCTTTTCATCAAGACAAACATGTAAATCAGATTCAAGTAACTGAGTCTTGGCAAGGAGGGAAGCCTTCTCTTCCTCAAGCTATGACATAGGAGCTCTCAACCCTGAAGTCACTTGGTCTAAGGCATCTTTTTCCATTTCAATAGATTTGATCCTTTTTTACATGGAAAACTGAACCTTTTTCAGCTTGAGGCATTCCTGAAATAGTTCATCATAGGCAACCTCAAGGTCTCCCTCAGAATCTGAATCATTCTAACTCACATCATCCTCTTCACCATCCCTACAGTGTTGGTTACTCACAGCATTTGAAGAAGATTCCTCAATCCCAGATAAGGATGCAATGAAGGCCACATAACCCCTAGTCTCCTCACAAGAAGAACTATCTGATTCCTCAGATTCAGATTCACTGTCATCCCTTGCCTTACCCTTAAATCTTTTCTTATTGGAGCATTCAGCGGTAATATGACAGTAGCCTTGGCATTCATAGCACTGAACACCTTGGGATTCTTGTCCACACTTTTAAAATGTTTCTTGTTTTCAAAGTGCTTGGGCTTGGGCTTTTCAAAATAATTTTGTCCTTTCGAATTAAATCTCTTATTCAGTTTCAAAAATTTTATGAATTTCTTAGCAAACAAAGCCAACTCTTCTTCTTCATCCTTAGAGTCACTATCTAAACCATCTATGGATTCCTTGACGGACTTTAAGGCAATGGATTTTAGTTTCTTAGATGGATTCAAATTTAACTCATAGGTTTGGAGAGAACCAACCAACTCTTCAAGTTTGAGAGCATCAACATTTTTGCTCTCCTCGATGGCGGTAACCTTCGATCGAAATCTCTCAGGTAGAGATCTCAAAATTTTTCTCACAATTTTGGACTCTAGAATTCTTTCCCCTAGATTGAAACGAGAATTGACAATGTCACTCAGATTGGCATAAAAACTATCAAAAGTTTCATTATCATCCATCATCAACTTTTCAAACTTAGAGGTCAGTAATTGAAGTTTGGAGATCTTGACAGTTGTAGTCCCTTCATGGGTGATTTGAAGAATGTCCCATGCCTCCTTCGAAGTGTCATATGTAGAAATACGTCGAAATTCTTTGAGTGTGACAGCAGCGAAGATTGCATTTAGACCCTTACTGTTCCATCTACAACTTTCAAGTTCCCCATTGGTCCATTCAGAAAAAGGTTTAGGGATGGTCTGGTCATTTATGGTCTTTGTTGGATGGGTCCAACCTTGTTCAATGGAGAACCATACTCTCTCATCTAATGATTTTAGAAACGCTCTTATTCGAGCTTTCCAAAAGGCATAATTATTCCCATCAAATAATGGGGGACAAGAGATGGATCCTCCCTCTTTTTGGAGATTCATATTCACTGAAAAATATAAGACAAGATCAAACTAAAATGTTAGTGAACCTGCTCTGATACCAATTGAAAATTCTTAAATACATTCGGTGAACCTCGAATCCGATGTTTGAGTTGAGAATCTCACAAAGTCAAGGGGTTGGTTAGGTTTCCCTAATAGTATGTCTACCCTTTTGAATGATTTTAAATTAAGTTATTTAACTCAAGAGAAGATGATAATCAAGTGCGGAAATATAGAGAAACACGCAAACCACAACACAAGGATCTTTACGTGGAAACCCTTCCGGGAAAAATCACGGGACGTAGTCCAGCCATGAGAATCAACTAAGACAAAGTAAACAAGAACTTACAAGACTTGAAATTGACTCCTTCGGACTCGACACCACGATCCTTCAGTTCTTAGTCCTCCACACCTCGAAAATTCATCACGTACTCTCAACTCCCGTGATCAACCGCAGCCGCTTGTACTTCTCTTTGCGTCTCTAAAGGAGTCCACGATCTTCCGATCGATCTTCGTCAATGACGGCTTCGGATTCCACCGACCAAATCACTCTACCACTATCCTTCTCGGATCGATCTCCTTTGGAAAGGCTCCGGAATACTCCGGCCAAGGTGTTCTATCCAGAACGGGTTGATGGTTTTATATAAATCAATACCTAGATGGACTCCTTGAAATGACAAGTCCAAACAAGCAAAATTGTAGCTTTAGGCTTACAAACTCTAGGTTTAAAGGCATTAACAAAAGGGGAGGAGAAAAATATATTTCATGGGTCTAATAACCTCTGGAGACACTTAAAAATCGTCTCCACACACTCCCTCAGTTGTACTCCACGAAGTGGAAGGGTTCTACCTTTATAGGGAATCAAAAACAATGTTTAGATGTTGCTAAAAACCAAGAAGGAAGCTGCCAAAATCATCAAAATAGCAAAAAATTGAATTAGGCAAAAATTCCATATCAGGGTCGACCCATGGGCACATTTGGTAGACCAGATGGTGCCTTTCGGTCTACCGGATGGTCCTCAGGTTCGACCCATGCTTTTCCAACTCTCTGCCCAAATTGCTCATACAAAAAGAGCTATACCCAGGGTCGACCCTGAGGTGCCAACCCAAATTTAAACTTTGTTTTTGGGTCTCACACCCTTCACAAAAGTTGTAGCTCTTTTTGACATGGTCGTTTTGACATATTATGGAGCAAAATCTGAGCTACGGTTTGTGAGATACGCTCAAAACAAGCAATCTTGGTTTTTAAAAAAATTTCAGATTTTAAACAAGTTTTGCATTGTTTATCTCATCACCTAGGGTCCGTATGGTTAGTCTAGGTCACTTACCACCTAAGGCGTCATGTTAGGATAATTTTAAGTCAAATCCCACCTATGGTAGTATGGTATCTAGGTCACTTACCATCCTATGAAGGAAATGATCAACCCGAGTCTTCAACGGTCTTCAACTTCAGTTGTTCGCGAATGCTTGACGACAACGACACAAGACACACACCTAGACACCTAGACTCACTTGTTTTGACACCGGAATATGCCAATACAAAAACATGGACTTTACAGACCCGTCCTTCTGAAAGTATGCCTCTTTTTAAATTTAGAAACACAGTTCTTGGGGGGCATACATCGAATCCCAAGATCTGACTAAGATTCTAATTGATTTTTATTCAATGAAGGTTAGAATAACATTCACCTTTGCGACTTTGAAATTTTTAAGTCAAATCCACGTTAGAATAGTACTCGCAAAACTTCACAAGTGTCAAGTCTCCTGTCGATTCACACGAACCTTCTTTTTCCTTTAAAGCTTTCTCTAATGGAAGCTAATGGCCCTTCCAAATTTCCAGCTCTAGGAATTTTGAATAAAGATCCAATCTTTATTGATCAAGAACCTTTCTTGATGAACAAGATGAATTCTTGCTTTTCCTCAAGATCCAATCAAGAAGACAAAAGAAGAGAGAGATGGGTGTGACCATACACCTCAAGGAGAGAGAGGGGAGGGCGTGAGGTTTTAGGAGAGGGAGAGAAGAAAAATTCTGGAGAATTATATATCTTAAAGGGCTGGGCATCCAATCCTTTATATAAGTTCCCTCTTGGTTGCTTGAATTGTAATCCAATTATAATTCATTAACCTTATCCTAATCCAATTAGGATTCCTCAATAGTTTCCTTTATTGATTATTCTCCTAATCCAATTAGGATTAATCTTAAAAGAAACCAACCTTATCCATTAGTAACTAATCTTATCCTTATCCAATAAGGAATCTTGAATTAGTAACTAACTAATGGAATCCCTAACAATTAGGGAATCTTTAATTAGTAACTAACTAACTAACCTTATCCAATAAGGTGTTAATTAATTAGAAACTAATTAAAATAAAACTTCCTCCATAAAGTGGGCGTCCCACCCTAGGTGGGTCCCACTCCACACGCCCAAAGGGTTTCCAAAACCCTCTTGGTCACTTGAATTATTCTTTTATAATAATTCCCAATGGGTCCTACCCATTTGGTTTTTCACATCTAATGTGATTTCACCTTTTAGAGCTTCACTATACCATATAGTGATTACTTAGAGAAATTAATTAATTTAATTATAAATTAAATTAAATACTTTAAGAAGGTCCTTGTGTGTGGGATCTAAAGGGATCTCCTATTTCCAGTTGTGGGACCAAGTACTTCACTTTTTTGGTTGAAGCATTGTTACTAGGAAACACCTTTCCTAAAACTCCATTAGGATCATAGAATTTTATCTAAGTCCCTGGACTTCCACCAATCACAATTAATGTCCATTAACACAATGTGATTAACCTCCAGAAATTAGAGAGTTGCTTGTAAGTACCATCTCACAATATATTTACAAATAAATCCTTCCACATTCCGATATCACATGTAAGCTTCCGGGATTTGAACAATTCCACTGTCTTAATCCCTAGCTTATAAATAGAACTCTTTCTCATGATTACTTTTCATTGAACTGAACCTCCAAAACACTTTTGAAGAAACATTAGAAAAGAACTGACATATATATTTATATATAGTTTTCCATATTAAAAATATCAACTTCGATAAAGACCATTTTACCGAAAAACACCAGTACTGGATTTAACAGTTCAATTCAACAAGTATCACCTTGATATCATTATCTCCAATTAAGGAGTTGTGGATTCCTTATTGAGTGTTTACACACTTCTCCAAACATAATGTACATGACCCAACGTACCCGGAGTTAGTCCTGTGTATTGGACATTGCCGATTGGCACATCAAAGCCATATAGACAAATGTCTGAGAAGATGTTAACCTCTCAGGTCTAAGGACAATTTGTCAAATGGATAACCCTAATACAATCTGACAGTGTATTCCATAGGGTATCCACTAGTGACCCCGTTCAGTATTATGTACTTGCTACATATACTCACATGTTAGTCAAGAGTCACCACTCTCTGTGAATGAGATTCATCACACTATCTCATAGAACTACACATGTGCAAGCCATGATGAAGTACGATGCCCAACCAGTACTCTAGAGGCTTCGAACAATATTAGGTTTACAAGGAACCGGAAAATCATATCTCCTCGCAACCTTTGCATGATTTTCCTACAATGTTACCTATGGAACTTTATGTCATCATCATATGAGACAGTAATTAATATAAATACCCTTTATAGTTGGTTGTGTGAATATGATGCTTGTCTAATCAACATAGAAAAGTCTCTTATTGGCTTTCGAGGGCAAATATGTCCAACACCTTCTTCTTCACAAATAGTACTAGGGCACCCCATGGTGAGACACTCGGTCTAATGAATCCCAGGCTTTGCAGTTCTTCTAACTGCACCTTCAACTCCTTGAGTTCAATCAGGGCCATTCTATATGGTGCTCTTGAAATTGGAGCAGTGCCCAGAGTAAGCTCTATAGCAAACTCGATCTCGCTATCAGGAGGCAATCTATGAAGTTCTTCTAGAAACACATCTACGAATTCACTCACAACCGGAATGGCTAAGGAGTTCGGTGCCTCTGAGTTTGCTATGCTCAAAGCTGCGAGGTGGGCAATATCTCTTTCTCTCAATCCTCGAAAGTGAAATGGCTCAACTCCTTCCGACCTAAAGTTCACCATCTTTTCAAAGCATGCAACATGGCCGTGGTGGTTTGACAACCAATCCATCCCTAGGATGACGTCAAAATCCAAGTCTTGGAAATCTAGGATGATGACGTTAGCTAATAGTTCATTCTACCCCACTTGCACCACACTATCCTTGTGTATTCTATCTATATCGACTGACTTGCCTAGCGGAGTCGCAATGCTTAACTCCCACTCCAACGGACTAGATTCATTTGAAAAGCCCTTCACAAAAATAGGCGAGATGAAGGAATGAGTGGATCCTGTGTCAATCAACACTTGAGCTAGACATTCATTTACTAATAAGGCGCCTGTACGATTAAATAACTAACATCAATAATTTCAAACAATAACACGCATTATACATAGGTAACCTATTGTAGAACTAAACAACATATAACATAATAGTAAGCATTTCACGATTTGAAAATGTCATCATTCCAGCGTACCTTCCACGACATCATCGGATGCACATGCGTCCTGCTCTGACAGGGCAAAGACTCAGCCCTGAGGTGCTTGACGAGGTGGTCGTGTAGACAGTGAGGACCTCGAAGCCTGAGAAGTGCTCTACTGGGATGTCTACCTAACAAGGGGCCTACTCCCTTGAGACTGAGCCGGCAAGTGACGATGGGGACAATCTCGAATTATGTGGCCTTGGTCGCCATAATGAAAATAGCTTCCTGTAAATTTTCGGCATTCCCTTGCTAGATGCCTCCTTCCAAAAAGGGTGCAGATATCATAAGAATAGGTAGAAGGTGCTTAACCCATAGCCTGAGTCACTGCGGGGTGAGGGCCCTGAGTAGTAGCCAAGCGAAAAGCCGGTGGAGAAAAGGGCGAAGAGACTGAGGTGTAGAGTACATCCTCTGTGACTGCACTTGTAGAGCCCCAGAAATTGAGTTCACTGTTCATGTGAATAGTACCCTTACATGGTGTGTGTGTAAAGGCCTAAGGCCTCCCATTGTGTTCTTAATATTATGATTAGTCAAGTGAGGATTTTAGGTACATGGTTTGAGTCTTAAAAAGAGTGTAAAGATACTCTAAGTGGGTAAAATCAAGGGTATAAAATATCCTAATTGTTTAAATGGGTTGTTGGTGAATAGTGCTAGTGCATGAGGCATAAAGAGGCCGGAGCCTCTCACGCATGTCAGTGTGAATTTAATTATCATTGAGGTGGGTTAAAAACCTATGGAGAAGGATTTATGAGGTGTGAGTAGGGTATTGGACACAAGGGAAAAGAGTGTGAAAACACTCGAGGTGTTCTAGGTGGTGAAAAGGTATGTCTCAGCATTTACCTCAACTTTAAAGGGGTCTAGTTTAGTCATCATTGCTCGGAATCGAATGATTATTGAATTTTTGGAAAGGCACTAGAACCCTCTTCAAGGTTCATGCTGATCACTTTCCCTGATTTTGAGTTGGGATTGAGTCAAAAGTCCAATTTCCAAAGTCGGGACTGTTGAAAATCTGGGCTGTCGCAATCCATTGCAGACTTGTCCGCTTTAGGGGCATTTTGCTCCATGAATAAAGAATAATTATAATTTTTAAAACATGAAAGTTGTTCCTCTTCGAAATATAAATCTAACGCAAGTTGAATCGTCAAAATCGGATGAGTGAGTCAAAAGTTATGGCCGAAATACCAAAGCGCATTTTTGCAGAGCACCGATCACTACCGATCGCTCGGTCCACTACAGGTAGATCGGTCATAAGCACCGATTGATCGGTCCACTACCGGTAGATCGGTCATCTATAGGTCGTCTATCGGTCCTACGCGTTTTGCAGAAATTTTATTAGGGGTTTTTTGGTCTTTTGGCCACTCCACCTTATTTTTAAGGGTTGGCTCAAGCCAAGGGTGTTCACAAACACCCTTAGCAATATTTTGAGAGAGAGGCATCAAGTGGAGAAAGATCAAGGGTTTAGAAACCCTAGAGCATCCCAAAAGCTTGGATTTCTCAATTCCCGGCTCAAGCACGTGAGGAGCACATTCTCCAAGCTCGGCAGCGTTCTTCCTCGACATTTTCAAGGGTTTCTTTCCCTATTCAAGGTTAGTACACCCTACTAACTACTTTAGTAATAACCTAGGTTTACTTTAAAAGCATACTTGTAGATTTCTTTAGTTCATTCTTTTCTTGACTTTTTTTATTAAATCCTCAAATTTAATCAAGAAAAAGAAGGAATGATGGATGTGGGAATGTGTGGTTAAGGCGATGGATGCTATATGGATATGATGGGTGTTATGTGATGGAACTGGTGGAAGGGTATTGTATACATAATGAACTCACTTGAATGTTGATGAAATTACAACCATAAAAAGAGGAAATGAAATGGTTAGAAAGGAGTTGTACTCTATGTGTTTGATAAAATGCATGAAGGAGATAAAAACCTACGGCTAAGAACAAATTAATGAAAATGAAGAAAACGTGGCATGTAAGACATTTGATTAAATACTTGCGTAAAATGTAAAACCTAATCTATGGGATATGAGATAGGGATATTTCCCCAAAAAATTTATAAAAATGATGATATGCTTTATGAATTCCATAAATCTCTCATGTGCCTATAATTGTTCAAATGCTATCTATTATCCTCAATTTTTCCATGCTATTATTATTATGTTTACAAACTACACCCACAAGTACACATGCATGCATGAATCGACTTTTCAAGTATATGTATATAAGAAAATGACACGAATAAGAAATATGAATAAACAAGCATAAATGTCAAGGGTAGGGCATATCCTACGATATGTCATACCTGGCTCACAAGTTAAGCAAGGCAAGCAAGGAAGAATAACTAGTGTGTTCTGTTCAACCATAGTTCGGGCACTAGTCAAGTCAAGTAAGGAGGCTAATGTGTTTCGTTCCATTATAGTCCGGGCATTAGTCCAGCAAGATACTAATGTGTTCCGTTCAATCATAGTCCGGGCATTAGTAAGCAAGAGCAACTAGTGTGTTCCATTCCACCATAGTCTGAGCACTAGTCAAGGCAAGGCAAGAAGACTAATGTGTTCCGTTCCATTATAGTCCGGGCATTAGTCAAGATAGAATAACTAGTGTGTTCCGTTCCACCATAGTCCAGGCACTAGTCAAGTCAAGACACAAGGCAAATGTGTTCCGTTCCATTATAGTCCGGGCATTAGTCGAGCATGACAAGAACCTAGTACGTTCGTCCATTTCATAGTTCGGGTAATGGTTAAACAAGACAAACAAGAATAACAAGAACCTAGTATGTCTGTCCATTTCATAGTTCGGGTACTAGCTAAATAGGAACAAAACAAGGCCACCATATCCATATTCAATCCCCCCGGCCCTCCTGTTTACCTCTTTGCAGGGGTGAAAGCTGCACCATCACTAGTGACAGAGTCATTACCAACAGCTCAAAATCTTATAGTTACGGATCGGTAAGGAAGGAGCTTACCTTGGATGACTTGTTCCTCGCCTCAGGGTCATCAACTGAAACTACTGATGCTTACTCATATGCTGGCCGGTCTGGTTAAATCCAATTTGATTTGCCTTAGTCTATACCTATACGGGTAGTGTGTGATTCCCACGATACAAGAATAAGACAAGAATAAGTTGTAAATACGGCAAGCAAGTTTTGGAAACCACAAAAAAAAAGTATTTTCAAGAATAAGTCATTACTTTTGAATACGAATTTACAATGCGTAAGTTAAAATATGATGTTCATGATTTACTTTACGTTGTTATGTTGTTTTAGCTTCTGCACTCTGATTATGTATCTTTTGGATGAATTGTATCTTGTATTACATATTAATGTTATTACTCTTGTCAGTTAGTAGCTTATACTCGCTGAGTATTCCTTGCTCAGCCGTACTTTTATGTCGGCAGGTACACTATACAACATATGGACTCTGGTCCCTTGGATTGAGGCAGCTCAAGGAGAGTAGGAGGTTATTCGGCTGGTTAGCCAGATGTTAGGGTTGGCCTGTGGCCATGGGTTGGGATGAGAGAGAGAGAGAAATGTATTTTTGGATTTCCTTTTGGGGATTTTTCATGTGAGCTTGAGTGGGTAACTCAAGCATTTGCACCCTTGTGATTATTTTATTTTATCCAGTCATTGTTTTACGTTGACACTTGGAATTACATTTATGTTAAAGAAAATTTTCAGATCACTATTTGGCATGCCTTGTATATTCTTTGTAGGGTTGATTAAGGTTAAGTCACGTCGCCAAAGTATCCTAACTCTTAGGGGGTATTTTGGGGCGTGACAGAAGTGGTATCAGAGCTTAGACATTAGATCTGTAGGGTCATTTGGAGTTCGATACCACGATTAATACAAGGCATTAGGTCTAAGAAAAGAGTCGTATTCCAAGTGTGGAGTAATCCCTTAGTCCTTGTCTAGAACAGGTTGATTTCAGCTGAAGTTAGTGTACATTTACGCTAGAAAACCAAAAAAAAATATTCTATATACTTATACTATAATATGATGTATTGTTATGTGGTATTGTATGCTATGTGTTGTGTGTATACTATATGTTACATGCTTAATGAACACTTATGATATATGAATGTGTTTTGCAGCTAGACCCATGAGTGATGTGATTCTTAGACTGGAGTCTAGCCTAGGTGTTGTTTGACAAGGGAGGGGTAGGTCCTTGTCATACATTGTGTCATTAGGTTTCTATAGGGAATTGTTTTCCAAGAGAGGCTATAGGATGATCTTAGGTCTTACAAGTTTAGAGTATTTAGAGTCGTTGCGACAATAGGGACATAGGTTTTGATACATATACTTTTATGCGTATCCAGTGTAAAGTGATTGGTTAAACTGTACTTAATGTGTCTTACACCACAAATAAACATAACTCATGCATGGCATAAGCATCATGCATCGCATAAGCATCATACATAACATGAGCATCACGCATAGCATGAGCATCATGCACTTTCATGCATATCATGAGCATTCATACATAGCATGCATTTTATGCATGGCATAAGCATCGTGCATCGCAAAAGCATCATGCATGGTATGCACTCCATACACATCATAAGCATCACACACATCCTGCATGCATCATGTAGATCTTAGAAGCATCATACATGTCCCCAAGATTAAGAGGAAGCGGCATAAATAACTCAATTGGATAAACTACTCATTAATTTAATACTTGAAAAATGAGCAGAAGAACTAAATTGTTAGGAGCTTGAGTTCAAGTTGTGCTCAGGCCATGTTATTGTTCTCAAGTAGATTAGCAAATTAGTCTTATTCCAAACCAATTGAAATTCCAACCAAGCTTGGTGTTCTACTCTAAGAAACATTTCTTATATGTTAATATTTTCTTATTGTATGCCTTGATGTATTCTTATGTATGTTATGTATGCATAAACATGAAATGATTGTTGAAATTGGGGACGAGATAAGTTGGGTTCCAAACTAGGCTCATGCTTTGCTATTGTTCTCAGGATTCGATCATGAGATGTGGAAATCGGGGTCGTGGACACCAAACTAGGAGAGGTAGAGCATCTCCTCCTCCATCGGGGGATGAGCAGCCTGATCTCACCCAAGTCTTGGGATCTATAGCAGAGACACTAGCAGTGCTTGTAGCTAGGCAGCCCTCTACCCAAACTCCTACTGTGGCACTTGTACCTACTCCTGCACATCATGCCACGGGGATAGAGGCATTTCGGAGGATGAGGCCCCCGACATTTTATGGTGGCATTGATCTATTGGTTGCTGAAGCATGGATCAGGCAACTGGAGAAGTTGTATTCAGTATTACTGCCTACTGAGGTAGAGAAAGTCACCTGGGCCGCCTTTATGATGGAGGGTGAGGCTGATCACTAGTGGAGATCCGCCATTAGAACGAGGGACTTGACTCGAGCGGGTCAAGAATGGACTTGGAAAGAGTTCCTAGATGTTTTCTACAAGAAATTCTTCCCAATAGGAGTTAGAGAAAAGAAAGAATTAGAGTTCATTACCTTGGAGCAGGGGAACATGACAGTGGCAGAATACGAAGCCAAGTTCTCCGAATTGTCAAGTTTTGCCCCATATCTGATAGCCACAGAGGCAATGAAGGCAAGAAAATTTGAGAGGGTATTGCAGGCCTACATTAAAGACCGGGTCTCCATGTTCAGGCACGAGACCTACGCCGAAGTTGTGGATAAGGCCCAGTTAGCGAAAACGAATGCTGAGGAACTCTACAAGAGGGGAGAATTGTGGAGAGGCCAATCCAGTGGCTCAACACAGCCGGAGAGGAGGGCCAGAATGACCTCATACCAGTCCTCTGGAAATACATAGGTGCAGAGCCCCTTCTATTACACCCCAGGCTCCTCGCCCCACGACTACGCAAATCACTCGACAAGTGCAATCTTCTTCACCCACGTTTGGGGCCTGTGCACGTTGTGGAAGAAAGCATGCCCGAAATTGTCAAAAGCTCAAGGGTGGATGTTTCCATTGTTGTGATCAAGGCCACTTGATCAAAGGTTGTCCTCACCGTCCGCTTCCGGCTCAACCTCGAGGAAGCAAGCCGTAGTAGCTCTCATAGTTGCCTCTCTAGGCCAATTAGAGCAGAAGTTGCCATGCCGAGGCTAGATGTTAAGTGCTCGGATGTTGGGAAAAGGATGAGGAAATGTTGTGTTCAGTATGTTGCCTTCATGTATAAACTTATTATATTATGCTATGTAAGTATTCTTATGTTTCATGGGTGTTTAGTGATATGAAAAACCTAAGTAGCTTACCAACAAGGAAGTGCCTAGTCATGTGTTGATTGTTGATGAATTAGTATGTATTTTCGTGTAACTAGGTGACTGAGTTCAAGGTTAAGGGCGGGAAAGTTGTTTCTACTTGATTTTCTATCGTCCAAATTTTGAGGACGAAATTCCTATAAGGGGGGAGGATGTAGAGCCCCAGAAATTGAGTTCACTGTTCATGTGAATAGTGCCCTTACATGGAGTGTGTGTAAAGGCCTAAGGCCTCCCATTGTGTTCTTGATATTATGATTAGTCAAGTGAGGATTTTTGGTACATGGTTTGAGTCTTAAAAAGAGTGTAAAGATACTCTAAGTGGGTAAAATCAAGGGTATAAAATATCCTAACTGTTTAAATGGGTTGTTGGTGAATAGTGCTAGTGCATGAGGCATAAAGAGGCCGGAGCCTCTCACGCATGTCGGTGTGAATTTAATTATCATTGAGGTGGGTTAAAAACCTATGGAGAAGGAATTATGAGGTGTAAGTAGGGTATTGGACACAAGGGAAAAGAGTGTTAAAACACTCGAGGTGTTCTAGGTGGTGAAAAGGTATGTCTCGGCATTTGCCTCAATTTTAAAGGGCTCTAGTTTAGTCATTGTTGCTCGGAATAAAGAAGAATTATAATTTTCACAAAACAAAAAAGTTGTTCCTCTTTGAAATAAAAATCCAACACAAGTTGAATCGTCAGAATCGGACAAGCGAGTCAAAAGTTATGGCCAAAATACCAAAGTGCATTTTTGCAGAGCACCAATCTCTACCGATCGCTCGGTCATAAGCACCGATCGATCGGTCCACTACCGGTAGATCGGTCATCTATCGGTCGTCTATAGGTCCTACGCGTTTTACAGAAACTTTATTAGGGGTTTTTTGGTCTTTTGGTCACTCCACCCTTATTTTTAAGGGTTGGCTCGAGCCAAGGGTGTTCACAAACACCCTTAGCAATATTTTGAGAGGGAGAAAAGGGGTTTTCTCCTAGGGCATCAAGTGGAGAAAGATCAAGGGTTTAGAAACCCTAGAGCATCCCAAAAGCTTGGATTTCTTAATCCACGGCTCAAGCACGTGAGGAGCACATTCCCCAAGCTCGGCAGCGTTCTTCCTTGACATTTTCAAGGGTTTCTTCCCCTATTCAAGATTAGTACACCCTACTAACTACTTCAGTAATAACCTAGGTTTACTTTAAAAGCATACTTGTAGATTTATTTAGTTCATTCTTCTCTTGACTTGTTTTATTAAATCCCTAAATTTAATCAAGAAAAAGAAGGAATGATGGATGTGGGAATGTGTGGTTAAGGCGATGGATGCCATATGGATATGATGGGTGTTATGTGAAGGAACTGGTGAAAGGTATTGTATACATAATGAACTCACTTGAATGTTGATGAAATTACAACCATAAAAAGAGGAAATGAAATGGTTAGAAAGGAGTTGTACTCTATGTGTTTGATAAAATGCATGAAGGAGATAAAAACCTATGGCTAAGAACAAATTAATGAAAATGAAGAAAACGTGGCATGTAAGACGTTTGATTAAATACTTGTGTAAAATGTAAAACCTAATCTATGGGATATGAGATAGGGATATTTCCCAAAAAAAATTGTAAAAATGATGATATGCTTTATGAATTCCATAAATCTCTCATGTGCCTATAATTGTTCAAATGCTATCTATTATCCTCAATTTTTCCATGCTATTATTATTATGTTTACAAACTACACCCACAAGTACACATGCATGTATGAATTGACTTTTCAGGTATATGTATATAAGAAAATGACACGAATAAGAAATATGAATAAACAAGCATAAATGTCAAGGGTAGGGCATATCCTACAATATGTCATACCTGGCTCACAAGTTAAGCAAGGCAAGCAAGCAAGAATAACTAGTGTGTTCCGTTCCACCATAGTCTGGGCACTAGCCAAGTCAAGTAAGGAGGCTAATGTGTTCCATTCCATTATAGTCCGGGCATTAGTCCAGCAAGATACTAATGTGTTCCGTTCAATCATAGTCCGGGCATTAGTAAGCAAGAGCAACTAGTGTGTTCTGTTCCACCATAGTCTAGGCACTAATCAAGGCAAGGCAAGAAGACTAATGTGTTCCGTTCCATTATAGTCCGGGCATTAGTCAAGATAGAATAACTAGTGTGTTCCGTTCCACCATAGTCCAGGCACTAGTCAAGTCAAGACACAAGGCAAATGTGTTCCGTTCCATTATAGTCCGGGCATTAGTCGAGCATGACAAGAACCTAGTACGTTCGTCCATTTCATAGTTCGGGTAATGGTTAAACAAGACAAACAAGAATAACAAGAACCTAGTATGTCTGTCCATTTCATAGTTCGGGTACTAGCTAAATAGGAACAAAACAAGGCATGTGTGATTCCCAGGATACAAGAATAAGACAAGAATAAGTTGTAAATACGGCAAGCAAGTTTTAGAAACCACAAAAAAAAAAGTATTTTCAAGAATAAGTCATTACTTTTGAATACGAATTTACAATGCGTAAGTTAAAGTATGATGTTCATGATTTACTTTACGTTGTTATGTTGTTTTAGCTTCTGCACTCTGATTATGTATCTTTTGGATGAATTGTATCTTGTATTATATATTCATGTTATTACTCTTGTCAGTTAGTAGCTTGTACTCGCTGAGTATTCCTTGCTTAGCCGTACTTTTATGTCGGCAGGTACACTATACAACATATGGACTCTGGTCCCTTGGATTGAGGCAGCTCAAGGAGAGTAGGAGATTATTCGGATGGTTAGCCAGATGTTAGGGTTGGCCTGTGGCCATGGGTTGGGATGAGAGAGAGAGAGAAATGTATTTTGGGATTTCCTTTTGGGGATTTTTCATGTGAGCTTGAGTGGGTAACTCAAGCATTTGCACCCTTGTGATTATTTTATTTTATCCAGTCATTGTTTTACGTTGACACTTGGAATTACATTTATGTTAAAGAAAATTTTCAGATCACTATTTGGCATGCCTTATATACTCTTTGTAGGATTGATTAAGGTTAAGTCACGTCGCCAAAGTATCCTAACTCCTAGGGGGTATTTTGGGGCGTGACAGCACTGGCCCTGTGGACTGGTACAACATAGTTCTAGCTCTCTTTTCTGTCGAGACACTAGACTGGCACTGCTCAATTCTTCTTCTCTTGAAAAATTCTTCAGAATTAGCCTCTGCTAAAAGTGCTTTGTCCACTACCTCGGCATATGTCTCATGCCAGAACATCGAAACTTGGTCTTTGAGGTAAGCCTTCAACCCCCCTCTCAAATTTTTGAGCTTTCATAGCCTCTGTAGCAATCATGTGTGGAGCAAATCTAGATAGCTTTGAAAACTTAGCCTCATAAGCAGCTACTGATAAGTTACCTTGCTCTTATGTAATGAATTTGACTTCTTTCTTTTCTTTCATCCCGATGAGGAAATACTTCATGTTGAATACGTTCAAGAATTCTCCCTATATCCACTCTTGACCCTGTCAGGTCAAATCTCGGGTCCTAAGTGTGGACCTCCACCAATGATCGGCCTCGCCTTTAAGCATAAAGGTGGCCTAAGTGACCCTTTCTGCTTCAATAGGCGTCAACACAGAGAAGATCTTTTCAAGTTGCCGGATCCATTCTTCAGCGACTAACGAGTCAATACTTCCATAAAAGACTGGAGGCCTCATCCTCCGAAAAGCATCTATTTCGGCTTGTGCTCTATTTGGAGGAGCAGCTATAAGTGTGCCAGCAGGAGGAGTAGTAGGTTGCCTTGCTCCTAGTATAGCCAAGGTCTCGGCTATTGAAGCAAAAGCTTGGGCAAAGTCGGGTTGATCATCACCCGATGGAGAATCACTTCCATTGCCCCGCGTGTTGTATCCACGACCCCGAGCATTGCGTTTAATGATTAGATCCTGACAACGACAATACACATGAGTCTAACTTGGATACACTTTTAGCCATTTTGCAATAATTACTCAATATTCACAAATTTTACCCTAAGCATATAATAGTTCACTCAAAGTATACATAGCATCATAACAAGCATACAAGTGTGTTCTAGTGTAGGTCACTTTGTTCGATTGGGTTACAACCGGTTTTGACTAAGACTAGTTTGTTAGTCTATACTTGGAATACAACACTTTCATAACACCTATTGCCTTGTTCAATCATGGTATCAGTTCTAAGAGACCCTGGGGACTCTAATGCCTAGAGCTCTGATTCCACTTCTGTCGCGCCCCAAAATACCCCCTAGGAGTTAAGGGATACTTTAGAGGTGACTATTCATACCTGTCAAGTCATCCTGTAATGAACAAGGCTAACATGATATAATAACAACAATAATCAGAGTGCGGAAGTTAAACATGAGTGCGGAAGTGTAAATCAACTTTTACTTTTCTTTATAAGGTGGTCTGTATTCCCAGTTAACATATATACATAACATATCAAGTCAAAGGTGGACATGCCCACCTATCAAAATATAAAAAGAATATCGAGCCTACTATGCTCAACAATAATCCAAAAACAACCAGACATCTCGGTCTCTATCCTCCTGTGACTGCATCGGGATAAGAGGCTCTCTTTCCTCTAGATACTCTTCGTCAACCCAAGGATCAGGGTTAAGGACATCCTCGGTACCTGCCGACATACAAGTATGGCTTAGTATGGAATACTCAGCGAGTATAAGCTACTAGCTAACCATAGCAATAACAATCACATAAAGGCAACGAGATATAATTCATCATTTCAATCTAAAGCAATAATAGCAGCATATGACAAATAGCAATGAAGTAAAGCAATGTAATAATCTTGACATACTTGAATGAATGCAAAAACTTCGGTAAAACTCGTACTTTAAAAATCATGTCTTATTCTTGAAAATAGCTTTTCGTGTTTCTTTCAAAACTTACTTGTCATGTTTGAAAACTTGTTCTTGTCTTGGTCTTGTTCGTGAGAATCATACATGTTTGTCTTGTCTTACTTGGAATCACTTGTCTTGCTTGTTCTTGTCATATTCTTAACATGTTCTTGACTTGACTTGCTTGTATACTTGTGAGCCAGAGGTTAGTGCGCTTGAAGCGACTTGTGAGCCAGGAATATAAGTTCCCTTGAACAAAATATATATAGAAAAGGGTACACCAACCTCCTTGTTTTCTTGTGAGCCAGGTATAACATATCTTACGATATGCCCTACCCTTAACCGGCCCGATGTCCAGCTTTATTAACATGCTTGTTTTCCTTGTGAGCCATGTATGACATATCCTAGGGATATGCCCTACCCTTGACCGGCCCGATGTTCGGCTTTATCATTCATATCATGAATCACGATACTTGTTCTTGTTGGGTTTATCATATACATATACTTTAGAAAAACAGTCCATGCTTGCATGAGTGTGTGTGTGTAGCATTGTAGTAATCATGGTGACTTGTATAACTCAAGGGATGGTATGTAGCATATCAATTTCTAACATATGCATGGGAGAAATTAGATAACATATATATATAGCATTTGATCAAGGTTACTAATTTGGAAGAAACTACACAAATTCATACTTTCATATTTTTCATTGATTTGCAAAACTTCTCATTTATGCATTTAATCAAACACATGGTATGCAACATTTCATAATCATTTCATTTCCTCTTGTTAGTACATACATTTGATTAAAACATCACGATGTGTTCATTATTTGTAGAATGCCCTTCCACCATTTTTTATTACACCACACATCACAACATATGGCATTCAATCACCTCAATCCATTCACATCCCACACATCCTCATTCATTCCCTTTATCTTGTTTATTTTAGGGAAAATAGCATAACTCAAGAAGAATGGGTAACACATTATCAAAATCATCATTTTCAATAAAGAAAACTAGGTTATTGCTAAGTGAGTTAGTAGGGTGTACTAACCTAGAAAACGAAAAGAGGAAAATCCTTGTGAATGCCATGGAAGATGCTGCCCTAGCTTGGAAACGAAGTCCACACAAGCTTGAGGCTTGGGCTTGAAGAAATCCAAGCTTTGTGATGATCTAGGGTTTTCAAACCCTTGATTCTCTCAAGTTGAAAACCTAGCTAGGAGAAAACCCCTTTCTCCTCTCTCACTCTCTCTCAAAATATGATGCCTTAGGGTTTATGAACCCCTATGGCTCGAGCAAGCCTTTATAGGCAAGGGTAGAATGCCTAAAAGATGAAAAAGCCCTTAATGAAATTTCTGCAAAACGTGAAGGACCGAGCGATCGGTGGTTATGACTGAGCAATCGGTCTCCTACCGAGCGATCAGTGTTGTTAACCGAGCGATTGGCTGAATACACCCTCTTTGGAAAAATTCCCCATACAAATTTTTGGAGCAGTCGATAGATACCGATCAATCGGTTGTGGACCGATCGATCGCTAATTTGGACCGAGCGATCGATGTTCTGTAAATTTTGACACTGAATCCATTTTACTGTTTCGGCCATAACTTTTGACTCGTTCGTCGGATTTTGATGATTCAACTTGCGTTGGATTCGTCATTCGAAGGGGAACATTTTCATCATTTTAGAATTTTTAAATTCTTCTTTATTTATTAATTAGACTACGTGAAAGGAAAATTGGTTATGAGAACACTGTTCATTTGGTACGAAAAGTTCTGGGGCGCTACATTTACCTTGCAACTCTTAAGAAGGGTGGCGGTAGTACTCAAGGTATGAGATGCTTTGAAGTACTTATTACTGTTGAGTCTAACTTTCTGGACGGTCCTCCTAACTCATGGTGCGTGGATTCTAGATCCACTGTAC
Source organism: Tetracentron sinense (assembly GCA_015143295.1). Lineage (NCBI taxonomy): Eukaryota > Viridiplantae > Streptophyta > Magnoliopsida > Trochodendrales > Trochodendraceae > Tetracentron > Tetracentron sinense. Next base: position 5,224,641 of record CM026553.1, on the reverse strand, counting down.
ACGTTTGCAATTATTTGCAAGGGTTCAAGGAAACCAGAAAGCCGACCAAACAGGAGCAGAAGCTTAAAGTTGGCTCGGGTACAAATGTTGCAGTCAAGTCGATTGGCTTGTTTACTCTATATTTACCTAATAGAAAGACATTAATTTTAGAAGACTGCTTTTATGTGCCTTCTGTACATCGTAATTTGATTTCAGTATCTAGACTCTTACATTATGGATTCTCTATTTGTTTTTAACTCAATTGTTGAAATTAAGAAAGAAGGAATGGTCTTGATTACTGGTAATCTCATTAATGGTCTTTATTTAATATTTCCTTTGGTAAATAATGAATGTCTACAAAGTGACAATGTCTCATCATCCAGAATGTCTAGAATGAAGAGACATTGCACTGAGTCTACTTATCTTTGGCATAAGAGACTTGGTTACATTAATCTTGAAAGGATCAAGAGGTTGGTAAAAGATGATCCCCTTGACTTTCTCAAGGTAGAACCACTCCCTACTTGCGAGTCTTGTCTCGAAGGGAAGATGACCAAGAAGCCTTACCCTAAAAGGTACGAAGAGCTGAAGAAAAGTTAAGACTAATACATAGTGATGTATGTGGTCCATTTAAAATTATTGCACGAGGTCAATACCGGTATTTTGTCACATTTACCGATGACTATTCTAGACATTGATATGTCTATTTGATGCAACACAAATCTAACACCTTTGAAAAGTTCAAAGAATTCAGATTAGAAGTTGAAAATCAAACTGACAAATCCATAAAGACACTTCGATCAGATCGAGGTGGTGAATACCTCACCAACGAGTTCATGGATTACTTAAGGGATAATGGGATTATCTCGCAATGGACAAGTCCTGCCTCTCCTCAAAAAAATGGAGTTTCTGAAAGAAGAAACCGCCATTTATTAGATATGGTTCGCTCTATGATGAGTCATGCCGATGTTCCTTCATATCTTTGGGAATATGCTTTACAAACTGTCATTTATATTCTGAACCGGGTTCCATCTAAGTCTATTCCAATTACACCTTATGAATTGTGGACTGGGCGAAAACCTAGTTTACAACATCTAAGGGTATGGGGTTGTCCTGTGCATGTTCGCAAACTCGAACCCACTAAGTTGAAATCTAAAACAGAAAAATGGAACATTGTAGGATATCCAAAAGAAACTAAGGATTTCTATTTCTACTCCAAGGCAAACCAAACAATAGTTGTTAGGCTTCATGCCACTTTCTTGGAGGAAGAAATGGATCTCTTTAAAAAGGTTGAATTTCATGAGATGAATGACAACACAGCTAGTGTCCAAACTGAACCTAATCCTTCTATTAATGTTCTCCTAATTCTATTCCACTGAGAAGGTCTGAAAGAGTTTTTAGACCACCAGATAGACTTCAGTATTATAATAATGAGGTTTATCTAGTTACCCCTAATGATGAGGATACGGATCCTAATACTTATTAGGAAGCTACATTAGATGTAGATGCATCTCAATGAAATAAAACCATGAATGCTGAAATAGATTCAATGTATGACAACAGCATCTGGACTTTAGTAGATCCACCGGATGGTATAAGGCCAATTGGATCCAAATAGATTTACAAAAGGAAGAAGGGTGCCGATGGTAACATGGAGACCTATAAAGCAAAACTTGTTGCAAAAGGTTATACTCAAATTTAAAGAGTTGATTATGAGGATACCTTTTCGCCAGAAGCCATGCTCAAATCCATCAGGATGTTGTTAGCTATAGCTACACACCATGACTATGAGATATGGAAAATGGATGTCAAAACTGCTTTCTTTAATGGAATGTTAGGTGAAGGCATCTATATGAAGCAACCAGAGGGCTTCATTGCTCCTAACCAGAAGAACATGGTATGCAAGCTCAACAAGTCAATATATGGTTTGAAACAAGCTTCTAGAAGCTGGAACCAAAGATTTGATCTTTCGATCAAAGAATTTGGAAGAATCTTGTATTTACAAGAAGGACAGTGGGAGAGCAATAGTATTCCTAATTCTATATCTTAATGACATTCTACTCATTGGGAATGATGTAAAGATGTTATCATCAGTCAAGATATGGCTTTCTCAGTATTTCTCAATGAAAGACTTAGGAGAGGAATCCTATATTCTCGGAATAAAGATTTTGAGAGATAGAAAATGCCGAATTTTGGGATTGAGCCAAACTTCCTACATAGACAAGATATTGTCTAGATACAGTATGAGTGATTGTAAGACAACACTCATTCGTTTTAGACATGGTGTCAATTTGTCTAAAAAGATGGCCCCTACATCAACTAATGAGATCGAGCAGATGAAGAGGTGCCCTTATGCTTCGACATTTGAGAGTCTCATGTATGTCATGTTATGTCCTAGACCGAATATCTGTCATGCAGTGGGAGTCGTTAGTCGATTCCAAAGCAATCCAGGTATCAATCACTAGATAGCTGTGAAGCACATCATGAAGTACATGAAAAGGATTAAGGATTATGTGCTTACTTTTCAATCAGAAGATTTAGTTGGACTGGGTTATACTGATTCCGATTTCCAATCTGATCTGGACAATAGAGCTTCCACATCAGGGTATGTGTTCACACTAGGATTGAAATCTATGGCACAGTGACTTTTAGGGCAAGTGAGAGATTGTTAGACATGATACCCAGAAAAGTCCTTTAGTTTGTTAGACTCTTATTAATTTGATTAATAAAGACTTCTTCTTAATCTATTGTGTATTTATTATGGTTAATTGACCATGATCATGAGATGATCTATATGATATGAGATATCGATAAAGGTCTATAGGATATATTGTAGGAAAGTTATGTGACTGGATTATCACAGGGAGATATAACTTTCCGGTTCCTTATACTTTATATAGTCACAACTGTGGGTGAAGCTAGGCACTTCACTTATATGGCTGCCAGAATGCTAAGATGTTCTCAATAGTTGAGATTTAATTCTATCTCGAACTATTGTAGTGGAGACTACACATCAGTGTATGGGTGCTTAAATGTACACTGACTGATTGCATTCAATGAGAGACCTCTAGCATAAACATACTATCAGATAGTTGGTCTCTTATTCACATTGAACAGTTTCGATGATCTTTCGATCTGATGTGTTCATCTATGACTGGGCAGTGATCTGACCATTTTGATTCCACCAATGTATTTTCTAACTTAGGGAATACAATATAGTGACAGTTGAATGGTCAGAAAGTTGTTCGAGACATGATGAATTTCAAACAAGAAAACCATGCTCATTAATTTGAGAGATTATCCAAGTTCCGGGTAAGATAGTTGATTAAGTCCAAATCCTACGCAAGTGATTTTGAAATCAAAATAAGTTTTGAAATATAATTTAATTAAAAAATATTATACTTATAAAAGGATTTACTCAAAATGTTTTTTATGAGAAATTGTTTCTCATTGCTTAATCATAAGTCTTGGAAACCCGGATGATGTACAATGGGCTATGAGTTAGATAGTATGTCAATCTCGAAGGCCCATTAGCGATAATGTATTTGGAAGGATATATCGAATTAAAAAGTTCATGTGACGGGATCCGTATTGGTTAATGTTCATACAATGGGATTCAATTGCAACATGGATATCTCACATCACTTGCAATTCCGATGTATATCCTGTTTAGGGTCAATGGGATAACATTGGGTAAGCCAGGGTAAGAAAGTCACAGAGCAATCTGTGGAGACGCTCACATAAGAAATACAAGCCCAATAATTGATTAAATGTTAATCAATTATTTAAGTGATTAAAATTTAATCATTAATTAAATGGATTAAAAGTTAATCTATGGTTTAAATTAATTGTAATTTAAATCTAGGAATTATTTTAGTAATTATTTAATTAACATAATTAAAGGGGAAATGGGTTTGACCCATATCCATAAACCCATTTAATATGGACCTTTAATATGGGCCCAAACCCATGGATTAAAACCCTAGGGTTGGGCGCCCCCTTGGAATAATCCTAATTGGATTAGGATTAGGTTAATTGAATAATTGTTAAAATATAATTCCTTTTATTATGGAATTTAAATCTAATGGTTGGATTGCAATTAGGATTAAGATGAGATTAAGTTAGATTGCAACTAGGAGTCTAAAGCCCCTCAAAGTCCACACCCCTTGATGCTCACGCCCCCCCCCCCCCCCCCCCCCCCTTTGTGGTTAAGGTTTCCTAGTTTGACTAGGATTCCTCCCTTTGTTGGTTATTGACTAATCCCCTTATTTGAGGAATCCTCAATTAATAAGGACTCCTTAAATTATAGGCTTACTATAACTAAAGTAGTTATAGATAAACTAGGATATTTTTTAATTAATAATAAGAGTTATTATTTATAAACAATTCCTAAGGGATGAGATCAAGTTGGAGTAGGATTAGGATTGGATCCTAATCTAAAAATACACCAACACCTAGACCATAAGGATCGAGCTTCGAGAAATCTCTACAAAGAGTTCTGACGGTTCAAGTGAATTAAGCTTCACCGGTGAACATCATTCACCGAAGTGATATAACTAAAACTTTTAGATAAAATTTGATGTTTTCTATGGTGTTAAGATCTAGGGGATCTAGTTTCCGCATAAATTTTTATCCGGATCCCCCTTCAACTGTTTCTCTCGCGACCCAAAACCCACCCTAGGAGTTAGAGTGAATCTTGGACGACTTATCATGACTTGCTTGACATACTTGATAATTCATCCTGCAAAACACACGGAGCATATACAATAGAGGGCAAAATAGCAGAAGCATAAAATAACATGGCACAGCGGAAGTCTAACCAAAACCTCTATGTATATACATGATCCAAGTTTTTGTACGAAAGTGTAATTAAAAGAAAGGTGCAGACATGCCCGCCAAAATACATGAGTACATGATCTCTCGTTCTCACCCACACTCACTTAGAATCTTCCACCTAATAATGGCCCTCTACATGAGGCTCCTCAGTAGGGACCTCCTCGAAGTACTCCTCTTCCTGAAAATATGCCTCTTTTTAATTTTAGAAAAACAGTTCTTGGGGGGCATACATCAAATCCCAAGATCTGACTAAGATTCTAATTGATTTTATTCAATGAGAGTAAAAGTCACAATACCTTTGCGACTTTGAAATAGTTAAGTCAATTCCACGATAGAATGCTGGATAGAAAAATCCAAGATAGAATAGGAAGACCGGCAAAACTTCACAAGCGTCAAGTCTCCTTTGCAATCCACATGGACTTTCTTTTTCTTTAAAGCTTTCTCTAATGGAAGCTAATGGCCCTTCTAAATATCCAGCTCTAGGAATCTTGAATAAAAGATCCAATCTATATTATTATCAAGAATGGGTTCATGATCTCTTCTTGATATTCAAAGCAAGAACACACGATAACAAGAAAGGGGGAGATGGGGGCGGACCGTACACTCTTAGAGAAGAGAGGGGAATGAGATATTGAGCGGAGGAGAGATATTTCCAAATCTGGAAAATTCTGGAAATTAATTAAAGTGTCCAACCCCTTGGATGTCCACCTCTTTATAGGCTTTACTTGGGTTGCTTGCAACCCAAGTCTCCTCTTTCTAATTCAATTAGAAGTCCTCAATTAGTTTCCTTTTTGATTTCTCCATAATTAAATAGGATTAATCAAAATAGAAACTTATCTTATCCATTAGTGTCCAACTAATCTTATCCTTATCCTAATCCAATTAGGATTCCTTGATTAGCAAGAAACTAATAGACTCCTTGTCCAACAAGGAATCTTTAATTAGTAACTAACTAACTAACTAACAAACCTTATCTTATAAGGTGTCATTAATTAGAAACTAATTAAAAAAACAAACCATAACATAATCCTCCATGAAGTGGGCGTCCCACCCTAGGAGGGCCCCACTCCACATGCCCTCTTTTGATATTAAACGCCTTTGGTCAATTTAAATATTCTTTTAAAATATTCCCCAATGGGTCCTACCCATTTGGTTTTTCACATCCAATGTGATTCCACCTTTTAGAGCTTCACTATACCATATAATGATTTCTTAGAGAAATAAATTAATTTAGTAAATCATTAAATTAAATACTTTAAGAAAGTCCTTGTGTGTGGGATCTAAAGGGATTTCTTATTTCCAGTTATGGGACCAAGTACTCAACCTTTTGGTTAAAGCATTGTTACTAGGAAACACATTTCCTATACTCTATTACAATTATAGAATTTTATCTATATCCCTGGACTTCCACCAATCACAATTAATGTCCATTAACACAATGTGATTAACCCCCAGAAAATAGAGAATTACTTGCAGGTATTTCTATCTCAAAATTTGTTTACAGATTAGTCCCTCCACTTTCAATATTGTTATAAGCTTACGGGACAGTATCTAATACTGACTTTAATCCCTGGCTTATATTAAGAACCCATTTTCTTTGATACTTTTAGTCAAACTTGAACTTGCAAAACATTTTAGAAATTCTTTAAAAGAAATAATAATTATAATTACTTTTCTTTTATACAGAAAATAAATTCCTCGATAAAACCATTTCATCGATAAATACCAGCGCTGGGTTTTTCAAGTTCAGTTTTGAAAAGTATCAACTCAATATTATTTACATTGTAAGAGTAGTGGAATCCTTGTCGAGCGTACACACACTTCTTCCAGTACAGCGTACATAACCCAATGAGCCCGTATTTAGTCCGGTGTGTTGGATATTGACGATTGGCTACATCAAAGCTATATAGGCAAATACTAGAGAAGATGTCGACCTCTCAGGTTAAGGACAATCTGTCAAATGGACTACCCTAAATATAAAGACAGTATATTTCTAAGGGTATCCACTGAGCGATCCAGTTGCAATATAAGTACTTCTTACTTATATCCACATCTTAGACAAGAGACCCTTCTCTCAATGATTGAGATTCATCACTCCATCATATGGAACTAACAATGTGCAAGTTATTAGGAATACATTGTCCAGATGTATCCTGATTAACTTATAACAATTTTAGGTCTACAAGGAACCAGAAAAATCATATCTTCTTAGTAATCAGTTATCAACTAATTGGATGGTTTTCCTACAATGTTACCTAAGGGATAAAGTAGTCTCATCCAATGAGATACTTTTGATATATTACCCAATGTAGAAGACAATGTGTGAATGTAAAATATGCATTTATTGATTAAAAATAGATAAATACAATTCCGGAATGGCTTTGTGGGCATATATGTCTAACACTTCCTCCCATAGACCGGGAGCACATATGTCAAAAGGAGCAGCCGCTCCACTAACACCTACCGACATAAGACGTACGGCTGAGCATAGAATACTCAGTGAGTACCCAGAACTAACCAACAGTCATCATAGCAAGGTATAACGTGACATACAATGTAATAGGAAAAGATAAGCAGTACAAGCAATTTATATTCATGCATTCTTGAATTCATGATCGGAAAAACATTGGTAAAACCTTCCACTCTTGACTTATCTAATTCTTTAAATCATTTTCGTACATGTGCAATCTTATTGTCGTATCATGCGTGTCTTTGTCTTGTCTTACTTGTCATGCTTGTTGGGTCATGTTATACATGTCATGTCGTGTCATGCATGTCATTAATCAACTTGAAGGGAGGGTGGTGTAAACCCCCTCTTTTGAGATATGGAATAAGCAACTTGAAGGGAAGGAAGTGTAAACCTCCTCTTTTGCGAAAATGATATCTTGCTTGACGTGTTCTTGTTCTTATCTTGTCGTGTCATGTTTGTCATGTCATGTTCGTGCCTTGTGTGTCATGCTTGTCATGTCATGAAATGTATATGCACATGCTTGCTTGCTTGGAATTTAAACATGCTCATGTGCTTGGGATGTTAGTGCCCTTGAACAACTTGAAGGGAGGGTGGTGTAAACCTCCTCTTAGGAAAATGAGATGCGGCTTGCGAGGGAGGGTGGTATAGAACCCCCTCTTATCAAAATATGAAATTAAGCTTGCATGATTGAAAGCTCATTAACATCTTGCTTGACTTGTGATATTGGAGCAAAACATATCTTAGGATATACCTTACCTGTAATGCCCCGGAACTTTTCGTACCTAATGAACAGGGTTCTCATAACCAACTGGCCTTTCATATAGTGTATGTCGCGACCCAAAACCCACCCTAAAAGTTAAAGCGAATCGTGGACGACTAAATCATGACTTACATGACTTGCTTGACAAACCACCTGCAAAACACCCACAGAGCATATACAATAGAGGATAACAGCGGAAGCATAACTATAAGACACAGCGGAAGTCTAACAAACCTCTAAGTATATACACATGGTCCAAGTTTTAATACAAATAAATCAAAACAAAGAAAGTGCGGACATGCCCGCCAAAATACATGGATATAATCACTCATGCTCACCCACAGCTAATCCACTCAGAATCTAACACCACCTACTGATAACCCTCTACGGGAGGTTCCTCCAAAGGCTCCTCGACGTACTCCTCTTCCACCCATGGACCAGGAGCACAAACATCAAATGGAGCAGCAGCTCCCTCAGAACCTGCCGACATAAGAAGTACGGCTGAGCATGGAATACTCAGCGGGTACCAAGCACTAACCAACAGTCATAGCATAAAAATGGCAATACATAAATCAGGAGCAATTCATATATGTTAGACGGAAACAATTCATATCATACAAGGAAGTAAAGCAATTTATAATCATGCTTGTATTTCGTAGAAAGCCGATAAAACCTCTTGAAAACATCGTGCACTTGACTTGGCTTGAAATATCTTTTCGTACTTGAAAGCTTGTCGTGTTTTTCTTGCTTGATCTTGTCGAGCGTGTCGTACGTGTCATGTCATCCATGTCATGCGTGCTTGCTTGTGATCATGTAACTTGTGAGATACACTTGTGAGATATCCTTGTGAGATGCGCTTGAGAGATGCCTTGAGAGGGAAGGGAGACCCTTCTTTATGCAATGCACTTGAGAGGGAAGGGAGACCCTTCTTCATGATATGTATGTACTTGCGAGGGAAGGGAGGCCCTTCTTCATGATATGCACTTGTGAGTGAGGGGAGACCCCTCGTGGAATGTTGGTTCTTGTTTTCTTGTGAAAAGCAAGATAAGACATATCGTAGGATATGTCCCACCTCTAACCATGTTCTTGAAAACCTCAGTAAATCATGTCATGCATGCCGTGCTCGTGGGAATCGTGTACACACTTGCATTTAAATTTAAATATGACATTTGGATAATTCACAACACATATAGCATCAATGATTGAGCAATGTAATATTCACATCATTTAGGGAAAGCAAGAAAACACACTATCATAGGCCCTAGCAATTTCCATAATTTATTAGGCATGCATTTCCTAATTTACTACTCACTTTATTCACCTTGGCATTTCATCAAACATGGTGTGTTCATTATTCATTATTCATTTAAACCTAAATCATGCTTTTCTAGGTGAGTTTACTCACATCATAAATGTGTGTTTATTATGGATACAATGCCCTCCCCCGTTTCAATCATCACAACACAACCATTGGCATCCAATCGCCTATTCCATCTCCATTCACCACGTTCACACTTCCAAACTCATAGCACATGTACAAAGGAAGGAAACAAAGAGAAATAAAGGAAAAGAGGAGCTATAGCTAGGAGGGTAGCAAGAGGTACCGACCTTGAAGAAATGAGGAAGAAACCCCTTCCAAAAACGACCGTGAGGTGCTGCCCTAGCTTGGGGAACGCTCTCCACGGGTGCTTGAGCCATGATCTTGGAGAAAATCCGGACTTGAAGTGATCTAGGGTCTCAAAACCCCTTTGATTCTTCTCCAAAAGCAAAACCCTAGCTTAGGAAACCCTTTCTCCTCTCTTCTAATCCCCCAAATCCTCTAAGTGTTGAGAATGAGCCCTAAAGGCTCGGGTTAAACTCTTAAGGTAAGAGTGAACCGACCAAAAGACCATAATACCCTTACTGAAATTTCTACAAAAACGCGAGTACCGAGCGATCGGTGTTAATGACCGATCGATCGGTTGCCTATCGAGCGATCGATGTGTTGACCGAGCTCTCGACCAAAAATCAACTCTCTGGAAAATTTCCCCATACAAAAATCTTGACCAGTCGATAGCTACCGATCGATCGGTTTTGGACCGATCAATCGCTCTATGGACCGAGCGATCGGTTGCCTGCAGGTCCAGACTGTTTTGGCCATATCTTTTGACTCGTTCGTCCGATTTTGATGATTCAACTTGCGTTGGGTTCATACTTCGAAAATGAACATTTTTGACATTTTGGAATTTCCAATTTCTTTCTTATTTATTAATTATACCTCTTTAAAGGCAAAATGGCAACGAAAGTGTCATGCATTAAATGTGAAAAGGTCCGGGGCTCTAAAGTGTAATTAATAAATAAAGAAGAATTTGAAAATTCTAAAATGTCAAAAATGTTCCCCTTTGAATGAAGAATCCAACGCAAGTTGAATCGTCAAAATCCGACCAACGAGTCAAAAGTTATGGCCGAAACAGTAAAGTGGACTTAGTGTCAAAATTTTGCAGAGTACTGATCGCTCGGTCCAAATTAGCGATCGATCGGTCCAAAACTGATCGATCGGTATGTATGGACTGGTCCAAAATTTTGTATGGGGAAAAATTTCAGAGAGGGTGTTTTCAACGGATCGCTCAGTAAGAGACCGATCGCTCGGTCATAACCACCGATCGCTTGGTCCTTTGCGTTTTGCAGAAATTTCATTAAGGGCTTTTAAGTCTTTTGGCCAGCACCCCTTAGCCTTATAAGGCTTGCTCGAGCTTTGGGTCCCCACACACAACACTTAAATCATTTTGAGCGAAAGGGAGAGAGAACCTAGGGTTTCTAGAGGTCTCTTCCTATTTGAGAGAGAATCAAGGGTTTGAGAACCCTAGAATCATCCTAAAAGCTTAGATTTCTCAAATCCACCCTCAAGCACGTGTAGAGTTCCTCCTCCAAGCTCGGGCAATGTTTCCTACAACATTCTCAAGGATCTTCTTCCCTTTCTTTTCAAGGTTAGTACACCCTACTAACTCACTTAGCAATAACCTAGTTTTCCTCTTGAATGTGGTGTATTGAATCTCCCCTATTTGCTCCTTTTTGATTGAAATGCTTAACTTCCCTAAATTAAACAAAATAAAGGATAAGTGTGGGGATGTATGAATGGATGGTGGGTGTTAAGGCGATGGGATGCCGTATAAATGTTATGTGTTATGTGTGATGGAAAATGGTGGAAGGGCATAGTACGCATAATAAGCGCACACTATGTGTTTGTGGAAATGCATGAACTATGGAAGTGTCGCATACTAAATGTTTGAAAAAAAAGCATGAATGAGTTAAAAACCTAAGATTAAGGAAATATGAATAAAGGGTTGAACAACTTTTGCATGCAAGGTTTTTGATATAATGTATGTGCAAATATGTGGAGTAAAATAATATGCTTTATGAGTTTCCTAGACTCCACATGTGCCTATAATTGTCGAATTGCTATATGTTGCCCTCAATCTCGTCATGTCATTATTATGCTCACATATTGTCATACAACACATGCATGCATGCATGAACAGATGTTTTTAAAAGTATAAGTAATTGCAAAGAAACAACACGAACAAGAAATGTGATTCACGAAATGCATGATAAAGCCAGACATCGTGCCGATCAAGCGTAGGGCATATCCCTAGGATATGCCATACCTGGCTCACAAGGAAAACAAGCATGCATGATAAAGCCAGACATCGGGCCAGTCAAGGGTAGGGCATATCGCAAGATATGTCATACCTGGCTCACAAGAAAACAAGACAAGGAGGTTGGTGTACCCTTTTCTATATATATATATATTTCGTTGAAGGGAATTTACATTCCCGGCTCACAAGTTGCTTCAAGGGCACTAACCTCTGGATCACAAGTAAACAAGCAAGTCAAGTCAAGAACATGACGAGTGATTCCAAGCAAGACAAAACAAGCATGCGTGATTCTTACGAACAAGACTAAGACAAGAAACAAGTTTTCAAACATGACAAGGAAGTTTTTTGAAAGAAACACGAAAGGCTATTTTCAAGAATAAGACATAGTTTTTAAGCACGAGTTTTATCAGAATTTTAGCATTCATTCAAGCATGTCAAGATTATTACATTGTTTTACTTACAATGCTATGAATGTCATATGTTGTTATTATTGTTTTAATTTGAAATGATGAATTATATCTTGTTGCTCTTCTGTGATTGTTATTGCTATGGTTAGTTAGTAGCTTGTACTCGCTGAGTATTTCATACTCAGCCGTACTTTTATGTCGGTAGGTACCAAAGAAGCCCTCAACCCTGAGCCTTGGGTTGAGGAAGAGTATGTAGAGGAGAGAGAGCCACCTATCGATGCAATCGTAGGAGGATAGAGATCGCGACGTGTGGCCGTATTTAGATTTTACTATTGAGCATAGTGGGCTCAATAGTTCTTTTTGTATTTTGATATTTTGATAAGTGGGCATGTCCACCTTTGACTTGATGTGTTATGCGAATAAACTTGCAATACAGACGACCTTATATAGAAATGAAAATTTTGGTTTACGCTTCCGCACTTATGCTTTAGCTTCCGCACTCTGATTATTGTTGTTATTATATCATGTTAGCCTTGTTTATTACAGGATGGTTTGGTAGGTACGAATAGTCACCTCTAAAGTATCCCTTAACTCCTAGGGGGTATTTTGGGGCGTGACATTACCCTTATTACCAACCCTCACGTTTGGTCTTGTCATGGTGGTCGTGAATCGAGACTTTTGTACTTGATTTTCTTGAAAAAAAACACAGTGTTTCATGCTTGAAAAACCCTACTCATGGACTACATGTCGTGCTCGTGGTTTCGTGTACATTTAAGAATAACAAAGACACATAATACACTTGTATTTGATCAATAATTAAATCCATTAGTAAGCATTTAAATCTATTAACATGCCATTCTAGGAATTAAGGAAGTCTACACATGCATTTTCTAGAAACAATTATCCTTTTCTTCATTGTGGCATTTCATCAAACACTTGGTGTGTGCATTACAGTTAACACCTAAATCCTGTATATATTTTCTACATGGATCATTCTTCATCTAACCCACATCATGTATGTTCATTATTTAGGTGGAATACCCTTCCCATTTCAATTATCACAACACAACCAATGGCATTCATCGCCATTGAAAACTCCATCCATACGTCCCAACACATTGTTCTTAGAATTTAGGGAAAACCAAGAAAAGAAGAAGAAATGATGACTAGGAGTGTAGAAAAGGGTACCGACCTTCAATAGGGGAAGAACCCTTGATTGAAACTCCAACTTGAAAGAGGAGAACTCAACCTGGGATATGAAGAAGCCTTGCTTTATTTGGGGAGATCTTGATCTCCTCTTGATCTTGGATGCAATCCCCCTTGGAGATTTTCCTAAATCTCTCCTCTCTTCTTCTATCAATCTTTCTCTCATTTCCTCTCTCTTAGGTTTAGGGTTCCCAAAAACCCCCAAATGGCTTCTATTTATAAGCCCAAGGGTTGAAACCCTTGATTTCAGGTCTTTAAAAAAAAATAGAGTTCTGCAATGAAGATCAATCCCCAGTCTTGGGACGATCGATTGTCCACGTTCCCGTAGACTTCCTAGATTCTTGTCTCCAGATGATTGATCGTCAATGTTGAGCGATCGATCGTCCAGCTTCTCGAAACCCATCAAATTTCTGGGTTCAGGGCGATCAATCGTCAAGTTTTGGACGATCGATCATCCAAGTTCCAGTAGGTTGCCCAGGTTTCTGGGCTCATAACGATCGATCATCGCCATGTGGCGATCGATCGTCAATCCCAATTTTTTTCATCTTTTCACCTACAGACCTCTTGGGGTATTTCGGCCATAACTTTTTACTCGTTTGTCGGATTTTGACAATTCAACTTGCGTTGGACTCGTCATTCGAAAAGGAATAATTCTAGCATTAGAATCTTCCAATCCTTCTTTATTCATGGACCATATTATCCCCAAAGTTCACCGATCTGCAATTGGGTTTCAGCAACTTGGATTTTCAATAGATCCGACTTAGGAAATCCAACTTTTAATTCAAGAAAATGACATTAAGGCTTTAATACATGTCAAAATATCTGGGGTGCTACATCCTCCCCCCCCCCCCCCCCTTATAAAAATTTCATCATCGAAATTTGGATGATACATACATGCATAAACAACAACTAATTTACATAGCAATACATAACAACTTATGCAAACAACTTCGGGTTCTTTCCTTGACTTCAGCCTCGCGCTCCTATGTGGCCTCTTCTCTAGTATGATGTTTCCATTACATGAGCACCAGTGAAATTTTTTTATTGCGCAACACTTGATCTCTCTTATCCAAGACTTGAATCAGCTTCTCTACTAGTGTGAGGTCCTCTCGGATTTCCAACGGCTCATGGTCGATCACGTGCAAAGGATCGAAGATGTATTTTCAGAGCATCAACACATGGAACACGTTGTGAACCGCAGCCATATGAGTTGGGAGAGCTACCCGGTACGCAACTTCACCAACTCTAGTGATAATTTCAAACGGCCCAACATACCGAGGACTAAGCTTGCTTCTCTTCCCGAACTCCAATGATCCCCTTACTAGGAGATATCTTCACAAAGACTTGATCCCTTACCTGGAATTCCAAGTCCCTGCCGTGAGTGTCCGCATAGCTCTTCTAAAGATCTTAGATAGATTTCAACTGATCCCAGATGATCTTGACTTTGTTCACAGTTTGCTCGATCAACTCAGGACCCAACATTTTTCTCTCTCCTACTTCATCCCAACAAAGAGGAAACCTATAGCTTCACCCATCGAAGGCCTCGAACGGTGCCATTTTGATGCTCGCCTGGTAACTATTGTTATAGGCAAATTCAACCAAAGGCAAGTGCGCTTCCCAGTTGCCCTTAAAGTCTAGCATATATGCCCGGAGCATGTCCTCAATGATTTGGTTTATCAGGCACCCCGTGCAACCGAACCACTTCCTTGATATACAATATCGCTAACTGATTCGAGTTGAACGTAGTCCAATAGGGCAAGAAATGCACAGACTTCGTTAAACGGTCTACTACAACCCATATTGTATCTGAGTTCCTTGCCGTACGTGGCAAACCAACAATGAAGTCCATGGAGATGTGTTCCCATTTCCACTCGGGAATAGGTAGAGACTATAATAGACCCGCCGGTCGCATGTGCTCTGCTTTCACTTGCTGGTATACCAAGCACCGTACCACATAT
Source organism: Tetracentron sinense (assembly GCA_015143295.1). Lineage (NCBI taxonomy): Eukaryota > Viridiplantae > Streptophyta > Magnoliopsida > Trochodendrales > Trochodendraceae > Tetracentron > Tetracentron sinense. The sequence goes on along the minus strand of CM026553.1, from coordinate 5,209,393 downwards.
TCTGCAACATCTCTCTTCATGTTTTGCCACCAAAAGTGCCCCTTGAGGTTCCGGTACATCTTCGTACCTCCAGGGTACACTATATATTTTGAATGGTTAGCTTCATCCATGATCTCTCGCCTCAACTCTACATCGACAGAGACACATAGTCTTCCCCTAAATGTGATAACACTTTGGCTAGTCAAAGAAAATTCTTCACTGCCCTTGGCAACTTCCTTATCCCAGAAAGCCAGCAAGTTAGTATCCGAGACCTACAACTCTCGGATCCGATCAATGATGTACAGCCGAACCGTGATATTAACCATCACTAGACTGCGGACAAAAGCATTCACACTAATTGTAACGACCCCAAAATCCAACAAGGCTAAAATTGGACTTTGGGATCGCCACATTACTTAACTTGCTTAAAATCCATGCATACAAGGCTTACTACACGAGTCTCCAAAAATGAGGATAATAAAATTCTAGTATATAAACTATAATCAAATAGGAAAAGTCTACGGTAAACATATACAACTCACTCTAAAACCGAAGAGTCTGATACACAACTATAAAAGTCTACTAAGCAACATCTACTCCAGTCTAATACAGCTCTCTCAATCAAATGAAATAAAAACTAAGAGGCGTAGCCACCCAAGTCTTTGGCTCCCTCCTCAGAAGGCTCACCTTCACCTCCTTCCTCTGCGTATGTTTCCTCAACCCACGGCTCCGCCGTGTACTCCTGCTCTAAACCTACCAAGACGAAGTCCGACTGAGTACAAAGGTACTCAGTGTATATAAAATCCAACCAACAATAATAATATACCTGCACTTAGTCAGAAACATATCCAATAACATAATCAGAGTGCGGAAGAACGTGTGCGCATATACATCATATCATCACCTTGACTCGTGTACTTGTGAGAATCTTAAACTTGGAAGACAATACACTTATGAGTTGCTTATGCTTATAAGATCACGTGCTTGTGAGATGTTTATGCTTATGCACTTATTCAGATCATACAATGATGTGACATGCCGTTCTTGGCGGATACGGACCATGTCTAAGAATCAAATGGTTGACATGCCGTTCTTGGCGGATACAGACCATGCCTATGAATCAAATGTAATTGACATGCTGTTCTTGGCGGATACGGACCATGCCATGCTTATGCTTATTCAAAATGTCATACGTATGCCATGCTCATGCTTGTGGTCCACATGTGTGACTTGTGAGACTTTTATCTTAACATACACGTGCATATGTGCTTAAGTGTCGAAATTAACATTCGAGTTGGTAATTGCTTAGATTCCGATCTCCCACCATGGAAACTCCACTATACTGTCCCATACCAAATAGTTAGAGAATTCCCGGTTTGAGAGATATTCCTCTAAGTTCTTACCTTTCCGACTATCAATTTCCATGCAAATAATTAGACATACTTAACAAACAATTCACATATACATATCTTATTATAATTCATATCGCAATTCATAATCAATTTACCACCATTTCATAAGAGTATAATAGCATTTATCCTTTCAAACATTTTCACAAACACTTTGTGTACGCATAATATGAATCAATTTCCCTTCTATATTTTCAAGCATTCATCAAACCATAATTCATCCATACAATTAATTCACTATTCACATCCACATATTAATCGCATCCTCCATACATTTCTCATCCTCCATATATTCTATCCACATCCAATCCACATTTCCATCCACATTTCCATCAATAATTAGCTTACTTCATAGAAAATTTGGGTAAAATGCATTTAATCTCTATTCTATCATTTCTATCAAATTAATATTCACAAAACATTAAAATAGAGTTGATTAGGATAGTATATCGACCTTAGGAATCCTTCCCTTGGATTCAAAACGCTCCCGAGGAGATTTGGAGAATCTTTGAAGACGATCTCCAAGCTTTCCTCTCAATCTTCTAGCAACCTGCTTCTTCTCCAAGCAACCCTCTCCCTCAAACCCTAGGTTTTCTCCCCCTTTTTTCCAAATTAGGTTAGAAATAGGTAGAGTATTTTAATATTTCGAGTAGGACCCCCTATTTATAGCCCCAAGGTCTAAGAACAAAAAGACCAAAACGCCCATACTAAAATTCTGTAAAAATCACGAAAGACCGAGCGATCGGTGGTTATGACCGATCGATCGGTTCTCAACCGAGCGATCGGTGCTCTTGACCGGTCGATCGGTCAAAAAAGCACTCTCTGGAAATTTTCCCCATACAAAATTCTGGACCAGTCGATAGATAATGATCGATCGGTTTTGGACCGATTGATCGCTACTTCTGACCGAGCGATCGGTGCTCTATTTCGACTCATCGTACCGTTTTGGCCATAACTTTTGACTCGTTCGTCGGATTTCGACGATTCAATTTGCGTTGGATTCGTCTTTCGAAAACGAACATTTCTAGCATTTTAGAATTTCTAAATTCCACTTAATTAATAGACTAAATTGTCCTCAAAGTTGACTGATCTGCAATTCCATTAGATAAAACCCACCATTGACTTGGCTTAAACTCAAAATAAGGAAAAACATTAAACATGAACTTCGAAGAGGGTTCCAACACCTTTCTAATGGTTCAAGAATCACTCAATTCCAATAAACGGTACCAAAACTAGAGCTTCCTAAAGTTTAGGGTGTGATATGACATCCCTCCGTTACAAGTTTGATTAAGCCTAGTTTACACCACACCTAATAAATATATAATACAATAAACATCAAAACATCACAAGGACTATAATACCCCTAATACAATGAAGTAAAAACATGAAAAAGATTCGGGGTCTCTACATCCTCCCCCCCTTAAAAGAATTTCGTCCTCGAAATTACGTACCTTAGGTGAATAAATGTGGGTACTTTTCGCGGACTTCGGCTTCTCTCTCCCAAGTAGCCTCTTCTCTAGAGTGATGCTCCCATTGCAAGAGCACAAGAGGAATGACCTTTGAACGCAAAACTTGCTCTTTCCGGTCCAAAATTCGAGCCGATTGCTTTACTAGAGTCAAATCTTCCCGAATTTCCAACGGTTCCAAATGAATGACATGTGAAGGATCAGCAATGTACTTCCTCAACATAGAGATGTGAAAGACATTATGCACACCTTCCATGTGAGGTGGTAAGGCGACCCGATAAGCAACTTCCCCGACTCGGGTGATGATCTCAAAAGGACCCACATATCTCGGACTAAGCTTGCCCCGCTTGCCGAATCTCATCACCCCCTTCGTAGGTGAGATCTTTATAAACACAAAATCTCCGACTTGGAACTCATCATCTCTCCTCCGAGTATCGGCATAGCTCTTCTGTCTACTCTGAGCTGCTTTCAACCTCTCCCTGATCAACTGAACTCTATCCAGAGTCTGGCCAACGAGCTCGGGACCCAAAAGCTTCCTCTCGCCACCTTCGTCCCAACATAAAGGTGAACGACAACTCCTCCCATAAAGTGCCTCAAACGGTGCCATCTGAATGCTAACTTGATAACTGTTGTTGTAGGCAACTCAACCAACGGCAAGTGATCAAACCAACTACCCTGAAAGTCTAACATGCAAGCTCGTAGCATGTCCTCTATAATCTGGTTCACTCTTTCAGTTTGCCCATCTGTCTACGGATGAAATGCCATACTAAAATCCAAATGGGAACCCATGGCCTGCTGAAAACTCTTCCAGAATCTGGATGTAAATCTCGGATCTCGATCAGAAACAATGCTAATTGGCACTCCATGCAAACGAACTATCTCCTTAATATAGAGGTTAGCCAATTGATTGGAGTTGAAAATGGTCCGATATGGAAGAAAGTGAGTTGATTTAGTCAATCAGTCAACCACAACCCAAATGGCATCAAAGTTTTTGGCCGTCTTTGGCAAACCAACAACAAAATCCATGGAGATATTTTTCCACTTCCACTCGGGAATAGGAAGAGACTGAAGAAGTCCTGCCGGCCTCCTGTGTTCGGCCTTCACCTGCTAACACACCAAACACTTGGATACAAAGGTAGCCACATCTTTCTTCATACCTTTCCACCAGAAATACTTCTTAAGGTTCTGGTACATCTTAGTACCTCCCGGATGCATGGTGTACTTGGACTTGTGTGCTTCATCCAGAATCTCCCTTCTTAAATCCTCATAATCCGGAACACAAAGTCTACACTTGAAACAAACTCCACCATCCCTCCAAGAGAAATCCTCAAACCCGCTGTTAAGCGACTTATTCATAGTAGTGTGCAGTTCTCCATCATTCCACTGCAGGTCTTTAATCCTGTTCAACAAGGTTGGCCTAACCATAATGTTAGCCAACAAGGCTCCAGATGCTCCCACACTGAAACCCGCATCGAGGCTAGACACCTCTTCTAGTAACTTCCATTCTTGGACCATCAAGTGTGCCAAGAACCCAGTAGGTCTCCTACTTAGCGCATCTGCCACTACATTCGTTTTCCCCGGGTGGTACTGGATAGAGCAATCATAATTCTTGAGGAATTCCACCCAACGACGCTGCCTCAAATTCAGCTCTTTCTGCGAGAATAAATACTTTAGACTTTTGTGGTCAGTGAAAACTTCAAACTGCGCACCGTACAAGTAGTGTCTCCAGATCTTAAGAGCAAAAACCAAGGCTGCTAACTCCAAATCATGGGTAGGATAGTTCTTCTCGTGGTCTTTCAACTGCAGAGAAGCATAGGCAATCACCTTCCCGTGTTGCATAAGAACACAACCTAACCCAACGAGTGAGGCATCACTATACACCACAAAATCTTCACTACCCGATGGAACAGTTAAGATCGGAGCGGTGGTGAGACGCTTCTTCAACTCAAGAAAACTCTTCTCACATTTCTCATTCCACTCGAATCTAGCGTTCTTTCGAGTTAGATGAGTAAGCAGAGCTGCCAAACTGGAAAATCCTTCTACAAATCTTCTGTAATAACCAGCTAGGCCCAAAAAGCTTCAAACCTCTGTAACACTCTTTGGCCTTCCCCATCCTTCCACTGCTTCTATCTTGAAAGGGTCAACTGAAATCCCCTCTTCTGACACAACATGGCCTAGAAATGCTACTTTTTCTAGCCAAAACTCGCACTTGCTAAGCTTAGCATATAGCTTATGCTCACGGAGTGTCTTCAGGGTGATCCGGAGATGCATCTCATGCTCCTGCTGTGTCCTGGAGTATACTAAAATGTCATCCACAAACACGATCACAAAGCGGTCCAGAGTCGGCTTGAAGATCCTGTTCATGAGATCCATGAATGCTGCCAGGGCATTTGTCAAACCGAACGGCATGACTAGGAATTCAAAATGCCCATATCTGGTCTTGAAAGCAGACTTAGGCACATCTTCCACCTTTATCTTCAACTGATGGTAGCCCGACCTCAAATCAATCTTGGAGAAATACTTAGCTCCTTGCAACTGATCAAACAAGTCATCGATCCTAGGTAAAGGATATTTGTTCTTGATAGTGACCTTGTTCAGTTGCCGATAGTCGATGCACATCCTCATCAAACCATCCTTCTTCTTCACAAACAACACTGGACCTCCCCAAGATGATACACTTGGGCGAATAAATCCAAGACCAAGCAATTCATCAATCTGCTCCTTAAGCTCTTTCAACTCTGCTGGAGCCATCCTATATGGCGCTTTAGAGATGGGTGTCGTACCCGGAGCCAACTCAATTGCAAACTCTACTTCTCTATCCGGTGGCAAACCCGGTAAGTCTTTGGGAAAGACATCCATGAATTCCTCTACAACAGGGATACTTGAGGAATCTGGTGCTTCCGAGGTAGTAAGACTCAATGCCGCAAAACGAGCTAAGTCTTTCTTCTTCAACCCTTGGAAACAGAAAGAAGGCTCACTGATTGGTCTAAAGTTGACTACCTTCCCAAAACAGTCAACATGCCCATGGTATTTGGAAAGCCAATCTATGCCTAGTATGACGTCGAAGTCTTGAAACTCAAGGACAATCAGATCAGCCGGCATCTCTCTCTGACCTACTTGAATGTCGCAATCTCGATAGACCTTATCACTGATGATTGAACTACCAACAGGAGTAGTGATAGACAATTCACGATCTAACAGACTTGGCTCCATCGGAAACTCTCGTGCAAAACTAGGTGTAACGAAGGAGTGAGTGGAACCAGTATCGATCAAAACATGAGCGAGGAAATCATTTATCAACAATGAACCTGAATTAATACACAAAGCTAATTTGTCAAATCATGAATACATACATGCATCTTATTGTTGGACATATATGCCCTCGAAAGCCAATAAGAGACTTTTCTATGTTGATTAGACAAGCATCATATTCACATAACCAACTATAAAGGGTATTTATATTAATTACTGTCTTATATGATGATGACATAAAGTTTCATAGGTAACATTGTAGGAAAATCATGCAAAGGTTGTGAGGAGATACGATTTTCCGGTTCCTTGTAAACCTAATATTGTTCGAAGCCTCTAGAGTACTGGTTGGGCGCCGTACTTCATCATGGCTTGCACATGTGTAGTTCTATGAGATAGTGTGATGAATCTCATTCACATAGAGTGGTGACTCTTGACTAACATGTGAGTATATGTAGCAAGTACATAATACTGAACGGGGTCACTAGTGGATACCCTATGGAATACACTGTCAGATTGTATTAGGGTTATCCATTTGACAAATTGTCCTTAGACCTGAGAGGTTAACATCTTCTCAAACATTTGTCTATATGGCTTTGATGTGCCAATCGGCAATGTCCAATACACAGGACTAACTCCGGGTACGTTGGGTCATGTACACTATGTTTGGAGAAGTGTGTAAACACTCAATAAGGAATCCACAACTCCTTAATTGGAGATAATGATATCAATGTGATACTTGTTGAACTGAACTGTTAAATCCAGTACTGGTGCTTTTCGGTAAAATGGTCTTTATCGAAGTTGATATTTTTAATATGGAAAAGTATATATAAATATATATGTCAGTTCTTTTCTAATGTTTCTTCAAAAGTGTTTTGGAGGTTCAGTTCAATGAAAAGTAATCATGAGAAAGAGTTCTATTCATAAGCTAGGGACTAAGACAGTGGAATTGTTCCAATCCCGAAAGCTTACATGTGATATCGGAATGTGGAAGGATTTATTTGTAAATATATTGTGAGATGGTACTTACAAGCAATTCTCTAATTTCTGGAGGTTAATCACATTGTGTTAATGGACATTAATTGTGATTGGTGGAAGTCCAGGGACATAGATAACATTCTATGATCCTAATGGAGTTTTAGGAAAGGTGTTTCCTAGTAACAATGCTTCAACCAAAAAGGTGAAGTACTTGGTCCCACAACCGGAAATAGGAGATCTCTTTAGATCCCACACACAAGGACCTTCTTAAAGTATTTAATTTAATTTATAATTAAATTAATTAATTTCTCTAAGTAATCACTATATGGTATAGTGAAGCTCTAAAAGGTGGAATCACATTAGATGTGAAAAACCAAATGGGTAGGACCCATTGCGAATTATTATAAAAGAATAATTCAAGCAACCAAGAGGGAACTTATATAAAGGATTGGATGCCCAGCCCTTTAAGATATATAATTCTCCAGAATTTTTCTTCTCTCCCTCTCCTAAAAACCTCACACCCTCCCCTCTCTCTCCTTGAGGTGTACGGTCACACCCATCTCTCTCTTCTTTTGTCTTCTTGATTCGATCTTGAGGAAAAGCAAGAATTCATCTTGTTCATCAAGAAAGGTTCTTGATAAATAAAGATTGGATCTTTATTCAAGATTCCTAGAGCTGGAAATTTGGAAAGGCCATTAGCTTCCATTAGAGAAATCTTTAAAGGAAAAAGAAGGTTCGTGTGAATCGATAGGAGACTTGACACTTGTGAAGTTTTACGAGTACTATTCTAACGTGGATTTGACTTAACAATTTCAAAGTCGCAAAGGTGAATGTTATTCTAACCTTCATTGAATAAAATCAATTAGAATCTTAGTCAGATCTTGGATTCGATGTATGCCCCCCAAGAACCGTTTTTCTAAAATTAAAAAAGGCATACTTTCATTGGTATCAGAGCCAGGGCTATGCTTCTCTTTGATTTTTGAGTTTAATCAAGATTTATATCAAGATTGCCTCCTCTATGAATTTTAGTAGCCCTAATGAATCAATCTTCTAGATTCTTGATTATTGGATAATCATTTATTCGGGTTAAGGGATCCCCCTCTAGTTATTGAGAGAGTGATCAAGCCCTTAGAAATTAGTGTGATACTAATTTCAGTTTTGGATGATTTTAAAATCTCTCTTGATTCTATTAGGGATAGGTATATAGAGATATAAATTTTGTTAAGGCCCTTTAAGGATTCAGAGATCCTTTTTATATTAAATTAAATTGTTTAATTTATTCTTATGAGCCCCAGGCAAATTTTCCCTTTGATATATACCACTTAGATACCCATTGATATTTTGGCTATCATAAATAGATGAGATTTTATTTATTAAATGTTAATTAATAAATCTCATGGTGTTAGACACCCTTGCTTAAGTTTTCTTGGAGATTAAAGCTTATTTCGATTAAAATTGATTCATGGATTTTCGGATTTGTATTTGATTAGAAGAATCGATACAGTTTCGGTATTTCGGCCATAACTTTGTGACCGTAAGTCCAATTTAGGTCCATCAGTACATTGTTTCGAAGCCGTCGAAAAAATCTACAACTTTAATGAAGAAAGTTTTTCCGGAATCAATCGTTTTGAGGGTCAAAACTTGAGTCAAAAATCTAATGCGGGAAAAGGAGTTTTCTAAATTAATTTTCCAAGAGGATTTCAAATTTTTCCTAAATTCCATTATTTGATTTGAGAGCATGGGATGCTATTAAATCGTTTAATGGGCTATCAATTAATTAAATAGTTTAATTATTTGATTCGAGAGCACGGGCTGAGATTTAATTAAATTGTTTAATTATTTGCTTCGAGTCCACGGGCTATCATTTAATTAAATGTTAATTATGATATCTTTTATGGTTCCCTAAAAATTTTATGGGAATAATACCATAATTATTGTAGTTGATTTGGATCAATTACATGTGCTCAAAATTTTCGGCTACATAGTATTTATAAGTTTTTATTTGATTAATAGTTAATCAAGTAATTACATAAATGCCATTGGTTGAGATACAGGGTTTTATCTCAAGTAAATTTTAATTGATAGAGATCAATTATTTTATGGACATTTAATACTAGTGTTTAGGGTATTATTTTATTTAATTGTTAAATCAAATAATCCCTAAAGCAGTTGGCCATTATGGAAAATTTTGAATTCACCTATTATTGATTTTAAATTTATTTTTGGAATCAATATAAGGTGATATTATTAAAAATTAGCAATTTGCTGATTTTTATTTTGGTCTTTTAACAGTTATTAGATCAAAATAATATAGAAGAGATTAGATCCCTAGCCTAGCCGAATTTAATATGGTGTTTACTATTTGTTTATCAATTGAGGAATGTGAGGATGAATTTTAAGGTTAGATTAAATTTTAGAGAAATTGTTTCTCTTAATGATTTTCCAAGCATTAAAGGAAAATTGTTTTCTTTTAATGATGATCTAAAAACCCTAAGAATTCATTCTTGTCATGCTTGCTTTCTTCGCTCTAGGGTTTTTCTATTAAATGTTAATAGAGACCTTGACCATATGGGAAAGAGTTTCCCTAAGGTTTGCAAAACCCTTGTTGAGGTTATGAACTTTCTAAGTAATTTGTCATGCCATGTTATTATTCATAGTTGATGAATTGTTAATATATATTCTTGTTGAATTGTAGATGGGTTCCATGATCATGTCTTCTTCTTCTCTCTCTATTGTCTTCTCTTTCTTCTTATGAGTTGTACTCCCCTTGAGCACCCTATTTTGGGTGGTTTCTCAAGGTTTCTTATTTTGAATATGATGTAATCTTAGTATTAGGAGTTGCTGATTTCGAAGATGATGGTGATCGCATGGAGAATAAATCTTGGAAGGCGTTCTACAAGAGTAGTTGTAGGATTTCTAAGATAGCATGATCATGTTGACCCATTGTGTGGCTATATTATGTATTTCATGTGATGATTTGCTATAACTTTTAGTTGCTTAGAAAAGTCCATAATCCTTGTGATAATGTGATTATCGTTTTTATGTAAATTTTGGATAATTGGATCAAACCCCACAATATGTGTTTTGTTGAAACATAAAAGGTTTGTGTTTAAATAAAACACATTATTATAGCCCTTTTGGACATGATTCATGTAGTCCATGTTGAAATTTTTACGTGGAATATGTTACTTGCATGATTATGAGATAATTATGTCTTAATTGGTATAGATGTGAGCTAACAATATTCACGATTATGGGAAGTGCTTGAGTGACACTTATAGACCCTAGTAGAGGTCTTAGAGAGTTGTTTAAAGACTTCCATAATTTCTTTTAGACATAGGGTTGGTGAACCCTAATGTGCTGAAATAATTCGTAGAGAATTAAAGGGTAATATAGTCCATTTTGACTTATGGGCTTTAGTGATGCACATGAACACTTTATAATTGTTATTCTGGGCCCATGGGGCTTGGTATGACCAATTGTCCATCATATGGATGAATGAACCATCTAAAGCCCACCGATGTTAAAAAATAACCTTTGTACCCTTGGATTAGATCCATTAAGATTTCTGGGGCTAGTGGGAGTTCATTGGAATTAGTTTGATCTAATTAAATAGAAATTTGATTTATTATCATGTGATGATTTTGTATATTGTTCTATACATGTGATACAATGATAAATATTGTGAATGCTTTTGATATATGCATTAGATGTATAATTTGTTCATAATATTCTGTTTTCCCTCAAGAAAAATATTAAGTGAATTAAATGGGCTAATCTATCCTACGGGATAATGTTGCCCTATGACCTTCCATTATCAATAAGACTAGGAATTAATTAGCCTGAGTTTTGTCTCTCTGATAGGAATCGGACATAATTCAGTCTAAATTAAACTCCTAGTGTTTTATTTCTATAGTAGATAGGAATGTATATGGCCTGATAGGGAGTGTCAACTAGCATGGGGGCATATTCCTACTTGATCATATGACAACCGAGAATAATGGGTTTCACTTAACCAAGGAACATGACGGGTGACACAGTGACAGTCATGTTGTCCTTGGAGGTCACAAGAAAATTGAGAATCACTGATTAACATAAGGAGTTATGCATGAGATGTTCAGTAATGGATAGTTACTATCCACCTTGTAGTGCATGTGTGGTACTATCCTAGCATGGAAGATTGCATGTGTATTATAAAGCACCCAATGCTCATCAGAAATATGAAGTAGCATATTTCCTAATTTTATAGATTGAGGGGTCTATGAAATTTGACTGAATGATGAGCAATATCATCAAAGATCGAAAGCCCTGATCTAATGATATTATAATGTGTGAAATATTATGATGTATGTTTTATTTTCATGTCATTCTATAACCACCTTACCAAGACTTTAATGAGAATCTCTTGACCAATTCAAAGTGTTAGGAATGGAAAAGGAATCTCAAGTTTGTGCTTACTATCTAAAGAATTGCCCAAGTTCTCACTACTGATGTTAAATCTCATATGAGATGTTTACAGAATACAATAGGGCTGCTAGGCAGCTTACTATATAAAAGGACAAGTGGACACCAAGTTGACTAGGGAAACCAAGTCACAAAGAATATGATAGAGATCATTGGATTCATAAATCCTAATTCTTGGTGCTAAGATAAATTGAGATAAATTTATGGGATTAGGGTATATGATCCTCAACTAACTCCCAGAGTCCTTTAATATGGTTATGTTGAACAAGTAGGAAATCAGATTGTCTGAAATCCCACATGTTGCATATGGCTAAGAACCTTTGAAAAGTTCAATGCTACTTGTAAAGATGTTCAAAAGAATTGGATTTTCTAAATCCCGACCTTATGCAAAGGAAAGAAATCCAAGATTTTCCATTGAAAGTATTCTAGTAGTAGGAAAAGGCTCTTTGAGAAAGAAGGGAAAGTATAAGGGATGTGAAAAACCAAATGGGTAGGACCCATTGCGAATTATTATAAAAGAATAATTCAAGCAACCAAGAGGGAACTTATATAAAGGATTGGATGCCCAGCCCTTTAAGATATATAATTCTCCAGAATTTTTCTTCTCTCCCTCTCCTAAAAACCTCACGCCCTCCCCTCTCTCTCCTTGAGGTGTACGGTCACACCCATCTCTCTCTTCTTTTGTCTTCTTGATTGGATCTTGAGGAAAAGCAAGAATTCATCTTGTTCATCAAGAAAGGTTCTTGATAAATAAAGATTGGATCTTTATTCAAGATTCCTAGAGCTGGAAATTTGGAAGGGCCATTAGCTTCCATTAGAGAAAGTTTTAAAGGAAAAAGAAGGTTCGTGTGAATCGATAGGAGACTTGACACTTGTGAAGTTTTGCGAGTACTATTCTAACGTGGATTTGACTTAACAATTTCAAAGTCGCAAAGGTGAATGTTATTCTAACCTTCATTGAATAAAATCAATTAGAATCTTAGTCAGATCTTGGATTCGATGTATGCCCCCTAAGAACTGTTTTTCTAAAATTAAAAAGAGGCATACTTTCATTGGTATCAGAGCCAGGGCTATGCTTCTCTTTGATTTTTGAGTTTAATCAAGATTTATATCAAGATTGCCTCCCCTATGAATTTTAGTAGCCCTAATGAATCAATCTTCTAGATTCTTGATTATTGGATAATCATTTATTCGGGTTAAGGGATGCCCCTCTAGTTATTGAGAGAGTGATCAAGCCCTTAGAAATTAGTGTGATACTAATTTCAGTTTTGGATGATTTTAAAATCTCTCTTAATTCTATTAGGGATAGGTATATAGAGATATAAATTTGGTTAAAGCCCTTTAAGGATTCAGAGATCCTTTTTATATTAAATTAAATTGTTTAATTTATTCTTATGAGCCCCGGGCAAATTTTCCCTTTGATATATACCACTAGATACCCATTGATATTTTGGCTAGCATAAATAGATGAGATTTTATTTATTAAATGTTAATTAATAAATCTCATGGTGTTAGACACCCTTGCTTAAGTTTTCTTGGAGATTAAAGCTTATTTCGATTGAAATTGATTCATGGATTTTCGGATTTGTATTTGATTAGAAGAATCAATACAGTTTCGGTATTTCAGCCATAACTTTGTGACCGTATGTCCAATTTAAGTCCATCAGTACATCGTTTCGAAGCCGTCGAAAAGATCTACAGCTTTCATGAAGAAAGGTTTTCCAGAATCAATCGTTTTGAGGGTCAAAACTTGAGTCGAAAATCTAAAGCGGGAAAAGGAGTTTTCTAAATTAATTTTCCAAGAGGCTTTCAAATTTTTCCTAAATTCCATTATTTGATTTGAGAGCATGGGATGCTATTAAATCGTTTAATGGGCTATCAATTAATTAAATAGTTTAATTATTTGATTCGAGAGCACGGGCTGAGATTTAATTAAATTGTTTAATTATTTGCTTCGAGTCCACGGGCTATCATTTAATTAAATGTTAATTATGATATCTTTTATGGTTCCCTAAAAAGTTTATGGGAATAATACCATAATTATTGTAGTTGATTTGGATCAATTACATGTGCTCAAAATTTTCGGCTACATAGTATTTATAAGTTTTTATTTGATTAATAGTTAATCAAGTAATTACATAAATGTCATTGGTTGAGATACAGGGTTTTATCTCAAGTAAATTTTAATTGATAGAGATCAATTATTTTATGGACATTTAATACTAGTGTTTAGGGTATTATTTTATTTAATTGTTAAATCAAATAATCCCTAAAGCAGTTGGCCATTATGGAAAATTTTGAATTCACCTGATTTTAAATTTATTTTTGGAATCAATATAAGGTGATATTATTAAAAATTAGCAATTTGCTGATTTTTATTTTGGTCTTTTAATAGTTATTAGATCAAAATAATATAGAAGAGATTAGATCCCTAGCCTGGCCGAATTTAATATGGTGTTTACTATTTGTTTATCAATTGAGGAATGTGAGGATGAATTTTAAGGTTAGATTAAATTTTAGAGAAATTTTTTCTCTTAATGATTTTTCAAGCATTAATGGAAAATTGTTTTCTTTTAATGATGATCTAAAAACCCTAAGAATTCATTCTTGTCATGCTTGCTTTCTTTGCTCTAGGGTTTTTTCTATTAAATGTTAATAGAGACCTTAACCATATGGGAAAGAGTTTCCCTATGGTTTGCAAAACCCTTGTTGAGGTTATGGACTTTCTAAGTAATTTTTCATGCCATGTTATTATTCATAGTTGATGAATTGTTAATATATATTCTTGTTGAATTGTAGATGGGTTCCATGATCATGTCTTCTTCTTCTCTCTCTATTCTCTTCTCTTTCTTCTTATAAGTTGTACTCCCCTTGAGCACCCTATTTTGGGTGGTTTCTCAAGGTTTCTTATTTTGAATATGATGTAATCTTAGTATTAGGAGTTGCTGATTTCGAAGATGATGGTGATCGCATGGAGAATGAATCTTGGAAGGCGTTCTACAAGAGTAGTTGTAGGATTTCTAAGATAGCATGATCATGTTGACCTATTGTGTGGCTATATTATGTATTTCATGTGATGATTTGCTATAACTTTTAATTGCTTAGAAAAGTCCATAATCCTTGTGATAATGTGATTATCGTTTTTATGTAAATTTTGGATAATTGGATCAAACCCCACAATATGTGTTTTGTTGAAACATAAAAGGTTTGTGTTTAAATAAAACACATTATTATAGCCCTTTTGGACATGATTCATGTACTCCATGTTGAAATTTTTACGTGGAATATGTTACTTGCATGATTATGAGATAATTATGTCTTAATTGGTATAGATGTGAGCTAACAATATTCACGATTATGGGAAGTGCTTGAGTGACACTTATAGACCCTAGTAGAGGTCTTAGAGAGTTGTTTAAAAACTTCCATAATTTCTTTTAGACATAGGGTTGGTGAACCCTAATGTGCTGAAATAATTCGTAAAGAATTAAAGGGTAATATAGTCCATTTTGACTTATGGACTTTAGTAATGCACATGAACACTTTATAATTGTTATTCTGGGCCCATGGTACTTGGTATGACCAATGGTCCATCATATGGATGAATGAACCATCTAAAGCCCACAGATGTTAAAAAATAACCTTTGTACCCTTGGATTAGATCCATTAAGATTTCTAGGGCTAGTGGGAGTTCATTGGAATTAGTTTGATCTAATTAAACAGAAATTTGATTTATTATCATGTGATGATTTTGTATATTGTTCTATACATGTGATACAATGATAAATATTGTGAATGCTTTTGATATATGCATTAGATGTATAATTTGTTCATAATATTCTATTTTCCCTCAAGAAAAATATTAAGTGAATTAAATGGGCTAATCTATCCTACGGGATAATGTTGCCCTATGACCTTCCATTATCAATAAGACTAGGAATTAATTAGCCTGAGTTTTGTCTCTCTGACAGGAATCAGACATAATTCAGTCTAAATTAAACTCCTAGTGTTTTATTTCTATAGTAGATAGGAATGTATATGGCCTAATAGGGAGTGTCAACTAGCATGGGGGCATATTCCTACTTGATCATATGACAACCGAGAATAATGGGTTTCACTTAACCAAGGAACATGACGGCTGACACAGTGACAGTCATGTTGTCCTTGGAGGTCACAAGAAAATTAGGAATCACTGATTAACATAAGGAGTTATGCATGAGATGTTCAGTGATGGATAGTTACTATCCACCTTGTAGTGCATGTGTGGTACTATCCTAGCATGGAAGATTGCATGTGTATTATAAGGCACCCAATGCTCATCAGAAATATGAAGTAGCATATTTCCTAATTTTATAGATTGAAGGGTCTATGAAATTTGACTGAATGATGAGCAATATCATCAAAGATCGAAAGCCCTGATCTAATGATATTATAATGTGTGAAATATTATGATGTATGTTTTATTTTCATGTCATTCTATAACCACCTTACCAAGACTTTAATGAGAATCTCTTGACCAATTCAAAGTGTTTGGAATGGAAAAGGAATCTCAAGTTTGGCTTACTATCTAAAGAATTTCCCAAGTTCTCACTACTGATGTTAAATCTCATATGAGATGTTTACAGAATACAATAGGGCTGCTAGGCAGCTTACTATATAAAAGGACAAGTGGACACCAAGTTGACTAGGGAAACCCAGTCACAAAGAATATGATAGAGATCATTGGATTCATAAATCCTAATTCTTGGTGCTAAGATAAATTGAGATAAATTTATGGGATTAGGGGATATGATCCTCAACTAACTCCCAGAGTCCTTTAATATGGTTATGTTGAACAAGTAGGAAATCAGATTGTCTGAAATCCCACATGTTGCATATGGCTAAGAATCTTTGAAAAGTTCAATGCTACTTGCAAAGATGTTCAAAAGAATTGGATTTTCTAAATCCCGAGCATTTATGCAAAGGAAAGAAATCCAAGATTTTCCATTGGAAAGGTATTCTAGTAGTATGGACAAAGGCTCTTCTGAGAAGAAAGGAAAGTATAAGGATTGTGCTTCATAGTGAAGCAATTGGTCATTGGATACAGGACAAACCTTTGGAAGGATTGTCCAGCTTGTATACTCATCAAGTCCAACTTAATTGTTGGAACACCTAACTCCTAATGCTTGGTATGATCTTGTATAAGTGCAATAGTTGCATGTTTGTTAAGGAGAATGAGAAATCTGAGTGGATAAAACTTCTACTTAGGAATGGGACAAAAGTTTGATGATCGTAACCATATGAATCTTCCATTAAGAGGTAGCTAACTTTATTTCACATTCTTTGAAAAGTTAAAGGAATTCCGCATTGAAATAAATAAACAGCTAGGTAAGTCTTCTATGATTGAAAAGAGTACCTCTTAATAGAAATTTCATAATTTACTCTCATTACATCTGTCTCAGATAATTCTCATAACAAACCATAGCATGATGGTGTTGTTAAATCAAATTATATTGGATATAATTTGATAGAAGATGAGCTTGGGATTCGCATTAGAGACATTTAGTCTCTATTCTTGGATAACAAAAGATATTTGTAAACAGGAATACAAGTTTCCTAGTAGTGAAACTGAATCTAGAATTGTTTTAGAAGCGGAAGCCCAATAGACCAATAACTATGAGAATTGATAGAGATCAACTCTCTACTCTCACTATACCTAAATAGTACACTAGAACCCACAGGTCCCAGAATCTGTAGATGGACTAACTTTTATTCTGATGAAGTAATCAAACTGTTTGATTTTCATCTAAGAATGAAAATATCATTTGTGTGCAAATTGGTTAGTGGGAGCATAATTACTTTCCTGGCTCTATGCAGAGATAATATTCTTTTCATTGTGAATGAAATATGAATATTATTCTTCTCTTAGATTTGATCTAGCAATTATGCAATGAAGGACAAAAACTTTGACAACATATTTTCTTAGTCCTAAATGGTTTAGAGACAAAAGGAAAATGATATTGTTATTCTCCCAATAACAATCATGTTTTTGTGCAAGTAAGATTCCAAGAAAAGAGTTTCTACCATTATGGGATGGAATCTGTTTCTCTTAGATATATGATATCATGAGAAAATATACTTATACTAGACCGGATATTCATCACATGTTGATGTGATAAGATATTGATCAGATTAGTCCGGAGCATTGCACAATGATAAAACACAAGCATGTTAACTTCAGAAAATGACTGTTGGACAGTATCATTTTTTTTAGTCTTTTAAGACTATGGTTATTAATAATAAATTTGCAAGAGTTGCAAGTGCTATTGCATCACTACAATAGTTGTGGTAAAGCAGACATGACAGACCCATACATATTAAGGTATGTCTCAATTGGTGTAGAGCCCCGAAAATTTGATTCACTGTTCATGTGAATAGAGCCCTGGTATGGTATGTGTAAAGGCCTAATGCCTTACATAGTATTCTTGGTATTATGATGAGTCAAGTGAGGGTCTTAGGTATGTATTTGGAGTCTCAAAATGAGAGTATAAAGATACTCTAAGTGGTTAAAAACAAGGGTATAAATACCCAAGGTGTTTAATGGGTTGTGAGTGAATAGTGTAGTGAATAGTGCTAGTGCGCGAGGCATAAGGAGGCCGGGCCCTCTCATGCATGTTGGTGTATGTTAAATGATCAGTTAGAAGGATTTAAAAATATATGGGGAATGATTAATGAGGTGTGAGTATGGTTTTGGACCCGAGGGAAAAGAGTCTGAAAACACTCGAAGTGTTCTAAGTGTTGAAGAGGTATGTTTCGGCATTTCCCTCAATTTACGAAACCTTAGTTTAGGCTCCATTGCTCTGAATCAAGTGATTCTTGAGTTTTTGGAAAGGCATTTGAACCCTCTTCAGGGTTCATGTTCATCACTTTCCCTGATTTTGAGCCAGGGTTGAGTCAAAAGTCCAATTTCCAAAGTCGGGACTGTTGGAAATCTGGATTGTTAAAACCCAGTTTCAGACCAGTAAACTTTAGGGGTAAAATGGTCCAATAATAAATACGAATTATGAGTTGTACAAAACATAAAAGTTTTTCTCCTTCCAAAGAAGAATCCAACGCAAGTTGAATCGTCAAAATCAGACGAGCGAGTCAAAAGTTATGGCCGAAATACCAAAGCGGGAAAAATCTAAAAATCATTCTGTCAAAGCTACGATCGATCATAGAAGACCTACGAACGATCGTAGTTATGAACGATCGTAAAGTTACAGAAATGCTGAAAACTTACTGTAAGAGCTACGATCGATCGTAGGAAGCCTACGAATGATCGTAGAACTCCAGAAACTGAGCAAAACTTACTGTAAGACCTACGATCGATCGTAGGAAGCCTACGAACGATCGTAGGTGCGCGAATCAAACTCTTTAGTGCGTGTTTTTTTAGGGTTTTCACCCCTTGGCCTATAAATAGGGGACATTTTTGGGGGTTTTGGGTTACCCTAAACCTAGAGAGAGATCTTAGAAGAGAAGGGAAGAGAGTGGAGGATTGCAAGAGGGGTTTTTGGATTTGGAGAAGAAGAGCACAAATCGAGCCTTGATCTCGCTCCTACGCGCCATTGGAGCTTGGATCTCCAACATCAAGCTTGGGTTTCACTTGTACAAGCTTCTTCAAGCCTTTTCAAGCATTGGATCAAAGGGATTTCATCCCATAAGGTAGATACACTCTACTAGGTTCTAATTTCATAAACCCTTAATGAAAAGCATGATTTTCTGGACAAGTGTAGTTATATATAGCCTCTTATATGTAAAAATACACTCTTCTAGCAATGGATTTCATGAAACCCTTTCTACATCAAGATAAAATCCCATGAATGATGGTGTGAATTAAATGTGATGATGTTATGCTTTCAACCAACAAATAAAATATGGTAATTTTTGAGTTGTTCTATATGTTAGTATCCAAGATGAAAAGCATGTTAAAAGCAACAAGTTTTGGGAAGAACAAGTAGAAAAACCTTATTTTAAATGTGATTGGAATGGTGTGATGTTATTGTATATGGATTATGGTGATGGATGAATTATGTTGAGTATGAGACATATGACCATATGTAAAGGGTTTTCCCTAATGTCTACCATGTTATATCACAACTGCTATACGGACACATATGCATATGCATGATCGAGTTTTTCTAAATTATGGGTATCCCAAAAGAAGAAATACATGTATATAAGATGCAATACAAGAATAAGAAGAAGAAGAGTATAAGATGCAAATGAACCGCACGAAAAGTATAAGATGTAAATGAACCAAATGAATAGTACAAGAGGCATAAGAAGTATAAGAAAAGTACAAGAAGTAAAAAGAGGTCTACGGAAAAGTGTAAGAAGCACAAGATACATACGGAAAATACAAGAAGCACAAGATGTTACAAGAAATACAAGAAGATGGAAAGTATACGGAAAAAGCCGACAGGGATGCGACGATAGCAGGCCGCCTGAAAGGGAAAGGGATACTGGCATCGGACTCCGATGATAGCAGGCCGCCCGGAAGGGAGATGGATACTGGTCGTCTACCCTTGAGGTAGCCGAAGGTGAGGAGAACATTAGGCCACCCAGCTTACGTGGGTACAGGTACTAGTTGTCCTACCCCGGAGGTAGCAAATGATGAATACCAAGGTATTTTAAATACCCATACAGGATAATAAAAGATAAAAGCCAAGGTATTTTAAATACCCGTATATGCAAAGGTACAAGATGATAAGAAGATGTTTTCGACAAAAGATGATAAGAAAATGTAAAAGACAAAAGATGATAAAAAGATGTTTTCCGATAGTATTTTCCGAGATATATGCACATGATATGATTTTGTTTTCCGCGCTCTGATTTCAGGAATGCATGTGAGATGATTAAATTGTGATATGTACACGTTGTATTCTTGTTTACGATATTACTATCTAGTGGTTTGTATACGCTGAGTATTCCATGCTCAGCCGTACATATTATGTCGGCAGGTCCCTTCGACATTTGTGGCGAGCGTCCTCAGAAACCATGGGTCAAGGAAGAGTATGTTGAGGAGGAGGAGACTTGGGGTAGTCTTCAGCAGCAGAGGGCTCAGGAGGAGCAGAGGGCTTTTTTTTAGGTGGCCCCATCATGAGTGACGAGAGGGAGAGACATGTACATATATTTTGTTGAGCGAGTATGTTCGCTCTTTATTTTGGGTCATGTATAAACTGAGACATATAGTATTGATAGAAATTTTGTAGTCCGCTTCCACTACCGTATATAGATTAGTATTACGCTTCCACTATCACAGGTTTTATATGTTGTACAGGATTCATATGTTATATAGAATGGTTTGGTTATGAGTTCACGTCGCCAAAGTATCCTAACTACTAGGGGGTATTTTGGGTCGTGACAGGTTTGGTATCAGAGCTTAGGCTCTAGATTCCATCGGGCTGGGGTTGTTGTCTTAGGGTAGACATGTCTCCTTCAAGTTGGAGTATGTTCAAGTCTAGGCATTAAAACAGTATGGGTAGAAGTGATCCTTGAGTTAAACTTAGAGCTTGAAGTTTAGGATAATACAAATGAAAAAGTAGATACAAAGTAAAAATATTAGGTCCATATAGGAAATGGTATTCCAAGTATAGACTACGTGGATACTTCTACTAACTTGAGTCCTAGCTTCGCTAAGTCATTTAGGAATCCCTATTTTGGGTATACTATATGTACGGTGTCACATCATGTTTAGGAACCCTGGAAGAAAGAAATAATAATAATACTAATAAAAATAAATGAATAAATATATATGTATAATTTTTATCAAGCTCAGGGATGTTTGATGCACACTTCTAGATACAGATGCGCATTTCTGCAGCACGTTCTAGACCCAGTGCTCGGTCCCAATTGATAAAAGATATAATTTTGAACAAGCACACGGATGTCTGCATGCACGCTTCTAGATACAGATGCACGTTCATTCTGCAGCATGTTCTAGACCCAGTGCTCGGTCCAAGTCTAGATACAGATGCGCGTTAATTCTGCAGCACGTTCTAGACCCATTGCTTCGTCCAAAGTGATAAACATATTATAAAACTCCAAAGAAAATTTTCATCATACACAAGCATCATCCATATCATGAGCATCATACACGAGCATCATCTACATCATGAGCATCATCCATTTCATGAACATCATACATGACATGAGCACCCTACGTGGCATCACACATAGCATCATACATGGCATGGGCATCATGCATAGCATTCACCTCATACATATCATATACATAATGCACATCTCATATGCATCATACATGTCAAAATAATTTAAAGGAAATTGGTTAAATGACTCCAGGGTTGTAAAGTAATCATTTGTCTTAGCCTTAAGTCAGTCAAGGTCTTAAGTAGGTCATAGGTTAGTGTTTTAACCGTGTTTTAGAACGTAGCTTCGCTAGGAAACCAGAATGTATGTGATACTATTATGTGTATGCCTTGATTTTATATGATATGCTTATATAGACTAGACATGCTCGTTGAATTGCTATGTTCAAGGAGCTTGCTTTACGTTAGACTCACGTCTCGCTATTGCCCTCAGGAGTTGATCATGAGGCGTGGCATAGGTTTAGGATTCCCCAAAACCCCCCAAATGGCTTCTATTTATAAGCCCAAGGGTTGAAACCCTTGATTTCGGGTCTTTAAAAAAAACAGAGTTCCGCGATGACGATCGATCGTCGGTCTTGGGACGATCGATCGTCAATCCTAGTTTTTTTCATCTTTTCACATGCAAACCCCTTGGGGTATTTCGGTTATAACTTTTTACTCGTTTGTCAGATTTTGACGATTAAACTTGCGTTGGACTCGTGATTCAAATTTGAACAATTCTAGCATTTTAGAATCTTCTAATCCTTCTTTATTCATGGACCAAATTATCCCCAAAGTTGGTCAAGTTCAGGGCGATCAATCGTTAAGTTTTGGACGATCAATCATCCAAGTTCCAGTAGGTTGCCTAGGTTTCTGGGCTCATGATGATCGATCGTCGCCATGTGGTAATCGATCGTCAATCCCAGTTTTTTTCATCTTTTCACCTGTAAGCCCCTTGGGGTATTTCGGTCATAACTTTTACTCGTTTGTCAGATTTTGACGATTAAACTTGCGTTGGACTCGTCATTCGAAAAGGAACAATTCTAGCATTTTAGAATCTTTCGATCCTTCTTTATTCATTAACCAAATTATCCCCAAAGTTGACTGATCTGCAACTGGGTTTCAGTAACTCAGATTTTCAATAGATCCGACTTAGGAAATCCAACTTTTAATTCAAGAAAATGACAGTAAGACTTTACTACATGTCAAAAATATCCGGGATGCTACAGTTTTGACACATGAGCACTCCGGTTCAATAAACTGCGAACCCGAAGATTTCTTACCACACGGGCACCTGCCCAACAAGAACAAACTCCTCAAATCCGCTGGCCGACCACATCTCATGTATTCGCCACCATCTCAGCTGGATATCAGTCAAGAAGGAACCCGTGGCCAACCTGCCTAATGGCCTCTTCTAGCTAGTCTTACGGAGGAACCATGACATCCAATGCCACCACTCCTAGACGTCCCACCACGAAGGTAACCCCGATATACCCGGCTGCCACCCTCTTCTGACCCATTCAGAGAGGAACCCCCGGACTATACACCATCGGATGCTCAGCCACGGACTCCCTAGGACTCTGACATCTCTTGACTACCAGTCCCAGAGGAACCACGGCATCCAATGCCACCACTCCTGACCTAGTCCAAGAGGAACCATGGATGACCTAGACAAATAGACCGACATCTCCCGTCTATCAGTCCCAAGGAACCAACGACATCCAATGCCGCCATCCTAGACCTAGACAAGGAGGAACCTCAATCCCATGTAACCACGGGTTAGGCTTCCTAACCACGAACAACCTCGATTATCCCAAGCCCTGCTTGGATAACCGACACACTTGGGCATCACACCTGTATACCAAATCCACAAGTATACCACTTCGATAAGGAGGGCACCCAAGCCAATGGACACTTCCATTGCCTAAAAAAAATACAACACATATCATTTGTCATCCAAGGATGACCACCAAGCACATAGGGAAGCCCACCATATCCTCAGGAAAAAAATTTTGTCAGGGACGATCGATCGTCCCATCAATCGCCATGACGATCGGTCGCCCATCACATACAGGGTCTTGGACCCTTTTAATTTTATTTTTTTTCCACGACATTTCAAACCACACCAAAAAATTATACAGTCTAAATTTTGGATTGCGAACAATCCAAAACCGAGGGTACATCCCTCTACTCTGATCAAATCCCTTCCCACATTCATCAACACATCATTTTTTAGGGTCTCAGACCCATTTAATCTCTTCCCACAACAATCTAGACACATCCATAGATCATTTCAGGGTCTTGGACCCTTTCATCCATCCACACATTCAAACCATGCCAAATTATAGCGATAAAAGGGGGAAATGAGAAGAAAAGAGGGGGGTTTTACCTTTTTCTAGCATTTCGGGGGTCCGCACGGACAATCCGTCTCTGCCAATGCGATCACCACGTCAAATAACCTTGGAGTAGCACGCATGCAACGCTCGGCCACTTTTCTCTCTCCTCCTTTTTCTCTCTCTCTAGAAACTCTCTCTCTCTAAAAATTTGGGAACCCACTATCCAAATGAAAATTTTGGGTTAAGGCAAAGCCTTATATAGGGAAAGGGTTTGGATCATGCATAACATGCACATAAGGAAATGGTGTGAACTTTGACTTTTCATCCATTTGACTTGGTTGACCAAGTTTGACAGGATTCAAATTTTTTTCACGAAAACGGTCCGCGTAATCATACTAAACGACATCCAATTCCAATGACACTTCAGGTGACTGACCATGGGGTAGTCCGACACCTGGTGTAAAAATTTTAGGAAAAAATACTGAGTTTTGACAGGTGAACTTTAGTCCGAAAGAAAACTGCAAAACCCGCTAATTTCCTAATTTTAGACACAAAACATGTTGTCGTTTATTCATTTGAGATGATTAACTGTCGAAACAACAGACGGTCATCCTCACGGATGACCGGCATACAGTGGTACCAGCTGCACGAAGTTCTATTAGAATCTTCAACAATTATGGAGTCCCAACTGAATTCCCAAAAATCTGGAATTTCCTATTTTTCTCAATTTTCTTACATTTAAGACCCCTGTAGTCTCACGAATCGATATGCAACGGAACCGAAACTTTAGGTGACTAAACTTGGGTTAGTTCGACACCTACTGTAAAAATTTAAGGGAAAAATACTGAGTTTTGACAGCTGCACTTTAGTCTGGAAGAAAATTGTAAAACCCACTAATTTCCCGATTTTTCTCAATTTTATCACACATAATGGCCCCGCGCTCCCGCAAAATTATACCAGATGGAACCGATACGATAGGGATTTGTCCCGGTAGTCGACTGGCACATTGTGTACGATTTTCAAGAAAAGACACTGAGATTTCCTCGGTGCACTTTAATCTTGAGCAAAACCCGCTTTTTATTAATTTAACAAACACTCAAATATTAAACCCCAGTTAAGGACCAATATAAGCATAATTTTATTATTTACAATTCTGGGGCGTTACAATCTCCCCTCCTTATAAAAAATTTCATCCTCGAAATTTGCCACATCAGTTTTCAAGATTTACAAAACAGATAAATCCTCAAACAACTGAGGATGACTATCTCGCATCGCGTCCTCAAGCTCCCAAGTGGATACTTCTATGCTATGATGTTGCCACAAAACCTTGACTAGCTTGATTGTTTTAGTCTGCAACACTTGTTCCTTGCGGTCCAAGATTTGCACTGGTTTTTCCTCAAAAGTTAAGTCTTCTCAAACTTGAATTGGTTCATAACGAATCACATACGAAGGATCAGGAACATATTTCCTCAACATGGATATATGAAATACATTGTGAACCCGATAAATCGCGGACTTAATTTACTCCACTTCCTAAAACGTACGACACCTTTTGATGGAGAGACCTTCAAGAAGACATGACAACCGACTTGAAATTCCAGGTCCCGATGCTTTTCATCGGCATAACTCTTCTGCCGACTCTGAGCAGCCAATAGCCTGGATCGAATTAACTTGATCTTCTTAGTAGTTTCTTCTACCAATTCTAGTCCCAACAGCTTATGTTCTCTAACTTCAGTCCAATATACTGGCGACCGACAGCTCCGACCATACAAGGCTTCATAAGGAGCCATTTGAATACTTGCCTGATAACTGTTGTTATATGCAAATTCAATCAAAGGCAAGTGATCATCCTAGTTTCCTCGAAAGTCCAGGCTACAAGTGTGCAACATATCTTCTAGTGTTTGAATCGTGTGCTCGGACTATCCATCGGTCTAAGGATGATAAGTTGTACTCATGTTGAGCTGCGTACCCAAGGCTTCTTGCAAACTCTGCTAGAACCAAGAAGTGAATCACGGATCGCGATCTAATACAATTGTCACCAGTATACCATGCAACTTCACAATCTCTCTGATATATAGCTTCAACAGATTATCCAACGTGATGGTGTCTTTAATAGTGAGGAAGTGGGCCGACTTAGTTAGTCTATCAACTATCACCCAGACAGTGTCGGGTCCACTCCTTGTTCTTGGTAGTCCCACCACAAAATCCATCGTGATATGTTCCCACTTCTACTCGGGAATCGGTAGCGAATTCAGCAAACTAGGTGGTTTCTGATGCTCCGCTTTAACCTGCTGGCAGACTAGACAACGAGAGATATACTCTGCAATCTCTCTTTTCATGCCATTCCACCAGTAGTTTCTCTTCACATCATGGTACATCTTCGTGCTTCCAGGGTGCATTGCGAAACGCAATCGGTGTGCCTCGTGGAGTAGTTCATTTTTCAGCTCGAGGTTTGCAAGTACACGCACACGACCTTGAAATCAGAGGATTCCATCTTCTGATTCTTCAAAATCACTCCCTTTTCCCTGAAGCATTTTGTCCTTAATGGCCTTGATCTCTAGATCATCTAGCTGCGCTTCTTGAATCTTTTGTAATAATACCAGCTTAGCTTGAATACTAGCCAACCAAACGCTATTTCCTTGGAATCCCAGACTCAGATTCCAATTCTTGAACTCTTCTATCATCTTCCAGTGATCCGCCCTCATGTATGCAATGGATCCGACTGTCTTTCTACTCAAGGCGTCTGCCACCACATTACCCTTACTAGGGTGATACTGGATCACATAATCTTAATCCTTTAGAAACTCCATCCATCTTCTCTGACGCATGTTGAGCTCTTTCTGAGAGAAGAGATACTTCAAACTCTTGTGATCACTGTAGATCACCATTTTCTCTCCATATAAGTAATGCCTCCAGATCTTCAATGCGAACACCACGGCTGCCAATTCCAAATCATGCGTGGGATAGTTCAGCTCATGAATCTTGAGCTGCCGAGAACCGTAAACAATGACCTTTTTATTCTGCATCAACACACAGCCGAGACCTTTGCTAGAAGCATCACAGTGTACCTCAAAATCTCCCGATCCTGAGGGAGTGGTCAGCACTGGAGCAGTTGTTAATCTCTTTTTCAATTCTTAAAAACTTTGCTCCTGCGCTGCAGTCCATTCAAACTTCATATCTTTCTTCATCAACTCTGTTAATGGAGCTGCTATTTTGGAAAAGCCTTCAACAGATCTATGGTAATACTCGGCCAATCCCAGAAAGCTTCAGACTTCAGTTACAGTGGATGGCCTTCCCCACTCACTTACCGCTTGAATCTTGGAGGGATCCCTAGAAATTCCATTCCTTGACACAATATGCCTAACGAAGGCTATCTCCTTCATCCAAAACTCGTACTTGGAGAAATTAGCCTACAACTGATTGTCTCGTAGCGTTTGTAGCATAATTCTCAAATACCGATCATGCTCCTCATCGCTAGAAGAGTATACCAGGATGTCGTCGATGAATACCACGATGAACTGATCCAAATACGGCCGGAAAAGATGATTCATCAATTCCATAAAGGCCGTAGGTGCATTTGTTAGTCCGAACGGCATCACCAAGAACTCGTAGTGTCCGTAGCGAGTTCAAAATGCTGTCTTCCGAATATCTTCTTCCTTGACCCATAGTTGGTGATAACCAGACCGAAGATTTATCTTCAAAAATACCTGAGCACCTTGCAATTGATCGAATAGATCATCAATCCAGGGGAGAGGATACTTGTTCTTAGTCGTCGCTTGATTCAGCAGATGATAATCAATGCATAGATGAAGACTTTCGTCTTTCTTTCTGATGAACAGCACCGATGCTCCTCACGGCGACACACTAGGGCGAATCAAACCCTTGTCTAGTAAATCTTGCAATTGAATCTTCAATTCTTGTGATTTGGAGCCATCCGATACGGAGTCTTTGATATCGGGGCTACGCCTGGAGTTATATCGATCGAAAAATCAATCTCTCGAGTGGGAGGAAGTCCTGGCAACTCCTCCAAAAATACATCTTGAAATTTCTGAACCACTAGCGTATTTCTCAGCATAATTTCTTCATCTTTATCAATTTCAATGACTACCAAGTAACCCGTACAGCCTTTATCCAAAAGGTGACATGCTTTAATAGTAGAGATCAACTTGGGTGCCTAACCTCGCACAACACTTTGCATCTCAGACTCTAGAATGTCCGGAATTTGAAATATCACCTTCTTGGCTTTACAGTCTACAATTGCTTGGTAGTTGGCCAACCAATCCATCCTAAGGATGATATCATAATCTTTCATGTCCAGAACAATCAAATCTACGATCATTTGCACAATATTAATAAGGATAGGACACCTATCGTAGACTATTTTTGTGCAAATGACCCTCCCTGACAGAGTAGATATAGACATCGTGTGTTCCAATGTATCCTTGGGCGCTCTCCGAGGTGGCTTGGTTTTCCTATAATATACAATAGTGGACGCTTTATGTTGTGCCCCAAAATACCCCTTAGGAGTTAAGGGATACTTTAGGTGTGATTATACGTACCAGCCAAACCATCCTGTAATGAATAAGATAATTACAGTACTAGACAATGATAATCAGAGCGCGGAAGCTAAACATCAATGCGGAAGCGTAAACTAACTTTTTCTTTTCTTCTAAGATTTCTAAAATAGTATTCCAAGTTAACATATATACAAAACATGTCTAAGTCTAAGGTGGACAGACCCACCTATCAAAATGTCACAACTACTCAAAAATGCCCTCGTAATCTCCCCTCAACAGTAGTCAAGGTATGGCCACACGTCGAGGTCTCGGTCCACCTAAGATTGTAGTGGAATAGACGGCTCTCTCTCCTCTATGTACTCTTCCTCGACCCAAGGCTCCGGGATAAGGGCTCCCTCCGTACCTGCCGACATGAAAGTATGGCTGAGCATGGAATACTCAACGAGTACAAGTTACTAGCTAACCAAAATGATAATAAACACGCAAAGAGAAATACAATACCAGTCATCAATTCAAGGCAATAGTAAAACCATAGAATTTAAATGATATGAAACATGGAGCAGTATTATCATCTTGATGTATGTCCATGAATGCAAAAACACCGATAAAACTCATGTTTGAAAACCCGTTTCCATATCTCGGTATGCCTTGTGGAAATCATGTATGCGTGCATGCATGAATGTCTTGTCATCATCTTGTAAACTTGCATCTTGTAACTTGTGAGCCAGAGGCTAGCACCCGAATCTCCCTGGGCTGCCAACCTCCTTGATATATATGGTTTTCTTGTGAGCCAGAGGCTAGTACCCGAATGTCTCTGGGCTACCAACCTCCTTGACAATATGTGATTTTTATTACTTGTTTAGTTTTCTTGTGAGCCAGAGGCTAGTACCCGAATGTCCCTAGGCTACCAACCTCCTTGACAATATGTGTTTTAGGGGTTTTCTTATGAGCCAGAGGCTAGTACCCGAATGTCCCTGGGCTACCAACCTCCTTGACATGCAATATTTTCTTGTTGGTTATTATATGCATATGCTCTTGAAATCTCGGTTCATGCTATCATGCGTGCTCGTGTACGTGTCAATCGTGACAATGATGGAATAAGGATAATAAGAGAGATATGACATCACCATTCAATTCACAATATATGCATATGAGAATTTGAGTAATCAACATGGTATTTAAATCCATTCATTATTCATGAGAACACATGAAGGCCCCTTTCCATTTCTTCATTTAAATCATTATTTCATAGTTTAGGCATTTCGTCAAACACATCACATACATTGTTCCTTAGTAGTTCATCTCCTTATTTTAATTGCATATTTTCCATCCAATCACACAAGGGTAAGTTTGTTATTTGTACAATGCCCATCCTCCATTTCCAACTCACAACCCACACATATCATACATCACACATTCGGCATCCCATCGCCACATCCAATCTCCCATCCACACATCCATTCCATTTCCCTTATCTTGTTTATCTTTATTGAGTTAATACAATGCATAGGGAAGGAAAGCATAATATAAATAATCACCATTTACAATAGAAAACCTAGATTCTTGCTAGGGAAAGTTAGTAGGGTGTACTAACCTTAGATCAAGGCTTGATCTTGGTAGGAACCTTGATTTGAGCTCCAACTTGAAAGGAGGAACCTTTCCTTGAGGGAGACTTGGTTTGGGGAAGAAAAACCCTCTTGAAATACCTTGGAGAATGCTGCCCTTGCTTGAGAACGAGATCCCCCACGAGCTTGAGCCTTGAACTTGAAGCAATCCAAGTTTGAGGATGATCTAGGGTTGTCAACCCCTTTGATTTCCCTCTCCAATGGAAACCCTAGGTGAAAACCCTCTTCTTCTCCTCCCTTTCTCTCTAAATGTTCTAAGTGTAGTGAATGAGGGTTCAAATGGTCAAGCAAGCCTTTATGGGTAAGGGTTTAACGCCCAAAAGACGAAAATGCCCTTACAAAAATTTCTGCAAAACACGGGGACCGAGCGATCGGTGCTTATGACCGATCGATCGGTTGCCTACCGAGCGATCGGTGTTCTGACCAATCGACCTGTCAAAAAAATACTCTCTGGAAAATTTCCCCATACAAAATTTTTGACCGTTCGATAGCTACCGATCAATCGGTTTTGGACCGATCGATTCGCTGACTGGACCGAGCGATCGATGCTCTATAGGTCTGGACTGTTTTGACTCGCTCATTCGATTTCGACGATTCAACTTGCGTTGGGTTCGTCTTTCGAAAATGAACATTTTTGACATTGCGGAATTTTTAATTTCTCCTTTATTTATTAATTAGACTACGAGAAAGACCAATTAGGCACGAAAGTGTTATTCATTAAATATAGAAAAGTCCGAGGTGCTACATTCTCCCCCCCTTACAAAAATTTCATCCCCGAAATTTGGACAATACATACATGCACAAGGCCATAACAATTTCAAGGGAATGTCAAGGCCCTAAACAAATAATTGAGGATACTTTTCCCGAACTTCAGCTTCTCGTTCCCATGTAACTTCCTCCCTTGAATGATGTTGCCATCTTACCAAGACCAAGGGAATGGTCTTGTTGCGCAAGACTTGATCTCGCCTATCCAAGATCTGCGCTGGTTGCTCAACTAGTGTAAGATCCTCTCGGATCAAGCTCTATGACATGGGAAGGGTCCGGGATGTACTTTCGAAGCATAGAGACATGGAATACATTATGGACCGCCGCCATATGAGCGGGCAAAGCAACACGGTAAGCCACCTCGCCGACTCTAGTAATGATCTCAAACGGGCCCACATATCTCGGACTGAGTTTGCCTCTCTTTCCGAATCTCATAACACCCTTGGTTGGTGAAACCCGAACAAATACAAAATCACCAACTCGAAACTCAAGATCTCTCCTTCGATTGTCGGCGTAGCTCTTCTGTCTATCTTGTGCGGTCTTCAACCTCTCCCGGATGAGCTTGACTCTATCCGCCGTTTGTTCAATCAACTCGGGACCCAAAATTTTTCTTTCTCCCACTTCATCCCAATACAACGGGGATCTACAACTTCTTCCGTATAAAGCCTTAAAAGGTGCCATCTGTATGCTTGCCTGATAGCTATTATTGTAGGCGAATTCTACCAAAGGTAGGTGATCTTCCCAACTTCCTTTAAAATCCAGCATACAAGCTCGGAGAATGTCTTCTATCACTTGATTCACCCTCTCAGTTTGTCCATCCGTCTGTGGATGGAAAGCCGTGCTAAAGTCTAACCGGGCACCCATTGCACCTTGAAAACTTTTCCAAAACCTGAATGTGAACCTCGGGTCCCGATCCGACACAATGCTCACTGGCACCCCGTGCAACCAAACTATTTCTCGGATATACAATGCAGCCAACTAATTTGAATTGAAGGTAGTCCGGTACGGTAAGAAATGGGCGGACTTCGTGAGTCTATCGACCACAACCCATATAGCATCGAAGTTTCTAACCGTCTTCGGCAACCTCACAATGAAGTCCATAGATATATGCTCCCATTTCCACTCAAGAATAGGGAGAGACTGTAAAAGTCCGGCCGGTCTCCTATGTTTGGCTTTGACTTGTTGGCACACCAAGCATTTAGACACATACTCCGCTATTTCTCGCTTCATGTTCCGCCACCAAAAGTGCTTTTTTCAAGTCCGTATACATTTTGGTACCTCTGGGGTGAACGGTGTACTTGGACCGGTGAGCCTCGTATAAGATTTCTCGTTTAAGCTTCTCTTCAGCTAGGACACATACTCTTCCCTTGAAAATGATAATCCCATCATCCCTCACCGCAAAATCCTTGCTGCCACTCTTAACTGAATTGTCTCGGCAAGAAAGTAGCTCGGCATCCATTCCCTGCAACTCCTTGATCATGCTCAACATAAATGGCCTAACTGTGATGTTAGCCATTACCGGCCCAAAGGTAGGGAGACTAAAACTGATGTCGAGGTTGGACGCATCCTCTAGCAACCTCCACTCCTTCAGCATCATATACGCCAAAAGTCCAGTGGCCTTCCGGCTACAACATTCGCTTTGCCCGGGTGGTATTGAATGGAGCCCTCGTAATCTTTTAAAAACTCTACCCATCTTCTTTGCCTCAGGTTAAGCTTCTTCTGGGAAAACAAATACTTAAGGCTTTTATGATCTGTGAATACCTCAAATTGGTCCCCATAAAGATAATGTCGCCAAATCTTGAGTGCAAACACGACCGCAGCAAGCTCCAAGTCATGAGTTGGGTAATTCTTTTCATGCTCTTTCAATTGCCTTGATGCATAGGCAATGACTTTCTTGTGCTGCATAAGGACACACCCAAGTTTGATGTGCGAAGCATCGCTATACACCTCATAACCACCATGTCCGGATGGCACAGTAAGGACGAGGGCCGTGGTGAGGCGTTTCTTCAACTCTTGGAAGCTCACTTCACATTTGTCACTCCAACTAAACTTGACATTTTTCCTCGTCAAGAAAGTGAGAGGTACAGCTAAACTGGAGAATTCCTCCACAAATCTCCGGTAATAGCCTGCCAACCCGAGGAAACTACGTATCTCAGTGATGCTCTTGGGTCTCTCCCAGCTCATAACTGCCTCTATCTTTGCCGGGTCTACAGAAATACCCTCGGCCGACACTATGTGGCCTAGGAACGCCACCTTCTCCAACCAGAATTCGCACTTACTCAATTTGGCATATAGCCTATGATCTCTCAACATCTCCAGAGCAAGGCGGAGGTCTCGTGCGTGATCTTCCCGTGTCTGGGAATAGACTAAAATGTCATCAATGAATACAATCACGCATCGATCCAAATACGATCGGAACACCCGGTTCATCAAATCCATGAATGCCGCCGGTGCATTCGTCAGCCCAAAAGGCATGACAAGGAACTCGTAGTGCCCATACCGAGTCCTAAAAGCCGTCTTCGAAACATCTTCCAATTTGATCTTTAACTGATGATACCCCGATCTAAGATCAATCTTGGAGAAAAATCTCGCTCCCCTCAGTTGGTCGAACAAGTCGTCTATCCTTGGCAAGGGATAACGATTCTTGATAGTTACCTTGTTCAACTGACGGTAGTCTATACACATTCTCATTGACCCGTCTTTCTTCTTCACAAAGAGAACCGGAGCTCCCCAAGGGGAGACACTTGGTTGGATGAAACCAAGTTTTTGTAACTCCTCAATCTGTTTCTTCAATTCTTCAAGCTCTATAGGGGCCATTCTATACGGTGCCCTTGAAATCGGAGCGATACCCAGAGCAAGCTCTATAGCGAACTCGATCTCTCTATCAGGAGGTAATCCGGGAAGTTCTTCCGGGAACACATCTAAGAACTCACTCACAACCAGAATGGCCAAAGAGTTCGGTGTCTCTGGGTTTGCTATGCTCAAAGCTACAAGGCGAGCAATGTCCCTCTCTCTTAATCCTTGGAAATGAAAAGGCTTAACCCCTTCCGGCTTGAAGTTCACCATCTTTTCAAAACACGTAACATGCCCGTGATGGTTTGCCAACCAATCCATCCCTAGGATGACATCAAAATCCAAGTCTCGGAAGTCTAGGACGATGAGATCGGCTAACAGTTCATTCTCCCCCACTTGAACCACACTATCCCTGAATATCTTGTCCGTATCAACTGACTTGCCGAGTGGAGTTGCAATGGTCAACTCCTGCTCCAACGGAGTAACCTCAGTCAAAATGTAGAGCCCCAGACTTTTCCATGCTTAATACATGACACTTTCGTTGTCATCTTGCCTTTTAAGAGGTATGATTAATAAATGAGGAAGAATTTGGAAATTTCAAAATGTCAGAATTGTTCCTCTTCGAAGTACGAACACAACGCAAGTTGAATCGTCAAAATCGGACGAACGAGTCAAAAGATATGGCCAAAGCAGTCTGTACCTGTAGGAAAACGTATACTGTGTGCATCCGTTGTACAACTCACCACGGGCACGTTGTACAACTCACCACGGGCACGTTGTACAACTCACCACGGGCACGTTTGTACAGCACAACGAGTTGGCACTATTCATAGTACAACGAGTTGGCACTATTCACAGCACAACGAGTTGGCACTATTCATAGTACAACGAGTTGGCACTATTCATAGCACAACGAGTTGGCACTATTCACAGCACAACGAGTTGGCACTATTCACAGCACAACGAGTTGGCACTATTCACAGCACAACGAGTTGGCACTATTCACAGCACAACGAGTTGGCACTATTCACAGCACAACGAGTTGGCACTATTCATAGTACAACGAGTTGGCACTATTCACAGCACAACGAGTTGGCACTATTCACAGCACAACGAGTTGGCACTATTCATAGTACAACGAGTTGGCACTATTCACAGCACAACGAGTTGGCACTATTCACAGCACAACGAGTTGGCACTATTCACAGCACAACGAGTTGGCACTATTCATAGTACAACGAGTTGGCACTATTCACAGCACAACGAGTTGGCACTATTCACAGCACAACGTGCTCGGCACTGTTCACAACACAACGTGTTCAGCACTCGTGTTTTTACAGAAATTCCAGTAAGGGTATTATGGTCTTTGGTCAGTTACTCTTACCTTAAGAGTTTAACCCAAGCCTTTAGGGCTTCATTCGACACTTAGAGAGTTTGAGAGAATAGGAGAAAGGGGAGAAGGCGATTCCAACCTAGGGTTCCCATTTTGGAGAGAAATCAAAGGGTTTTGAAACCCTAGATCAACCTCCAGCCCATTTTTCTTCAAGATCAAGGCACAAACTCGTGAGGAGCATCTCCTCAAACTAGGGCAGCAGCTACACAGTCGTTTTGGAAAGGGGTTTCTTCCTCATTTCTTCAAGGTCGGTGCTTCTTACTACCCTCCTAGTTATAGTTCCTCTTTCCCCTTCTTTACTCTTCATTTTCTTTCATTTACACATGTGCTATGAGATGGATAAATGGTAAATGGTGAATGGTGAATGGTGAATGGAGATGGAATGGGCGATTGGATGCCAATGGTTGTGTGTGATGAACAAATGGGGAAGGGCATTGTTCCAATAATGAATGTACATGTATGATTTGAGTAAAACCCATCTAGAAAAGCATGTTGTAGGGTAAATCCATAATGAACACACCATGTTTGATGAAATACCAAGGTGAACACAGTGAGCTGAAAATCTGGAAATGCATGCCTAATAAATTATGAATATTGCTAGGGACTATGATAGTGTGTTTCCTGTTTTCCCATAATGCTTTGAATACTACATTACTCAATCTTTGATGCTATATGTGTTGTGAAATTACCCAAATGTCATCTTTAAATTTGAATGCAAGTATGTACACGGTTTCCACGAGCACGGCATGCATGGCATGATTTATCGAGGTTTTCAAGAACATGGTTAGAGGTGGGACATATCCTACGATATGTTTTACCTCGCTTTTCACAAGAAGACAAGAACCAACATTCCACGAGGGGTCTCCCCTCACTCACAAGTGCATATCATGAAGAAGGGTCTCCCTTCCCTCGCAAGTACATACATATCATAAAGAAGGGTCTCCCTTCCCTCGCAAGTGCATTGCATAAAGAAGGGTCTCCCTTCCCTCTCAAGGCATCTCACAAGGACACCTCACAAGGATATCTCACAAGTTACATGATCACAAGCAAGCACGCATGACATGCATGACATGACACGACATACAAGAATCAAGCAAGATAGACATGACAAGCTTTCAAGTACAAAAAGATATTTCAAGTCAAGTCAAGCACGCGATGTTTCAAGAGGATTTATCGGTTTTCTACGAATTACAAGCATGATTATAAACTGCTTTACTTCCTTGTATGATGTGAATTGTTTCCGTTTGACATATATGAATTGCTCCTGATTATGTATTGCTATTTCTACGCTATAATTGTTGGTTAGTATTTAGTACCCGCTGAGTATTCCATGCTCAGCCGTACTTCTTTTGTCGGCAGGTTCTGAGGGAGCTGCTGCCCCATTTGATGTTTGTGCTCCTGGTCCATGGGTGGAAGAGGAGTACGCCAAGGAGCCTTTGGAGGAACCTCCCGTAGAGGGTTATCAGTAGGTGGTGATTAGATTCTGAGTGGATTAGCTGTGGGTGAGATGAGAGTTAGATTTATGTATTTTGGCGGGCATGTCCACTCTTTCGTATGGATTACTTTTTGTATAAACTTGGATTTGTGTATGTATATACATAGAGGTTTGGTAGTCTTCCGCTGTGCTATGTTAGAGTATGTTTCCACTGTTTATATCCTCTATTGTATATGCTCTGTGGGTTTTGCAGGTTAGTTGTCAAGCAAGTCATGATTAGTCGTCCAAAGTTCACTCTAACTCCTAGGGTGGGTTTTGGGTCGCGACACAAAAAGCCCTTTGTAAAACTTGGTGAGACAAAAGAGTGAGTAGATCCTGTGTCTATCAACACTCGAGCGAGACACTCGTTCACTAATAGAGCGCCTGTGCGATTAAGTAACTAATATCAGTAGATTTCAAATAGTAACAGGCATCATACATAGGTAACCCTTAGTATAAAGAATCACATAACAAACCATAGAAACTTTATACAACTTAAACTCAAAATTCTCGCGTACCTTGCACGACATCATCGGATGTACGTGCATCTCTCTCTGACAGGGCGAAGACTCGACCCTGTGTGGCCGGGCGAGGAGGCCATGTAGACTGTGAGGCCCTCGAAGCCTGAGAAGAGCTAGGATGAGATGTCTGCCTAATCGGGGGCCTGCTCCCCTAAGACTGAGCTGGCATATGACATCGGGGACAATCTCTAACCATGTGGCCTTGGTCACCACAATGGAAGCAACTTCCTGTAACCCTCCGGCATTCTCCCGCTGGATGCCTCCTTCCACAAAGGGTGCAGATATCATGCGCATAGGTGGGAGGAGCATATCCCGTAGCCTGAGTCACTGCGGGGCGAGGAGCCTGAGCAAAAGCCGGGTGAAAAGCTGGTGGAGCAAAAGGGCAGGGAGCCTATGGTGCTGAATACATCCTCTGTGACTGAGCCGGCCCTGCAGACTAATACAAGCTAGTCCTTGCTCTTTTCTCCCCTGAACTACTTGACTGTCCTTTCTCCATTCCTCTTCTTTTAAAGAACTCCTCGGAGTTCGACTCGGCCAAAAGTGCCTTGTCCACCACTTCTGAGTATGTCTCATGTCTAAACATCGAGACTCGGTCCTTGATGTAGACCTTCAATCCTCTCTCAAATTTTTGGGCTTTCATAGCCTCGATCGCTATCATATGTGGAGCAAACCGAGATAGCTCCAAAAACGTAGCCTCATAAACGGCTACTGACATATTACCTTGCTCCAAGGTAATAAACTCAACTTCCATCTTCTCTATCTCCCCACCGGGAAGTACTTCTTGTTGAAAACATCCAAGAATTCTTCCCAAGTCCAGTCTTGACCTTGTCGGGTCAACTCTCGGGTCCGAAGTGCGGACTTCCACCAATGGTAGGCCTCACCTTCAAGCATAAAGGTGGCCCAAGTAACCCTCTCTGCCTCAGTAGGCGCCAATACGGAGAAGATCTTTTCTAGTTGCCAGATTCAACCCTCAGCAACAAGTGGATCAATACTCCCACAAAAGGTTGGAGGCCTCATCCTCCGAAAAGCCTCTATTCCGGCTTGTGCTCGATTAGGAGGAGCCGGTATAAGCGCGGCATTAGGCGGAGTGACCGGTTGCCTTGCCTCTAGCATAGCCAAAGTCTCGGCTATTGAAGCGAATGCTTGGGTAAAGTCGGGTTGGTCATCACCCGATGGGGCATCACCTCCATTGCCCCTCGTATTGTACCCGCGACCCCGGGTATTGCGTCTCATGATTTCTCCTGAGAACAACAATACAACATGAGTCTAACTTGGATACGCATTTAGTACAAATTTCGCAATTCACTCAATACATATTCATCAAGCATATTTAATAAGCACAACACAATTAATGCACACATGGTATACAACACAATATCATACATACAATCCGTGTTCCTAGCGTAGGACTCTAAGTTTGGTTGAGATTCAACCTATTTTGACTAGGACTAACTTGTTAGTCCATACTTGGAATACAACTCTTTCCTAACACTTAATGCCTTGTTCAATTATGGTACCAAGTACTACGTGACCATAGGGACTCTAATGCCTAGAGCTCTGATACCACCTCTGTCGCGCCCCAAAATACCCCTTAGGAGTTAAGGGTACTTTAGGTGTGACTATACGTACATGCCAAACCATCCTGTAATGAATAAGATAATTACAGTACTAGACAATGATAATCAGAGTGCGGAAGCTAAACATAAATGCAGAAGCGTAAACTAACTTTTTCTTTTCTTCTAAGATTTCCAAAATAATATTCCAAGTTAACAGATATATACAAAACATGTCTAAGTCTAAGGTGGACAGACCCACCTATCAAAATGTCACAACTACTCAAAAATCCCCTCGCACTCTCCCCTCAACAGTAGTCAAGGTATGGCCACACGTCGAGGTCTCGGTCCGCCTGAGATTGTAGTGGAATAGACGGCTCTCTCACCTCTATGTACTCTACCTCGACCCAAGGCTCCGGGTCGAGGGCTCCCTCCGTACCTGTCAACATGAAAGTACGGCTGAGCATGGAATACTCAGCGAGTACAAGCTACTAGCTAACCATAACGATAATAAACACGCAAAGAGAAATAGAATACCAGTCATCAATTCAAGGTAATAGTAAAACCGTAGAATTTAAATGATATGAAACATGGAGCAATATTATCATCTTGATGTACGTGCATGAATGCAAAAACGCCGATAAAACTCATGCTTGAAACCCGTTTCCATATCTCGGTATGCCTTGTGGAAATCATGTATGCGTGCATGCATGAATGTCTTGTCATCATCTTGTAAACTTGCATCTTGTAACTTGTGAGCTAGAAGCTAGCACTCGAATCTCCCTGGGCTGCCAACCTCCTTGATATATATGGTTTTCTTGTGAGCCAGAGGCTAGTACCCGAATGTCCCTGGGCTACCAACCTCATTGACAATATGTGATTTTTATTACTTGTTTAGTTTTCTTATGAGCCAGAGGCTAGTACCCGAATGTCCCCGAGCTACCAACCTCCTTGACAATATGTGTTTTAGGGGTTTTCTTGTGAGCCAGAGGCTAGTACCCGAATGTCCCTGAGCTACCAACCTCCTTGACATGCAATATTTTCTTGTTGGTTATTATATGCATCTGCTCTTGAAATCTCGGTTCATGCTATCATGCGTGCTCGTGTACGTGTCAATCGAGACAATGATGGAATAAGGATAATAAGAGAGATATAACATCACCATTCAATTCACAATATATTCATATGAGAATTTGAGTAATCAACATGGTATTTAAATCCATTCATCATTCATGAGAACACATACATAAGGCCCCTTTCCATTTCTTCATTTAAATCATTATTTCATAGTTTAGGCATTTCGTCAAACACATCACATACATTGTTCCTTAGTAGTTCATCTCCATATTTTAATTGCATATTTTCCATCCAATCACACAAGGGTAAGTTTGTTATTTGTACAATGCCCATCCTCCATTTCCAACTCACAACCCACACATATCATACATCACACATTCGGCATCCAATCGCCACATCCAATCTCTCATCCACACATCCATTCCATTTCCCTTATCTTGTTTATCTTTGTTGAGTTAATACAATGCAAAGGGAAGGAAAGCATAATATAAATAATCACCATTTACAATAGAAAACCTAGATTATTGCTAGGGAAAGTTATTAGGGTGTACTAACCTTAGATCAAGGCTTGATCTTGGTAGGAACCTTGATTTGAGCTCCAACTTGAAAGGAGGAACCTTTCCTTGAGGGAGACTTGGTTTGGGAAAGAAAACTCTCTTGAAATACCTTGGAGAATGCTGCCCTAGCTTGAGAATGAGATCCCCCACAAGCTTGAGCCCTGAACTTGAAGCAATCCAAGTTTGAGGATGATCTAGGATTGTCAACCCCTTTGATTTCTCTCTCCAATGGAAACCCTAGGTGAAAACCCTCTTCTTCTCCTCCCTTTCACTCTAAATGTTCTAAGTGTAGTGAATGAGGGTTCAAATGGTCGAGCAAGCCTTTATGGGTAAGCGTTTAACGCCCAAAAGATGAAAATGCCCTTACAAAAAGTTCTGCAAAACACGGGGACCGAGCGATCGGTGCTTATGACCGATCGATTGGTTGCCTACCGAGCGATCGGTGTTCTGACCGATCGACCGGTCAAAAAACTACTCTCTGTAAAATTTCACCATACAGAATTTTTGACTGTTCGATAGCTACCGATCGATCGGTTTTGGACCGATCGATCGCTGACTGGACCGAGCGATCGGTGCTTTGCAGGTCTGGACTGTTTTGACCATATGTTTTGACTCGCTCGTCCGATTTCGACGATTCAACTTGCGTTGGGTTCGTCTTTCGAAAATGAACATTTCTGATGTTGCGGAATTTCTGATTTCTCCCTTATTTATTAATTAGACTACGAGAAAGACCAATTAGGCACGAAAGTGCTATTCATTAAATATAGAAAAGTCCGGGGTGCTACACTTTATAAATATAAAGAAATGAAAAGAAATACACTTAAGAGTTCGATAGTCAAAAAGAATCATTTCATTCATTTCCCTGTTAATATATACAAAGCAACACTATACAATATAGTAATACACCAGCATATACAAAACTTCATTTAGTTGTACACATACAAAAAGTGATCTAATGATAGAAAGACCGAGTAGGGCATCTATTATATCCTAAAACGATACTAATGCACCACGCTCTTCCCCCATGATCCTATTCTCCATAAGTCTCAACCTCTATCGGTGAGACCGCTACACTATCCTCCTGCAGTGCCTGGTCCTCTGCCTCGGGTCTAGCCTCTCTCAACAACTAGTCAATCTTGCTCCGTGCTTGTGCGGTCAATCCCTTTCGAAGTGGTCGTACGGCCTTTAAGTGTATAGTGCGGTAAGATGACCATCCAGCAAGACGTCTTCTTTTCATGGTCACCGCCCACTCAAAAAGAGCTATCTCCCACTTGGTGAGAATTCGGTGTATCCTTACCATTCAATGTCTGATTTCGAAACATGACATGTACAGTAATCACTCAACTAGGAATATCGAATAAATCTCTAAGGGATCACCTATCCAACGGTTCCTAGGTGTATTATGATCAAGTATGATTTGTGTGATGGTTATTACTATTGGCTTTGATACCAATTGTGATGCCCCGAACCCGCATCTTGGGGAATCGTGTTCCAAGACGCACGCCCGGTCGTTCATACCAATGTAGCGAAAGACTTTGCCCGTGAAAATTACGGAAATTTTCAAACTTTGCCCCCAATGAGGTAAATCATCACTGGTCATCACAATAGCCATCACCACAAAAAAAATACCTGTATTAAGCATTTATGTCTATTTACAAAAGATAGGCTCCACTAACGTGCTAGGTAGTTTCTATCCAAATCCAAAAAGGTCTAAGGTGCAAGATCCACACCTACTACGTAGCAGTTCCTGTATCTGTTGACATAAAACATCAGTGAGCTATGAAGCCCAATAAAAACCACAGTCTTTCCATACTATTTTTCATGAATTAACCTTCATCAATAACAACATAATAGTACGGATCCAGTGTTATGACACAAGGCTATTTTACCCAACATGAGATTCCCAATCTCAAAGATATCCAGTTATGACTTCATTTTAACATTTCCACACAACAATCATGTTATTCTTCGAGTCCCTTGACTCTATTAATTGGCCGTAGGCCCATGCACAATTTTATTTGCACTATACATACTTGGACCCTTGTCCAATCATCAATCATCACTTGAGTCCTTTAGACTCACTTACACAATCCTGAGTAATATATAGCCGATCAAGACCAAACTTTGCATACTCTGCCCAAAATACCAACTTAGAATCTGAAGATTCACTACAACTTTGAGCACACCTGCTCGTAAAATCCTGAATCCAAAAATTCAATACCAACCTCAGCACTCCCGCTCGACCAACTGTTTCGACACATGAGCACTCTGGTTCAACAAACTGTGAAGTCGAAGATTTCATACCACACGGGCACCTACCCAACATGAACAAACTCCTCAAATCCACTGGCCAACCATATCTCGTATATTCACCTCCATCTCAGCTGGATATCAGTCCAGAAGGAACCCACAACCAACCTGCCTACCGGCCTCTTCTAGCTAGTCTTACGGAAGAACCATGACATCTAATGCCACCACTCCTAGATGTCCCACCACGAAAGCAACTCTGAAAGACCCGGCTGTCGCCCTCTTCTGACCCATCCAGAGAGGAACCCCCGGACTATACACCATCGAATGCTCAGCCATTGATTCCCTAGGACTCCGAGAACTCTTAACTACCAATCCCGGAGGAACCACGTCATCCAATGCTGCCACTCCTGACCTAGTCCAAGAGGAACCATGAACGACCTAGAAAAATAGACCGACATCTCCAGTCTATCAGTCCCAAGGAACCCACGATGTCCAATGCCGCCATCCTGGACCTAGACAAGGAGGAACCACGGCCCCACGTAACCACAGGTTAGGTTTCTTAACCACGAACAACCCTGATTATCCCAAGCCCTGCTTAGATAACCGACACACTTGGGCATCACGCCCGTATACCAAATCCACAAGTATACCACTCTGATAGGGACACTTCCATTGTCTAAAAAAAATACAACACATATCATTTGTCATCCAAGGATGACCACCAAGCACATAAGGGAAGCCCACCATGGCCTCACAAAAAGTTTTCTGTCAGGGACGATCAATCGCCACGACAATCGGTCGCCCATCACATGCAGGGTCTTGGACCCTTTTAATTTTATTTTTTTTCCACGACATTTCAAATCACGCCAAAAAATTATACAGTCTAAATTTTGGACTGCGGACAGTCCAAAACCGAGGCTACATCCCTCTACTTTGATTAAATCCCTTCCCACATTCATCCACACATCATTTTTTAGGGTCTCAGACCCATTTAATCCCTTCCCACAACAATCCAAACACATCCATAGATCATTTCAGGGTCTGAGACCCTTTCATCCATCCACACATTCAACCAACGCCAAAATATAGCAATAAAAGGGGAAAATGAGAAGAAAAGAGGGGGTTTTTATCTTTTTCTAGTGTTTCTGGGGTGTGCACGGATGATCCATCGCCGCCAATGCGATCACCACATCAAATAACTTTGGGGTAGCACACAAGCAACACGCGCCCACTTTTCTCTCTC
The DNA here is from genome assembly GCA_015143295.1 of Tetracentron sinense. Lineage (NCBI taxonomy): Eukaryota > Viridiplantae > Streptophyta > Magnoliopsida > Trochodendrales > Trochodendraceae > Tetracentron > Tetracentron sinense. The sequence goes on along the minus strand of CM026553.1, from coordinate 5,165,638 downwards.
CTCCTTTTCTCTCTCTCTAGAAACTCTCTCTCTCTAAAAATTCGGGAACCCACTGTCCGAATGAAAATTTTGGGTTAAGGCAACGCCTTATATAGGGAAAGTTTTTGGATCATGCACAACGTGAACATAAGGAAATGGTGTGAACTTTGACTTTTCAACCATTTGACTTGGTTAACCAAGTTTGACCGGATTCCGATTTTTTCACCAAAATGACCCGCGTAACCATACTTAACGACGTATGATTCCAACGAAACTTGAGGTGACCGACCATGGGGTAGTCCGACACCTGTTGTAAAAATTTCAAGAAAAAATACTGAGTTTTGATAGCTACACTTTAGTCTGGAAGAAACCTACAAAATTCGTTAATTTCCTAATTTTAGACACAAAACATGCTGTCGTTTCTTCGTTTGAGATGATTAACTGCCGAAACGACAGACGGTCATCCTCACGGCCGACTGGCACATTGTAGTACCAGCTGCATGGATTTCTATTTGAATCCCCAACAATTATGGAGTCCTAACTGAATTCCATAAAATCTGAAATTTCCTGTTTTTCTCGATTTTCTTACATTTAAGACCCCTGTGGTCTCGCGAATCAATACGCAATGGAACCAAAACTTTAGGTAAGCGAACATGGGATCGTCCGACACCTACCGTAAAAATTTCGGGGAAAAATACTGATTTTTGATAGGTGCACTTTAGTCCAGAAGAAAACTGCAAAACCCACTAATTTTCTGATTTTTCTCAATTTTATCACACGTAATGGCCCCGCGGTCCCACGAAATTATACCTGACAGAATCGATACGATAGGGGTTTGTCCCGACAGTCAACCGACACACTGTACGATTTTCGAGAAAATACACTGAGATTTCCTCAGTACACTTCAATCCCGAGCAAAACTCGCTTTTTATTAATTTAACAAACACTCAAATATTTAACCCCAGTTAAGGACCAATAAACGCATAATTTTATTATTTACAATTCTGGGGCATTACATATTCCATTGCTCAAATCTTTCCAAACTCATTCTGTTCCTTTCTAAAAACCCTAAAATCATCTCAAATCACTTTGACCTATTTCCCATTTGAGCAAAATGCCTCCAAGAATGAAGAAGAGCTCCAAAGGAAAGGAAGCCACAAGTTCCTCAGCCCCTCAACCTTCCTTCTTCAAAAATCCAAAGGCCGCAGAGAGATTCCAATCCATCTTCCAGAAATGTGTTCCTTTATACGGTAAGATTGTCAAGTTCTTCATCTTTTCTAAAAAGGGGTTAGGTCGTATCACTGACCTTTTTAAAGCCCTTCAATGGACTTCATTTCTTGAATCTCAAGAGTCTATGTACCCTGACCTCAGATGTCAGTTCTACACTCATTTCATTTATGATGAAAAATCCTCCACTGTGTCATCTTGTATCCATGAAAGAAATTACCTTCCTAGAAAAGTTCTTGAACAGATTTTTCATCTCCCTAGTGGTGAATTCCAAGTCTACACCACTAATTAATGGGCTATCCACCCTAATTTGGACCCAATTAATGCCCTAAACCTTATTTGTGTAAACAAGCTCATTTCAACAACCTTTCACCTCGGTCTCAAAGACATTACCTTAGAGGCTAGGTTGATCCATCATATCATCTCCTACAATATCATACCTAGGGGAGGTGGTAGAGACTTTGTGACATTTTTTGATGTCTTCTTGATGTGGTGCATCCTAACCACCAAACTCATTGACCTATCTTTTGTTCTCTTTCATGTCATGCTAGACACTTCCAAGATAAACAAAGGTCGTCCACCTCTTGATCAGTCTCTCACCTGTCTTTTTAAATTCTTCGAAGTCCATCTATCAGTCTATCTTGATAAAGTAGTTGTGTCAGACTCTGACTCCTACTCTTTGGCTACTATCCAGAGAATGGGATATGTATGGATAGATAAACATCAAGTCTGGGTTCCAAAACCCATTACTCCAACTGATCCAGCTCCTACTCCCTCAGTTGCTCCTATTTCAGATCCCTCTACTTCTACTCCAATATCTACTCCAGACTCTACTCCATTCATTCCTCTTATCTCAATTTTAGGACCATTAGAGATTCCATCTACTTCGGCAGCAGCAGTAGTAGAGCCAAAGAGTGCATCGAAGATTAAGATTGAGCCTAAGGGAGATGATTCACCTCACTTTGAGGATGGTGAACCCTCCTTCGAGTCACCTAAGAGATCAGAGATGCCAACCATATCAGATGAGGTTTTGTGACTCATGATGGGCCAGATCAAGTCCCTAGGAACTGGTATGTCTGCATTCCAGTCAGAGATGTTGTAGAACCCCAGAACTTGGGTTCACTGTACAGTGAATAGTGATGAGAATAGTGTAGTGAATAGTGCCATAGATGCAAGTCTTGTGGAGGCTAAGGGCTGTTTATGTAATTTGATTTATGAGCGATAATAAGAATGGTTTAAATTAGTTTAAGTATTGTTGTTAGGTGTTTGAGATGAAATAACAAGAATATAAAATACTCTAAGTGTCAAAGAAGAGGGATGTCTTAACATACCCTCAACTTTAAGTAGCTCTAGAATTCTCACCACTGATCAAAATTGAGTGATTCTTGAATTTTTGGAAAGATATCGAAACCCTCTTCGAGGTTCATGTTTATCACTTTTTTAGATTTTGAGTTGAAGTTGGGTCAAACGTCAAACTTTCGGAAACGAGTCTGTTGCAATTCTGGTCTGTTGTAACCAATTCAGACCAGTCAGCTTTAGAACCCATTTAGACAATTAAGAACTCAAAATTAGACACAAAATTTTTCTTCTTCGAATAACGATTCCAACTCAAGTTGAATCGTCAAAATCCGATAAGCGAGTCAAAAGTTATGGTCAAAATACCAAAGCAGTAAAAATAGGCCAAGTTAGAGTACCATTTCGTCGATGAATTGAGTCGGGGCCTGAATTTCGGCGACGAATTCAACCCAAAAAAGGGCAAACATACCCATAAATGATCTGTAACTTGTCACCGACCTTGGGGGATATTTTCCTAAGGGTTTTTGGGTTTTTGACAATCTTTGGCCTATAAATAGAAAGGAATTTTGTGGGTTTGCTCTACTCAAACCCTAAACTTGGATTTGTGAGAGAAAGTGAAAGAGAAGAAGAAAAAGAAAGCTGAGATGCTCTTGGGTATTCTTGAATTCATGTTTGCCATCAAAGGAAGAGTTCTTCTTGCTTTCTTGGTGTTCTAACACCTGGATTTTGAATCCAAAGTGATTCCTTAAGCTTGGATTTCTCCAAGGTTAGTTTGTGGTTGGTGTCTAGGAGCACAAAGTGAAGCTCTGTTCTTGTTTCCAGATTTCTCCAAACTTACTAAAGCTTGGATCTTGATCCCTCAAGCTTTCTAAAAGCTCTCGATTGAAGGAAATCAATCCTTCAAAAGGTAAATACACATCACTAGCTAGTTTGTTATAAACCATATTATAAATCAAGATAAAAGTGGGATTTATGATGTGAACTACATTGTGATGCTTCTATGCCTTAGACCAAAGAATGAAAAGTGTATATTATGATTCAAAGATGAAAATCATGTTACAAGACATAAGTTTTGAGGAAAACAATAGGTTTCGATGTAATTGGAATTTTGTGGACTATGTGTATATGGGCTATTGCTATGGATGAAAGGGTGAAATATGAGTTATATGTAAAGTGTTTTATTTTGTCTACCATGCTACTCACAATTGATTATGTGCACGTGTATTGTATGATCGAGATTTCATTTGTGTATGTGTAAAGCAAGTGAAAATCAAAGTGTGAGTGTGGGAGGATACTTGGACTCCACTCCTTGTAGGGTGGGCATTAGTCATTTGGTCCCAAAGAGTAACGATATGTACAAAGATACCAATATAGAGGTTGGTGAACTCATATGTATGTGTATGTGAGATGAAGCTAATGGACTCTACTCCTTGTAGGGTAGGCATTAGTACTAGTGGCCTCTACTCCTTGTAGGGTAGGCATTAGTCAAGTGCAAATGTACTCTAATGGCCTCTACTCTTTGTAGGGTAGGCATTATTCATGTGAAGTGTGATCTCCCATAAAAAGATATATGTAAAAGCCATGTGAAAATGATAAATGAAAAGAGTACGTGTTTTACAAAGTATCACACACGTGTATTTGAAAAGAGGTTTTTTCTTATGTGTTTTAGTGCATGTGTATTCTATGAACTACCTATGTGAAATCATGTGATATTATGACATACTATCTAGTGGTTTGTAGACACTGAGTATTCCATGCTCAGCCGAAATTGTTACTTCGGCAGGTCTTATTAATGAGTGTGCTCCTGAGCCTTGGATTGAGAAGGAGTACTACGAGCCAAAGCCCACCATGGATTATCATCATCAGGATGATAAAGTACTGGATAGGTAGCCCTATTTAGATTATTTGTGAGAGTGGTGAGGGATATACATTTTGATGAGCGAGTTCTCTATAGTATGTTTTATAGGTTGTACAGGATTTATATCTTGCATAGGATGGTTTGGTAATGAGTTCATGACGCCAAGGTATCCTAACTCCTAGGGGGTATTTTAGGTCGCGACAGATGAGGGAGAGCATATTGTTATTTCAGGCTGAGTGTCAAGAGCAGTTGAGTGATTTAGAGGCCAGAGTCTCCAGTCTTCAAGCAGTTCCTGAAGGGAATCCAGATAAAAAATTATGCGGAAAACTAGATCCCGAAGATCTTTACACCATAGAAAACAATTAATATAATCTACATTAAAGAAGAAGATTACCTCGGTGAATGATGTTCATTGGTGACGAACAAAACAATAGAACTTCAGAACTCTTTGTAGATATTTCTCGAAAAAATATTTCAAACTCAATCCTCGCTCTTCACTATCTCCGCGAAGCTTTCGAATCTTTCCTTGGCTTTATGAAGAACAAAATAATCCTTGGAAGAAAATCCTTGGATCAAAAGAGATGAAGGAGAGTATAAAGTTCTAACAACTAGAACCCCACAAGGTAGTACACAAAAATCCTTTGAGTGTCCACTCTATAGCTCACAAAAATCCTTTGGGCTCTCCCTTTGTGGTCACGAAAATTCTTGAATAATAATGGATGCATCCCCACACGGTTTTGGCCTGGAATATATATAGATGTGGATCTTATCCATATCTTGATCATTATCTAATAATGATAATTATCTCTAAGAGTTTCTAATAATGATAATTCTTATCATTAATAAACTCCTAGTTTATCCACAAGAGGTTTGTGTCCAAAAAACTTCTAATTTAGGTTTCCTTTTCCGAAAAGGATTCCTAAATAATAGAGATATAACTAACTCCCTAAAAAATAGGGATTCTAGACAATCTAGATACTCCACAAGAGGAGGGCTATGAGAGAGAAGGGGGCGTGAGCTACTTTGTAGGGATAAGGGATTATCCTTATCTCTTTTGTTTCATCCAAGCCAAGTAATGTTCTAATCTCATTTGATAAGGTATAATTAATTAATAGTTATCTACTAACCAAAATCCCATAAAATAGGGAAGAAAATAGTAGGCGCCACTTTGGGGTATCTATCCTATGGGCATGGGCCCACCTATAAGGTCCATCTTATATGGGATTTTATGAATATGGGTCAAACCCATATTCCCTTATATTTGGTTGGTCAAATAATTATTATTATATCTCTTTAAATTAGATTAACATTTAATCTAAAATATAGATTAACATTTAATCTATTTTATTATAGATAAATATTTAATCTATTATTACGAGCTTGCATTTCATTATGAGCACCTCCACAGATTGCTTTGGAACATTCTAACCCTAGCTTACCCGGTGTTATCTCATTGACCCTTAATAGGAAGGACACCGGAATTGCAAGTGACGTGAGATATCCACATTACAATTGAATTCCAGTGAAAGAATATAAATCAATAGGATCCCGCCAGATGAACTAATGCATTTGAATGATCCTTCCAAATAACATTATCCCTAAGTGGCCTACGAGATTATTATACTATCTAACTCATAGCCTATTATACATCATCCGGGTTTCCAATACATTTGATTAAGCCATGAGAAACAATTTCTCATGTTAAAACATTTTGAAAAATTATTTTATTTAGTATAATATATTTTATTAAAAAAATATATTTCAAACATATTTGATTTCAAAATTACTTGTGCAGGCTTTAGGCTTAATGGACTGTCTTACCCCGGAACTTAGATAATCTCTCAATTTAATGAGCATGGATTTCTTGTTTGAAATTCATCATGACTCGAACAGATTTGTAATTATCTAACGCTCACCTTATAGTAGTCTCTCAGGTAGAGAGTACTTAGGTACAATCAAAACAGCCAGATCACTTGTCATGCCCCAAAATACCCCCTAGAAGTTGAGGGATACTTTAATCATGACTATACCTACCGGTCAAACCATCCTGTAATCAACAAGGTAAAACATACCATAATGGAACATAAATCAGAGTGCGGAAGCTATGACATGAATGCGGAAGCATAAATCAACTTTTTCTTTTTCTTTAACCATGGTCGGTATTCTAAGTTTACATATACAAGACATAATCATAAAGGTAAAGGTGGACATGCCCACATATCAAAATAAAAAAGAACTATCGAGCTTACTATGCTCAATAATAATCCAAATACGGCCACAAGTCTCGGTCTCTATCCTCCTACGACTGCATCGGGATAGGTGGCTCCCTCTCCTCTACATACTCTTCCTCAACCCAGGGCATCCACAGTAACTGCCGACATAAAAGTACGATTGAGCATGGAATACTCAGCGATTACAAGCTACTAGCTAACAATAGCAATAAAACAACACACAACAATGAACACAATACACAATATCGATTCAAAGCAATACTAGCAACATATGACATTCATAGCATTGAAAGTAAAACAACGTATTAGTCTTGACATGCTTGAATGAATGCGAAAACTCCAATAAATCTCATACTTTGAAAGTCATGTTTTATTCTTAAAAATAGCCTTTCGTGTTTCTTTCAAAACTTGTTTGTCATGTTTGAAAACTTAGTCTTGCTCTTAAGAATCACACATGCTTGTCTTGTTCTTGTTGGAATCACTTGTCTTGCTTGTTCTTGTCATGACTTGACATGTTCTTGACTTGACTTGCTTGTTTTCTTGTGAGCCAGAGGTTAGTGCCCTTGTAGCGACTTATGAACCGGGAATGTAAATTCCCTTCAGTGAAATATATATATAGAAAATGGTACACCAACCTCCTTGACTTGTTTTCTTGTGAGTCAGGTATGACATATCTTGCGATATGCCCTACCCTTGACTGGCCGGATGTCTAGATTTATCATTCATGCTTGTTTTCCTTGTGAGCCAGGTATGACATATCCTAGGGATATGCCCTACCCTTACCGGCCCTATGTCCAGCTTTATCATTCGTTTCGTGAATCACAATTCTTGTTCTTATTTGGTTTATCATATACATATACTTCAGAAAACCAGTTCATGTATGCATGCGTGAGTGGGTGTGGCATTGTAGCGATCTTGATGACTTGCACAACTAAAAGGAATCATGTGTGAGTGGCACTTGTGGCGATCATAATAGCATGTGCAACAAAAGGATTATGCATAGCATTTTCATTCTTTACAATCATGCGAGAATTTAGACAATATATAAACATTTGATCAATTTATCATTTTTTTGGGAAAATTACATAAAGCCTACTTTCATATTCTTCATTAATTCCATTTAGTTCTTGTTTAGGTATTTTATCAAACACATGGCGTGCACATTTCAAAATCATTCTCCTTAAGTTCTTAGTGCATACGTTTCATCAAACCACATAGGGTGTATTCATTATGTACGAAATGCCCTTCCATCACTTTTCATTACACCACATCTACACGACATCCAATCGCCCCAACTCCTGGTCCATTCATACATCCCACCATTCATTCCATTTAGCTTGTTCATATTTGGGGAAATTAACATATTTCAAAGGAAAGGGAATAACACAAGATTAACATCATCATTTTCAAGAGAAACCCTAGTTATTGCTAAGCTAGTTAGTAAGGGTGTACAAACCTTGAGGAGTTACTCCTCTTTGAGGAAAACCTCACTCGATGAAGGAAGATCTTTGCTTGAAGTGTAATCCCAAATTTGACTTGAGTTTCACTCCTTCAATCCAAACCCTTCTTGAGTAAACCCTAACTCTTCCCTTCCTCTCTTTCTTATCTCTCTTTAATACAAGCTTGAGGGTTTATGAAACTCTCAACCCACAGATTTGGGTTAAATAGAAAAAGGGGTGGTCAAATGACCATCCCACCCTTAATGAAAATCTTCAAAACACGAAAGACCAATCGATCGGTGCTTATGACCGAGCGATCGGTGGCCTACCGAGGGATCGGTGTTTTTGACCGAGTGATCGGTTGAAAACTCCCTCTTTGGAATTTCTCCCCATACAAATTTTTAGACCAGTCGATCAATACCGATCGCTCGGTTTTGGACCGAGCGATCGCTACTGGGACCGAGCGATCGGTGCTCTGCAAATTTTGACACAGAATCCATTTTTCACTCATTTCCACTACTTGGACTTATCCCACTTCTATTCGAACCCTTTTCCCTTTTGGTTTTCACCCTCATAATTTAGGGAAAACATCCCTAAGGGATTGACTACTCTAATACATCATCTTAATCATTAAATAAGGCTACACAAGATTTCAAATTCTCATTTCATAGAAAAAGGAAGAGTACAAAGGCTTAAAGCCTTGACACTAGTTCCAATACATGGACAAAAGTTCCAGGGCTCTACATCACTTCTTAGTTATAAATGAACTCATTAGATGTAAGGATCATCAAAACTGTTCAATGTGAATCAGAGACCAACTATCTGATAGTATTTGTATGCAAGAGGTCTCTCATTGTATGCAATCAGTCAATGTACATTTAAGCACCCATATGCTGATGTGTAGTCTTTACTACAATAGTTTGAGATAAAACTACATTTCAACCATTGAGAACATCTAAGCATTGTGGCAGCCCTATAAGTGAAGTGCCCAGCTTCACCCATAGCTGTGACTCTACAAAGTATAAGGAACTGGAAAGCTATATCTACCTGTGTCAATCCATAACCAATCACATAGCTTTCCTACAATATATCCTAGGGACCTTGTTCGATATTTCATATCATATAGATCATCTCATGATCTTGGTCAATTACCCATAATGAATTCACAATAGATAAAGAAGATGTATTCATTAATCTAATCAATAAAAATCTTACAATAGGGCATAATGTCCAACAGTTGCCAGTGATCGTTTTGAGACCTTGGACACTTCAGTTGGGCTTGTAAGAGAAGATATGGACATCTTGAAAAATACAGTTGATTCCACTTCTGTCCTTGTTCAGAAAAAGGCACAGGATGCCTCAGAGGAGTTTATGACTATAGGTAGGAGATTGGCTGCCATAGATGGTAAATCAGATTTGATGGGTTAGCACCTAAGGCCTCAAGGCTCTATGATTCATGAGTGCAATTCTAGAGTGAATCAAGTTGCTATTGACTTAATGGAGATAAGGATCAAGCTATCTCACATTCCAGTTCCATTGGATGTGAAGATTCCAGAGAGGGCTCAGGAGAAAACTCAGGAGAGAGCCCGAGAGGAAGTCATTTCTAGTGATACTCTCCAAATGATCTCAAAGGCAAGAAGAAAGCAACTACTTCCAAGATATCACAGAAGAGGAAGAGAGAAGAAGGAAAATGAAAAATTTATTCTCTCTTGACCATTTTTTTTTCTTTGAAAACCAAGGTAGATTGAAAATGTGATATTTGTTTTGTTGACTTGGTATATTTTTTTGTAAGTTGACATGACTTGACCTTGAATTGAATGTAAAATTCATATTTTTGGTATTTATATAAAATGAAGATCTTTTGAAGACTCCTTGTTAAGAATTTTTTTTTTTTCTTGTTTTTTATGATGATAAGGGGGAGAAAAATGTTATGAAATAAAATGAATTTATTTAAATATGAATGACCCTTATCTAGTTGGTATACTTGTTAAATGATTGAAAATAATTCTTAATTGAATATATTCTTTGAATTCATCACTCTAATTCACACATTTGGATGTCTTATGAAATTCTTTGAATATCTTAAATGATTGAATGTTAAAAATGAAATTTCATTAAAAATCTTTAACTGATTATGAATGTTCTAAAATATGCATATGAATCAAAATGTCAAAATTTATATGAATACATATGTTTAGGGGAAGCCACCTCAAAAAGTTTAGTTAAAACATATATTGAGGGGGAGCTTATTCTCATTTCATTACATTAGTATGTCATCATCAAAAAGGAGGAGATTGTTGGCCTAAAGGTTACAACCATGTGTACCCCTAATAATTTTGATAATAACATAATACTGAAATGATCATTTTTGTACTAATGGTTCTATCAAGTATATAAATATAATTTAGATTACAAGAACATTAGCCCAACATTCAAAGCTTGAAGCATGGAAAGAGCTTCACATGTCAAAGATGATCCATCAAGAAGAATCTAAGATCACAATGAAGATAATCAGGAGATCATATCCAAAGTGAAGAACAAATCATCTCAAAGTTGAAGACAAAATTAAAGATTCAATGAAGATTGAAGTTCTCATCCAAAGTCCAAGTCGGATCATGAAGTCAAAGTGAAAATCACTCAAGATCAAGATTAGAAGAATGAAGACTCTCTAGAAGGATAAAAGTTAATTTTTTTTATTACTTTGAAGAGTCTAGGACTTATGTAAAAAATCTTCATTATCTTGGAAAGTTGAAATGTTCAAAGTCATAGATTGACCTTAGGAAGCCATGACTATATTGCAACCAATTCAAGGTCCTAGGATATCTTAAAATATGGATAAAATCATGATAAAGAGATGTTAAAAGACCAAGGAATTCATTCCCATCTTAATGGTCTTAAAAAATGAGTTTTCTATTGAAAAACAGAGGACTCATCAACAAGTGGGATAGCAGTCCCAGCACTCGTCGACAAGTAGAAGAAACAGTAGTTGAATTTCATTTCAGCTTTCCAGATCTTTAGCAAGCTTTAACAAATTTGCAATTTGAGCAATTTGGTACCTAAAAAATAAAAGTATTCCCAATTAAATTATCGCGCCCCAAAATCCACCGTAGGAGTAATGCGGGAATTTGTGCGTGACTAACCTGCTTTACAAACCATCCTGTGCAAGAATACCAAGGCATAACATAGCAGAAGCGTAAACTAAAAATTTCTTTAACATATAAGACAGTATTCCAAGTTTGTACATACATAACAAAAGCAAATGTGGACAAGCCCCACCTATCAAAATACAAAATATATCTCACTATCACTTCACTCAGCAATAGTCTAGATAGTGCCACATATCTAAATCCCCATCTTCCTGTGACTGCAACGGGATAGGCGGATCCCTTTCTTCCATGTATTCCTCTTCAACCCATGGCTCTGGGTTACGATTGCCAATGTACCTATCGACATGAAATGTACAACTGAGCATGGAATACTTAGTGTGTACAAGCTACTAGCTAACATTGTTATACAATAAACAATATCATATGAGCATTAAAGATAACAATTCATAATTCATGCATTTAGTCGAACGTAGAAATCATAACTCATAACTTAACTTAATATATACATACTTTCAAAACCTTATCTTGAGAGCTTTCATAGAAAACAAAACATGACTTATGAGTTCTTACAAATCTTATGAGTTCTTTGAGCTTGTTAGTTCTTATGAGCCTTGTGAGCTTAGTAATTGCCACGCCCCAAAATACCTCCTATGAGTTAAGCGATACTTTTTAGGTCACTATTCGTACCTACCAAACCATCCTGTAATAAACAAGGCTAACATAATGCAATAGCAATTATAATCAAAGTGCGGAAGCTATAACATGAGTGAGGAAGCATAAACCAATTCTTTCATTTCCATATAAGGTGGTTTGTATTCCAAGTTAACTTATACAAAACATGTCAAGTCAAAGGTGGACATGCCCACCTATCAAAATATCAAATAGAAAATGAACTATTGAGCCCACTATGCTCAACGGTAATCTAGGTATGGTTAGACGTCATGATCCCTATCCTTCTGCGACTGTATCGGAATAGGAGGCTCTATCTCCTCTACATACTCTTCCTCAACCCAAGGATCAGGGTTGAGGGCTCCCTCGGTACCTGTCGACATAAAAGTACAGCTGAGTAAGGAATACTCAACGAGTACAAGCTACTAGCTAACAATAGCAATAACACCCGAAACAAAATCAACAAGATATAATTCATCACATCAATTGAAACAATAATAGCAATATATGACATTCATAACATTTAAAGTAAAGCAAGTAATAATCCTGACATGCTTGAATGAATGCGAAAACTCCAGTAAAACTCATATTTTCTAAGTCATATCTTGTTCTTGAAAAAAGCTTTCCATGTTTCTTTCAAAACTTATTTGTCGTACTTGAAAACTTGTTCTTATCTTAGTCTTGTTCGTGAGAATCACACATGCTTGTGTTATTCGTGTTTGAAATCACTTGTCTTGCTTGTTCTTGTCATGTTCATAACTTGTTCTTGACTTGGCTTGCTTGTATACTTGTGAGCCAAAGGTTAGTACCCTTCAGGCGACTTGTTAGCCGGGAATGTAAATTCCCTTAAGTGAAATATATATATGTATGAAAAGGTGCACCAACTTCCTTGTCTTGTTTTCTTGTGAGCCAGGTATGTCATATCTCATGATATGTCCTACCCTGGACATTCATGCTTGTTTTCCTGGTGAGCTACGTATAACATATCCTATGGATATGCCCTACCCTTGACCGGCCCGATGTCCGGCTTTATCGATTGTATTGTGAATCATATTCTTGTTCTTGTTCTTGTTCTTGTTTGTTTCATTCAAATACTTGTACTTAAAAAACGTCGGTTCATGCATGCATGTGTGGGTGTGTGTAGCACTTGTAGTAATCATGATGATAATATGACATGAAGGATAGAGTATAGCATTTCAATTCATAATATAAACATGTGGGAATATAGATAATTTATATGGCATTTGATCAAGGTTATGGATTTGAAGGAAACTACATACATTCATGCTTTCATATTCTTCATTGATTAGGGAACTTCTCATTTAGGCATTTAATCAAACACATGGCATGCAACATTTCATAGTCATTTCATTTCCTCTTGTTAGTGCATACATTCCATCAAAACAATCAAGGTGTATTCATTATTCGTAGGATACCCTTCCACCATTTTCCATACACACATCACACCACATCCAACGGCATCCAATCGCCTCCACATCCACCATCCATTCATACATCCCCACATTCATCCTTTATCTTGTTTAATTTAGGAAAGTTAAGCAATTGAATTAAAAAAGGAAAATAGGGAAGATTCAATACACACATATACACAAGAACTAGGTTAATGCTAAGGTAGTTAGTAGGGTGTACTAACCTTAAGATCAAGCTTGATCTTGGAAGAAAATCCTTGATTTAAACTCCTACTTGGGAGAGGACAACTCAATCCTTGAAGATGAAGAAGATTGCTTGATTTTAGGGAGATCTTGATCTCTTCTTGATCTTGGATGCCATCCCCCTTGGAGGTTTTCCCCAAATCTCTCTTCTCTTCTTTCTCTCCTTTACTCTCTCTTAGGTTTAGGTTAAACCCCCAAAGCCCCAAATGCTTCCTATTTATAAGTCAAGGGTTGAAACCCTTGATTTCACGTGTTTTTAAAAACAAAATTCCATGATGATGATCGATCGTCGGTCTTGGGACGATCGATCGTCCACGATCCCGTATGCTTGCCCAGATTTTTGTCTCCAGACGATCCATCGTCGGTGTTGGGCGATCGATCGTCCAGCTTCTCGAAGGCCATCAAATTTCTGGGTTCAGGGCGATCGATCGTCGAGTTTTGGACGATCGATCGCCCAAGTTCCAGTAGCTTGCCCAGTTTTCTGGGCTCATGACGATCGATTGTCGCCATGTGGCGATCGATCATCAATCCCAGTTTTTCATCCTTTTTCAGCTGTAAACCCCCCCTTGGGGTATTTCGGCCATAACTTTTGACTTGTTTGTCAAATTTTGACGATTCAACTTGCATTGGACTCATCATTCGGAAAGAAACATTTCTAGCATTTTAGAATTTTCCAATTCTTCTTTATTCATTAATTAGATTTCGTGAAAGGCTAAGTGGCTAAAAAAACACTATTCATTAGGTACGGAAAGTTCCGGGGCACTACATCCTCCCCTCTTACAAAAATTTCATCCTCGAAATTAGGACGGGACATACATGTACAAACAATGGCGAAATACAAGGAAAATGTCAAAGATCTAACTAAACAATTGAGGATATTTTTCCTTCACTTCGGCCTCACGCTCCCAAGTAGCTTCTTCTACTGAGTGGTGTTGCCATCTTACAAGGACCAAAAGAATGGTCTTGTTGCGTAACACTTGATCTCACCTATCCAAGATCTGAACTAGTTGCTCAATTAGAGTGAGATCCTCCCGGATTTCTACCGGATCAAGCTCGATGACATGGGAAGAGTCCGAGATATATTTCCGAAGCATAGAGACATGGAATACATTATGGACTGCCGCCATATGAGCGGGTAAGGCAACACGGTTAGCTACCTAACCGACTCTAGTGATGATCTCAAATGGACCCACGAACCTCGGACTAAGCTTGCCTCATTTTCCAAATCTCATAACACCCTTGGTCGGTGAAATCTTGACAAAAACCAAGTCGCCCACTCGAAATTCAAGATCTCTTCTTCGGTTATCGGCGTAGCTCTTCTGCCGATCCTGTGCGGTCTTTAACCTTTCCCGGATAATCTTGACCCTGTCTGCGGTCTGTTCAATCAACTCAGGGCCTAACACTTTCCTTTCCATAACATACAATCCGTGTTCCTAGCATAGGATTCTAAGTACGGTTGAAGTTCAACCTGTTTGACTAAGACTAACTCGTTAGTCTATACTTGGAATACAACTCTATCATAACACCTATTGCCTTGTTTAATCATGGTATCGAGTACTAAGTGACCCTACGGACTCTAAAGCCTAGAGCTCTGATACCACTTCTGTCGCGACCCAAAATACCCCCTAGGAGTTAAGGGATACTTTAGAGGTGACTATTCGTACCTGCCAAACCATCCTGTAATGAACAAGGCTAACATAATGCAATAGCAATAATAATCAGAGTGCGAAAGCTATAACATAAGTGTGGAAGCGTAAACCAAATCTTTCCTTTCCATATAAGGTGGTCTGTATTCCAAGTTAGCATATACAAAACATGTCAAGTCAAAGGTGGACATGCCCACCTATCAAAATATCAAATACAAAAAGAACTATTGAGCCCACTATACTCAACAGTAATCTAGGTATAGCCAGACGTTGTGATCCCTATCCTCCTGCGACTGTATCAGAATAGGAGGCTCTCTCTCCTCTACATACTCTTCCTTAACCCATGGCTCAAGGTTGAGGACTCCCTCGGTACCTGCCGACATAAAAGTACAGCTGAGTATGGAATACTCAGCGAGTACAAGCTACTAGCTAACAATAGCAATAACACGCGAAACAAAAACAACAAGATATAATTCATCACATCAATTGAAAAAATAATAGCAATATATGACATTCATCACACTTAAAGTAAAGTCAGTAATAATCCTGACATGCTTGAATGAATGCGAAAACTCCAGTCAAACTCATATTTTGTAATTCATATCTTGTTCTTGAAAATAGCTTTTCGTGTTTCTTTCAAAACTTGTTTGTCGTACTTGAAAACTTGTTCTTGTCTTGGTCTTGTTCATGAGAATCATACATGCTTGTCTTGTTCTTGTTTGAAATCACTTATCTTGCTTGTTCTTGTCATGTTCATAACTTGTTCTTGACTTGGCTTGCTTCTATACTTGTGGGCTAGAGGTTACTACCCTTGAGGCAACTTGTGAGCTGAGAATGTAAATTCCCTTGAGTGAAATATATATATGTATGAAAAGGTACACCCACCTCCTTGTCTTGTTTTCTTGTGAGCCAGGTATGACATATCTCGCGATATGTCCTACCCTTGACATTCATGCTTGTTTTTCTTGTGAGCTAAACTATAACATATCCTATGGATATGCCCTACCCTTGACCGGCCTGATGTCCGGCTTTATCAATTGTATGGTGAATCACATTCTTGTTCTTGTTCTTGTTCTTGTTCTTGTTCTTGTTTGTTTCATTCAAATACTTGTACTTGAAAAACGTCAGTTCATGCATACATGCGTGGGTGAGTGTAGCACTTGTAGTAATCATGATGATAATATGACATGAAGGATAGAGAAGCATTCCAATTCATAGTATAAGCATGTGGGAATATAGATAATCTATATGGAATTTGATCAAGGTTATGGATTTGAAGGAAACTACATACATTCATGCTTTCATATTCTTCATTGATTAGGGAACTTATCATTTAGGCATTTAATCAAACACATGGCATGCAACATTTCATAGTCGTTTCATTTCCTCTTGTTTGTGCATACATTCCATCAAAACAATCAAGGTGTATTCATTATTTATAGGATACCCTTCGTCCATTTTCCATACACACATCACACCACATCCAACGGCATCCAATCGCCTCCACATCCACCATCCATTCATACATCCCCACATTCATCCTTTATCTTGTTTAATTTAGGGAAGTTAAGCAATTGAATTAAAAAGGGAAAATAGAGAAGATTTAATACACACATATACACAAGAACTAGGTTAATACTAAGGTAGTTAGTAGGATGTACTAACCTTGAGATCAAGCTTGATCTTTGAAGAAAATCCTTGATTTAAACTCCTACTTGGGGGAGGAGAACTTAATCCTTGAAGATGAAGAAGATTGCTTGATTTTGGGGAGATCTTGATCTCTTCTTGATCTTGGATGCTATCCCCCTTGGAGGTTTTCCCCAAATCTCTCTTCTCTTCTTTCTCTCCTTTACTCTTTCTTAGGTTTAGGTTAAACCCCCAAAGCCCCAAATGCTTCCTATTTATAAGCCAAGGGTTGAAACCCTTGATTTCACGTGTTTTTAAAAACAAAATTCCGCGATGACGATCGATTGTCGGTCTTGGGACGATCGATCGTCCACGATCCCGTATGCTTGCCCAGATTTTTGTCTCTAGATGATCCATCGTCGATGTTGGGCGATCGATCGTCCAACTTCCCGAAGGCCATCAAATTTCTGGGTTCAGGGCGATCAATCGTCGAGTTTTGGACGATCGATCGCCCAAGTTCCAGTAGCTTGCCTAGTTTTCTAGGCTCATGACGATCGATCATTGCCATGTGGCGATCGATCGTCAATCCCAGTTTTTCATCCTTTTTCACCTGCAAACCCCCCCTTGGGGTATTTCGACCATAACTTTTGACTTGTTTGTCGGATTTTGACGATTCAACTTGCATTGGACTCATTATTCGAAAATGAACATTTCTGGTATTTTAGAATCTTTCAATTCTTCTTTATTCATTAATTGGATTATGTGAAAGGTCAAGTGGCTAAGAAAATACTATTCATTAGGTACAGAAAGTTCCGGGGTGCTACAGTAATGATCCTTAGAGTTTGTGAGCCTTATGAGCCACTTGTGAGCCTTATGAGTTCGTGTGAGTTCTTACAAGTTCTTGTGAGTTTTTACAAGTTCTTGTGAGTTCTTATGAGATTTCTTATGAGCTTTCCTTATGAGATTTCCTTCCAAAATTCTTATGAGCAGGAGGTTAGTACCCGTAAACCTTGGGCTACCAACCTCCTTGACATTCCATCAAACTTATGAGAAGGTTCTTATAAGCAAGAGGTTAGCACCCGTAAAACCTTGGGTTGCCAACCTCCTTGACATTCCCTCAAACTTGTGAGAAGGTTCTTATGAGCAAGATGTTAGTTCCCGAATTTCCCTAGGCTGCCAACATCCTTGACTATCCACCAACTTTTGGGACTTTCAAGGCCTTAGCTTATAAGCAAGATGTTAGTACCCGAATTTCCCAGAGCTACCAACATCCTTGACCGGCCCGAAGTTCGGATTTATCATTCATGTCTTCAATCATTTGTCTTGTTCTTGATTATTTTTCATATACATATACAAGAAAACTCGGTTCATGCAAGCATGCGTGCTTGTGCATAGTAAATGGTGAACATCATAGTGACATGAAACAATTAAAATAATCTTATATAGCATATCAAACATTTCTATAAACATGTGAGGTTTTAACGAAACATATAAAGCATGTTAGAAAAATTACCAAATTGGGAAAAATCCCTAATCATGTTTTCATAATCTTGGGTTTAAATCTTATACATGCATTTTATCAAACATATGACATTCAACATTTCTATCGGCATTTAATTCTTTTTTTTTATAGTCAAACATTTCGTCAAACACCTTGAGTGCGTGTTTTATGTGTATATTGCCCTTCCCCATTTTCCATCATACAACAATCATTCACATTCTCCATGACATCCAAATTCACCTCAACCATCCATACATCCCACACATCCATAACCATTTAATAGAATCTATACATTTTAGGATACATGATAACCTCAAGAAAAGGAACATGCAAGCTCAATCCAACATGCATTCTTAAAGAAAAACATAAGTTATTACTAAGCCAACTAAAAGGGTGTACCATCCTCTTGAGGATCAAATCCTAAATTGAAGAAAACCCTTAATTACGAACCCCAAGCTTGATGGAGAAGACACCAGCTTGAGGAGGAAGATCCTATGTGAAGAGGATGATCCAAGCTTGATGGGGAAGATCCCAATCCTTGATTTGAGCTTCCCTTGCTCTCCAAATCGAAAACCCCTCTTTGGAATCCCTAATCTTCTCCCTTCTCTTTCAAAAATCTCCTCTAGGTTTAGGTTAAACCAAAAATCCCCAAATGGTCTCCTATTTATAGCCCAAGAGGTTAAAACCCTAATTTCCACATCTTTAAAAAAACAAAGTCGCGCACTGACGATCGATTGTCAATCTAGACGATCGATCGTCTAGACCTCCAGTGAGCTGTCCAGATTCTGGGTTCCGAGCGATCGATCGTTAGGCTTGGGACGATCGATCGTCCAACTTCCAGTGAGCTGTCCGGATTTTTTCCCATTTGGTATTTCGACCATAACTTTTGATTCGCTCATCGGATTTTGATGATTTAACTTGAGTTGGACTTGTCATTCAAAGGGGAATAATTTTGTATCAAATGGATAAATCCTAATTCTGAGTTAATTGTCTAAACGGGAAAGCTGATTGGTCTGGAATGGATTTCAGTAGCCCAAATTTTCAGTAGCCCCGATTTCAAAAATCCAATATTTAACCTATTTTCGACTAAAAATCTCGAAAATGATAAACATGAACCTCGACGAGGGTTTCCATACCTTTCTAATGGTTCAATAATCATTCGATTCCGATCAACGATGACAAAACTAGAGTTCCCCAAAGTTCAAGGTATGTTAAGACATAACCTTTGTTGACACTTAAGAGTATTTTATACTCTTACTCCTTCATCCCAAACACCCATAAACTTAAGAAAATTTTATTAAGGCTTTAATACATGCCATAACACATCATACACCTGAAATGTATCAAAACCATGTCCTCATTATCGTTGATAACCATTCAAAGCATTACAATAAACTTTAAGCCTTAGACACTATTCACCACACTATTCACCGGATAGTGCAAGTGAATTCTCAACACTCTAAACGCCCAGAGTATGCATTCATACTCTTCCTTTGATCACCTAAACCCTCACAACCCCTTAGAGTACTTCTACTCTCAGTTGCAACCCTTATGAACATTAAACAGATCTATATAGAGTTAAAACACACCAAGACTTAGGGTATTTTCATACCCTTCGTGTTTAACACCTAGAGCATCATGATATTCTTGTTTTGAGATCCAGCAAACATACATCAAGCCATCATTTCACTGAGAAACACTCAAGAAGATACATAGAGGCCTTGACCTCTATATGCACTATTCACTAAACACTTAGAGTATGTTTTATACTCTTTGCTTGTTTTCCCAAAGACACCTCACACCCCTTGACTCATACACTAAACTCTCATCAGAGTAAAGTCATGTGAAAACCCTCACTCTCATTAACCAAACCCAACTGTAATGAAGGTCTTTGGCCCTTCCAATACTAGTGCCCTCGGCACTATTCACAGTGCACGTGAACTTGGTTTTCACCCCTAAGGCTCATAACACACCCAAGCCTCAACTCATACAACACATATCCTATGTTTTACACAAAAAATTATTCCCCTTAGCATTAACCAAATGCCAAGATCACATTGAAGACCATGGCTTGCACCCACCTAATGCAAAGCACTATTCACTCACATGATCCGTGTTTGCAGAAAATCTGGGGCTCTACATAAATAAAATTGAAAGAAAAATATTTTTGAACTTTTGGATTTGATTAATATAAACTTAATCTCTCAAATTAAACAACTAGACTGTTCCAGCAATCCCCAGCAACAGCGCCAAAAATTAGTCATTATGCAATTTAATTATTCTTTGTAGTAATAATTTCGTATAATAGTTACTAGTAAAGGTGTCGAACCTCTGAAAAATATGCTGGTTTCGTTGTCTTTTTATCAAAATTAATTTTAAATTAATATATAAGAAAATTTGCTATAAATCTAATTAAACTAAAACAAGAATTGAATGATGGCTTCAAATTAATTTATCAACTAAAGGTTTTTGAAATATTTCGGAAAGAAGATCTAAGGCATTTGAATCCATCACTAGTTTTATAACTGATCTCAAATTGATTTTATTCAGACCTCTCGATTTGCAAAAATTACAATGAAAGTGATGACACGTCCCATTTCAACTGATCAAGAAAAATACAAGAGATTAAATCCTAGGCATGTCTTATATTCGGTTAGCACAAGTGATACACATTAAACTAGGGTAATGAAATCACCTGTCTTCCCTTAACATAAAATATCTTAAGATTTAATCTCTTGATATACTAAAACCATTGCATAAAACTCACATTAACTTCCATAGACAATTAACATAAGTGATTTCAATCTTAATTTCCTAACACGTAAGACAATGATAGAAATTCTATTAATATCGAATATAAATCAATAAAATCGGTTGTTGAAACAACCTTCTCATTATGCAATCAATGTTTTACAATTAAGAAATCTAAATAAGAACAAAAGAGCAACACGGTTACTTGGCTAAGGTTTAATCGAAACCCTAAAACGAAGAGTTAGTTCATCGCAAGGAAGGAGAACATCATCTTCATAGACAAAAATGAAAAACTCATCCTTAAGGCTTCACATATCTCCAGAGCTTCGTCTCTTCTTAAAATCCAAAAATCTATACTTATTTTTATGGCTAACGGTCTCCCTATTTATAGAAAGAGGGTTTCCACTCGAATTAGGGTTTTTGGAAACCTAATTGGACTCAAATTCCTCTCTTTCGTACACAATTTCCAAGGCCAAAAATGGCTATTGCGATCGATTGCAAACCACCTGACATCGATCGTAAATAGATAAATTTTTCAGAATTCCACTGCTTGACTTGCGATCCATCGTAGGTTTTTCATCTATTGCAACACAAGACCTGCGATCGATCGCAGTAACACCACGATCGATCGTAAGGTACAAAATTTCTCAGAATTCTTCCTTCTTCTGGTCTTTCACATGATCGAAGCTCTTCTAAGTCTTTGAAGCCTTTAAATCTTCAATTTTATCTTCTTTTCCTCGCATGAACCTGAAATCAACAAAGACAACCAAGCCCCATAAAATAGTTTAAAAGATTACTCTAAGGAGCTAACAAGTTTAAGTTAAGGTTCTTAAATGTATAACAGTTAGCACCGATCAAATAACATGTCGCATAATGTGTGGTAGCCCGAGACCACCTTTCTTGCTTTGCCAGAGACAATCTTGAACCGTCCAGATCAAGCCCACGGTGGGGATGCTTTTCCTCCATTATGTGGCTAATAGGAGATCAACTCACCTTTATTAACCTAATAACTCTAAATTAGTAGTTACGTACAAAAAGAAAGAAAAACAATCATCCAAGGAATGACTTTTAATAGAATAAAATGATGAAACATATTAATGACTTTTAATAGAATGAAATGATGGAACATATTAAAATAAGACCTTGGATGATGATAAGGAAAATTCAATCTTTTTAAACTCCCCACCCCACATTTAAGAGCGCTTTTTCTCAATAGAGATACTCCTCCCAATAAAAAATAATTAAAAAGACTCCCTGTGTGGATAGACTTGCTTTTGAATCTAGATGGCGGTTGGTTTATCCACCAATTCATTAATTTAACTACTAATATACTAACCTAACCTAACCGTGTGAAATGTAACAAATACACACGCACACACACACACACACACATATATATATATATATGTATAATATTCTTCATATAGAGAAAGGTCATAACACATTTGTATAGGGAGCAGTATTGCTACCTCACTTGTTTGCACAAAAAAAAAATTATGAAGCCCACGGGTAAGCTTTATTTTTACAGCGCATCCCACTAATTCGATGATTGCACCCCATTATTAAAAATCAATAATTGTTTATCGTTAAATTCATAATATTAGTAGTACCCATGGCTTTTAAATTTTATAACTGCACATCAAAGTAATGTAAATGATTACATATTTTAACTTCAAATGGTGTGTTCTTCCAAAGATGAAGCACTTCCACAAAGGAAGTAAACACAGACTCCCACCAAAATTAATTGGGATAAATTTTTTTTTCAAGTAATTGGGTAAACAGTAAATGTATGCAAAATTAAATATCGATAACACAAATGATATACTATATACTTGAGAGAGTACTGTAAAACTCTCATATCTGTGGGCCTGATTGTGTGAGATAAAGTATTGTTTGCACAACTAAAAAATCCATGGTGACAACATTGCAGAACTTAAACCATGATCATGATGATCTATGCAAAGAACAAGAGGTTGACATTCACATAGTATCAAAGCTACTCAAACAAATGAAAAAGGCTTGGAGGATAAGGGCTGGGTGCGGCGGCTATTAAACGTGTTAAAAATTGAAATTACAAAAAAAATTAAGGTGCAGTCATCAATTCATCAAATAATGAGGTGAGCCTTTTTCATACAAGGGATTAGTCTCTTCATGGGAAAGTCAAGCATTTCCCTTCTATTAAGCATTTTCATCTCATTAATTTACTATATTTTAGTTAGGAAAATAGTTAAGGTATCCGTGGATCCCATTTTATAACAAAATGGCCGGTCCTCATTGGTCCACACCCCAATTTTAAATACTCACCCATTGTGGTTAAGATACACTCACCCCTAGGGTTAATCCAACCATGGTTTTTTTAATTTTTAAAAAAAAAACCAAAATCTTAGTTTTAATTTAGTTAAGCTTAACCAAGGTTAAAGGGGTGTTAAAAGGGACACGAGGACTATGTGTAAGACATGAAACGGACCCATGGGTAAAAGAAATAAAAAACTAAGTGGGATTGCTAAAGTCACGCCCAGTTATAAAAAATGGCCAGTTTATTTCAACCTACCAATCATTCAGTTGTTCTCTACAGCAACAAAGCAAAGTCACTAAAAATCCTGCAAAATCGAAGTGTGTTTCCTTGGGAAAGAAGGATTGGATAGAAGGGCTAATGCTAGCCTCATATCATACATCCCTATCAAACTCGAGATCCAATCACAGCCAATTGCAATTGAATTCGGGGAGAGTTCAATTGCACCCATAAGTCACCACATGTGCCTATTAATCCCAGTTGACAATGGTTAAGATTCACTAACCCTTAGGGTTCAATAGTCCAACTTTGATTTTTAGAAAAAACCTTTTAAAAAAATTTAACTCTAGTTCAGAATTTATAACCCCTAGGATTAATATTTATTTAATATTATTTTCTAAAAACTAAGGTTAGATTGTTGAATTATAAGAATTAGTGAATATTAACCATGGTTAACCGGGGTTAATAAAGATAAGTGATGACTTGTGGGTGCGATTGAACTCTCCCCAAATCCAATCGCAATTGGCTATGATTCGATCTCTTCATACTCCCTCACATGTCAACATGTCAGATTTTTTTTTTTTTTTTTTTTTGGAAGTGGAGGCAGGAAACAACACTCCTCTGGGACCTACGCTTGGCGGCTTCTTGTTCCCTCTTTTTGACCGTTGGGCCATTTGAAAAGAAAGACACTTTTTCTCTCTTTTTTCTCTCATTGTATTATTGTGGTATTGATTGTAAGTTTGCGCTGTACAGTACTTACCTCCTTTCAAACACTACATTTATATGGAGATGATGGCAAGGACAGGCATCATCAGTTTCTTCAGGGAAAAGGGAAGGGGAGAAGCATCTCTTTTCTTTTCTTTTTCTTTGTATCTGAAAAAACAGACATCTTTGTTTGTCACTCTCTCTGTCTTCTATGCACCAAGTGGGACCCAACATCAGGTATTCCAGTCCCTATCATTGTCCATTGCTTTGACCATTCCCCTTTGTTTCTATCATCTCTTTGACTCCATAGAGTCTAGTACTACTACTCTACTGGCACATAGGGGTACTCTGGGCCTAAGATTCATGAGGAGTGCTAACCCTGTTCTCTACTCTCAGCCAACCACCTGGCCTTCCTTTTTTTTTTAAAACATTGCAAAAGTTTTTTTTTTTTTTTTTTTTTAAATTGTGTACTTTAACTAGAAAGGGCCTCAAAATAAAGATAGCACTCCTCAAGATTCATTACACACTCGGAAAAAAGAAACGAGTTGATGCGACTATTCAAAAGTGATTTGACTTTTCTCTTTATGAGGTATTTAGGAATTAACACAATTGTTGTTATTCAAAAGTAAATTAACATTTCCCCCTATTAGATAATTAAAAATTGATGAGATTGCCATTAGCATTTTCAATTAGGAAAGAATATCTTACCAACCATCTTTTAATTATTTTTTTTTTCTGAAAGTTCAATATTTTTTCAACCATTTTTTAAAATCTAACTTGTAAGGAAAACTCAATGGAAAGTAGACTTAACACTCACCTCATTATTATATGTAAGTGAATTTTTTGAATCTAGTTCTAAATATTTGAACATATCTTTCTCCGCTTTGATAGATAAAGGAAGACAAAAACTAAGTTCATCCCTACCAACACCCTCCTTGCTTTTCTAGCCAGATCTGTTAAACCACCATTTGAGACTAGAGGCATGTGACAATTGCAGGTTACTTTTTTGATTTTTGTATTCTCAACCATTGACTGTCAAACCTTATGAAAATACTATATACTAAAGTTTCGACCAAAAATAATTCCCCACCATTAAAGACTATTTATCAAAATGACAATCTGACATCTCTTAATTTTCACTTGTTAGATGGAAATATAGGTGTCAAGAGTCAGGTCATGTTTATGCTCCGGATAAGAATAATCTCAGCCCGAACTCGATCCGTTTATAAATGGCTAAAAATGAAAAGTTGAACGAAACTCTAATAAGGGACTCCTTAATTCGAGCGAACAATCATAGTGTTACTTCAATCTGATTCAATGACGACATTTGTGAAACTTAATAGACACCAATATCCTACTATTGCCTGAGCTTCACCTAGCCCTGTATTCTGATAGTGGCAAGCTTCACCCATTTCATAATAATAAGCCAGCTTATTCTCACCTGTTGGATAGTTTTCCCATGAATTGAAGCATCAAACCATCTGAGAAGGAAGGTTATTGATTAATAGAAATCAGATTCATTGTTTCCCCACACCTAGCTAACAATTTCCTGAATAATATCCCTGTTTAAGTCTTGAGGATAAAAATTCTCATCAGTCTAGAATAAGTTGTAATGAATCTTCTCCATATTTACGAAGCCCATTGTTTGTGAGACATTTGTGATGGGATTTCTTGGATTGTCCATGCGTCACTTGTTCCTTGAATTCGGGTTGCTTGGTAGAAGGAAGAAGGTAGGTTCATAGCTCGTCTTTGTTGATACGGGTGGGGGCTCCTCCTGTCAAAGTCCTCCGATGATCAAGTCAGTATACGTTGAAGATGAGGTGCAACGAACTAACTTTGAGAGATAGAGTGTTAAAGGACTTTGAACTTTCAAGTGTGATCTGCTCAATGACAGGGGGTTCAAATGGTCGAGATTCAGTAGTCTCTTTAGTAGATTTTCAGTAGTCCTTACCTTATGAGAGGTCTGGGGTATTTATACTCTTGAATTCAGATGTCTCATCATGCTCATCTATGCCCATGTATAGTCATGCAACTTGCTTTATGATTATTACCAAATATGTCAGACGGATCTTCATGCATACGTGTCACACGTGTGAGCCTACTATTTCTAAGGTCGGTCTTAGGTCGAAAGCAAGCTGAGATGACCAGCATTAAATTCTAAGACAGTGTTTTTCACCTAACAACACAGTAAATAGATCGCCTCCTGAATATTTCGTCCTACAAGGTGGTTCCGTCCTCAATGTGAGTATGGGCTCATCCTTATCATGACCGCGATGCTTTGAAATCGTCTTTAAGATGAAGATATCTAAAATCGTCCTTCAGACGACAATATCTGACATCGTTCTAGAGACGACGATATCTGGCATCGTCCTTTAGATGACGATATCTGACATCGTTCTAGAGACAATGATATCTGACATCGTTCTAGAGAAGACAATATCTGGCATCGTCCTTTAGACGACGATATCTGACATCATTCTAGAGACGATGATATATGTCATCGTCCTTTAGACGAAGATATCTGGCATCATCCAGGGGACCACGAGCTCATACCATAAATGAAATACGGAAGCCTCATTCATCCTTTACAGGGACGAGGATTCTACTCGCCCTTGCAACACTTGCTTAATTACGAATTTTATTCATTACAATTTGTCCGTTTACAATATTTTGAACATAGTCCAAAGTATCGTAAACCAACCGACGATGGAAATACATGTCACTTCGTAGAGAAGACGAAACATTGAGTGAACTTACGCACATACGGATCGTTGTGACAACTGTGTTCAGATGTTTCACACACGAGACGAACCATCGCGTCTCATTAATGCTGGCAAACTGTTATCATTGCTTTTTGCAGGACTCGAGGTAAGCGGAAGTCTGTGATGGTTGGCTTTGTTTTGAGGAAGACGATCATACCCCTGACCTTTCATACGTGTACGACGAAGATAGGGATCAGTTTCATTTTTGCTGAGATTTCTTTCACACCCCAATTCAAATTCTGCGAATAACCATCATGCATTGTGCATGAGTTTTTGAATGGTGAAGATGAAGGGTATTCCCGTCTTGACAAACTTTGATTTGTTCTATAAATAAGGAGAGATAGATTTCACTTTCTTCACTTTGCTTTCACTTCTACTGTTACTCTGCCAAAATCAAGACTCAAGACCAATTTGATCTGCGCAATTTCGTCTTCTTCAGCCTCTAGATTCTTCTCAATAACTTGGTATGTTCTTGCAAATTTTCCCATCTTCTTTTTTTTTACTTCGTCTCTTCTCTGTCCTTTTCTTCTTTCTTTTGCTTACTGTCATTCCATCCTCCCAAACCTCAAAAAGCAGTAGCCATGAACCCAAGTGAAGAGCCTAACACCTCGGGTAGCATCCCTCCAGAGGCATACATTGCCTCTTCCCCTAGGTCCAGAAATTTTCAAGTCCACACCCTTGCCCAGTACCGAGTCCAGTTCGAAATTCCTCCCTAAGTTCATATTCACTTCATGGTAGACGCATACTCCATAAGCCATAAGTCCAAGTCGACTAAAGTCTTTCTTGCCAGTTGAAGGCCGGGCTTCGATTCCCCCTCGAGCCTATCGTAGAGGAGGTGCTTACCGCCCTCCATGTAGCACCCCGGACTTTTTCATCTTTAATGAATGGCACTCTCGTAGCTAATTGGCCGTTTCGTAGAGTAATTAATAAATAAGGGAGAAATCGGAAATTCCGAAACGTCAGAAAGGTGCGTTTTCGAGAGACGAATCCAACGCAAGTTGAATCGTCAAAATCCGACGAGCGAGTCAAAAGATATGGTCAAAACAGTCCAGACATACAGAGAACCGATCGCTCGGTCCAGTCAGCGATCGATCGGTCCATAACCGATCGATCGGTAGCTATCGCACGGTCAGAAATTTTGTATGGGAAAATTTTCCAGAGAGTGAGTTTTTGACCGGTCGATCGGTCAATAACATCGATCGATCGGTAGGCAACCGATCGATCGGTCATAACCACCGATCGCTCGGTCTTCGTGTTTTTTCAGAATTTTCATTAAGGGCTTTTTCGTCTTTTGGGGGTTAAACCATTTCTCCTTAAGGCTTGCCCGAGCCTTAGGGCATCATTCACTATACTTAGAGAGATTTGAGAGATAAGAGAGAAGAGAAAAGGGTTTCCTAAACCTAGGTTACTTTTGGAGAAGAAATCAAAGGGGTGAAGACCCTAGATCGTCCACAAGCACGTTTTCTTCAAGATTTCAACTCAAGCTCGGGTGGGGTGCATTCTCAAAGTTAGGGCAGCCCTCACTCACGTTTTTGAAAGGGATTTCTTCCCCAACTCAAGCTTCTTTCAAGCAAAGGCTTCATCTTTCAAGTTGGAGCTTCAATCAAGGTCCCTACCAAGGATTCAAGCCTTGATTCAAGGTTAGTACACCCTACTAACTTCCCCTAACAATAACCTAGTTTTTCTATGAACTATATGATTTTGCTACTATGTATTTCTCCCTTATGAAATGTATCATATTCACTAAATATAAACAAGGTGAGGAAATTGGTGTGGATGCATGGATGAGAGGTTGATTGAGGCGATGGGATGCCGAATGTATGGTGTATGAATGTGTGGTGTGAAGAATGGAAAATGGAGGATGGGCATTTTACCAATAATGAACATACCTTGATTTTTGGATGGAAAGTAGGCACTAAAAAGAAGAAGATGAACCATTAAGGAACCTTGCATGTTATGAGTTTGACAAAATGCCTAAACTAGGAATAAATGACATAAATGAAGAAAATGAAAGTAGGCCTTATGCATGTGTTCTTATGAATGATGAACTATTCAAATGCCACGTAGATTACTCAAATTCCTATATGGTTATACTGTGGATTGAATTACTATACACTACTCTTCATGTCATATTGTCATCATGATATTACAAGTGCTACACACACCACACATGCATGGATGAAACCGGGTTTTCCAAGATTGTATTTGTATATGATGAATCAAGAACATGACAAGGAGGTTGGTAGCCCAAGGAAGGGTGCTAGCCTCTGGCTCACAAGAGAAATGGAACAAGAACATGACAAGGAGGTTGGTAGCCCAAGGAAGGGTGCTAGCCTCTGGCTCACAAGAGAAATGGAACAAGATCATGACAAGGAGGTTGGTAGCCCAAGGAAGGGTGCTAGCCTCTGGAAATGGAACAAGAACATGACAAGGAGGTTGGTAGCCCAAGGAAGGGTGCTAGCCTCTGGCTCACAAGAGAAATGGAACAAGAACATGACAAGGAGGTTGGTAGCCAAGGAAGGGTGCTAGCCTCTGGCTCACAAGTATACAAGTCAAGAACAAATCAAGACATGAAATACAAGACAAGACACGACACACATACATGATTTGACCGAGACACGAAAAAGGTTTCCGAGACATGAGTTTTACCGAGGTTTTTGCATTCATACACGCATGTCAAGATATGGCTATGTATCTTATGCTTTCACTATTGCTTTAAATTAATATCTTGTATTGCTCACTGTTGTTATGCTTTCGCTATTGTTATGGTTAGCTAGTAGTTTGTACTCGCTGAGTATTCCATGCCCAGCCGTACTTTTATGTCGGCAGGTATCGTGGATGTCCTCGACCCCGAGCCTTGGGTCGAGGAGGAGTATGTAGAGGAGAGGGAGCCACCTATCCCATGGCAGTCTCAGGAGGATGAGGACTTGGATGTGTGGCCATACCTCGACTACTGTTGAGAGGAGAGGGTTAGAGAGTTCTTTTTTGTATTTTGATAGGTGGGCATGTCCACCTTTACTTTGATTGTATTTAGTATATGTTAACTTGGAATACTATATAGAGTTATAGAAGAAAAGAAAAAGTTGGCTTATGCTTCCGCACTTATGTTTAGTTTCCGCGCTCTGATTATCATTGTATTATATTATGTTTAGCCTCTTGCATTACAGGATGGTTTGACAGGTACACGTAATCACCTCTAAAGTATCCCTTAACTCCTAGGGGGTATTTTGGGGCGCGACACTCCAACTCCTTCCGGGTGCAGATGCACCCCAATTTCTATAAATACATGTCCTTGGTGACCAAGTTCATCAAGAACAGATATGTCATCGAGGCTCGTCACCTCTTCCACTTTAAGCACCTCGTAATGTATCCAGGGACGAAGGAAGAAGGGCCCTACTATACATGGGCCTCTAAAGCCAAAACTTCCGACTTCATCAACAATCTTCCAGACGCGGATCAGAAGTGGAGGTCGAAATCCTTCATCATCTCTGGCGTATAGAGTACGCAAAGTGTTCGCCCCGTCCCTAACGTCTTCCAACCAAGTAGATTTCACATATTGTCTTTCTGTCCTCCGTCCTCTATCTCTTGTATTCTTACTTTTATTTTTGTTTATATGACCTTTTCATTTTTTGTTGCAGAACCGTCGAAGGTTCACTTCAAGCGCCTGTCATAGGAGGAAGTCCGTCGTTTGAAGGTCGTCAAAACCGATAAGGGGAACGAGTACGTGACCTGGAGGTCCCAGAGCGAGGATGAGGCCGTGCTTGTTGAAGATCTTGAGTTCGAGATCGACAAAGCAGCTGCACTACTAGCTTCTGCAGTAGAAGTCGACCCAGAGGTATCTACTATTGCTATCGACGAGTCTAAGAAAGAAATGGCAGATGACAAGCCCCTTCCGTTGATCCAGCCTGCTCGTGCTTCAAGACGGTAAGGATGAAAGCACGAGTTTGGTCTGTCGACTATACCAGAAGCAGCCACTGCGACTGATGCTGCTAGTGACGCCTTCGCGCCCGAGGCTCAATCAAAGAAAAGGCAGGCAACGCTAGCCGAACTAATGGTCAGCAAGAAGAGGAGGGAGGATCCTAAAGACAAAGGCAAGGCGGCCATGGATCCACCGGCTCGGCAGGTGACTGTCCGAGAGCCAACCACTGAAGCTCAACAACTCGAGGTTACTCAACCAACGGTGAGCGTGATTGCTCCTTCGTCAGCTCCACCTCCGCCTCAGGGGAGCATAATGGCCGAGGGCGTGGCCCGGATCTAGAGCCCTTCAGAAATAAGGTTGGCACGCGGCCACTGATATACGCCGATGTGGTCATAGAGAACTTGTAGACGGCCACTGTCAGGAGCCAAGGGGTTAGTCTCCCTGCGGATGAGCGTATGGCTAAAAAGGCAGCCAAGTCGACACTGGAAAGCCACCACGCGATGGCGATTGCAATGGTAAACTTCTCTTTTGTTTTGCTCATTTCTTTTTTTCTTATCTTGTTACACCACGGATATTTATTCTTACTTCTCTTGTCAAATAAACATGACGTTCTTAGAGATGTCGGATCGTTGCGATCATCTTGAAAATGCCGCTGAGCACTACAAAGCTCAGGTGGTGATGGCGGAGGCAAAGGCGACAGCAGAGAAGGCGACCATGCTCAAGGAGGTCGAAGAGGCTTGAGATCAAGCAGAGCAAGCCAAGGCTGAGGCTGAAAAAGCAAGGCCGAGGCCAAAAAAAATGCAGAGTTGACTCAACTCACTAAAGGAAGCAGCGCAAAGAGTCTCGAAAAGGAGCCCGGATGGCCGTGGAGACAAACAATGGGCTTCTGGCGGACACTGAAATGGCTAAGGTCCGTATTGCCGAGCTGGAAGGCACGACCAAAGACTTAAGCAGACAAGTCGAGGACGAGAAGCACGAGCGAGAGGCTATGAAGGTGAGGCTTCAACCATACTACCAGGACGAGGTTGAAAAGATGATCCGGGCCGAGTAAGAGGAGATGGAGAAGGACTTTGAAGAACAACTTAGGGCTCTCCGAGACTCAGGATGTCTGACGAGGAATCCATCTCCACCACGGGACATGGCTACTCAGCTTGTCCGAGCTTTTGAGAACATTATCATCCTCAAGGAAGAGGAGGAGGCTTCCCGTGATGGGGCTCAAACCGTAAATAATCTCTCTCTTCCTCAAGAGCTTGTGCCACAATAACCCGAGCCTCCCGTCGAGCATGCTAAGCCCGTCGAGCCTGCTCCAGAACTTGAATAGTTTCTTGTGGCACATCCATTTTGTCTGCTGCGTGAAAATTCCTGCAAATGAGTAAGATCTACTCTCGCAGCAAACTTGATTGTCGTGTCCGTCTTCTAATGTAATGAGCGTACCCAGCTCGGATGGCCTTTGTAATTTTTTCTTCTTTTTTTCTCTTGTAATCGTCTCGTCCTTCTTTTGGACGCTTATGAATAGAAATATTTTGCATTTCTTCTTTCTTGTATCGATGTTTTCCTCCAAGTGTTTAGAGCACGTGAATATTCATAGAATAAGAAAGCATTATTAGATCAGTAACTTTTCTAAAAAATTAATCAACTTTTATGTCTAAGGCTGTAGAGTACAGAATTACTACGAGATGACAGTAAATGAACACGAAAGCATACTAATATAAAACATCATAAATGTAATCAGACAAATGAAATTTCATAGGTTGAACCTTAGGTTCCTCGTTACGGGGACACTTTGCTCAGATGACATTTCATTAGTGTAAGTCATCCCTACCCCATGGTGGGTACATTTGCTTAGATGATAATTCATTTGATTGAGTCATACGTGTCCTATGGTGAGTACCATGCTCATATGGTAAATCATTTGACATTTCATTCAAGGCATTCCATTAGATAATTCATTGATCATTCATCAGACATTGTATTGGACATTTCATTAGATAATTCATTGAACACTTCATAGGACGGAAGGTCCGTCCTTGAGGACGATTACATGGTAGTGTACATTTCTTTCTATTGAAAAAATTGCCTCAGATTCATTATATTCCAAGACTTTTGTATGATCCTACCATTTAGGTCTTTGAGATAGCACACTACAGGGCTCCCAAGTCGATCCACGATATAAGGTCCTTCCTAAGTTGGTCCGAACTTCCCACTATTGACTTCTCGCGTGCTCTGAAAGATCCAACGTAGAACATAGTCTCCTATGTGGAAAGTTCTCTTTCGCGCCTTCTTGTTGTAAGCTTTCTTGAGTTTCTACTGATAGCGCTCTACTTGTATACTTGTTTCTTCTCATCATTCTTCTATTAGATCCAGATGAATAGCCATCAGATCGGGTTATTTGTCATTTACTTCTTCATTCATACTGACCTTCCGTTAAGAACGAATCGTGGGCAACCTTATTTTCGTGGGGATTACAACTTCCATCCCGTAAGCTAAAGAAAACGGAGTTTCATTCGTGGGACTCCGAAGCATAGTTCAATAACTCCACAAGACATTATGAAGCTCAATTGCCCACTTCCCCTTGGACTCACCCAACCTCTTCTTCATTACACTTAGCAAACTCTTGTTGGCTGCCTCGACAAGTCCATTCCCTTGAGGGTAATAAGGAGACGAAAAGATATGCATGATCTTGAGCTCTTTGCAAAACTCTGCAATGACTTTGCCTGTGAACTGCTTCCCGTTGTCAGAAATGATGAACTGAGGGATGCCAAACCTGCAAATGATATACTCCCATAGAAACTTCTTCACTTCTTGCTCACGGATCCTTGCGAGAGGGATGGCCTCAATCCATCGAGTAAAATAATCAGTTGCCACCAAGAGAAAGATCATGTTACCAGGGGCTTTGGGCAGTGGTCCGACGATATCAAGCCCCCATCATGCAAATGGCCAAGGTTGAGAGACGGTATTGAGCTCTTGAACCAGAGCATGGATCATCTTGGCATGACGCTGGCACTGGCTACATCTCAGCTCACATTTCTCAGCATCCGTTTGCATGTAAGGCCAAAAGTAGCCCTGCCCCCATAGCATGGTGAGCTATAGTCCGTCCTCCAGAATGAATCCCACAAATTCCTTCTTGGAGCTCGACCAAGATCCTTTCAACATCAGCAGGATTAACACACTTCAAAAAAGTTCCCTTGAATGACTTATTATAGAGCTCTCCGTGCAAGAGGACATATCGTGGTACCTTGTACTTTATCCATCAAGATTCTCAAGGGTCGATAGGGAGGATACTATCCTTCAAATAAGCTATCAACCCTGTCATCCAGCTTGATACTGTGCTGATGAGACTCTCCTGTCCTGGCTACAGCTTGTAGAATGATGCTCATTATATTCCATGAGGACTGTCTATGGCTCACTGACTTGCAACATAGAAGCAATATAAGCCAATGCATTGGCATTCCTATTATCATCTCGTTTAATATGCTTGATTTCTATGATGTCAAATGCTTCACATAGACCACAGAGGAATGCAACATAACGATGCATTCGGTCATCTCGATATTCATAGACACCATTTATCTGGTTCACAACAAACTGAGAATCACAGAACACTCGCAGCTTCAGAATGCCCAAATCCTTTGCACCTTGGAGGCCGAGTATCAATGCTTCATACTCGGACTCATTATTTGAAGCAGAGAAGCCTAACCTCACCACCATCTCTACTTTGATATTTTCTAGGCTAATGAGCACAGCACTAAGCCCTGCCTCACTCGCATTGGATGAACCATCCACATACAAGTGGCAATTGCTCCATACAGGCATCCCGTCCTCTTTATTACCCTTGCCTTCTACTTCGTCAGGGAGCTCGTGACGATCTTGATCTACTTCTAGTTTGGTATCATCCACAGGAAAATCAAACAAGAAACTTGTCATGGCCTGCCCCTTCTCAGATATTTGTGCTCAATATTGGATATCGAACTCACTTAATGCGAC
Organism: Tetracentron sinense; assembly: GCA_015143295.1. Lineage (NCBI taxonomy): Eukaryota > Viridiplantae > Streptophyta > Magnoliopsida > Trochodendrales > Trochodendraceae > Tetracentron > Tetracentron sinense. The sequence continues at coordinate 5,130,753 of CM026553.1, read as the reverse complement.
AGCCCACTTCGACATTCGTCCCACCAACTCAGGTTTTCCCAACACAATTTTGAGTGGATATGTCGTGATGACGACGATAGAGTGTGCTTGAAAGTAAGGACGTAATTTTTCAGCAGAAAATGCCAGGGCGAGGCATATCATTTCGAACTTGCTATAGTGAGACTCCGCCTTTAGAAAGGTTTTGCTGGTGAAATATATTGGCTTTTCTGTTCCTTCGCAGCTTCGGATCAACACGGAACCAATTGTCTGCTCCAAGACGAAGAGGTAGAAATAAAGCACTTCACCAGGATCACGTACAGATAAAATAGGGGCAAAGCCCAGATACTCATTTAGGGAAGAAAAATCTAAGAGCAATCCTTTGTCCATCGGAAGATAGAATCTTTGCGCAATAACTCAAAGAGGGGGCTTGCATCGATCAGAAGATTTTGAAATTGACCTATTTAGGGCAGTAATCCGTCCTGTTAACTTCTGAATTTCCTTCCTCGTCCTTGGCTCAGGCATGTCGAGAAGAGCACGGATTTGAGCTAGATTAGCCTCAATCCCTCACTAGCTAACCAAATAACCCAAGAATTTGCCCAAGGCACGCCAAATATGCACTTCTCCGAATTCAACTTCAGATTGAAAGCTCAAAGGATAGAAAAAAGCTCAACCAAGTCAGCTGCATGAGTCTTTTGTGTTGGACTCTTCACCGCAATATCATCAATATATACTTCACCATTTTGCCGAGCAATGATCCAAACATTGTTGTCATTAATCACTGGTAAGTGGCACCAGCATTCTTGAGACCAAATGACATCACTCGGTAGCAGAACAACTCACGCTCTGTGATGAATGCAGTCTTCTCTTGATCTTCACCAGCAAGAAAAATCTGATTGTACCCTGAATATCCGTCCATGAAGGACAATATCTCGTGGCCAACAGTAGCATTGATAAGTCTATCAATCCTAGGCAAAGGAAAAGAGTCTTTTGGACAAGCTTTATTAAGATTGATGAAATCAATATAGACTCTTGACCTTCCCACTCTTCTTAGGGACTGCCACAACATTTGCTATCCACTCCGAATATTGGACTTCATAGATGAATCCATTGTAGATGAGCTTGTCAATTTCTTCGTTAAAGGCATCATAGTAAGTAGTAGCAAGTCTTCGTGGCTTCTGCTTGACAGGACAGATAGTGGGATCAACATTCAAGTGATGACAAATGACTTCTGAGCTGATCTCTGTCATGTCTTTGTGCAGCCAAGGAAAGACATCAAGATTCTTCTTCAAAAAGCATAGAAACTCGGCCTCTTCTTCCATCGTCAAGCTTGTCCCTATCAGCAGCATTCGTGGCTCTTCATTCGTCCCCAAGTTTATAGCTTTCGTGGGTTCAACGGATGGTCTTTCAACTACTTCAGCTATTTCTTCTTCGGCACTGTAATTGTTATTTCGAAGTGCTCAGCGTGGTAAAGTAACACTTCTAGGAGGCTAGCTGATCTCCCCTGATCTCCATCGGCCCGTCCTGGGTGGGAAACTTCAGAACTTGATAATAAGATGAGGGGACAGCTCTCATCTCATGCGTCCACCATCAGCCAAGAATGGCGTTGTAAGGGGACAGGGCGTCAAGGATGGCAAACCGTGTCTGCAGCACAATTGGCCCCGCATGGCCTGGTAGGATGACTTCTCCGAAGGGTTGCATTGAACTTCCATTGAACCCGACCAAAGGAATCTGTGATGAGACCAATAAAGATTGATCTAACTTCATTTGAGTGAAGGCCGGGAGATACAGAATGTCCACCGAATTTCCTGAATTGACGAGTACCCTTTTGATGTCATAGTCACCTATCCTCATTTTGAGGACGAGATTATCATAATGAGGCCGGACCACGGTTGTCATGTCGTGGTTGACAAAATTGAGGGCTTGCTCGATGCCCCTTGATGCTGGTTGTACTTGACATACCTCAACCATATGGGATAGCTTCCTGGTCTTTGCATGAAAGTCCTCTTCCAAATCCGCCACTAAAGAACGGGCACGATGAATGACATTGATCGTGCCGGTTGGTGCTCCTCCTCTTCCACCTTCTCTTCTCTAATCTACATTTGGATTCACGAGCCCTTCCGCATGTGGAAAGTTTGAGGGAACTTGACTTTGTGCTTGCCCCGCGGCTGCATCAAGGACCACATGCACCCTCAGATAGCCTTCCCGAATGAGTCGCTCCAAGTACTCTCTTAAGATTCTGCATCGATTGGTCAAATGACCACGACACTTATGGTAATGGCAGTACTCTTGAGCTTGGGGCCCTTCGGTGATGTCGGTGACGGCTCGGGCTGGCCACTCAAAGTAAGAGTCGTTCACCATGGTCTGCATTATCGTCGACGGATTGACTGAAAAATGGACTTGATCAGCCCGACATGGACGCCTCTCCGTCGTCTGATTGCCCCGCTCCCTGGAACCTTGCATTGATCTGGATTGATTTTGAATGGGTTGATAAGGACACCTGTCCAGCCGTCCTTGGTACTGCTGATTATGATTGGACTGAATGGGTCACCGATCCGGCTGTTGCTACTGCTGTTGGTTTTGATTCTAATTCTGATGCACTTCATACGGGCGTCGATCCAACTAATTCTGCTGACTCACATAAACAATTCTCTCCCTTGGTTCATACCGTGGTGATCCCTCATCATCAGAAAAATCATACCTCAGTCTCTTTCCCTACCTCGAGGTGGATGCTTCATCCGCCCACTCCACGGCTTCCACTCCTGCTCCTCTCAATCTAGGTCATGCGATCATCGCGATGTCATCCTCAAACCTCCCAAATTTGGCTACCAGGACCAACATATCATCAAATTTGGTGGGATAGTCGAGAGCGAGAGACTCATACATCTTGGAGTTCTTTGGCAACGTATTCTTGAATGCAGCTATGTTGCTGCTGTTCTCGACCTTGTCAATGTTCGAGACTTAGTTGCTGAACCGCTGAATGAAGTCCCTGAGAGATTCCGAGGGCTTCATTCTCAGGACGAAGAGGGAATCCGCGCCTGCCTTCTTCTCCTTGTTGACAATATAATAATCAATAAAGGGTGACCTTAGTCCTGCCATATTCCTTATTGATCCAGAAGGGAGGTTACGAAACCACCTCGCAGCTGCTCCTGTCAAACTGTTCAGAAAAGCTTTACAGAGGAGGTTATAATCAGGATTGCGAAGAGTCATAGCATGTTTGAAATTGAACAGATGGTCAACAGGATCCGTCCTTCCGTCAAACATGATGAAGTTCAGCATCATGAACTTTGAGGGGGTGTAGGACTGGTTGATCTGATCTGAGAAGGGAGATGTTCCAACATCCAACTTTATTTACCGAGCAAACTAGTCCAGAGTACTTCCACCCATGCCTCTGACATGGGCACTAATCATGGCCTCCACGTTCCTAGGAGTCATCCACGCCCTTTGGTTCCCCGTAATCTATTTGAGCATTCGGCTCTCAGACATCACGAGCCTGTGGCTCCTCATGGGGGTACTGGAAGTCTCGCAGATCATCACGATCATACGGCTCTCGTAGCTCGGCACGAGCATACTGATTCTGTGGTTCAACATTGACATATTTAAGTTCTCGCGGTTCAACACGAGCATACTGAAAAAGATGAGAACGAGGTCTAAATGCATCACGGGGAGGAGAGAGGTACAAACCTTCTATCAAGGTTTCCATGCAACGGTGGGAATGTTTGCCGTGCCCCTAGGCCTCTTGGAGGGGACGGGAAGAGTTGACGTCGTACATCCGGCCTTGGTGAGGGCTCTCTTTGGACATCATGACGCGGAGACTCTGGCCGCCTGGCTCCACCTTGTGGAACATCTTGGTTAGATGGTTGCAAAGCCGGATACCGAGGAGAGTAAGCACCAGCTCTCGGATCCAAGGGGAGCTCGAGCTGGGACTCGAAGATGTCATTTTCGTAAGCATTCAGCCTCTCTTGAAACGTCTGCTAGTTGCTTACTAACCGGTCTAACATCGACTGTTGTTGCTGCAACAGCACAATGATTTGGTTGGCCTGAGACACGTCACATTCAGGAAGAAATTGCCTAGATGCATTTCGTAATGCATCCCTTTTCATCAAGAGCTTGTCTTGACGTTTGTCCAACTTCTAAGACAATTGGTCAAGGGGAATCTGAGCCCTGTCTGACATGATAAACAAAGTGTATGAAAGGTGAAGAGGTCGTTTATGAGTTTCCCACAGATGGCGCCAATTTTTGTGATGGAATTTCTTGGATTGTCCACCTGTCACTTGTTCCTTAAATTCAGGTTGACTGGTAGAAGGAAGAAGGTAGGTTCACAACTCGACTTTGTTTATGCGGGTGGGGGCTCCTCCTGTCAAAGTCCTCCAACGATCAAGTCAATATACATTGAAGATGAGGTGCAAATAACTAGCTTTGAGAGATAGAGTGTTAAGGACTTTGAACTTTCAAGTGTGATCTGCTCAATGACAGGGGGTTCAAATGGTCGAGATTCAGTAGTCTCTTTAGTAGATTTTCAATAGTCTCTTTTGTAGATTTTCAGTAGTCCTTACCTTATGGGAGGTCTAGGGTATTTATAGGCTTAAATTCGGATGCCTCATCATGCCTATTTATGTTCATGTATGGTCATACAACTTGCTTTATGATCATTACCAAATATGTGTCTTCATGCATACGTGTCACACGTGTGAGCCTACTATTTCTAAGATCGGTCTTGGGTTGAAAGTAAACTGAGATGACCAGCATTAAATGCTAAGACAGTGCTTTTCACCTAACAACAAAGTAAATAGATCGCCTCTTGATTATTTCGTCCTACAAGGCGGTTCTGTCCTCAATGTGAGTATGGGCTCGTCCTTATCATGACCACGATGCTTTGAAATCATCATTTAGACAACGATATCTAAAATCGTCCTTCAGACGATAATACGATAATATCTGACATCGTTCTAGAGACGAAGATATCTATAATCGTCCTTTAGACGACGATATTTGGCATCGTCCAGGGAAGCACGGGCTCCTACCATAAATGGAGTACGAAAGCCTCATTCATCCTTTACGGGGATAAAGATTCTATTCGCCCTTGCAACACTTGCTTAATTATGAATTTTATCTATTACAACATTCTGCCCAACCAAGTTCCATGCATATTTTAAAGTAAAATTACACAAACTAGACCACGTTGTTTAATCTCTTCTTGCAGAGTCTCTTCAATGTTGCATCCAATTTCTTCAAAGTTCCATTCTCCATTTGCCGAAACCACTTCACTGAGCATGGGATAACGAAACGACAATTCCTCTATTTGATTAATCAATGACCCATCTTTAAACTAATTGCTTAACCAAAATTCGTGGATTCACCATTTCCACCTAGCCATTTAACCCCAAGAATTACCTGTTGAATAGCTTGAGAGATCTCCTTCCAAAGTCTAGAAGAACCTGCCCGAGGAGTTTGCCAAATATCATCTCTCATGTACTTTGATTTCATAAACAATCTCCATATACAATTAGATCTTATCAATTTGTAAGCTTGCTTCATTATGAATGCTTTCACAGTTTCAATGAAGAATCTAATTTATAACTCTCCTTCAAAAGGCTGAATAATTCTAGAAAGGTTGACTAACAAAGTTTAGGGCACAAGTTTAATAGGTTAGTAAATTATTAGGATTTGCTAGTGTAGAGTTTTGTCATTGAGATTGAGATTTGTTTAAAAACATATAAATAGGGTGGCTTATCCAGCCCTAATGGAGGGTAACGGAGGGTGTCCCAACCCTGACAAGGAAGGACTAGTCCCTTTGGATGCACGCAATCACCAGTAAACCCATGCCGGTTGAATTACATGGTTTACAGACATGCACGCACATGCAAGGGGATGAGGAGAGCATTTCACGACATCGAACATTTGATGGGATCCTCTATGGCCTAATATGTCCCATAATGGTAATTCCACTTACCCTTACTGCCTATCAAAAAGGGGGCCCCCACTCAAACATAACCATCCAAAGAACCATTTGTCTGTGGTTGTCAAATGTTTAACTAGTGGAATCACTAATCATCCGAACAATGCAATTTTGGATGCTTGTGGCGAATTGGTGGGCCCATGAATTAGATGATGATCCACTGTATAGGTGATTTATATTTTGTAGAAACTTAAGGCTTTAACCCTCATTTTAAAATTGATCTTTTAAACAACCAGCCCACCCTCCCCACTTTGCATTTTTTTTTTTTTTATCTGATGCTTTTAGAGGTAAAAAATTATACCAAAATTAGAAGAAAACACTCCATATGCAAATGCACTATACAGATTTTCATTAACAATTTTTCTTATCTAAATTTTCCTTTAATGTTTTGAAATTTAAATTCAAAACTAATAATTTGAATTTAGGCAAAATAATTCAACTAAGTGTCCAAGGAAACAAGAAGACCCATTGAGGACTCAAATGGCTATGAATTAGAGAATGGGAGAGGGTTTTTACATGACAAATTAGAGCAACAGGATCGAGCTTGCAGGGCCGGAAAATCTCATCTGAGAACAACCTTCAACTTGCTCTGCACCTGTTCTCTTACATTCCACTGCACCCACGATTATAAATGTACTAGGGTTATCATATATACCATCACCAAAGAAGCATTTTTAACTCAAAATTCTTTTTCAAATACCTGCAACTGGTTTATCTCCTCATCTGTAAGTGAACGTTCCATCGACCGATATGCAATCCTATAACAGTGACTGGTCATTCCTTTCTTGTTGGTGAAATTGTCGATCAATTGCACCTAGCAGTAACAGTAGACTATAATTTAGACCATGTAGAGACCCGAAATTTAATTTCTTGGTATTCGTATCAATTATTTTAATATTCTTGGTTGTCATGATTAATTTATTACATAAGTTTAAAAATTGGAACAATTAAAGTAGCATGAGGGTGTTTTATAAATTAATCAAGTGAAAAATAGACGAAATCTCCTTTATCATAAGAGGGGCATTTTGGTCATTTTGTGCAATCCAAAATTTATGAAAATTTTAATGTAGATTCTTTATGACCTAAAGTAGCTATGGTTCAAATTTCAGGTTAATCCGATAAGAATTGAGCTCTATAGAATTATTCAAAGTGCAGTGGCAAAACTGTAAATACGATGAACAGTAACCGCGTGAACAGTACCGCGTGAACAGTAACCGTGAATAGTGTTTTAGCAGTTCTTATCACTTTCTAACTCTGGTATTGCCTATATAAAGACCCTAACTCATGAATTTTAGGTATTTCATCATTCTAAAACTTATTAGAGAGAAAAATAGAAGAAAAAAACCTATGAGTTCTCATTAAAGAGAGTGAGAGAAAAGGGTTTTGGAGAGATTCAAGAGGAGAAATCAAAGGTGTTGCAAGGAAAAAAAAAGTACAAAAAGACTTAGATCCATCCCATTCGCAAACGTTTGATCGTAGGGAAGCGATCGTGAGAGGTAAATACGACTTCCTTCCTCTCAATATAGGGATTATTGATACAAATATGATGAAGAAATAGATTTAAAGTAAGAACGACAATAGTAAATATGTTTTTATTGTTTTAAACTATGATGAAAATTATATATGAGGATTTTATGATGTTTATACTCAGATTTTCTCATGGAAAATTATATATGATGATTTTACGATGTTTATACCCAGATTTTTTTTATGGAAAATATATATGATGATTTTTGTAATGTTCTAAATCAGGATTTTCCCTTGAAAAATCTATAGAGGATGTTAGAAAATTTTAGATCTTGGTTATCTGATGGATAATATATATATACGATGAATAGAGAACATTTTAGATGGTGATTTCCTTGTGATAATTATTTGAAAAAGATGTTTATGATTTTTTTTATTCTATATCAACAAGGGGAATGGGATTGATTTTGTGGTGTATGAATGATGAGAATGGAGGAAGTGGATGATGTTCAGAATTGATGAAATTATAATAAGTTTATTTGAGATCATTATGTGTTGTGAAAACTAAGGCCCTGTGAGACTTATTTGATTATAGATGCGTATTAAAAATTTAAACGCGGTAAATAAAATTATTCTTTATTTTATTTGACAAATTATGCTTTATATTGATCACTTAGGAGAACCCTTGCATGTTTAAATCTATGCATGATTTACAAGTATTTTATTTCATTCACACGGATTCACGAAATCTATACATGATTTACAAGTATTTTATTTCATTCACACGGATTCACGAAATCTATACATGAACAAGCATAAAAATAAACAAGATGACAAGTAATATGCAAGTACACAAGGACACAAGCATTATGCATGATTGAGTTTTGCAGTGACCGAGTACCCACAGGCCTATGATCAAGGCAAAACCAGCCGTATGCACCGGCGAATGTGTAGACATGCCGTATACACCGGATAATGTGTAGACAAGCCGTGTACACCGGATAATATGTATATTGTGTGGTACCTCGGAAAGTAGGGTATATGTTAGCCTCTACCCGATATATGGGGTAGAGTTATTTTAAGTTATTGCAATTGCATGTTGTTGAATAAATTCATGAACAAAAATAGGCAAGATAAATAAGAGAAATAAGCATGAATAATCAGGTGTAAGAATCAAATTTAATTATGCTTCCGCACTTTGAAATATTGTGAGTTCACTTGTGATGTTGAATCTTAAAATATATTGTTATCAAATCTCGTATATTGTTAGGCAGGATTTTGTATATACGCTGGGTAACTTGTTACTCAGCCGATGACTGTTGTTGTCGGCAGGTGCTAGATTTGATATTTGTGCCCCAGGACCTTGGGAAGAGGAAGAATACGAGGAAGAGCAGGAAGAGCCAGCAGGTGACTATCCTGATGGAGAATGGAACTTGGATTGCTGGCCATACACAGGACAGATCACTAGTATATTTGGATTTTGAATTTTAGAATTGTAATAGACAAATTATGGATTTATAGTTAGTTTGAGTTTATGACTGGAGATTCATAGAGGTTGATTTTAAATTGATTATGAGGTCTTAGTATTTATTTCAGATATTGGACTTGATTGCATTTATTAAAAAAAAAAAAAAATTTAGGTCCATGTTTTTAGAATTGCCTTAAATGCTTATGATAAGAAGTTATGGAATTAATGATTAAGTCACGTGCCAAAGTCTCACATTAAGTTAGGTGGGATTTTGGGGCGCGACAGACCAACTCTGAAATAAAAGCAAGCCCTTCACTTTGACTAGTAAAGGGTTCATTCCATCAGACTTTCTGGTTAGGTCTAGAGAGATTAATCTTACAAAGAGCATGCCAGTAAGAAAGATAACATTGACATTAGTAAAATCTCTATATAAGGAAGGAGTAAAAAATAGTGTTAAGACCTCGGATAGAATCTCTAAGGGCACTACTAATTAATGTTTCTAAATCAGGGTTGGATCGAAAGCATTGTTACCAAGTATTTCTGACTCATAACCATAAAACATATATTAATCGGATCCTACAACCACATTCAAGAATCAAATTCAAAATAAAACATACCTGTGCTTCAAGTTTTTTTTAATTATTATTTATATATATATATATATATATCAAAGTGGAACAATACAGTACAGAAAAAGGTTCACAAAGATAATTAACCAAACCGAATATATGTTACACAATAGATGCAAAGAAAAAGAGCAGAACAGTAACCATTTTATCTAAGGCAAATAAAAAATTAGTGAACCACTCCACATCGAAGTCTTTTCTAATGGCAAACCATAATCAAAGGAGCTGCCTCAGGAAGTGTCAACCCTCTCCTCAGAAACAGCTGAGCCCTCAAAGAACACCCTTATATTCCTTTCTGATCAAATAGCCCACCCGATAGCCCCCAGTAACAGCCCATAAAATTGAAGGAGTCTCAACCTGAATCGATAATCAACCCGATAAGGAATCCCGCAAGGACCAAGGAAGATCCACAAGATCCCCAATCGGTAGAGGAACTTACTCCAAATAGCATAGGCAAAGGGACAATACAACAATAGGTGGTGCATTGATTCCTCACTTTGGCGCATAAAGCAACGGTTTGCTAACCTCCACTCTCTATTTTTCAAATGATCGCATGAAAGTAGTATCTTATTCAAAGAAAAAAGCTACCTTCAATGGAATATCTGCATTCCACACAGCGCGATAAGGAAAAGGCAAACGAGGGATGACCCTCAAGTATTGGAAAAAGGATCTCACTAAGAAGCAACCATTGGTCTCCCTAAACCATATTTGAACATCTTCCCGCTGATTGAATCTAGTTGACTCACTCCCAATCATTAAGGTTGTGTCTATACCTAGGAAACCACACAAAAGATTTACCAACCTCCTCAAAGCAAGAGACCAACATCTGACCCCCTATCCAAAGATAATGACCAAAGATTCCCAAAATCTACTCTAAGAGAGCTCTCCCCACATCAAATATCTTCCCAAAAACAAATCTTTGATCCACACCCTATCCTAAACTTGACATTTTCAGAGAATTCTATACGAGTTCAAGATGGCTTTCCATATACCCACACCATAGGATCGTCTCCCTATCTTTGACTCGCATTTTTTCCCGGATTTAGCAACTATAACCTTCCTCCACAAGCTCTCATTTTCCTCACCAAAGTGCCACAACCATTTCCCTAAAAGAGTCTTATTGAATTGTGGCATATATTTAGGCCCCCATCAACCTTCAGGCGGGAGACCGAACTCCAATAAACCAAATGATATTTTCCTACCACCACCCTCTCATTCCATAAGAACTTTTTTGTTTTTTTTTGCACACCTCCCAATGGGAGAGGGGGGTTTGGCAGACCCCTATCAGTTTATTATTAAAAAAGGAATTCCATAAGAACTTCATTTGCATCATTTCCAACTTATATGCAATGGACTTCGGACGGTAAGGAGACTGTAAGCACCCAATTTATACACCCCCTTCCTAATCATGGTTAATCATCTTAACCATGGTCAATACCCCCTAACCCTAGGCAAACCCTAGGTCAAAACCTAAGCAAACCCTAGGTAAAGCATAGTCAAGCCTTAGTCAAACCCTGGGTCAAAACCTAAGCAAACCCTAGGCCAAACCCTAGTCAAACCCTAGGCCTAACCCTAGGTCAAAACCTAAGCAAACCCTAGGCCTAACCCAAGGTAAACCATAGTCAAGCCTTAGTCAAAATCTAAGCAAACCCTAGGCCTAACCATAGGTAAACCATAGTCAAGCCTTAGTAAAACCCTAGGCCTAACCCTAGGACAAACCCTGGGTAAACCTAGGTCTAACCCTAGGTAAACCCTAGGTCTAACCCTAGGCCTAACCCTAGGTTCACCCAAGGCCCATTTCTAGGCCCAGGGACCCAAAACCCGAAGCCAAACCATCCTGTGAGCCCAAACATGGGCCCACAAGCCTTGAGGAGCATTGCTGTGGGGCCCACTTTGCCTTTTTTGAAAAAATCAAGAATGGCGGTAATAACTTTACCGCCATTTCTTATTTTGGAAAAATGCACAGTGTCTCAGACCAATTGCGTGAGGGTTGGGCCTATTTTAGCAAAAAACAGGAAATAGCGGTAGAGTTTCTACCGCCATTCTGTTTAGGTTAAAACAGGAATGGCAGTAGAAACTCTACCACCATTCCTGATTTTTGGTTCAAAATGAAGCTGGCACCCCCTGCACCACCTCAGCTCCGCCCCCACAGTGTCCAACACCTTCGTTTTAAACCCTAAACTACCCTAGGTCCCCTCCAACCCTATAAACCCCCCCCCCCCCCCCCCCACTCCAAGCTTTAGAGCCATTCAAAAAATACCCAAGGTAAAGCCCTGTTAGATTTTGGCCAACCCAATCCCAGAACCCTTAACCTCTATTCACACCTCAGGAGGATACCTCAGATCATCCAGAGGGTTTCCCAGGCCTATCCCAGCCTTGCACCACCGTCGGGCACCAGCTCCTTCTCCACCGTGGGAGCTAACCGAGTAGGGTAGGATCTCCTACCCCTTTACTTTCTGTCTAAAGCACTATAAGACCCCTGGTCCTACTCCAGGGGTCCTTTATTTCCTTTTCTTTCTTGTTCATTACTGCATACCCAAGGATAGGGGCCCCCTTGCCTCTTCATAGGCATGGGGGACCCCCTAGAGGGTTGTAGACTCGGACACAAGGCCCCCCATCATGCATGGCACCTCCCCTTGCTTTCTGGAGGACCCTCAATCCATCAGGGATCCCCTGGAACAGCCCTGGTCCAAGCCCAGGAGGGAAAAAGTGAGTTTTTGGAAAATGCCAGGAATGGCGATAATCTCAGTACCGCCATTCCTGGACTTCCTATTATAGTAGCTTTTGCACCCTATTTGGGTGGGCCCTGGTCCATTCCAGGGCCCAAGTGTGGTCCCTAAGACTCTCCCCTATCTACCCTGGTCCTTCCAAGCCAACCCCCACTGCTTAACCATGGTTAAAAAACCCATCTTTTAGAAACTGTCTGGAATGGCGTTAGATATTCTACCGCCATTCTGAGTTTTCTATTACAGTTTAATGGTGCCCACTGTGGGCCCATTTTAAACTTATTCCAGGGCCCACCAAAGGCCCAGGACATCTTGGGAACACCTCCTATCCAACCCTGAGGGTCCATGACCCTTGAGGTTCACCCCTGACCTCACCTAGACTTGTAAAATCCATCCATAGAAAACCTGAGAATGGCAGTAGACAGTCTACCGCCATTCCCAAACTGTGTAAGTTTGGAAATGGCGGTAAACAGTTTACTGTCATTCCCAGTTTTTCTGTATTTTGGACTTTGCAGTTTGCACAGGGCCCAGACCAGGAATGATGCCATTCTAGGCCCTGCCATACCATATGGGCCCACCCTAACCAAACCAAGACCTTTAACTGGGGTTAACTCAACCCCAATCAACTTTTAATTATGGTTAAACCCTCTTAACCCTTATAAAAACCTGGAAAAATATCAAAAATATTCAAAAAATGCAAAGAGACCAAAAACATTGACTTTGGACTCCTTTATCATGGTTAGCCACCCTAACCATGGTTAACTTTCCCTTTTAAGCCCGGTTAGCAACCCTAACTTATGGTTAAACCTCTTTTTGGCCTACCAGGCCTACTCTCTTAACCTATCGGGCTTACCCTTGGCCTACCGGGCCCAACCTTACTTCCATCAACCATGGTTAGCAATCCTAATCGTAGTTAGCTTATCTTTTAACCCCGGTTAACAACCTTAACCTTGGTTAAATCCAACCTTGGCCTACCGGGCCTAAACTCTAGTCTACTAGACTAAAACCCTAGTCTACCGGGCTAACCTTTGGCCTACCAGACCCAAACCATGCACTTGACCAACCCGATCAAATAAACCCTAGCCTCCGGGCTAGACCTTTAGCCACCCCGATGGACACACATACACCCCTTAGCCTTGGCACGGGCTCATGTACCAGAACTACGCTCGGTCTGATCTCACCCTTGTGAGTACGTAGGCTACCCAACCCGGGTTTGACCCTAGTTAGCTTTCTCTTTCTTGGGTTAGTATTATTCTAAACACTTAGGCATTTGAACATAATTTGATTTAATTTGGCTTACATCTAGAAAGTAGGAAACCCATGTAAAATGGGGATCCTATGGGGCCTAACACCTTCCCCGGGACTTAACCGAACCTCTTACCTAAAAATTCCACGTAGACTAAGACCTTATCCACAACCCGGGGACTTATCTCTTCTGAATTAATAGGTGGCGACTCTCAACAATTACCTTGCGTGAGGCAAAGTAAAATCCCGTGCTCACAAAGACAATGTAGGTCTGATGAATATTAACGTACTCTTTAATAATGTGAGCCTTCCACCTTTAATTAGATATGGGGTCATCCACCCTGCTAACTTCGAGAAATTATCAACTGTTTCCAAGCAGATTTAGATATATATCCAACCTCAAGAGGCAAACCCAAATCCTATAAATTGGAATCATTTATGAATGAGAAACAACTATTGATCAATCCATTAACTCCAATCATTCACTACAAGCTGAAATTCTCAAATCCTTAGTGAAAAACCTAGAATCCCCAAATTTTTGTTCTTGAGCTATTCAACTCCAACCTTTGGGAGATTTTCATAAAGCTTCAAAAAGATCTTTTTCAGCTCATCTAAGGGGCAAATTTTGATATTGTAATCTGTTCATACACTTTGTATTGAAAAATCAAGAATCGTGGATTCATGTGATTGAAGTAGGAAGCTTCAGGAAAAGTCAAGAGAGGATTGTTCTCTTGCAAGAAAAGGTTTAATCTTCACCTGTAAGCATAGTTACCAAGTACGGGTACAGGAAAAATACGACAATGATCCGTTCAGGGAGTATGGGTGTTAAGCGGCAAAAACACGGTAAAAGTACAGGAAAATTTAAAAAATAATTAATAATTATAAATAAATAGAATTTATAATACCAACAACTAATAATCATTTAAGATCATCATTCAACAAAGATTTTCCATTATATAATTCCCAAATAGTACAATATAATCATTCACCAATCACTATTCAAAAAAATTACAGTATGATCACCATTTAAGTCCAAAATAGAATGTAATCTTTCTATCATTCACAAAAACATTACAACCATGTACAATTCTTCAACATTAACAGTAGAATAGTCCGGAAAAGTTTCCAATGTAGTTGGAATCGGATTACTCAACCGCTCAAAATAAGTATCATCATCTTCACTATCTGCCTCCTTTTCTTTTTCTTCACCACTAGAGGCTTTGTCCTCTATTGCTAAGCCACTTTGCTTTTCACTATCTAACTCTGGGAAAGCCAAGATTTTTTTAAGATCAATTGGAGTCGAATCTTTATCTTCCTTAATTGTTGCAGTCTTCATGAAATGCAAATTCATTCGAACAAAGATCAAATCTTGCAATTTTTTTGGCTCTAACCTATTCCTCTTTTTGGTGTGAGCAGCATCAAATGCACTCCAATTCCTTTCGCATGTAGAAGCACTGCATGGTTGACTTTGTAATTTTATAGCCAACTTCTGAAAGAGTGGAACATCACAGCCCCACATCTCCCACCAACATCCTAAGAAAAAATGTGAACATATAATAAATCAATTTTGTTAAATACACATTTAAAGAACTTATCAAAATTTAAAATATTAAAATTTTATTTATTTTACTTACTTGGATGTGATATCTGAAGGTTTGCAATTGTCATTCAGGTAAAAATTGTATTGGACTTGCGTTGGTAAAGAAAGATTTCTTTTGCAAAAGTACTCTTATCATTCTCATTGGATATCATCTTGTCCATCACAGTCTCTAGTCCAACTTTTACCTTATCCATCTTCACAAGACTGGCATAATATAATTGAGGATTGAGAAACGCGGCAAAAGCATGTAAAGGTGAATGTAAGTTATTATTCCACCTATTATCAATGATAGTCCAAATAGGTAGGTATTTCTCAATCACATCTTTAAAAAATGTCTTGATAGCTTCTTTGGCCCTATCCATTCCCTCATAAAGGTATCCTATGGTGGATCCAACACCACCAACCATCCTTAACACTTTTATTAGAGGCTCAATTGTCTGAATAATCTCATTCTCATGCTTCCAAAATTGAGTCCCCTGTATTGTGCTAGTAATCATCACTCCTTCCTCTGTCTTACTTTGAGGCAGGGCTCTTCATTCAGCAGAAGCAATTAACAACCTCAAAGCATTTTCTTCTTTCAAAACAGATTGCAAACAAAGAAACTCTGTTGCAAATCTAGTTGCATCGGGTCATTTAAGATCTTTTCCTCCAGTATGTTCTCATCAAATCCAACACATATTGGAACCTATACATAAACTTTGTTATTGTTCTCGTACTCTCCAAGATTGGCTTAAGATGTGAGAGTTGATCAATATCCTCCAGGATGAGATCAAGACAATGCAATGCACATTGTGTCTTGAAGATGTTCGGAAATCTCTCTTCAATAATGACACCGGCTACCGTGTAATTGGAGGCATTATCAGATATAAATTGAATTACATTCTTTGCCCCGATTTTTTCAATTCCAAATGTAATAAAATCGGCAATGTATCTTCCATCTTTCCTATAGTTCACTGTACATTCACTTTTCAGAAAAATTGTCCCTTTAAGGCAAGCCACAAGCAAATTATGTTGGGCCTCTTCCTCCCATCAGTCCAACAATCAAACATCACCGTGCACCCTGAAATCTTCCACCCTTCCTTTATCTCTTCAATGTACTCTTTTGTGCAATCTTTTATATTCTTCAACAAACTTGTCCTAGCTATTTGATACCCAGGCCTATGGTTAGCAACACATGTGATGGCTTCTTTGAATGACACCGACCTTAACAGATTGAATGACAAATTGTTGTCAATCATTGTCGTCACCATTTTAATGTCTGTTATCTCTTTCTTCTTCTTTACTAGAGTCGTAATCTTTGGTTGACAGTAGTTTTGCTTGTGCCCCCACTCCCCATCCCAAAAATATTAGCATGGTCTACCACTCCCATAGGATTACAAGCAGTTGTGCTTGATGATCCTTCAGTAAGCTTTTGCTTCTTCATCTCAGCCTCTCCCATTACCATTTTAGCACTTGCAAAAACAGCCTCAGGTACATTAGGACACGGCTTTACATCCCTATTTGGCATCTTAGTCAAATGATACTTCGCCCTTGTAATTGTACCGGAAATAATATCCCCACAAAACTTGCATTTCATTCTTTTATCGAATATTTCAACCATATACTCCCAAAATGTATCCATCGGCCTCACCATCTTTGTAAGAATCAATACCCTATATATAAAAAGATTACATAAATGATAAAAGTCAATAATATCTTTATAAAACTTAATACATATCATAGGGAACCTATGCAAATTGCAAACATGGTAGTAATTTAATTCAATGCAGAAATATTTCATAACAGTAAAAAGGTTGGCATAGTAAATTACTAATTAGAAATTTGGTATAGTAATCTGAATTCTGAACTAACATTCCCACATAAATTTTTGTAACACTAAAAAGGTTGGCAAGTAAATTAGCAATCAGTATTTGGTATAGTAATCTGAGATTCTGAATAAACCTCTTGATGTTCAATGTTTTTGCAGGAGTGGAATAGCCGAACAAGGGAGGTGTGATGCGTGTGGTTCTGTTTGCACTTTGCAGCCTTGCAGTGGATTGATACAACTCTAACTCCCCCTATTTAAAAAGAATATTCATTTAAGAAAAATTAATAGAAACTAAATTGTGGAAACAACCAAAGAGTTTAAAGGAGTGGAACAGCCGAACAAATCAGTGTAGTCAAGGCGTCGCCTAGGCGATTTTTTAATTTTATTTTTTGCTTTTAAAAAATCCAAAATTTCTCAATAAATAAATAAAAAATATAAAACATGTAATGAAGTAGTAATAAGATTCTAATATTATACATGGACAATGACACGAATTTGGGTATTTTGCCTAGATTTTGAAGTATTTAATACTCCACTATGTTAACATGTCTTTGGTTATGTGATGAATGATTGTAATAGACTTTTTATTTTATGTTTTTGTGGAATGTGGGTGTGAAGTTTTGGTCTTTTGGATGTTATATATATACGTGATATATATATATTAAATTTATCGCCTAGGCCACGCCTAGGCGTCGCCTAAGCAACGCCTCGCCTAGTCGGGGCTAATCGCCTAGACGCCTTGACTACACTGGAATAAATCCAACAGTGGAGCCGTGGAAAGAGAGAGAGAAGGATTTGAACCGTGGAGACAGAGAGAGAAGGGTTGGAGCCATGGAGAGAGAGAGGAGCCGTAGAGAAATAGGAGAGTCGTGGGGCGTGGACTGTGGAGAGAGAGAGAGGGTTTAATAACATACCAGATTCAGTCTTCACAGAAGCCCACTTCTTCCTCCTCTTCTTCTTCTTCTTCTTTTTCTGTTCTTCCTCTTCGTGATCGATGCCTTAGAATGAGACAAACTGAACGAATAAGAAAGGAAAGGGGGTTTTAAAACAAAAATTTGTGAAATTACAAATTAGCCCTCCAATTAATTACATGCGTATAACACGGTTATTATACGTGTTTAACACGGGATGCGCGTATTATATGCGTATAATACAGAAGTATGCATATAATACGAGGTTCGGCAAAAACATGTCGTTTAATACGACATACCCCTCCAAACGTATTATACACGTATAATACGCGTTTTTGGCAACTATGCCCATAAGAAGATTGTAAGGGTTTGATCTTCACCCGGAAGAAGATCATGCAACAGTGTATCGTGGTGAATCCTTGAGCAGGAAAGCTTAAGGCGGGGACGTAGGTGGGAGTGCCGAACCTCGAAAATAATTCATTTTGTTTGCTCTCTCTTACTCTTATCCTTTCTTTATTATTGCATTAATTTAAAATTGGTAGTTTCCATTCCCTTGATTAATTAGTTTAATTTAAATTCTATGAAAATGGATTAAGAAGAAATTTAAATTTGCCAAGACCCTATTCACCCCCCGCCCCCTCTCTAGGGTCGAATACTTGGACAACAGACTCACTCCAGTTACAGAGACCTCACTAATACCACCGGCGCCACTATGCCCAACCTAATTGTGTCTTGCTCTACTCGCAAGGTATTAAACTTCGGTCGCTAAGGAAGTTGACTCAATTCGAGGAAGTTTAAGGAAGTGTAAGGAAATTCTGTAAAAATTAAAGAAGTCTAGGAAACATTAGAATTTGAAGATGAAACTTTAAGTATTCAATATTTAAGCATAAATGCACATCTAGAATTCATTATATTACTGGATGCAAGCATGTAAAGTATGAAATGTGAGAATCATATTAAGTGACATGCGTTGTCTACTTGTTTTGCTGTAATTTCTTCTTGATATTTCTGTATATTGTTAATTTTTTTTAATTACATTATAATTTCTTTATTAAGTGTAGGGAATATATAAGGTCATTTTATTCTCTCTTTTCTTTTAATGATTATTAATGTTAATTGTTTTAGAAATCTGAAAAACTTATGAATGCACATTAAAGTTGATAAATAATTGAAATGTAATTTAGTTTCTAACCTATTTTTATTTGTAATTGATGAGCTCAATGTTTTTATAGGACTGAATCAGTATGGGAAGATGAGGAGATGGTTAAATTATCGGAGACCCTACATCAAGAAAAAGAGAAAATGACTCTATTTTATTTGACTATGAAGTGAATGTAATTATGCAAAAGAAAAAGTTAATGTAATTTTATTTAAATGTGTTGGCCCCCTATTCAAGTTTTTAATATTTTTATTTTTTATGTAAAAAAACAGGACCTCTAGGTCTATTGAGTGTTGTTTAGGTGATTACAAGTTTAATGTAAACAAGCAAGACTTCTATGCCAAAATACAAATTATAAAGGTTTTTTTTTTCTATCTATATTTTTTTATCTACATGAATCATGACCATGGAAATGAGAGAGAGATAGAGAGAACTATGAATAGCATTACCAATGGCCTCCACTGTCTTAACTATGAAATAAGGGGAAATAGTACAATACATCACATTAAAATTAATATTCGGTACAACTCATGATTTATAACCACATTGAGCTTCAATGTGGCTCAAAATCATCGTCTCTATCGGTACGAGGAGGTTGATGAAGTTGTTGGTCTAGGTAATGACAGTATTGAGCCCACGACATATAATTGTTATAATAGCTGGTATAATCTCGAATATACTACTCATACTGTCGGGCATCAATACTAACAAGTCTTCCTAGTTGTGGGTAGTTAGGGTATTGTTCTATTGTTGTGATGATGTATGGTTGTCCCTGTCCATACCCCAAATCCTGACTACTAGTAGTTCCATATATATGAGACCCATAACCATAGTCATATGATCTCATACTAGATCCAGGGTAACCATAACCCATGTTGCCCAATCCAGATGATTGTGATTGTGCTTCTTGGGTCCCATAATTGCTATCAGTATATCCATACCCATACAAAGCACTAGAACTAGTATCACGCCTCCCAGATCCAATGCTCAAACTATCCATAGTAGCAGTCATAGGACCGACATCAGTGTTTTGGATTGGATGACCACTCTCATCTACCTCCATAAGCTTGTACCTTCTTCGTCGGTATGTCTGGTCTCTTGGTGCTTGTCGTGAAGCATGGTCTTCATCCTGGGTAGTATGATCAAAATTTTGTTCCACTGTAAATGGGCTCATCTCTATATTTTCACTACCTCCACCCACACTGCCTACATCCCCACCACTTGCACCACCCCCTGGTTGTGCACTTTCATTGCCTCCATCGTCATTGTCATCTTCGCCCCTGTCTCCACCCCCACTCAGACTAGGTGGTGCCGCCTCTGATGATAAGGATGACCAATCAATGTCTCTACCTTGTGACTGTGTGGTCATATACTCATCTATGTCAACACCCATCTGTTGTGCAATCTGAGAACTAGGCCTACCCCCTACCTCATCCAGCAATGGCTCTCCTACATCCTTGACCCACTCAAAAAGCGGGTCCTCTTCACCCTCTTTGCAAAAGATGTCACTGAGGTCGATGGGGTCTGAATAATGCTCCTTATTTTGTTCTGCTCTTAATTGTTTCATCCTCAACCTCAAGTTGTAGTGGACATATACAAGTTTTTGCAGCTTCTTGTCCCCTAACCGATTGCGCTGCTTGGAGTGGATGAGATAAAAAGTGCTCCAATTTCTCTCACAACCAGAGGAGGAAGCTGTTTGTGACAACACTCTTACAACAATCTTCCTCAAGTTTGGTGCATCCAACCCGTATAATATCCACCATTCAGCTACAATTAAAAAACAACTTAAAATAAATTCAGTTTGCCCTATTCGAACTCTCACAATAAACATACAAAATAAAAATAAAAATGATATAAGTTACCAGGGAGTGTGTTCTGTCGTCCAACCACTGCAGCATTCCGATTGAATGAGCTAATAGAATCCCTATACCACTTCACCTATAGAAAATGCATTAAATCTCACAAGTTGTAGAAAAGTAAATTGAACCATAAAAAGGAATTAGGCATCAACTTACTTCTTTAAGTGCTATTGCCTGCAGATCTCCCTTTGGTTCTAATTTCTCGATAACATCTTGTAAGGATTTTAATAAATCAGCCTTAGTACCGAGACCATGCTTGTATTGATATTTAAGGTTTAGGTAATATGCTGTTATCAATCAAAGCAACCATATTTGAATAAATGAATGTAAAAAAAAAAAATCAATTTTAAAATAAGCTCTTACCAACTGCATGAAGGGGATGGAGGAGTTGTTTCGTATATCTCTCGTCTATAATTTTCAAGTACCCGGCAAAAGAGCGCAGGGCAGCGGCCTTGACCGCTTCTTTCATCAGTCTGACGGACTCGTACACAAATCCCATTGTAGGCTTCTTATCACCGTCTACCATCCTCAACACCTTCACTATTGGCTCTAAGATATTGACCACTACATTTGCATCATCCCAAAAACTGGGTCTAGTTACTATCTCCTCAGCCCTCCTGTCCTTATAAGTTATCCATTCTTTTGAGGCGAACATGGCTTTTAACCCAACTTTCTTTTGTATGATGCTCTGTAGGGCCACGTAGTTAGTGGCAAAACATGTAAGCCTGGGACGGACCAAATCCCCTCTACACTTCTCTCGTATTAAAGACAAAACTCAATTGTGATTATAAATGTAATTTGTTACCGCTCTTGCTTCATTAGTCACCCTCTTCACAGTTTTTTTCTTTCCAATGTCCTTCAACATAAGGTCAATGCAGTGCCGCACACGGGGTCCAAAAGAGATTATATTTTCTAGAGTCCATCATTTTTCCTCCAGCCTTCTTGTAATTGCTGCCATTATCAGTGACGATCTGGACAACATTACTCTTTCCGACCTCTTTGACGACATCAACCATCTCCTTATAGATATACTTTGCATCCTTAGTAACACTAGATGCTTCAATAGATTTTAAGAAGACAGTTTTGTCATCACAGTACACCATAAAGTTGATGATGGACTGTCGAGTGGGACCAGTCCAACCATCACACATTATTGTAACCCCATATTCTGGCCAACTCTTCTTCAACGAATTTATATATTCGTTTAATTCATCAATCTCTCTATTCAAATAGGGGTTCATGATTTCATATGGTGTTGGTGTCTTCACTCCCAGTCGTGCTCTGGCAGATTCATCTAACATGTTCTGAAAAAGATGGACTGCTAACTGTAAGGGCCAGAATGCCATTGAAGATAATATGCTTTGCAACCGCTTGCCCTAGTGTCTCTCTAACATTTCCCACATGGATTTCAACCGTCCCTGTTTTGCATCTCTATTCCGATACATTTGCGGATCCATAGGGATTTCCTCATCCCCTCTTGCACTAAAAGTGCGCATAAGACTGCCTCGGCCCCGGGTTGTAGCCCCACCAGCCCTCGATAAGCCAGCACCAGAACTGCCACCCCCAATGTGACGCCCCGAACCCGCGCCTAAGGAAGTCGTGTTCTGAGACGCGCGCCCGGTCATCAATGACACACAGCGGAAGACTTCACCCGCGAAAATGCAAGAATTTTCAACTTTTCTTATGAGCTTACATAAGCAATAACAACTGGTCATCACAATAACCCATCATAAGCAAATGTGTTACCTCACTAGCTACAGTAGTCTTTACTTTTGGCACCACAACTGCACCGATATACCTCTAGACTCTAAAGTGTAACTCCTTGTCAATCGGTAACCGCTTCAGAATCTGAAGACATAAAATGAGATGTGAGCCATAGAGCCCAGCAAAATCCACAGCCCATCTAAACTATTTTCCACATACTAACATTCATTAATAATGATATAGTAGTACAATACAATTCTCATATTATAATAATATGCAGAATAATAATATCGTAATTCGTGACCCGAGGTCACTCAGGGCTATTTCACTATATTCGAGGTTCCCAACCTCCAAGTTGTCAAATTCATCCAATCATTATCCACGACACCAGGTTACCGTTTCAGATAACCGCTCACTCTTTATCCTTGAGTCCATAGACTCGATCGACTGGGCCTTCGCCCGTGTACAACCTCTATCCATGAGTCCACAGACTCAATTATCAACCAATCATTGGGTATGTCGACCCAATTAATCCTTAAATTATAACCAATCATTGGGTATGTCGACCCAATTAATCCTTAAATTATCATATTCTACACATAACTCAGCTCTTCACCCGATAACTGCCAGGAACAATACTTGACACATCACACTCTGTCAGGAACACCTCTGACATATCACACTCTGCTAGGAACAACAACTCTGACATATCACATTGTGTCAGGAACACCTCTGACAATTACTTTATATTTTCCTCTATGGGAACACCGACACACACAACCACATTTGTCAGGAAACACATCTGATCTCCAGGATACACATCTGATTGCCAGGATACACATCTAATCAGCCAGGATACACATTTGATAGCCAGGAAACCCATCCAACCTGTCTGAAAAATGAAACTCATCTGACAAGCCAGGGACGCACCTCTGACTAACAGGAAACACATGACCACCAGGAAACACCTGACCATCAGGAAACACCTGTCTATCAGGTACACATCTGACTTATCACTCTATCAGGTATAACACCTCTGACATGACACCCTTGTCAGGAAACACATCTGATTACCAGGAACACATCTGACCTGCCAGGAATAATACATCTGACATGCCAGGAACACCCATCTAATAACCAAGAAACACCTCTGACATCAAATCTTGTCAGGCACAACACCTCTGACATCAAATCTTGTTAGGCAAAACACATCTGACATTAACCTCTGTCAGGCACAACACCTCTGACATCAAATCCTGTCAGGCACAACACCTCTGACATCAAATCCTGTCAGGCACAACACCTCTGATAGCTACCATCATATATCATCACAACCTCTGTTGGGTGCATATCTGCCGACACAGGCCAATGCCCTCAAGGTAACATCATTGAGTTCGTAAACTCAATACATCACTGGGCCTATAGACCCCAATCCAACCTTGAGCCCATGGCCCAATGCCATCCTAACTCTCCCGACTATCAGTTACGGAAGAACCCAGGCTCATAATAGATACCGTCTTTCTGGACCTAGCCAAAGAGGGACCACAGACAACATTTCACGTAGGTTAAGTTTTCTAACCATAGGAAATCCCCAATTATTCAAGCCCCGCTTGAATAATTAAACCAGTTGGACCTCACGCCCGTGGACCAAGTCCGATGGTATACCATTTCGGTGTGGAACATTACTCGGCCGATGAACTATTTCATCGCCTTACCATGTTCAAACAACACAACATCACACAATTATTCCGATAGGGAACATAACCAGGCCAATGGACCCTACCATTGCCTTACAATGTCAAAATCACATCACATCACACATGTAGAAGCCCAGTCGGGCCCTCATAACTTCCTGCAATCGATTGCACTTCTCCTGCGATCTATCGCAAATCACACTGAGCCTAAATTCCGAGCTAGAAATAGCCTGAAACCGAGGGCTCCGTCCCTCTGCTCCATTTTCACTCTCATCCATCTCATCCATATATCATTCATAAGGTCTCCAACCTTTTTCCTCCCACACATAATATCATCAAACCATTCCACATAAATAAAGTAGCTTAAATAAGGAAAACGAGAAAAGATGGAGAAGGATTTTACCTACTACACAACTTTCGAGGCTCTGGATATGGAAATGATCATCGCCAATGCGATCAGAACGCTGGAAAACCTCTAGGTAAACCACCTCTCTCACTAACCTCCACTTTCTCTCTCTAGAATTCTTTCTCTCTACATGCCAATCGAGGCACCGGGGAGAAAATCGGACGTCGTCAACGTGTCGAGAACGTCAAAAACCCCCAAGGTGGACTCTCCTTTCTTTCTCTCTTCTTTTCTCTCTCCTCTTTCTCTCTCCCCACTCTCTCTAGATTGGAGTCGGGCCAGCACTTTGATGCTCTGGAATTTTCTCTCGTGAGAATGAGTCTACCTCTTATTTATATGCAAGGATGGTGGGGGGGGGGGGGAAGATCATGTGCAACAGCACATGACCATTGGTGTGGAAAAAGTGAGGTTGACCAAGTCAACCATTTTGACTGGTATGACTAGATTTTCCCACTTTTCACGCATATATCCTTTAAAACCCTACTATATAACACCCGATAGTGATGAAACTTCAGGTGACCGAACTTGGGGCAATCCGACACCTACTGTAAAAATTTCAAAGAAAAATAGTGAGTTTTGACAGCTGCACTTTTGTCCGAAAGAAAACTGCAAAACCCACTAATTTCCTGATTTCGGACATAAAACAGGTCGTCGTTTCTTCATTTGAGATAACTAACTGCCGAAACGACAGACGTTAATTCCCACGGCCGACCGACACGCGCTGGTATCAGCTGCACGGATTTCTATTAGGATTCCCAAGAAATATTGAGTCCCACTTAATTTCTGGAAATCTAGAAATTTCCCGTTTTCTTGATTTTCTTACATGATATGACCCTGCGGTCCTGCAAGACGATACCTGACGGAACAAATAGGACAAGTGAAGGTCCCGGTAGTCGAGCAACACACTGTGTGCGGTTTTCGAGAAGAAATACTGAGATTTTATCGGTACAACTCAATCCCGAGTAAAACTCACTTTTCACAATTTAATTAAATACTTAGCTTATTAACCCCTATTAAGGACCAATAACCCATAATTTTATTATATTAAAATTCGGGGGCGTTACACCCAGCTCCCAATCCGCCGGCCCTCGACGTGCCGAAACTAGAACTGCCACCCCCAGCTCCAAATCCACCGGCCCTTGATGTGCCGACACCAGATGAACCACTAATCCTATGCCTCCCTCTGTGATCTGCATCCCACTAATTAGCAACGGTCGCTCGTACTGCAAGCCTATGTTGCATCCTTTATTGCTCAGTCTCACAGTCAGATGGATATTGAACACCATCATCATCACTGTCTCCTACATGCACCATATCATCCCCATATGGAGGCTCCATCAATGACTCATTAAACTCTGCCTCCCACTTTTCCTTCTCCCTCTTCTCTATTATCCTCCCCAATAAAAGCTCTTTCATCGCTATTTTTACTTCTTTAGGACAATTTGGGCAATCTTTGACATTACTATACCTACCGACCAAATGTTGCTTGAACTTAGCAACACCACCACTCAGGATTCAATGCCCACAGTAATTACAGATGGCCTTTTGTTTATTCCCATCAATGCACCGCCCGTGCTTCCAACCCACATCCGGCTCTGAAACACGCGGCATCAGCTATTGATATATCATTAAAAAAAATGATATATTACAAATGAAACATATCCTTCCTAAAACAACAATCAATGTCTCTACTGTGTGGTCATATACTCATCACGTAGTAATATTTTATTGATTTTTTAATTGTATGTATAATATAAATTAATATTAATTTTTAACACGTTACTTTTTGTCATATAATATAATATTATTTTTTACATAATACGTCATTTTCCGAATTTTTGTTACTAAAAAAAATATGTTGACTTAGAATATCCTTTTTAAGAATAAATTTTTGATTTTCCAAAGAATCCCTATTAATCACACTCTTTCCACTGCTTAATGTCTTATATATCCAATGTTTTTGTATTTATTTTTCTTTTTTAAAATATTATTGTTATGTTAATCAAAATGTCCAAGGAAGTGGTTTATAATAGAGTTGTGATTAGTGGATTGTGTAGCCAAATGCCGGTCCACGTGTCCTTTTTAACACCTCTTTTAACTATGGTTAAGCTTAACTAATTAAGTTTTTTTGGAAGATAATTAACTAATTAAGGATACTATTTCTTTTTCAAAGCCAAGGTTGGATGAATGAATCGTAACCCTAGGGGTGAGTGAATCTTAACGCCAGTTAGTAGCATGGTTTAAAAAAACACCGAAACCGTTACGTAAAGCCCGTTACGTAAAGGTTTCGGTGACCTCCGATACTCGATACCGCACCTTTACACGTTTATTCCGAAACCAAACCGTAATGCCCGAAACCATTACGTAACGGGTGTTACGCCCGATACGTAAAGGTTTCGATCATAGGACTGGGTTCCGAAAATCCTTAAACTCATTCTAAAACCTCATCTTTGCTTCCTCTCTTCTTCTATATCTATTCTTAGTACATTTTTTTTCCTAAAATCTTTTTATTTTTTATTAATTAACAACTTGATTTGGAGTTTAATTCATAAATTTGAAGGAATTCAAGGCATGTTCTTTATTTCGGGTATGTTTCAACCCTCGACCCATCTAATTTCCTTATTTCTAAATTTTGAACTTCATATTGGCTTTAAATGTATCTTGTTATTCATTTATTATATGATTTTTTTATTTTTTCTATTTATTGGAATTTTTTAGATTTTTTTAAGCAAAAAAGAAAAAACAATAAGTAAAGACCGAAACCGTTACGTAACGTCGTTACGTAAAGGTTTTAGCTGTGTCCGTTACGGTGTCCAAAACCCTTTTTTTAAACCTTGATTAGTAGGTGATAGAAGTGGGTGTGGTCCAATAAGGGACACGTGGACCAATACTAGCAACACTCTCTTTTAGGGTGTTCAAAACATGAGTTTTTCTTAATGAAAGGCAATGACACATGTCTTTCATTTAAAAAACAGTGAGTTTTTCAAAGAGTGGAGTTAGCATTACCCTCTTAGGTTTATTAGCTTATAAGTTTATAACAAAGAGTGGAGTTAGCATTACCCTCTTATAACTTATAAGTTATAAACTTATAATCCCGTGCTTTCCCATTTCAGTTTCACCCAAACAAAAACAGAGGAGAAAATACTGGCCGAAGTGGATCTAACCTTTAGGGTTTCGACGATGGACAGGGGCAACGGCAACGGCAGCACAACGGCGACGAACGGCGATCGAAGATGGCAAGGGAGGGACCTTCTTCAGCTAGGGTTTTGGTCTCCACAACCTTAGGTATGTACTATTCCTCCATCTTCTCTACTCTCCTTCTCAAATTTCTTTTCTTTTTTGTTTCTTTTCTTTTTCTACGATTCTACTTCTCATTTGGAGTTAATTTCTCTAGAGTATGAACATGCCTCTCGAATTTTTGCCTTCTTGGAGATTTAAAGAGGACCCTTTCACTTTTTCACGGGTTCACTGTAGTTGGTTCATGGTAGGCTAGGTTACTATTTAGGTAGTAGGTACCCCTTTCGAATCTGGTCACTGTTGAGTATAGTGATTGATTTCATTTTAATCCGTGCGAATTTTTATTTTTTTTCATTAGATGATGGTCTGCAACCATACTTCGGTCATGGATCTGTGAGTGGTGAGTCTGTCACAGATGCAGAACCTACTTTTTTAAATTTCTTTCTTGGATGGATGTCTACAAGTGCAGAATCAAATGTCATTTCCTTCTCAGTCCGTTAGTCATGAGCATCATAGAGCTTTTTACCCAAGTTCGGTGACTTCCATGAAATTCCTCCGATGTTCTGAATTTTTCAATTATATTTTTATAATTTCGGTCAAAGTCCATCGAAGTCCACCGAAGTCACCGAAGTTTGCCACGAATTCTTGTATTTTTAAAATATATTGAGGTTTAGCTTCGGTAACCACTGAAGTCGACTCAATTCGGTCGAAGTTGACCGAATTGAGTCAATTTTTGATACCTTGTCTACTTGTCCTAGCTCCACCTGATCCCACCATACACTCATCGACACATCTCTCCAGAAATGCATTAGTTCGAGAAGGATCTCCTGCTTCATCCAAAACTAGCTCTCTGAGATCACCCAACCACTCATCCAATAGAGCATCCTCATCAAATATGTGACTAAGGTCTATGGGATCGTATGATGCATCCCTCCTTCGAGCATCTTTAGTAAGTTGCTTCAGTCGCAACATCATGTTATAATGTGTGTACACCAATTGCTCCAACCTCTCGTAATTTAATTAGTTGCGAGACTTTGAATGAATTAAGGAGAAGGTGCTCCATTTTCATTCACGGCCGTTGGATGATGTTGTTTGGGATAAAATCTGTATAGCAACTCCCCTTAGATTAAGGGCATCTAAGCCATATACAAACCACCATGCCGTTGCATGAGGCAACAAAATACCTATTAGAACCCTTTACTATGTATATAAATAGATATGTGTTCATTACAAACTGAATTACCTGGATCAGTCTTCTTCCTTCCTGCTATTGTCATTGTATTACTGAACCCATACATGGCATCTCGAAAGATTTTACACTAAAAAAAGTAGAGTGTCAAGTTTATAAGCATGTATACAATCCCAAAACCCATAAGTACATAAGTTTATATCGACTTTACCTCCATTAGTGCCGCAATAGCTTTAGATGGATCTCTCTAACTTCTGCACAACTTTCTTTATCGATGTCAATAGGGACTCTTCAATTCCGAGGTTATTCACATAGTGATAGACGGGAGTAAGATAATAGGTTATTTTATAAAAATACATTACTAATATAGATCAAATGTTCAAATGCTAATACCCAATATGAAAAACGGTAATAAAAAAATCATAAATTAAATGTGACATGTTGCATGGATGTATCGCACCTCTTATCTATAATTTTACAATAGCTCTTATAAGACTTTGGTGCAGCTGCCTGGATAGCCAACTTTCTCAATCTCATTCCCTCGTACACATAACCCATCGTGGCTTTCTAGTCCCCATCAACCATCTTTAGGACTTTCATAACGGGCTCGAGTATCTCCACTACCTAATGAGCCTTGTCCCAAAATTAGTTATTGTAGATAATGTCCTCTACCCTCTTCACATCAACAGTGTCACTATATGAGTTCTAATACCACCTATCAGACGTAAACATTCTCTTGAGCCATGTCTTTTGTGCAACGATACTCTGAATGGTTATGAAGTTGTTGATGAATCGAATGATCCCTGGTCATAGTAGTTCCCCATCAGTGTGCTCTCTCATTAGACTCAAGACCTAGTTGTGGTAGTATATATAATTTGTTACCTTTTGGGCTTGCTCAACCACACCTTGCACCAATTGTCTATCTTCAAAATCATTCAACATCAGATCGATACACGTGAGCCGCACACGGTGTCCAGTATAGGTGCTTCATCTTCGTCATTAACAACTCCCTGACCTTTTTGAATGATGACTGATTATCCATGACAACCTGCACCACATACTCCTCTTCAATCTCCTCTTATTAATTAAAGTATCTTTCTGATCATACACTCCTGCGTCATCTGTAATGTTTTACTTTCATTAAACAACCAATAAAGACATTATAATTCCATCACAATGAACTTTCTGATCTGACCTGTATTGTTTTGTTACAGTAAAGAAAAGTCAACTTACAGAGATGCAACTCTCTATCTCATCATCATCATCATAATCAGTAGCAAAATCACATAGTTCTAGATCTCCAAGATCTAAACTCTCTAATCGAAGAAGAAACGGGGAGAGAGAGAGAGAGAGAACACACATGTTTGTGGAGAAGACAGTCAGTTTCGCTCCTTCGAAGTTTCTCAAACTGGGAGAGAGACACGATGGATGAACAAACGAGTCCTCTTTATTGCTATTCAAAAGCATATACTCATAGAAACCAGGGTTGAAGCAGACATAAAAGTAGAAGACACAATTTACACAACTAAGTTTAGGACCGAGTACGCTAGGTGGTGGATATACTCCTGTCCATTGTGCAAGTTATTAGAATAGTCAAGGGTGCGAAGGCCAAAATAATGTGTACAAAGGAATGACGTGTGAAGTTGGCGATCAAGGCTGGTGCTATGAAATCGCATAAAGGTTAATTGCGGTATCATAGATCCATAACAGACATTTATTTACGAGGGAACATTTTCTTTATGGTTATTCATTAAAATATTCAATTGAATTATAGCGAGTACCCTTTGCATTGTGTCAATTGATCTTGTGGTTTTAAAAAACTATCTGAATGTGTATATGGTTTACAGTAAGGATCTTGGGAAGGAAGAGCCATTATTGAGAATTCTGAAAAATATTGCGTAGAAAGTGGAAAGAGATTCTTCTAGAGCTGATTTGGCACTTCGAGAACTAAAAATCTTTAGTATAAATGTAGATCAAACAATTGAGAAAACATTTTCTTGAAAAACTAGCATGATGACATGATGCCTATGCCACGTACAGAATTTTTTTTGCCAATGCTATGTATGGGTTCAATGATCGGACGAATAGAAGAAAGACCAAAATAGAAACAATTCTTCAATAAAATTAATAACTGACATATTTGTTGCTAACTAGAAGGCCATTTAGAGTCTTCAACTAATATTTGTTCTTCCATGCGCAGCTGAATGGTGGCAAGGATCCTATATAATATGCCAAACCGCATCATCGAGTGGATGCAAGTGAAACAAGAGTGCATTTTCTCTGATCCTGGAGCATATAGAAGGAGAGGAATCTACACATATTTGGTAACAAAGTGGAGACAATCAGGTGTCACGGCATCATGTCTCTTGACATTTGTACCTTCACTACTCCTTCCTCAAGGGGTGGAACGTTCGTACACGTTCTAGTTTTTTTTTTTCCAATATAGTTCACATATGCATCATCGTGATAAATTTGTAACTTCAAGCAGTTTTTCACCTCTTCAAAATCGAATCTAAATGCATCATTCTGAGATCTTTTTGTTTTAGTAGTTATTAGTTGATAAAAGGTACTCCATACAACATATAACAGAAATAGTTAGGACATTTCTATCGGGAGAATGCAGGAATTTAAAGCACCAGAAGAAAATTATCCAGAAAAAAAGGGAAAAAAAACAGCTAAAGCCATACCTCCTCCGCGAGATCCCCAGCAACTCCTCTCACTACTTCACATAAGTTGTTTTCAGTGAATGAGTCATTGATCCATAAACTCATGTCTTTGTAACAAGGAGGGAACTGTAGAAGACAAGAATTTCAATTCCCCAAATGCACAGAGGTAACATGAGGCTCTGATGCAGCTAACAAATATAGCCATAAGAAAGTAAAATTATTTGAATCTATAAATGCTAAAATTGTTATGATTGTTTATTTCAAGGATCTAGCTCTGGTTAGCCTTCAAATTGAGATCCGTGAAACACCAAAGATGTTCTGGATGATAAATACTGTAACAGTTTCATCTAAATTCAACTAAGTTCTGTTGCCTTCAGAAATGCACTTCTTAGTCCTCCCACATGCAGATATCGCCCTCTGATAAACATGTATTATCATTATAATTTCCCATGGATGAATGATAAACTTCATACCTTTGAAAATGGCTTGAACTTGACTCCAAGTTGGCCTTTGGAAAACTGTGTGCAAGAAGCTCTAAATCATTTGGAGCACAAAGAACACAGAAGAGAAGAAGTAACAGAAAATAGATATAAGAAAATACTTGAGATGTAAACCGCTCGTCAGTTGACCAGAAAAGCCGGATGTCCGGTATCTCAAACAGAACCATTGCTAGCCGTTCCAATCCAAGTCCAAAAGCCCAAGCAACATTATCAGTTTTACCACTTCTCTTTAAGATCTCCTGCTCTGTCACACCGCAACCCAAAACCTCCAACCATTTCTCCTGAAACCATATTGGACATTTGTTAATAAGTTTCACCCCATCCTAAAACAACAATCAATAATCATGACGTAAAAATTGGTAAGTGTACTGTTTATAACAAAGATCCTTCCAATAATCGAAGAAAGCCTACTCTTTCCTCAACTGATTCGAGAGAGGCCTCACTTACAAATGAAGGGAGTAGAGATCCATGCTAACCTTCCTACGAATAGCTAAAGAAATTGAGGAAGCTTCTTTAAATGTTTCCATTCATCCAGATCTCGACTTCCTTGCCTACTGTTTGAAAACGAGTTCTAGATTACTAACGGAAAACAAAGGAAGAAAAATCCCGGGTGGAGTAGAAGAAGAATTGCTTGAAAATAAACTACCTATGGGCTAGAAATAATACTAACCTTGTTGCAAATCCTCCTTGGTCACTTTCCAAGAATTTCTATGCTTCAAGCTCCTACATAATCTTCAATATGGGGATCCAAACTTCCAAAGGTAGGAGCTCTTCCAAGACTTTCATGTGGGCTCCTCAATATCTTGATGCTAGGGGCCTAAAGATGTTAAAGCGCCTTCTAGGTTTTGTAAAGTTAAAATCGAAGTCCTTAAATTTCCAAAATTTCTAAAGTCTTCAGAAAATTCTAGAGTTCACTAAGCTCAGAGATAGGTGAACAAGAGGGGGATTCTCTTCTCTGGCCGATGTGGGACTAAACTCTTTTGAAAAAACCTGAAATGAGGTGTCAAAGGTCATCAGCGATTCTTGTAAGCTGAAAAGTGTAATAATGGTCCAGCTCTTCCCGCATGCCCTGAAGACAAGCACAGTAACCAGCTAAGGTTTTATCATCAAGACCTAAGCTGAAAAATCTCCTGTTGTAGCTAATAAACCCTATCAATGTTACAAGCCTAGGAATAGGTTTGGGCTGCTGCATCCCAAATCTCCTTAAAAACCTTGAGAAACGTGAATATTCTCGAAATTTGTGGTTGCATAGAATGCAACAACCACGACATGATAGTGAGATTTTCTGACACCCACTTGTCATATAAAACATCAGATAGATTGGGCTCTACTACTCTCCCATGTGACCCAATTTACCTTGGCAGCTAATAAACATCCTTGTTAATTAAGACCACTCTAAGTAATTTCTTTCGTACAATTTAACAGTCAAAATTAGCAAATTAGGATTCTCTAGAGTAGCATTCCCATACAATGAATTTTAATACCCTTTAGTATTTGAGGAAGTCTCTTCCATACCATTATTTTCAGACATTTTTATTGCTTCTGGGATAGTAAAAACATCAAGAAAACAACTCCGAAGCTTCTTCACCACACAACCAACAACCAAGTAGGATGAAAGATTGACTGTTTAATACAAATACAATCCTAACACACTGATTTATAAGTCACCTGGGCAAAACAACTTGTTGCCCTAGAACAAAAGACGTCCAAACAAGGGAAAACAGAGGGGGCAGCAACTATGCCCCACCTTTTTGCTAATAACTTCTCCAAATCTTCATAGGATGTTGTGCCACTTGTTCCAAACATTCTAGAATTTAAATATAGATCAAAAATTGTAGTTTGGCTAGCCGAAAAAACCCATCTGATGACACCAATCAGATTTGTCAAATGACACAAATCGGAATTCTTTTCTACCACATCACTTTGGGTCATAAAACTACATCAGATACTCTTTTTTAATTTTTTAAAAAAAATCATTAAAAAAACACCACAATTCCTAGAAAATAAATCTCTTACCAATTACTGTCGGATCTATGGAAGGACCATCGTCCATATGGCTGCTGACATCAACAGCTACAGTGAAATCTTACAAATAAATAAATATCTCCTTCATGAACTCCTTTGATAAGTTTGGGTATGAACCTGCTTTTATACCAAGTTTTTTTTTTTTTTTTGACCGATAATCCAAGCAAAAATATATATAAAGGAAAAGCAAGACGAGATACATGGTAAAAAACACAAGTTCACAAGATCGTGAACCAACAAAAGAGAACAAGAAACGCAACAAGGAAAACATAGAAACCCTGACTCAGGGACTACACTGCTGCCCCTAAATCATGCGAGAAGAAAATCCATATTCATTCCCTCCTAGCTAAGAGATACCCACTCCAAAACCATTGCCACAGTACGAGAACGGATACTATGAATAGATGAGTGCAAGTTGTCAAAGATTCCTTTGTTTCTCTCTTTCCATAAGGACCATACTATAGCACCCGGCAAGACCTGCCAAATAGCCCTCTTGGGTCCATCCTCACTAGCCCATTCCCAGCAAGATTAGAAGTTAAGAAAGGAAAAGGGAAAGACCCACTCCACACCCAATCGGGAGAGAAAGAAGCTCTAAATCTCACAAGCCACAAAACAATGAATGAGAAGATGGTCTACCGACTCTTCCGCGTGGAGACACATAAAGCATCTATTAGCCAACCTCCACCATCGACTTTTCAAATGATCACATGTGAGAATTTTATTCCAACTCGCACTCCATAGAAAAAATGATACTTTAGAAGGAATACCCGGATTCCACACAGAACGATAAGGAAAGGAGATGGATGACCCCGGCTCGAGACTACGCACTAGAGATCTCACTGAAAACCGCCCCTTGTTGCCTCTAGACCAAATCCTACTATTCCGACCACGAGCAACCGGAGGATGTGCCCCCAAACGCTCTAAGAGTCTGCCAAACTCGACTAACTCCCAATCATTTAACCTTCTTCTCAATGTGGGGCACCAGACTACTCCCTCACCGATCCTGTCAATACAATCTCTTACAGACGCATTCCTATCACAGGCAATACAGAATATAGACCCGAACTCCTCCATTAATGTGGTGTCTCCACACCACAAGTCCTTCCAAAACCTGATCTCGAACCCCTCACCCACCTTGTACTCGAAGAATGGAACTACTATGCTAGTGATCGACGAGATCCCCTTCCACAGACCCACTCCATGAGTCCCTTTGACTTCCTTTGGGACCCACCGCGATAACTACCCATACTTGGCAACTATCACGGACCGCCATAAGCTATCCCTATCCTCCCCAAAATGCCAAAACCACTTCCCCAGGAGGGCCTTATTCACTAGAGACGAGGGCTTCAAACCAAGCCCCCTTCACACTTAGGATGACAAATACGAGCCCAATCAACTAGATGATATTTGAAGCGACCCCCTTTTTCATGCCAAAGAAACTCTCGCTACATTCGTTCAAGGGCCCCGCGCTACGGAGTGAGGAATAACAAGGGTGGACATGAAATAGGTTGGCAGGTTACTGAGAGTACTATGAATCAAGGTTAGCTTTCCACCTTTCGATAGGTAAGATGATTGTCATCCCGACAAACGCTTAGCAAACCTATCCAACACTGGTGCCCACACCGCCTTTGATTTGAAACTAGCCCCAAGCGGCATACCCATGTAAACCAATGGAAAGGACCCCACCTTACAACCAACCCAAGCCGCAAGGGTGACCATATCCGAGACCTCACCTACCCCTATGATTTCAAATTTGGACATGTTAAGTCGCAACCGTGAGACTGCTTCAAAACACAGAAGGATGTTCCTAAAAACAATCAAGTCCCGATGCAATGCTCTGCAGAAAATAAGCGTATTGTCTGCAAATTGGAGATGAGAGATCCACAATCTCTCTCTACCTAAGGAGAAGCCATCAAAAACCATATCATCGGCTTGGGATAGCATCCTACTCAAAACTTCTGACACAATGATGAACAGGAAAGGAGAAAGGGGATCCCCTTGCCTTAAACCCCTAGCCTTAAACCCCTAGAGCTTTGAAAGTAACCAACCGGGCTACCATTAAGGAGGATGGAGAAAGACACCGATGATATGCAAATCTCATACAATGGCACCATCTGGGCCCAAACCCCATTCTCATCATCACATACCCCAAAAATTCTCAATTAACATAATCGTATGCTTTCTCCATGTCCACTTTACACAATATGCCTGGGACCTTGGATCTAATCCTAGCATCAATGCATTCATTAGCTATAAGGATGTTATCAAGGATCTGTCTGCCTCCCACATAAGCCCCTTGATGAGGAGAAATGATGTGACACATCACTTGCCTGAGTCTAGATGCTAAAACCTTGGACAG
This sequence comes from Tetracentron sinense, assembly GCA_015143295.1. Lineage (NCBI taxonomy): Eukaryota > Viridiplantae > Streptophyta > Magnoliopsida > Trochodendrales > Trochodendraceae > Tetracentron > Tetracentron sinense. The sequence continues at coordinate 5,094,173 of CM026553.1, read as the reverse complement.
GATTTTGTAAGCACTACTCACTAGACTAATCGGCCGGAACTCAGAGATATCCTCTGCACCTATCCTCTTTGGAATCAAAGTGACAAAAGTGTTGTTGATCACCTTATCAAAGCGCCCAAATTCATACATCTCGTTCATCATGGCAAGAAAGTCCTTCCCAATAGTATCGATAGAACTCAATGGTGAACCCGTCTGGGCCAGGAGCCTTATCCCCTGCCATATCATTGATAGCCCTGAGGACCTCCTTCTCCTCAAAAGGAACCTCCAAAGCATCCCTTTGATCTTCAGGCAAAAGCTCAAAAGAAAGACCATCCAATTGCGGACGCCAATGTTCCTTCTCCGAATACAAGTTCTAGTAAAAAGAGACAATACCTTCTGCAACCTCAACTGACCCCTTCCTCCACTCGCCATCCACTTTTATCCGGGAAATGAAGTTACTTTTCCTGTAGAAGTTAGCCATTTTGTGAAAAAACTTGGTATTCCGATCACCTTCCTTAAGCCACCGAACTCTAGATTTCTGCTTCCAGCTAATCTCTTCCAATTTGGCTAAATGTAAATATTCCAACTTCTTAGCCTCCTTGGAAAGAACCTCATCGGAGGAGAGAGGGCTCAAGATCCTTTTGCAGCTCATGTAATATTGGCATTAAGGACCCTAAATCGGTTGTTGAATCTGCTATCATGCAAAAATAACCAAGTTCAACAGCATACCTGAAAATATATCTCAAGTTCGAAGGATGGATTGGTGAATGGAAAGTAAGTATCAACCCAGCGCATTTCCACACCACCTGTAAATTTCAATAGATATTGATTGAAGGTGCTTCAGAAAACAATATATCATACAAATATTGTTATAAATCCCAAGACACTAACAACTTATCTTAAGAATACATTTGCGCAAGAAAAGCTTACAGTCCAAGTTTACCAAATAGGTGGCGTGCTAAACCCTCAAGACATTTTTTTAGATCTTCGGCTGCATAAGAAGTGGCATCCATGCCAGATGCCTGCCATTCATTTGGAGAAAAAACACGAACCCCTTCCATCTGTACAGTTAGGATATTAGTTCCTAAGACAACAAAAGGAAAAAATTGAAGAAACTAGTCAATATAAAAACGTAATTGATAGACGTAAGGAACCTGATGGAATACGGGGTAATGAGTCGAGTCAATAGAATCCCTACGATAAACATCTCCAGTAACTAGGAAATGAGTGTGTCCCCTCCTCAATAGCTCCGCTTGATGAGCACTTGTATGGCACCTCAAGACCGTTTGAGAGTCAATGTAGTATGTATCATTGTAACTCCTGCTAACATGATCAGCAGGAACCAAAACATCATCAAAGTTCTGCAAGAAGTAGAGCTATCGTCACAAGAATGCACTCAGTACTTCAGACTGGGTGACTCATCAAGGGCAATTAGTCAAGATTCAAAAATTATCAGAATAACAGGGTGCAACAAGAAGGGAATGAGAGAAAATGATAAAAAGCATCACTGAAATACAATAAAAGCTGAACTTACTCTAAAAGGGCACAGAATACAGATAGCTTCTCCTCTTCTTTCAAATCAGGATAAATATAAATCAGCCAAATGTCTGATCTTTTTGCATGAAAATGCAACATCAGAACACAAATGTACCATTGATTTGTTCAAATTACAGAAGCCAATATTATGCCTCTCTCGCTAAAGAACAAGACTTATTATAAGTTTCTAACATGAAAATGGTTCATTAAATAAGACGTTGGCTCCTACAATTTTTGGATTACAATTTGATCAGTTTTGCACCTCAAGCCAAGCTGCATTTTAAATGACCAAAAGGGGAAATGTAACTGTTACTGGATGACCTACATGAGCTTCTGCACAATGGCGCCTTCTGCTTATTTTCCTAAGGCATTCTATATTTCATGTCATGCTAAAGGGCGACCTGGTAACTGATCAATAAGCATCATCCACATATATAAGAGATGTTTCATACATGTATCTGTAAAATCTTATGATAATTTCTTTCCAAAATCTTAAGACAGTATCAAGGCCAGATCTATCCTACTAGTTTTCCGGCTATCCTACATTTCAACAGAGTTTTCACCTAGCTTCATTCTCCGAGCGTAAGAGGATCTGTGCCATGACATAGCAAGTTCTTTCTTGTATTCAAATGGCCATCAGGAGCCTTGTTGCCAAAAAATCTAGTAGATAATTCACTTTCATAATGTCTACAATGTGTCTAGTTGTTTTATCCATGGTTCAAAATATCAGTGTCGAGATATGTATTGGTAAGTCCAAAATTGGATGCAAATCAAGATGTATTGAGGATACGCATTAAAACTTTGTAAAACATTTACGCAAACGTTGGAAATTCATGGAACCTCATGAAAACTTAAACTCAAATTATTTCAATGCAAAGATAACATTAAAAAAGATGATAGTTTGAGTTTTATAGATACTATTTGAACCATTTATAGGAGTTTTCACTATGCATTACTTTATAGAACAACAAATATGCTGCGCGTATATATATGTATACCTATATAAATGTTGTATTGAAACAAACTGAACCATGATCTTTCAACAGAATATCATATGTGGGCAATAGGCAAGTATTTAAGTTTCTCACACTATTCAACACAAACATAAACCAGTAAAAGATATATAAACTCGAAGTACATAATGTTGCCAACAACTCAAAGCCAATGTACATAATCATAATGTTTCTATGAAAATACATAAATTGTGTAACTCAATCGGTCATCAATACCACGTTGAGTTATGTGCAAACTCGAAATCACTTATACTACCGGACGAATCGTCGCCTCTAAGGCTTATGTGTGGTATGTCTGCCAAACATTTTGGGTTATTGAGCCCAACTCTTATACCTCTAATACCATCTCTAGTAGTCTCTGCAATACTGTCCGTACTGCTCAGGAGTACAAGAATAGACCACCACAACTGGCTGCAGACGACTAAGCCCGTGGGGCAGCCGGATGCTCATAGATACCATAAGAATCCGACGACTGTGGTTGTGTATCATACCCCAATGTCTGCGACCCATAACTGAAACGTCCTAAAAGGACCCTCTAACCAATAGGATAAAAGAATGCATATCCCTAGTCATGGAGAGTCTGACACTGATCATTTGAATGTCATGGAGGATGCATCCATACCCTGAGGCATCTTCTCATCTGAATTTCATGAAGAATCTAATTTTTGAATTTAAAAAAATAATAATAATAACCAAAAAGTTAGTGTGGGCATCTGATAAGTCACCCTTTACACACTAACATATATTTAAATCAAGTCTCAATAAATAGTATAAATGGCTTAGATAAGTAAAATTTATTTATTTTCAGATTTTGAGAAAACCCTAATTACCCAACTTCAAATGTCCTCCATGTAAATCATAGATCTACGAATTTGGTGCCAAATCCATAAATCTATTATCTAAAAAGATGTTTTCATACATTTGGGGAGGATTTAATGCCCAAAAAAATAAAATAAAAAGAAGATTTTCATAACTTGATGAATAGTGAAACCCCTCTTTCAATTTGATCTCTAAGAAGTTTGAATGCATTTTTCAATCCTTTTTAATCAATGGATTGTGTGGTTTTTTTTTTTTTTTTTTTTTTTTTTTTTTTTTGTGGAATTTGTGGTTTGGAGCTTGAATTTTAAGATTCAGTTCGCTATGTTTTGGTACATTGAATATGTGTCGTATTGGTCGTATTAGTTACAAACTTACAATATGACCGATACATTGCGATGAGGTTGATATTCATGAAAAAAAAATACTACATGTGTTTCGTATCGAAAAGGCCAAAAACTTATACGTATCAACCGATATTATCAATACGGTCAATATTTTGAACCATGGCTGTTGGATAAGGCTTTACGAGCTTTATGTTTCATGGGCTTTATGTTTATTATTATCTCTTATACACTGTATTTTGGGTATACTATTAGTATCTCTTATATACTAATAGTATACCATTGGAGGAGTATAAATAATAAAGTATGGGAGAGATCATTAATCTCTCACAATTTTCTCTAAACCTATTCTTCTTCTTCATTTGTCTCCCAAACCTAATCTTTCAAACCCTTATTTTTAACCCTAATAATCTCTAGAACTAATTCAACTTGGTATCAGAGCCAAAGGGAAGACCTAGGGAGTGCAACACAACAAGGAGAACTTGCAAGATTGCTGACATCAGCATGATGTCATGCTACGTCGGTCGTACGGCCAGGTGACATCATCAACAGTGCGTGGTTTTTGATGTTAGTAGATCGTAATTTTACAAGAATTATGGTGATTTTTTTAGATTTTGTAGACGTACTTTCTGAGTTTTCGTCAAAAATTCAAAAAAAATCAGATTTAGTATCCTGATTGTGCGATCAATTTGGGAGTTTTTTGGTGACTCAAACCTATCGTGTTCGATCCATAAGATAAATATTGACTGTTTGAAACAAGTTTCGTGAAGATCGGAGGAGTATTGAGCATCCAGTGGAGAATTTTCCTCCCCATTTTGACCATTTTTTACTGTTGGTGTTGGGGCTTGAATTTTTTTGCACTGAATTTTGTGCGTGCCTGTGGGAGTTAGGTTCATGATTTTTTGGCCGGTTTGGTTGTTGGTATAAACTTTGTTTGGAGGTTTCTCATCTATTAAGGTGAAGAATGTGGGTTGTGGAACCCTAAAGTGTGATTTTCTGGGTATTGCTGGTTGGAATCAATGTTTTAAAACGCTAGGCGTGGGGCGTGGGGCGTGGGGCGTGTCGTTGGGACCTCAAGATGCGTGAGGCATAAGCCTCTAAGCATGAGGAAAGCCTTACCCTACCTAATTTAACAAATAAATGAATAGTAAATAAAAATATTTTTAAAAATTAATTAAAGATAATACATACATATATGTCTATGTGTACGCACATGCATATGTAATACTATTTAAATTATTCCGCTATTAAAAATTAAATTTAAGAGGCAAGAAAAGATAAATTTTAGATTTATTTTTTTGTTCATATAAATATGTATTGAAAGACGGATAATGTTCAATCATGAGGTTGATTTTGGATTCCAACAAACAATTACAAAGTAATCATTAACTACATATTGTAGACAATGGCACCAAATTTTTGCATTTTGCAACATCTACTATGAAAATTATAGTGAAATATACTCAATAAGGTCTTAAAAAGTCTAAATATGCTTAGGCATAATAAATTAAGTGTTAATTTAGACTAATACCAAAATGAAAATGATAAAAAAATTTACGGTTTTTTTATTAATAAAAGAAATTATGAGGCACAACCCTTATTATTTAATGTTTAAGTTTTAGTTATGTGGCTAGAACCCTACTTTTGACTAATGTATGAGGCACACATGACATGCCTTAACAAAATATTTAATGTTCAAGTAATTACTATGAAAATTATAGTGAAATATACCCAACAAGATCTTAAAAAGTCTAAATATGCTTAGGCATAATAAATTAAGTGTTAATTTAGACTAATACCAAAATGAAAAAGAAAAAAAACAACTACGTTTTTTTTATTAATAAAAGACTAATACCAAAATGAAAAAGAAAAAAAACAACTACGTTATTTTTATTAATAAAAGAAATTATGAGGCACACACCTTATTATTTAATGTTTAAGTTTTAGTTATGTGGCTAGAACCCTATTTTTTGACTAATGTATGAGACACACGTGACACGCCTTAAAAAAATAATGTTCAGGTATCATTTATGTGCCTAGAATCTTATTTTTGATTAATGTATGAGGCACATGCCTAAGACATAAAGCGAGCCTCATGGTTTGAGGCATTAGTCTCATGAGATTTAAGCCTCAATGCGTTTTCCTTGAGCCTCACCTCAAGGCGAGCCTTGAGGCGTAAGTCTTTCACACTTTTTAAAACACTGGTTGGAATAGCTCTCTTTTGGTTTGTTTTTTGTGTAAAACAACCTCGTGAGTTTCATGGTGTATGAATCTGAGATTAGCCTGTCCTCTAGTGTCCCTGTATATGGTAGAGGGAGTATTCAGGTCAGTGCTAGTGATGCACCCAACCTCCAGATTACTACAGTGAAGTTGGATATGACAAATTTTTTTGCCTGGTCTCAATCTGCGATGCTATTTGTTAAAAGGCAAGGGGAAGATTAGATACTTGAACTGTACCATCTCCACTCCCAATTCTACAGATCCAGCCTATGTCAAGTGGGAGGCTAAGAATGCAGTTGTAATATAATGGCTTCTCCACTCGATGCAGCCAGATATCAGTAGTGCCTACTTGTTCCTTCCTTCCGTGAAAGCTATATGGGATGTCGTGACACACTTATTCTGAGATAGGGGTGGGGTACAACCCGTATTTATAAGTTGCGTCAGAGTATCTCGCTACTCAAGTAGGGGCATATGTCTATTCCCACCTACTATTCTACTCTTTGTCGTCTCTGGGAAGAGCTAGATCACTATCACACTTTCCAGGCTAAGTGCCCAGAGGATGCGACTACTTATAAAAAATTGGTTGAACAGAATCGAGTGTTTGAGCTTCTTGTAGGACTGAATATGGACTATGAACAACAATCCAAATACTTGGCAAAGATCTGATCCCTCCTCCTAACGAGGTCTATGCATATTTACACTGTGAGGAGTGTCGTCGGAGTGCTATGCTCCATCCTCCCATCCCTGATAGATCTTGTATGAGCCTCCTCATTCCAGCGAGGAGGCAGGAGTGGTGGTGTGGAAGAGGTGGTCGTTTTGGATCTTTTAGACCTATTGATAATAGAGATAAACTTAAATGTGATCACTATAGGTGTACTCGACATACGAAAGAGACTTGTTGGGACTTGCATGGTTGCCCTCCTCCACGAGGCCCTTCTGGCAGTGGAAGAGGGGACAGGGGCAGACAGCTTGGGGGAAGCTTGAGTGCACACTCCGTTACCTCCACAACCACGGTATCTACTACTGCTTCTTCTTTGGATAGTCCTGGTCTGTCCCGTGATGAGATTGATGTCTTCCACCAGTTTATGTCCCAACTGGAGCCTCCTAGTGCCGCCAGTGTCATTTATGTTCCTCACTAAGTTACCTCAACCTCGGCTCTCAGTGCATCTGATTCTAATCCTAGTCACTCCTGAATTATTGGTTCAGGAGAATCTATCTATCATATGACTGGTATGTCCTTTTTCTCCTACTTTATTGATTATAATAGGAACAAGATTACAATCGCTGATGGTATATTATCATCCATTGCTGGTAAATGGAGTGTTTTTGTTACACCCTCTATGTCTCTTTCCTCTATTCTTCATGTTCCTAAGCTCACCTTGAATCTTTTATCTGTTAGCCATATTACTAAATCGTTGAACTGTAGCGTTACATTCTTTCATTCTCATTGTGTGTTTCATGACTTAGAAACATAGAGGTGATTGGTACGGGCAATGAGGAGCACGGATTGTATCTGATTGACCATTTGCCTCACATTGCTTCCAGTGTAGTCAAGGCGTCTAGGCGATTAGCCCCGGCTAGGCGAAGTGTTGCCTAGGCGATAAATTTAATATAAATATATATATAATTATAAATATAAATCACATAGATATATTATTATATATAACATCGAAAAGAACAAAACTCCACACCCACATTCCACAAAAACATAAAATAAAAAGTCTATTACAATCATTCATCACATAACCAAATACATGTTGACATAGTGGAGTATTAAACAGTTCAAAATATGGGCCAAATACCCAAATTCGTGTCACTGTCCATGTTACATGTATAATATTAGGCAGAGCCCCCCTGCGATTGACCGGGGGGTGGCAGCAGGGCAGAGCCCCCCTGTGACACATGAAGTGCGTCGAAACGATATTTTTAGTTTAAAAAAATTATATTTTTAATGAAAAAATGAAATTTTTAGTGAAAAAAACGATTTAGAATCTTGTTATTTCTTCATTACATGTTTTTTTTCCCTATTTATTGGGATTTTTTGGATTTTTTTTTTTTAAATATATATTTTATGGGGTTCGCCCGCCTAGAGGGGCGCCTAGGCAATTGAGGTCCAAAAACACCTAGGCGACGCCTTGACTACACTGATTGCTTCATCAGTCCAACAGATACCCCATGATGTTCGGAGAATTAGTAGCACAGAGGAGTTATTCCAGTGGTAGTCAGACGTCTTGGCCACCCTATTGTTTCCCTTCTTAGGTGTTTATTTCCGCATTTATCTTTTTCAAATTTGTTTTCCTCTTTTCAATGTGAAACTTATAAATTTGTGAAACATTGTTGAATTTCATATCCCTACAATGGAAATAAATGCAATTCACATTTTTTCTAGTGCATTTTGATGTGTGGGGATTGTCCCGTGTTGCTTCTTCATGTGGTTTTAAGTATTTTGTTACTTTTGTGGATGATTTTTCTAGTACTACTACATGGGTGTATATGCTAAAATATAGGGGTGAAGTTGGAACGGCTTTTCCTTCTTTTCACACCATTATTGCCACTCAGTTTAATGCCTCAATTAAAGACTTTTGTTCAGATAATGAGGGGGAGTATATATCTACCAGTTTGGCTACCTGTTTTTATTCTCATGGTATCACTCATCAGACTTCTTGTGCTGGCACACCTAAACAAAATGGTGTGGCTCAGCGAAAAAACCGACATCTGTTGAAAGTCACTTGCTCTCTTATGCTCGGTATGAATGTGCCTAAATTTTTCTAGTCTAACGTCGTTTTGACTGATGCTTTCTTAATCAATCGAATGTCTTCCCGAATTTTGGAGTTCGAATCTCTTTTTTCCCTGTTATCTCCTTCCACTACCTTGTTTCCCTGTTATGCTTGCTTTTTGCATATTGCTCGTTCTGCTCACACAAAGTTTGATCCTAAGGCTCTTCAATGTCTCTTTCTTGGGTATGCTCCTCATCAGAAGGGGTATAAATGTTATCATCCCCCTTCCCATCGATCCTTCGTATCTATGGATGTTAACTTTTTTTAGTCTATATTGTATTTTCTACCAAGGAGACATCTCTTCAGGGGGAGAGCATCAGTGAAGAGATATCTTCTTTTTTTTCTATTCTTATTTTATCCTATGACAGTGATTGTAGACAAAGGGGAAGTGTGAACCAGTGGTCAAAGAATTGCAGGTATACAAGAGAATACAAAAAGATCCTCATGAGCCCCACCAAAAGACCTCTTCTGATCCAGGTAACATCTTTCATTCTAGTCCTGGCATTGTTGACTCTGAAGTTCCTATTGCCCTTAGGAAAAGTACTAGAGCATGATGTAGAGACCCGAATTTACATTTGTACCATTTATGTAATTAAAAGGGGTAAAAGTGTTAAATTAAATATGCATTGAGTTTTTTTATGTTAATTAGCGTTTATGGAGAATTTATAGTGTTCAATTGAAGAAATAAATGAAGAAAACAAAAAATAGAAGAAAATCTATGCAGGGCGTTCGAACGGGCTCCTAGTCGTTCGAAGCCGTTCGAACAGACTCCAAGGCCGTTCGAACCGGCTACCAGTTTTGTAAAAACAGTAGCTACCTTGGCACCCCGTTCGATGGGTGTTCAAACGGACATCGTTGGGTGTTCAAACGGCCATGAACCCCATTCGAACGCGAGTCGCAAGAAATTACAAAAATACATGTTTTGTGCGGATTTTTAGGGTTTAAGACCCCTAACACTATAAATAGACCCTTATTTCGTGGATTTAGGGTTTTCTAAGTATTCTAAACTTAATCTTGCAAAGGAGGATAGAAAACCTAGGATTTTCAAGGGAGATTGGCTTGGAGAGGAAGGAAAGCTTAGAGATCGACACCGAGGAGGATTCTTAAGCATTGGATCGTAAAGAAATGATCTTGGAAGGTTGATATACTGTCTAACCTAACTTTATTATTATTTTGGTATGTTTGAACAAGATTGAACATGGATTATTAGGTCATTGACATGATTATGCATGAATTGTTGAGTTGTGAGCATGAAATAGGGTTTTTGGTGTATGTATGGATTTCAATAAGCATGATTATGATTTGTATAATGTTGTTGTTCAATGCTTAACCCTATTCATGCATGATATTAAGGTTGGGGACTATGGTGGAAGTATTGGGTGAATTTATGGAGTTTGGATATGACTATGAATGGAAAAATGATTTTGTGTGATGGAAGAAGGGTGATTTATGCACAGATGTAAGTAGAATGGGCATAATAAGAATGGAGGGTTATGATCAAGGCTCTAAATGTCGATATCGCTGGACATGTCGGAGCCGCGGAAAAACGATATATCAGAAGATATATCGTTTATTAGTGATTTTTTGGAAAAAAATAGCAAAAAATAGGGCAAAACATGGAATTTTGTAGTGAAAATTCAAGAAATGTTAAAATAGATGTTAATACACCTTTTAGAATAAAAACATTTAAAAAAACAACAATGTATATAAGAGATACAATAAGAAGAGAGCAAAGATGTGCGCTGACGAGTGACAATAATGTATGATTGATTCATGTTTCATTCATTTCTCAATCAATCATAAATTCATAATTTATAAGATTCATAATAATACAAGCATACATAATACAACCCACCAAAAAACCTACAATCACCACCAAAAGGAGTTACGCGGAGGTTTGATGTCATCATCTCTGTCTTGACTTGGCTGGCTATAGTGCTGATTCTCCACATACGTACAATACTGTGCCCAACTCATCACATTATGGTACATGGATATATACTCATATACATAATGTTGGTAGTAATCTGGGCTAAGATGTAGTAACACGCCCATTGGTGGATCCTGTGTGGAATGTGAATAACTATGTTCTTGAGAGCCTGATGCCTGAGACTGTGTATCCTGGTCATGCTTGGAGAACCATGTATGTTGAGACCCTTTGGAACTAGAGCCCGAATGTTCTGTGGCCCCAAACCAAGCATCGTGTCCCACATCTCGTTCTTTGCCCTTGCCCTTGCTCCTGCCCCTGCCTTGGCTTCCTCGACGAGAGACGTAATGAATCGGTTGGCTTTCTGCTGGATGTGAAGGCGGGGCACCATGATCTTGGTCCTGTGTGGCATGGTCAAAGTCAACATCTGCGGTGAATGGGCTCAGAGGCCTCTGCTCTGGTTCAACTCCGATGTTACCTCCATCCCTAGGACTGTCGCCGCCTCCGTCACTCTCATCATGGTCATCAGACTCATCACCACCCTCACTATTTTTATTGGACAATCTACTTGTCCCAACTGTTCTTGCACCCGAAGTCCCAGGACCTTTTGGACTTCTGATCGTCTCATCAAATGATTATGTGCTAAAGCTGCTCATGCTGCCGCTAGTGCTAGACCCCACTTATGTAGCAATAACCCTTTCTACATCGATGCCCATCTCAACGGGCAGCATAAGCTATAACTGCGTTCAGACGCCCATCATCTTCATCAAGTGATGAAACCTTAACCCACTCTGAAAGTGGATTATCTTGATCCTCAATGGCACCGATTAACATTAGGTCTAAAGGATCCTGCTCAGGTTGCTTCCCAGTGTTAATCTGCAGTTGCTTGAGTCGCAGCTTCATATTAGTGACAGAATACCAGTTTTTGCAGCTTTTTGTAGCCAAGTCGGTTCCGCTGCTTTGTGTGGATGAGGGCAAATGTACTCCAGTTTCGCTCACATGCTAAAGATGAAGCAGTCTATACTAACACGCGAGCCGCCAATTTTCTGAGGGTCAGACAGTCGGTTCCGTACATTTGCCACCAATCAGATAACAATTAAACAATGTTATCCATTAGTTTAATATCTATTTTGATGCAGAGAAATAAAATATAATTACTTTATTGGGAAGAAATTACTCACACGGCTTCATCCTAGACCTTCCCTCCTTAGCAGCAGTTCTTCCAAAGCTCCCCCGCGCATCCCTGAAGCGCACTAGCTATAGATTTTGAGAAAACATGTTCCAATTAGATAGAATATATTAGAATGCAATAATGCACATAAATATGTTATAGTTAACGAGATAACGACATTTCACATCATTCCCGAAATCTCCCTTTCTCTTACACTTCGGGTCCAACGTCTCGAAGACGTCGTAAACAGCCTTCATTAAGTCATCCCGATTCCCCAATTTGTGGTTATAGTGATACTTTGGGTTCAAATAATATGCTGAAACGTGAAAGTTATACGACATGCAATTAGTATTACAAGCATGCAATAACTTCAATGTAAACATCTAATAAACATCAAACTTACCAGCAGCATGAAGGGGATGCTCCATTGTCTTATCCCAACGAGCATCGATAATCTTGTGGACCCACTTGTATCCACGAGGGGACACATTCTTTATCGACAACTTCATTACCCGCATTAATTCGTACACAGAACCCATAGTCGGCCACTTATCTGCATCTATTACCCTTAAGACACGGTAAATAGGCTCTAGTATGGCAGCCGTATCATCCACTTTGTCCCAAAATTTGTTGATAAAGACAATGTCCTCAACTTTTTTTGCCAAAACAGTGCGCCTTTGTCCATATTCTGCCCAATTAGTCCCAGTGAACAATGCCTTTAGTCCAATTTTATGTTTGGACAAACTCTCTAAGGCAATAAATTTGGTGGCGAAGCGTGTCGCCCCTGGCCGTACTATTTCACCACCACACAAAGCCCTCATCTTCGATAGAACCCAACTATGGTTGTATATAAAGTTAGTTACCGTTCTTGCCTCGTCAATAACTTCCTTCACAGATTTCCTTTCTCCTATTGCTTGTAACATCAAGTCTATGCAATGATCTGCGCAAGGGATCCAGTATAGGGGATAACTTTTCGTAAGCATCTTCTCAGCCTTCACGAAGGCACTCCCATTATCAGTCACCACCTGTACTACATTTTTCTTTCTCACTTCCTCTACAACACCCTTCATCAAGTTATATATATATTTTGCATCATTTATATTGCCACATTCATCAACGGACTTTAAAAATATTGTCCTTCCCTGACTGTACACCATAAAGTTGATGATCGAAAGCCTAGTAGGTCCTGTCCAACCATCGCACATAATAGTGACACCAAAATTTTCCCACGTTGGCTTTAGAGTGTCAATATAATCTCTCATCTCCTTCTCCTCTACGTCTAAGTATTTACCTGTAATCTCATATGGAGAAGGAGGCTCTACCCCCGGCCCATCCCGTTCTGCCTCGTGAATCATGTTCTTAAACTGTGGGGTTGACGCGGCATTAGCAGGCACATGACTATGTATAAAAAACTTGGATACAACTGTTCCAAGCGCTTCCACCAGACTTCCCCCACTCCACATTTCCTTCAACCGCTTCTGTTTTGCATTTCGACTTTTATACAGAGATGAATCATGTGGCAGATCTAAGACTTTCATGCTCTGGGAGCGGCCAAACATACCATGTGGTTGTGTCCCAGTCCCAAAATCAGATTTCCTTCCAGTCGAACCTGATGGTCCTGCTCCGGCACTACCACTGAAATCGGTAGGCCGCATGCGAGCTGCAAATGAACGCTCCTGATCCCTGTCCCACTGTTGGCGCATAGATTGACGATAGGCTTGTCGATATGCTACCCTTTCGTCAACTCCAAAACAGTCGATTAGGTATAAAGTATCATCTTCGTCATCATCATCCACATCTATTGGTGGCTGTAGACCACGTCTCAATTTCTCACGGATTGCCTTTTGCTGCGCAATATGCTCCAGCCTCTCTCTAGCCCCAGTGGTAAGGTGAACCTTCATAGCTTGTCTGACCTCCATCGGACAACTTGGACAGTCTACCACATTCGAATCACCCCCAGCAAGATGCCACTTTAACCGGATAATTCCACCGCTCCTTATTTTTTTGCCACAATAATTACATATTAATCCAAACTTGTTCCCCTCCATTGGTTTTTCATGCGACCAACCTATGTCCCGTACCATAATGAAAAATACTTCCTAGTGGATCACCAATAAATATTAATGTCAAACACATAATATAATTAAGCACCAAAACCCGTGATTCTTTTTTTTTTAATGATTATCCATGTTAATTGTTTTAGAAATATGAAAAGCTTGTAAATGCGCATTAAAGTTGATAAATAATTGAAATTTAATTTAGTTGCTCAAATTATTTCTATATGATAAATAATTGAATTTCAATTTAGTTTTTCAAATTATTTTTATATGCAATTGATGAGCTGAATGTTTTTACAGGACCGAATCAATATAGAAATTAGAGGAAATGGTTAAATGATCGAAGATCCTGGATCAAGAGAAAATGAAGATGACTGTAATTTTATTTGAGTATGATGTGGATGTAATTATGTAAAAAGAAGTTGATGTAATTTTATTTGACTATGAAGTGGATGTAATTATGTAAAAAGAAGTTAATGTAATTTTATTTGACTATGAAGTGGATGTAATTATGTACAAAAAAGTGGATTTAATTTTATTTGAGTATGAAGTGGATGTAATTATGTAAAAATAAGGCGATTTAATTTTATTTGCTATAAAGTGGATGTAATTATGTAAAAAGAAGATGCAATTTTATTTTAATGTGCGGGACTCCTGTTTAAGTTTTAAATATATAGAAATTTTATTTTGATGTAATCTAGGTATATTAAGTGTTATTTAGGTTATTACAAGTTTAATGTAATCAAGCGAGACTTTTATGTCGAAAAACAAAATACATCGGACAGCTTATTTCTTTTACAAATTATAGAGTGGTGGAATTACTCGGGCTAATTCTTTTACAATATAAAAAATATTGCACAGTGGATCACTAAAAAATATAATCAAGTTAAAAACATAAAAATTCTAAACTCCTATCACCTTTTTTTTTTTTTTAATGATTATCCATGTTAATTATTTTGAAAATTTGAAATACTTATGATTGGTCGAAGACTTAAAGTGTTAGTATGTTTTAAAAAAAAAAACCCTTATGAGCATATCTTAACCTATAAATAATTTTTAATTTATAAAATATTATTACGAAATTAATAATTTTTTAATAAACCATATGGGCATAATTTGTTTATGAAGAAATTATGTTTCAACATAGTGAATTTTTTAAAAAAATTCATGCTTATTGGTGGTTTATTTGTTTGATTCATGTTTTTTTTTTAGGGAATTTGTTTGATCTATGCTTATTGACGAACGGCCGGTTAGATATGTTTAGTCTCCTAGGACCTGAATTTCTGTTGCCTTTTTATCTGTATTATTATTCTTGGTTGTTATCTTATATCTGTGTAATGATAAAATCTGAACCCTAACCCTATGATTGATCCCCATCTTGGCATTTCGACTTTAAACTTCATCTTTTGATATATATATAAGGGCAAAAATTACCTAAAATGTGTTTAGGTGTATAAAAAAAAAATTAGAAATAGGGTGTATTTTGGGTCTCCCAAAGAACCGTGGGTGTATATAAGGAAAAAACTCTATCATCTTTTATAATTTTTAAAGAAAGTAAAACTAGTATTACCTTTTTAATTTTAGGTTAAAACCCTTAAGTCCCTAACCCTTGCATTACTCTTGTGAAGTTAAAACAATTTAACCCTAGCATTACTCTTGTGAAGTTAAAACAATTAAAAGGGGATTTTATTAACAGTAAGTGAAATTAGTATTATCCTTCACCTTTGTTAGGGTTTAAACTACTTAAAGGTTAAAACAATTAAAAGGGGATTTTATAAACAAAGAGTGAAATTAGTATGACCCTTGTTAGGGTTTAAACCACTTAACGACAAATAAAAGGAAATATTATTTAAGAGTGAAGTTAGCATAACCCTTGTTAGGATTTACAATTTAAGTTAAAACCAATAAAATATGTTATTTAATAGAGTGAGGCTAGCATAACGCTTATTAGGGTTTAAAGTTAAAACAAAGACTATGTAATTTCATAGAGTGAGGCTAGCATAACCCTTATTAGGGTTTAAAGTTAAAACAAAGGCTCATGTGATATTAATAGAGTGAGGCTAACATAACCCTTATTAGGGTTTTAAGTTAAAACATATACTGTTCCTCATTTCACGATTTCAGCAGAGAAAATAAAAATTAGAGGGAACTCGGAAAGGAGAAAGAGAGGGAGGAACCTGGCTGCTTTGCTTGGGCGTCGACAACGGCGAAGGCAAACGGAGTCGGCAACGACAACGGCGACGGTGGATGGCCACGGTACACCTCTCTTCCTTCTTCTTCCTTCTTCTTCTCCTCTACTCTCAAGTTTGAACCCTTTTTTTTTTTCCTTCTAAATCCAAAATAAATATTCAATCTCCACTCTCAAATCTCTTGATTTTTTGAAATTTGGATGAATGATCAGTGGGATTTAAAGAAACTGAATGAAGAACCCACACTGTCACGGGTCTTCTGTTCACGATTGAGTGTTTTGGATGGATGCCCTAGCCCTACATATCTACATAAGAGGGTAGACGTTGCTTTCCCGTGATCCGAATCTTTTTTTTTTTAAGCTTCTGTAGGTCGAAATCGGTGTGTTGTCGGCGATATATCGCCGATATCGTCAATATATCGACGATAACTCACGATAACAAGTAAAAAAAATCATCTAGTGTTTAGGCGTGTCGGCCATGACCGACAACAACAAATATCGGCGATATATTGCCGATATTGTCGATTTTCATAACCTTGGTTATGATTAATGTTTAAGAACATGTTATTGAATTAATGAATGTATGATAAAGCATATTGGTAAAATTTAAATGATAAGTTATAAAGTATGTGAATCTGTATGATGGTTGAAATTCGGATAGGCCAAGACTTAGAGGAAGGTCTTTCTAACCTAAATTCCTTACCATGGTGGTATAGGACGCTATGGTGTGGTTTCAAAGGTGGGAGATTGGAATCTAAGGGATAACCTAGATGAATGTCGATCATGACACTCAGGCACAAATTCACATGCATAGTAACTTCATAAGTCTCACAAGTACAAGTGTCTCACAAGAACATGCATTTTACAAGTACAAGTCCGAGCATGGACATGCATCTCACAAGAATATGCATCTTACAAGTACAAGTCCGAGCATTGACACACTCTCACAAGAGCATGCATCTCATAAGTACATGTATCCCACAAGTACAAGTCCAAGAGTCTCACAAGTACACGAGTCTAAACAATTCAAGATGATGATATGGTATGCTCACATGTTTTCCGCACTCTGATCATATAAATATGTTATGTATGATATGTCTAATCAAATATGCATGTTATTATATTGTTAACTAGACTTTATATCCACTAGCGTTTCGTTGCTCAATCGAACTTTTGATGTCGACAGGTTGAGGCTCGGAGCACAGGGCAAAGCCTTGGGTTAAAGAGGAGTTATCAAGAGGAGTGAGAAGGTGACTTTCCAGAGGGAGAGGTTGACCTAGATCGATATCCGTACTATTGATCTAGGAGATACTTTTATTGTTTAAGGGTTTTAATAGAGAGTTTTACATTGATGTTGCTTAGGGTTTTAAACTTGATGTTGAGATCATGGTGGATGATCAGTATTGTTTAAAAGTTCCAAGTTGGTCACAATTTACATTTGATAGTTTATTTCATTATTGAGAATCTTCTTATAATTTTTAGATTCTCATTTGGTTTGTCTTATATGCTATTAAGTCAAGTCTGTACAAGCAGTGTCATGGGTCCAAATTCCCATTTGACCAAGATGGGATTTTGGGGGGCGAAACATGTACTCAGCATCCTATTTCGAATGTTCTTATCATGATTTGTCTTATTCGTATCGCTCTCTTGCCTTAGCTTTGTCTTCCGTGTCTGTCCCTCGCAGTTTAGCAGATGCAATATCTTAACCAGAATGGAAACAGACTATGGAAGAAGAGATGTGTGCACTTGAAAAAAATAATATCTGGGATATGGTTAACTTACCAAGAGGGAAGAGACCAGTTGGATGTAGGTGGGTGTTTACAGTGAAACACTGCTCGGATGGCTCAGTTGAGAGATACAAAGCTCGCTTGATTGCAAAGGGTAAACTTGAACTTACAACATAGACTATCAGGAGACATTTGTCCCAGTTGCAAAAATGAACTCAATGAGAGTCCTCCTTTCACTTGCAGCCAATCAGGATTGGCCCTTGTTTCAACTTGATGTGAAGAATGCATTTCTTCATGGTGATTTAGAAAAAGAGGTATATATAGTACCTCCTACTAGGTTCAAATGCCCCTCAGATGAAGAGAAGGTGTGTAAGCTGAAGAAGGCACTGTATGGACTGATGCAGTCCCCTAGAGCATGGTTTGAGCATTCTCCCAATGTTATAGTGAAGAATGGTTACAAAGTCAAGCATACAACACATTGTTCCTCAAGCGATCTTATTAGAAGGTGAATATCTTGATTGTTTATGTAGACGACATTATGATAACAAGTGATAATCTGGATGAGATAAAGTCACTGAAGGACAAGCTAGCAAAGGAATTCAAAATCAAAGACTTTGGTTTTCTAAAGTATTTCCCTGGGATTAAAGTTTTCAGGTCTAAGAAGGGCATATTTGTCTCTCAGCGTTAGTATGTCCTTGATCGAGGAGACTAGTATGATGGGTTGTAAGCCCTATGATACACCTATAGATCTGAATCATAAACTCAATGAAGCTAGTGGGAAACGTCTGTTAAATGAAGGGAGGTACCAAAGGCTTGTTGGCAGGCTTATATATTTGTCCCTTATCAGGCCAGACATCGCTTATGATGTTAGTGTAGTCAGCCGATTTATGCATTCTCTAACTACTGGTCATCTAGATGTCGTTTATCGAAGCCTCCACTACCTAAAGCCGTCCCTTAGGGAGGGTTTGTTGTATACTTGTAATGGGAATCTAAGGGTTGAAGCCTACATCGATGCAGATTGGGCTGGCAAAGTTTCCAATAGATGCTCTACTTCCAGGTATTGGACCATGGTTGGAGGTAATCTCCTTACATGGAGAAGAAACATAATGTTGTTGTCAGATCCAGTGGAGAGGCGAAGTTAGAGCCATGGCACACGGTGTGTGTGAGCTGTTGTGGCTTCAATTGCTCTTTGATATAAAATATATATATATATATATTGACAGGATCAACTAAGACAGAAATAAAGCATTAGGTTGAACTCTTCTTTGGTGTTAAGTTGAAGAAAGAATCGAATATTTAGCTCGGGTCATGGAAGAAGGAATCAAGAAGGTAGCAAAAATACTATAGATGCAAGATATGGCAGGGGAGTGAACGCTTTCTTTTTTGCCTTTTTTGCGTTTCATGATAGATTGGCTAACCTAAAGGTGAGATTGGATTTCCCACCAAAGGCCCCATGAGCGTATATTGTGATAATAAGGCTACTATTAGTATTACTCATAATCCAGTGCAGCATGACCAGACCAAGCATATTGAGTTAGATCGTCATTTCATTAAAGAAAAGTTGAAGGAGGGTTACATTTGCACCCCGTTTGGGAAGTCTAAAGATCAATTAGCTAATGTGTTGACTAAGGCTCTTGGTGGTACTCAGTGTCAAAACATTATTGGCAAATTGGACATAAGTAATATCTACGCACCAACTTGAGGGGAAGTGTTGAATAAGGCTTTACGGGTTTTATGTTTTATGGGCTTTAAGTTTATTATTATCTCTAATACGCTGTATTTTGGGTATACTATTAGTATCTTATATACTAATAGTATACTATTTGAGGAGTATAAATAATAAAGTATGTGAGAGATCATTAATCTCTCTCACAATTTTCCCTGCACCTATTCTTCTTCTTCTTCTTTTCTCTCTCAAACCCTAATCTCTCAAACCCTAACTTTTAACCCTAAATATCTCTAGAACTAATTCAACTATGGCTCTATCTCATTAAATCAAATTCAATAAAGGAAAAGTGTGTTATTTTAATCCACAAAAAATAGATATTTTGGAGTGATGGAGGAATTTTGCCTAATCATCTATTTCAAGACATAATTTACTAACAATTAATCTTATACCATGGAAGGTAATTGAATCGTATAATATGACACAGCAATACCAAATATCAATTACTATTTTCTGGGTTGTTCAGGAGACTTATAAAAGCATTAAGTGGATAAACAATGATGCTACACAATAAATTTCAAGATAATGCAGACAAAAATTTATAGAAAAGAAAGAACTTAAGTCAAATATAGGAGGAACTTAAAATGAATTAGATAGAAGTTCTTGAGGTTATCTATAGCAACCCGGAACTTTTCGTACCTAATGAACAATGTTCTCGTAGCCAATTGGCCTTTCACGTAGTCTAATTAATAACTAAAGAAGAATTTGAAGATTCTGAAATGCAGGAAATGTTCTTCTTCGAAAAACGAATCAAACGCAAGTTAAATCGTCAAAATCCGACAAACAAGTCAAAAGATATGGTCAAAATACCAAAGTGGAAAAAATGAGGAAAATCAGCAAAATGGGCAAAACATAGACCAACCGGTCGACCACTCTACCCACCGGTCGACCGCTCTCGCACTAAAACTTGTATGGGGGATTTTTCCAGAGAGGGGACTTTGACCGGTCGACCGCTCCTCACCACCGGTCAACCGCTAGCCTACCGATCGACCCCCTCCTCATGACCAGTTGACCGCTCCTCGAGCATTTTGCCTATTTTGGTCTGTATTGCTGAAATTTTAAGGGTAAGATGGTCATTTAACCATCCCATTTTCTATAGAAGCCCAAATCCGTAGGTGAGGGTTTCATAAACCCTCAAGGCTCATATTTGGGAGATTTAGAGAAGGGAGAGAAGGGAAGAACTAGGGTTTTGCTCAAGACCCATTTCAAGCAAGGATTTTCTACACTAAGGATTTAATCTCATCTTCCCTCAAGTTCTCCTCCAATTTTTAATGGTCAGTACACTCTACTAACTCACTTAGCAATAACCTAGGTTTTCCCTCTTGAAAATAATGATGTTAATCTTGTGTTCTTCCTTTTCTTTGAAATATGTTATTTTCCCCTAAATATAAACAAGAGAAATAATAGGTGTGAAATGTATGGATGGATGTGGATGAGGCGATTGAATGCCGTATGGATGTGGTGTGATGTGTGTATGGAAAATGGTGGAAGGGCACTCTACAAATAATGAACACACCTCGATGTTTTGATGAAATGTACGTACCTAATAACTTAAATATATGGCCTATAGAGATGTGCATGCTAAGTGGTTGATAAATTGCTTGAATGAATTGAGTGATTCTCCCTAAATGATTTTATTGATCAATGCTCTACATGTTATCTATATTCCCATATGCTTATATTAGAAATTGAAATGCTCTACTCATGAAATCTTCTTATTCAAGCATGTCATCATGTTTACTACGAATGTTACACACACGCACACATGTATGCATGGATCGGTTTTTCTAAAAGTATATGTGTGCGATAGCCGGCACGGGTCGATCTCCTCCCCACATCCGTGTTTTCAACTGATGAGAAGATGAGATCTGTTAGAGTCGCCACCAACCAAGATTCTGGGTGTGATTGGTCACCCACAATTAAGAACCCTCGATTAAATAAAAACCGAGATTGGGTTCGGGGATTCTCTTATGAGTTGGGGAAGGTGTTAGGCACCCCACCTCATCCGTCGAGCGACGGTTACCTCTCAACTTTCTCCGTTAAATTAATTTAAAATCATTTTCTCCCTTTTTCTTATTTCGAGATTGAAAACCGCCCCTCCTCGACCAAGTTAAGGCGATTTACTCTCTACTTGTTTTCTTTGATTTCGAGATTGGAAAGTCACCCCTCCTCGACCGAGTTAGGGTGAGTTTCTCTCTACTTGCGCAGCAAAACCCATTTTCCTTAAATCGGCGAACGGCCACATTTCTCTCCTCGACCGAGTTAAGAGGGGCTCCGCCTACATTTAGGTGGAAAATGGACAAAACTACTAACAATAAAGAAAACTGAAAACAGAAGTCGAAGATCTGGTCTTCCGGCCCTTTCCTTCACCCGGATTTCCTCGTCCGCACAACCGTGAAGAGGGAAATCGCCGAGCTACTTAGAGAAAGTGAGGGAAGAAGAGACTTGGACGGGTAGAAGTAGAAGATGGGGATGTAGCATACATTTTCCCTCTTAGATGCTCCAAGTATTTGAAAAGAGAATGACTCCGTGAGATCCGAACTCCGATGATTTCTTCTCAAAGTTGGTGAGAATTAACCCTAGGTTGATAACTTCGATGGCTGGAATTTCTGGGTTTTTGAAGGCTCACACCAAAGTTAGAGGGTTCTCCAAGTTATGGGTTGGCAAAACTGGGCCTCTTCGAAGTTGAGGAATGGGGTGGGGTGAGGCTCATTTTATAAGGTGAAAAATAAGGATTTTGCTTTTTCTGGGCAATGTGGGACTAAAAAATAACCCCAAAATACGTTGGCACACAAAACGAGGTTATAATTAGGGTTTTTCCATAGCCGCGCCTTTCTAAAAGCCGCGGGGACTGAATTTGGCCAAAAACAGGGACGCGCCCTTTAGAAGGGCGCGGGTCAATTTCGAGTACAAAAAGGCTTGCCCTCTTGGGCCTTGGCTGGTTTGGGTTTGGGCTTCACTTTTGGCTTTAATCTTTGACATGCTGGAGTCTGGATCTCGTTGTTGCTCTTTTTCAATACTCGGCATCAATGGGCTTTTCAGGCCCATGAAATCATGCAAAATAGGGTGTCTACAATATGTACACAAGAAAATACAAGAACAAGAATGTGATTCACGATACGATTGATAAAGCCGGACAACGGGCCGGTCAAGGGTAAGGCATATCGCAAAATATGTCATACCTGGCTCACAAGAAAACAAGACAAGGAGGTTGGTGTACCTTTTCTATATATATATTTCGTTTAAGGGAATTTACATTCCCGGCTCACAAGTAGCATCAAAGGCACTAACCTCTAGGTTCACAAGTATACAAGCAAGTCAAGTCAAGAACAAGTCAAGAATATGACAAAAACAAGCAAGACAAGTGATTCCAAGCAAGACAAGACAAACATGTGTGATTCTCACGAACAAGACCAAGACAAGAAATAAGTTTTCAAACATGACAAGCAAGTTTTGAAATAAACATGAAAGACAATTTTCAAGCATAAGACATGATTTTAAAGTATGAGTTTTATCGGAATTTGTCGCATTGATTCAAGCATGTCAAGATTATCACATTACTTTACTTTCGATGTTATTTGTCTTATGCTGCTAGTATTGCTTTAAATCGATATTGTGTATCATGTTCATTGTTGTTATGTTTTGTTATTGCTATGGTTAGCTAGTAGCTTGTACTCGCTGAGTATTCCATACTCAGTCATACTTTTATGTCGGCAGGTACCGAGGAAGCTCTCAACCCTGAGCCTTGGGTTAAGGAAGAGTATGTTGAGGAGAGAGAGCCTCCTATCCCATTACAGTCGCAGGAGGATAGGGACCGCGACGTTTGGCTTTACTTAGATTATTGTTGAGCACAGTGGGCTGAATAGTTCTTTTTGTATTTTGATAGGTGAGCATGTCCACCTTTGACTTGATATGTTTTGTATATATTCACTTGGAATACAAACCACCTTATATAGAAAAGAAAAAGTTAGTTCACGCTTCCACACTCATGTTTTAGCTTCCACACTCTGATTATTGTTGTTATAGTACTATGTTTACCTTGTTCACTACAGGATGGTTTGGCAGGTACGAACAGTCACCTCTAAAATATCCCTTAACTTCTAGGGGGTATTTTGGGGCGCGACATTATCTATTTCCAGATTAATCTATATGAATAAATCAAAGCAGCTCTCCCAGAACTCCAAACCTTTACAGGTCACTTAAAGGGACCATATCTAGTTGAAAGAGACTCATCATAAACCATGTGTTGGCAAACAATTGCAACAGAACCATGGAAACTGATTAACATAACTGATCATACCCATGAACCATTATAAGATTGTTATTAATTATCTCGATAGAGAAGCTAATGATCGAGTGGTCCCATTGGCCAACAATGGTGAAAATAGTAGATTATTGTACATAGGGACTCTTCCTTGAGCATTAAATC
Source organism: Tetracentron sinense (assembly GCA_015143295.1). Lineage (NCBI taxonomy): Eukaryota > Viridiplantae > Streptophyta > Magnoliopsida > Trochodendrales > Trochodendraceae > Tetracentron > Tetracentron sinense. Next base: position 5,070,263 of record CM026553.1, on the reverse strand, counting down.
TTTTTCTCTATATAAATTTGCTATCATCAACAAAAAGAAAAAAATTGGATGAAGCAGCAAAAAAAAATTACAGGCTACCTCTTCTTTGGCAAAGCTCTCTCCAACCCCATCCCCCCCCCCAAAAAAAAGACCCCAAAAAAGGTCTGCTGGAAAAAAAAAAACCCAATAGTTCCCCCCCCCCCCCCCCCCTTCCCACTCAACACACTTTTGAGCCTGCCTTTACAAGAGTTGTGATCGCCTAAGAACTTGAGGAACGGGATATTTGCAAGAGAATCTATTCCCCACTTCAAATTTCTCAGTCGAGGTGTAAGCAGGTAAGAGCCATACGCAATCAACTTGACAAGCTTTCACCACATAACCAAACTAGATTCCAACAAGAGACCCATAAAGGTAAGAGTAGGCAAAACTCAGAGCCTTCGAGCATTAAAACCTTCAGTTTAGATACCCCATCTCCAATGCTGAGGGCAAACAATTAGTCTAGGATTTTTGCCAAGGAAGATCTCTATGTAGACCACTATTAGCATGCTCTTCTTTATCCTTCCACATAATATACTAACTGAAAAAACAAATGACTTACCTTCATTAAAAAATTTATTATAGAATGTCATTAAGCACCAAGAAAATGATGCCTAAGATACAGTAGAAAAGGGTTGAGGAGAATTCAAAGACGTCAAGAAAGTCGGGCAAGCTAAATGCATTTCCCAGTCTGTCTTAGCTACTTAAGCTTGGATCCGAAATTCCCCTAATTTTATGCTACATTTTAAATCAGGAAGTTGTAATTAAGTACAATCTGCACATTTAAATTCTACACACTAAGCATAATCAGTAAAACCAACGACAATAAACATAAAAAAAGATGCGGAAAACTGTATGAAAATAATATGGAACACCACATTCCATCACAGCATCTAAAGAAATTCAAAGTTCCTGAAAGTTCTGAAACAAAACTGGTCATACCTCTTTCACCGAAACAATCGGACAGAGATCATCGAATTTATCAAATTTTCTCAAGTAATTGGTGTCAAAATAATCGAATATTGTGTTCTTCAGAATCCCAATTGGGTGATGGTCCATCCTGTGAAGTTGCATACCAAGTTTCGAAAATATCGTATCCGGGACGTTGTTTGTTGGGTCGTCCCTCACCACATCTACAAAACCCCATTACCCCCCAAAACATCAAACCTATTGATAAAACTCGAGAGACAAGAACATGAATTCCAATTTCCCACAACACATAGAACAGTACAACAAATAAATGAGTAAATTTGAACGACTCGGATCATAAATTGCAATTTGGCGAGGTGGGTATCTTACCATCTTTGTCAATCTTGATTCCACCTATCTCCAGTACAGAAACAACAGGTTGCCTCCATTTCTGACGATGGAGATTATCTGCAGAGAGAGAAGAAGAAGAAGAAGAGAAGGGAGCCGAAAATGGGAAGGTTCTGAAGCCATGTTTGTGGAAGAAGAAGGAAGATTTGCAGAAGAGAGTGAAGTGAGTTAGTGAAGTTGCCATTTCCTTGCTCATGGACCGGCAACGGTAACCAGAGAGTTCTCTCCAGCAGCTTGTTTGGATAAGCATTTTCATCTTCTTCTAGAGAGAAAATAAAAACAGTAAATAGTCTTTCTGGTTTGGGCGTTTTTGTTGGATCTGTACAAAGGGTTTCACCAAAGTCGATTTAGAGATTTTGCTGTTTGCTTGATCACTAGAGATTCACCACAACTCCCGCTCTTACATAGGGTGAAATCATGGTCAACCAAGCCAGCCAAAGGCGTTATGGCAAGACAGGGCCGTATGCTTCGAATTCGTATAAATATCCGCACATCTGATAATAAAATGGTATCTGTTAATCCGAGATCTATCCGCTCCTCTAAATATCCGACCGATTAATATTTTATACTTAAAATTAAGATTACTGTATAATATATCATTGCAAAACTACCCTTATATATAATATTACAAATACTTTTATTTAATACTAGCGGGTGGCACGTGCGATGCACGTGAGAGTGAGGGGAAGGAGTTAACCACAGTTAATAGGAGTTAAAAGGGACACGTGTTAACCTGGGGGTGCGATTGAACTCTCCCTGAGTTCAATCGCAATTGACTGTGATTCTATTCTTTAAATAGATAGATGAGGGTAGTTTGGGAATTAAAATAAAACATTAAATTAAAGTTTTGTTTTATATAAGGGTAGTTTAGGAATTTCAGAAAATTCAGGCTACGCCTGCCTCTCCCATTATAATAGTAAAGATAATATGTGGATGCTAAGAGGTCAAAGATAATTATCTAATTATTGGCTGGAAATCTGGTTTGTACCGGACATGCCAGTGCCACGTGATGCAAACAAAAACCTTTAGACCCTAGGCGTCGAGTCAAATAGAGTGACCAAGAGTGCATTTGCTTAGGCCGTTTGTTTAGCCATCGCCGAACTAATCGATCAAGCGATTTAGAAAATGGGGGCTCATCCTTTTATGATGAGTTTTATTGCCTTCAATGACCAAAGGGCTTTCCAAATTTACAAAGCAAAGTAGAGAGTGATAATATGATGCGTGTGTATGAAAAATTTAGAAGATGATTAGACAAATGTAATATGAACTTGATTGAAAGTAATCGTAAAAAACAACTTACAAACTATCATGCGAACGAAATGAGTCGAATAGGCAAAGTACAAAGTTCCAACGTGGTGGATGTTAAAGACAAAAGTGACCAATGGTCTCTTCGGAGGAGGATGTTGCAAAGGTAACGAACAGACTCTCCCGAAGGAGGAAACTAAGTCAAGGTAGTCTCCCAGAGGAAGCAGTTACCAAAGTTTGTAAGGGAACTCTCTCAGAGGAGGAATTGTGTTAACGTGGGGTAAGTTGTTGAAGAGCAATGTTGGGTGTGTTGGGTTGATTGTGCGAGAGACTCTTTCCTTTGTGTCTTGGTTGTTTTATACACTTCATGGGTGGTTCCACCAACTATTCCCTCCCAATTCAATGTAGACCTTTGATTGCAGTCATGTCTCTTCTGAGATGATGATCTTTCCTTCTAAAGCAAACTAGTCGTAGGGATCACTCTGGTAGTTAGAATAACTACCTCGCTTACTTCCTCTTCGTTAGTTAATGGTGTGGCCACTTGTCACCCTTTAAACATGAAACACACGTGATTGGTACTTTTCTACCAAAGCCCTGCGTATGGTTTGGGCTGGGCCATCTATCGTCTCGAGGAACATGGCCCTATCATTGGCCTTGCTCATCGACTCAAAATCATTGAAAGATACGACCTTAAATGGCATAATGGGCCTAACTTGCGGCCCACTGGACCTGTTTGCCCATTTACTTAAACTACCCATTTCTGGTGTAAACAATACCCCCGTCTTTTTGGCTTTTATCATAGAAAGTCGAAGGGACGTTTCTTTTTCGGGAATGATCTCTTCTCGGCAGTTACGGCTTAAATGTCACCATCCTACCGACACAGCCATTTCTCAAGTTGTCTTTTTCTAGATTTTCCTTGATCTTCTCTAATCCACTCCATCTTGATAGCTATCAAAAATTTGAATTTGACAGTCTCTTGAGTTGATCGAATTTCTTATAAATCCTTCTTCTCTAACCATCTTCTAATCAGCTTTTGTTTCTTCCTTTTCTTTAGTTGTAACGGTGGGAGGTTCTAAACTTGTTGTCTCGCACCTTTTGGACAACCATCAATCAAGATGATAAACTGCCGAAATGACAGATAGTCTTCCCCACGGTTGATCGACATGCAATGGTACGAGTTTTGCGGATTTCTATTAGAATACCCGAAAAATATTGAATCTCAACTGAACTTCGAAAATCGGTGAATTTCCTAGTTTCCTTGATTTCTATACATACTAGGCCCCAGCAATCTCACGAATCGATGCGCGACGGAACCGGTACGATAGGTGATCGTCCCAATAACCGACAGCACACTATGTGTGATTTTTGAGAAAAAAAACATTGAAGTTTTATCAGTACAACTCAGTCTCGAACAAAAACCCACTTTTCACAAATTTACCAAATACTTAACTAATTAACCTCAGTTAAGGACCTATAAACACATAATTTTATGATATTAAAATTTCAGGTCGTTACAATTTCCCCTCCTTACAAAAATTTCGTCCTCGAAATTTGATTAATTCGTTTCTCCAATCGGGGAGGGTATTCATACAATATTTTAACTCTCTCATCTCATCCTTACAACGTGAGTTTGCAAAACAATAATAATAGCATTTATAACTGCAACTAGATAACTATTCATATCAACAAAAATTATATGTCATTCATTTTGTCAATCAGTACACAAAATGATCGGCCATATACAATTATCTTTATCGATCTTACATCATATTTTCTTCATGATTTCTCAAAACTTATGCATAAAGACAAGAAAGTTAACTAATGAGATCTTTTCCTTAAACTTTTCTTTCCTTCCTCTGATTCTTTATTTCTTGTCTTCTTCTTTTCTTCTCCTTCTTGCTTCTATATGAGGGTCATCACCTTGTTGAACATATTCCTGTATAATGGCGAAGACATGTCCCTTTTCGCTTGCGATTAACTGCTGCTTCAGAGTTGGGAAATCTTTCTTAATGTGTCCTGACTTGCCGCACTGACAGTCTACAGTGCGAAGGTTTGGACCATAATGCCCACACTTCCAAGATTAACCTTCTTCCTCTGTAGCATGGACCTATTATAAAATTCAAATTTCATTTTTCGATCATTATCCTCTATTCCAATTGATTCATTTCCCTTGTCCCTAAAAGACTTTTGTATTTCTTCATGCACTTTTTCCACTCTTAATGCTCGGTCTAAAATTTCTGTAAAAGAGGCAAACCTTTGAACTGCAAGTTTTCCCTTGATTGTTGGCTTCAATCCATCCTCAAACTTGTCGACTCTCCATTGTTCATCCTCAACAAGTCTTGTTGCAAATTGAGAGAACTGATTAAATTTCTGTTCATATTCGCTGACTGACATGTTGCCTTGGGTCAGCTAAAGGAATTCCATCTCCTTTGTCTTCTTCATGGAGGCCAAAAAATACTTCTCGTATAATAATTCTATAAGTTTTCCCTAGGAGATAGGCTTTGGATCTTTAGAAACTGTCCTCTCAACGGTCGTCCACCAATGTTCAGCCTCTCCTGACAACATGAATATTGCTAATTCTAATTTAACATCTTCTGAGCATGACATTGCCCAAAAGATCTTTTCAAGTTCTCAAATCCAACTTTCATCTATTAATGGATCGATGGAACCGAAGAACGATGTCAGTTTAAGTTTCCTGAACCTCTCAAGTCTACTACCATCTCCTTGTTCTTGTTCTGAGGTAATAGGGATACGGTTACCACTCTACTGTCGTTGGATCAACTCTACTAGACCAGTGATGGCCTCAAATGCTCCGACCAGAGTATTTCCAGGTGCTCGTCTCGGTGGCATTATATCCCTAGTTAAGGAAACGACAACATTTTACTATCTAGGAGATAGAAAATATCAAAACCAAAATTTCTAAAAGATTCGTTTCATTTCACATGTTCATAAAATGTATAAGGCTTTTATATATTCCATTAAAAGTTTGTTCATCCTCTGTCATAGCCTATGAACAAAATACTTAACAAGACCGGTTACAACATTCCAAAATACTATCAAACATTTCCTTGGTCTTTTCATCGTCCTATCCTGATAATGACTTCCTAGTTGGGCAGTGCTTCTTCCTATGCCCTAGTTTACCACACTTAAAATAGTTTCCTGTCCTATAGTTCTTCACTTGATAGCGTTGCCTCCCATTTTCGTATTTCTCACACTACTATTTCCACAGTACTGCATTGGTCAAAGTCTTCAAACATCCTCTTTTTGTCATCACTTTCAATTCATTTATTCTCTAAGGATTCCTTCGTTTCATCATGAGATCTCTCCATCTCACCTTCACCTCCTTGTTCTAGTCTTGGGTTACAAGGAGTGCGGTTCCGAGACTGCCGCAGTAGCATCAGCTCAGCTAGAGCGATAATCGCCTCAAATATTCTGGCTGCAACATCCTCAAACATTTGGGTTTTCTTGGACATCATCGTATTCCTAGTCATAAGAGAAATCATACTCTATTTCCCTAGACGTAGTATATCATATGGAGAAAAATGACCTCTCACATTCCTCTGGAGATGGTCTATCTTCCTAGCTTTGTTTCTAATACAACGTAGGTTTTCAAATCATTAGCGGATTTTGTGACGACCCGAATATTTTTTTAAAAAAAATATTATATATATTCAATAAATGATTGAATATTGGGTAATCCTTATTACCATTTAAGCATATAAATTATATTGTTTATAGAATAAGGATATATACTATGTATTAAAATTTATACATGTATATAAGAAGACAAGGGCTGAGATCATGCCATGTGGCAATATCCAAGAGGAATCGATCAAGAGATTAAGGAGCATCTATGATCAATTTAAAGTTATGATAATCATAAGCTAAGATGTGGACATGTGGCAAGTGCAACATGTCAACACTATATAATGTGGCGTCCAAGATTAACTATGGTTAGTCAATTAACTATGATAAGTTATCATAAAGTCAATAATGGATTAAAGAATATCATGTTGACATGTGGAATGATCTCCACCATTTATAGTATGGAAGGATGGGCGATCAAGATCAACTCATTAGGGGTAAAGTGCCACATGGCACCATCATTAAGTAAGTTCATGAACTAATTTGAGATAAGGGAGAAGAACCCAAATCTCCTACAAAGTTAAAGCTCACGCCCATTTTGTTCACATTAAGTGCATGAACATGTTTAATAGGGACTTGACCCTTAGACATTGGAAAAATGTACCTAATTGGGTACTAAACCTTTAGTCAAGCACTTAAGTAAGAAGCTAATCATGATGACATGTGGCAAAATCACCACACATCATCATCTATGAATAGACGTACAAGATTACATCTTGGGTATTAAGTGCCACCTAGCACTTTGGTATTCATAAACCAAATGATCAAGTGGATAGACCCAAACCCTATAACAAGAGTAATAGCCACGCTTAGATGAGGTAACTCTAGGGTTTAAATCAAGATAAACCTAAGGTTAGTAATCTACTTAGGTTAAATGACCCTAAGTTAAGAAAATTATATTTTGAGGAAATATAATTATCTCATGTATAAGTAAATTCATTTCTGAAGAATGAACCTAGTCACTAGAGTAAAGACAAGAGAGACAAATCCTTGGAATGAGGAAGTAATACACGTCCAAGAATGATTGACCATGGTTAGAAATTACTTGGGTTAAGCTAAATTAAAGGTGATACATGTATATACATTAAGATAATAAGATTACTCATGTATCAAATTTAAAGCATACATAATCTATGGTTAATACATTGGGCTAACCATGAATTTAATTAAATGTGTACATGAACAAGCTCATGCCCAACCATGGCTAGTAATTAACTTAGCCATGAAGTTAACTTGGGGGGAATAATCTAATTAATAGGATACATGTATTGTGGTTTTTATTAAATATTTAACCATGAGTTAAATTGAACTATGGTTAGGTTAGTGCATGTGCACAAGTGATACATGCATCATGGACTAGATAAACCTAATTAAGGGAATGCACCAATTTAATTGGATACATGGAAATAATATAATGCAAGAATCATTCACTAATGAAGAAATGAACCATAATTATTAGAGGGGAATGTATCAAAAGTAATGAGAGGAAAAACCCCTTGCCTATATAAAGAGACCCTACACGCCCATTTGGATACTCCATTTGTGCCAAACTCTAGAGAGACTAGAATACCACGCCCCACCCCTTGTGTCTCACTCCAAGCCAACGTCCAAATCATGAGGGAATAGTGAGAGAGCAAGGGAGAAAAGGAAGAAAGAAAGAAGAAAGAAAGGAAAGAGAAAAAGAAGAAAGAAAGGGATTGTGCCAAGCCCTACTTCCGTTTCGGTAAAAAGTGTAAGTTATATTCGAGGATCTCATTTTAAATAGCATTTTAGAATGAAGGTTAGTAAAAGCAAGTATTTTTATATAAGGTGAAATATGTAAGTGATATTCTATGATATCATTCTAAATAGTAATTTAGAATGAAGGTTATGATTAGGTGATAATTATTCTACTATATCTATGGAAATAAATAGTATGATCTTACTATATTAAAATGCTGTAAAAATAGTATAATAAATACTATGATAGTATTACCTTACTATGTTTAATTGTTGGAAAATAGTATTATCTTACTATGTTTAATTGCTGGAAAATAGTATAAGAGATACTAGAAACTAGTATAATGATACTATGAATGATTTGATAAGGATATATTGAAATTCTGGAAAAAGATAGTATAATAATACTATGGTCAAATCATAAGATGATGTTATGTAACGTGTTAACAATATAGAAGGATAATACTAGTACGTTACATGTTATTCATATATTACATTCAATGATATGGAAATAGATGTAATTGAAAATGAGGATTTAAATTGTGAAGTTATAGTTATGAGAAAAACTATAATTAAAATAATTAAAATGGAAATCAAAATGTTGTGATGTATAATGTCTTAATGAGAAGACAAGGAAAACACTTATCTTATAAAGGGTTTCAAGACAGATGAGCGAGCCCCAAAAGGGAAGACCGTTCGGCAATCATCTTGAGGGGTTAAGGAAAATCCCAAGACAGGTGGGTGAGCCCCAAAAGGGAATACCATTCGGCGATCATCTTGAGAGACAGGATTAAGATAAGTTAGAAATAAAGGAAAAAGATAAAAGAAAATAAATATTTATCTTAGGTCTCAAGACAGATGGGTGAGCCCCAAAAGGAAATACTGTTCGGCAATCATCTTGAGGGATTATGGAAAATCCCAAGACAGATGGGTGAGCCCCAAAAGGGAATACCGTTCGGCGATCATCTTGAGAGACAGGAGTAAGATAAGTCTGAAAAATAAATGAAAAAATAAAGGAAAAGATAAAAAATGTTTATCTTTAAAATGTTTCAAGATAGTGGCGAGGTAAAGGAAGGCCGTTCAACAATACTTCATGAGGAGTAATGATGGCTCCGAGACGGAATGAAATACTTCATGAGGGGTCAAACTCCAAGACGGAATGAGTCTAAAGAGGTGTACCTTTCAGGGATCATCTTGAGAGACAAAGTTAAGATAAATTGGATCCGAGTAAAAAATATTTAAAAGAAATGTTGAAAATAATATTAAAAGTTTTAATATTATATATATTGTTATGCTTATTATATCTTGTTATTTAGCATGATATCCTAGAATATTCTTATTAGGCTTCATAGCTCACTAACCTTTTATGTATCCAGATGAACAGTAAAAGAACAACTTGAAAGCGATGTTCGAAGAAGGGCGGAGTTGCTTTTGATCTTGATGTTATATTTTGTTATATGTTCATTTGGATGTAATTAAACTGGTTATGTAAACCTTAACTTTAATTATGGACATGGTTATGATGGCTATTGCATATGGAAAGAGAAGAAGGATTTAAAAATTTTAATTCCCTTGGTATTTTACGCTTCCGCATTATAAGAGAAAAAGGATCTCACGGACGGATTACTTTTACATTTCATGAGTGAAATGTTAAGTTTAAGTCGGGTCGTGATAGATTCAAAAATGTTGTTATACACGACATTTAACTGCGTCTAACATGATGGTTATTGATGTAGCTCTGATACCAACTGTGACGCCCCGAACCCACGCCTAAGGAATCCTATTCCAAGACATGTGCCCGTTCATCATTACCATGCAAGCGGGAGACTTTACCCATGAAAATGTGAGAATTTTCAAACTTTTATTCAAGAGCTTACATAAGCAATAACAACTGGTCATCACAATAACCCATCATAAGCAAATGTATTACCTTACTTGCTACGGTAGCCTTTACTTTTGGCGTCACTAACACAACAGTATACTTTCCAGAATCTATCACGCGTAGCTCCTTACCAATCGGCAACCACTTCAGAATCTAAAGACATAAAATGAGAGGAGTGAGCTATAGAGTCCAGTGATCGTTACGCAATTTTAAATTATTCCTTATAATAATAATTTCGTAGAATAGTAATAGTAAGGGTATCGAACCTTTGAGGACTACGCTGGTTTCATTGCCTTTTATCAAGATTAATTCTAAACTAATGAGATGGATAATTGATTTTTGCTTTATTAAACTAAAACAATTAATTAAGATTTCTAAATTAATTATTAACTACTGGGTTTTAAATCCTTTGGAAGAGAAAATCTAAGGTTTTCGAATCTACCACTAACCTCATAACTAATTCTATTTTGAATTTATTCTAACCTCTAAATTTACAAATATTACAGTTAGAGTGATAGCACGTCCCCTCTCAACTGATCAAGAAAAGTTCAAGGGATCAAACCCTAAGCATATCGTATTTTCGGTTAGCATGAATGATATACACTAATCTACAGTTGTGTAATCACTCATCTTCTCTTAGCATAAAATATCTTCGGATTTAATCTCTTGATATGTTAAAACCATTGCATAAAACCTATGTTTACATTCTATCAAAAATTAACACAAGTGGGTTCAATTTCAATTTCATAATACCTAAGACAAAAATAAAAATTTCATTGAAATCGAATATGAATCAAATAAATCTGATTGTTAAAACAATCATCTCATTATGCAATCAATGTCTTACAAATAAGAAAAATAAATAAAAATAAATAAAAGACACAGTTACTTGGCTAGGGTTTCATCGAAACCCTAGAATGAAAAATTAGTTCATCGCGAGGGAGGAGCACATCATCTTCATGGACAAAATTGATGAACTCTTCTTCATGACTCGCTTGATCTCCAGAGCTTCTCTTCTTTAAATCCCAAAATCTCTACATACCCATTATGGCTAAGGGTTATCCTATTTATAGAGAAAGAGAGAAAGATAGAGTCCTTGGTAAATTAGGAGTTCTAATTGAGGTCCAACTCTTTTTTTCTCTACCAAATTTGGGCTTTTAAAAATATTTAAATTGGGCCGAAAAGAGAAATTTCACGCAACATTAAAATCCAAAACGTAGGAGGGGCGATCGATCGGGGAAATTTTCTCCATTTTTTTAAATATTTTGCTCCATTATTCTCCTCTTTTGTTCCTAAGATTCTTATGAGTCTTTAATGCTTTTAAACCTTCCATTTTACACTTTTTTTCTTGCATGAACCTGAAACAATATAAACAATCAAGTAGCATAAAAAGATTTAAAAGATTACTCTGAAGGGTTAACAAGTTAAGTTTGAGGTGCATATATGTATAACATCTTGCACTGATCACAACCCCAAACTTAGACATTGCTAGTCCTCGTGCAATGAAAAATAAAATAAAACTAAACTAAACTATATCTACATCCCCTTTCGTGGGATCCTCAGTTGCATTTTGCATATGCAACAAGCCTTTTAAACCTCTAGGTAGCCCTAGAGGACGAGTGAAGTCTCGTGAAGGTTTACAGTGATGACACCCACAAACATTTGTACTACCCTATAACTGTACAATATATTCAAGTAAAACATGCAAATTTCAAAATAGTGACTAAAACATATTCCAAATTTTCCAGAATCACAATACATACAAGATAATCCACAAATTATTAACAAGGTTGAATTTTCAATTCTCCACATTCTCAATTTCACACCCTTCGTAACCAGTTCTGAAAAATTCAGCTTCTAAAAGATTTGTCAGAATTTTCTTTGATGTGTAATGTGACTAACAATCGAATGTGTGATATTAACCTTACTTTTCAATAGTTTTTCTGTCTTCTCACTTGTCATTGAATTTCCTTTCAATTTAAACTCTCAACCCCAAGGCTTTCACTCAATATATATATATATATATATATATTATAAGTGTGACTGTGCAAAATTTAAGTCCATTAAGCACTCTAAACAACCCAGGCAACGAGTGTTAGGCCTATGACTCCCAAACCAGATGACTTTAGGGCACCAGGTGTAAAGACACCTCTAAGGGCTTATTAACTCGAGTTAAATAGGCTACGAACTTAAACTAGTCACACTAGATTATTTTATCAATTCCAAACATAACACGGTTTGACGCGAACTCTTCATGCTTAATGAGGCAAGATGCCCGATTACTAAGTGTAAAACTTGGTCAGGTAACCCATTTTTCTATTTTTTTTACTTTAGCCAAGGTTGGTGTTCAATTTCTAGGTCTTCCAACTTCCTCTGAGTTAACAAAAGCACTAATCAATTAGTTTAATTTCAACCCACTAAACAATGTATTAGACTGCTCGTGCAAATTTCAAAGTGTATTCATAACTTTAGAAAAAAAATTTAAGCTTTTTATTTTTTAGTTCAGTCAATGGTTAAAAACAGTGTATATTTGGGATTATGTGTTCTCAAATTAACCCTATCGATAAGATTTGGATTACCCTATATGCATCATAATCTTTCAAATTTAGAATAGAACAATAAAAAAAAATTCAATATTTGCATCTCCTACCCTATTCCACAGTTGCACAATCACCCAAAAAGATGATGAAAATAATTGTTTGGTCTATTGTTTCCCAACCCCAAACTTATAGGTTACATTGTCTGAAAGTATGCCTCTTTTAATTATAGAAACACAGTTCTTGTGGGGCATACATCGAATCCCAAGATTTGACTAAGATTCTAATTGATTTTATTCAATGAAGGTAGGAATAACATACACTTTTGCGACTTTAAAATTGTTAAGTCAAATCCACATAAGAATAGTGCTCGTAAAACTTCACAAGTGTCAAGTCTCCTGTCGATTCACACGAACCTTCTTTTTCCTTTAAAGCTTTCTCTAATGGAAGCTAATGGCCCTTCCAAATTTCCAGCTCTAGGATCTTGAAATAAAGATCCAATCTTTATAACCAAGAACCTTGATTTTTCCTTCATCTTGATTTTCAAAACTAGAAAACAATTGAAGAAGAAAAGGGGAGAGAGTGTGACCGTACACTCTAGAGAGAGGGAGGCTTGGGCGTGAGATTTGAGGAAAGGGGTGAGGTTTCCAAATCTGGAAATTCTGGAAAATTAAAGAATGCCCAAAGCCTTGGACGCCCATCCCTCTTTATAGGCTTTATTGGTTGCTTGCAACCAAAGTTTCCTAATCCTTATCCAATAAGGATTCCTCAATTAGTTTCCTATTTGGTTTCTCCATAGTTAATTAGGAATAATCAAAATAGAAACTAATCTCATCCATTAGTGTCCAACGAATCTTATCCTTATCCTAATCCAATTAGGATTCCTTGATTAGCAAGAAACTAATAAAATCTTTGTCCAACAAGAAATCTTTAATTAGTAACTAATACTAACTAAATAACTAACTAACCTTATCCAATAAGGATATTAGTTATTTAGAAACTAATTAAATAAATAATAACAATTATTATTTCCTCCATGAAGTGGGTGTCCCACCCTAGGTGGGTCCCATCCCACACGCCCCTAAGGGTTCTAAACCTCTATTGGTTACTTGAATTATTCTTTTATAATAATTTCCAATGGGTCCTACCCATTTGGTTTTTCACATCTAATGTGATTTCACCTTTTAGAGCTTCACTATACCATATAGTATTACTTAGAGAATTAATTAATTTAATTAATAATTAAATTAAACACTTTAAGAAGGTCCTTGTGTGTGAGATCTAAAGGGATCTCCTATTTCCTGTTGTGGGATCAAGTACTCAACCTTTTTGGTTAAAGCATTGTTAGTAGGAAACACATTTCCTAAAACTCCATTAGGATCATAGAATGTTATCTAAGTCCTTGGACTTCCACCAATCACAATAATATCAATTAACACAATGTGACTAACTTCCAGAAATTAGAGAATTGCTTGTAAGTACCATCTCACAATATATTTACAAATAAATCCTTCCACATTCCGATATCACTTGTAAGCTTCCGGGATTGGAACAATTCCACTGTCTTAGTCCTTAGCTTATGACTAGAACACTTTCTCATGATTACTTTTTCAATGAACTGAACCTCCAAAACACTTTTGAAGAAACATTAGAAAAGAACTGACATATATATATTTATATATACTTTTCCATATTGAAAATATCAACTTCGATAAAAAACATTTTACCGAAAAGCACCAGTACTGGATTTAATAGTTCAGTTCAACAAGTATCACCTTGATATCATTATCTCCAATTAAGGAGTTGTGGATTCCTTATTGAGCGTTTACACACTCCTCCAAACATTGTGTACATGACCCAACATACCCGGAGTTAGTCCTGTGTATTGGACATTGCCGATTGGAATATCAAAGCCATATAGATAGATGTCTGAGAAGATGTTAACCTCTCAGGTCTAAGGACAATTTGTCAAATGGATAACCTTAATACAATCTGACAGTGTATTCCATAGGGTATCCACTAGTGACCTTGTTCAGTATTATGTACTTGCTACATATACTCACATGTTAGTCAAGAGTCACCACTCTCTGTGAATGAGATTCATCACACTATCTCACAGAACTACACATGTGCAAGCCATGATGAAGTTCGGCGCCCAATCCGTACTCTAGAGGCTTCGAACAATATTAGGTTTACAAGGAACTGGAAAATCATATCTCCTCACAACCTTTGCATGATTTTCCTACAATGTTACCTATGAAACTTTATGTCTCATCATATGAGACAGTAATTAATATAAATACCCTTTATATTTGGTTGTGTGAATATGATACTTGTCTAATCAACTTAGAAAAGTCTCTTATTGGCTTTCGAGGGCATATATGTCCAACATTGTCCTCAATGTAAAAATAGAAATTAAGCACAAATAGGGATGAGAACAATAATACCTGACTTGGTGAAAAGCAAACCATGATGAAAGATATGAAGGTGGTGTTACCATGAATCACCCCAAACTTTGTCCACACAGTACCTAATAGGGTTAGTACAAAGCAAGAAATATCCACACAGAAAAATGGATGCAGAGAGGTAAGATATAACAGAAAATAGTAAGCATCATAATTCAAAATAGTGGATAAACCAAGTATTAAATTGACTCAAGAAAATAACTAAAGAAGAAGTCTAAGTGATATACAACAGACTCAAGAACGTAAAAATCCTAACTAAGGACTAGAGGGAAAAACTACTGAGGAGGAGGAGGTGGAGGAGGAAAGTGTCCTGGAGGGAAGTAAGCATCAAGGGTAGCCTTCATCATCTGCTGAAAATCGAAAGCCTGCTGGGCCTGCTGCTGATAAAAGGCATCTACCTGATCCCATCTCTGTGCTGACTGCTCCCTAAAATCATGAAAATCTGCCTGATGCTACTAGAGGAGCTGTCTAGACTCCTGCTGATAATGCTAATCAAGCGCCCATCTCTGTTGCTAGACCTCCCATCTCTGATCTTGAACACTCTGATATTCAAAAAACTCCTGACGAGTCATGTAAACAGGAGCCTCGAGCTGATCACGAGACTGAGAAGGACGCCCTCTAGATCGAGATTGGGAAGGTGGGGGAGGTACATTGGCCTCATTAGGGAAAATCTCATCCTCTGGAGGCTGGTCATCTGGCATCCTCTTCTTGGTAACCTTGATCAGAGCATGATAGCTTTTAGCCCAAGTAGACTCTCCAAAAGATAAAGGATGTGCAGAAGGTTCACTCTCATCGAGGACATACCCTTGATCAATTAATAACTGAGTTATTAAATAACCAAAGAAAAGATTCCAAGTATTTGATCCAGGTGATTTCAATACAAGGGCCTTATCATAAAATTTTCCTATAGTCTGCCAAATATACTCAGCTGCATCAATCCACTACCCACTCCAAAATTCATATAAGGCTTGCAAAAGAAGGTCTCGTCGCTCAGTTTTCTGTCCTATAGGAAACAGATTATATTTGAAAACTGAGTCGACGAACCATAATTCTGGTGGTAGAAGGGCCCGTCGGGTATAGTTTCTTTTACCATTGTCGTTGTACCTACCTTCACACATAGTCAAAATAATCTCATGGGTGTTCGGACTTTGAAGTGAGGAAGGTGTAAACTCTACTCCAGGTGGTGGAGTAATTAGACATCCTAAAGCCAAGGCAATAGATTCAATAGTGACATCAAAACTGAGTCCATCACCTGAGACTGAGATTACTGGCAACCCATTTAACCATGTTTTGGTAAAATATGTCCACTAATCGAGGGTGTGCCTCAGTGGAAGCCTGTAGCAAACACATAAGACCCTGCCTCTCTAATTCTTCCATGGTGGAGGCGGTGGACCTATGATTTCTAAAAAATTCAATGTCAAAGGTTGTGATGGGTTCCACTTACCACTCTACAAAATAGGCATTGGGCTCCTCATGGGTTTCTATGGGTTGTTTCCATATATTTTTCCTCTTCCTGAGAGCCATTCGATCTAAAAATTCCGTTGAGGATTTTTATCAAACAATTGGTAAGCACCTTGCTTAACAACCCAAATCAACACCCCAAACAATCCACACACACAGCCAACCCAGCCTCCCACAATACAAATCAATCCCAATCTAACCACCACACCGCAAACTCGGCCAACCCGGCCTCCCACAACACAAATCAATCTCAATCCAACACACAATCGTACAAAAGAGAATAGAAAGAATGGAATAGGATGAGATTTAGGGAGTTACCTTTGAAGCAATGCACGTGATAAACCAAGTATCCCACGTGATGCTTACACCCAAACAAGATTGGAGTACGATTTAGAGAAGATTTGGATGAAAAAAATGGGAGAGAGAGTGAGAGAGAATAGGAAGAAGAGGGTTTAGAATTGAGAAAATACGGGTGCTTATTAAAGAGACATCCCGCAATGGGCGATTGATCCCCTAAAAGGGGCGATCAATCGTCATTTAAATAAAGGATTTGGAAATTTTTTAACTTGGGCGATCGATCGCCAAAAACGCCGGTTCACACGATTTTTTTTTTTAAAAAAAATTTGTGTATGAGTCGAGCGATCGATCCTCTTAGGGGCGATCGATTACCAAAAACGCCAAAATTGAGATTTTTTTTTTAGACAATCCTAAACTTAGACTTGGATTGGGTGGATAGTAAATCCACCCCAAACTTAGACTCTTGAAGGATTGGGTGGATATTAAATCCACCCCAAACTTAGGCTCTAACTATCTAAAGGAAATAGAGTACAAAATTGATGAATTGCCTCCCAACAAGCGCTAAGTTTTACGTCTTCAGCCAGACAACCTCAAATAAATCAACCATCTTGATAGACGGGATTATGCAAAACTAAGGTATCAATTAATTCACCCGAAACAATACCCTCTACATAGGGTTTCAATCTTTGCTCATTTACCTTGAAAAGATTTCCATCTTTGGGGTCTGTGAGCTCAACTCCTCCATGAGGGAATACTGTGGTGACAATATAGGGCCTATCCCATCTAGAACGAAGCTTACCAAGGAAGAGGTGTAATCTAGAATTGAAAAGCTAAACTTTTTGATTAGGCTGAAAAGACCTTCGTAAGATGGTCTTATCATGAAAAGCTTTGGTTTTCACTTTGTAGATTTTAGCACTCTCATATGCGTCATTACGCATCTCTTTCAATTTGGAGAGTTGAATTTTTCGATTTGATCCCGCTAGAGCCATATCGAAGTTAAACTTCTTAATAGCCCAAAGGGCTTTGTGTTCCAACTCCACCAAAAGGTGGTAAGCTTTTCCAAAAATGAGGCGATAAGGAGACATTCTAATTGAGGTCTTAAAAGCCGTACGATAAGCCCATAGGGCATCATTAAGCCTCATAGACCAATCTTTTCGATTGAGTCTCACTATTTTCATGAGAATGTTCTTAATCTCCCTATTCGAAACCTCGACTTGGCTGCTCGTTTGGGGGTGATAAGGAGTAGCTACTTTATAAGTAATGTAGTATTTGAGGATGAGAGTCTCAAAATATCAATTTATGATGCTTCCTTCCATCACTTATAATTGCTCTTGGTGTACCAAATCGACTAAAGATATTCTCTTAAAGGAACTTGACCACAACTTTGTGATCATTAGTCTTAGTGGCAACCGCTTCCACCCACTTGGAGACATAGTCCACCGCCACCAATATGTATTCAAATCTGAAAGATGGTGGGAATTGACCCATGAAATCAATACCCTATACGTCGAAAAGTTCAACAACTAGAATCGGGGATAGTGGCATCATGTTTCTCCGAGACATCGCACCTAATTGTTGGCACCTTAAACAAGTCTGACTAAAGTCATGGGCCTCTTTGAAGATTGATGGCCAATAAAAACCACTTTGTAAGACATTTGTTGCGGTCTTTTTCCCTTCAAAATGACCTCCGTATGCAAGAGAGTAGCAACAGGTAAGGATACTCTGGAATTCACTCTCAGGCACACATCTTCGGATCACTTGATCAGAGCAATACTTAAACAATTCCGGATCTTCCCAGAAATAGAACTTGATTTAGGAAAAGAACCGGAATTTGTCTTGTTTAGACCATGAAGATGGAATTTGTCCAACTGCAAGGTAGTTTACAATATCAGCAAACCATGGTGGTTGAATTTGATTTACCTCAAACAGTTGCTCATCTGAAAAAGTGTCATGGACAGGACAAAGCTTTAGAGAAGAGTCGACTAGGATTCTAGATAAATGGTCAGTGACCACATTGTCCGAACCTTTCTTGTCTTGTATCTCTATATCGAACGCTTGAAGAAGAAGGATCCATCTAATCGACCTAAGCTTAGTGTCCTTCTTGGCAAAGAGATACCGTAAGACGGCATGATCAGTGTACACTAAGATTTTGGACCCTAGGAGATAGGATTGAAATTTGTTTAGGGCAAATACTACAACTAGTAATTCCTTCTCGGTAGTGGTGTAATGTAACTGTGCATCCGAGAGAGTCATACTTGCATATTAGATAGCATGTGAGGTTCAATTCACCATTTGCCCTAAAACAACCCCGACTGCATAGCCTGAGGCATCACACATAAGCTCGAATGGGAGTGACCAATCCGGGGGTTGCATAATAGGGGCTATAGAAAATAGAGTATGGAGTTTCTCAAAATCCTAAATAAAGGAGAAATTTTGGATGTAGCATCCCTTGTATAAACGTCTATAGACCCAAATAACTTTACCGTCTAGCATCCTCTATATAAACGACAATTGTTTTTATTTTTTTTTCTATTACCTCGGAAAGGTTACTGATCGTCAGTTCCCACCATGACCTCCTTGGTTCAGTCTTCACCTGAAAGGACGATTAACAAAATTAGTCAAATGCCGACAATCACAGAATGCGGCCTACCTTGCATGGAGGCTGCCTCTTAAACCTGCATACTCTAGTGGTTATCACATTTCAACCAAAATAGAGTAAGGGAAAGGATCCCATCCCTCAATTTTTTCTTAACTAATACAAGATTGCCACCTGACTACACCAAAACTCTAGCCTTGGCCTACCAAACAGGTAGTATGCTATCTGTCATCCAAGCATATATGGGTTCGTCTCACTCAAGATTGCCACCTGGCAAGATTCACGACTTTTTCATAAAGCCACAAAATTTTGAATTAAAAATGAATTATTAAAATTTTGAAAATATCCTGAATAAATATCTATAATATATATATATATATATATATATATATATATATATATATAATATTTGTTTATAAATTTTCAGAATTAGTAGTCCTATTTTATATTTTGTCATATCGTCTGATACTTTTCAAATTTATTTTTGAATTTTTTCAAAACTATTCCTAGAATAATTTGCAAACTCTGACTTGGTGACTTTGCTGTGAGGTTCTAAAATATCAAACTCAACAATGCACATGCTCGCTTCCCTTAGTAAAAGCACTTGGATCAATACAAGCTCAAGTTTACTTCTCACTCTTATGAGGACATCATACCCCAAAAGTTAAATAACACATTGACATATTTTCTTTCTGAACTTTCCTTGTACATATTATACTATGCCTGGTATGTAGGGGAGTAGCCCTATCTCGTATTCTCGTAAGAGCAATGCTAGGTCCACTTTCCTTCTCATCTATTTTCCTCTTTTATTGGCAAGAAGACATAAAAATATGACAACTTTTTGTGAGGCCTATCACTATTTGTTGTCTTCTTGTCCATAAAAGAGAAAAGTGGACATAGCATTGCTCTTCTCATAATATGCACACGTGGTATAGTAAATTGAAGAGAAAAGCACACATTTTTTTTTTTGGAAGGCAGAAAAGCACACATTAATATAGTCCGTTCACACACATGAAGCATTCATGTAATCCAAAGAGGTTAACTGCTAAATGATTACTTGTAGAGATTCTCCATAGTATCCTTCAAACATGCAATATCAGCACCGATTACTTCACTAGCTTTTTCCCCATTTTGAAAGAAGTGCAGTGTTGGCTGCTACAGCAAGAGACTCATGTCAGTGTAAGATTAATTTAAACAAGAAAAAATAGGGCAGTTTAACCACAACTAGTCAGCTTTCTTAGGTTATTACGAGTTATTGATTATGTGAAGGTTAGGATTTACATGTTTTCAAGGGAGTTTTCATGATGTATATTAGAATGGGATGATGAATGATTGGACTTATTCTAATTTTATGATGGTAATTGGAAAACAATATTGATGATTATGTATGATACTATGTTGGTTTTTATAGAAATTTCATATATTTATGATTTAAATTGGTGGGAGGGATGATTATGAGGTTTTGCACATGAATAGAATCGGAAGGTGCGATTTTGTTGAATGATGATTAAATCTAGAATTCTATGATTGTAATTGTGAATACCTTCCATGTACATAAATTATCCTTGTATGGATTTCCAAGTAAATTATGCCTAATTATGAATATATTGTTGGCTAAACTTTGGATAGGTAAATATTTAGAGGATGATATTAACAACCTCAAATTCTCTAACCATCGTTATGTGGGTGGCTTTGATAAAATCTCAATGGTTTAATATCGGGATCTAAGGGATAACCTAGATGAAGGTTGACCATGACACTCAAGCACATGTTGCACCGCATGATAGGTATTACAAGTACATGTCTCACGAGCACAAGCATCGTCTTGATTACATGTCATTGAGAATTAACATCTTACATGTCATGGGGGATTATTCATATTACATGACATTGATACACATGATTACATGAACATGCACAAGTCTTACATGTCTACACAACTCATGAGTCTCAACATGCCATGAATGAATGATGCTATTTTATATGTTCCTGCACATGAACTGTAAGATATGTTTATTTATGATAAAACATGACAATGATTACATGTTATGATATTGTTAACTAGACTTTGAATACACTGAGATTTCATTTGTTCAGCTGTACTTTTGATATCGGCAGGTTCGAGAGGATTCAATATTTGTGTTCCAAGACCTTAGATTGAGGAAGAGTACATTGAGGAACAAGAAAGTGATTACCAAAATTGATAAGTTGATTTGGATCATTATCTATACTACTGATCCAGTGGCTAAATAGTTGTCTTACTTTCAGTTTGAGAGATATAATTTCAGCTGATGTTGCTTAGGTTTAATTTTGTATTTGAGATCAAATGGGTGATCAGATTATTACTGTTTAAGTTGATCAACAATTGAAGGTTTATTATATTTATTATGGGAGAAATTTTGAGACTCACTTTTAGCATTCCTTTTTATGTTGATTATGTTACATGGATATGCAGTGTCACAGGCTCAAGGTCTCATTGACCAACATGAGATTTTGGGGGCGTGACATTTGTTTTGGATCAGAATTAAAGTGGATGGAGCCGCCCTTCCCTCTAAAAAGCTAGCAAGTGTGGGAACATTTGTCTAGAATGCCGAAGAGAAGTGCTTGTGTTCTTTTGCCAAACCTCTGTATGAGGGTTTTGCTCGTGTGGCCAAAGCTGAGATTTTTCAATCGGACATCAAACTTGGACCCATCCTAATAGACTTTATTTATCGGTAAAGATTTGTTTGATAAGTTGTTTATGTAAGAAAAATGTAGGGTCGTCAATCCAAATCTTTGAGAAGAGGTGACCGTGAATGTAAACGAACGACTTATGGTCGACACCCTTAAGCCAGATTCAGGCGAGACAAGTTTATGTTAACCACTTCCATGTTATGTCCTTATATAGCACTAATCAAATACTCTTTAATAGAAAGTTAATCACCTGTAACCAATACTTTTATGTCTACCGTTACATATGATCTTATTGGAGAATAATATGTAGTAGTGTAATATAGTGTGATGAGATACACCGTACCTCATCATATATTTGAATTAGATTTGATTTGATTAGGTAAGATAGATTTGATTGAGGTCTTGTTTCTATTTTAAATGTAATACATCTTTATATAAACCTTACAAGGGCCATTGTAGAGATCATCCAATCTCTTGAATAAATCTCATTTTCTATCATGGTATCAGAGCGGGTGATTCACCGCCAATTTTGAATTTTTTTTGTTTGATTCTGTTTTTCTGATGGGTGGTGCCCACCGCTGCCAGGTCTAAAACCTTTTATTTTTGTTTCAAATAAAAACTCTATTATCATCCTCTATACTTTTACAACCTTCAGCTCTCATATTCGTACTGATGTCTCACGATCTCTCATTTTCCTTTCATTTATTGAAATTCTCAAACGGGAGGGTTTTCTCTGAATCGCGGGTCAAACTTCATGTGCTTTGGGAGAAGATCATGACAACCTGATCTAGTGGGCCACGGGATCCGACAGACTCATAGAAATAAGCAAATAAAGAAGATAAAGGGTGAGGAGTACTCTGATTTGTGACAAACCCATGAAGATCTTGATCCTCATGTGTTTGAGGAAGAGTATTAGAGAATAATATGTAGTAGTGCAATATGAGGTGATAATACACACCATGGGCTTGTCCCAGTGGTTGCGTATCTCCCTTTGGGGAGGTGTGTGTCGTGCCCCAAAATACTCCCTAGGAGTTAGGCGATAATTTGGGCTCGTTACTTACCACAACAACCATCCTACAGAAGCATATAAGGCAAGCTAAATAGTGAACTGAACATTTCTGTAATAACTTAACAGAATTCCAAGGGCAATTGTTTACAATAACTGAATATGAACTAAAACATGTACAAAAAATCCTTAGCTTGAGTTACCAACTCAAACTGATACAATATCCCCAGAAATAAAACCCAAAATACATGTCTCTCCCTCCGTAACTCAACCATAAGATCATATGTCAAGACCCCTATCATCCTCAAGAACATTCCAAGAAGGCTCCTGCCTTCCATAATCCATCTCGATCTAATGCCCTGTGATACAATGTCGAATGAACCTGCCGACATAAAATGTACGGTTGAGCATTGAATACTCAACGTATATATACTACTAACTAACCATGTTACGATACATTAACAAGCCATACAAGATATGGTTCATCAAAGTATATACATGATCAGAGTGCGGAAGTTAAAACAAGATAACAGTTGCGTAATCTTAAAATCATATTTCAAATCCTACATTAAGTTCGTGCTTTAACAATACGCATTTCATGTATCTTACGAGCCTTCTAAGTTCCTTATGCATCTTATGAGGTTCTTAGCTTGTGAGGTCATTCTTATCGCTTATCTTGTACTTACGTTGAGACATATGCTTTCTTGTGAACTTTCTTGTGAGTTTCTTGTGAGCTTGCTTTCGAGTTCTTGTGAGCTTGCTTTCATGGAAACAAATATTAATGCCCATACCTGGTCTTAGTACATTAACATCATTTCATATTCATCTTAGAAACATATACTAGTGCCCGTACCTGGTCTTAGTACACTAGCATACTTTCATATACTTGTGAGCTTGTGAACTTGTGAGCTTGTGAGCTTTGGAAACAGATACTAATGCCCGTACCTGGTCTTAATACACTAGAATCCTTCCATATACTTGTGAGCTTGTGAACTTGAGAGCTTGTGAGCCTTGGAAATAGTTACTAGTGCATGTACCTAGTCTTAGTACACTAGCATCCTTCCATATACTTGTGAGCTTGTGAGTTTCCTCTTATCAGTATTTCCTTCTTGTCTGATAAACTTCCATTTGTTCCTTACGCATTTTCTTTCCTTTCCTTAAGAATGTTCTTATGAGCTTTACTTATAATTTCACCTTCTCTTTGTCTTATGAACTTTCTTATAATTCTTCATATACCCGTACTTATGAACTGGACGTACATACTAGCGTTTATCTTTCTTATCGTACTTAAAATCTTATCATTTTCTTGTAGAATTCACTCTTGTCTTGTTCTTATTTTGTGGAAATCACTCTTGTCTTGGTTTAATTTCATATGATTATACTTTAAAAAAAGCTAGGTCCCTACGTGAATACATGCTTGTGCATAGGGAATGGTGAACATCATATTGTCATGAGAAGATAGAAAGACCATCATATCGCATTTCCCAACTTTCTATAAACATACGAGATTTTAAGGAAACACATAAATCATATTAGCACAATTACCAAATTTGGGGAAAATCCCTAATTCATATTTCATAGTCTTGGTTCTAAATTCCATAGGTGCAATTCATCAAACACCTTGCATTCAACCTTTCCTTAAGGCTTTTACTTATATTTTCATCATCCACATTTCATCAAGCATCTTGTGTGCATTTCTTATGAGTACAATACCATTTCCCATTTTCCATCATACATCAACCATCACATTTATAACATTTAATTTATTATAAACCTATTAAGCTACACATCTTAATATTGTCTCAATATGATTTACATCTTGATTTTCACCAAAGGATCACTAAAATTGAATGTATATCAAAGCATTGTAACAAGGGAGGTTAGTAGAATGTATCTACCTTAGGGGATAAAATCCCTTTGATCCAAGGCTTGAGAAAGCTTGAGAAAGCTTGAGGAAGCTTGTAGAAGAGAAACCCAAGCTTGAGGATGAAGATCCAAGCCCAATGGTGCATGAGAGTGAGATCCAAGCCTTGAGGAAGCTTTGGAAGCAAGACTTGAGCTCTACCTTGATCCCAATTGATAACCCCCTTTTGAAACCCTAGCTTTCTACCCTTTTCTCTCAAAATATTCATCTCTAAGTGTTAGAACCCTTGGACCTCCGAAAATTGGGTATATATAGTGTTAAGTTAGTGAAAAACCTTTAAAAAAAAGTGTTTGTGCGATCTCACTCGAGCGGGCTTGGGTCTCACTCGAGCAGGCTGCTCCCGTGACTCAAAAAACACATTTTTGGTAGAGTTCGCTCGAGCAGGCTTGGATCTCGCTCGAGCGGGTTTTTCTACAAAAACGCGCTTCGGTATTTTGGCTTTTGACTCCCTTATCGGATTTTGACAATTCAACTTGTGTTGGACTCATCTTTAAAGGAGAACAATTTTTTTTTCTAATGGTCAAATCCTAATTTTGAGTTTTTAATTACCTAAATGGGCTCTAAAGCCAACTTGTCTGAAAATGGATTTCAGCAGCCCAGTTTTTCAGCAATCCAACTTTGGAAATCCAACTTTTAGGTCAACCCCGACTCAAAATCTGGAAAAGTGATCAGCATGAACCTCGAAGAGGGTTCCAATACCTTTCCAAAAATTTAAGAATCACTCGATTCCGAACAATGGTGACTAAACTAGAGCTTCCTAAAGTTGAGGGTATGTTAAAACATACTTTTTAACACTTAGAACATTTCAAGTGCTTTCACACTCTTCTCTCGGGTCCAACACCCTACTCACACCTCATGACTTGTTACCCCATAAGTTTGTAACCCACCTAGGTGATCATTGAATTCATGCCAATATGTATGAGAGGCCCCGGCCTCTTTATGCCCGCGCACTAGCACTATTCACTTACACACCATTAAACACTTAGGGTATTTTATACCTTTACTTTTACCCACTTAGAGTATCTTTTTACTCTCTTTTTGAAACTTGAAACACGTACCTAAAACTCTCACTTGACTTACCATCATACCAAGAACACAAGGGAAGGATTTAGGCCTTTACATATGCCATATAAGAACACTATTCACTGACAATATTCATAGCACTGTGAACTTGAATTCCGGGTTCTACATCCTCCCCCCCCCGCTTATAGGAATTTCGTCCTCAAAATTAGGATAATACGAAATCCCTCGGGGCACCTTTCCCACACTCGACTTTGAACTCTGTCACCTTGTTATACTAAAAGACATACTAATCTTTCATCAACCAACACAAGACTAGACACTTACATGTTGGCAACGCACTTAGATTTTTCATGTTACTAGACACCCACAAAAGCAAGAAAACTTTGATAACATAATATAGTATGTTTATACACATAAGCAATGTACTGAAACACAACATTACATCATTCTTGTCAAAACAAAATTTCTATCTCTTGGCATTCATGCAACATCATTAGGTGCCTGAGCACCTTGCTTTGATATAGCAAAGACTTAGCCCTCATTAGCCTGACTTGATGACTGTATGAGCTACTGGGGACTCGAAGCCTGAAAAGACTCCTGTTGCGTGGGTAGTCGACTTGGGAGTCTAGTTCCCTGGGTTTGAGTACGCGACCAACGACTTGGACAATCTCTAATCCGGTGCCCCGTGTCACCGCAATGGTAACATGCTCCCGTAAGAGCTCGGCAATCCTCAGTCAAGTGCTTCCTCCTACAGTAACTGCATAACTCGAACGTAGATGCAGAAGGTATTGGTTGCACCTATCGGTTGACTTGCATAGCAGTAGGGCGAGGAACTTGTGTTGCAACAGGATGGCTCTGCACTTGCGTAGGTCCAGGAGCTGGATACGGGGAAGTCCTGGCTGAGCCACTGAACTGACCCCTATGCATGACTCTCCTGAAACCACCCTCTCTACTCCTAAGAAACTCCTCTAAGTTCTTCTCAACAATCTTTGCCTTCCCCACGATCTCCCTCCAAGACTCCACCTGGAGTATAGAGACTCGATCCTTGATAAAGGCATTTAGCTCGTTCTCAAACTTCCTGACTCACATTTCCTCCGTCGTGATAAGATGTGGTACGAATCATGACAACTCAACGAACTTGGCCTCATACTCGGCCACGCTCATTTCCCCTTGTACCAGAGACATGAATTCCATCTCTTTCTGCTGTCGGACAATCTTGGGGAAATACTGCCCATAGAAGGCATCAAGGAATTCTTCCCAAGACCATGGCTCTCTTGTCCTGGTAGTGTCTCTCTGCCTTAGTGCCGCTCTTCACCAATGATCGGCTTCGCCTTCCATCATGAAGGAAGCTCAGTCTACTCTCTGCTCATCTATGCAATGAAGAGCACTGAAGATCTTCTCAAGTTGCATAATTCATGCCTCCACAGCCATGGGGTCTGAAGTTCCATTAAAAAGTAGTGGGATGGAGTCTTCGAAATACCTCAAGTCTCGAAGTATGATGTGTAGGAGGTGGATGCACCAGTGCAGTGGCAGTAGTAGGTTGTCTGGCTACTAGAATGGTTATGGTTTCAACCATAGTATTTAGCAACTGAAATATGTCGGGTTGTTCATCACCTGATGGAGCATTACCTCCATTTCTCCTAGTACGGTCACTGTGACCCTGATTGCCACATCTCATGATTGAATCCGGAGAACAATAGCAAGGCATGAGTCTAACTTGGAAACCAACTTATCTCGACCCTGATTTCAACAATCACCTAATGTTTATAGATACATAATAATACCCAAAAGCATACAATAAGTAATATCAGCATACAATCAATGTTTCCTAGCGTACGACACCTAGTTCAGTTGAAATTTCAACCGGTTTTGACTAATAATAATTTGTTAGTCTATGCTTAAGAGCAATAACAAATCCTAAGTATAACTTGAATCAAGATCCTAACTATTCAATGAGCATATATTGTCTATATAAGTGTATCATATATATCCAAGTATACACACAATAGTATAATCATACAATTGGTTCTCCTAGCGAAGCTAAGTTCTCACGCTCATTTTAAGGTATTAAATTAATGAGTAGTTTATCTATTTGAGTTATTTAAGAAACTTCTTTTGAATCTTTGTGACAGGTATGCTGCTTCTAAGATCAACATGATGCTTGCAAGATGTGTGAAATGAATGCTATGTATGATGCCCATGCTTTGTATGATGCTCATGATATGCATGAAAGTGCGTGATGCTTATGCCATGTATGAAGTGTGTGCTATGGATGATGCTTATTAGATGCATGAGATGCATGATTATCCTTGGTGTTATAATGTGTTTATCATTTTGGACCGAGCATTGGGTCTAGAACAGAATGATCTGTATCTAGAACTTTTGGACTGAGCACTGAGTCTAGAACGTGCTGCAGAATTAACGTGCATCTGTATTTAGAAACGTGCATCAAACATACATGAGCTTGTCCAAAATTATTTTTATTTATTTATTCTTATCATTTCCTTTCAGGGTCCCTACTAGTCATGGGTATGCACGAACTCATATCGGCTTATCACTTGTGCTTGTTTATGATAGAAGATGCATAATCACACCGATGGAATGACACCGAATACACATGATAGCATATATATTTCAACCTAAGTCCGTAGTTCTGTAAAGACTCTAAATCTACTAGACTGGTAAGACGGAATCGAACCCATAGTCTCACTCGGGAGACAATTCCCTACTGAAACCTAATAACATAAGGCATGACAAGGACACACCAATCCCTTGTCAACCCTCCCCTAGGATAGGCTCTAGCCTGAGTTCCACCGTAACTCATGAGTCTAACTGGGAAACCCGTTAATCAAGCATATGTTTTCACTCCGCATCTATCATATAGTGTGCACACAACACATAGCATATAATACCACATAACAATACAACACGCAATAGTGTAAGTATATATAAAATTTTAGGTTTTCCTAGCGAAACAGACAATAACTTCGAGTGAAATCAACATGTTATAGACAAAGACTAAATGATTAGTCTACACTTGAAATACGACTCATGAGATGAACCTAATGCCTTGGTTTAATCGTGGTATCAAACTCTAAACGACCCTATAGAACCTAATACCTAGGCTTTGATACCTACTCTGTCGTGTCCTAAAATACCCCTTAGGAGTTAGGCGATAATTTGGGCTCGTTACTTACCACAACAACCATCCTGCAGAAGCATATAAGGCAAGCTAAATAGTGAACTGAAAATTTCTTTCATAACTTAACTGTATTCCAAGGGCAATTGTTTACAATAACTAAATATGAACTAAGATATGTACAAAAAATCCTTAGCTTGAGTTACCAACTCAAACTGATACAATATCCCCAGAAATAAAACTCAAAATACATGTCTCTCCCTCCATATCACTCAACCATAAGGTCATATGTCAAGACCCCCATCATCCTCAAGAACATTCCAAGAAGGCTCCTGCCCTTTATAATCCATCTCGATCTAATGCCCTGGGATACAATATCGAATGAACCTGCCGACATAAAATGTATAGCTGAGCATGAAATACTCAGCATATACATACTACTAACTAACCATGTTACGATACATTAACAAGTCATACAAGATACGGTTCATCAAAGTATATACATGATCAGAGTGCGGAAGTTAAAACAAGATAACAGTTGCATAATCTTAAAATCATACTTCAAATCCTACATTAAGTTCATGCTTTAACAATACGTTTCATGTATCTTACGAGCCTTGTGAGTTCCTTATGCATCTTATGAGGTTCTTAGCTTGTGAGGTCAATCTTATCGTTTATCTTATACTTACGTTGAGACATATGCTTTCTTGTGAGTTTCTTGTGAGCTTGCTTTCATGAAAACAGATGTTAATACTCGTACCTGGTCTTAGAACATTAAAATCATTTCATATTTATCTTAGAAACATATATTAGTGCCCGTTCCTGGTCTTAGTACACTAGCACACTTTCATATACATATGAGTTTGTGAGCTTGTGAGCCTTGGAAATAGATACTAGTGCCCATACCTGGTCTTAGTACATTAGCATCCTTCCATATACTTGTGAGCTTGTGAACTTGTGAGCCTTGGAAATAGTTACTAGTGCCCGTACCTAGTCTTAGTATATTAACATCCTTTCATATACTTGTGAGTTTTCTTTTATGAGTATTTTCTTCTTGTCTTATAAACTTTCATTTGTTCCTTACGCGTTTCTTTCCTTTCCTTAAGAATGTTCTTATGAGCTTTACTTATAATTTCACATTCTCTTTGTCTTATGAACTTTCTTATAATTCTTCGTATACCCGTACGTATGAACTAGACGTACATACTAGTGTTTATCTTTCTTATCGTACTTAAAATCTTATCCTTGTCTTGTAGAATTCACTCTTGTCTTGTTCTTATTTCGTGGAAATCATTCCTGTCTTGGTTTAATTCCATTTGATTATACTTCAAAAAACTAGATTCCTATGTGAATATGTGCTTGTGCATAGGGAATGGTGAACATCATAATGTCTTGAGAAGATTGAAAGACCATCATATCGCATTTCCCAACTTTCTATAAACATATGAGATTTTAAGGAAACACATAAAGCATATTAGCATAATTACCAAATTTGGAGAAAATCCCTAATTCATATTTTATAGTCTTGGTTCTAAAGTCCATATGTGCATTTCGTCAAATTCCTTGCATTCAACCTTTCCTTAAGGCTTTTACTTACATTTTCATCATCCACATTTCATCAAGCATCTTGTGTGAATTTCTTATGAGTACATTACCCTTTCCCATTTTCCATCATACATCAACCATCACATTTATAACATTTAATTTATTATAAACCTATTAAGCTACACATCTTAATATTGTCTCAATGTGATTTACATCTTTATTTTCACCAAAGGATCACTAAAATTAAATGTATATCAAAGCACTGTAACAAAGAAGGTTAGTAGAATGTATCTACCTTAGGGGATGTAATCTCTTTAATCCAAGGCTTGAGAAAGCTTGAGGAAGCTTGTAGAAGAGAAACTCAAGCTTGAAGATGAAGATCCAAGCCCCAATGGCGCGTGAGATTGAGATCCAAGCCTTGAGGAAGCTTTGGAAGCAAGACTGAGCTCTACCTTGTTCCCAATTGAAAACCCCCTTTTGAAACCCTAGCTGTCTTCCCTTTTCTCTCAAAATATTCTTTTCTAAGTGTTAGAACCCTTGGACCTCCGACAATTGGGTATATATAATGTTAAATTAGTGAAAAACCTTTTTAAAAAGGTGTCAGTGTGATCTCGCTCAAGCGGGCTTGGGTCTCGCTCGAGCGGGCTGCTCCTGGGACTCAAAAAACACATTTTTGGTCGAGTTCGCTCGACGGGCTTGGATCTTGCTCGAGCAGGTTTTTCTACAAAAATGCGCTTCAGTATTTTAGCCATAACGTTTGACTCCCTTATCGGATTTTGACGATTCAACTTGCGTTGGACTTGTCTTTGAAAGGAGAAAAATTTTGTTTCTAATAGACAAATCTTAATTTTGAGTTTTTAATTACCTAAATGAGCTCTTAAGCCAACTGGTCTGAAAATGGATTTCAGCAGCCCAGTTTTTCAGCAATCCAACTTTGAAAATCCAACTTTTGAGTCAACCCCAACCCAAAATCTGGAAAAGTGATCAACATGAACACCTCATGACTCGTTACCCCATAGGTTTGTAACCCACCTAAGTGATCATTGAATTCACGCCAATATGCATGAGAGGGCCCAGCCTCTTTATGCCTCGCATACTAGCACTATTCACTTACAACCTATTAAACACTTAGGGTATTTTATACCTTTACTTTTACCTACTCAGGGTATCTTTTTACTCTCTTTTTAAGACTCGAAACACGTACCTAAAACTCCCTTGACTTATCATCATACCAAGAACACAAGGGAAGACTTTAGGCCTTTACATACATCATATAAGAACACTATTCACTGACAATATTTATAGCACAGTAAACTCGAATTCCGGGGTTCTACATGTGACTTGTGTTCGAGTCTTGGTGTGGATGTTGACGCCCACCATGAGTGCTAACCCCCTAACCTAGGTTAGATAAATGATTAGGACAAGCAAAAAAAAAAAAAATTACACCTGCTAATCATGTATTTGAATTTGAATTAGATTTGATTAGGTAAGATAGATAGACTTGATTGGTATTTTTTCCTATTTTATTTTAAATGTAGGGGACTACTTCTTTACACATCGGCGTTCCGCTGACACATGTCCTTTTAACCACTTTTAACCTCAGTTAAAGTTTATTAATTTAAGGGTTAATTTTAAAAAAAAAAATCAAGGGTTGATGGATGAACCTAAGGGTGAGTAAATCTTAACCACAGTTAGTGGGTGTTATAAGGGACACGTGGCAACTTGTGTGTGCACGCATTAACTATGGTTTAGGTTAGTCAACCTAAGGTTAATATTTTTTCTAAAAACCAAAGGTAGATGGATGAACCCTAGGGGTGAGTAAATCTTAACCACAATTAGTTGGTGTTAAAAGGGACACATGGCAACCAATGGGTGTATGCACTAACTATGGTTAAGGTTGGTCAACCCAATAATATTTTTTTCAATTTTTTTTTCTAAAAACCAAGGGTAGATGGATGAACCCTAAGGGTGATTGAATCTTAACCACAGTTAATGTGTGTTAAGAGGGACACATGGCAACCTGTAGGAGCACGTGTTAACTATGGTTTAGGTTAGTCAACCTAAGATTAATATTTTTTCTAAACCAAGGGTAGTTGGATGAACCCTAGAGGTGTTAAGACATACATGTGTCAAGCCGAGTCCCGGAACGATCACGCGGAAAGAATCATTCTCCTTAAATATAATACATCTTTATGTAAACCTACAAGGGTCATTGTAGAAATCAGCGGAACATGCACGCGGAATAATACTTCTTTATGTAAACCTACGAGGGTCATTGTAGAGATCATCCAATCTCTTGAATAAATCCCTTTTTCTATCATATCTTGCCAAGGGTTTCACTCCCTTCTCAATGCTCATATCTCATTCCAATGGCTATTACAGCCAATAAACTGCAATAGTTTTTTCTTATCAGGCATTAGAATATCTAGCTTTTCCGATGGTTCTGATCTTATTTTTAAAAAAAGTCAATTGATTCTTTAATGAGTCTCTTTAACCGAAAATAAATAAATCAAAAGAACCACCCTAAATTTCACAAATCCCATAAATTACGAATTCACGCTTTCATTGACCCATAAAAGAAATATTATAGAGTTGAGTTGGAGATACATGTGAACCACCCCTTTAGACCAATTTTGATTGTATACACACACTGCGAAGCTGCTTTGGACCTTAGGGTATTTTTAAATTTGCGGCTACCACACTGAATCTCCCAGTACTCTGCTCTTAGATTAGGCGTGTCAAGGGCTGGCTAGAGTCCTGCCCGATTGAATAGTTAGCGAGGTTAGGCCCAAGGCCCATTATACCATACTTTTAATCAGTTGGCCAGGCCCCAAAAGCCCACTTACTTAAAAACGCAAAAAGCAGTCCTCTTTTCCTCTTTGAATCATTAAAGCAGGCTTAGACAGAACCCAGCCCATACACCATCGTTGCCGTTCTTTTCTTCTTCCTTTTTGAATCATTAAAGCAGGCTTGGACAGAGCCCAGCCCATACACCATTGTTGCCTTTCATTGCCTTTCATTGCTCCCAATTAGTAGGGCATCACATAGAAGTAAACTTATTAATAAGGTTTATCAACTGGTACCTTATATGGGTCGGATCACAAGGTACACCCAAATCCAAATGTTGTTTTGAGATGATACCTGTTGCTTGGAAATGCGTTCCAACTGAATTAGTAGGGAAGCACAGCCAACTTCATAGGCATAGCATACTAAAGCTATTCTAAGTGCATAGACAGAAAAGCCTAACATCTTTAATCAGAAAAGGGTATCATGGTTGGCAACCACATTTGGATACTTCAACCGTCCCTCTGACGTTTCCCTCTGCCAGTTCAGAGGTGTGGTAGCATATAATTCGCAAAGTATTTAATTAAAAATAAAATTAAAAAGGTAAAAAGGGTGTAAAAATGAGGTGTTCACAGATCACAACATATTAGCACCACCCCTTAGGCATATATATATATATATATATTGTGTGTATATTGCCCCTTTACTAATTGATTAATTTACGGGCCACACAACCTGGAAAATCAATGGCAGTCTTGACCACTTACATATACCAACTTCCAGTCCATGCAAATATGCAATGCCACATTGGACTATTTAGGATGTTGAAGTGGGTGACTTTGGGTACACGGACAGCATACCCATGGAATGATGGGCTACAAGTACAGCATAGAGTTCTTCGAAGGTGCAGCTGATGCAGTACATGTTAGCCTTGTCATTGCTCTCATTTTGCTTTAGCTTGTTTTAACAAGAACTGCCAGGGCTAAGAAGACCCTTTTTTATAAAAAAAACGATTTATCTGAGAAAAAAATCCTAAATAAAGGAGAAATTTTGGATTTAGCATCCCCTGTATAAACGTAAATAGACCCAAAGAACTTTACCGTCTAGCATCCTCTACATAAACGTCAATTGTTTTTTTTTTCTAATTACCTTGGAAAGGTTACTGATCATCAGTTCCCACCTTGACCTCCTTGGTTCAGTCTCACCTGAAAAGACAATTAACAAAATTAGTCAAACGCCGACAATCACAGAATACAGCCTACATTGCATGGATGCTGCCTCTTAAACCTGCATACTGGTTATCACATTTCAACCAAAATAGAGTGAAGGAAAGGATCCCATCCCTCAATTTTTTCTTAACTAATCCTTCTTTTTTACTTGTAGGCAACATCTGTTAGTGGTTGGTGGTTAGCTGTGAGGAAACTGACAAGATTACCACCTAACTACACCAGAACTCTAGCCTTGACCTACCAAACAGGTAGTGTGCTACTTGTCATCCAAGCAGATATGGGTTCGTCTCACTCAAGATTGCCACCTGACAAGATTCACAACTTTTTTATAAAGCCACAAAATTTTGAATTAAACATGAATAATTAAAATTTTGAAAATATCCTGAATAAATATCTAATATATATATAATATTTGTTTATAAATTTTCATAATTAGTAATCTTATTTTATATTTTGTCATATCTTGCCCGATACTTTTCAAATTTATTTTTGAATTTTTTCAAAACTATTCCTAGAATAATTTGCAAACTCCGACTTGGTGACTTTGCTGTGAGGTTCTAAAATATCAAACTCAACAATGCACACGTTCGCGTCCCTCAGTAAAAGCACTTGGATCAATACAAGCTCAAGTTTACTTCTCACTCTATGAGGACATCATACCCCAAAAGTTAAATAACACATCTGACATTTTCTTTCTTAACTTTCCATGTACATATTAACCTATGCCTGGTATGCAGGGAAGTAGCCATATCTCGTAAGAGCAATGCTAGGTCCACTTTCTTTCTCATTCATTTTCCTCTTTTATGGACAAGAAGACATAAGAATGACAACTTTTTGTGAGGCCTACCACTATTTGTTGTCTTCTTGTCCATAAAAGAGGAAAGTGGACATAGCATTGCTCTTCTCGTAATATGCACACATGTGATGTAGTAAACTGAAGAGAAAATCACACATTAATATAGTCCGTTCACACACATGAAGCATACATGTAATCCAAAGAGGTTGACTGCTAAATAATTACTTGTAGAGATTCTCCATAGTATCCTTCAAACTTGCAATATCAGCACCGATTATTTCACTAGCCTTTTTCCCATTTTGAAAGAAGTGCAGTGTTGGCTGCAGCAAGAGACTCATGTCAGTGTAAGATTAATTTAAACAGGAAAAAATGGGGCAGTTTAACCACAACTAGTCAGCTTTCTTAGGTTATCTCAAGCTAATTACACCAAGTTAACTGGTTGAGATTCTCAAAAGCAACGACATCTATCAAATTGAGACATATAGGTAATAATCATTGCATAAGCTAGGACATATGAGAGTGAAAATAAAAGGGAAGTTCGTGGCATAAAAAAGAGCTGCAGAAAGACCATGTGTAAAGAAGACACCTAGGCAATAGGGGTTCCCCAGGCTAGGCATTGTTTTGGTGATGCCAAGATGACTAACATTTATTTTAGGAGAAAATATATTTACACCCCCTGAGGTTTGATGAAAATACACATAGACCCCCTCAATTTTCAGAAAATACATTAGGTACCCCTACTTTTCCAAATAATTGCACTTACACCCCTTCCTTCAGTTGACCATCAGTCAACTCACAGAATTGATGATGTCATGTGATAGTGTATAAACTTCCAAATTTTAATCTTTTTATTTTTATTTTTTATTATTGTATCTGCGAAGATGGGTTTTGATTAGATCTTCTGTCATCTTCTATCTGTTAGCTTTTCAACAAGTAATTCTTTTTCGTATATAAGAAAGTCGGTGGAGATCTGTGTAGATCCATTGCTGTGTATGTATGAGCTCTGCTTGTTTTTGGAGGATGGGTTTGATTCAGGGTTGGAAAAAAAGAAATTGGTGGGTTTGTGGGGTTAATTTTTATTGGGATTTGCACATTGCCTTTGTTTTGTTGTTATGGGTAGGCTTCAAATTTTGAGGAAATATGTGTTTTTGGCTTGTGGTTTGGTTGCTAGAGAGTGCTGATTGAGTGTGGGTTTTTATTCAAGGTCTTCTTGATCCAGGTGTGGTTAAGATCTAGAGATTTCAATAACTTTGTCTTACTTCTGTTGCCGATTGTTTATTTTCTCAGTTCTGATATTGAGTGGGAAAACAGATCTGCAATCGTGGCTTAGATTATTGGATTCGTGACCCTATAGATAGATTTATAGTTAGCTTGAGGGAAATTGGAGTTTAGATGTAGTTCACAATTCAGATCTTCAGGATAACACACACACACACACACACACATATATATATATTAGCAAAAGATGGGTTTGCTTCAGTATAACAATCTGTGTTTATAATTATATGCTCTCTCTTCTGAGACTGGATTAATTGTCGGTTTTGGTTAAGGATAGCTTGGATTTTGCATGGGATTGATTTATTGGGAAGAATTTTGGCTGGTGTTCTCAGTAATGATCACTTTGCTTCTTCTTTTTTCCTTCTGTGTTTTTATTTTCATGTTGATGAAATTATTACTTCGATTAATCTCTGGTGGTTCTCGATCTCTGATACAGATTGGTTACCTAGGCAGATTGTTACCACTTGCTGTTGATATTTGGAAGAGAGATATAAGTTGGGATTCTGGGAAATTCACCATGGTCAGGCAATCACCTAGGAACCAGAGATCCAAAGGCTTCAAGGTAAAGCATGCTCTGCAGATATGTCTGCTTCTTGCTGTTTGCATCTGGTTGCTTTACCAAGTCAAGAACTCCCGTGATAAGAAGAAGGTATTTGATGACAGCACTGCAAAAAGTGAAGTAAATGTAGAGAGTGGTTATGAAATCTTAAAATTCGGGAGGAAGGACCTCCATCCTCAAGACGAGGAAACAGGAAACAGGTACTGAGAATGAGAAACATGGGAAGGGCAATTTTGGAAGTTTATACACTTTATCACATGACATCAGTGGTTCCATCAGTTGACTGACGGTCAACTGACGGAAGGGGTGTAAGTGCCATTATTTTGAAAAGTAAGGGTACCTACTGTATTTTTTGAAAACTGAGGGGGTCAATGTGTATTTTCGTCAAACCTCACGGGGTGTAAATGTATTTTCCCCTTTATATTATTTATTAAAATAAAAAAAATTTAAGATATTTGTATAATGTGGGGATAAAAGTTTACCAGCCAACTGTTAGACATATATGCCTACAAAAGCCATTTTGGAATTGTATTAGTCTACTTTATCAATAAAAGCATATTTACATTCATACATTGGGTAACATATTAAAAGTATCTCATAAGATGAGACTACCTTATCCCTTAGGTAACATTGTAGGAAAACCATCAAATTGTTTTTGAACCAATTCCTAAGGAGATATGGTTTTCCGGTTCCTTGTAGACCTAGAATTGTTCGAAGTTATTTAAGATATAACTGGACAATGTATTCCTACTAACTTACACATTGTTAGTTCCATATGATGGAGTGATGAATCTCAATTACTGAGAGAAGGGTCTCTTGACTAAGATGTGAATATAAGTAAGAAGTACTTATATTGTAACAAGGTCGCTTAGTGGATACCCTTAGAAATATCTATCTATATATTTAGAGTAGTCCATTTGACAGAATGTCCTAAACTTGAGAGATCGACATCTTCTCTAGTATTTGCCTATATAGCTTTGATGTAGCCAATCGACAATGTCCAACACACCAGACTAAATACGGGCTCATTAGGATATGTACGTTATACTAGAAGAAGTGTGTATGCTCAACAAGGCTTCCACTACTCTTCTAGAGTAATTTATATTGAGTTGATACTTGTTAAACCGGACTTAAAAAACCAACGCTGATATTTATCGATGAAATGGTTTTATCGAAAAGTTTATTTTTTATGTAAAAGGAAAGTAATAATTATTATTATTTCTTTTAAAAAGTTTCAAAAAATAGTTTTAAAAGTCCAAGTTTGACTAAAAGTATCAAAGAGAAATGACTCTCATTATAAGCTAGGGATTACATACAGTATAAGATATTGTATCGTAAGCTTATAACAATATTAGAAGTGGAAGGACATATCTATAAACAAATCTTGTAATAGATAATACCTGCAAGTAATTCTCTAATTTCTGGGGTTTAAGTCACATTGTGTTAATGGACATTATTGTGATTAGTGGAAGTCCAGAGACAGATAAAATTCTATGATCCTAATGGTATTATAGAAAAGTGTTTCCTAGCAACAAGACTTCAACCTAAAGCTTAAGCACTTGGTCCTACAACTGGAAATAGGAGATCCCTTTAGATCCCACACACTTGGACCTTATTAAAGCTTTTAATTTAATTATTAATTAATTTCTATATGTATATCACTATATGGTATAATGAAGCTCTAATAGGTGAAATCACATAAGATGTGATTAACTATATGGGTAGGACCCATAGGGGATTCTGATGAAGATCAAAACTTGACCAACAAGGTTTAGAACCCTATATGGGGCGTGTGGAAGTGGGGCCCTCCTAGGGTGTTCATGATGGATACTTATCTTTTAATTAGTTGTGTGATCTTATATCCTATTAGATAGGAATTAGATTGCTTGGTTGCTAATTAAAGATTCCCTATTAAATAGGGATTGCATTAGTTTGTTACTAATGATTCCCTATTAAGATAAGGATAAGATTAGTTTGTTACTAATTAATTATACTAATAGATAAGGATAAGATAAGTTTCTTACTAATAGATAAGGTTAGTTTCTAATTATGATAAATTCTAATTGGATTAAGACTTATCATTAAAGAATCTTTTTGAGAGAATTCTAATTGGATTAGGATAAGGGAGAGGAGTCTTAGATTGCAAGTAAGCAATCCAAGAGGCCTATATATAGGGTGGGACGTCCACCCCTTGGAAAGACTCTCTCCAACGTTTTTCTTTCTCCCTCTCCAATAGTTCACGCCCCCATCTCCCTCCCTTGGTAGTTGTAAGGTCATCTCTCTCATTCTTCACTCTTGGTTTTAGTTTAGATCTTGAACAAAATCAGAACCAATCTTGTTAATCAAGAAAGGATCTTGCGTTCAAGAAAAGAACAAAAGATCATAGAGCATGAATTGGAAGAGCCATTAACTTCAATTGGAGAAAAGCTTTAAAGGAATAAAAAAGGTTCGTGTGAATCGTGAAGGAGACTTTTCACTTGCGAAGATTTGCAGTTATCGTTCTATCTTTCAAATCGTGGAAAAGACTTATCAATTTCATAGTCGCAAAGGTGATTGTTATTTTATCCTTCATTGAATAAAATCAATTAGAACTATAGTCAGATCTTTGGATTCAATGTATGCCTCCTAAGAACTGTTTTTCTAAAATTAAAAAGAGGCATACTTTCACCAGCTATCATCTGTAGCTTGTACATACCAGCAATGACATATAGCAAGAATATGTCAGCTATCATCTTGCAGCTTGTGTATACCAGCTATTACATATAGCTCGTATATGTCAGTTGTCATCTGTAACTCGTGCATAACAATCGTAACATATAGCTTGTATACCATGATTCAAAATATCGGTATCGGTTGCCATATCGGTAAGTCTAAAATAGGATACATATCGACGTATCAGACCATATTTAAGGAAAACGACAGAAAAAACTATGATATACTAAGAAATGTTTGGATACGCAATGAAAAACTTGGATACTTTGCATACATTTTTTTTAATGCAAATATAAGCTATTAACAAACTAAATGAAGGTCTCCAATTATGTTTATAACTATACATATGAGAATTGAGAATTTTATAAGTTAAAAAAGACGCCCATGTTGTGCTCATAAAAAGGTACGTTAAATACAAATCATGGTCCCTCAACTAAGTATAAGAAAAACAATTTTGTATTAAAACCTTACATTCAATGAGTTAAATAAGACTGTATTGAATTACAACCATAATTTTTAAGCTTAATGTAAGTTTTTTTATTCTGAACTGTTACACTGTTAGTTGAATTTTTGACCCTGTAGATAAAAATATTTTTTAAGACTAAAGTATGAGACTTTTATTGACAAAATTTTGGGTTTTGGTAATTTTTGATATTATAAAGTTTATGAAATTTTGATATTTCATAAATACCTTATCATTTGAAAGTTGAAATTTTGACCCAGTCCCTAAAAAATGTTAAAAAGATGATTTTGTTCTTGAGCAGAAAGTTGACTTTTCATTCTTCAGAAATTTAGATCAAGATAATTTTTATTGAATTCAAATGAGGGGATAACCTCATTTGCATATTAATATCTTAAGTAAATGAAAGTAATATTAATTTAAAATTATTTACTTAAATAATATTAATTATAAATAAATTGTATGTATCAGGTCTGTGTTGTGGATCCTAGTGTAAATGGAATGAGAGAAAAAAATTAATTGAAAAATCCCCTATATCGAGCCTGTATCGGTTTGATACGGGGGAATTTGTTTTTCAGCGTACCAGTGTATCGGGTAGCTCCAAATAGGAAAAGCATCGACCCGTATCGGTCGATACGTATCGATATTTTAAACCATAATACCCCATCTATCTTTTGTAGCTCGTGCATACCAGCTATAACATATAGCTCATATATGTCAACTGTCATCTGTAGCTTGTGCATACTAGCTATGCATATTGCTCGTATATGCCAGTTGTCATCTGTAGGTCGTGCATAACAGCTGTATCATATAGCTCGTGGACACCAGCTATCTTCTGTAGCACCTGCCAGATGTCATATATAGGTCGTGCATCTTTTCATGTCAGTAGCTTTTGTCTTGTTTGTATTTACTACAACTATCTTACGATCTATATAATTTATTATGATGTAGCTCGAACATGTATTAGCTAAAGACTGAAGACAAATGTATGAGTCAGACAAGACGTACGTCATCTTCAAAAACAAATATACATAGCGATAAGTTTTGCAACCATTATCACTATATCCCACTTATCTACACATGTTATCATCTTATCCCACAAATACGCGCATGCTTTCCAACTCAATAGTTATGAGGGGTCTTAAGTCGTTGACACCTTATCCCACAAATACACACATGCTTTCCAACTCAATAGTTATGAGGGATCTTAAGTTGTTGACATGTAGCATATACACATGCATTCATTATCATATTTATGAGTAATCATTAT
The DNA here is from genome assembly GCA_015143295.1 of Tetracentron sinense. NCBI lineage: Eukaryota > Viridiplantae > Streptophyta > Magnoliopsida > Trochodendrales > Trochodendraceae > Tetracentron > Tetracentron sinense. Next base: position 5,028,686 of record CM026553.1, on the reverse strand, counting down.
CTGAATACATCGTATAGTTGACATGTGGCAAGCACCATGTGAGCTTTACCAAGAGTTGTCAATCGATTGACAAACATGCACAATCAACACTCTCTTACAATGACATCTAGACGAATGTTCATCTATAAATACACGGATCAAAGCATAAGAAAGGATCACTTCTTTCTAGGAGAAATCTGAGCCTTTACTTTTCACTCATTCTGACTTAAGCTTTGGAGTATCTTTGCAGGTCGGACGACCGCACTCCTCCAACAACTCTCAACCCAATTACGATTTATCGCCATTCCTCCTCGGGTTCAATCCTGATCGGGAAGAGGGGTCAAAATCCTGTGCTTTCAGTTGTTAACAAAAATATACTTTATGACACAAAAGGGAAATGGACATGTGAATTACATCATGTCCTTTGGGGTTATAGAACTAATCCTTGAACATTGTTTACAATGACGAAAATAAAATAAAATTCTCTTAGACCTACTTTAAACGCATCGTTGTTAAACTGAATAATCTTAGACATAAACCTATAAAAAGTTGGAAGTAATTGATGCAGAGCAAGATTAAATGTACTAAGAACCTCTTCGATCAATTGGTTTAAAGGAAACTGAAGACCTACTGCTAGTTGTTGTTCATATACAACCGTAGCTTCATTATAAGAGTTAATCCATGAATCTTTTGCAAGAACATGAAATATGAATAGAGTTTGGAATCTCATATTTAGATCTCAAACGTGCTATCTTGGCCTCTAATTTTCACTCCTCACTCGCACTCTCAGCTATTACTACTCCCTCAGGCACTAAAGAACTACTAGAACCTTGATCTTGACTCATAGTTCTAACTCCAAAGAAAATTCGCACTATCTAGACAAGAAGAAGATCAAATCACAAAAGAAAAGAATCTAAATTACCACAAAAGTACTCCCAGCAAGCTCTCTGATATCTTCAACAATGGCAGCCTGAACTAGTCTCGATGAAGAGGATATAAAGATCAGATTCCTTCTTATATACGCTTTTTAATCGAAATTACAAAACTACCCTCCTATTACTTGTTACATATAACCACCACATCAAGGGTATTGTTGCCTTTTCTTTCAAATCACGAATCGTCATACGCACATCAGTTAGACTTCTCGAGAGTTAACATTATTATACTTCAAAAGCTGTAGCTTTTTGACAACTGGCGCTTTATATTCTCAGAACCCTAAACCAATGTTTAAGATCTCGAGAGGGGGCAAAATGTGGGGATAAAAGTTAACATGCTAGCTATCATCTGTAGCTCGTGCATACCAGTTATGACATATAGCTCAAATATGTCGGTTGTCATCTGTAGCTCGTGCATATCAACTATTACATATAGCTCGTATATGCCAACTATCATCTATAGCTCGCGCATAACAATTGTAACATATAGCTCGTATACACTAGCTATCTTTTGTAGCACATGCATACCAACTATAATATATAGCTCATATATGCTAACTTTCATTTGTAGCTAGTGTATACCAACTATTACATATAACTCGTATATGCCAGCTTTCATCTGTAGCTTGTGAATAACAATTGTAACCATATAGCTCGTGTACACCAACTGTCATCTGTAGCTCGTGTATCTTTTCATGTCAGTAGCTTTTGTCTTGTTTGTATATACTACAACTATCTTATGATCTATATAATTTATTATGATGTAGCTCGAATATGTATCAGCTAAAGACTAAATACCAAAAGTATGAGTAAGACATGATGTACGTCATCTTCATAAACAAATATACAAAACGATAAGTTCTGCAGCCATTATCACTATATCCCACTTATCTACAAATGCTATAACCTTATCCCACAAATATGCACATGCTTTCCGACTCAATAGTTATGAAGAGTCTTAAGTTGTTGACATGTAGCATATACACATGCATTCATGATATCATATTTATGAGTAATCATTATCTGAATACATCGTATAGTTGACATGTGGCAAACACCATGTGAGCTTTACCAAGAACTGTCAATCAATTGACAAACATGCAGTACAGTGACATATGGATATGGACGAATGTTCATCTATAAATATACAGATCAAAGCATAAGTAAGGATCACTTCTTTCTGGGAGAAATCTGAGTCTTTACTTTTCACTTATTCTCACTTAAGCTTCAGTGTATCTTTGCAAGTCGGACGACCGCACTCCTCCAACAACCAATTCGCTCGAAGTCTCTGGATTACAGCTAAGACGAGGTATTCCCACCCACCCACCCACCCACATATAACATTGAAAATAAACAGATAAAAACATAAATAAAACATACATAAGATCAAAATGTCACTACAAAAAGTAAAGAGGATAGTTTGGAGGAAAGGGAAGAGAGCCAGATGCATAAATCGAATATAAAATTTGTTTGTGTAGACAAACTCTAGGCAAAATTTATTGAGAAATGAAATAAAAACTTTTTTATTTTTTTGTGAATAAGATCTAACTTTATGTTGTTCTCAGACACCTTTGTCACTAGCACTTTAGTGCCCAGGAGATGAGGCCTAGGAAGCACTAGACGGCCTTGTCATAATGAGTTCCTGCCTGGACAGTAAACACTGCTTAGGCACTAGAGGTCCTGGCTAGGCAAGGAGGCTGCCTAGGCAACACTTTGACTACACTGATTCTAATCATAAGCTCTTTGTTCCAGTGGAATCTGGGCTGCTGAGAAAGGAAAGAGCACAACTAAAGGTTTGAAAGATGTTCTTCAGTTGTTCCAAAGGTCTTTGAATATCTTTCCAAAATCTTTTGAACAATTGAAACATTATTACCTTTATTTGATTAGGCAAATATTTAATTTTCACTTGATCCATAACAATTTATTTTCTTCTGGTGAACACTGTGAGCCTTTAGGTCCTCTTAATGATTTTGATGATAACACAATAATGTAATGATATTTGTGTTACTAATATCTCAAGTGAGTTTATATAAAATCAGTTTATGAAGAGCATTAACAAAACCATTCAAAGTGAAAAAGCATGAAAATGACACCATCTACAAAGAAGATTCAACATGAAGTCAAAAGCAAGCCAATTGAATCAAGTTGGATCATATTGAAGATAATTGAAGATCATATCATAAGCCAAAATCTAAGTCGGATCATCATGAAGATTGATCATAAAGACAAAGTCAAATTGAAGATCCAAGATCAAGTGTGAAGTGAAGACTTACAAGAAGGTCTAAAAGTTTATTTTGTGTCTCGGGAGGGTTTTAGGATTTTTGTAAAAAGTCCACAAAGGTTGATTGATTAAATTGCTCAAAATCATAGATTGACCTTAAAATTCTTAGATAATATTGCACATCTTTGTAAGGACCTTAGACATACCATAGAATGACTAAAATAATGACAAAGTTAAGGTATAAGACCAAGGAAATCACTCCCATCATTAAAGTTTATTTAAGATGAGATTTCAAAATAAAACAGGAAATCTCGTCGACGAAATTGAAAAGGAAATTCAATATCGTCGACGAAATCAGCCGCAGTGATACTGTTTTGTTTTCTAGTCAAATCTCGTCGACGAAATCAGAATGCTCACCCAATCTCGTCGACGAAATCTTGTGGGAACCAGAATACTCTGTAATGGCTAGTTTCGTTTTGGATGTTCACCCAACGACCATAAAACCTCTTGGGTTATAAAAAAGATTGATTATGAATTAAATAAACAACTCCAATTCTTCCAATCATTAAAATTATTCACTCCAAGCTTAGATTCCAAATCTATAGAGTTTAACCAAAAATCCTCAAATCCAAGTTCTTGAGCTATTCAACTCTAATCTTTAGGAGATTTTCAGTGAGCGTGCAAGTGATCTATCAACGTGTAAGGAGCAAATTCAGATTGTAAAACACTTTTATACAAGAGTGTTAAAATTAAGTCGTACGTGGGAGTCTTGTCCTTGAAGCGGGGAGCTTTGTAAGGTTTGATCTCTACCCATAAAGAGATTGAGAAGGTCTAGTCACTACCCGAAAAATGGACTAAGTCTAGGGAGGATTGTTCCCTTGCAAGGTTTGATCTCGAACCGGAAGAGAGATTGTAAATGTTTGATCTTCACCCGGAAGAAGATCGGCGATTGAATAAGTCGTGGTGAATCCTTGAGCAGGGAAGCTTAAGGCAGGGATGTAAGCGGGTTGCCGAAATTCGAGAACAACATCGTGTGTCAATTTGTGTTTTGCATTCTCTCTCCCTCCTCTTTACATTCTTGTTTATATGTTTATATTGTTTGAGTAGAATTGCTTAATTTCTAATTCATTTTAACTAGTTTTAGTTGAAATTTCACTTAAGGAATTAAGAAGAATTTTAATTTGTCATAGACCCTATTTACCTCCCCCACCCCCACCCCCACCCTTAGAGTCTAATCCTTGGCCAACAAGTGGTATCAAAGCCTAGGTCTCTGTTTTATTAAGATTTAACCATCTTAGAGTAAAGATATAAATGACATATATTATTAATGCATCTACCATAGGAGAAAGCCAATCAACCCTTAGACCACCATTGTTCAATAGTGAAAACTATAACTATTGGAAAGTGAGAATGATGTATTTCATTCAAGCTCTTGATTATAAATGTTGGCAAGTAATAGTAAATGGTCTCCACATCCCCACAAAAAATGTCAATGGTATTCAAATACCTAAAGATAAGGATAAATACCTAAAGATGAGGATGAGTGGTCGGAAGCTGATTTTAGGCTTGTGCAACTTAATGTCAAAACAATAAGCTATTTATATTGTGCATTAAGCTCACATGAGTTTAATAGAAATTCGGCTTGCGATTCCGCTAAAGGAATTTGGGATAAACTCCAAATTACCTTTGAATTGACTAATCAAGTAAAAGAAGAGAAAATTAATATATTAGTCCATAAATATGAATTGTTTAAAATGGTAGAAAATGAATCCATTTCAATTATGTTTTCTAGATTCACTAACATTATTAACGAATTGAAATCTCTTGTGAGATTTATAAAAATACAAAAAATGTAAGGAAGATCCTCTGATCACTATCAAAGGAATGGGCTCCCAGGGTCACGACCATCCAAGAAGCAAATGACTTGACAAAACTACCCATGGACGAGCTTTTAGGATCTTTAATGACTAGTGCGAAATCAAAAAACCCAAGAAGAAGAGCCTACACCAAAAAGGGGTCATGCCTTGAAATGCTCTCAAGAAAGTGAAAGTGAAGATGAGAGTGAAAATGATGAAAAGATGCTTCACTTAGCAAGAAAATTTCGAAAATTCTTGAAGCATAAGAAGAACCTCAAGAAATGAGCTTACAAGAAAGAATTTGAAAATGAGGTCATTAAGGGCAAAAAGAGCAAAGAACAAGACATCATTTGCTATCAGTGCAAGAAGCCTATACACATCAAACCGGATTGCCCCAAACTCAAGAAGAGTCATAAATACAAGAAAACAATGAAGGCCACTTGGGCTGACTCGGATGATAAGTGGGTCGGATGCAAGCTCAAGTGAGGATGAGCAAGTTAATCTATGCCTCATGGCACATGAGGATGAGGTACAAACTTCACGTGATGATTCTTCTTCATTTGAAGAATTAAGAGATGCATATGATGAACAAGGTATTAAACTTCGGATTCGGTATAAACTTCGGATTCGGTATAAACTTCAGTCGTTAAGAAAGTTGCCTCAATTCGAGGAAGTTTAAGAAAGTATAAGGAAGTTCTGTAAAAATTAAAGAAGTTTAGAAAACTTTAAGGAAAGATTTGAATTTTAAGATGAACCTTTAGATATTCAATATTTAAGCATAAATATACATCTAGAATTCATTATATTACTGAATGCAAACATGTAGAGTATAAAATGTGAGAATCAAGTGACATGCGATGTCTACTTGTTTGTAATGTAATTTCTTCTTGATATTTCTATATATTGTCAATTTTTCTTAACTATATTATAATTTCTTTATTAAGTGAAGGGATTATGTAAGGTCATTTTATTCTTTTTTTTTAATGATTATTCATGTTAATTGTTTTAGAAATCTTAAAAACTTATGAATGCACATTAAAGTTGAAAAATAATTGAAATTTAATTTAGTTTTTAACCTATTTTTATCTGTAATTGATGAGCTCAATGTTTTTACAAGACTGAATCAATATGAGAAGATGAGGAGATGGTTAAATTATCGGACACCCTACATCAAGAAAAAGAGAAGAGGACTATATTTTATTTGACTATGAAGTGAATGTAATTATGTAAAAGAAAAAGTTGATGTAATTTTATTTAAATGTGTTGGACCCCTGTTCAAGTTTTTAACATTTTTATTTTTATTTTTTATGTAAACAATCAGGACCTCTAAGTCTATTGAGTGTTGTTTAGGTGATTACAAATTTAATGTGATTAGTGGATTATGTAGCCAAATGTCAGTCCATGTGTCCTTTTTAACACCACTTTTAACTATGGTTAAGCTTAACTATGGTTAAGCTTAACTAATTAATTTTTTTTGGAAGTTAATTAACTAATTAAGGTTACCATTTCTTTTTCAAAGCCAAGGTTGGATGGATGAATCTTAATCCCAGGGGTGAGTGAATCTTAACCCCAATTACTAGGTGATAAAAGTAGGCGTAGTCCAATAAGGGACACGTGGACCAATACTAGCAACACTCTCTTTTAGGGTGTTCAAAACATGCCTTTTTCTTAATGAAAGACAGTGACACATGTCTTTCATTTAGAAAAAAGTGAGTTTAACAAAGAGTGGAGTTAGCATTCCCCTCTTAGGTTTATTAGCTAATACTTATAAGTTATAATCCCGTATGCTCTTGTTTCCCATTTTAGTTTCACCCAAACAAAAACAGAGGAGAATGTTGGCCGAACAAGTGAGGGGATCTAACCTTTAGGGTTTTGACGATGGACGGTGGCAATGACAACGGCAACACAACAGCAACGGTGACCGTGATCGAAGATAGCAAAAGAGGGATCTTCTTCAGCTAGGGTTTTGGTCTCTACAACGTTAGGTATGTACTATTCCTCCATCTTCTCTACTCTCCTCAAATTTCTTTTCTTTTTTGTTTCTTTTCTTTTTCTACGATTCTACTTCTCAGTTAGAGTTAATTTTTCTAGAGTATGAACTATGCCTCTCTGCCATGGGATTTTTGCCTTCTTAGAGATTTAAAGAGGACCCTTTCACTTTTTCATAGGTTCTCTGTAGTTGGTTCATGGTAGGCTGGCTTACTATTTAGGTAGTAGGTACCCCTTTCGAATTTGGTCACTGGTGAGTATGGTAACTGATTTCATTTCAGTCCGTGCAATTTATTTTTTTTCATTGGATGGTGGTCTGCAACCGTACTTCGGTCATGGATCCATGAGTGGTGAGTCTGTCACAGAGGTAGAACCTACTTTTTTACATTTCTTTCTTAGATGGATGTCTGCAAGTGCAGAACCAAATGTCATTTCCTTCTCAGTTCGTGAGTGGTGAGTGTCATAGAACTTTTTACCCAAGTTCGGTGACTTCCATGAAATTTCTCCGATGTTCTAAATTTTTCAATTACATTTTTACAATTTCGGTCGAAGTCCAGCGAAGTCAACCGAAGTCACCGAAGTTTGCACGAATTCTTGTATTTTTAAAATACATGGAGGTTTCGCTTCGGTAACCACCGAAGGTCGAAGTTGACCGAATTGAGTCGATTTTTGATACCTTGATGATGAATTTAAAAAATTAGCTTCCAATAATAAAAAGCTTAAAAAGGAATATTTATCATTTTCAAATAAAAATGAGTTTTTACAAAATGAATATAAAATTTTGAAAGAGGAAAATGAAATTGAAAAAGAAAGAAGTCATTTCAATACCTCAAGTATCAACCATTAAATACAATGAATGTGATGATTTAAATGCTAAGGTTGATGACTTAACATATATTGTAACCAAATTCACTAATGGTAAAAAGGCTTTAAATAACATGCTAGGTCAACAAATGTGTGTTTTTGGTAGAGCCAGATTAGGCTATAATTTAAAAGATAAGCAAAACAATTATCAAAACTTCTTTACCTCTTGCACTTCAAGAAATATTTATACTTTTGTTGGTAATAAAAGGGTAAGACAAGTTTGGGTACCAAAGAGTGTTCCTTGAAAGAACTGATTATGCCTTGATGTTTGAAACATGGTTATGCTTTTAATGATATGATGTTTTGATGTTATTGGTATTATGAGCCTTGAAACATGTTTGAAATAGATATGTTTTGACATAATGACATGTTTTGATGGTATGTTTGATGATATGTTTTATATGATGTTTGATAGATGATATGCTTTTATATGATTATAAATACTTGAAATCTTGATGTGATGAATATATAGATGTTGTGGTATGAAATGTTTATCACGAATGAAATGCCTTGTATGTGCTATGGTAAAATGCAATGAAATAATCTAAGTATCACTGCACAAAGGTTCAACTGAGTGATGTTGTAAGTCTTTGGTATCCGCACTGACTTTTACAGAGCAACTACCTAACAAGCACAGGTCATAGAACATTATTCTTTTTCCCCTCTCACTGTGTCTTTCAGGACTTGGAGACGAGGCAGACAATTGGTAGAGGCTATGAGGAGAGGGCATTGTACTTGTTGGATAGTTCCTCACCGGTGGCTTCTCCTATTTAGATAGTTCATGATGGGCTAGCAGTAGTAGTAGTCGTGACCGCAACATTTTACAGTTGTTGCAGTGGCATAGACGTTTGGGTCACTCATCATTTTTTATGTTCAAGAAACTGTTTCCCCAGTATTTTGTTTCTGTTTCTATGTCTAAACTTCAATGTCAAACTTGTGAATTTGCAAAAAAATGTCAATCTTCGTATCCTGCTCATGATAATAGAAGTAATTCACTTTTTTCCATTGTTCATTCTGATGTGTGGGGTCCTGCTCCTATTACTTCATCTCGTGAATTTTGTTACTTAGTTACATTTGTTGATGATTTCTCTAGATCAACGTGGGTTTACTTGTTGAAACAGAAGAGTGATGTTTGCTCTATTTTTCAATCTTTTCATAAAATGCTTGAAACCCAGTTTGATGTTAAGTTAAAGACCCTTTGTTCTGACAATGGTGGAGAGTATCCGTCTACTACTCTCGTCTCCTACTTCCGAGATCATGGGATTATCCACCAGACTACTTGTGTTGGTACTCCCCAGCAAAATGGTGTTGGGAAGAACCGTCACCTATTGAAAATCACTCATGCTCTTTTGTTTGGCATGAACGTTCCTAAACGTTTTTGGTTTGATGCCCTCAAGACTACTTCCTATCTTATGAATCGCATGCCCACTAGAATTTTGGGTTTCAAAAGTCCTATTGATGTTCTATCTCCAACTCCCTCCTTGTTTCCTCTTCCACCCAAAATCTTTGGCTGTTCGTGTTTTGTGCATATTAATAAATCGACACGTACCAAACTTGATCCTAAGGCACTCAAGTGTTTATTTTTAGGATATGCTCAGAGCCAGAAATGGTATAAGTTTTTTAATCCCTCTTCTGGCCGGTGCATTGTTTCTATGGATGTTACTTGTTTTGAATCCACCCCTTTTTATTCTGTGAAAGAGACTTCTCTTTGGGGGGGAGACCATTGGTGTTAAAGAGATGTCTCCTTCTCCTTTACCTATTTCAATTGATCCAGAGGATTTTCCAATAACTGGTCATGGAAAAAATGATGTAAACAAAGTGAGGTGCAAGTTTTCACCAGGAATCCAAATCGTCAGGTTTGGATGATGGATACTCACAAAAAAGACCCTCATATGTCCTGCCATGAATCCTCCTCAGATCCAGGTAATATCCATACCTCCCTTGTTGATTCTAACCTTCCTATTGCTCATAGGAAAGGTGTTCGCTCTTGCACACAATACCCTATTTCTAACTTTGTGTCGTATGGTTCTCTATCTCCCTTGTACCGTACCTTTGACATGGCTTTGTCTTATGTGTCTATTCCTTGCAGTGTTGCAGATGTTCTTTCTAAGTCGGAATGGAAAAAAGTAATGGAAGTAGAGATGCAAGCTCTGGAAAAAAATAAGACAGGGGAGATGGTTGATTTACCAAGAAGCAAAGTTCCAGTGGGATTCAAATGGGTGCTCACTGTAAAGTATAAGTCTGATGGATCAATGGAAAGATACAAAGCTAAACTGCAAGAGGGTATACACAGACACATGGCATAGACTACCAGGAGATGTTTGCTCCTGTAGCAAAGATGAACTCAATAAAAGTTCTCTTATCTCTTGCATCTAACCTGGATTGGCCTTTTATGCAATTCGATGTGAAGAATGCATTTCTCCATGGTGACTTGGAAGAAGAAGTGTACATGAAACCTCCTCCTGGGCTCAAGTGTCCTATAGCTGAAGGGAATGTGTGTAGACTGAAGATGGCCTTGTATGGGCTTAAGCAATCCCCTAGGGCTTGATTCGAAAAGTTTCGTTTAACCATGATTAAAAATGGCTACAAACAAAGTCAAGCTGACCACAATTTGTTTATCAAGCACAACGGCAAGAAGGTGACTGCACTCATTGTTTATGTAAATGACATTGTGCTAACTAAAGATGACCAGGGGGAAATGTAGAAGTTGAAGGACTTACTTGCCAAGGAATTTGAAATCAAGGATCTACGTCAATTGAGATATTTCTTGGGTATTGAGGTTGCCAGGTTCATAAAAGGTATCTTTATATTGCAGCGCGAATATGTCCTTGACCTCCTACATGAGACTGGTATGATGGGCTTTAAGCCCTGTGACACTCCCATTGACCCAAACCATAAGCTTGGTGAAACCATTGGTGAGAAGATTATCGAAATAGGGAGATATCCGAGACTTGTAGAGAGATTGATATATCTCTTACTCAATCGTCCTGATATTGCTTATGTCGTCAATGTGGTGAGCCCGTTCATGCATGCTCCTACCTCAACCCACTTGGATGCGGTGTACAGGATTCTGAGGTTTCTCAAGTCTACTTCAGGACAAGGATTGTTGTATGCTCGTTCTGGTAATCTCCAGATTGAAGTTTTCACTAATGCAAACTGGGCTAGATCTGTTTTAGATAGGCACTCTACTTCTCTTACTGTACGTTTGTTAATGGTAATCTAGTCACATGGAGAAGTAAAAAACAGTCTGTAGTGGACAGATCTAGTGCAGAGGCAGAATTCCGGTCGATGGCTCATGGAATATGTGAGATTTTATGGCTTCGCATTCTCTTGACCGACTGGAAGCTTCCCATTCAGGGTCCTATGAAGTTGTATTGTGACAACAAGGCGGCAATCAGCATTGCTCATAATCCAGTTCAACACGACAGAACCAAACACATTGAGGTAGACAAACACTTCATCAAGGAACAATTGAAGACAGGTCTCATCTGCACTCCATTTATGAAGACCGGTGACCAACTTGCTGATATTTTGACTAAGGGTCTTGGTCATACACATTTTACTAAGATTATTGGCAAGCTCGGTATTTTTAATATCTACATACCAGCTTAAGGGGGAGTGTAGAATATTAAGTCTTCTTGTAATTAGGGGTATTCTTGTAATTAGGGGAAATCCTACTTATAACCTTATTAATATAATATGATAGAGAGAGAAAGACAAGTTCTCTACTCTTTTTCTCCTTCTCTTCTTCTTCTTCCGCCTCCATCAAACCCTAAAACCTATCCCTAAGGAATTCCAATAGAAGAAGGTGTCAAAGTACCGATCAAAAAAAAGGTGTTAAAGTCAATACAACTCTTCTCTTTTTGGCCAAGATATTTTTTACAATCATCAATATATCCTCTCTCAACTGATACATTAAACTAGGTGAGGACTGAGGTGCTACATCTTGAATGCTAATTTATATTTCAAGGATAAACTTAAGTACTCAACCATTAAGGTGAAGGTGAAGGTGAAGGTAAGTTGAATTTAGTCAAAACTCGTCCCTTCAAGAAAATACTCATATTTCTAAAACTAAGTAAAATATGCCCACCAGACCTCTCCATTTTAAGGCCATTTTAAGGCAATTGTTGTGCATCTAAATTAAGACCTTACCTAGAGCCTTTCATGTCTTTTCAAGTTCAACTTATCCACCATACATTCAATTCAATTTCGGTGCAAGATCAATCACTCCATATGCAAATAGTATCTTATCAAGAATGAAAATGCCCCAAAACAAACTGGCCCATAACTCCAGGATTCCAAAAAGAATAAAACAACCCCTAAAAATAGTCCATCTGCTCTAGGATTCCAAGAACATCTGACTTTTTTTTAATGTGATACTATTGTAAGGTTCCAGGTGGAATCTAATGAAATGGCTTGTGACAGACACCAGCTTCGCTTTTTTAGAGTGGAAGTTTCTCAATTACTTCATGTATAAGCTTCGCTATTACTTTCTCTATAAGCACACAACTAGCACTAGATTCTTAATTCTGTAAGTCCCCATCAAAGATCTCGCTAATGACTATAGTGTAACCCTATGAATGCAACCAGTCACCCAATGAGAACTGTAGTTTGAACCTATGAATGTGAATATAGCTAGATACATATAGACCCCAAGATAAAGCATTAATACAGACTATACACTATACAGTTTGGAACAAACTAAATTAAGAAACATATAGTTTGCTTCATATTGGGATATGGCTTTAGAGATTGGAATTGTAGAACAAGATTCATGTAGCCAACCCCAAATAATAGGGATAAATGTTGGACAATGATGATTATTATATAATTTGCTTCATGATTTTATAAATGAAAAGAACAGCAACCAAAATATTCTCGAGCATAAAAAATTTTAAGGTCAAGTATTCCTACCACAGAACTTATATTTAAATTGCTTAGTGTCTTCTCAAGCCCCTCCTGCAAAAAAGATGATTTATAATAAGTTCCACATAATGTTTTAAGAAAATTAAAGCATGATCATTTAATAAACATTCATTTATAGGTAATAGATTACATAAATGATCTATTTCCAAAAAAAAAGAATTACATAAAGAGGTGGACTCCTTCCATAAACAAAAGCTTAACTACGCCTACTTCTAGTCATCATCTCTAACACGACCGACTATGTGGCTGTGATTGTGAGCAACCTCTAGTCTCAAATTGTCTCCCAGTACGGCGGATTACTTTCACCTTTCTAAGAGTCCCAATGCTTTGTCTCACAACAAGCTGAAAATCGACGGCCTCATCTATAGAGATGAGCTTCACCTCCATTGTCATAGGAATAATAGAGAAACTTCAGAATTCTTTTTTTATATCAAAAAGTTTTAATGCTCTGTTACAAATATCTGGAAATTAGCTTCCTCGTCAACCTCCTGAAAAACACGATCTTCATTATCTAAGGAGATGGAGTCCATCCTCACTATCCTCTCGAACTAGATACTTTTTTTTGTTCGTTTTCCTACTAGTTTGTCAATAGATGTTCCATCATCATCTTCATGACCTCCTTAGAGATGTGCAAACATCACTCGACACTCATTCCCAAATGATTTAGGTGCTCATTAAACTTAGTGATGCCCAAACTCATCTAAGAACAATATTAACACCTAATCTTGTGCTTATTCATAATCCACTCTCTCTCCGTACTTCCAACCAATATCAAAGGATCCTCTATGCATGAATATGATCAAATAGTATAAGTTTGCAACACAACACTAAAACAAATATAATAATGTTAAACACAGTAACACACAACACAAGATTCAGACTGAAAAATATTTGACAAATAAGAAACTAAGAAAATATTATTTTACAAATTAATTATTAATAAAATAATATTAAACTAATTTTAATCAATATATTATAAGTATTGTCTTTGGGTCTAATAGATCACCCATTGAGTAATCTCATATGAATATGTAAGATCTAAATACATAATAAATAGCTTAAAATCCTTTTTTTTTTTTTGAATAATTATTTTAAAATTTAAAAAAAAACTACTATCCAAAAAGGGGTTAGTGTGGGAATAATAGATCATCCTTAGAATGCTAACATATAACAAATTCATCCATAAATGAGAATTATATCTATTAAAATGCAATTTTTCATGTATTTTAAAAAAAAAAACTAAAAACCCTAATTAAAAGATAAAATCTCATTGTTTAATTCCATAGATCTATGAATTTAGCCACAAATTCATAGATATATGATCTAAAAGCATGTTTTCATGCATTTGAATGAATTTGACACTCAAAAATTAGAAGAAAAAAAAGAGGATCTACCATACCTCGAACCCTCAACAAATAGTGAAAAACTCTTTCGAAAGTCGAAACTCTTTCTATTCAATCTTTAAGGAGTTCGAATCATTTTTCAATCCTTTTAAATCAATGGATTGTGTGTTTTTTGTGTTAGCAATTTGTGGTTTAGAGTTTAGATTCAAAGAATAATGAGAAGAGTGGTTTTTTGTACTGTTTTAGCTCAAAAAAGGGCTTTTAAAGTCTCGATTTCGATACTTTCGATACATATCGCATGACACGTATTGATACAACTGATATTTTGAACCTTTGCACCCACAAAGATGAGGTTGCCTAGATATGCCTTAGCCTCATCTATGAGACACTAAAGCTAGTCACAAAGGTGCCACAACTACATAAAATTAGATGTTATCTACTAAAACATAAAGAACAAATATATACATATATATTTTTGTGTGTGTGTATATACACACACATATACATGCGGCTAATATAATACTTTTTAATTGGAGAGATCCATATATAGAACAAAGCACTGTCCAGTAGAGCTATGAGCTCATAGAACTATGAGTCTGTTGAATCCAAATGCTATCTTTCTAAAAAATGACACATCAATCAGTAGGATATGAGCTCAGATATAATGAATGAAATAAATGACATGCCACTAGTGTCTTCTAATTATCATTGGCCAATCTAGAACACAAAAATATTATGAGCGGCCAGCCCAATTACAATAACATCTGGATTTCACAATACAAGATAATGAGTCCAATCCTTCTCTCACATCCGAATAACATTCCACCAACAAGGTACAAAGTTCAACTAAGTTCATTTAGGACCTACCTAAGAGTAAAAGAGCGAAATAGACTAGAGACTATGTCCCAATGGTATAAACCCTTCTTACCTCATCAATGTTAATCTTATACGTGGTGACATGAGGGTATTTCTTACTCAACTCTTCTATAATAGGAGCTATGAACCTGCCTACAAAAGATGAAACAATGGGACATTGATAAACAAATTCAAGCTATTTAAACATTCATAATTGAAAATCCAAATAAAACCCAACCAAAAAAAAAAAAAAAAGTCTGTATTAATAAAATAAAGCTACATGTTTAGGAGAATCTTACAAGGTCCACACCATACTGCAGTGAAGTAGAAAATCGCAGGCAATGATTCATCTGAAAAAACAGATGAAAATTCCAGTAAAGATGTAAGCAATCACAAGTTATCTACATATCAAAGGGAGTAGCAATGGTAAATTGAAAAAAACACCTTCACCTTGAGCCTTATTAAGTGAACTATTGAACTGTTCTTCAGACGTAATATAAACAATATTCGACGGACCTGAAATTAATTTAGAATCCGACATTGGATTTTAAAAAAATTAACGGAAAACATTTCAATCGATATTAAATACTACAGATTCTGAATCTAATCAACAAAAATTGAACAGAAAAATAATAAAAACAAGAACACATACCTGAGGATGAGGAAAGGGTTCGGCATAGGAAGAAGGGCTGTGAGGAGAAGGGTTTTGAAGGAAACGGAGGGGAGATTGAGTTTGGAGAGATTAGGGTTTTGTGGAGGGGAGGAAGGAGAGAGGAAGCCGGTGATGGTTTGATACTAAAGAGAGTGCGGAGGAGAGAGGGACGAAGCACAGAGTTTCTCGCCATTCCCTCTTCTAATCTCTATGATATTGCTCTGTTTTGTTTAGGTGGGTTTTTGAGTGTTAAATGGTAAGTGACAAATGGCGAAGCCTTTTCTAGAAATTCACATTCCAGAAATTTCAAAGTCGGCCCTTTTTTTCCTGTAATTTTTAGAGTTAAGTACCGTTCTGTCGCCCTAAACTTAAAATATATAGCATGATTTGAAATTTTTTACCGAAGAGGGTTTGCATTTTCTTTATTACCTTTATTGTGTTTGGCTTTTATACCCATAGCTTAAGGGTACCTATGTCAAAAGCATGCCCTTTTTAGTTGTCACGCCCCAAAATACCCCCTAAGAGTTTAGGGATACTTTAGGTGGACTATACAAACCTGCCAAACCATCCTGTGACGAACAAGATAAATAAGGTACTAAACAATGATAATCAGAGCGCGGAAGCTAAACATAATTTGCGGAAGCGAAAACTAAAATTTTCTTTTCTTTATAATGATCCAAAATGTAGTATTCCAAGTTAACATAAATACAAAACACGTCTCAGTCTAAGGTGGACAGGCCCACCTAACAAAATACAAAAGACAAAATACAACTCTGTCTCGCTCAATAGCCATCCCCGTGGGGCCAGTGGTCTAAGTCTCTCGCCTCCGCCTGAGGCTCGACTACTAGATCCTCATAAGGTTCCTCCTCACCATAGTCCTCCTCTATCCAAGGACCCGGATCACAAATGTCGAGAGGGACTCGGGTACCTGCCGACATGAAAGTACGGCTGAGCATGGAATACTCAGCGAGTACAAGCCCCTAACTAACAATGGTAATAACGAACAACATCATATACAAGAAATGGGAGGAGTATAGTTCATAATCATTTCTAGCAACCTCATACATAAACATTTTATCAAGTCATAATTATTATGCAACTAAAACATGTCTATGCATCATACAATTCCTCTTTGAGTTGTCCTTTTAATATTTCTTATGAGCCAGAGGTTAGCACCCGCATATCCCTGGGCTACCAACCTCCTTGACAGTACAATACCTTTCTTATGAGCCAGGGGTTAGCACCCGTATGATCCCTGGGCTACCAACCCCCTTGACAGTACAATACACTTCTTATGAGCCAGAGGCTAGCACCCGCATATCCCTGGGCTACCAGCCTCCTTGACAGTACGATACCTTACTTATGAGCCAGAGGTTAGCACCCGCATAATCCTGGGCTACCAACCTCCTTGACAATACCATTTCCTTTCTTATGAGCCAGAGGTTAGCACCCTTAACCGGGGCTACCAACCTCCTTGACAGTGCAACATTTCCGAGTCATTTCTTATGAGCCAGGGGTTAGTACCCGCATGATCCCTGGGCTACCAACCCCCTTGACAATGCAATACGTTTCTTATGAGCCAGAGGTTAGCACCCGCATAATCCTGGGCTACCAACCTCCTTGACAATATCCTCCATCTACAGATGTGCTCGTGCATAGCAATCGTGAAATTATGATGACATATAGTATTTTAACAATTCCTAACTCACATGAGAATTTAAGAAGCGAAATAAACACATGCATACAACTTACCAAATGGGGAACATTTATGTGACTCATGCTTTCAAATCTTAGTTTATTCATGCATTCTATCAAACATGTGGTATTCAACATTTTTACCTTTAGTTATTTCATATTTTCTCATTCGAACATTTCATCAAACACTTGGGGTGTGTTCATTATGCGTAATATGCCCTTCCACCATTTTTTTCCATCATTCAACACATCACAACATGGCATCCAATCGCCTCCACTCCTCATCCATTCATACATTCCACCATTTGTTTGTATTATCTTGTTTATGTTTTAGGGATTTAGCATATACCAACACAAAGAGCAATGGGAAAGATCTAACACATATTTACTTAGAAAAATCGTAGGTTATTACCAAAGTAACTAGGAAGAGTGTACTAACTTTGGAAAGGGAAAGAAAATCCTTGAGGATGATGTAGAAACGCTGCCCTAGCTTGGACGAGGTACTCCACACGAGCTTGAGGTTGGATTTGGAGAATCTAAGCCTTTAGAACGGTTCTAGGGTTCTAAAACCCTTGATTCTCTCAAGTGGAAAACCCTAGATGTAAATCCCCCTTCTCTTCTCTTCTTCTCTCAAAACCTTCTAAGTGAGGTGAATGAGGGCTCAAAGGGTCGAGCAAACCCTTATGGGTAAGGGTTTAACACCCAAAAGACCAAAACGCCCTTACTGAAATTTCTGCAAAAACGCGAAGACCGAGCGATCGGTGGTTATGACCGATCGATCGGTTGCCTACCGAGCGATCGGTGTTATTGACCGATCGATCGGTCAAAAACTCACTCTCTGAAAAATTTCCCCATACAAAATTTCTGACCGTGCGATAGCTACCGATCGATCGGTTATGGACCGATCGATCGCTGACTGGACCGAGCGATCGGTGCTCTGTATGTCTGGACTGTTTTGACCATATCTTTTGACTCGCTCGTCGGATTTCGACGATTCAACTTGCGTTGGATCCGTCTTTCGAAAACGAACATTTCTGACATTTCGGAATTTCCGATTTCTCCCTTATTTATTAATTAGACTACAAAAACGGCCAATTAGCTACAAAGGTGCTATTCATTAAGGATGAAAAAGTCCGGTGTGCTACATTAGTAATAAAAAAAATAAAGGGTGCCCTATTTGATAAATTTGTCAAAAACATGCCCTTTAAGTAATAAAAATATAAGGCATGCCCTTTTAGGTGAAGCGGCCTTTTTTTTAATGCTGGAAAATATCATTTAGTACATACTACAAAAAACTACCCAGCAGCGACGGAATAGTAGTGATAGAAACGTCTCCATAACTAATACATCACTTATAGTAACGGAAACGTATGTCGTTACTAATGGTCCATCTCTAATAAGGAATTTGATACTTGTGAAGTTTTTTTCTTATTAAATCAAGTATTAGTGACAGAATTATTTCTGTCACTAATAGGAATTATATAATAGTGACAGAAATATTTTGTCACTAATGATATTAGTAACGGGAGTGATTTATAGTAACGGAATATTTTCGTCACTATTGATATTGAGATTATTAGTGACGGAAAATATATCATCACTATTAGTTAGATTATATAGTGACGGAAATAGTTCCATCACTAATAATCTTTATATTAAAAGGGGCTAATTTGAACCCGCAAAAACCCATCTTTCCCAAAATTTCTTCTGGTTCCTGCTCTCCTTGCCTCCGACCACCTTCCAGCCACCACGATAAGCCCCTTTGAGATCTCTCTCTCTCTCTCTCACACACACACACACTCTCTCTCTCCCTCTCGTGCTCTCTCTCTCTCTCTCTCTTTCTCTCTCTACAGATCTCGTAGTTTGGGTGACCACTTTGATTGCTTTTCTCTTTCTCGCTCGTACAAATCTTTCTCTTGATTTTCTATGGGGGAGCTTCTTCCAGGTATGTGATTTGTCTCTTCCATTTTTTTTTCCAGTCTTTGTTGAGAGAAAACTAGAGCTTTGAAGTTTTTTTTTCTCTTATATTTGGATTTGAGGTCTGCAGAACTCTAATGTAGCGAATTTCTTGATTTATGTTCATTCAGAGCCTGGTTTGTGTTTGATCTATCAACCACAAGGTCGGCCTTCTTTTACAGTCGACAATTGAGAAAGAGCATTCAGGTAATCCTTGATTCAGATATATTGTAATAACAGGCTTTTATTTGTTTATTTTTCCAATAAATTGTTTATATTTTTGAAGGATATATACTGTAATAAACATGCTTCTATTTGTAGGATCTGTCTCGAGAGGAAAAGAAAAAGATAAAAACATTTTTAAAGTTCTGCCAAAGTTGCTCAAAAATTTCAGGTATTCATTTTCCACTATTGCTTGTTCTTTCCTCTTTAATTCGAACTGTTCTTCGTTCTTCGTTTTTACATGAGATTAGAGGCGTTTATTTGAATAAATCTGCAATTTCGATTTCTATGATTTGATTTAGATTTGTGAGTTCCTTTGATTGACGAAACTATAAAGTTAAGCTTCATTTATGTAATTTCTTATGCTAGGGTCTCTGTGTCTTGAAGTATAGATTGCTTGTTAATAGATCTTTGCATGTAGTTTCTTTTGGTGTTTTGAATTCTAATAAAGTTTCATGAGCACTTAAAAAAGTGGATGAATCATTTGGTGATTTTGTTTTCTAAGAACATATTTTGAATTTTGAAAGCAGGTAAATTTTTAAAGGAAGGTTATTAGGGTTGGCGGAATGGTAAATTTATCAAAAGAATAGAAAATGATGTGGACTACTTTCTATTGCCTCTCTATTGTAAGGTTCACCGAAGAATAACAAATCTCCATTATACTTAATTTGTATTTGTTCATAAATTGGTACCAACCCATCAAATAACAAATTTGTTAACCATCCTTTTTTTTATACATTTGTTAATAAAGTACTAATGGGTTGTGAGATTTGTTTAAATCTCACAACTAAACTTGATTTTTAATTTGTTAATAAAGTACTAAAGTACTTTGAGATTTGTTACCAGTCTCAGAGAAGTTACAACTGTTTATGACATACTTAGGCTGATTTTATTTTATTTTATTTTTTAATTTCTCTGAGTTAAAAATGTGGTATTTTAAAAAAATACCATTGTTTCTCTTGGGGTTTAAAAAGGGAAAATGGAAAACGGCATTGGTCCAAGCCCTTTTTTTACCATCCATCAATTGTGGTTAGCCCCTTAGGGTTAAGCAATCTAACCATGGTTTTTAGAAAAACAAAAATACTTATTTTAATATAATTAAAAAAACCATAGTTAAATAGGGGTTAAAAGGGACACGGGGACACTACGGTCAGCCTAGAAGAGGACCCTGGGGTTGTTGGACATGATGCATTGAAAAGTAATTTAGATTGTAAGATTCTTATTGATTAGATTAATAAAGATATCTTCTTTATCTATTATGAATTTATTATGGGTAATTGACCATGATCATGAGATGATCTATACGATATGAGATATCGATAAAGATCCATAGGATATATTGAAGGAAAGCTATGTGATAGGTATCAGACTATCACAGGCAGATATAGCTTTCCACTTCCTTATACCTTATAGAATCACAGCTATGGGTGAAGTTGAGCACTTCACTTATAAGGCTGCCACAATGCTAAGATGTTCTCAATGGTTGAGATATAGTTTTATCTCAAACTATTGTAATGGAAACTACACATCAGCATATGAGTGCTTAAATGTACACTGACTGATTGCATGCAATAAGAGACCTCTTGCACAAATATACTATCAAATAGTTGGTCTCTCATTAACATTAAACAGTTTCAATGATCCTTAGATCTGATGAGTTCATTTATAACTGAGCAATGATCTGACTGTTTTGATTCCACCAAAGTACTCTCTACCTGAGGAACTACGATACGGTGACAGTTGGATAATCAGAAAGTTGTTCGAGTCATGATGAATTTCAAACAAGAAATCTATACTCATTAAATTGAGAGATTATCCAAGTTTCCGAGTAAGACAGTCAATTAAGCTTAAATCCTGCGCATGTGATTTTGAAATCAAATAAGTTTAAAATATATTTTTAATAAAATATATTATACTTAATAAAAGTTTTTCTCAAAATGTTTTACATGATAAATAGTTTCTCATAGCTTAATCAAATATCTTGGAAACCGGATGATCTACAATGAGCTATGAGTTAGATAATATATTAATCTCGAAGGCCCATTAAGGATAATGTTATTGGAAGTATCAATCGAATTAAATAGTTCATGTGGCAGGATCCTTTATTGGTCAATGTTCTTGCACTGGGATTCAATTGCAACATGAATATCTCATGTCACTTGCAATTCCGATGTCATTCCTATTTAAGGGTCAATGAGATAACATCAGGATAAGCCAGGGTTAGAATGTCCCAGAACAATCTGTGGAGATACTCACATAAGAAATACAAACTCAATTAATAGATTAAATGCTAATCTATGGTTTAAATTAAATGTTAATCTAAATTTAAGGATAATAATAATAATTATTTAATTAACCAAATATAAGGGGATATGAGTTTGACCCATATCCATTAAAACCATTAGGATGGACCTTATTGGTGGGCCCAAGCCCATGGGATAGTCTCCCTAGGGTGGGCGCCCATTTCTTGTTCCCTAAGTTAATGGGACTCTTGGTTAGTAGATAATCATTAATTAATTAGTCCTTATCAACTAAAGAGATAAGCATTATCCTTATTTTCCTTGGAGCTCAAGACTCCCTCAAGCTCAAGCCCCTCTCTCTCTCTCACGCCCACCCCATGCTCATGCCCACTTTATGTGGGGTTTCTAATTTGATTAGAATCCCTTTTATTTAGGGTATTGGTTAGTATCCCTAGATTCTAGGGAATTAGTTACATCTCATTAATTAAGGAATCCTTTAGGAAAATGAATCCTAAATTAGAAAGTTTGTTATAACTAATTAGTTATGGATAAACATTGAGTTTAATTAATGATAAGAGTTATCATTATTAAGTAACTCTTAGGGATAACTATCATTATTAGATAATGATTAAGATAACTATCAAGATGTGGATAAGATCCACATCTCTATATACTATATACCCAAAACCGTGGGAGGGAGAGTTCATTATTTTATTCTCCAAAGATTTCGTGAGCTAGAGAGAGAGAAACCCTCTCTCCAATTTTTGTGGGCTTAGGGAGAATACCCTTCTTGGGTTTTTCGTAGGGTAGTGTTAAGACCCTATATAATTTTGTGAGCTAGGGTTTGAACCTTAAGGGATTTTGAGGTCTAGGGTTTTGAAAAGGATTTTGCAAGATAGAAAGTCTATTTCAAAAATCTCTTTCATCTCTTTTCTTCTTCAAAGGCCAATAATATATTCAAAAGCTTCGCGGTGATAGCGAAGAACGAGGATCGAGCTTTGAGTATTTCTTCGAGAAATCTTTACAAAGAGTTCTGACTGTTTATCCTGTTTTGTGCTACACCGGTAAACATCAATCACCGAGATAATTATCTAAACATATAGTTAATATTATTTGTTATCTATGGTATAAAGATCTTCGGGATCCAGTATTCCACATAAATTTTTTATCTGGATTCCCTTCAAGTGGTATCAGAGCTCATGGTTAAGGGATATTTTTTTTTAAATTTTAATGGACAGTTAAATAAATAAAATAATTCATGAGATGAATTTTATTTATTTATTTATGCTCTTAGTTTTATTTTTATATGTTCATGAGATGAATAAATAAATAATTATTTTTTATATTATTTATCGAATGAGATTTGATAATGATAATTATTAAATAATTTTAAAAACTAGAATTATAAGTGTTTTAATCAATTTTTGAAATAAATAATTTTATTTTGAAATAATTTTTAATGATTGGATCATTTAAAATATATTTGTTAATTGTTTAAAATAATAATTAATGAATGTTTTTCTTATAAATAGATTTTATTCGAAAATTTTAAAATCCAATAAAGTGATGAGATCATTTTATTATAATTGTTTTTATTTATTAAAAATAATTATCAAAAGGAAGTTTTGGATTTATTTAATTTATTCGAAGTAATGTATTTCGGCTATGATTAGATCATAGGCCTTTTATTAAATTAAATATTAAACTTTCATTTTTGATGATGAGATCATGTTTAGGATTTTCCATTCTCTTAATTTTTTATTTAATTTTGAATAATATCATAACCAATCTTGAATAATAGTATAACCAATCTTTATGAAAGGATCTTGTATTCAAGAAAAGAATAAAAGATCGTAGAGATTTAAGAAATCATATCCTTAATTTAAAAAATAATAATTTTATTAAAATTGTTTGAAGGAAAATATAATAGTTTTATTATTTTCCAGTTTGATCTATATGAAATATAGATTTTATCGAGCCAATTGATAATTGTTATTAAATTTTTAATCTTTTAAAATATCGGAAAGAGTACTCCATCACCATGTTGCATTTAATTGTATGAGATTACAGTTATGGGTCAATTTTATACTATGATAAATTATTTATATCATGCATTCATATTAGAGGAAAATATGTAGTAGGATTTTGGCAAATTTGTAAAGGGCAGATTCATTCGGTTTCCCTAAAAAATGGCGAATGGAAATCTGGTTTCCCTAATGCTATTTAATTTTTGTATCATGCATTGGCCGAGATGCTGCAAGGAGGATGTTGTGATGATGATCTCGATAAGATGATAAAGGAAGGGATCATGAAGGAGTTTGTGAGTTGTCTTTATTCTTATCTCATTCTCTCGCATCCATGCATTTTATTTTTTAATTGACCAATAGCAATTAATCTCATATAATGTTTATTCTTGTTTATAATCATGAGATGATACTTGCTTATTTTATCACGAGATGATGATATCTGTTGTTTATTCATGTTTAATTATTCTGTTGAAATAATTGCTCTTTATGTATCATGTGTATATAAGATTGGAGATAAGTCCCTAAGTATTATGATCTTTTATCATACACTATGTGATCTTATAGTGGGGAGTGTGAGTAAGCTGACAGGCCAAAGCCGGGCCCAATCTCTCTCACCTATGTAAAAACATGGTGAAAACTTTATATGTAACTAGTGGGAGCAACAATGCCAAAACGTGAGCTTTCACTAAGTGTTAATTAGGTTCATGGTAGGTGGACACATAAATAAGAGATGTTATACAATAACGCCAAAGCGTGAGTATAATATCCCTTATAAATCAGACAGTAGATCGAATGCTCCAAGATTTACATGATAGGATCTATGAAAGTAGAGAAGATAGTTTCTATCTACCTTTTCAATGCGATGTGGTATTGCGCCCAAATGCAGGAATACATTAAGCCAGTGTCTAGGTATTCGATGTCAATTGATTCTTCATGAATTGACAATACTATTAGAAGCAGACCCATAATCTAATAGTAATTAATGAATTCAATAGATCCCTAATACTATCTTTATTTGTCATTTGATTAGATCATGACAGGCCTTCACCCTTTAACTGAAATTCTTCGTGATGAAAAGTTAGTTGGAACTAACTATGTTGACTGGAAAAGAAAAATTAGAATAGTATTTATCACAAATAACCTTGACCTTTGTCTTAAGACACCTAAACCCGAAACTCCTAACAATGCATCACCGGCCTAAAAGGCTGAGTTGGAGCATTGAGAGAGGTTCAATCAGATTACCAAGTGTTACTTTCTAGCTTCGATGTCTAACATTTTGTAAAGTCAACATGAACACATAGATAAAGCTAATGATATTTGGCAAAACCTACATAAGATGTTTGGTGAGCAAAATAGGTAAGCTCGACAAGTAAAGTTGAAAACCCTTGTTAACACCAAGATGACCGAGGGAACTCCAGTCAGAGAGCACATCATAAAGATGATGGGCTTATTGTATGAGTTGGAAATTCTTGGTGGAGAGATGGATGCCATCACTCAAGTTGACACTGTTCTGCAGTCACTCCCTTCGTCCTTCAATGCGTCCGTGTTAAATTATAACATGAACAAGAGTGAAATGTCACTAAGTGAGCTTATGAACTCACTTGTGGCTGTAGAAGATATGATCAAAAAGTCAACAAATGGTGAAACTTTAATTGTCGATAAACCTGATACTTCTACGCAATCTAAGAAGTTTAGAAAAAGGAACAAGGGCAAAAGAAAGTTTAAAGACAATAGGGGTGAGACAAGAGTTACCAAAGGTTCTTCAGGAGATGCTGACAAGGATAACAAATGGAAGGGAAAGTGTTTCCACTATGGTAAAATAGGCTACTGGAAGAGGAATTGTAGGACTTACCTCGCAACTCTTAAGAAGGGTGGTGCCAGTACTCAATGTATGAGATTAGGGATAATGTTATTGGAATGATTAATCGAATAAAATAGTTCATGTGGCGGGATCCTTTTTGGTTTATCTTCTTACACTGGTATTCAATTGCAACATGGATATCTCACGTCACTTGCAATTCCGGTGTCCTTCCTATTACAGGGTCAATGAGATAACATCGGGTGAGCTAGAGTTAGAATGTCTCAGAGCAATCTATATGTGGAGATGCTCATAAAGAAATACAAGCTCGTAATAAATAGATTAAATGTTAATCTATAGTTTAGATTAAATGTTAATCTAATTTAAAGTATAATAATAATAATTATTTAATCAACCAAATATAAGGGAATATGGGTTTGACCGGTACCCATATTCATAAAAGTCCATATAAGATGGACTTTTTAGGTGGGCCCAAGCCCATGGATAAAACCCTATATGTGGCACCTACTATTCCCTATTTGCGATTTTGGTTAGTAGATAATTGTTAATTAATTATCTCTTATCTAATGAGATTAAATGCTTAACTTGGAAGTGAATAAACAAAAGAGATAAGGATAAACTTTATCCCTATAAAGTAGCTCACGCCCCTCTTGCTCACGGCCCCCTCTTGTGGAGTTTTCTAGATTGTCTAGAATCCCTATTAATAAGGGAGTTAGTTATATCCCTTTAATTAAGGAGTCCTTTTAGGAAAATGAATCCTAAAATAGAAGATTTGTTATAACTAACTTCTTATGGATAAGATAGGAATTTATTAATGATAAGAGTTATCATTAATTAGAAACTCTAATATATAATTATCATTATTAGATAATGATCAAGATATGGATAAGTTCCATATCCAACCACATCTATATAAATTCCCAAACTCAAACTGTGTGGGGGATTATTATTCATTTTTCCCTAGAATTTTCGTGAGCCAAAGTGGAGCACACCTAAGGATTTTCGTGGGGTAAGGGAGCACATCCTCAAGGGATTTTTGTGAGCTTCAAGGAAGAGCCCTAAGGATTTTCGTGAGCTAGGGTTTGGAACTGTAACGACCTGAAATTTTAATATAATAAAATTATGTGTTTATGGGTCCTTAATTGAGGTTAATTAGTTAATTGTTGTTA
The DNA here is from genome assembly GCA_015143295.1 of Tetracentron sinense. Lineage (NCBI taxonomy): Eukaryota > Viridiplantae > Streptophyta > Magnoliopsida > Trochodendrales > Trochodendraceae > Tetracentron > Tetracentron sinense. The sequence goes on along the minus strand of CM026553.1, from coordinate 5,001,938 downwards.
AATTGGTGAGAAGTGGGTTTTGTTCAGGATTGAATTGTATTGATAAAACTTCAGTGTTTTTCCTTGAAAATCGCACATAGCGTGTTGGTCGACTATCGAAACAATAATCCATCATGCTGGTTTCGTCATGCATCAATTCGCATTGCCGCAATGAGATCGGTGTCCAACCCTAAGAAATACGCAGAATCAAACATTTTGTCGATCCTCCTTATTTTCATCTTGTTGAAATACAAATCCGCAAAACTCATACCACTGTGTGTTGGTAAACCCTATGGACGACTGTTTGTCGTTTCGGCAGTTTATCATCTCATATGAAGAAACGACAACATGTTTTGTGTTCAAAACCAGGAAATTGGTGGGTTTTGTTGTTTTCTTCTGGATTTACTTTTTATCGTCAAAACTCATCATTTTCCCCCGAAATTTATATAGTAGGTGTCAGACTGTCCCTAGTTCTATCACGGTTCCATCGCGCATCAATTCACGAGACTGTGGCGGTCTTAAATGTAAGAAAATCGATAAAATTAGGAAATTCCAAATTTTCTGGAATTCAGTTGGGACTCCATAATTGTTGGAAGATTTTAATAGAAATCCGTGCGGCTGGTTCCACGGCGTGTCGGTCGACCGTGAGGACAACTATCTATCGTTTCGGCAGTTAATCATCTGAAACGAAGAAACGACAATGTGTTTAGTGTCCAAAACCAGGAAATTAGTGGGTTTTACAGTTTTCTTCCAGACTTACTTTTTAGTGTCAAAACTCAGTATTTTTTCCTGAAATTTTTACAACAGGTGTCAGACTACCCTAAGTTCGGTCACCTGAAGTTTTGTTGAAGTCGGATGTTGTTTGACAGATTTACGTGGGCCGTATACGTGAGAATTAGAGATCCGGTCAAACTTGGTCAAGTCGGTCAAACCTAGTCAAATCGGTCAACGACACACCATTTTGGTCATGTACGTTGCACATGATCTTACCCCATATCCTTTGCCTATTTAAAGGGGGGCAACCCCCTAATTTCTCACGGGTGTTTACAGAGCACCGAAGAGCTACCCGACTCTAATCTAGAGAGAGAAAGTGAGGAGAGAGAAAGAGGAGAGAGAAAAGAAGAGAGAAAGAAAGGGGAGACCACCTTGGGGTTTTTCGACGTCCCTGATGCGTTAAAGACGGCTATTTTATTCTCCGACGCCTTGATCGACGTGTAGAGAGAGAAAGTGAGAAATCTAGAGAGAGAAAGTGAAGGTTTGAAGGCGATGAGCTTCACCTTGGGGTTGATCGTTTTCTCGAACACGTTGGCGGTGTCTATTTCAGCCCTAGATATCTCGAAGTTCGTGAAAAAGGTAAAATCACTCTCCATCTCTTCTCTTTTCCCTTATTTATGCTATATTTTTTATGTGGAATGACGTGTTTAATTTATGGCGTGAATGGAAAATGGCTTGAGACCCTGTGAATGTGTTATAGGAAAGTGGTTGTGTATGGAAAATGAGTAGAGAGGTGTAGCTCTCGGTCTTGGGTGTCAAAACCCCGGATTTAGACTCACTGTGTGAATTAGCGTGGATGGAAAAATGGTCGGAGACCCCAATGTGATGTTGTGATTTTATGATGACCTTCGAGGAGCCCAGATCGGGTCTCGGGTAAATTGTATCGTCACCTTGGGGTGTCGAAAAGTTGTTTTGCAAGTCGTGTGAGACTATGGACACATCCATTAGCCTGGAAACGTTCCCTAACAGGACGATATGTTACCTGATTTGGTCTACGGGCGCGAGACTTGAGTTAATTGGGGTTACTTGGTGATTAGAAAACCTAACTAGGGTTAAAGTATAGTCCTCCGTGACTGATAGTCGGGAGTTGGTGGATTATTATCCATAGATCCTCTTTGATTAGGTCAGGAGTGGTGATGTCGTATAATCCTCCATGACTGATAGTCGGGAGTGGGTAGAATAATATCCATAGATCCTCTTGGTACGTGACTGATCGTCGAGAGTTGGTGAAATAATGTCCCTGGATCCTCTTTTGCGAGGTATGTGACTGATTGTCGGGAGTGAGTGGAATGTTATCTATAGATCCTCTTTGGCTAGGTTTGGAGTGGTGGGTTATGTTAGTCCTCCGTGACTAATAGTCTGGAGTGAGTGGAATAATATCCATAGATCTTCTTTGGCGAGGTACGTGACTGATCTTCGGGAGTGGGTGAAATATTATCCATAGATCCTCTTTGGCTAGGTATGGAGTGGTGGGTTATGTTAGTCCTCTGTGACTAATAGTTCGGAGTGGATGGATTTGATATTCATAGATCCTCTTTGGCTAGGTCTGGAGTGGTAGTATTATATAATCCTCCGTGACTGATAGTCGAGAGTATGTAGATTTGATATCCATAGATCCTCTTTGACTAGGTCTGGAGTAGTGGGTTATGTTAGTCCTCCGTGAATAATAGTCGAGAGTGGGTGGATTTGATATTCATAGATCCTCTTTAGCTAGGTCTGGAGTGGTGGTGTTATGTAATCCTCTATGACTGATAGTCGAGAGTGAGTGGATTTGATATCCATAGATTCTCTTTGGTTAGGTCCGGAGTGGTGAATTATATTAGTCCTCCGTGACTGATAGTCGGGAGTGGGTGGATTTGATATCTATAGATCATCTTTGACTAGGTCAGGAGCGGTGGTGTGGTGTAATCCTCTATGACTGATAGTCGGGAGTGGGTGGAATGATATCTATAGATTCTCTTTGACTAGGTCAGGGAAGGCGATGGTTGTATTATCTGAAAGAGATGTCATGAGGACAAGGTTCTCACTGTGGCTGAGTCAGATAGTTGTATGATCTTGTATTGAGTCTAAAGGCTCAAGGTATGATTTGAATGAGCATGAGCCCGATCGATTGATAGCTAAGTCTGTGAACTCAGGGATAGAAGTTGTATGTAGATAAAGACCTGGTCCATCGAGTCTGTGAACTCAAGAATAGAGAGTGAGCGGTTATCTGGAACGGTAACCTGGTGTTGTGAACACAGTTGATATTGGATGAATTTGACAATGGAAAATATTTGGAGGTTGGGAACCTCGGTTAGAGTGAAATAACTGTGGGTGACCTAGGGTCACGGTTTACGATATTATTTACTATTGTAATATGGAAATTGAGCGGTACTATTATATCATTCTGATGTGTATTACTGGGTGAAAAATAACCTAGATGAATTGGGGATTTTGATGGGCTTTATGGCTCACTCCTCACATTTCATGTTTTTAGATTCTGAAGCGGGTAGCTTGATAAAGTCTGGAAAGTGTTCTGGCGTAGTTGTGACATCAAAAGTAAGGGCTACGGTAGCTAGTGAGGTAGCGCATTTGTTTATGATGGGTTATTGTGATGACCGGTTATTATTGTTTATGTAAGCCCATAAGAAAAGTTGAAAAATTCTCACATTATCGCGGGTAAAGTCTTCCGCATGTGTGGTTATGACGAATAGGCACGCGTCTCGAAACTTGATTTCATAAGTACAGGCTCGGGGCGTCACAGGAACTCCAAGGATTTTTGTGAGTTAGAGAATCTACTCCATAATCTCCTTCATCTTTTTGTTCTTCAAAAGCCAAGGAAAGATTCGAAAGCTTCACTGAGATAGCGAAGAGCGAGAATCGTGCTTGGAGTATTTCTTCAAAAAATCTCTACAAAGAGTTCTGAAGTTCTATCATTTTTGTGCTTCACCGGTGAACATTATTCACCGAGGTAATATTCTGTTATCATGTAATGAATATTAAATATTTTCTATGGTGTAAAGATCTTCAGGATCTAGTATTCCGCATACTTTTTTTTATTTTGATTCCCTTCAAATAAAATTTCTGCCTTAGTCTATTTTGTGGAATTAAAGGAGTTAAGGCAAATGCAATAAACAATAATTAACAAGAAGAATAGAGTTAGAGATAAGGAGTGCAAATACAAAGGCTTTGTTCACGAGGTTCGACAACTTGTCTACGTCTTTGCCTTTCAGCTTCCTACTTCAAAGATTTCCATGATTTTACTCGCAAAAGTTTTTTCACTGGGTGAAGCTCAAACCTCTATAATCCCTTGCAGGCTAGGACACCACATTTACAATTCCTTCCAGGCTAGGATACTACCTTTTAATGCAAGAGAACACCATCTCTTGATTTCACAAAGTTATCCGGCTTCATGGACAAAAATCCACGATTCTTGATTATTCTTTACAAATGTAGATTTGGATTGACAATCCGAAATTAAAGGCTCCTTGATGAGCTGGATAAGAGTTGAATAATACTCTAATGAAATCTCTCAAAGAATGGTGTTGAATAGCTCAAAAGATATTTTTGAGAATTTCTAAAGTGTGATCGATGTAGAAATCAATGTCACTGATTTAGTAGATGATAAGAGTTAATGTATTGATCAAACTTCTTATTTTTGTTCATTTATGAACTTCTTTTATAACTCTTCATCTAATATGGCCGTTGGTGAAACATTAAATGCAAAAAAGACCGTTGAAAAATAACCGTTACAATATTTTTAGAGTATCGCATGATTTCGTTGATGAAATTGGGTTCCCTAATTCATTTTGTCACCGAGGTCAAAAACAGTGAAGACAGTGAGTTTATTGTCGTCATTTTGCCGCCGAATTCAAGACTGCCCTGTGAATTTATCAACGAAATCAGAGTAAAAACTCTGATTTCACTTTGGATTAAGACCTTAATGATGAGAATGAATTCCTAGGTCTTTTGGCATTCTTTTAACATGATTTTTTATGATCTCTTAGGACCTTAGAATGATATCCAATAAAGTCTTAGGCTCCTATAGTCAATCTAAGTATTTGAGCATTCAACTAAACACATTTTGAGGACTTCTTACATAAGTCCTACACACTCTCATAAAATAAAATTAAACATCTATGTCTTCTTGAGAGTTGGTCTTCAACTTGATCTTGAGTATTTAGATTTGACTTTGACTCTTAGATCTTCTTTTCTTGTTTAGTGATTCGACTTGGACTTTGAATATGATCTTCATTTTTTACTTGAGTTCAATGACTTGAGTTGAATATTCTTTTTGATGACTTGAACTTGGTTGAATGACTTGCTCAAATCAATTCATTTAATCTTTCTTGAATGATTTTCATTCTTTTCTACCTTGAAAGATGTGACCATGTTCTCATGATTTGTATTTATCAAATACTTACAAGAATCATTAGTATCACAATTGTCATTTCATTATTATGTTATATCAAAATTATTATGGGTACTTAAGGTTTTAACCTTGAGGCTAACAAACTTATCCCAAACCCTTAGAACATTAGAGCCATAGGATAGGTATAATCAATTTCAAAGACACTGTTATAACTTAGAGCTGACATCTGTCCTTTTTAGAACCCGTTTAGCAATTTCATACGTAAGCCCTTCACATGCATATTTCAATGGACTTTGCTACTAAGACTCCCTTAGAGCACACGATTTCAGGTGAGACCCATTTCACATGGTAGGCCCCACTTGAAATACCATGCTCTTAGAACACGGTTTCGTTGGTCTCGGCCCTAACAAGGTCTCTGAAGCTTTGTCCTATTTCAATAGAAAAGAGGAGCTCAACTTTTATATTTTATATATTTTTATTTTATATTTTCTTTACTATTATAATGAGAGAAGCGTGATTAAAAAGTTGGCTGATTTTTTTTCTAATATGCCTAATGAGTCTCAATTTTATGGTATCTTACTGTGAACGTAGTTAGTAAGGTGAATTTTTATATATTTTTCATATTTTATCCACAACTCCATATAAAAAAAAAAAAGGATATTATGTTATCTTATTTTACATGAGAAAAGTTAGTAGGAGTATTGAAGTAATATCAATTACAACTAATAATAATCTCTCTATATCTCCATGATTTCCTCAAATCTTTATCCTTATCTTCTTTTATGCTCCCTCCTTGGTCTCTTTCAACGAAGAGGCACACCCTTTCTACGTGGCAACTACCTTTCAAGAGAGCTTTTTGATTCTCAAAAGACTCGTAATCTTCTCCAATTGTAACGGTTTTTGCCAAAACCGGTTACACTCCCGAGGTGGCCATGTGTCCCTCTTTTACACCCTTTAACTGTGGTTAAGATTCACCTAACCTTAGGGTTTACCCACCTATCTTTGGTTTTTAGAAAAAAAATATTAAACCCCAGGAAGAAATGAATTTTAACCACGGTTAATAAATAATTTTATTATTTTTTCTAAAAACCATTGATAGGTGAGTGAACCCTAGGGGTGAGTGAATCTCAACCATAGTTAAAATGTGTCAAAAGGGAAATGAGGCCACCTGAGGGGTGTAACCGGTTTTGGCAAAACTGGTTACAACTGGAGAAGATTACGTCCCTTCTCAAAATGTCTCTTTCTATACTAACATGTTCAAAACAATTTTTTTTAATCTAAAAGGTACATCAAGTTTTTATACCCAAAATATTTTTTTAAAAAATTTCAAAATACCCTCACTAGGATCCTTCTTCCCAATCTCTCTCCCCTTCCTTTCTTTCTCACGTGCACCACATGTGCCACCCACTAGTATATATAAAGAGAGTTCCTAACATTGTTGGGAAACAAAATTGACCGGTAATCTTCTCCAGTTATAACCGGTTTTTGGCAAAACTGGTTACCCTTGTGGTCACCATGTGTCCCTTTTTACACCCCTTAAATGTGGTTAAGATTCACCTACCCCTAGGATTCACCAACCTATCTTTGGTATTTAGGAAAAAATAATCCTAGGAATTGGTAAATTTTAACCACAGCTAACAAAATTTTCTATTATTTTTTCCTAAAAACAAATGATAGGTGGATGAACTCAAGGGTTAGTGAATCTTAACCATAGTTAAGAGGGCCAGAGAGGACACGTGGCCACCTTAGGGGTGTAACCGGTTTTGGCAAAACCGGTTACAACTGGAGAAGAATACGACCCAATAGAAAAGAGAAGCTCAGCTTAAACGCGATATATGAAGCAACTCTTTTTAACATAATAGAAAGAGAGCTTCTAAGATTATTATTGGAAACAAGTATTAGTGGAAAATGGGGGATGGGGTTGGCACCGAATCGATGGACTACAGAGCGGAGCTTCTGTCTCCGAATCCAGCGGGAGAGACTGTTCCGCCATGGCGTCTCAATCTCGACGAGTTTCCTTTGCCGGAACACCGCACGAATCCTTCTTTTCGTTTTGGTGCGTGCGTGATTCTCTTTCTTACTCTCTCTCTGTGTGAATGTTTATAGTATATTATGTGATGTGTTTTCTTCTTCATTAACTCCTCAGGAAAACAAGGCAAGATTGCAAAATACTACAAGAGGCAGGAAAAGCTCCTCAAAGGATTCAATGAAATGAAGAATATGAATGAATTGGGGTCTTTGCCTGCTGGAACTCTAACAGAGGTTGGTTCGTTCGTTCATGCTTTTTTTTTTTTGCTTTCAATTCAAAATTTTAGATTCTTTGTATTGACTCGGCCGGGACTGAGTCGAACGGGGAGAAGTCCTTAGTACTCTGTGACTTTGGAAACAATCAGAGGCAGAGGAGATGAACAGAACAGTCACCACACGATTCGAAAACCGAGTCTCATCAGCACCGCTATCTTGTAGGGGAGATCAAATCTTTTTTTTTTTTTTGGTTTTCTCTCGTGAAGCGACCCGTACAACAACTGCTCGCCTTTAGCGTGCACTGCCTTGAAATGAAAGTATGAGGAAGCTTCCTTCCTTTATTCGCAACGGATTTCATGATGCCCGAGTATCTGATGTGTAGTTTTCTCCAAACTTATGAATGGATTCTTTTTAAAAAGACAAAAACATAGAGGCTATTCCATCTACCAAAACAAATCCGTTCCCTCCTTTAATTTGTGCACATCAATCAATCCTTCGCATCCATCACCGACCCGATTATTGACGTCTCTCATCAGGATAAGGAGCTCGGATTTGGTTTCGCCTACCGCACCAAAATCATCTGGCCCACTCAAAGCCCTTTAACCCTGGTTATGAAATTTTAACTGTTACCAATTACTTTGTTTTTAATATCACTAGCGTGTGGTACGTGTGATGCACGTGAGCACGAGGGGAAGGAGTTAACCACAATTAATAGGAGTTAAAAGGGGCACGTGTTAACCCGTGGGTGCGATTGAACTCACTAGTGGCACGTGCGATTCACGTGAGCGCGAGGGGAAGGAGTTAACCACAGTTAATAGGAGTTAAAAGGGACACGTGTTAACACGCGGGTGTGATTGAACTCTCCCCGAGTTCAATCACGATTGGCTGTGATTCTAAATAGATAGATGAGTGAGGGGTAGTTTGGGAATTAAAATAAAACATTAAATCAAATGCAAGGGATAGTTTAAATCAATGTTTTGTTTTTATATTAGGGTAGTTTAGGAATTTCGGAAAATTCATCTAATGCAAGGCTCTCGCATTATATTAGTAAAGATTTTATTAAGAACCAAGGTTTTATAGTTCAACCCTAATGCTATGTTTGGTTGCCGAGAAAATAGGTAAAAACTTGGAAAATAATTTTTTTTTTTCAGATTTCTAATATAATTCTTAGTTGTGTTTTGTCTCATTTTCTTTTCTTTTCCATGTTTTCACTTATTTTCTCGGCAACCAAACATAGGGTAAGGGTTTAATTAGTGAATATTAATTACAATTAAGAGGTGTTAAAAAGGGACACGGGACCTGGGAATGAGGGTCACACCAAATCACATTCCTAAAAATAATAAGTCGTAAGCACCTTATTAATCAACATTTGGATCAGCCCTCCATTGAAAAATTTCAACACTCGATTACATAAATGCACTTTTGTAATGATAATGACATCTATTTTAATTTTATTTATTTATGTAATGACCCAACATAAGTGACAAGAAGCTAGAAAAACAATATCGGCCAGGAGGACCATCAAGTGAGAAACTGAAGACTGCCTTTGACAATGCTTATGGTATTAAGTTATACCAAATTAAAGAAAGTCTGTTATATTTCTTGGAGAAAAGAGATGTCACTCTCAATTTTAACTAATAGAAATTTTCTCAGGACGAAATGAAGCAACTGGCGAGGAGCGAGAGGATGGCAATTCTTGTGTCGAACATAGCCAATTTGGTGCTTTTCCTAGCTAAAGTGTATGCTTCTTTTGAGAGCAGATCCTTGGCGGTGATCGCGTCAACCTTGGACTCCTTCTTGGATCTCTTGTCTGGGTTTATTTTGTGGTTTACTGCCTATTCCATGAAAAAGCCTAACCACTATCGGTATCCGATAGGCAAGAAGCGAATGCAACCAGTGGTAAGTATCCCAACAAGCTCAGTATTCCAAATTAGAGTTAGTATCAGCTTTATTAGGTGAATTATATTGAGAATATCAAGGAATATATATATATCTTCACAGAATCCCTCAAGAGAAAGAAGAAATTGTTAGTGAAGAAATAGGTGCTTCCGAAAAAAGTAGCACTGGGTTACTTATTTATAAGTAATTTATTTTGACCAATAAGTAATTTATTGTGAGTTCATCATGTTCTGGCCAATGATCCTTGGGGTCAGTATGAGTGAGACATGCTATGCAGCCGTGAACATCTTATCGGATAGGCAACGCCATCTTCTTGTTCTCTCCAAATTATTTTAAAAATTAAAATCTTCACACTTCATGGAAATGAAACTAATTTGGATTAGTTCTGCAGGGAATCATTGTCTTTGCATCAGTAATGGCAACTCTCGGATTACAAATACTATTGGAGTCTGTTCGCGAAATCATTACCAAAGTATGCGATCTTTATCTTATTCTTTAATTTTTACAACATTTCAATTTGGATTCAAAACTCATGAAGATCGAGTATACCATTAATTTTGCAGTCTCAGCCCAATTTGGATCATGAGAAGGAAAAGTGGATGATTGGGATCATGGTTTCAGTCACTGTAGTAAAGCTTGTGCTCATGGTATACTGTCGGAGATTCAAAAATGAAATTGTTAGAGCCTACGCTCAAGACCATTTCTTCGACGTCATTACCAACTCAGTCGGTCTAGTAACAGCCGTTCTCGCTGTCCGATTCTATTGGTGGATTGATCCTACTGGGGCTATACTAGTGAGTTTTACTTAGAACCCACTAAGCTATTCAATTAATAGTTATTCCTTCTATCTGACTGGAAACTGGTTTGCAGATAGCTTTGTACACAATGGGTACATGGGCGAAGACAGTTGTGGAGAACGTATGGTCGTTAATAGGAAGAACGGCACCGCCGGATTATTTAACGATGATGACGTATCTGATATGGAACCATCATGAAGAGATCAAGCACATAGACACTGTTAGAGCATACACTTTTGGTTCTCACTACTTTGTGGAAGTTGACATAGTTTTACCTGCGGACATGGTCTTGAGTGAAGCACATAATATTGGCGAAACGCTTCAGGAGAAGCTCGAACAACTGCCCGAAGTCGAGCGAGCTTTCGTGCATATAGATTTTGAGTTCACTCACAAGCCAGAACACAAGGCGACGGTATGAAGATTATGGTGACGGTACTTGGTAGTGGTTATGGTGGTGGCTACACAAGGATTATTAGGGTGGTGTGAGTGTGTAATTTTTTTTTTTTTGGATGAGCTTAGGCCAAAACTAGCAGCCCATTATACTAATGAAATGTGCTACAGTCAATTGAATTGCCTTTTTTAATCAAAAAATAATAATAATTTGGATTGCCTTTAAGCGACTAAACCATATGGCCTCGCTAATAGAGAGGAAGAGAATCAAATGAGATACATCTTATGAAATGATAAAATACAACATTAGTACTGTCATAGTTTCGCCTTTTCCCTCATAAGGGCCGTCTTTTTTTTCCAGCCTCATTTATCTTGTTAGTTGTTAGGTTAATGAGAAACAATTTTTGTTTTTGTACTTTTGCCTGAACCAAACAAGATTATTTGCAACAAATTGTTTTTTTTTTTTTTCACATAGAATCGATTTGGTTTTTTTAGGATGTGAAAAAAACCGCATTATTTACAACATCGCTTATTAGACAATTGATTTCGGCACAGTCAATTCTCAACACAATTGATTCTGAATATAAAAAAAACCCAAACCAAATAAGGTGTAAAAGAAATTGCAAATCAGTTCTAAAAATCAATAAAAGAAGATAATTATCAAAACTTTTCTAATCAAGGGTAGTGGAGGCAGCTATGGTAGTCAACGGAGCGGATTCAAAGCAGATAGTGTTATATCCGTATCCGATCCGACTAACCCTTGTTGCCCAAGGATTGGACCCTAGAGTGCAGAGGAGGGGGAGAGGGAGGGGGAGGGGGAGGGGGGGAGGGTGAATAGGGTCTATGGTAATATAAAAATCTTTCTACTTCTTTAAGCGAAATTTTAAATTTTACAAGTTAAAAGGAAATATAAATTATGCAATTATATAATAAATTCAAAACAATGAAGTAAAGAGAAGGGAGAGAGAAATCAAACACAATTTGACACACGATATTGTTCTCAAGGTTCGGCAACCCGCCTAAGTCCCCGCCTTAAGCTTCCCCGCTAAATGATTCACCACGATTTACTCAATCGCACAACCTTCTTCTTCCGGGTGAAGACCAAACCTTTACAATCTCTCTTACGGGTCGAGATCAAACCTTGCAAGGGAACAATCCTCCTTAGACTTAGTTCACTTTACGGGTAGTGGCCAGACCTTACAAAGTTTCCCGTTTCAAGGACAAGACTCCTACTGATGTCTTGATTTCACACTTGTATAGAAGTGTTTCACAATCAGTTTTTGCTCCTTAACACGTGCTCACTGAAAATCTCCTAAAGTATTGAGTTGAATACCTCAAGAACTTGGATTTAGGGATTCTAGATTAAACTCTATAGATTTAGAAATCTAAGCTTGGAGTGAATGATTTTAATGATTGAAAGTATTAGAGTTCTTAATTTCATTAATAAATAATTTCTATTTATAGCTCATGTTCAATTATAGCCGTTAGAGGCATCATCCAAAACAAAAGAGCCGTTAAAAACTAGCCGTTATAGGCATTTTTGGTTTTTCCCATATGAATTCGTCGATGAGTTTGAGTGGACTCTTTGCATTCGTCGACGAGTCTTAAGGTAAAAAGTTATAGAACTTTCTGTAACTCCATTCGTCGACAAGATGAGATTGACTCTTTGGATTCGTCGACGAGTCCTTTGTATATTCTAGGAAATCTCATATTTAATTACTTAACCAATTCGATGGGCATTATATCCATGGCCTATTCCTTTATCTTAAACAAGATTTTTATCATGTTTTAGGTCCTTAGAATGATATCCAATGGTTCTTAAGGTACATATGGTCAATCTAAGTAATGAGCATTCAATCAACCAAACTTTGAGGATTTCTTACATAAATCCTAAGCACTCTCTAAGGCTAAAAAAATAAACTAATAAACCTTCTTAAGAGTCTTCAAATTCTTCTAGCTTGATCTTGAGAGGATTTCACTTTAGCTTTATGATTCGACTTGGAGTTTGGCCTTTGACATGATCTTCCATATCATCAATTGTGATCAAACGTGATCCAATGGCTTGGCTTGACTTGATGTTGAATCTTCTCATAGAATAATATCATTTTCATGCTTTTTGCTTGAATGACTTGCTAATGCTCTTGGTATTCTGTTTTTAACATAAACTCAAGCGTGACATTAGTAACACAAATCACATTACATTATTGTGTTATCATCAAAATTAATATGGAACCTAAGGTGGATGCCTATATGCTAACAATCTCCCCCTTTTTTATGATGACATAATAATGGAATGAGAATAAGCCCCCCCCCCCCCCCCCCCCTCAACAAATAAATTCAATACAATTTTTTGAGGTTAGCTCCCCCTAAATATATGCATTAATAATCTTAAGATATGAATTTAATTTATTTGCATATAGTTTAGTTTAAACCATTCTTTAGTTCATGATACCATTATTGGATTCATTTGATTAAGTCATTTCAAGCAATTGATATATCAATTTGAATGTCTTTTAAGCACATAGATTCAATTTTAGTTGATTATTTCAAGGGTTTAGATAATTCACTCCATTGTCACATTTCTCTCCCTAGCAGCATCAAAACACACATAATGACCAATCTAAGCATTTCAAACATGATACCAACTTACATCATTTTCAATCAAAGCACATGATACTAACAACCATTTTCACAAAGATCATCAAAGAATAGTGAACAAATATTGTTCGAAGTCTTGAGTTTGTTAGGCAGTTGCTTTGTAATAGCCAGTGAAGAGAACAAAGGCTTACGACGTCACTCAGTTGAACAATGTGCAGTGAAATTTCATTTCATCATAACATTTCACATACAAAATATTTAAAACATCAAAGCATCATAGAATTTCATACAAGACAATTCATCATTTCAAACACTCAAACATACTTTTCCAAGCATAAAAACATAAAATAAAAATAAAAAATACATATTATCAGGCATACATGTTTCAAATATTTCATCATAGGCTCATACCACTAATTTCATTATCAAACATATCATATCATGCATTTATATCTTCTACATCAATTTCAACACATCTTTAACAATCATCAAGCATAATCACATAAGAAAATTATTTAAGTTAATCTTTAAGCACATTTCCTTTTTAAGGTGAAACCTACTAGAACAAGTTGAAGTAGTTCCCTTTGGTGCCTAAACCTTCTTGGGTCCAACAAGGTTAGCCTTGGGAAGACTTGTTCCCTTAGGCACCCAAATTTGTTTTACTCTTTGATTTCCAATGAATTTGTATTGAGTACTAGAAGTTGATGAGTTGAAATTTTTTTTATAGTTATTTTAATTCTTGAGTTGGTTATAGCCAAGACTGGCTTTATCAAAAACACATCTTTGATTACCTAACATAGTGTGTGTTGATGATGATTATCAGAAAGTTTGACTTATGGAATTTTGAATTTAAGAATGTTATTCATAATTCAATAAAATAACGACACGTGGCTCAATGGACATTCTGACATATCATATACTAAAAATCCTCTTTTGAAATTTGGTTAACAGAATGCTATATTTATCTGATAATGATGATTTTGGTCATTAATGATCACTGATTTTCAAACTCTTATGCTTTTAGTTCATATAAGGGATTCTGCTCCTTGATGACATTTTTATCACTATGTCACTGATAAAAATTGAAACTGATGCGCTTTTAATGCTATTGATATTGATTCGGGCTCTAACGCCTTTGGATGTTGATTCAGGTTCTAACACATTTGATGATTGATTCAGGCTCTAACGCCTTTGGATATTGATTCAGGCTCTAACGCCTTTGGATATTGATTCAGGCTTTAACGCCTTTGGATGTTGATTCAGGCTCTAACGCCTTTGATGATTGATTCAAGCTCTAATGCCTTTGGATATTGTTTCAGGCTTTAACGCCTTTGAATGAATAATGTGGCTTCAGTGCCCCCTTCTGGCTTTCAATGCCTTTTTGATGATGATGGGCACAGTATGGATTAGTACCCCCCTGTGTACCTTTCTGATGACCTATACCAGAAAGAAGATTTGTTTTGTCAGGGGTGAATGATACGGATTAGTACCTCCTCATGGGAATGAGTGTGGCTGTTTCCCCTTATTACCTATTCCAGTAAAGCATGGATTACTTCCTGAGCTGACAGTCAGGGAGAAAGCATTGGGGATGGATTTTTCCTCAGTTTCTCTTAAGGCCTGACGGGATGGGTGTCTTCGTCCAACACCTCTGCTTTCCCTATTGGACTTGAGATGATTATTATTATTATTATGATCATTACTTAGAGGAGTGTTGCTGTCTGAACACTTATACATTACCTCAAAAGGACAGTACATCATGAAAGCGTATAACCCGCTTTCACGATGTAGTTACCAACTGCTTTGGGGGAGGATGATGAGTTGTGGCTTGGAGGGCTTAGAATAGAATTTGTTAAAAGATGGATATTATGAAAACCACTTTTAACCTTTGAAGAATATATTCGAAGGTTTTGGTCATAAAAGCTTAAAGGAGATATGGTGACAAACGCCTTTGTTTTGATAAAATCCAACATTTTATCTCTAAAGTTGGTTACAAAAACGGTTATGATAGTTGTACAAGTTAGTTATGGTTCCTGTTGATCCCCTACAAATAGAGGTGACCCCCTCTTTTTTGAGAGAGAGAGACTTTTCCCCATTTCTAACAAGATTTTCCTGGAGAAATCAGATTCTTAATCCGAATTCATGAAGAGAGAAAGTAAAGGATTCTTCAAGAAAAGTCATTTTGTCACCATTGTTCTTCACTGTTCTTTCTTCTCTCCCTCTGAATCACTTTCTTCTTTCCTCCATTTCTTCTTCAGGATCTCTGAATCATTTTCTCAAAATAACTCAATTTAGAATGGTCTGGATATTGGATTTAGGCTAGATTGAGGTTGCAGTAAACCCCATTTCTTCAAAAATCAAAAACACCCCTCTACATTTGGCGACTCCACTGGGGAATTTGTAACAATTTTGAGAGAAAATGGTGACTAAGAAAGGTGCTTCATCTCAAGCACATGTTATTCAAGAAGAAAATTGGGAAGAATCTCATACTTCTAGAATGAAAGTTCCTGATCTTTCTACTGTTCTTGGGCCTTTTCTTGCCCAGTTTCAAGAAGCCCAAGTGCAGATGCAAGCTCAGATGCAGGCTATCCAAACTCAGGTAGCAGCTCAATTGGCAGCATCAGAAAAACAGATGCAAGAGTTTCTCAAGAAAGCCCACGATGAAGATAATGTTCACAATTTGGAGAGATCGCAGGAGCGTACACCTTTTCCATCTCGGCATGTTGAAGAGAATGATATTCACGATAATCCTCCTAAGAAGGATCCAGCTCCTTCTTCCCCACCCTGTAATCATCATGAATGAGAAGGAAGACATTCTTCATATATGACAGCTGAAGATTTCTCTGAGATGTTTGAAAGATAGCAAGCAAAACACTCCGGACTTTCAAACACTTTTGATACTAGACCACCTTTTTCGGCAAGGATTACGAGAATGGAATACCCATTAGGATATATCACACCCTAGTTCACCCTTTACAATGGGAGGACTGGAAATGCTAGGGAGCATGTAATGCGCTTCACTGATGCTCTAAACAGATATGCCAACAATGAAGAGCTCCGTCTTCGTGAATTTGTTAAATCCTTGACTGATCGTGCCTTCACTTGGTATACCACTTTGGCCCCAAACTCCATTCATTCTTGGGAAGAGATGGTCAATATCTTTTCGAAGAAATTTTTCTCTGTAGAAGACCGTGTTACTCTTAATACCTTGTCAAAAGAGCGGTAGAGACCAAATGGGGATCTGACACAATATGTTCGCCGCTTTCGGTATCTGGTTTTAGATTGTCATGAACAAACAACTGAGGAGCAGCTCGTACAAATATGCGTGGATGGGGTAGCAAAGGAATACAGAGCTTATTTGGAGGTAGCCACTATCCCCTCTTTTGAGAAACTCTATGATATTTCTCAAAGACTCAACACAATCATATCTAGGACAGCTCCACCAAGGTATGAAGATAGATATGGTAGGAAGGACAAGAGAGAGTCAGCAATGACGACTGATAATTTTGGAAGGCGGCCATTCCAAAGAAATTCCTCTTATCAATCTGACAAGAGACCTAAATTCAACTCTGAAAATGTTCCACCGCCTTTTCCTTGCAGTATAGCTGAAGTGTTACGTATTGTAGAGGTTTGGATTACTGATGGTGTTCTGTACTTGCCATCACCATTCCAAAAACCCACAGAGGAAGACAAGCAGAGTAGCAAATATTGTGTGTATCATCCCGTACGCCATTCAACAAAAGACTGTTTCTCTCTAAGGCGGATTTTCAATGACAAAATAGCTGCTGGACGTTTGAAAATTTCAACAACTCCTGAAGGGTCTGTCCATCAGGATCCTTTGCCAGATCACAAAGAAAAAAAAGTGGTTGCTATGGTTTGTCATAATTCAAATCATATGGAAGAAAAGGAGACTGAAGAAGAAGATATCCCTAATATCCCTTCAGCAATTGAAACTCTTTCTTAGAGCTCAAAGTTTAAAAACTTTTTTGATCAAATGCACTTTTCCAAAGCGGCAAGAATAGCTGCAACAACGGCTTTGACAACAGTTGCAGAAGCTCATTCAGAACATTGTTTTCTTACTTATTTTGCCACAAGAAAGGCAATGCCAGAAATACAAGATGTAAGTTTCAACGCCGATGATATGAAAACTTCATCAACAGCCCACAACAAGCCTTTATATGTTACAGCTTTAATAAACTCTATTGAAGCAAAAAGAGCATTGATAGACCCTGGTTCTTCCTTGAACCTCATCCCATTATCAACAGCGGTGACAATGGGATTAGATCCCTCAAAGATCTCGAAACAGCCTATAGAAATATCAGGATTTGGGGGACAATGCTAGAATACCATTGGTTATGCTACTATTAATCTTCAAGTAGGACCAATTAACTCAGCAATAAGAGTCCATGTCATTGAAGCCAATGTAAGCTATCATATTCTTCTCGGCCGCCCTTGGATGCACAAATTCCAGTTAATACCATCAACATTTCATCAGTGTATCAAGGGGATATACAAAGGCAGAGTCATCAGAATACCAGCAACAACTACGCCATTTGACAAAGCTGAAGCTCATATGTCAGAACCCCTGTTTTATGATGAATTGGCTGAAGAAGGTGAAATCGCTTTTGAAATGATCAGGGGAATTATGTTACCATCTTCCACTGACTCAACGTCATCAGAAAGTTCAAAGGTGTCAAAAAGACTACGGGATGGAAGCGTGAAAATAGAAATTCAAGGAGGTGACTCTATCAAAAAGTCAAGAAGTGGAGGCTGTAAGAGGGTGATACAACCAGATGGAAATGTTATATACATCGTATGACAATTAAAGGAAATTGATTCATCAAAAGAAAGTCAGACTCCCATGATGAATCAAATATTCCAAGCTGAAGAAACAAGTGAAATTGGGGAGGCACCAGAACAGATGCAGGATGGTGTAAAAGCGGTACAAGAAAGCCTTGAAGAAGTAAATCTTACAGAAAATTTATCAGAAAAGCGTCAAGTACTTATCAGTTCCAAGTTAGTCCAGAAGAAAAAGAAGAATTGGTAAATTTGCTCAAAGAATATAGGGATATTTTTGCATGGAACTATGAAGAAATGCCCGGGTTAGATCCTACATTGGTCACACATAAATTGAATATTGGGCCAGAATATGTACTAATAAAACAGTTACCAAGAAAATTCAGACCAGATATTGAAGATCAAATTAAAATAGAAGTTGAAAAGCTTCTGAAAGTTTTATCAAACCAATTCAACATCCTACTTGGCTAGCCAATATCGTACCAGTTAAGAAGAAGAATGGTTAAATCCGTTGCTGTGTTGATTTCAGAGATTTAAACAAGGCATGCCCAAAAGATGAATATCCTCTACCCAATATGGACCTATTAGTTGATGCAACAATAGGGCATGATGCCTTTTCATTCATGGACGGTTATAGTGGGTATAATCAAATCAAGATGGCGGCAGAAGATGCAGAAAAAACCGCCTTTCGAACTCCTATTGGGAACTTCTATTATACAGTAATGCCATTTGGATTGAGGAATGCCGGAGCTACTTATCAAAGGGCTATGACAGCCATTTTTCACGACATGTTTCATAACACAGTGGAAGATTATGTGGATGATATTGTTATCAAGTCCCAAAAGCTTCAAAGTCATGTTAATGATTTAAGAAAAGTTTTTTAACGATGTCGTCACTATCAGTTAAAGATGAGTCCATTAAAATGTGCTTTCAAAGTTTCAGCAGGCAAATTCTTGGGGTTTATTGTAAATAGACATGGCATAGATGTTGATCCAACAAAGGCTCAAGCAATTGCATCCATGACAGTTCCAAGCATAGTTAAAGAGTTAAAAAGCTTTTTAGGAAGGGTTTCCTATATAAGAAGATTCATTCCAGGATTGGCAGCTGTCACAGTACCCCTTATGTCACTCCTAAGGAAGAATTGTGTGTTCAAATGGGAAGCAATGCATGAAAAAGCCTTTAAACAACTTCAATAGATAATGAGTTCAATAGCTACCATGATGGTGCCAATACCAAAAAAGCCTTTGGTCTTATATTTGGCTGCAACAGAAACCGCTATTGGAGCTCTCCTAGCCTAAGAAGATTTGTCTGGTTGTGAATGACCAATATACTATCTCAGCAGGATCCTCAGTGATGCAAAACTAAGATACCCTCAGATTGAAAGGAGTTGTTTATCTCTGATCTACGCTTTACAAAAATTCCGCCATTATTTGCTGTCTCACAAGATTTTTCTAATAACAAAATCTGATCCAATCAAATATCTTATGTCAAAACCAGTTCTTTCAGGATGAGCAGCCAAATGGCTCCTTTCATTATCAGAGTTTGATATTACATGTCTTTGCCCTCGTACTGTCAAAGGACAAGTAGTAACAGATTTATTGGCAAATTTTCCAGGAAATGATGATCTGACATTAAAAGAAGAGCTACCAGGAGAATTGCCTGAAGCAATGACTATTGAAGCAACAGAAGAATGGCTTATGTATTTCGATGGATCTAAAACTACGGATTTAGCTGGGGCAAGTATTGTGTTAAAAGCTCCCGGGGGTGAGGTAATGTCTCTTTCTTTCAAATTGGATTTTCCTTGTTCTAACAATATAGCAGAATATGAAGCTCTTCTCATAGGTTTGTCAATTGCTAAAGAGTTAAAGGCCAAGAGAATAAATGTAATGGGAGATTCTAATTTGGTAATAAGCCAGATGAATGGGTCATTTAATGTAAAAGATGTTGGTCTAGCTCCATATAGAACAGCAGTTCAAAGAATGATGACTAGCTTTGATGCGGTGGAATTCAACTATCAAGAGCGTGCAAAGAACCGCTATGCGGATGTACTTGCTACTTTAGCATCAAAACTGATATTTGAAGGAGAATCTTTTCAAGTAGCAATCAAAAGGCATACAATAGCTACACCTCTGATGAAGAGATTATATGAAAAAGAATCAGAAGAAGCAGATTGGAGAGAATCAATTTTAAAAGACGTCTACCGCCTTCATGATTCAACAGTGGTCCCTACTACAACTCTGAAAGTTTTAAAAAATTTCTTACAGATAAATGGGGATCTATATTTCAAAGGACTTGAAGGCGTTCTGATGAAATGTGTTGGAGCAAAAGAGGCTAAAGAACAAATGATGCAAATCCACTCAAAAATATGTGGATATAATTCTTCTGTCAGTTTATATAGGAGGTTACAGCGTTTTGGGATATACTGGCCAACAATGGAGAAGGATGCAGCTATGATACAAAAAGAATGTCCTGATTGTCAAATACTGCCAGATAGAGAAGAATGTCATTTTACAAATTCTTGGGAAGATTAGAAGAAACCATACAATGATTATTTCTTAGATGGAATAATGCATACTGATCAAAAAGAAGCCTTTAAGTTCAAAAAGAAAGTGGCTAAATTCTATTTTGATAAAGGAGAATTATTCAGGAAATGATACAATGGTATTGCCCTCAAATATCTGTCTAGAAAGGAGGTTTAACTAGCACTACATGAAGCTCATAGTAGGGATTGTGGAGTTCATCAAGGAAAAAGAAAGTTGTTTCAACACATTTTGGGACTGGGATATTATTGGCCTACTATGGAAGCAAATTCACATCTATATGTTCAGAGCTGTCATCAGTGTCAAATCAGGGGAAATATCATTCATGCACTTGCACAGTCTCTACAGTATGTTTCTACACCCTGGCCTTTTCACACTTGGGAGCTAGATTTAATTGGGCCTGTTAATCCTCCTGCTGAAGGATATGTTTGGATTCTTGTAGCTACTGAATATTTCACCAAGTGGGTAGAAGCTATACCATTAAGAAAAGCTACAGGTATCATGGTGGCTAAATTTATTAAAGAAAATATCATTTGCCGCTTTGGAATACCATGGGAGGTTATCACTGATAATGGAACACCTTTCATAAATTCCAATGTGAGGGAATTATTGGAAAAATATGATATCAAGCACAAGAAGTCAACACTTTATTATCCTAAAGGAAATGGGCAAGCAGAAGCTACTAACAAGACTATTTTGAAGATAATTGGAAAAATGATAGAAGGAGCCCATAAAAAATGGTGCGAAAAGCTTCCTACAGTGCTCTGGGCCTACAAAACTTCAGCAAGGACTGCAACAGGTGTTACCCCTTTCTCTCTAGTATATGGGACAGAAGCTGTTGTACCTCTGGAAATCAAGATACCATCCACAAGGATTGAAGTGTTTGATGGAGAAGTGGCAAGTCTCCAAGCTGCTAGACTAGCTCAGTTAGAAATTATGGATGAAAAGCGTGAAGCTATATCTACAAGGACAAAAGCGTATCAAAGGAGAGTTGCTAAAGCATATGACAAAGTTGTAAAACATAGAATCCTAAAAGAGGGTGACTTGGTCCTCAGAACATCTATTCATGTCAGGAATGGTACGAAAGTAGGGAAGTTTACTCCTAATTGGGAAGGACCATTTTTGATAAGGCAAAGCTATGACAGCGGTTATTGTCTTTTATCTACGCCATCTGGTGAAATATTACATGATCCTATTAATGTGAAATGGTTAAAGAAGTACTATGCCTAATAAAAGGGATAGCAAAATCTTTTCATATTCATTACTGTCAAAAAATTACAAGTCAATAAAAAAAAAACACTTTTACAAAATAACAGATGTAAAGCCTTCCTCATTCAGAAATACAAGTCTTTCAGCAGAAGCCTTTAGACGACTGCATTCTTCATGTTCAGCTGAAATTTCATCTTGAAGCACCTTCAGGCTGTCCTGTGTTTCTTTTATTTTCTTTTCTTTCTCTTCCAGCATAGCTTGATGGCGGGCAATCTCTTGACGAATAATATGAACATTGTTTCAATCTTCTAATAATACTTTCTTGAGTCCTTCTACTCTAACTACTTTACTTGTACATGAGCTTTTTAGATTGGCAAAGTTTTTGGCTTGAGAAAATGTGAGAGATAAGTTGTTCAAAAAATCTATTAACCACTTTACATCAACATTAATGTCTTCAAGCTCCTTCAGTTCTTGGACCCAGTCATCAAAGGTCTTCATTCTCAAAGGCGTAAGATGAGGCTTGATGTCTCTGACCCTTCTAATAATAGAGCAAACTGTCTCTATGCAGCCTGCTCTGATGATAGGATTCTTCAAAGAACAAGAGGAAGTAATGTCCTGATAACGCTTTATTATTTCTGACCATAAAAAGATTGAATCCTCAGATACAGGATACCGCTTCAAAATTTCATCCAGAGAATCTGTTGACAGCGGCTCAGATGAAGTAGAAGGAGTAGCAACATCTTCACTCATAAAATTTCCCATAAAAGCAGACAATTCTGATGAAGCATGCCTTAAAAAGCCTGTTTCAGGAGGAGCAGATTCAGTGCTTATCATTTCTCTATCAGCAACAGTAGAAGTCTCTATACCAGGATCAATAATTGGAATCTCTTCATGAACGCTTCCTGGAGCTGTCTCTGTGCTAGTAGGAATCCTTTCCTCAATAAAATCCTCTTGAATGATCCCTTCCCCAACATTCTGTTCTAAAGAACCAATAATAACGCTTTCAGTAGAAGCAATCACTTGAGCGCTAATGCTCTCAGTAGAAGGCATTGGTGTTTGAATATCATCAGAATGAATGAGATTAGTTGAGAGAGGAAGATTTTCAAGAGGCCGCTGCTCAGAATTCTGAACCACGGAAGAGAAAAACGCTATTTCACTGGCTGAAGGAGGGTCCATCTCCATAGGTTTTTCTGAGGCCTCAGCTCCAGCAATTCTTTCATCAGAAATATTTTCTATTTCAGCCTCAATAGCGTTTAATTCCTTGTCTTTGGAAGCGCCATTAAAAGGGACATCAACTGTTGTAGAAGTGGATATGACATTTTCTGGTCCCTCAACTTGAACGCTTTCAGAAGGTCCTTCAAAATAATACATTTGTTGTTAGAACGATTTGTTAATGCATTATGAATGTTAAGATAAGCATATAAGTACATGTATTGATAAAACGCTTTAAAAAAAAAAAACAACTAACCTGCACTTTCAGAATCAGCAATAGTAGTCTCAATCATAAGTGGTGATGAGGATTGCACGGTCCTTTAAAGAAGAAGTGATCTTGCTTTGATAGCTTGAGATCTCATTCTTTTCAAAGAAGTTAATGCTTTAGCTATATCAATGGTCCTGACAGGCTTTGCAATCTTCCGAACACCAAAAGCTTCAGCAGGTTGATCTTTCTTTTTTGAAAGCGGGGAAGAACTGGGCTCACTCTCGGGCCAGACATTCGCTAAATTTTCAACCTGTGCTCTTGCTTCCGCTGATGGAGGGAAGGGAATATCAGCAACATTATCTTCAGGAATGCTGAGTCCTATCGGAGTAGATGGAGTTCCAGAGCTCCCTGCACCAATGTCTGAAGGCGGTGCTGTACTCTTTTCTCGAGCTGAAGAAGCTTTAGTCCTTTCTAAATCATGTTGACTCTGTAAATTTTGCTTACGCATGATTAATGGTTCATTATCTCTATCCTCTTCACTGTCAGAGGAAGGATCCAGTAACAAATACGTAAAAATGAGGAATTGAAAAGCGTATGTATAAGGAATTTTTTTTTTAAAAGTTTGCTTACTGATTGACTCTTGCGTTTCTTAGAAAGAGGAGCTTTCTTCTTCTTTATTGCAGTCTTCTTGATTCTAGGCGCTTTTGGAGTAGCCGCCTTTGGAGCAGTAATATTTGTAGGTTGAGGAGGAGTAATGTTTTCCTCTCGAGCCTCAGAAGGGCTTCCACCAGCAAACTTTGATTTTGGTTTCTTGGGTGAAGAGACTACTGCTTTCCTTTTCTTGCTTGCACCAGGGGGATCCTTCAAACATTTCTCCTTATCCATTGCTAGGTGTACTGGTTGACTTATCATGGGTGGACTCTGAATAAAAGCTTTGAAAGTACCAATACAAGCTTTCCAGAAGAGTTGATAGTTCTTTGTACATCTTCCTACTCTGTGCTCTCCAGCCAAGTAGAAACCAGTAACTTCAGGCCTCAACTCTGAAGACCAGCTTTCCAAAATAAAAGCTTTCATGGTTCTCTTCAAAGAAAAGGACTCAGCAGCACCATCTAGAACGCCTTGATCTAAACCAAATTGTCTCAGACAACGATCAGGATTGTAAGATTCAAGACGAAAGCTGTTAGTCCTACCGCCATCAACACTGTACAAACCCACTAAATGACACTTAATAAAAAGGCAAAACAGTGAAGGGTTTTCAATGAAACTTCTGCTCCCTCTTCAGCTTTCATGCCTAAAAAAGCTAAAGATTCTTCAGAATGATAGAAAAATCTCTCAATACCCTTCAAAGGCTCAGTGTAAGGTCTAAAGTAGAAACACTTTTCCTTATCAATAAAATCAAAAATCAGAGCGTCCTTCTTTCTTGATACACTACTCCACCGCCATGCTCTAGGACTTGGAAGGTCTTCAGTAGAATCACTATCAGTTTGAAGAGGAGAAAATTGTCTGGCTAAAGGAGCATAACCAGGAAAGCGTTCCCATAACCACATTTGAAGGAAAGCGGTATGGATGAAAGTCTCTATGTGATAAGTAACGGCTGACCAAGCTTGACAGGTATGAAGCTGATCCAAATTCTTGTACAAAGTTCCCAGAAAGTACACCCCTAAAGGGAAACTCTGACCATCAGCAAGGCGGAAGGCCAATGGAAACAATCTATCCAGGACTTTATCAGTAGGAGCGCCTTCAAAGACGTACCTTGACAGCCACATACAGATGAATGCTGTCAGCTCCAAAGGAGACTTGTACTCTTTCCCATACTGATAGTCTCTGACTCCTGTCTCTTTGTTTACAGGGCCCTTTTCTCTAAAAAAATATCATACCCAGCCATAGAAATTTGGCCGCCTTGCATGAGTTTCTTTTGCATTTCCCCAAACAGGGTTCACTCTTGATTCCCAAACCAAAGCATGTAGAGGCTTGGATGCCTTTATCTCTTCCTTGCTCAAAACTATATTTTGAATATCATTGTCTCCAAAAATTGGCAATCTCCATAACGCCATTACATCTTCTAGAGTAGGGGTGATTTCTCCCCATGAAGTAATAAAAGTATGAGTTTGACCATTCCATCTAGTAACTAACTGAGATAAGCTATCAGTATCCTTCCTAACCTCAAAATCCTTTGAGAGTTCAATGGCCTTAAAAATCTCAGCAGCGTGAAGCTTAGGTCCGTGTTCTGGGTGAGTGAGTATATAGTCACACCAAGCTGTCCATTCTTTGGTACAACCGCTGTGGGAATTGAAATTTACTTGTGAAAGCGGGAAATCCTTTCTCTCTACTCTAAACATAGTGGTGGCAGAGGGCGATGGACAGAATCCTTTAGTTCCATCAATATCACCATGAGGCAGAGACCATCCGTCTGGTGGGATAGCGGTATCCCAAGATTGATGCATAGCTGAATCCCAAAATTCTTTACTTAAAAGATTTTTTTGAGAAGAAGAAGCCATAAGCTGAAAGTGTAAAATGTTGCATAAATAAATAATAATAGATTACGAGTTTTTTTTTTACAATGATGAAAAACAATGAAATAATATAATGCAAAGACAAGTAAAGTGACAGATAATAACAGTGAACAACAGATGAAAGGATAAAAGAAAAGGTAAAGTAAAAAAAAAAAAAAGAGAGAAAGGATAAAGACTTACCGGAAATTTGAAAGATACTCTGAAAATCCCAAACAAAGAATAAAATCCTTGATCTCTTGAAGAAAATAGTAGAAGATCACCAAGAATTCAAACACAGAAAAAATGAAGGATGTTCAGAGAATGTTTGCACAAGGAAGAAGACGATATAGTAAGTATTTTAAAATGGTTTTGATGTTCTTATATACTGTTTAAAGCATTTATGGTACGCAATTCTCAAGGAGCACGTTTCGGTTTGAAATTTGAAAGAGGTATGATCATGATGATATTGACAGGCTGGCTGTGCAATCTTATTGGTTAAGCATTTGGTAATTTATTGTTTTAAATAGAAACTGAAAAGACAATATTGAGACGCCAAATTTATGATAGCATGCTATTTAATGAACTCTTTTAATAGGATAATTTGTCTGATCAGACGCCTTTGGTATTTTCAAACCTAAAGGTGCCCTCACAGACAGGGGGCTAAATGTTGATGATGATTATCAGAAAGTTTGACTTATGGAATTTTGAATTTAAGAACGTTATTCATAATTCAATAAAATAACGACACGTGGCTTAATGGACATTCTGACATATCATATAATAAAAATCCTCTTTTGAAATTTGGTTAACAGAATGATATGTTTATCTGATAATGATGATTTTGGTCATTAATGATCACCGATTTTCAAACCCTTATGCTTTTAGTTCATATAAAGGATTTTGCTCCTTGATGACATTTTTATCTCTATGTCACTGATAAAAATTGAAACTGATGCGCTTTTAATGCTATTGATATTGATTCGGGCTCTAACGCCTTTGGATATTGATTCAGGCCCAACGCCTTTGGATGTTGATCCAGGCTCTAACGCCTTTGATGATTGATTCAGGCTCTAATGCCTTTGGATATTGATTCAGGCTCTAACCCCTTTGGATATTGATTCAGGCTCTAACGCCTTTGGATGTTGATTCAGTCTCTAACGCCTTTGATGATTGATTCAGGCTCTAACGCCTTTGGATATTGTTTCAGGCTTTAACGCCTTTGAATGATTAATGTGGCTTCAGTGCCTCCCTCTGGCTTTCAATGCCTTTCTGATGATGATGGGCATGGTATGGATTAGTACCCCCCTGTGTACCTTTCTGATGACCTATACCAGAAAGAAGATTTGTTTTGTCAGGGGTGAATGATACGGATTAGTATCTCCCCATGGGAATGAGTGTGGCTGTTTCCCCTCATTACCTATTCCAGTAAAGCATGGATTACTTCTTGGGCTGACAGTTAGGGAGAAAGCATTGGGGATGAATTTTTCCTCAGTTTCTCTTAAGGCCTGACAGGATGAGTGTCTTCGTCCAACACCTCCGCTTTCCCTATTGGACTTGAGATGATTATTATTATTATTATGATTATTACTTAGAGGAGTGTTGCTGTCTGAACACTTATACATTACTTCAAAAGGACAGTACACCATGAAAGCGTATGACTCGCTTTCACGATGTAGTTACCAACTGCTTTGGGGGAGGATGATGAATTGTGGTTTGGAGGGCTTAGAATAGAATTTGTTAAAAGATGGATATTATGAATACCGCTTTTAACCTTTGAAGAATATATTCGAAGGCTTTGGTCATAAAAGCTTAAAGGAGATATGGTGACAAACGCCTTTGTTTTGATAAAATCCAATATTTTCTCTCTAAAGTCGGTTACAAAAACGGTTATGACAGTTGTACAAGTTAGTTATGGTTCCTGTTGATCTCTTATAAATAGAGGTGACCCCCTCTTGTTTGAGAGAGAGAGACTTTTCCCCATTTCTAACAAGATTTTCCGGGAGAAATCAGATTCTTAATCCGAATTCACAAAGAGAGAAAGTAAAGGATTCTTCAAGAAAAGTCATTCTGTCACCATTGTTGTTCACTGTTCTTTCTTCTCTCCCTCTGAATCACTTTCTTTTTTCCTCCCTTTCTTCTTCAGGATCTCTGAATCATTTTCTCAAAATAACTCAATTTAGAACGGTCTGGATATCGGATTTAGGCTAGATTGAGGTTGCAGTAAACCCCATTTCTTCAAAAATCAAACACACCCCTCTACAGTGTGGTACACTGAACTTTTTCGTACTTAATGAATAGCACTTTCGTAGCCAATTGGACTTTCACATAGTCTAATTAATAAATAAGGGAGAAATTGAAAATTCTAAAATGCTAGAAATGTTCTTTTTCGAAAGGCGAATCCAACGTAAGTTGAATCATCAAAATCCGACGAACGAGTCAAAAGATATGACCAAAACAATTGAAACCTGCAGACCACCGATTGCTCGGTCCTTCGTGTTTTTGCAGAAAATTCATTAAGGGCTCTTTCGTCTTTTGGAGGTTAAACCCTTACCTATAAGTGCTTGCTCGAGCATTTGGGTCCCCATACACCATCCTTAGAACATTTAGAGAGAAAGGGAGAGGGAAGAAGAGGGTTTTTCTCCTAAGGCATCTTTGGTGAAGAAAATCAAGGGTTTTGAAGACCCAAGATCATCCCTTTGGCTTGGAATCATCAAATCCACCCTCAAGCTTGTGGGGGAGTCCTTCTCGAAGCTAGGGCAGCGTTTTTCCAAGGTATTGCTCAAAGGGTTTCTTCCCCACTCAAGCATCCTTTAAGCAAGGGTTCTCCTCTTCCAAGTTGGAGCTTCAATCAAGGGTTTCCACCCAAGATCAAGCCTTGATTTCAAGGTTAGTACACCCTACTAACTCCCTTAGCAATAACCTAGGTTTTTCTATTGTGTATGAGGACTCTTGATAGTATGTTTTTCTTCCTTGAAATATATCCTCTTCCCTAAATATAAACAAGATAAAGTAAAGGGTATGAATGTATGGATGAGATTGTGATTGAAGCGATTAGATGCCGTATAGATGTTGTGTGATGTGTGAAATAAAAACTGGTGGATGAGCATTCTACGAATAATGAACGTACCTTGATGATTTGATGAAAATATGCACTAAAAAGAGTAAATGAAATGACTATGAAATGTTGCATGCTATGTGTTTGACTAAATGCCTAAACGAGAAATTATCCAACAAAGGAAGAATATGAAAGCATGAATATGTGTAGTTTTCTTCCAAACTCATAACCTTGATTAAATGCCATATAGATTATCTAAATAATCACATGTTTACCCTATGGATTGAAATGTTATACATTACTCTTCATGTCATATTGTCATTATGATACTACAAGTGCTACACACACCCACGCATGCATGCATGAACCGATGTTTTCAAGTACGAGTAAGTCATCGAAATGTCAAGGAGGTTGGCAGCCCAAGTGAAGGGTGCTAGCCTCTGGCTCACAAGTAAATGAAAAAATTACATATCAAGGAGGTTGGTAGCCCAAGTAAAGGGTGCTAGCCTCTGGCTCACAAGTGAAAGGAAACAAGTGAATGGAACAAGTACATGTCAAGGAGGTTGGTAGCCCAAGTAAAGGGTGCTAGCCTCTGGCTCACAAGTATACAATGTAAGACAAGACACACATACATGATTTTCACAAGCAAGACCGAGACATGGAAAAGGTTTCCAAACATGAGTTTTACTAGAGTTTTCGCATTCATGCACGCATGTCAAGATATTTATATTGCTTCATGTTCAACACTATTTATCTTATGCTGCTAGTGTTGCTTTAAATCGATATTTTGTATTGTGTTTACTGTGGTTGTACTTTTGTTATTGCTATGGTTAACTAGTAGCTTGTACTCGTTGAGTATTCCATGCTCAGCCGTACTTTTATGTCGGCAGGTACCGTGGATGTCCTCGACCTTGAGCCTTGGGTCGAGGAAGAGTATGTTGAGGAGAGGGAACCCCCTATCCCGATCCAGTCGCAGGAGGATAGGGATCTCGACATGTGGCCGTACCTCGACTACTGTTGAGAGGAGAGTATGAGAGAGTTCCTTTTGTATTTTGATAGGTGAGCATGTCCACCTTTACTTTGATTATGTTTTGTACATAAACTTGGAATACTAAGATGATTTATAAGAAAAGAAAAAGTTAGTTCCCGTTTCCGCATTCATGATATAGTTTCCGCATTCTATTATTGTATTATATCATGTTTCGCCTTGTTCATTACAGGATGGTTTGACAGGTATGCATAGTCACGTCTAAAGTATCCCTTAACTCCTATGGGGTATTTTGGGGCGCGACACATAGTATCTAATATCCTTTTGTTATTAGTGAATTTAGTTACAATGTAAGACAAATCATCAACTTTAACATTTGAATTTTCACATTCTTTACATTCAATGGTTGAAGCTATAGTCATAGAAACTAATTTTTCTTTTTCAATTTTCAATTTTTCATTTTCTTCTTTTAAAATTTTATTTTAATTTTGCAAAAATTCATTTTTGTTTCAAAGAAATGAATTTTCCTTTTTGAGCATTTTATTTTTAGAAGCTAGTTTTTGAAAATCACTATAGAGTTCATCAAATGCTTCATTTAATTCTTCAAAAGAAGGAGAATCTTCAAGTGAAGGGTTTACCTCATCCTCATGCGCCATGAGACATAGATTGGCTTGCTCACCATCACTTCAGCTTGCATCTGACCCGCTATCATCCAAGTCATCCCAAGTGGCCTTCATTGCTTTTTTGAATATATGACTCTTCTTGACTTTGGGGCAATCCAGCTTGATGTGTCCCAGCTTCTTGCACTCATAGAAAATGATGTCTTCTTCTTTACTCTTTTTGCCCTTGATGACCTATTTTTCAAATTCTTTCTTGTAAGCTCTTTTCTTAAGGTTCTTCTTATGCTTCAAGAATTTTTGAAATTTTCTTGCCATGTGAAGCATCTCTTCATCCTTTTCACTCACATCTTCTTCACTTTCACTTGCTTGAGAGCATTTCAAAGCATATACCCTTTGAGGTGTAGGCTCATCATTTTGTTCTCTCATTATCACTTCGTGAGCCATGAGGAATCCAAGAAGTTTGTCCATCGGTAATTTGGTCAGATCTTTTGCTTTTTGAATTACCGTGACTTTAGGAGATCCAGAACCAAAAATCTGAAATTCTGAGAAAATCCTCAAATGAAGCTCTGTTAGTATATCAAACTCATCCCCAGGAGTTGAGTTCGAGCCTAAGGAATAGGTTTAGGCTATTCCACCTCAGTTGGATCCCCTTCTCATCCTCCACCACCGAGCACCACCACTTCCACTATTGTAGCAAGCGGATCAGCAGGGTAGGGTCTTCCCCTACCCCTTTCCTTTTCTGTACAAACCTCTGTGAGCCCCTGGTCTTACTCCAGGGGACTTTTTATTGTGTTGTTTTGTTACAAAACCCAAGAACAGGGGTTCTCCTTACCTCCCTCGTAGGTATGGGACCCCTCAAGGGTAAAAACCTCGGCTACGAAACTTTGCCACTTATTCAATCATTCCCTTTGGCTTATGGAGGAACCCTTGGCTCATGAGGGATCCCCTGGAAGTAATCATGGCGTAGCCTAGAAGGGATATTTCGATTACGGAAAAATCCAGAAATAGCGGTAAACACAATTCCGCCATTTTTAGGCTTTCCCATTGCAGCAGCTCTGAGCTGCATTCTGTGGGCCCCTAGTCCATTCCAGGGCCTGACCTAGGTCCTTGAGACCTCCCCTCTCATTCCCTAGTCCTTCCAGGCTCACCAGACAAGCTTAATCGTGGTTAAAATGAACAAAAGTTGAAACTGTTCAGAATGTCGGTAAATAGTTTACCGACATTCTGGGTATTCTGCTTCTCACTGTAGATGGCCACTGTGGGCCTAATCCAGACTAGACTAAATGCCCAGAACAGGCTCAAGACTTGCTCTGAAGTCTCCTGAATACCCACTTGGGTCCAGGATTTCCTAATCATCACCTCAACCGTGTCCCTGACCAGCAAATCCATTTCTAGAAGAAACTGGAAATGGCGGTACAACATCTACCGTCATTCCAATCCTGTGAAGGGTTGGAATTGGCGGTAATGCCAGTACCGCCAATTCTAGCTTCTGTTTATTTGGGCTTTGCACAGGGCCCAAACCAGGTAGGAGGCCATTCTAGGCCCTGCCATGCTACCTGGGTCCATCCCTGACCCGATCAGGACCTTAACTAGGGTTAAACTTAACCCTTATTAACTTTTAACCATGGTTAAGATCATTTAACCTTGGCAAAAATCTAAAAAACCCTAAAAAAATCTAAAAAATGTAAGAAGGACCATAAATCTAACATTGGACCTTTTAAACCATGGTTAATAGCCCTAACCATGGTTAACTCACCTTTTAACTCCAGTTAAGCAACCTTAGCCTCCGGACCCAATCTCTAGCCTACCGGGCCCAACCTTGGCCTAACAGGTCCAACCTTAGTCTACCGTACTAATCCCTTAGCCTCCGGGATTAACCTTGGCCTTCGAACCCATACCTTGACCTCGGGGCCAATCCTTTGGCATTCGGGCTCAATCCTTGGCCTCCGGGCTTAAATCTTGACCTCCGAGCCCAAACTCTAAAACCATGCACTTGAACAACCCGGTCAACCCTAGTTAGGACTACGCTCCTCGGACTAAGCCTTAGTCACCCCGATGCACATACACACTTCCTTAGCCTCGACATAAACTCATGTGCTAGAACTACGCTCGGTCTGATCTCACCCCATGTGAGTAGTAGGCAACTCAATCCGGGTTCGACCCTAGTTAGGATTTTCTCATTTCTTGGATTAATATAATCTAAAACTTAGGCATTTAAATAAAACTTTGACATTAATTTAAGTTATACCTAGGGAGTAAGTAACCATTGTAAAATGGGGGTCTCAGAGGGCCTAATACCTTTCCTAGGACTTAATCAAACCTCTTACCTAGACTCTCATGTAGACTATAAAACCTTATCTATATCTAGGACTTATCCTTTCAGAATATATAAGTGGTGACTCCTAATAGAAAACCAGTGAGTATAAAAATTCGTGCTCACACCACCAACTAAACACCACGATGGGGAGGAACGACAGTCTTAAAATTTTTGCGCTTTGGTGTCTTTTTTTATTATTATTTAAATCCTCCTAGTGGGAGAGGGGGGTTTGGCCAAACCCCCCAAAAATGGTTTGATAAGATCCGAACTGAATTATCTTGTTGGGGACACAAGAGATCACCTCTTCAAATTTCATAAGTTGAGAGGGAAAGACAGATGCTCAAAGTAACAGTGAATATGGTCCCTACGCAGCAAAATATTGTCTTCAACCTAAATAGAGCAAATCCATGAACCACACATATCTTGAATAAAAATCAAAGAGCATAAAGAGGAAAGAGCTCGTCTCCTGAAATTAATGGGTTGAGAGGGGTCTTCTGTTGGATCATGTGGCTAGTAGCCCTCGATCAAATACTTAAGCCACGATCAATGGATAAATCCGGTAATTTATATAGCCTTGATCGTTGGATAAAAGCATCCATGTGCACACACTTGAATGCACCACACTCACACCATAACATGCATATGTTTTTTACTAATATATTATTACAAATTATTTATCTTGATAAAAAGCATGAGCATGTTATTGCATTGCATGATTATATTGTAGGATGTGAAGCGTTGGATCTTTTTGGTTAGCTTGGGTAACTTAACCAAATAGATGCATTGTGTGGAGTAAAACCAAGTCAATAGTCTAACAATTATTTGACCGAGTAAAACCCACGTAAGAGCTATTAAACCCATTTTGACTACAGGGAGATGAGGATAAGATAGGTGGCAAAATCCCCATATAATAAGGAGATTTATTTGGAGATCTCTAAGGGATCTCCAACGGGTATCTTGTGGGTATGATTAGAGTTTCTCATAAAAGGGACTCTTGGTGCACTATACAAGGCACAGATATACTACCTCAATTCAAGAGACCTAAAAAGCCAAAATACCCCATTGTGAAAATCCTCAAAGGAGAAAGCCCATCTCAACTGTAGGCATTATCCATTTTGGGTTTGCTCTCGCTACATATCCTATTTTATTTCCTGGAAGTGATTCTTTGTTGTTTTGCATTTTTGGGACTCTTGCATACGGGACCCGCATTTGTATCAGAGCACCAGGTTTTAGACTCAAGAGACTTCCAAGATATCTCACGTTGAGAATAGAGTTCCCATTTGTGGTTATATTATATTCTAGTTTTTGGGAAAGTCTGAAAAGAAGGAAAGGAAAGTTAAAGAGAGTTATTACTTAAAAGGACTCTCCTTCTTCAAAGCTAGACTTTCACTTTTGCAAAGGTATCAACCTATCTCCAAACAGCCGATCACTTCTCCGGACAGAGATCAAAGGCGGCGATTCTTCGGGATAAAGAACTAAGGCGGCGATGGCAACAACGACGCCGATTCTTAATCCCTTTTATCTCAGCCACATCTATTTGAAGGAAATTAATTTTGCATTAAGCAAAAGAGGTATTTATAACCCTAATCCTCTTTTGATTATGATCTGAAAAAGGTTTATTTCGATAGATGAACCACATGTTTACGCCTATAATTAGTTTCAATTTGAACCAAGATTGAAGTGATTTCTTCACATCAATTTTTAGGGTATTTAGTTGGCTAATTATTCAGGTTTAATAACACTAAATTCTGGGCCGTTTCTAAGCATATTTACCGACTTATTGGGTTCTTTACTATGCTACAATAGCAGAGAGTTATCATTCATAAGTTGCGGATTTTTTCTGCCTAATTGAATGCAAAAATCAATCAATATTAAATCTGATTGGGACTGTTTTCTACAGCTGTTATTAGTCTAATATATATTTTTCAGAGACTGTTTTTATAGCCTATTATCAACCGAAATATCAGACCTATTTGAAATTGTTTTTCAGCTATTTACAGTTAGTATATAAGGCTTGTTTGTCTTATAATAAAAAGGTAGTTTCTTTGTTGGTGTTACATAAATATTTGAGTTATTTTATATTGACTCTAATTGCAGATTTTGTTCTGGCCTCTAACATAATATTGTTTTATTATAGTTGTGTTCTTTTGAGGTTCTTGAATCAAGCTGAGATTACAAGTGTATGGACCTCAAATTGCTTGAAGTTGACATCGGAACCATAAAATTAACAAATTATAGAAAAATCTAAACCTCAAGATACTTTAACTAGGATTCAAAGGGAAAGAAATCCACCTAGTTACTTGAGAGATTATCTATCGTTTTTAAATGAAGAAATTCCAGATGATCCCATTGACTACCATGAAGCTATTAATTCAAAAGATTCTTCTGAATGGAAAGAAGCAATATCAGAAGAAATAGAATCCATAGAGAAAAACAATGTCTGGGAATTAGTAGATTTACCAGGTAATAGAAAAGCAATAGGATGTAAATGGATTCTCAAAAAGAAACTCAAACCAAATGGATCTATAGATAGATATAAAGCTAGATTAGTAGCTAAAAGATTTACACAAAAAGAAGGAATAGATTATGAAGAAACATATTCTCCTGTAGCTAAGTTCACCTCAATTAGAATTTTAATGTCTATAATGGCACACTTGGACTTAGAGTTACATCAAATGGATGTAAAAACAACATTTCTTAATGGTGAACTAAAAGATGAAATCTTCATGAAACAACCCGAAGGATATGAAATAAAAGGTGAAGAGGACAAAATATACAAATTAAAGAGATCACTATATGATCTAAAACAATCCTCTAGACAATGGTATTATACTTTTCACAGTGCAATCCAAAGTTATGGATTTAGTGCAAACAATTTTGATCACTGTATCTACACTTGGGTTAGTGGGGGTTACTTTATGATTCTCTCCCTTTATGTAGATGATATATTACTAGTTGGAAATGATTTAAAGAAAATCATAGAAGTAAAAGAATGGTTAAAAACCAAATTTGAAATGAAAGACATGGGTGAAGCTTCCTATGTATTAGGAATTAAGATTTCTAGAGATAGAAAATTAAAGAAGTTAAGTTTATCCCCAAAACCATACTTAGAAAGTATTCTTAGAAGGTTTAAGATGGACGCTAGTAAAGCTCTAGAATCACCTATATATAAAGGAACAAAATTGACAAAGAAAATGACACCTACAAGTGAAAAAGATATTATGGAAATGAAATCTAAGCCATATGCACAAGCTGTAGGTAGCCTTATGTACGCAATGTTTTGTACAAGACCAGATCTAAGTTTTGCAGTCGGATTAATAAGCAGATATCAAAGTAACCCGAGAATGGCTCATTGGGAAGCCATAAAACGTGTACTTAGATATATTCGGGGTACAGTGGATCTCGCTTTAACCTACCAAGCAGATGACCTGGAAGTAATTGGTTTTTGGGATGCTGATTTCGCAGGAGATCCAGATGATAGAAAATCCACTACTGGATATGTTTTCTTGCTTGGGGGTGGAGCCATATCATGGTCAAGTAAAAAGCAAGGATGTGTAGCAAGATACACTATGGAAGCCAAATATGTGGCTTGTAGCATAGCAGCTACTGAAGCTGTTTGGATAAAAAGATTTCTATATGATTTGAGGAATGTTTGCATTCCAGATAGGCCTATACACATTTATTGTGATAATGAAGCTGCGATAACAACCATAAAAAATGGGGAAATCGGGCCATGAGGAAAACATATAGAATTACAATATCATTATATTAATGATATAATGAAGAAAAATGAAATTACATTTGGGTATATCTCTACTAAAGAAATGATAGCAGACCCACTAACTAAACCCTTAGGGACAGAGGAATTCAAGCGACATGTTGTCTCTATGGGTTTAGGTTATGAATAGAACATCTCGGGCTTACAGCCAAGTGGGAGATGTTGGATCATGTGGCTAGTAGCCCTCGATCAAATACTTAAGCCACGATCAATTGATAAATCCGGTAATTTATATAGCCTTGATCGTTGGATAAAAGCATCCATGTGCACACACTTGAATGCACCACACTCACACCATAGCATGCATATGTTTTTCACTAATATATTATTACAAATTATTTATCTTGATCAAAAGCATGAGCATGTTATTGCATTGCATGATTATATTGTAGGATGTGAAGCGTTGGATCTTTTTGATTAGCTTGGGTAACTTAACCAAATAGATGCATTGTGTGGAGTAAAACCAAGTCAATAGTCTAACAATTATTTGACCGAGTAAAACCCACGTAAGAGCTATTAAACCCATTTTGACTACAGGGAGATGAGGATAAGATAGGTGGCAAAATCCCCATATAATAAGGAGATTTATTTGGAGATCTCTAAGGGATCTCCAACGGGTATCTTGTGGGTATGATTAGAGTTTCTCATAAAAGGGACTCTTGGTGCACTATACAAGGCACAGATATACTACCTCAATTCAAGAGACCTAAAAAGCCAAAATACCCCATTGTGAAAATCCTCAAAGGAGAAAGTCCATCTCAACTGTAGGCATTATCCATTTTGGGTTTGCTCTCGCTACATATCCTATTTTATTTCCTCGAAGTGATTCTTTGTTGTTTTGCATTTTTGGGATTCTTGCATACGGGACCCGCATCTTCTTTGTCTCTTCATACAATGCCAAAAGCAAATGTTGGGACCACCAGCGGCACAGGCGAAGGCTGGATTAGAATCTCGTACATGAGGAGATATTAGAGCTAGTGGAGAATATGGGGCTGCTGCGTTGCTTATCGAAAGCAATGCGTAGAAAGGATAACGCATGAAAAATGGGAATTCTAAAGATTCAAGCATGATTTCCTGTGTATAGCATTGGGAAAAAGAAATTATAATATTCAAAAGGCATTGAAAAAAAAAAAGCTACTTAATACACCTTTTACATAACGTGAGTTGGTTGATAAACAAGGAAGGCGGTGAAATAATTGAGGTCCGTTGTTGTTTTAAAGGAAAAGAAGATGTATACCTTATTGATGGAAGGTGCTTTGAGAAGATATTTTGTCAGAAAATGTTTCAAGCGGTGGAAGTGAAACAGGATTTATACAAGGGAAATGCTTTTTAGACCGGTTTCAGGCTGAGAGCACCGAGACCACCGGGAAAATAATCACCTCCTCGGTCGGTGACAAGAGGAGGGCGTCTCGGGTTCCCTTTTAATGTCACGTGTCCCAATTTTGACTCCATTTAACTGTAGTTAAGATACACTAACCCCTAAGAATCACCCATCTATCTTTGATTTTTGGAAAAATAAAATAACTTTTTTTTTAACCATAGAATTAAAAAAAAATTAACTAGAGTTGATGCAGTTTTGAGTTAGCTTTGTGAGAGCGAGGACCCATAGTTCTCGTTCGTCAGTGAAGCGAACTACAGTATTGCAGTTTCAAGTGGGCCCCATTATATGGAAATGGCCCCACCTGCAATCCGGTCTTGGTAGTATCGGACCTAAGACGGTCTCAGTAGTAATAACGTCTATATAACGTTAGTAATGGATAAACACTCTTCCAAACAAATCTTTTGTGGAAAATGTTGGACTGCAGAACGGACCCAGCCGGAGAGACTGTTAGCGAGCGGCCATGGCGTCTCAAATTCGATCAGTTTCCGTTGCAGGAAGAGCGCATGAACCCTTCTTTTGGTTTTGGTGATTTTCTCATCTGCTTCTTTATAATCTTAATGATCAATTTGCTTAATAAACAAATATAATTAAGCTCTTTCTATCCCTCTCTGTGTTTTTTTGAAAAATGTTTTCTTCTTCATTTCCTTAGGAAAACAACGCAAGATTGCAAAATACTACAAGAGGCAGGGAAATCTCCTCAAAGGATTCAATGAAATGAAGAATATGACCGAATTGGGGTCTTTGCCTGCTGGAACTCTAACAGAGGTCGGTTCAATGGTTCTTTGCTATCCTTCAATTATATTGTACCAAGGGTTTCGAAAATATTTATGGGACGCAGGCCTAGTCACACGGGACTACTGAGTTGAAATTGGGGACACAGGCCAAGCTTTGTGACTTTGAAACCAATCCGAGTCAGCTCATTAGGGTCTTAACCGACTCTGATTACCACTCCTATCTTCTACGACCGGGAGATCAAATTTTCCCGGGTGAAAACCGGCGAGAATACCGCTAGTTTTCTCTTTTGAACCGACACGTGCCCAGTAAAGGTACGCACAGGCACAGCGTGTATTTGTAGGAATGAAAATCCTCTACGATAATAACCCACTCGGGCCGAGTCCTGTTACGCCCCTGAGGTTGTCACGTGTTCCTCTCAAGTCCCCTTAATTGTGTAGTTAAGATTCACTCACCCCTAAGTTTAACCACCTATCATTAATTTTTTTTTTTTTTGGAAAATAGTTAACCTACTCGTGTGGATCCCATTTTATTACAAAATAGCACATCTTCGTTACTCTATGCCCCAATTTTAAATACTCACCTACTATGGCTAAGATTCACTCATCCTTAGGATTTTTCGAAGAGAAAAAAAATTCAAAATCTTAATTTTAATTTAATTAAGATTAAATAGGATTAAAGGAGTGTTAAAAGAGACACAGCCACATGAAGACATAGGGTAAGATATGAAACGTATCCATGGGTCCGCTAAGCATTGCTATTTTTATTTTTTTTTACCCTTGTTAAATTTTATAAATCTAAGGGTAATTTTTTTTTAATATTTTCTTTTAGGTGAACCCAATGGGTGGATAAATCTTAACTACAGTTAAGGACTGTCAAAAGGGAAACCAAAGATATGAAGGCGAGGCATAAGGTTGGTTGAATCTTCTGTGTTGGTTATCCGAAAGAAAAAAAAAAGGAACATGTAATGAGGCCTAACCGGACTTAGTGCAGTTATAACCATAGAGGATTTTATTCAACCGCTTCATTCCGAATCCCTCCTTTATTTTGTGCACGTCAATCAACCGTTCACATCCAAGGATTCACCGATCCAAACAAAATTCGGTTGACACAAATACAAACACACCAACACAACACCCTCGTCAGACCAAATTCGGCTGCCCACTCAACGTACAGTGCCCCTTTAACTGTTCTTTTAACCCCGGTTAAAATATTTTAACTCTTATGATTAAATTGTTATTTTAACTCCTATGGTCCTCCTGGCCTAACCGGATTTACCACCTTTAACTGTTCTTTTATTAAAATTGATTATGTAATAAGTTATAATCATTTTAAAAGAAGGTATTTTGATCATTTTAAAAGGAAAAAAAAAGGATAATATGGAAAAATCTTTAGCATAGGGTCTTGTAGGCCTTTTTGGGTTGCAAATTTAATTTCGACATAATACTAAAGGTGCATAATTGGTTATATTCCCATAATCACCCCTAGTGAGATTATAGAATTACATGTTATTTTCATAAGTGATTAAAACCAAACGACCCCAAAGACTAATAGGCCTGCCAAAGGTCCTTTGAGTCACCGATTTTTTCGAAATAATAGCTAAAATCATAGAATTATTAGACATAGGGATCAGCTCTACTTTGAAAAATTTCAACACTGGATTACATAAATGCACTTTTGTAATGACCCTTATTTTTTATTTTTGTTTTTATTTGTAATGACCAAGCATAAGCATAATTGAAAAGAAACTAGGAAAACTATATCGGCCCAGGAGGACCATCCGGTGATAAACTAAAGATTGCCTTTGACAATGCTTATGGTTTTAAGTTATACCGAAGAAAGACTGTTATTTGAATTTGAATTGGAGAAAAGAGATGTCTCTCTCAATTTTAACTGATAGAAATTTTCTCAGGATGAAACGATGCAACTTGCGAAGAGCGAGAAGATGGCAATTCTTGTGTCGAACATTGCTAATTTGGTGCTTTTTCTAGCTAAAGTTTATGCTTCTTTTGAGAGTAGATCCTTGGCGGTGATTGCGTCGACCTTGGACTCTTTCTTAGATCTCTTATCTGGGTTTATTTTGTGGTTTACTGCCCATTCCATGAAAAAGCCTAACCAGTTTCGGTATCCGATAGGCAAGAAGCGAATGCAACCAGTGGTAAGTATCCCAACAAACTCAGTATTCCAATTGAAGTTAGTAACAGATTATTTGGTGAATTATATTGAAAATATCAATGAATATAAGTTCAGTTCACAGAATCTCTCAATAAAGAAAAGAAGAAACCATTCAATGGACCTCTCTTTCTGGGTGGTTTTTTATCGGGCCCATCGAGCCCAAGGATGAATAGCATTGGATTTGGGCCCATGACGGATAAACACCGGCATTTTGGCAGGTCCTAACAAGTTTTACCTATTACTTATTTATTTTACCAAACAAACTTATTTGTAAATAAATATTTTTTTTTGACCAAGTAAATAATTACATGGCAAGTGAGTTCATAATGTTAC
Organism: Tetracentron sinense; assembly: GCA_015143295.1. Classification (NCBI taxonomy): domain Eukaryota; kingdom Viridiplantae; phylum Streptophyta; class Magnoliopsida; order Trochodendrales; family Trochodendraceae; genus Tetracentron; species Tetracentron sinense. The sequence goes on along the minus strand of CM026553.1, from coordinate 4,961,072 downwards.
GACCAATGATCCTTGGGTTCAGTAGGAGTGAGGTATGATATGCAGCCATGTTCATCTTGGTGGATAGGCTACACCATCTTCTTGTTCTCTCCAAATTATTAAAAAAATTAAAATCTTTTGACTTTATGGAAATGAAACTAATTGGAATTAGTTTTGCAGGGTATCATTGTCTTTGCATCAATAATGGCAACTCTTGGATTACAAATACTATTGGAGTCCGCTCGCGAAATCGTTAACAAAGTATATATGCAATTTTTATCTTTTTTTTAGGATGGTATGCAAATTTAATCTTATTCATTGATGAAGTATATTTCAATTTTAATTCAGAACTCATGAATATTGCACACCACTAATTCTGCAGTCTAAGCCCAAATTGGATCATGAGAAGGAAAAGTGGATGATTGGGATCATGGTTTCAGTCATTGTAATAAAGTTTTTCCTCATGGTATATTGTCGGAGATTTAAAAACGAAATTGTTAGAACCTACGCTCAAGATCATCTCTTCGACGTACTTACCAACTCAGTCGGTCTAGCAACAGCCGTCCTTGCCGTCCGATTCTATTGGTGGATTGATCCTACTGGGGCTATACTAGTGAGTTTTACTTGGAATTCACACTAATCTATTCAATTGATAGTTATTCCATGCATTTTATATCACTCTGGAAACTGCAATGCAGATAGCTTTGTATACAATGGGTACATGGGCGAAGACAGTTGTGGAGAACGTGCGGTCGCTAATAGGAAGAACAGCACCGCCAGATTTTCTAACGATGATGACGTATCTCATATGGAACCATCATGAAGAGATCAAGCATATAGACACTGTTAGAGCATACACTTTCGGTTCTCACTACTTTGTGGAAGTTGACATAGTTTTACCTGCGGACATGGTCTTGAGTGAAGCACATAATATTGGCGAAAGACTTCAGGAGAAGCTTGAACAACTGCCCGAAGTCGAGCGAGCTTTCGTGCATATAGATTTTGAGTTCACTCACAAGCCAGAACACAAGGCAACAGTATGATTATGGTGATGGTGTTAGTGGTTATGGTGGTGGCTACACAAGGATTATTAGGGTGGTATGATTGTGTTTTGCTTTTTTCTTTTTTTTGGATGGGCTTGGCCCAAAACTAGCAGCCCATTATATTAATGAAATGTTCTACAGTCAATTATATAATCTTTAAGCGACTAAACCATATGGCCTTGCAAAAAGAGAGGACAAAAAAACCAAATGAAATACATCTTATCAAAATATAAAATCCTTAAGCTCTGTTCTTTTGGTGGAACTTTTAAAGTCAAGAACTTTCATTGTTTTATGCCTAATTTTACTTAATGTCTAGAACTATATTATTCCATAGAGTGCAAAAGTTCTACAAATATGGATCTTTCAAGTTCCTCCAAATTTCTTGGATTTTTTAAGTTCAACAGATGTTGAACTTCTAATTAAATTGAACTCAATAAATCTGAGATTCCATCAAATAAAAGGGTTAGAAACCCTCTCCCCTCTTTTTCCCAAACTCTTGCCTCTTGTCCCAAAATATTAATGTTCCGGACTTTTAAAAGTTCTACCAAAAGAACAGAGCCTTGGCTTCGTTCTTTTGATGGAACTTTTAAAGTCTAAAACGTTCATGTTTCATGCCTAATTGTACTTGATGTCTAGAACTATATTATTTCATAGTGCATAAGTTCTATAAATATGGAACTTTCAAGTTCCACCAAAAATTCTGGATTTTTTAAGTTCTATGGATGTGGAACTTTTTTTAAAATTGAACTTGATAAATTTGAGATACCATCGAGTAAAAGAGTTAGAAACCCTCTTCCCTCTCTTCCCAAACTCTAACCTCTTATTGCAAAACATTAATGTTCCGGACTTTTAAAAATTCCCCCAAAAGAACGGAGTCTAACATTAGTACTACAGTTAATTGGATTACTTTTGCCTTGTTTTGAGCTGGCGGTAGAAGGATTACCACAACTTTCTATTTTTTTTGTCCCAAGCTCCCACATTGGATTTAAGAAATTTTAGACTCCATTAACCTTAGTCCCACATCGGATTTCAGGGTTTGTAACCAGACTCTTAGGAATCCGGTTACAACACAGAGCCTCTTTAATTTTACATTTACTATGACGACTTTAACCTTTAAAGTTAATTTTTTTTTTAAAAAAAAAAGGTTAAATGGTTGAACTCTAAGGGTTAGTAAATCTCAACCCATTTCTAACTTGAAAACTCAATTCTCAAGTCAAGAATTCCGAGTACCCTATAAATACCCTAGCCCACTTTCAAGTTTTCACATCAATTCCTACCCATTTCTAACTTGAAAACTCAATTCTGCCAAAATCTTTTATTTTTCTTGTGATTCTTTTTTCTTTGAAAATAATTGATATTTTTGGGTAGGTAATATTTGAAGGTTCTGTGATAAGTTTGAAGGTAAAAGATTTGAATTGATTGTATTCACTGTGTACATGTGTTTATATAGAATACAAAGAAAGATCCCATATCTTGAGGATCATAACAAAAAGGAAAGAAGAATAATAATATACAGGTAACAATATGGATAGCTAACAACGTATTCTCATCTTTCCTAACACTCCCCCTCAAGTTGGAAGGTGAATATCATGAACGCCCAGCTTGCGAATAAGCTCACGAAAGTGAGAAGCACCAATGGGTTTGGTCAAGATGTCAGTAGGCTGTAGTGCAGTAGAGATGTGAGCAGTACGAATGATACTGTTCTGAAGCTTCTCACGAATGAGGTGGCAGTCAATCTCAATATGCTTGGTGCGTTCATGGAATACTGGATTAGCAACTATGTGAAGTGAAGCTTTGTTGTCACAAAATAACAGAGCCGGTTAGGTGAGAAAAGCCCAAGTCACAAAGAAGATAGAGTAACCATGTAATCTCATAATAGGTCGATGCCATTGCACGATATTCAGCCTCAGCAGAAGACCGAGAGACGATGTTTTGTTTCTTTGATTTTCATGAGATGGGTGAGAAACCAAGCATAATGCAGTAGCCAGTAACTGACCGGCGGGTATCTTTGCAGCTGGCCCAATCAGAATCACAAAATGCCCGCAACTGAAGAGTATTAGTAGATGACAATAATATGCCTTGGTCTGGTGATTGTTTAAGATAGCAAAGTAAGCGATAAGCGGCATCAAGGTGTGGCTACCTTGGTTTAGTGAGATTTCGGCTTAGAGTTTGGACAGAGAATGCAATATCGGGGTGCGTGATGGTTAGATAAAGCAGGCGACTAATTAGACGATGATAGCTAGATGGATCAGACAAGAGTGCACCATCGGTCTCTACGAGTTTAAGGTGTTGCTCCATGGGAAATGCAACAGGTCGAGAGGCAAGAAAACCTGTGTCTTCTAAAATTTCAAGTGCATACTTGCGTTGTGACAGGTAAATGCCACTTTTGGAGCGAGCCACTTCAAGCCCCAAAAATATTTGAGGGGGCCAAGATCCTTCAATTTGAAACGACGATGGAGGAAGTCCTTGAGTACGGTGATATTAGAGAGATCATTACTTGCAATAATAATGTCATCCACATAAACGAGCACGACAATAAACATGTTACCAGAGGATCGTATGAAGAGCGAGTAGTTGGCTTTGGATTGAAGAAAACCAGCATCTAATAAAGCACCTGAGAACTTAGTAAACCACTGGCAAGAGGCTTGTTTTAAGCCATACAAAGATTTGTTAAGCTTGCATACGCAGGTTTCCCCTGGTCGAGTAAATCTAGGAGGAAGTGACATATAAACATCCTCATCTAAATCACCATGTAAGAAAGCATTGTTGACATCAAATTGATGTAGATGCCAATTTTGAATGGCAGCAATAGCTAATAAAACACGAGTAGTGGTCAATTTTGCCACAGGAGCAAAAGTTTCCTGGTAATCTAAACCCTCCTTTTGATTATAACCTTTGGCAACTAGGCGTGCTTTGTACCGTTCAAGGGAACCATCAAAATTGTACTTTATTTTATATACCCACTTGTAGCCAATAGGACTCTTATTAGGTGGGAGAGAGGTGAGAGTCCAAGTATTGTTAGCCTCAAGGGCACCAATTTCATTTTCCATAGCTTCACACCATTTTGAATCTGTGATAGCCTGCTTAAAAGAGTGAGGTTCTGTAATGGATGAAATGGCTATAGAAAAAACACGATAAATGGGAGAAAGGCGGTGATAAGATAAAAAATTTGATAAAGGGTGCGGGATGCTTACTTGTAAACCTGTTGTCGAGAGATGTGATGGATTGGGGAGAGGTTGCGCGACCAAACCACAATGATAGTCCGTAAGGTAAGAAGGAAGATTTGAAGGTTGAGTAGAATGCCACGATGGTGGGATAGGTGGCAACAGTGATGATGAGGCCGGGGTGGTGGAGGGTGAAGAAGAGCCATTAATAGGAGAAGAGGGGGTTGAAAACTCGGTATGATCTTCAACAGGTAAGGGGAGAACAATAGGTGAAGGAAAATTGAGGGGCTGGTCATGAAATGGAAATATATCCTCTCGAAAAATAACATCACGAGAAATGGATATGGAGTGGGTTTGTAAATCATATACTTTGTATCCTTTCTGCTCATATGGATATCCAAGAAAAATACATTGTTTTGCACGTGGATCAAATTTAGTTCGTGCAAAAGCATGAGTAGAAGCATAACATAGACAACCAAATACCTTCAAATGAGAATATGATGGTTTGGCCTGGAACAATTTTTCATAAGGGGTTTGTCCTGAAAGAAGAGCAGATGGGGTGTAGTTAATTAAATAAGTTGCAGTGAGAACACATTCCCCCCAAAATTTGACAGGTAGGTTTGCTTGAAAGCGTAATGCTTGGGCAACATTAAGTAGGTAACGGTGCTTGTGCTCCACTACCCCATTTTGTTGGGGGCTAGCAACACAACTACGTTGATGTATGATGCAATGCTCATAAAAGAAAAATGTCATTTCAAATTCCATTCCATTATCAGTCCGAATATGTTTTACTTGTTTATCAAACTGAGTTGTGATTAATTTAATGAAGGATTAAAGAAGAAACCGAGTTTCAGATTTGTGTGTCATAAGGTAAACCCATGTAGTGCGAGTAAAATCATCAACAATAGTGAGGAAGTAACGTGCCCCGGTGAGTGATGTAGTGTGATACCCACCCCATATGCCACAATGAATTAATTCAAAGGGAGCCATTGTAGTGATAGAACTCATTGGAAATGATAAACGGGTTTGTTTAGCAAGTGGGCAAATTGAACAATGATGAATATCTGAAATGCAAATACTAGGAACATCATGTGAAAGAAAATTCAAACACTTCTTTGATAAATGGCCTAGGTGAAGATGCCAAATAGCAGTGGCATATTTGAGAACAGTGGAGCTTGCAGAGCCAATTGAACCCAAGAAATGGTATAAGCTGTCCCGCTCTCTACCCAATCTAATCATCATCCTCGAAGACCGGTTCTAGATGAAACAAGAACCAAATAAAAAAATCAGCGAACAGTTAGAAGCACGTGTTAGTTTGCTGACTGAAATGAGATTAACATTAAAAGAGGGTGCACAAAGGACGTCTTTAAGAATTAATGTAGGAGTTAATGCAATTGTACCAATGTGTGTAATAGGAGCATGGTGCCCATCTGGAAGTTTAATAGTGGAGGTGCCAATAAAAGTGATGGAAGTAAGAAAAGAGGCTGAACTGACCATGTGATCAGTAGCACCACTATCAATGATCCATGATATGGCAAGAAGAGAGGCTTAGAGAGATACCTAATAGAGTAGTAGTGGGGTGGCTGCTACCTAGTTGATTTGCCACAGCTTATGGCTGATTGATTAAGACTAGCAACTGGCGTCATTGTTCAGTAGTGAAAGGCAAGGCAATAAGAGCTCCTAATTGATTGATTGGAGTTGAGTTCATCCTTTGATTGATTGGGGCTGCTACCAAATTTGTTGTGCTGTGTGTGTTTTCTTTGTGGAGACGGTGACCAGGAGGATAACCGTGAAGGACATAACATTTGTCAATCGTATGGCCAACTCAACCACAATGGTTGCATGTTGGTCTCTCGCGTTTTCCTCCTTTACCATTTTTAAAGGAGGAGTTCGGGTAGTCATGAGTGTCCCTTCTTGAGCTTTGATTATAACTGGTCTTGGCGGCTAGGGCTGCAGGCACAGAAACTTGTGTATATGTGGCAAAGACATCTCTCTATTTCTCTTCTTGCAAGATAAGAGAAAGCACCTTATTAATTGAGGGCAAGGGATCCATGAGCAAAATTTGGCCACGAATAGCATTATAGGATTCGTTTAATCCCATAAGGAATTGCATTATCTTCTCACGTTGCTGATATTCAATCAAAGATTTCAATGCACCACAAGAACAAGAAGGAAGAGGGCAAAGGGCAGAAAACTCATCCCAATAACCTTTGAGATGGGTGAAATAACTAGTCACAGACATCTGTTCTTGATGAAGTTAAATGATATCCTTTTGTATTTGAAAAATGCGAGGTACATTAACTTGAGAAAAACATTCTTTAAGGTCATTCCATACCTCATATGCAGTTTCAGTATAGATGATGCTGGAGGCTAATTCTTTAGCCAGAGAATTGAGGATCCAAGAATTTATCATGTTGTTGCAACGTACCCATTGTTGAAGGTCCGGATCATTTTGACTTGTTGGCTTGGTAATAGTTGTCGTGCCCCAAAATCCTCCCTAGGAGTTAGGTGAGACTTTAGACGTGACTAACATAAATCTTGACAAACCATCCTGCAAATGTACAAGACATATATGTAGCGGAAATCTAAATCAAGTGCGGAAGCGTAAACTAATTTTTTCTTTCCTACACATGATCAGTATTCCAAGTTATATACAACCGACATCAAGTGTAGGAGTGGACATGCCCACTCATCAAAATACAAAATACTCTTTTTCTCTCTGCCTCCCTCTCAGTAGTCATCCTGGTAAGGCCAGATGTCTAAGTCTCTAGTCTCCACCCTAAGCTCCACTGTAAGCTCAGCATGAGGCTCCTCCTCACCATAGTCCTCCTCGACCCATGGACTAGGAGCACAAATGTCAAATGGTGTACCTACCGACATAAAATGTACGACTGAGCATGGAATACTCAGTGAGTATAAGCTACTAGCTAACAATAGTAATAACATAAATAATTTCATGATTCCGATTTAAATGAAATAAATGTACATGACATGCATGAGACTAAATGCAAAAACCCGTATAAACTCCGTGTGCATAATTCATATTTATTCGTGAAAATATCAGTTCGTGTTTCAAAACATGTTTTTCATTCTTAAAAACTATTCTTGTCTTGTTCTTGTCTCGTGAAAATTATGCTTGTCTTGTTTTATCGTGTTTGAATCACATGGTCTTGTCTTGCTTGCCTTGTCATGGTTGACTTGTCTTGTTTCCTTGAAGCCAGATGTTAGTGCCCTGGGTAACTAAAACCTGAACTATGAAATGGATGAACATACTAGCCTCACTAACATCCTTGATTGGCCCAATGTCTTGCATTATCATGTTTTCCCTTGAAGCCAGATATGACGTATCCTTGGATACGCCGGCCCTATCCTTGACCGGCCTAATGTCCGGCATTATCATGTTTGCTTTCTTGAAGCCGGATATGACATCTCTTTGGATATGCCCTATGATGCCCAGATAATGGACCCTAGAGGGGGGGGGGGTGAATAGGGTTTATGGCAAATTAAAAATTTACTCTAAGTGATAGTAGCGGAATTTAAAACTTATCACAAAAGCTACCAACTAAAATTAGAGATGATAAAGGAAAGAGAGGAATAGAGACACCAGACACCAGATATGTTATCGGGGTTCAGCAACTTGCCTACGTCCCCGCCTTTCAGCTTTCCCGCTTCAAGGATTTTCACACGATTCACTAATCGTACTCTTCTTTTCCGGCAGAGAGCAAGCCTTACACTCCTTTTACAGGGTCAGGAATAACCTCTTACAAACCTTTTGCAGGTTAAGGAGTAACCTCTCCAAGAGAGACTCTCTCTTGGATACAAGAAGACTCTCTTCTTGACAGGGTGCAAGAATCCCTGATTTTTCACTTTCAATGAATACAAAAATTTGTGGATTTTTAATCCGAATTGAAAGCTCCTTAATTGAGCTAGATAAGAATTGAATACAATGCTTACAATCTCTCAAGATAGATTGGAATTGAATGCTCAAATGAGTGACGGATTAGGTTTCAGGATATTCAATGCAAAAATAGAGTATTGATTACTAGAGGTTGGTGAGTGATGAATGATCAATAAAACAGTGATTGGAATCCGTAATTATGTTTCTTTCTAGCATAAATCAGCTCTATTTATAGTTGGGCAATCCATATGACCATTGGGAGAAGCATTGAATGCGAACTAGCCGTTTAAAAATAGCCCTTATAGGTTTTTCCTGCAGGCACTCGTCGACGAGTGGGAGAGAATTAGGCTTGATTCGTCGCCGAGTGGAGACAAAAGCAATTGCTTCAATTTTCTGTCACCCACTCGTCGACGAGTCCACTGAAAAATTTTCAGTAAACTCATCTTTATGAGACCAAAAAGGAGGGAAACATGTTAGGACCCTTAGGCAATGGATTTAATATTATTTTAATCATTTTAGGGCCTTAGTAAGATGTTCATGTTATACTAGGTCTCCTAGGGTCAATCTAGGTAGTCTTTGAGCAATCCTTTTCCAATGTCTTAAAGACTTTTTACAAGGTCCTAGACACTTTTAGCTTTAGACACCAATCTTCATTCTTGATTTGAGAAGCTCTACTCTTGATGGATCTTCAAGAATTTGTCTTGAGCTTTTGGGGCTTCTAGCACTTGAACTTTGACCTTGATGGCTTTGAAAATAAACTAAGCTCTTCAATTCTTCATATCTTGAATCTTTGATCTTAATAGGCTTCTTTTATGAAATTTCACATACTCAATGAAAATATTAGTGCAACTAGAGTCATTTCATTATTGTGTGATCATTGAAACTAGTAAGGGTACATAGAGTTGTAACCTTGAGGCTAACACCCTATCCTTGACCGGCCCAATGTTCGGCTTTATCATGCATTGCGTGGAATCACGTGTCTAGTCTTTGCTTGTTTTCGTATACTTATATGTAGGAAATTCGATTCATACATGCATGCTTGTGCATCATGCATTGTGAACATTATAATGTCATGATGGTATGTAAAGGAGTGACATATAGCATTCAAACATTTATATAGACCTGGGAGATCATATAGAAACATAAATAGTTATGATAGCAATGGAACATTGTTGGAAGAACCTTAAAAACATCATAGTACTCATGACAAAGCTTAAAACATGGGATCATGGCATTAGATATAATACATTTGACATACATTTCATGAATCATGGTTACTTAGCCTATTACATCCACATCATACTTTATAGTTCATGTAATTTAGGGAAATCATGGTAGATTTAGAAATTGTAAGCATGTATACACCTTTAACCCTTTCAAACTTGAAAACCTAGGTTATGGATCTAGGTTATCACTAAGCTAGGTAGAAAAAGACACCTACAATTTTACTCACAAAGCATGCATGGAACTCTCCCTCTTAGCATTTAGATTATCACTAAGCTAGGTAGTAGAAAGTACTAACCTTTAGGATTGGGGAAAACTTGAGGATACTTGAGAAAATGAGATCCAAGCTTGGTGGAAGAAGATCCACCCTTGAAGACAAAGATCCAAGCTGTCCCTTGATCACCCAAACTCTCCTTGAGCAAAACCCTAATTTCTCCCATTCTTCCTCTCTAATCTCTATCAAAGCTTAGCTTGAGGGTTTATGAAACCCTCAACCCACGAAATTGGGTTTATATAGGAAAAGAGGAGGTCAAAAGATCATCCTACCCTTAATGATCTGATAAAACAGACCAAATTGGGTAAAATACCCGAGGAGCGGTCGACTGATCATGAGGAGCGGTCGACCAGTCCAAAAATACTCTTTGGAAATAAATCCCATACATTTTAGTGTGATCACCGGTCGACCGGTCAGGTCGAGTGGTCGATCGGTAGGCGAGCGGTCGATCGGTCATGAGCACCGGTCGATCAGTAGGGGACAGGTCGACCGGTCATGGGCACCAGTCGATCGGTTGGTCAGTGTTTTAGCCTGTTTTGTTATTTTTTTTCTCATTTTTAACACTTTGAACTTTTCCAACATTCTGTATTCAACATCCATGGACCTAAGAAACATTCTTAAGACCTTACGCGTATTACTAACACATTATTCAGCAAATAGAAAAATAAGATCTTTTTATCATTGAGAAAAATTCAACACTTTACACATGCATCAAGCCTTATACACTATTCATGTAATGCCCCAAAATCCCCCCTGGGAGTTGAGTGAGACTTTAGATGTTATTTTCGTGACCTGGCAAACCATCCTGCAAAATATACAAAGCATACTATAGTGGAAACGAAATAAATGCGGAAGCGAGACAAATGCAGAAGCGTGAACTCTATTTTTCTTTTTTATACATGATCAGTATTCCAAGGTTTTATACATAAACATGACTAAATATAAGAGTGGACATGCCCACCCATCAAAATAAAAAATAAGGAAATTTCACTGACTCTCCACTCAACAATAGTCTAAATAAGGCAACCTATCTAGATCCCTGCCCTCCTGAGGCTGCAATGGAATAGGTGTAACGACCCCAAAATCCCACAAGGCTAAAATAGGACTTTGAAATTGCCACATTACTTAAACCTGCTTAAAACCATGCATACAAGTCTACTACACGAGTCTTCAAAAATGAGATTAATAAAATTTCCGATATATAAACTATAATCAAATAGCAAAAGTCTACGGTAAACATATACAACTCACTCTAAAACCAAAGAGTCTGATACACAACCATAAAAGTCTACTGAGCAACATCTACTCAAGTCTAATACAACTCTCTCAATCAAATGAAATAAAAACTAAGAGGTGTAGCCACCCAAGTCTCTGGCTCCCTCATCAGAAGGCTCACCTTCACCTCCTTCCTCTGCGTATGTTTCCTCAACCCACGGCTCCGCCGTGTACTCCTGCTCTAAACCTGCCAAGACAAAGTCCGGCTGAGTACAAAGGTACTCAGTGTATATAAAACCCAATCAACAACAATAATATACCTGCACTTAGTCAGAAACATATCCAATAACATAATAACATAATCAGAGTGCGGAAGAACGTGTGCGCATATACATCATATCATCACATTGACTCGTGTACTTGTGAGAATCTTAGACTTGGAAGACAATACACTTATGAGTTGCTTATGCTTATGAGACCATGTGCTTGTGAGATGCTTATGCTTATGCACTTATTCAGATCATACAGTAATGAGACATGCCGTTCTTGGCGGATACGGACCATGCCTTATGCACTTATTCAGATCACACAGTAATGAGACATGCCGTTCTTGGCGGATACGGACCGTGCCTTAGAAATCAGGTTGACATGCCGTTCTTGGAGGATACGGACCATGTCATGCTTATGCTTATTCAGAATGTCATACGTATGCCATGTTCATGCTTGTGGTCCACATGTGTGACTTATGAGACTCTTATCTTCGCATACACATGCTTGTGTGCTTAAGTGTCGAAATTAATATTCGAGTTGGTAATTGCTTAGGTTCTGATCTCCCACCATGGAAACTCCACTATATGTCCCATACCAAATAGTTAGAGAATTCCCGGTCTGAGAGATTTTCCTCTAAGTTCTTACCTTCCCGACTACCAATTTCCATGCAAATAATTAGATATACTTACCAAACAATCACATATATATCTTATCATAATCCTTAAACAATTCATAATCAATTTACCACCATTTCATAAGAGTATAATCGCATTTATCCATTCAAGCCTTTTCACAAACACCTTGTGTACACATATAATATGAATCAATTGTTTCTCTACTTTTTATGCATTCATCAAATCATAATTTCATCCATACAATCCATATATTCATCCACATCCACAAATTAATCCCATCCTCCATACATTCTATTCACATTCAAATCCATATTTCCATTCACATTCCCATCCATAATTAGCTTATTTCATAGAAAATTAGGGAAAATGCATCAAACATCTATTTCTACCATTCCTAGCATCTTAACATTCACAAAACCTTAAAATAAAGTTGATTAGGATAGTATATCGACCTCAGGAATCCTTCCCTTGGATTCAAAACGCTCCCGACACGATTTGGAGAAGCTTTGAGGACGATCTCCAAGCTTTCCTCTCAATCTTCTACCAATCTCCTTCCTCTCCAAGCAACCCTCTCTCAAAACCCTAGGGTTTCTCCCCCTTTTTGCCAAATTAGGTTAGAACTAGGTGGAGTATTTTAATATTTCGAGTAGGACCCCCTATTTATAGCCTCAAGGTCTGAGAACAAAAAGACCAAAAAGCCCGTACTAAAATTCTGTAAAAATCACGAAAGACCGAGCGATCGGTGGTTATGACCGATCGATCGGTTCTCAACCGAGAGATCGGTGCTCTTGACCGGTCGATCGGTCAAAAAAGCACTCTCTGGAAATTTTCCCCATACAAAATTCTGGACCAGTCGATAGATACCGATCGATCGGTTTTGGACCGATCGATCGCTGCTTCTGACCGAGCGATCGGTGCTCTGTTTTGACTCACTTTACTGTTTTGGCCATAACTTTTGACTTGTTCGACGGATTTTGACGATTCAACTTGGGTTGGATTCATCTCTCGAAAATGAACATTTCTGGCATTTTAGAATTTCTAAATTCCACTTAATTAATAGACTAAATTATCCCCAAAGTTGACTGATCTGCAATTCCATTAAATAAAACCCACCATTGACTTGGCTTAAACTCAAAATAAGGAAAAACATTAAACATGAAATTCGAAGAGGGTTCCAACACCTTTCTAATGGTTCAAGAATCACTCAATTCCAGTAACCGGTGCCAAAACTAGAGCTTCCTAAAGTTTAGGGTGTGTTATTGCATCCATCCGTTACAAGTTGATTAAGCCTAGTTTACACCACAATAATTAGGCATAAAAAAAAAACAATAAACATCAAACATCACAAGGACTAAAATACCCTTAACACAATGAAATAAAAACATGAAAACGATTCGGGTCTCTACAATAGGTGCATCTTCTTCAACATACTCTTCCTCAACCCATGGCTCGGGGTTTAAGGTATCCACCGGACCTGCCGACATGAAATGTATGACTGAGTATGAAATACTCATCAAATACAAGCTACTAGCTAACAATAGCAATATAAAACACTTCAATTCATATTATCAAATTAAACAATATAATGATCATGACATGCATGAAACTAAGTGCGAAAACTCCGTATAAAACTCATGCTCATAATTCATAACGTGTTCTTGAAAGTATCTTTTTGTGTTTTCAAAATTTTTTTATTGTTTTTAAAATCTCATTCTTGTCTTGTTCTTGTCTCGTGAGAATCATGCATGTCTTGTATTCCTTGTCATGTTATGCTTTTCTTGTCATGCTTATCTTGCGAGCCAGATGTTAGTGCCCTTATAACGACTTGTGAGTCAGGTATGTAAATACCCTTCAGCGAATTCTTGAAAGCAGCTTGTGAGCCGGGTATGTAAATACCCTTCAACGAAAATACAAAAGGTATACCAACATCCTTGACAGGCCCAAAGTCTGGGATTCACATGCTTGTCTTGTTTTCTTGAAGTCAGATATGACATATCCTTCGATATGCCCTATCCTTGACCGACCCAAAGTTTGGCATTATCATTCGTGTCATAAATCACTTGTCTTTGTTCTTGATTGTTTTCATATACTTATACTTATACTAGAAAACTCGATTCATGCATGCATGCGTGCTTGTGCATAACAAGTAGTGAACATGATAGTGACATGGATATATTTAAAGAATAACACATGGCATTTGAATGTTTCTATAGTCATGGAGTATCTTAAAGGAAGCATATATATAGGCACAATAGAAATTTGAGATTTTTGGAAAGACCTTAAGTCATTCTTTCATAGTCTTAATTTTAAATCTCATATATGCATTTTATCAAACACATAGCATTCCACATTTCTATAGGCATTTAACTCATATTTTCTTAGTCAAACATCTCGAGTGCGTGTTTTATGTGTACATTACCCTTCCCCATTTGTCCATCACACAACAACCATCACACTCTCCATGGCATCCAACTTTGCCTCAAACCATCCATACATCCCACACATCCATCACCATTTAATTCCATCTATTCATTTTAGGAGAACTTGGTTGATTTAAGAAAAGGAACATCAAATCAAAATCCACATTCATTCAAGGAAACCCTAGGTTATTACTAAGCCAACTAGAAGGGTGTACTAACCTTGCAAAGACTAACTCTTAACTTGGAAGGATGCTTGGACACGAACTCGAGCTTGGAAATGGAGATCCACGCTTAAGGAAGAAGATCCAAGCTTGTGGAAGCTTGAGAATTGAGGATTCGAGTTCCTCCTTGATCCCCAATAAAACCCCTCTTTGGAACCCTAGATCTTCTCCCCTTTCTCTCCCAAACTTTTCCTTAGATGCTGGTAACCAAACACCCACGAATTGTGTCCCTATTTATAAGCCAAGAGGGTTGAATTCCTAAAAATCCCGCACTTAGGGCTATTTTGCAACTTTTCTGTGCATGACCATTTGAAAGGTCTTTTGATCGTTCGAATGGTTATGTGATCGTTCAAACGGTTTTGCTTGCTGTTTTGGTTTTTCAAATTTTTGATTCCATATTTATTGGGATCGTTTGAACGGTTTTGCTTACTGTCTTCAAGTATTGATGTTTTTTTTTCATCACCCACTGGGATCGTTCGAATGGTTAGGGAACTGTTCGAAAATTCACCCATGTTTTCTTGTAATTTTCTTCTTTTCTCATTTTTTTCTAGTTGGCTTAGCCTTTTTTCTTTTCTTTAAACATTTCAAGAGTCCTTTGGACCTTAGAATCTATGCCATACACATCAACACAATTGAAGCCTCATTTTCCTTAACCAAAGTATTAAACATTCAAAAGGATTTCAAGCCTTAGAACACTATTCACTAAGGCTACGACCCAAAGTTTCGGGGTTCTACAATTCATGGCACTATTCACCATGCATGAACATCAAGGACCGGGGTTCTACATCCTTCCCCCTTACAGAAATTTCATCCTCGAAATTGGAACGAACCACAAACATGAGACTCGACCTATAAAAACAAATTAGGGTACTTTTTCTTCATTTCCGCTTCTCGCTTACTTGTGGTCTCTTCTCTCGGATGATGTTCCCATTGCACCAGCACTAGGGGAATTACCTTGGTGTGCAACACTTGCTCTTTGCGGTCCAAAATTTGAGCCGGTTGTTTCACCAACATGAGGTCTTCCCGAATCTCCAAAGGATCCAACTCAATGACATGCAAGGGATCTGGGATGTATTTTCGGAGCATGGAAACATGGAATACATTGTGAACCGCCGCATACAGAGGGCTGAGCTTTCCTCTCTTGCCGAATCTCATAATTCCTTTGCTAGGTGAAATCTTCACAAAGACTTGATCTCCAACCTGAAATTCCAAGTTTCTGCGGTGATTGTCTACATAACTCTTTTGCCTATCTTGAACTGTCTTCAATATTTCTCTAATGATCTTAACCCTGCCTGCAGTCTGTTCAATCAACTCAGGGCCCAATTTGTTTCTCTATTCAACTTAATCCCAGTATAGAGAAGACCTGTAACTACGCTCATACAAGGCCTCAAAAGATGCAATTTGGATGCTCGCCTGATAATTATTATTGTAGGTGAACTCAGCTAATGAAAATGATCCTCCCAACTACCTTTGAAGTCCAACATGCAAGCTCCGAGCATGTCCTCTATAATCTAGTTTACCTTCCCGGTCTATCCCTTTGTCTGGGGATGAAAGACGGTACTAAAGTCCAACCAGGATCCCATGGCGTTCTGGAAACTCTTCCAAAACCTGAAAGTGAACCTTGGATCCCTGTCTGACATAATACTCACCGGCACCCCATACAACCGAACCACTTCTTTAACATACAAGGCCACAAGTTGGTTCGCGTTGAACGTAGTCTGATAGGGTAGGAAATATGCAGACTTTGTCATCCTATCGACTACAACCCGATAGCATCGGTATTGCTTGCCGTTCGAGGCAACCCAACTATGAAATCCATAGAGATGTTCTCTCACTTCCATTCCGGAATAGGGAGGGGCTGTAGTAAACCTGCTGACCTCATATGCTCGGCCTTGACACGTTGGCACACCAAGCACCGAGATATATACTCTGCCACTTCCCTCTTCATGTTCCTCCACCAGAAGTGCCCCTTGAGGTTTTGATACATCTTTGTACCCCCAGGATGCACTGTATACTTGGACCGGTGAGCTTCATCCAAGATTTCTCGTCTAAGCTCCTCATCGGCTGAAACACATATCCTTCCCTTGAATGTGATAGTCCCATCACCCTTCAAGGTGAAATCCTTACTGCTATTGTTAATCTACTTGTCTCGGTAAGCAAGCAACTCGGCATTCGACCCTTGTAACTCTAGGATCCGAACTAAGATGTAAGGCCTAACGGTGATATTAGCCATCACCGGCCCATAGGTAGGAAGGCTGAAATTGAGGTCGACGTTAAACACATCCTCCAACAACTCTCACTCTCGCACCATCATGTGAGCCAAGAGCCCAGGAGGCTTTCTACTAAGAGCATATGTCACCATGTTCGCCTTACCCGGGTGGTATTGAATTGAGCATTCGGAGTCTTTCAAGAACTCTATTCATCGATGCTGCCTCATATTCAACTCCTTTTGGGAAAATAGGTATTTCAGACTTTGGTAGTTCGTGAACACATCGTACTATTCCCCATAAAGATAGTGCCATCAAATCTTCAATGCAAACACAACTGCGGCAAGCTCTAAGTCATGTGTAGGGTAGTTCTTTTCATGATCTTTCAACTGCCGGGAAGTATAAGCAATAACCTTCCCGTGTTGCATCAAAACATATCCTAACCCGACATGCGAGGCATCACTATGAATCCACCACTCCCTTCTGGAACTGTGAGGACTGGGGCTGTAGTAAGCCGCTTTTTCAACTCCTGAAAGCTAATCTCACATCTGTCACTTCATACGAACTTAGCATTTTTCCGCATCAAGTATGCGAGCGGTGCCGCTAAACTGGAGAATCCCTCTACAAATCTCTGGTAGTAGCCTGCCAAGCCAAGGAAACTCCGGATCTCGGTGACACTTCTGGGTCTTTCCCATTTCATCACTACCTCTATCTTTGCTAGGTCCACTGAAATACCTTCGGCAGACACCACATGACCAAGGAACGCAACTTTCTCCAACCAAAATTTGCACTTACTCAACTTGGCATACAGTCTATGCTCTCAAAGAGTCTCAAGTGTAAGCTTAAGGTCTCGATCATGGTCTTCCCGTGTCTGAGAATACACCAAAATGTCATCAATAAATACAATGACAAACCGATCGAGATAAGGTTTGAACACCTGGTTCATCAAATCCATAAAAGCTACCAGTGCGTTTGACAGACCAAAAGGCATGACTAAGAACTCGTAGTGGCCATAACGAGTCTTGAAGGTAGTCTTTGGAACATCTTTAGCCTTGATCTTCAATTGATGATAACCTGATCTAAGATCAATTTTGGAGAAAAATCTCGCTCCCTTCAGCTGGTCAAACAAGTCGTCTATTCGAGATAATGGATAACGATTCTTTATCATGACCTTGTTCAATTGCCTATATTCGATGCATATCCTCATCGACCTATCCTTCTTCTTCTTCACAAAGAGCATTGGAGCTCCCCAAGGTGACACACTTGGTCGGATGAAACCAAGCTACTGTAACTCTTCTATATGTTCCTTCAACTCTTTAAGCTCTATTAGGGCCATCCTATACGGAGCTCTAAAAATTGGGGTAGTGCCAGGAGCACTATCTCCCTATCTGGAGGCAATCCTGGAAAATTTTCTAGAAATACATCCATGAACTTGCTTAAAACTGGAATGGCTGAAGAGTTTTGTGCCTCTGGGTTGGCTAAACTGAGAGTTGTAAAGCGAGCAATATCTCTTCTTTGTAGCACTCGAAAGAGAAATGACTTAATTCCTTCTGGCCTGAAATTCACCATCTTCTCAAAACATGCCACATGTCCATGGTGAGTCGATAGCCAATCTATCCCGAGAATGACATCAAAGTCTAAGTCTTGAAACTCTAGGATGATCAAGTCGATTGGTAACTCATGTTGCCGACTTGCACGATGCAATTCTGGTAAACTCTATCTGTATCAACCGACTTACTCAGTGGGGTTGAAATAGATAACTCCCGATCCAGGTTGTCCGGTTCGGAAGTGAAACCCTTGGCAAAATTTGGTGAAACGAAGGAATGAATGGTTCCTATGTCGATCAACACTCGGGCTAGACATTCATTTAAAGTGCCTGTGTATACCGATAATTCAATCAATAGGTTTCAATTCAGACAATACTTAATATATAGGTAACATGTCATACACATAAGCAACCATATAACATAATAGTAAGAATTCAGTACTTGAAAAAATCTTAATGCTCTAGCGTACCTTGCACAACATCATCAGATGTCTGTGTGTGTCCCATTCAGTCATGGGAAATACTCGGCCCTGGTTCACCTGAAGAGGTGGCCGTGTCGACTGTGATGGCCTAGATGCTTGAGAAGAGCCCTGCTGGGAAGGATGTCGGGCCGGGGTCCTACTCCCCTGAGATTGAGATGGCAACTTTTAGTAGGGACAATCTCGAATCATGTGACCATGGTCACCATAGTGAAAACATCCCCCGGATAGTTTTCGACAATATTTGGCCACATGCCTCCTTCCACAGTGAGAGCACACCTCATAGGAGAATGTAGAAGGTGCGGGTGGCGTATGACTGGGAGCTTGAGTAGTGACGGGGCGAGGAGTCTGTGTCACAGTCAGTCGGACAGTCTATGGGGCCATAAGGTGAGAAGCCTGTGATGCCAAGGCCTGATGAGCCTGTGATTGTGCTGGCCTAGCAGTCTGATATGTGGTAGTCCTGGCCCTCTTCTCTGTTGAGCCACTGGACTGGCCTCTCACCATATCCCTTCTTTTAAAGAACATCTCAGAATTTGTCTCTGCCGACAACGCCTTATCCACCACTTCTGAATAGGTCTCATACCTAAACAGAGAGACTCTCTCCTTCAAGTAGCCCTTTAAACCTCTCTCAAATTTCTGGGCCTTCATAGCCTCCGTGGCTATCATGTGCGGTGCGAATTTGGATAATTCAGAAAATTGACCTCATACTCGGCCACGATCAAATTACCTTGCTCCAAGGTAATAAATTCTACTTCTTTATTTTCCCTCATTCCTACTGGGAAGTACTTGTTGTAGAAGACGTCTAGAAATTCTCCCCAAGTCTACTCTTGACCCAGTCGAGTCAAATCCTGAGTCCTAACTGTGGACCTCCATCAATGGTTGGCCTCACCTTCTAGCATAAAGGTAGCCCAGGTGACCCTCTTTGCCTTAGTAGGCAACAATATTGAAAAGAGCTTCTCTAGTTGCCTGATCCATGATTTAGACACTAATGGATCCGTATTCCCATAAAAGATAGGAGGCCCCATCCTTTGAAATGCCTCTATCCCAGCTTGTGCTCTTGACACTGGAGGAGCAGTTACAAGTGTTGCAGCAGGAGGAGTAGAAGGCTGCCTAACTGAAAGCATGGCCAATGTCTTGGTTATAGATCCCAAGACTTGTGTGAGGTTAGGTTGCTCATTCCCTTCCGGAGCATCACCTCAATTTCCCCGCATATGGTCACCGCGACCTTGATTTCCACGTCTCATGATTCAATCCTGAGACGATAGCAAAGCATGGGTCTAACTTGGAAACCATATTTGTTCCAGTCACAATTTAAACAGTCACTTATTATTTATGAGTTATATATCATGATTTATCAAAGTGTACATGGCAATAGTATAAGCATACGATTTGTGTTCCTAGCGTAGGACACTAAGTTTGGTCGCCGCTTCAACCAGTTGTGACTAAGACTAACTTGTTAGTCTATACTTAGAATACGACTCTTTCTTGGACCTAATACCTAGTTCCTATTACAGTATCGATTCTTAGTGACCCTAAGGGACCTAATGCCTTGGCTCTGATACCAACTTTGTCGCGCCCCAAAATCCCCCTAGGAGTTAGGTGAGACTTTAGACGTGACTAACATAAATCTTGACAAACCATCCTGCAAATGTACAGGGCATATATGTAGTGGAAATCTAAATCATGTGTGGAAGCGTAAACTAAATTTTTCTTTCCTATACATGATTAGTATTCAAAGTTATATACTACTAACATCAAGTGTAGGAGTGGACATTCCTACTCATCAAAATACAAAATACAAAATACAAAAGACTCTCTCTCTCTGTCTCCCTCTCAGTAGTCATCCTGGTAAGGCCAGATGTCTAAGTCTCTAGCCTCCACCCTAGGCTCCACTGTAAGCTCAGCATGAGGCTCCTCACCACCATAGTCCTCCTCGACCCATGGACCATGAGCACAAATGTTGAATGGTGTACCCGTCGACATAAAATGTACAGTTGAGCATGAAATACTTAGCGAGTACAAGCTACTAACTAAAAATAGTAATAACATAAATAATTTCATGATTCCGATTTAAATAACATAAATGTACATGACATGTGTGAGACTAAATGCGAAAACCCGTATAAACTCTGTGTGCATAATTCATACTTATTCATGAAAATATCAGTTCGTGTTTCAAAACATGTTTGTCATTCTTAGAAACTATTCTTGTCTTGTTCTTCTCTCGTGAGAATCATGCTTACCTTGTCTTTTCATGTTTGAATCACATGGTCTTGTCTTTCTTGCTTTGTCATGCTTGACTTGTCTTGTTTCCTTGAAGCCAGATGTTAGTGTCCTGGGTATCTAATACTCGAACAATGAAATGGATAGACATACTAGTCTCACTGACATCCTTGACCGGCCCAATGTCCCACATTATCATGTTTTTCCTTGAAGCCAGATATGACGTATCCTTGGATACGCCCTATCCTTGACCGGCCCAATGTCCGTCATTATCATGTTTGCTTGTCTTATTTTCTTGAAGCCGGATATGACATATCCTTGACCGGCCCAATGTCCAGCATATCATGTGTTGTGTGGAATCACTTGTCTAGTCTTTGCTTGTTTTCGTATACTTGTATGTAGGAAATTTGGTTCATACATGCATGCTTGTGCATTGTGCATTGTGAACATTATAATGTCATGGTGGTACTTAAAGGAGTGACGTATAGCATTCAAATATTCATGGGAGATCATATAGAAACATAAATAGTTATGATAGCAATGGAACATTGTTGGAAGAACCTTAAAAACATCATAGTACTCATGACAAAACTTAAAACATGGGATCATGGCATTAAATATCATACATTTGACATACATTTCATGAATCATGGTTACTTAGCCTATTACATCCACATCATACTTTATAGTTCATGTAATTTAGGGAAATCATGGTAGATTTAGAAATTGGAAGCATGTGTACACCTTTAACCCTTTCAAACTTGAAAACCTAGGTTATGGATCTAGGTTATCACTAAGCTAGGTAGAAAAAGACACTTACAAATTTACTCACAAAGCATGCATAGAACTCTCCCTCTTAATATTTAGATTATCACTAAGCTAGGTAGTAGAAAGTACTAACCTTTAGGATTGGGCAAAACTTGAGGATGCTTGAGAAAATGAGATCCAAGCTTGGTGGAAGAAGATCCACCCTTGAAGACAAAGATCCAAGCTCTCCCTTGATCACCTAAACTCTCCTTGAGCAAAGCCCTAACTTCTCCCCTTCTTCCTCTCTAATCTCTCTCAAAACTTAGCTTGAGGGTTTATGAAACCCTCAACCCACGAAATTGGGTTTATATTGGAAAAGGAGAGGTCCAAAGACCATCCTACCCTTAATGATTTGGTAAAACAGACCAAATTGGGCAAAATACCAGAGGAGCAGTCGACTGGTCATGAGGAGCGGTCGACCAATATAAAAACCACTCTCTGGAAATAAATCCCATACATTTTAGTACAATCACCGGCCGACCGGTCAGTTCGAGCGGTCGATCGGTAGGTGAGCGGTCAATTGGTCATGGGCACCGGTCGACCGGTTGGTCTGTGTTTTTGCCTGTTTTGCTTTTTTTTTTTTTCTCATTTTTAACACTTTGAACTTTTCCAACATTTTGTATTCAACATCCATGGACCTAAGAAACATTCTTAAGACCTTACGCGTATTACTAACACATTATTCAACAAATAGAAAAATAAGATCTTTTTATCATTGAGAAAAATCCAACACTTTACAATGCATCAAGCCTCATACAATATTCATGGCACTATTCACCGTGCATGAACATCAAGGAGCGGGGTTCTACAATAGCTCTACTCCAAGTGGGATAGTTCTCACCGGTTAATGGTTGGGAGACAAGCATAACACCGGGGTTGTCACTATGATGTAAGTAGAGCGGACTATTTGGATCATGGACCTTGCTCGGGTTGATTCTTGGGTTGTCGGAAGCGTTGGTAGGGTTTTCGTTGCTTGAGTTTGTCATATTTGAAAAATAATAGAGCTGGCGTTGGTGGAATGACCATGAAAGGAGAAGCAGTAGGATACGACAAGTTGGCAGTGGAGATCTTTTTCAGTAGCTTGCCAGAGAAAAAGGCAATAAAGGAGAACCTCAAAAATTCTAGCACACGTAGTGCTCTGATACCATGAAAAGTTTGAAGGTCAAAGATTTGAATTGATTGTATTCACTGTGTACATGTGCTTATATAGAATACAAAGAAAGATCCCATATCTTCAGGATCATAAGAAAAAAAGAAAGAAGAATAACAATGTACAACTAACAATATGGACAGCTAACAACGTATTGTCATCTTTCCTACTAGCCTTTGTTTTTAGTCTTTATTTTCTTTAAATTCTAGTATTTTAACTTGTCATGCCCCTAAAATCTACACACAATATATCTCATAATTTCACAGCTTTCGGATTGTGAACCTAGAACCAATGTTTTTAAAACCGGACCGGCCGGTCGAATCGGTAAAACTGGGAACCGGTTCTAGCCATGATTTTCAAAACTATGAAAACCGGCTTGAATTGAAAATCGTCCAAAACTAATTGAACCGCTAACTGATATAACCGGTGACCAGTTCCAATAACTGAATAGTTAAGTGCGAACACTCTGATCTCTGTGTCAAGCAATCTTTCTGGCCATTTGGCCAAAATTCTTTTAAAAAAAAACTTACCCTCCTTCAACTATAAAATGTGAGAATAGCTTAGATTTGGCATATCATGTGGATTCAAGGCTTCAAGCTGATGGATGGGTTGGGTAGGTCACCACAACAAGCAATACCTTGTATCTTAGAAGATCCTATACTGGAAAACATTCCTTCCAAAAATCAAGAAGCTATGGTGGAGAGATGAGGAAGGAAAACATTCCTTCCACAATCAAGAACATTTTGAGCCTATGATTGGAGATAAAAGAAGGAATTCCTACCTTATCAAGGCCTTCTCTTTCCTTTCCCTTCCTCTCTTTCTCTTCTTCCGTATAAACTTTCATGGTCCAACGATCTCAACCACAAGATTGCAGGAAAACAGCTCCCAAGAGCCACGATGTTGAACTTCAACAACTTTGGGTTGATCATCAAGAACTTTGGGTCATCTAAATGGAGTTGGCTCTAGTCAATGTGATCCACACGTGATCAAAAGGGGGCTAACTGACGAATCAGTTGAACTGGCCAGCTGAACCGATTGAATCCATCAAATCAAGAACCATCCGCCCTACCTGTTCGATATCCGGTCTGGTTATTAAAACATTGCTTGGAACACATCCCAAAGTGACATGGAAATCATTAAGATAAAATTCATAACAAACTTGAATATCAAGCATTAACTATGAGCTCTACTAACTATGGGTTCTACTAAAGTCATACTAACAAGGAAAACATCTCAGGTTTCTAAATAAATTCTCACCACAACTCCCTCTCAAAAAGAATAAAGATAAGGAGATACTCCACTAGCAAAGCTAAACGTGAAGGATCTCTATGCACTTCAGGTACTTCATGAATATATCAACATAGCAAGAATGAGCACAAGGCCCAACAAGATAAACACAATCATTGGGAATATCAAAATGCTACTAATACATTAACTACACATGCAATTTATAATAATTTCAAGCAATATAAAAAATTTTCTGTTATGAATTACTTGGTCCAACTCACTTGCCCTTACGGGTTGTACATAACTCACCCTATTGACATGCATCTAGGCAGGACATAGCTCGCCCAAAAGGGGATGCTTGGGATTGCACATAGTTCACCCAAAGCAGCTAAACCTAGGTAGCAAATTTTGTTGGACATTATGCCTCAAAAAGTCATTTAGATTCTAAGATTCTTATTGATTAGATTAATCGGGAATATCTATTGTGAATTCATTATGGTTAATTGACCATGATCATGGGATGATCTATACGATATGAGATGTTGACAAAGGTCCCTAGGATGTATTGTAGGAAAGCTATGTGATTGGATTATCACAGGCAGATATAGCTTTCTAGTTCCTTATACCTTATAGAGTCACAGCTATGGGTAAATTTGGGCACTTCACTTATATGGTTGCCACAATGCTAAGATGTTCTCAATGGTTGAAATGTAGTTTTATCTCCAACTATTGTAGTGGCGACTACACATTAGTATATGAGTGCTTAAATGTACACTGACTGATTGCATGCAATCAGAGACCTCTTGCATAAACATACTATTAGATAGTTGGTCTCATTCACATTGAACAGTTTTGATGATCCTTAGATCTGATGAGTTCATTTATAACTGAGCAGTGATCTGACTGTTTTGATTGCACCTAAGTACTCTCTATCTGATGGACTACGATAAGGTGATAGTTGGATAATCAGAAAGCTGTTCGAGTCATGATGAATTTCAAACAAGAAATCCATGCTTATTAAATTGAGAGATTATCCAAGTTCCGGGTAAGACAGTCGATTAAGCTTAAATTATGCGCAGGTGATTTTGAAATCAAATAAGTTTGAAATACATTTTTAATAAAATATATTATACTTAATAAAAAATATTTCTCAAAATGTTTTACATGAAAAATAGTTTCTCATGGCTTAATCAAATGACTTGGAAACTCGGATGATGTACAATAGGCTATGGGTTAGATAGTAAATTAATCTCGAAGGCCTATTAGGGATAATGTTATTGGAAGGATCAATCGAATTAAAAAGTTCATGTGGCAGGATCCTTTATTGGTTTATGTTCTTACACTAGGATTTAATTGCAACATGGATATCTCACGTCACTTGTAATTCTGGTGTCCTTCCTATTAAAGGGTCAATGGGATAACACCGGGTAAGCCAGGGTTAGAATGTCGCAGAGCAATTTGTGGAGATGCTTATAAAAGAAATACGAGCTCAAAATAATAGATTAAATGTTAATCTATATTTAATGGATTAAATGTTAATCATTAATAAATAGATTAAATGTTAATCTATAGTTTAGATTAAATGTTAATCTAAATTAAAGGATAATAATAATAATTATTTAATTAACCAAATATAAGGGGATATGGGTTTGACCCATATCCATAGAAGCCCATATAAGATGGACCTTAATGGTGGGCCCAAGCCCATGGGATAATAATCAAAAGGTGGGTGCCCACTTCTTGTTCCCTAAGTTTATGGGACTTTGGTTAGTAGATAATTATTAATTAATTAACCCTTATCTAATGAGATTAGATACCTTACTTAGAAGACACGAAACATTAAAGATAAGGATTATCCTTACTTCCTTGGAGCTCAAGACTCCTCTTATCTCACGCCCCCTCTATCTCACGTCCTACCTTTTTGGTGTTTCTAATTTGATTAGAATCCATAATCATTAGGGAGTTGGTTAAAATCCCTAGAATCTAGGGAGTTAGTTACATCCCGTTAATTAAGGAGTCCTTTTAGGAAAATGAATCCCAAATTAGAAGGTTTGTTATAACTAACTTTTTATAGATAAATTAGTTTAATTAATGATAAGAGTTATCATTATTTAGAAACTCTTAGGGATAACTATCATTATTAGATAATGATAAGGATGATGGTCAAGATGTGGATAAGATCCCCATCATAAATATCCAACACCCAAACCGTGGGAGGTATTGATTAATTATTATTCTCCTCATAACTTCGTGAGCTAGAGAGAGAGAATTCCTCTCCCAATTTTGGCGAGGCAAGGGAGCAACCGTCGAGGGATTTTCGTGAGGCAAGGGAGCACCCTCAAGGGATTTTCGTGAACATCAAGAGGGAGCCTAAGGGATTTTGTAAGCTAGGGTTTGTAACCGTAAGGATTTTGTGAGATAGAAAATCTATTCCAAAATCTCCTTCATCTCTATTTGTTCTTCAAAGGCCAAGAATAGATTCGAAAGCTTCGCAGGGATAACGAGGAGAGAGAATCGAGCTTTGAGTATTTCTTCAAGAAATCTCTACAAAGAGTTCTGAAGCTTCATCATGTTTTGTGCTTCACCGGTGAACATCATTCACCGTGGTAATTTTCTAAACATGTAGTTAATATTATTTGTTTTCTATGGTGTAAAGATTTTCAGGATCCAGTTTTCCGCATTATTTTTTATCTGAATTCCCTTAAAGTGGTATCAAAGCTCATGGTTAAGGAGTAATTTTTTCATTTTTTAAAGGATAATTAAATAAGTAAAATAATTCATGAGATGAATTCTATTTATTTATTTAAGCTCGTGGTTTTTATTTTATTTGTTCATGAGATTAATAAATAAATAATTATTTTTTATATACTATTTATCAAATGAGATTTGATAATAATAATAATTAAATAATTTTAAAAACTAGTTTTATGTGTTTTAATCAATTTTGAAATAAATAATTTTATTATTCAAACTTTTTAAATGATTTGATCATTGATGAATGTTTTTCTAATAAATAGATTTTATTCGAAAAGTTTTAAAATCCTATTTTGTGATAAGATCATGTTTAGGATTTTCCCTTCTCTTAATTTTTTATTTTAATCTTGAATAATATTAGAACCAATCTTGAATAATAGTAGAACTAATCTTTATGAAAGGATCTTGCATTCAAGAAAAGAATAAAAGATCGTAGAGATTTAAGAAAATTCTATCCGTTTTTTAAAAATAATTTTACTAAAATTTTTTAATGGAAAATATAATTGTTTTTATATTTTCCAGTTTGATCTATATGAGATATAGATTTATCGAGCACAATGATAATTGTTATCATTCTTTTAAAATATTGGAAAAAGAACTCCATCACCATATTGCATTTAATTGTATGAGATTACAGTTATGAGTCAATTTTATATTCTATGATAAATTGTTTATCATGCATTCATATTAGAGGAAAATATGTAGTAGGATTTTGGCAAATCTGTAACGGGCAGATTCATTCGGTTTCCCTGATAAAGGGCGAATAGAAATCTGGTTTCCTAATACCATTATTTTCTGTATCATGCATTGGCTGAGGTTGCTGCGAGGTAGATGCTGCGATGAAGCTCTCAATAAGATGATAAAGGAAGGGATCGCGAAGGAGTTTGCGAGTTGCCTTTATTCTTACCTCATTTTCTTGCATTCATGCATTTTACTTTTTATTGACCATAGCGATTAATCTCATATAATGTTTATTCTTATTTATTTTATCATGAGATGATATCTGCTGTTTATTCATGTATTATTCTGTTGAAATAATTGTCCCCAATATATATCATGTGTATATAAGACTAGGGATAAGTCCCTAAGTATTATGATCTTCTACTATACACTATGTGATCTTATAATGGGGAGTGTGAGTAAGCTGACAGGCCAAAGCCGGGCCCAATCCCTCTCACCTATGTGAAAACATTGTGAAAACTTTATAAGCAAATAGTGGGAACAATAACGCCAAAACGTGAACTTTTGCTAGGTGTTTATTAGGTTCTTGGTAGGTGGGCACATGAATAAGATGTGTCATACAATAACGCCAAAGCATGAGTATAACATCCCTTATAGATCAGACAGTAGATCGAATGCTACAAGATTCACATGTTAAGATCTGTAAAAGTGGAGAAGATATATTCTATCAAGGTGATGTGATATTGCACCCAAAGGCGGGATTACATTAAGCCAGTGACTAGGTATTGGATGCCAATTAATTCTTCCTAATTGGCAATACTATTAGAAATAGACCCATAATCTAATAGTATTAAATGAATTCAATAGATCTCTAATACTATCTTTATTTGTCATGTGATTAGACCATGACAGGCCTTCACCCTTTAACTAAAATTCTTCGTGATGAAAAATTAGTTGGAACTAACTATGTTGATTGGAAAAGAAAAATTAGAATTGTATTTGCCACAGATAACCATGACCTGTGTCTTAAGAAACCTAAACTCGAAATTCCTGACGATGCATCACCAGCCCAAAAGGCTGAGTTGGAGCATTGGGAGAGGTCCAAGTAGATGACCAAGTGTTACATTCTGGCTTCGATGTCTAACATTTTGCAAAGTCAGCATGAACACATTGATAAAGTTTATGACATTTTGAAAAACCTGCATGAGATGTTTGGTGAGCAAAATCGATCAGCTCGACTAGTAAAGTTGAAAACCCTTGTTAACACCAACATGGCTAAGGGAACTCCAGTCAGAGAACACATTATAAAGATGATGAGCTTATTAAATGAATTGAAAATTCTTGGTGGAGAGATGGATGCCATCACTCACGTTGACACAGTTCTGCAGTCACTCCTTTTGTCCTTCAATGCGTTCGTGTTAAATTATAACATGAATAATAGTGAAATGTCACTAAGTGAGCTTATGAACTCACTTGTGGCTGCAGAAGATTTGATCAAGAGGTCAACAAAGGATGAAACTTTAATTTTCGATAAACCTGATACCTTCAAGCGATCTAAAAAGTTTAGGAAAAGGAACAAGGGTAAAAGGAAGTTTAAAGTGTATAGGGGCAATGCAAAAGTTGCCAAAGGTACTTCAGGAGATACTAGCAAAGATAACAAAGGCAAAGGAAAATATTTCTACTGTGGCAAGATAGGCCATTGGAAGAGGAATTGTAGGACTTATCTCGTAACTCTTAAGAAGGGTGGCTCCAGTACTCAAGGTATGAGTTGCTTTGAAGTACTAATTACTATTGAGTCAATTTTCTAGATGGTTCCCCTAATTCATGGTGCGTGGATTCTGGATCCACTATGCATGTTTGCAATTGTTTGCAGGGATTTAAGGAAACTAGAAAGCCGACCAGACAGGAGCAGAAGCTTAAAGTTGGCTCGGGTGAAAATGTTGCAGTCAAGTCAATAGGCGTATTTACTCTTTATTTATCTCAAGGAAATACTTTAATTTTAGAAGACTGTTTTGATGTGCCTAGTGCACACAAGAATTTGATTTCAATATCTAGACTTTTATTTTGTGGATTCTTTGTCATTTTTAATAGTTGAAATTACGAAAGATGAAATGGTCTTAATTACTGGTAATCTTATCAATGGTCTTTATTTAATATTTCATTTGGTAAATAATGAATGTCTGCAAAGTGACAATGCCTCATCATCTAAAATGTCTAGAATGAAAAGACATTGCATTGAGTCATTTTATCTTTGGTATAAGAGATTTGGTCACATTAATCTTGATAGGATCAAGAGGTTGGTAAAAGATGGTCCTCTTGAATTTCTCAAGGTAGAACCACTCCCTACTTGCGAGTCATGTCTAGAAGGGAAGATGACCAAGACACCTTATCCTAAAAAGGTAGGAAGAGCTGAAGAAAAGTTGAGACTCATACATAGTGATGTATGTGGTCCATATAATATTGTTGCACGAGGGCAATACTGGTATTTGTTCACATTTACCAATGACTATTCTAGATATGGATATGTCTATTTGATGCAACACAAATCTGACACTTTTGAAAAGTTCAAAAAATTTAGATTGAAAGTTGAGAATCAAACAGACAAATCTATAAAGACACTTCGATCAGATCGAGGTGATGAATACCTCACCAACGATTTTATGGATTACTTAAGGGATAATAGGATTATCTCATAATGGTCAAGTCCTGCCTCACCTCAACAAAATGGTGTTTCAGAAAGAAGAAACCGGACCTTATTAGATATGGTTTGATCTATGATGAGCCATGCCGATGTACCTTTCTATCTTTTGAGGTATGCTTTACAAACGGCCATTTACATTCTGAACTGGGTTCCTTCTAAATCAATACCGGTTACACCCTATGAATTGTGGACTGGACAAAAACTTAGTTTACAACATCTAAGGGTATGGGGTTGTCCTGCGCATGTTCGCAAGCTTGAACCCACCAAGTTAGAATCTAGAACAGAAAAATAGAATTTTGTAGGGTATCCAAAGGAAACTAAGGGTTTCTATTTCTACTCTATGGCATACCAAACAATTGTTGTTAGGAATCATACCACATTCTTGGAGGAAGAAATGGATCTTCTTAAAAAGGTTGAATTTCATGAGATGAAAGACAACACAGCCAGTGTCCCAAATGAACCTAATCATTCCACAACTGATTCTTCTAATTCAATTCCACTGAGAAGGTTTGAAAGTGTTTCTAGACCACTAGATAGACTTCAATATTTTAATAGCGAGATTTATCTAGTTACCCCTGATGACGAGGAGACATATCCTAATACTTATCAGGAAGCTACATTAGATGTAGATCCATCTCAATGGAATAAATCCATGAATGCTGAAATAGATTCCATGTATGACAACGGCGTCTGGACCTTAGTAGATCCACCAGATGGTATAAGGCTAATTGGATGCAAATGGATTTACAAAAGGAAGGGTACCGATAGAAACGGGGAGACCTATAAAGCAAGACTTGTTGAAAAAGGTTACACTCAAATTCAAGGAGTTGATTATGAGGATACCTTTTAACCTGTAGCTATGCTCAAATTCATTAGGATAATGCTAGCTATAGCTGCACACGATGACTATGAGATTTGAAAAATGGATGTCAAAACTGTTTTCCTTAATGGAATGTTAGAAGAAGACATCTATATGAAGCAACCTGAGGGTTTCATTGCTCCTAACCAGGAGAACATGGTATGCAAGCTCAATATGTCTATATATGGTTTGAAACAAGCTTCTAGAAGCTGGAACCAAAGATTTGATCTTTCGATCAAAGAATTTGGATTCCAAAAGAATTTGGAGGAATATTATATATACAAGAAGGACAGTGGGAGAGCGGTAGTATACTTTATTCTATATGTAGATGACATCCTACTCATTGAGAATGATGTAGTGATGTTGTCATCAGTTTAGATTTGGCTTTCTCAACATTTCTCAATAAAAGATTTGGGAGAGGCATCCTATATTTTCGGAATAAAGATTCTGAGAGATAAAAAATGCCGGATGTTTGAATTGAGCCTAAACTTCCTACATTGACAAGATCTTGTCAAGGTACAGTATGAGTGATTGTAAGACAACTTTTATTCTTTTTAGACATGGTTTTACTTTGTCTA
Source organism: Tetracentron sinense (assembly GCA_015143295.1). Lineage (NCBI taxonomy): Eukaryota > Viridiplantae > Streptophyta > Magnoliopsida > Trochodendrales > Trochodendraceae > Tetracentron > Tetracentron sinense. The sequence goes on along the minus strand of CM026553.1, from coordinate 4,929,517 downwards.
AAAAGATGGCTCCTATATCAACTGATGAGATCGAGCAGATGAAGAGGTACCCATATGCTTCGGCAGTTAAGATCCTCATGTATGCCATGCTATGTACTAGACCGGAGATCTGTCATGCAATGAGAGTAGTTAGTCAATTCCAAAGTAATCCAAGTATCAGATAATTGGACTGCTATGAAGCACATCATGAAGTACTTGAAAAGGACTAGGGATTATGTGCTTACTTTTCAATTTGAAGATCTTGTTGGATTGGGTTATACTGATTTCGATTTCCAATCTGATCCGGACAATAGAACTTCCAAATCTGGGTATGTGTTCACATTGGGTGGTGCTGCTGTCAATTGACGCAGCATAAAGCAGAAGAGTATTGCAGACTCCACCACAGAAGTAGAATATATTGCCGTTTTTGAAGTAGAAAAAGAAGCAGTCTGGTTTAGAAGGTTTTTGCAAGAACTAGGAAATGTTCCTTCAGCACTTAAACCTATCACCCTCTTTTGGTGCAGTAGTGCATAGCAAAGAACCTAGGAGCCACAAGAAGATGAAACATGTGGAGCGGAAGTATCATCTCATTCGTGAGATAATTGAGAGGCAAGACATTATTGTTACAAAGATTAGGTCTCAACTTAATGTTGCTGATCCGATGACTAAAGTTTTATCAGATAAAGTATTTGTAACACACTTAGATAATATGAGATTGAAATTTATGCCACAGTGATTTTTAGGGCAAGTGGGAGATTGATGGACATTATGCCCTGAAAAGTCATTCAGATTCTAAGATTCTTATTGATTAGATTAATCGGGAAATCTATTGTGAATTTATTATGGCTAATTGACTATGATCATGAGATGATCTATACGATATGAGATATCGACATAGGTCCCTAGGATATATTGTAGGAAAGTTATGTGATTGGATTATCACAGGCAGACATAGCTTTCCAGTTCCTTATACCTTATAGAGTCACAACTATGGGTGAAGATGAGCACTTCACTTATATAGCTGCCACAATGCTCAGATGTTCTCAATGGTTGAGATGTAGTTTTAATTCAAACTATTGTGGTGGAGACTACACATTAGCATATGGGTACTTAAATGTACACTGACTGATTGCATGCAATGAAAGACCTCTTGCATAAACATACTATTAGATAGTTGGTCTCTTATTCACATTGAACAATTTTGATGATCCTTAGATCTGATGAATTCATTTATAACTGAGCAGTGATTTGACTATTTTGATTGCACCTAAGTACTCTCTACCTAAGGGACTATGATAAGGTAACAGTTGGATAATCAGAAAGTTATTCGAGTCATGATGAATTTCAAACAAAAATTCATGCTAATTAAATTGAGAGATTATCCAAGTTCTGGGTAAGACAGTCGATTAAGCTTAAATCCTATGCAGGTGATTTTGAAGTCAAATAAGTTTGAAATACATTTTTAATAAAATATATTATACTTAATAAAACTTTTTCTCAAAATGTTTTACATGAGAAATAGTTTCTCATGGCTTAATCAAATGTCTTGGAAACCCGGATGATGTACAATAGGCTATGGGTTAGATAGTATATTAATCTCGATGGCCTATTAGGAATAATGTTATTGGAAGGATCAATCGAATTAAAAAGTTCATGTGGCGCGATCCTTTATTGGTTTATGTTCTTACACTGGGATTCAATTGCAACATGGATATCTCACATCACTTGCAATTCCGGTGGCCTTCATATTAAAGGGTCAATGGGATAACACCGGGTAAGCCAGGGTTAGAATGTCCTAGAGCAATTTGTGGAGATGCTCATGAAAGAAATACAAGCTCAAAATAATAGATTAAAGGTTAATCTATAAATAATAGATTAAATGTTAATATATATTTAATGGCTTAAATATTAATCATTAATAAATAAATTAAATGTTAATCTATAGTTTAGATTAAATGTTAATCTAAATTAAAGGATAATAATAATAATTATTTAATTAACCAAATATAAGGGGATATGGGTTTGACTCATATCCATAAAAGCACATATAAGATGGACCTTAATGGTGGGCCCAAGCCCATGGGATAATAATCAAAAGGTGGGTGCCCACTTCTTGCTTCCTAAGTTTATGAGACTTTGGTTAATAGATAATTATTAATTAATTAACCCTTATCTAATGAGATTAGATACCTTATTTGGAAGACAAGAAACATTAAAGATAAGGATTATCCTTACTTCCTTGGAGCTCAAGACTCCCCTTATCTCATGCCCCCTCTATCTCACGCCCCACCCTTTTGATGTTTCTAATTTGATTAGAATTCCTAATCATTAGGGAGTTGGTTAGAATCCCTAAAATCTAGGGAGTTAGTTATATCTCATTAATGAAGGAGTCCTTTTAGGAAAAAGAATCCCAAATTAGAAGGTTTGTTATAACTAACGTTTTATAGATAAACTAGGAGTTTCATTAATGATAAGAGTTATCATTATTTAGAAACTCTTAGGGATAACTATCATTATTAGATAATGATAAGGATGATGGTCAAGATGTGGATAAGATCCACATCTATAAATACCCAACACCCAAACCGTGGGGAGGTATTGATTAATTATTATTCTCCTCATAATTTCATGAGCTAGAGAGAGAGAATTCCTCTCCCAATTTTCGTGAGGTAAGGGAGCAACCCTTAAGGGATTTTCGTGAGGCAAAGGAGCACCCTCAAGGGATTTTCGTGAACATCAAGAGGAAGCCCAAGGGATTTTGTAAGCTAGGGTTTGGAACCTTAAGGATTTTGTTAGATAGAAAGTCTATTCCAAAATCTCCTTCATCTCTATTTGTTCTTCAAAGGCCAAGAATAGATTTGAAAGCTTCGCGAGGATAGTGAAGAGAGAGAATTGAGCTTCGAGTATTTCTTGGAGAAATCTCTACAAAGAGTTCTGAAGCTTCATCGTGTTTTGTGCTTCACCGATGAATATCATTCACCGAGGTAATTTTCTAAACATGTAGTTAATATTTTTTTGTTTTCTTTGGTGTAAAGATTTTCGGGATTCAATTTTTTGCATTATTTTTTTATCTGGATTCCCTTCACATAGCACTTCCAGTTGTGATTGCATATAGTTCACTCAAAGTAGTTAAACCTGGATAGCGCATAGCTCTTTCAGCTAACCATCTCTTGGGGTCTTCCTTAGATCTCCTAATTATCCACTTTGCGATCATACATAATTTTCCCAATATCTAATTAAGGGGTCATACATAACTCGCCCAATGATCCATATCTTAATGGACCTTAGTTTAGGGATCATTCATAACTCATCCAAGGGGTCTGTAGAGACCTGAATCTTTTTCATGCCATTGCTTAGTTTATTAGGGGTATTTTAGTCTTTGATGTGTCTTCATGCGTGTGTTCTTGCAAAACTGGTTATCTTGAGGGTTTTTCTCATGGCCTGAGTTTGTTGTGGGTTTAGTGTATGAGTCAAGGGGTGTGAGGTGTTTTTGGTCTTGGGTGTTTCTTCATGAAATGATGGTTTGATGTAGGGTGTATGTTGAGTCTAAATCATGAGGATTCGAGTACTCTAAATATCTAAGATCATTAAGTATAAAATACCCTAAGTGTGTATGTATAACTCCAGGAGTCATGTGGTTAGTGCTAGCACGCAAGGCACATAGAAGTCGAGACCTCTCATGCATGTTAGTGTGTGTTCGATGATCACCTAGGTGGGTTAGAACATATGGGAGTGGAATCATGAGATGAGAGTAGGGGTTGGAATCTAAGTAGATGAAGTATGAAAATAAACCGAGGGTCAGAGAGGGATGTCATAATACACCCTGAATTTTAGGAAGCTCTAGTTTTGTCACCGTTTATCGAAATTGAGTGAATCTTAAACCATTAGAAAGGTATTAGGACCCTCTTCGAGGTTCGTGTTTAACATTGTTCTATATTTTTAGTCTAAGCTAACTCAAAAGTGGATTTTTCGATATTTTATCTGATGAATTACAGATCAGTTCACTTGTGGGCTCATTTAGACCTTTTAAAACTCAAAATTAGACTTTTTGTAAAACATAAAAGTTGTTTCTGTTCAAAATATGAATTCAATGCAAGTTGAATCGTCAAAATCTGATGAGTGAGTCAAAAGTTATGGTCAAAATACTAAAGCGGGATAAAATCTATCGGAATTCCGAAAACAGGGGTGCGATCTATCTCAAATAAGCTGCGATCGATCACAAAATAGTGCGATCTATTGCAAATTTCTGCAATCGATCGCATTCAGGCGAGTTTTTATGTTTACCTTTCGGGTCTAGGTGCGATAGATCGCACCAAAGGTGCGATCGATCGCACGCGGACCCAGATCTTTTTAAAAAAAGGTGTTTTTGGGGTTTTTTACCCTTGGGGTTATAAATAGGGGTTCTATTTCGAGATTTTTAGGATTCTAAACTATTTCTAACCTAATTTAGCAAAGGAATAGAGAGAACCTAGGGTTTTAAGAGGGTTTTAGCTTGGAGAAGGAGGGTCTTGCTCAGAGAGGAAGATGATTAGCTTGTAGATCTTCCCTAAATCATCTTGGGAGCGATTTGGATCCAAGGGAAGGATCCCTAAGGTCGATATACTATCCTAATCAACTCTATTTTAATGTTTTGTGAATGTTAATATGATAGGAATAGTAGAATAGAGATTAGATGCATTTTTCCTAATTTTCTATGAAGTAAGCTAATTATGGATGAAAATGTGAATGAAAATGTGGATTTGAATGTGGATAGAAGGTATGGAGGATGAGAAATGTATGGAGGATGGGATTAATATGTGGATGTGAATGGTGAATTGATTGTATGGATGGATTATGGTTCGATGAATGCTTGAAAATATAGAAGGGAAATAGATTCATATTATGCGTACTCAAGGTGTATGTGAAAATGCTTGAGAGGATAAATGCTATTATACTCTTATGAAATGGTGGTAAATTGATTATGAGTTGTGCTATGAATTATGATAAGATATGTATATGTGATTGTTTGATAAGTATGTCTAATTACTTGCATGAAAATTGATAGTCGGGAAGGTAAGAACTTAGAGGAAAATCTCTCAAACCGGGAATTCTCTAACTATTTGGTATGGGACAGTATAGTGGAGTTTCTATGGTGGGAGATCAGAGTCTAAGCAATTACCAAATCGAATGTTAATTTCGACACTTAAGCACATATGCACGTGTATGTTAAGATAAGAGTCTCACAAGTCACACATGTGGACCACAAGCATGAGCATGACATACGTATGACATTCTGAATAAGCATAAGCATGACATGGTCCGTATCCACCAAGAATGACATGTCAACCATTTGATTCTTAAGCATGGTCTGTATCCGCCAAGAACGGCATGTCAACCATTTGATTCTTAAGCATGGTCCGTATCCGCCAAGAACGGCATTCCAACCATATGATTTGTTAGACATGGTCAGTATCCCCCAAGAACGGCATGTCACATCATTGTAGATCTGAATAAGTGCAGGGGCACCCCCAACCCTACCCTGCCCCTAATGGAAAGAACCCTAACCCATTCCCATCCCAAACGGAGGTCGGGGCAGGGCGGGGTGGGTTGGTTATGATTTATCAAAAGCCTTCTTAACACCGTCCCGGGTAAAATAGTACTTTAACATTATAAACGAGGTGGGGACGGGGTGGCTTAAACCCATTCTTGGCTTGAACCCGAGTCAGGTTTAACCTTCCATTCAAAAACCCGCCCTTACATCGTTTAAGAGCACCCCAAACCCATCCCCATAGGAGTTGGGCTGGGTGGGTTACTCGATTAACTCGGCTATTGCCATACCTACATGGGTGAGATGTATTAGCATACAATAGCTTAGCTGTACTTTGAAGCCTCCAAAGCTTTCTTCGAGGTCTTTTCTATAGGGATGCCAATGGGCCAGGCTAGGGGTGTCCAGGCCCAGCCCTAAGTGGAAAGTATTGAGCCTAAGCCCCACCTAGACCCTTAGGAATCAAGCCCTAACACAGGCTGAGCTTAGGCTTATAAAATGGTGAAACATTTATTTTTTCTAAGAACATGTTTGTTTGTTTTTTTTTTTTTTTAAAAACAACACACATCATTTAAGATAAGACTTGGAAGGAGCCCTTACGATGCACAGAAACCAAAAATAATATAAAATATCACATAAACAATTAGTTCAGTCATTGGTAAAAAAAAATGAAGGAAGAGCAAATATATAGTCATAGTTTTTTATGTCGAATTAGAAAATCTAGAAGAGGTAATGTCATGAAATGTTTTCTTTAATTCAATATTATTTGATTAGATTTATTCTTAATTAATAAAAATTACAATATTTAGACCTCATTATAGGATATATATATAAGGATACTAATAATAGCTATATTATTGGTATTATTATTACATACATTGACATTAGGAAATAATAACATTTTTTTTATTAATGAATTATGTGGAATTTATATAAATAAGTAATTAAATTCTATAATAAATAAAAGTATGTAAATGTAATTAGATTCTTTATTTGTATATTAAATAAATTCACTTCCTTTGCTTAATTTTTTAAGCCATTCAATTCACCCTTTTTATCAGTTTATAGATTTTATTTTTCCTCTTTTGTTCTTAATTCAACAGCTATATATATAGAGAAAAAAAAAGAAAGAAATATGTTTGGTTATTTTTAATAAACATGGGATTTAGCTTCAAAGTAAAAAGAAGGTGGGACTCCCTAACGTGATGGGGTGAGTGAGTTGAAGAGGTCCACTGTCTACATCAATAGTCTTGCTGCACGTGGAACAATGTTAAACTAACATTGTTTTTAATATATTATATATAATTAATTTATATAAATATAGGATCGAGTTGGGCCGGGCTCGGGGTTCAAACAACCAAGCCCTAGCCTTATTGAGCCGGCCTTAAGTGTTTGGGCTAAAAATGGGCCAATTTTGGCCCGGCCGCCGGGTTTTCCACCGACCCATTAGATTGGTGGGCTATCACTGTTTTGGAGAGAGAGATTTGAAAAGTACTCGAGTGTGAACAAGATAAGGGATTCCTTAAACAGGATTCCTTCCACACTTGAAGGCTCAAACATCTGACTAATACAAAGTCAGCTCTTTTAAGGTTTAAGATGTTGATACGTTGACCGTATCTCCTTTTCCTTGTACACTTGAAGAAGTAAGATTGATACCACTAGCAGCAATTAGCAAACTCAACATTCTCCATGCTTTCTCTTTTTAATTAGTGTTTGTAAATTTTATTTCCCCCAAAACAAAGGGAGTGGATTTCTTTTTTTTCCTTAAATTTTTTTTTTATTGACAGAAAAAATAATTCGATTAAATTGAAACACCACTAAATCATACTAAGATATTAAAAGGTTTTGGAAAAATCTGTTTCTTAGGTAAGAGAGGATCCAGAACTCTTTACTTAATAGGATTGGAAATGTTCTAAAAAATCTGGTTCTTAGATAAGAGATGTGTTACGAATTTATGCTTTCTTCCCTTTTACGGAAGGGGAGCTTGAAAAGGTTATGAAAAATCTACTTTTTTTTATATAAGAGAAGTACAATATGTTCTCGCACCGCTGTCCTGCACCCACAGGTCAATATGTGTCTCTTTCAATCTTTATTAACCATGGTTAAGATTTACTGGCCACAACAATCTAACCTTTGTTTTTTGAAATTCTTTTTAAAAACATTTTGGGCCCGTTTGGTTCGGATTATGAAAGTCACAATTGATTATACAGAAAGCGCTGTCATGAATAATCACTGTCTGCTGAAAGTGCTGTTAAGAATAATTATGTTTGGAAGTATCCTGTCTATAATCGATTATTTACAGGAAATTGATTCTGTACAAAATAATTGTGTTTGGATCATCCTAACATAAAACTGATTACTAATTTGAAATTCTGAAAATGTTAATCATCCATTGAAACTGAATAAAATACCTATCCCGGCGTTTGCTTCTCGGCTGGTCGAAGACGAGATCACGTTCTCCTTTTGGCTGTCGCAGACGAGATCACTCTCCTTTCAAAAACCTAAAGTGATGCGCTCAATCAAGTTTGGGGGTTGTAAAACCCGAATCGGTATTCCCATCATGAATCTCCCCGCACAATCGGTGATACAAATCGATTTATCTAATTTTAAAATCACCTCTTCATCCGATTCGGGATAAACCGGTTTTGAGTTCAATCGATGGGGCGCACAACCGATTCGGGAAATTAACCAAACGCGATTTTAATGAACTGATTAATAGGAAATCGATTTTATGCGATTAAATCGCCCCATAGAATCCGAACCAAACAGGCTCTTTAACTCTAGGGTTAAAATTTATTTAACCTTAAGGTTGCATTTTTTAAATATTTTTTTTCTAAAAACTAAGGTTAATTGTTAAACCCTAAGGGTTAGTGAATCTTCACCACGGTTAATAGGGACACTTGTTGACTTGTGGGTGCAATTGAACTCTCCCCGAGGATCTCCCCAAAATATGCAGTGAGAGTTGTATTTGGGAATGGAGAATGTGCGCGCCCAACAGGTGCACCTCCATGATCGACAAGTGTCCCTATTAACATCATTAACTGTGATTAAGATTCACTTATCCTTAGGATTCATACATTTACCCTTGGTTTTAATTTAGAAAGAAAAAATAATGATTCTTGAGTTAATAAACCTTAACTAGGGTTAAAAGAGAGCATGGTGAGAGGGGGCGTGTGCGTTCCATTGGGCAAAATGTGAACGCGTAAAAAAATCAGCTCCTTTGAGAATTTTATAAAAATATCTCTGTGACGAAAATATCTTTATTTCATTTTTATATTTTCTAAATTACCCCTGTAACAAGGGATATTTTTTGGAGCTCCGGATTTTTACTTGAACCAGAGCTCTGTTTCATATTTAAACCCATTTTTAAAAAACACGTTAGGCCATCCCAAAAAAGAGGTTGACCTACTGCGTGGCCTGGTAGCACATTTTAATCGAAGCTGCTTTCCTTTAATAATAAAGTATAATAACAAAATATGATTCATGTGACCGACCTCAAGTATTTAGAATAAAGTCATTGATGATGTTCATCAGATGGTTTGCCTAACGGCGGTACACTAGATTTGGCATTCCATGATCATGCATGTTTATTGTTGAACCATTTGATTCTGATGATGATTGGATCAAGGCCACTCTTTAACCATGATTAAAAAAAGGTTAACTAGTGTATTCAACAAGTTACCTGTCTATTTGCTACACAGTAGACCATGTCATTATAATTAAATTCTAAAGCAAGTTTACCTAACTTACCATCCATTAGAATATGGATGAGATAAGGCTCTTACTTTACCTAGGCATTAACATTTAGATATTGTCGAAGAAAAGAAGCTTTTTCTTAGATTATTACAAAGCAAATGTTTTGAAACATAAACATTCAAATTAATCTAAAGAGTTTAACTACAAAGCAGAGCTATGCTGCACGGCGGAAAAGCAATTGCATGTAAATGCTGTGGCACTTACATAATTATGGAAAGATACATGGATACTTTTGTAATACACTCTTTCTATAATTACCAAAGTGCCACCGCCATAGGCGAAAGGTAGAGCTCCTCTTTGTATTTATATTTAGACTGTTAATCTAATATGAATGGCAATAATAGAACCTGTTTAGTGATATCATACGTAAGCCATTTAGAAGCATGTAGCATGAAATCATGAATCATATTTTTATATAAAGAGAGTTCTTACGATTCTCCAAACCAATTCTTGTGGAAAATGGCGGATGGGATTCGCACCGATTCCTTGGACTACAGAACTGAGCTTCTATCTCCGGATCCAGCGAGAGAGACCGTTATTGCGACGACCGATCAGCAATGGCGACTCAATTTCGATGATGTTCGGATACCGGAACGGCGCATGAATCCTTCTTTTGGTGTTTTTGATTTTGTTAGGACCATAAGTAAGCTCTCATCTGTTTGTTTATCATCTTAATTAGTTTGCATAATAAGTACATATATATAATCCCTTAACCCTCTCTCTATCTCTATATATATATGGTTAATTATGTGATGTTTCCTCAGGGAAACAAGGGAAGATTGCAGAATACTACAAGAGGCAGGAAAAGCTACTCAAAGGATTCAATGAAATGGAGAATTTTACTGAATTGGGCTGTTTGACTGGACGTCTAACAGAGGTTGGTTCATGTTTTGTTTGCTTTTGCTTCTTTCTTTCAATCCGTTTATTCTTCAATTGTTGAAGGGTTTCAAATTTTTATGGGCTTTTGGATTCTTTTTGTATTGACTCGGTCTAGCTAGTCAAACTAGACTGAGTCGAAAAGGGAAGCAAAGCTTTGTGACTTTGGAACCAATCCGAGTCAACTCATCAGAGACTTAGATCTGGGCTTAGAGAAGCATGCCTTGCTCCTGTTATTTTAAGAACATAATCATTTTTTCAACAACTAGGAAGGTCTAAACGAAGCTTCCAATCACTTTAAATGAGACGATACAAAATCATTTTTTCAACAACTAGGAAGGTCTAAACGAAGCTTCCAATCACTTTAAATGAGACGATACAAAATCATTTTTTCAACAACTAGGAAGGTCTAAACGAAGCTTCCAATCACTATATTTCTTTTTCGGGGGTTACATCCAATCACTTTAAATCTGATTTAAAATGATCCAATCACTTTAAATCAGACAATACAAAGGTCTCTGTTTGGTTCGGATTATTCCAATCACAATTGATTATGGGGAGGAGCTTGGGGGCACGTGCCAGATGGGTATAACCATGGGAATGTGGCAGCCAAAACTTTTGAAAAAGAAAGAATTTTATACTAAGTTGTTTAATTGTTTAATTAGGCATAATCATGGGATAAGGAGGTAATTGTGACCTAATAAAAATTATATTCTATTATTTACTTATTTAATAGGGCATAACCATAGAGTTCGGATGGGCAACAACGCTTACTGTTGCGTTGTTGCCCCCTTATGTCTGAAAAAAATGGGTCCTGCATTCAATAAGGGTGCCCCCTACATCAACCATGAGTGGGGCCCTCATTTGTTCAGACACAAGGAGGCAACAGCGCAACAGCAAGCGTTGTTGCCCATCGGAACTCATAGCCATAGGGTAAGGGGCGATGCACAACTTTCTCATGAACTTCTGAAAACAAAATATATCTTTTTATACCATCTTATTTAATAATTTCATAAGGCATAGCCAAGTAAGGGAACTATTGCCCAATGAACAAGGACAAACAATATTGGTAAGATTTCTACAAAATGTATGTCGAAATGGCCAAGAATTTAGTCATCAAATCTTTGACAATGCTTATGGTTTTAAGGTATATACCTTAATACCAAAGAATAGACTGTTATTTTATTGGAGAACAGAGTTCACTTTCTCAATTTTAACTTATAGAAATTTTCTCAGGACGAAATGAAGCAACTGGCGAGGAGCGAGAGGATGGCAGTTCTTGTGTCGAACATAGCCAATTTGGTGCTTTTCCTAGCTAAAGTGTATGCTTCTTTTGAGAGCAGATCCTTGGCGGTGATCGCGTCAACCTTGGACTCCTTCTTGGATCTCTTATCTGGGTTTATTTTGTGGTTTACTGCCTATTCCATGAAAAAGCCTAACCAGTATCGTTATCCGATAGGCAAGAATCGAATGCAACCGGTGGTAAGTCTCTAAATAAGCCGAGTATTCCAAACTGGAGTTAGTATCAGATTATAATGGTGAATTGTATTAGAAATATATATTTGTAAATCTAGTTCACAGAATCCCTCAAGTGAGAAAAGAAGAAACCATGCAATCGACCTCTGTTTCTTTTGTTTAAAAGGATTATGGGCTTTGTCATCGGGCCCATCAAGCCCAAGGATGAAAAGCATCTGATTTCGGCCCATGTTGAATAAACAGTCGCGTTTGGCAACACTACTTGGGGGTTAGTAGGACTGAGGCATGCTATGCAGCCATGAACATCTTTGCCGATAGGCAACACTATCTTCTTGTTCTCTCCAAATTATTTTAAAAATTAAAATCTTTTTACATTATGGAAATGAAACTAATTGGAATTAGTTCTACAGGGTATCATTGTCTTTGCATCAGTAATGTCAACTCTCGGATTACAAATACTTTTGGAGTCTGCTCGCGAAATCGTTACAAAAGTATGCCATTTTTATCCTATTTAGTTGTACTACATTTCAATTCCAATTCAGACCTCATGAATTGTACACCACTAATTTTGCAGTCTAAGCCCAATTTGGATCATGAGAAGGAAAAGTGGATGATTGGGATCATGGTTTCAGTCACTGTAGTAAAGTTTGTGCTCATGGTATATTGTCGGAGATTCAAAAACGAAATTGTTAGAGCCTACGCTCAAGATCATTTCTTCGACGTCATTACCAACTCAGTCGGTCTAGCAACAGCCGTCCTTGCTGTCCGGTTCTATTGGTGGATTGATCCTATTGGCGCTATACTAGTGAGTTTCACTTAAAACTCATACTAAATTGTTCTAAGTATTCAATGAATATTTATTCCATTTGTTGTTTTAAAACTCAAGAACATTGGTGGATTGATCCTATTGGAGCTATAGTAGTGAGTTTTACTTAAAACTCACACTAAATTGTTCTAATTATTCAATGAATATTTATTCCATTTGGTGTTTTAAAACTCAAGAACTCGACTTGACTCGTAAGATACCAAGTCGACTTGAACACTCTGTCAAAATTCGTTTGAGTAAGACACCTAAAACTTGAATAAATATAATATTTTTTAATATTTGTTATATATATATGTTGGATAATTATCAAACTTTTGAAATTATATGCTTTTATATACACAAGATTTGCACTTTCCAAGAACACAAGAAAAAAAGAATTTTAAGATTTAGTGTAATATCCATATAATGTGAGATATATATACCTATATGAGTTAAAAATATATAAAATTATACATATATATTTACTGGATAATTACCAAACTTTTAAAATTGTATAGTTTTATATACACAAGAACTGCACTTTCAAAGAACACAAGAAAGGAAAATAAAGGAAAAAAAATTCATGATTTAGTGAGATCATACAACCATAACAAAGTCTGGTTATATTGACTAGTAGAATGTAGTGAATTTGGATATATCTCACATGATCTTTTGGTGAATAGAAATTCCTCCCAAATGATTAATAGAATAATACATAATTTTTTCACAACAAAGCATTAATTTTTGCACAACTACAAGGAGGAGTCAACCGAGTTGAATCAACTCGATCGGCTTTTGCGAGGAGAAACTGTGTTCCATTGAACTCGGCCGAGTATCGACTCAACTTGGCATGTTCTAAAAAACTGATTCTATATGACTGTGGAAACTGCAATGCAGATAGCTTTGTATACTATGGGTACATGGGCGAAGACAGTTGTTGAGAACGTGTGGTCGTTAATAGGAAGAACGGCACCGCCAGATTATTTATCAATGATGACGTATCTGATATGGAACCATCATGAAGAGATCAAGAACATAGACACTGTTAGAGCATACACTTTCGGAGCACACTACTTCGTTGAAGTTGACATAGTTTTACCCGCGGACATGGTCTTGAGTGAAGCACATAATATTGGCGAAACGCTTCAGGAGAAGCTCGAACAACTGCCTGAAGTAGAGCGAGCTTTCGTGCATATAGATTTTGAGTTCACTCACAAGCCAGAACACAAAACCAAGGTATGATCACGACAATGACCGCACAAGGATTACTAGGGTGTTGTGGGTGTGGAGCTTGCTTCTCTTTCTTTTTGGGGAATTTGAATGGATGGGCTTGGGCCAAAACTAGCAGCCCATTATATTAATGGAATGGGCTAGTTATTAGATTGTTCTCAAGGGACTAAATCATATGACCTCACAAAAAGAGAGAGGAAGAGCACAACTAAATGGGATTTATCTTATCAAATAATAAAATCCATAACATTATTACTGCCATAGTTTCGCCTTTTACGCTATTTTGGTAAAAAAATTTCCCTTCTATTATTTTTGGGGTTTTAGCATCATTTATCTATGTTAGTTGTTATGTTAATGGGTGTTTGGCCCACGTCTCTGCAACGAAGGAGTGCCTCTGCAAATCTATTTGGGGCGTCCTCTTCCTGGGCTTGAATCTAGGAGCTTAAAGTTAATAGATCTACAAATTTCCCGGTGGGCTTTCTTGCTTGGCCCACTTCAAGCCAAGTTCTTAGCACAGCAATAAGAGTATATTGGGCTTTCAGTCGGGCCATGCTAATTGATCCTCATTCAAGCATATGTCTTTAGATTGGCAGCTGTCTTGGAAAAGTAAGTCATGACTGGTATTTTTGTAAAATCTGGTTGGTAAGATGTTCCCTGTAGGGAGTGTTTGGTTATGACTAGGAGTCTAGTTTTGAAAATATACTTAACACAGCTTGGGGAGAGAACGTTCTTTCTGACATAACTGAGGCACATGCTTATTAATCTCACACGTGTATTACAATTAGAACAGTACTTGGACTATGATTCATCTACTACTCTAAAGTAGTTCTTTTAGAACTGGACCGGGCGTCGAACCTGTAAAGTACTGGCTGGCTCCCAGTTCCACCGGTTCAACCAGTCCGGTTTGACTGTGTCCTTTAATTAATAAAATAACATTTTTTTTTCATTTTCCCAATTTCCCCTAGCTGGTTCTATCGGTTCTACCAGTTTTTAACCCCGGTTTTGCCTGCTGTACTGGTTTTTAACACAGTCCGATTTTGTGGGTTTTTGGAACCGGTGACCTGGCCGATTCCTAATTTTACTGGTTCAACCAATCGGTCCGATCCGGTTTAATAATACTCCTCTAAATAGAAAAGCCAAACGTTGTCTTCAATTCTCTCCAACACTTGTATCACTTTTCCGGACTATTTTTCCAACTGGTTAGAAAGCAATACACGTGACGGAGAAAACTAAGCATTTATAGCATTCCCCTTTGTTGATGATGGATAACGATGAGTTGACATGTGGAGCTTGTTTCCTAATTAGATTGAAACTTGGGCTAGTCAAAGGCCACGTGGATAATGTTTGAGATGATTTGGAAAGTTCAAATTATGTTAATTACTTACTACGCCTTGATGGCTTGGGTAGTTCGAGTATTTTGCAAATACTATCATCAAAAGAACATATTTTGATCAGATCATGTGGTAAGCTTTCAGATTCTAGTTAAAGAGAAAGCTCAAAGGAGGCATACTCCGTGAAGATAGAATTTTTCCTTCAAAATATTTCAGTGGAATTAGGTCACTACATATTCTTGATGCCCAAGGTTTGGACCCTAAGGGGCGGGGGGGGGGGGGGGGGGGGGGGGCTGAATAGGGTCTATGGAAAATTCAATACTTTATCCTATTTCCATAAGCGAAATTTCAATTTTAACAAATTAAAAAGAAATAGAATTTAGCAATGCCACACAAGCACTCAAAACAGTAAATAAAGAGAAGAGTTAGAGAGATGCAAACACGAAAAGTTTGTTCATGAGGTTTGACAATCCCGCCTACGTCCCCACCTCAAGTTATACCCACTAGAGGATTTCCCACGATTTATTCTATCGCCCAGACTTCTTACAGGTGAAGCCCAAACCATTACAATGCAAGAGAATCCCCTCTCTTGACTTCATCGATCTTCTTATGGGTGAAGACCCAATCTTATAAAGCTCCCCACTTCAAGGACAAGAATCCACTGATTCTTGATTTTCACATACATTTCAAAGAGTGATATTTACAATCTGATTTTGTTTGTAAAACAAGTTGATAGATCACTTTCAAGCTCTCTAAGAGTCTCTCAAAGAATGGAGTTGAATAGCTCAAATTCGGACTCTTTTTGGGATTCAAGGGTTTACTCAATTGATTTCGAAATCTAAGCTTTGGAGTGAATGATTGGAAGTATTAGGAATTCTTAAAATCTTCTTAAATCATCTCATTTTATAGTCCAAAAGAGATTTTATGACCATTGGGGGAACATCCAAAACGAAACAAGTCGTTGAAAACTAGCCGTTACAGAGTATTCTGGTTCATGCATGAATTCGTCGATGAGATTGGGGGATCATTCTGAATTCGTCGACGAGATTGAGACAAAATTAGAAAATAGTAGTATTGCGGCTAATTTCATCGACGAGATTTCTTGTTTTATTTTGAAATGTCATATTAAATAGACCTTAATGATGAGAATGAATTCTTTGGTATTTTGATTAATCTTTATCATATTTTTGGTAATTCAAAATGATATCCTAGGGCCTTAGAATATTAATCAATTTTTTTCTTAAGCTCCTGTAGTCATTCTAGGCTTTTGAGCGATTCAAACAACCAAAACTGTTGCGCCCCAAAATACCCCCTAGGAGTTAAGGGATACTTTAGTCGTGACTATACTTAACCTGTCGAACCATCCTGTGATGAACATGGTAAAACATACAATAGTAGAACATGAATCAGAGTGTGAAAACTAAAACATAAGTGCGGAAGCATGAACTAACTTTTTCTTTTCTATGCAAAGTCTGTATTCCAAGATTGTTATTAAAAACATGATAAAAGTAAAGGTGGACATACCCACCTATCAAAATATCAAAATACAAAAAGATAGAATCTCGCTAACACTCCTCTCAATAGTAATCTAGATATAGCCACACATCTAGATCCCTATCCGCTTACGTCTGCATCGGAATAGGCGGTTCTCTCTCCTCGACATACTCTTCCTCAACCCAAGGCTCAAGATCGAGGACATCCACAGTACCTACCAACATAAAAGTACTGTTGAGTATGAAATACTTAACGAGTATAAGCTACTAGCTAACAATAGTAATAACGTGCACAATAGAAACAACGAGATATAGTTCATTACATAAATTTAAAGCGATAATAGCAACATAGGACATTCATAGAATAAAAGTAGAGCAATGTAATAATCTTGACATGCATGAGTGAATACGAAAAACTCCGATAAAACTCATACTTTGAAAGTCATGTCTTATTATTGAAAATAGTCTTTCGTGTTGTTCAAAACTTGCTTGTCATATTTAAAAACTTGTTTTTGTCTTGGTCTCGTTCGTAAGAATCACACATGCTTGTCTTGTTCTTGTTGGAATCACTTGTCTTATTTGTTCTTGTCATGACTTGAGGCGTTCTTGACTTGACTTGCTTGTTTTCTTGTGAGCCAGAGGTTAGTGCCCTTGTAGCGACTTGTGAGCCGGGAATGTAAATTTCCTTCAGCGAAATATATATATAGAAAAGGGTACACCAACCTCCTTGACAGGCCCGATGTCCGGCATGATCAACTTATTTTCTTGTGAGTCAGGCATGACATATCTTGCAATATGCCCTACCCTTGACCGGCCCGATGTCCGGCTTTATCATTCGTCTCGTAAATCACATGTCTTGTTCTTGTTTGTGTTCATATACTTTAGAAAAACTTCGGTTGATACATGCATGCATGCTTGTGTGTGTTTGACAATTAATGAACATCGTGGCATATACTACTTTAAAGCATCATATAGCATTCTACAATCATATAGCATATGAGTTTTTGAAGGAAAAATATCAAGCATTTCATTAAAATTATCAAATGGAAAAGACTCCCTAAATCGTGTCCTCATTTCCTTAGTTTCACTTCATTCATTCATTTTATCAAATATATGACAATCAACATCTTTGAGAGTATTTTATTCATGTTTTTGGTTCAAACAATTCATCAAGCACATGGAGTATGTTCATTATGAGTACATTGCCCTTCCATCATTTTCTTCACACATCATTTATCCCCAATCACACATCATTACTTCATTAGTTCATCTTATGTATTCTTTTGGTAACCTTAGTTCATTTCAAATTTGGAAAGTACAAAACCAAAACATCATCATTTTTCAAACAAAACCTAGGTTACTACTAAGTTAGTTAGTAAGGGTGTACTAACCTTGAGGATTACTTCTTGTTGGAGAAAGCCCTTGATTTGGAATCCCTAGCTTGAGGAAGAAACAACCACTTGAGAATGGATGTGATCCTTGCTTGATTTGGGGAAGATCAACTTTGATCTTGATCTCCTCTTTCTTCAATCCCTCTTAGTCTCTCTAGGTTTAGGTTAAGCCAAAAAACCCCAATTGGAAGCCCTATTTATAAGCAAAATGGTAGAAACCCTAAAAATCCTGAAAAAAAAACACAAAATCGCGCCCCTACGATCGTTCATAGATTCCTGTGTTCGATCGTAGCACTCTACGATCGTTCGTAGTTTCCTACAATCGATAGTAAATCATCCAATAAATTGTTCAGTTTTGGGGATTTTACAATCGTTTGTAGGGATTTACGATCGTTTGTAGCTCACCTACGATCGTTCGTAGGGTATTTACGATCGTTCGTAAATCTTAAAGAACATTTTCAGATTTTCGAGTTTTCGTATTTCGGCCATAACTTTTGACTCGCTCGTTGGATTTTGACAATTCAACTTGCGTTGAATTCATCTTTTGAAGAGGAATAATCCTGGCATTTTAGAATCTTCCAATTCTTCTTTATTCATGGACCAAATTGCCCCTAAAACTGACTGGTCTAGAATTGGGTTTCAGCAGCCCGGGTTAATTTTCAACATATCCGACTTAGGAAATCTCACTTTTTAACACTTAGAGTACTTTCCAATTCCATTAGATTCCCATGATCATTCCTAAATACTTAATTGAGACTACCCTAACTTTCAAAATTCTCATTTCATAGAAAATAGAAGGTTACAAAGGCTTAAAGCCTTGGCATGAGTTCCGATACATGGACAAAAGTTTCGGGGCGCTACAAAAACTTTGAGGACTTTACATAAGTCCTAAACTCTCTCACTAAAAATATAAAACAATTAAACCTTCTAAGAGATGGTCATTCTTCAACTTGATCATCTTCTTGGATTTGACTCTGTCTTTATGATCCGACTTGGACTTTGGGTATGATCTTCAATATCTTCAATATGATCCAACTTGACTTGCTTTGACTTGAGTATGATCTTTCTTTGTAGATGATATCATTTTCATGCTTTTTGCTTGAATGACTTTGCTAATGCTCTTCAACACTTTTTTTCATAAACACTTAAAGGAGACATTAATAACACAATTCTCATTGCATTATTGTGTTATCATCAAAATTAGTGATGTTACCTTAGGTTAAAAACCTAAAGTCTAATAATCTCTCTCTTTTTGATGATGACATAATAATAGAATAGAATATGAATAAGCTCCCCCTAAACATATAAATTTAATTAATTTTTTAGGCAAGCTCCCTCTAAACATATGCTTTAAAATAAGATTTGAATTCAATTTAGTCATTATAAGCATTTTGAAATCAATTTGAATATTTCATTTAAGCACAACATTCCAATAATTTCGAGGGTTTAGATAATTCATTCCATTATCATATTTCTCCCCCTTGGCAACATCAAAAAGCATACTAATTCAACAATCATAGTAATTCAAGTATTTTTAAATATGATACCAATAAAATCAATACATTATATATCAAGTATCATTCATCATGTATATCAATATAATAATTTTATATTTTCTTCCCTTTTGCAATCATTACAAAGAGTATCACATAAGCACATTTATGTCAATATTCACTATCACACTTGATATCAATATTCATATAAGTATATATATGCATTACATATAGCAAAATGTACATGTATACAAACATATCATAAAATCAAGCACTATCATATCAAAAGGATATTCATACTAATCACATTATACATTTATAATCAAATAAGCATATAGACATAAGAAATCAATCAATCATCTTTTTAAATCATATCATCAAGCATTACATCAAACCATTATCAATCATAGTCAATTCTATTCTTTTAAGATTGAATCTACATGAGCAAGTTCAAGTACCTCCCTTTGGAATCCAAACCTTCTTGGGTCTAACTAGGTTAGCCTTGGGAAGACATGTTCCCTTAGGCACCCAAACTTATTTTACCCTCTTCTTTCCAACATATATATAAGAAGTATTAGAAGAGCTAGAGGTAAAATTTTTTTGATAAGATTTTTATTTGATATTAAGATTATATGCAATTCCAGCTTTATCAAACATACATTTTGATTCCCTATCATTTTATCTAAGGTCTCTTTTGCATTAGTAAATTTTGTTATGATGCAATTTGAATCATCAACCTTAGCATTTAAATCAACATAGTTACTGCATTCATTAGTTGATACTTGAGATTTTGAAGCAATTTCTTCTTCTTTCTTTTTCAATTTTCGACTTTCCTCTTTTAAAATTTTATTTTCATTTTGTAAAAACTCATTTTTGTTTGAAAGAGAAGAATTTTCCTTCTTAAGAGTTTTGTTCTTAGATGCAATTTTTCGAAATTCATCATATAGTTCATCAAATGTATCTCTAAGTTTTTCAAAGGAAATGAATTCATCAAGGGTAGAGTTTACCTCATTCTCATGTACCATGAGGCACTCTTCATGTACCATGAGGCACTCCTCATCATTTGAGATAGAATCCGATTCACTTCCATCGGAATCATCCCATGTGACTTTCATAACCCTTTTCTTGAATTTTTTGCTCCGCTTGAGTTGTGGGCACTCGGGATTGATGTGTCCCGACTTTTGCACTTGTAGCATATGATGTCTTCATCTTCGCTTGATTTGCTCTTGATGAATTCTCTCTTGTAAGCTCTTTTCTTTAAGTTCTTCTTATACTTCAACTTCTTAAATTTTCTTTCATCTTTTATCCTCTTCACTCTCTTCATCCATTAGGGAGGATTTCAAGGCATGTCCCCTCTTTGGTGTGGGCTCTTCATCTTGTTGTTGCCTCATGATGACCTAATGGGTCATTAGTGACCCTAGAAGCTCATCCATTGGTAGATTTGTGAGATCTTTTACTTCTTCGATGATCGTCACCTTTGGAGTCCAATTCTTTAGAAGAGATCGGAGGATTTTTCTTACATTCTCTGCATTAGAATAAATATTTTCAAGAGATTTTAATTCATTAATAATGTTAGTGAATTTAGAAAAGGAAAATGGGTTCATTTTCTTCCATTTTAAACAATTCACATTTATGGACAAACATGCTAATTTTTTACATTTACTTGGTTTGTCCATTCATAAGTAATTTGGAGTTTATCCCAAATTTTTTTAGCGGAGTCACAAGCCGAGACTCTATTAAATTCTTGTGGACTCATGAAAGTATGTCTCTTTTTAATTTTAGTAAAATAGTTCTTGGGGGGCATACATCGAATCTCAAGATCTGACTATAGTTCTGATTAATTTTATTCAAAGAATGATAGAACAATAAATACTTTCAATACTTTGAAGTGAAAAGTCTTCTTTGTGATTCGAAGGATAGAACTATACCTACAAAACTTCGCAAGTGAAAAGTCTCATTCACGATTCACACGTACCTTTTTTAATCCTTTAAAGCTTTTCTCCAATGAAAGCTAATGGCCTTTCCAATCTAATCTCTATAATCTTTTCTTCTTTTCTTGATTGCAAGAACTCTTCTTGATCAATAAAGAATCAATCTTGATCTTCAAAGAATGGTTCTTGATCTTCAACAAGATGAAAACAAACCAAAAGAAGAAGATGGGAGAGGGGTGACCATACAACCCAAGGAGGGAAGAGAGGGGTGTGCACTTTTTAGGGAGAGAGAGATGTTGGACATATATGTCCTCGAAAGCCAATAAGAGACTTTTCTATGTTGATTAGACAAACATCATATTCGCACAACCAATTATAAATGGTATTTATATTAATTACTGTCTCATATGATGAAGACATAAAGTTCCATAGATAACATTGTAGGAAAGTCATGCAAAGGATGCAAGGAGATATGATTTTCCAGTTCCTTGTAAGCCTAATATTGTTCGAAGTCTCTAGAGTACTGGTTGGGCGTCGTACTTCATCATGGCTTGCACATGTGTAGTTCTATGAGATAGTGTGATGAATTTCATTCATAGAGAGTGGTGAATCTTGACTAACATGTGAGTATATGTAGCAAGTACATAATATTGAACGGGGTCACTAGTGGATACTGTAGAGCCCTAGAAATTGAGTTCACTGTTCATGTGAAAAGTGCCCTTACATGGTGTGTGTGTAAAGGCCTAAGGCCTCCCATTGTACTCTTGATATTATGATTAGTCAAGTGAGGGTTTTAGGTACATGGTTTGAGTCTTAAAAAGAGTGTAAAGATACTCTAAGTGGGTAAAATCAAGGGTATAAAATATCCTAACTGTTTAAATGGGTTGTTGGTGAATAGTGCTAGTGCATGAGGCATAAAGAGACCGGAGCCTCTCACGCATGTTCGTGTGAATTTAATTATAATTGAGGTGGGTTAAAAACCTATGGAGAATGATTTATGAGGCGTGAGTAGGGTATTGGACACAAGGGAAAAGAGTGTGAAAACACTCGAGGTGTTGAAAAGGTATGTCTCGGCATTTGCCTCAATTTTAAAGGGCTCTAGTTTAGTCATCGTTGCTCAGAATCGAGTGATTATTGAATTTTTGGAAAGAAACTAGAACCCTCTTCAAGGTTCATGCTGATCACTTTCCCTGATTTTGAGTCGGGGTTGAGTCAAAAGTCTAATTTCCAAAGTCGGGACTGTTGAAAATCTGGGCTGTCGCAACCCATTGCAGACCAGTCCGCTTTAGGGGTATTTTGGTCCATGAATAAAGAAGAATTATAATTTTTTCAAAACATGAAAGTTGTTCCTCTTCAAAATAAAAATCCAACGCAAGTTGAATCGTCAAAATTGGACAAGCCATTCAAAAGTTATGGCCAAAATACCGAAGTGCATTTTTTGTAGAGCACCGGTCACTACCGATCGCTCGGTCCACTGCTGGTAGATCAGTCATAAGCACCGATCGATCGGTCCACTAACGGTAGATTGGTCATAAGCACCGATCGATCGGTCCACTACCGGTAGATCGGTCATCTATCGGTCCTAGGCATTTTGCAGAAATTTTATTAGGGGTTTTTTGGTCTTTTGGCCACTCCACCCTTATTTTTAAGGGTTGGCTCGAGCCAAGGGTGTTCACAAACACCCTTAGCAATATTTTGAGAGAGAGTAAGAGGGGAGAAAAGGGGTTTTCTCCTAGGGCATCAAGTGGAGAAAGATCAAGGGTTTAGAAACCCTAGAGCATCCCAAAAGCTTGGATTTCTCAATCCACGGCTCAAGCACGTGAGGAGCACATTCTCCAAGCTCGGCAGCTTTCTTCCTCGACATTTTCAAGGGTTTCTTCTCCTATTCAAGGTTAGTACACCCTACTAACTACTTTAGTAATAACCAAGGTTTATTTTAAAAGCATACTTGTAGATTTCTTTAGTTCATTCTTTTCTTGACTTGTTTTATTAAATCCCTAAATTTAATCAAGAAAAAGAAGGAATAATGGATGTGGGAATGTGTGGTTAAGGCGATGGATGCCATATGGATATGATGGGTGTTATGTGAGGGAAATGGTGGAAGGGTATCGTATACATAATGAACACATTTGAATGTTAATGAAATTACAACCATAAAAAGAGGAAATTAAATGGTTAGAAAGGAGTTGTGCTCTATGTGTTTGATAAAATGCATGAATGAGATAAAAACCTACGGCTAAAAACAAATTAATGAAAATGAAGAAAACGTGGCATGTAAGATGTTTGATTAAATGCTTGTGCAAAATGTAAAACCTAATCTATGAGATATGAGATAAAGATATTTCCCCAAGAATTGTAAAAATGATGATATGCTTTATGAATTCCTTAAATCTCTCATATGCCTATAATTGTTCAAATGCTATTTATTATCCTCAAATTTTCCATGCTATTATTATTATGTTTACAAACTACACTCACAAGTACACATGCATGCATGAATCGAATTTTCAAGTATATATATATAAGAAAACGACACGAATAAGAAATGTGAATAAACAAGTATAAATTTCAAGGGTAGGGCATCTCCCTAGGATATGTCATACCTGGCTCACAAGTTAAGCAAGACAAGCAAGCAAGAATAACTAGTGTGTTCTATTTCACCATAGTCCGGGCACTAGTCAAGTCAAGCAAGGAGGCTAATGTGTTCCGTTCCATTATAGTCCGGGCATTAGTCAAGCAAGATACTAATGTGTTCCGTTCAATCATAGTCCGAGTATTAATAAGCAAGAGTAACTAGTGTGTTCCGTTCCACCATAGTCCGGGCACTAGTCAAGGCAAGGCAAGGAGACTAACGTGTTCCGTTCCATTATAGTCTGGGCATTAGCCAAGCAAGAATAACTAGTGTGTTCCGTTCCACCATAGTCCGGACACTAGTCAAGTCAAGACACGAGGCTAATGTGTTCCGTTCCATTATAGTCCGGGCATTAGTCGAGCATGACAAGAACCTAGTACGACCATCCATTTCATAGTTCGGGTACTAGTTAAATAAGACAAGCAAGAATAATAAGAACCTAGTATGTCCGTCCATTTCATAGTTCGGGTACTAGCTAAACAGGAACAAAACAAGGCATGTGTGATTCCCACGATACAAGAATAAGACAAGAATAAGTTGTAAATACGGCAAGCAAGTTTTGGAAACCACAAAAAGTATTTTCAAGAATAAGTCATTACTTTTGAATACGAATTGAAATTTATCCAGATCAATGATCTCTAAGACCTAGAGGGGGGGTGAATAGGTCTATTTAATAATTTCTAACCAATTTTTATTTTTCAATTAATATGTTTAGAAATCAATGAACAATTCACTCAGACAATCCACAAAAATCAAACACAGAAGATTTTTACGTGGAAAACCCTAACGGAGAAAAACCACGGGACCTTGTCCAGCAATAAACTTCACTATGAAAAGATATCAAGTACAAGACAAGACCTTACCAAAACAGAAACGACGTTCCTAGGTGTAGACTCTTATTCTTGATTTCCACGAACCAGCAGGTTCGATCTCCGCCGTAGCAGCTTCGGTTCCACACCGACCAAATCTTCTCAAGCTACTTCAAAACCACGATCACACACGATCGATCTCCTTCCATGAAGGCTCCAAATCAAACACCGGACACACACACAAGGTGTAGGGTTGTGAATCAATTTAGGAAATTTCAAACCCTAGAGGGATCTCATACAGATCTGAGATCACACAATGCAAGATCAAAGGTTTAGATCTATACTTGCATTCTCTAGGATCAAAGAAAGAGGAGGGATCAACAAAGATCTAATAGAACAATAGGAAAAACCCTAGAAGAGTTTCTCAGACCTCTACTCTTTCAAAAATAAACGAAGATACAAATTAGGTCTCCAAAAAGTTGTTTATATAGAGTTTTAAAAAAAAAGAATCCAGAAAAAGAAAAATTCTTTTTACGGGGACCGATCGATCGGTGCTCATTACGGATCGCTCGGTCCAAAACGGATCGCTCGGTTCCCATGACCGATCGAGCGGTTGAAAATCATCTCTCTGGAAAAATACCCCATACAAAAATTTGGTCCAGTCGATAGCCACCGATCACTCGGTAGGCCACCGATCGATCGGTCTCAACACCAAGCGATCGGTTGAGACAGAATTGTTTTCAAACCATGATTCATTTCATTGTTATTTGATTCAAATGAGATCAAACAACTTTGTTAGGTTTAAAACTATCCTCCTAGGTATGTTTAGAGTTATCTAAGCCAAATCCAACCTAGGTAGGGGTCTCTAAGTCCATTACCCGTCTAGATCCAGAGTAGGAGCTTTTTCTTCTCTTTCTTCAATCTTCTTTAAGGTTTAGCTCTTCTCTTCTGACAAGTTGAACATGACTCGAGGACTCGACTCACATGTCCTATCTAATGATCACGGAATTTGCCAACACCTATTTAGGGATTTACAATCTCCCCCTTTGGCAATTCCGGGACAAAACAAGACTAACTCATATTCTAGGTTCGAATTTTCCCAAATGATTCAAAAATGGAAAATTGACCTTTACATGACTCAAAAATAATTACAGGACTTTTGACATGTTAGCTTGTCATGATTCACCAAACTTAGAACCTGTTTGCCTGCACATGCTAAATCAAAAACCTGTGAAGCATGAGAAATAAAATATGGGATAAAATATTGGAAGAATGAAAATATGTATAACATAACATCCACAATTCCACAATACTATATCCATAACAGGTTAAGCATTCCATAACATCATCCAAAACATTTATAACCTCATCCAACTCATTAACACATTACACATTAATCATAACTCTCCCCCTTTTTGGCTCGAAATGCCAAAGGTGGACTAGAAAATTAATGCATAACCATCCAAATGAGATGAGATAGAAGATAATGAGCATAAACCATCCAAATGTATACATCCATAACAAGTCAATAATATCCAAGTAGGTTTGTACTAAGTACAACCAAGACAAAATACATCGAAATGTCAAACAAAAACTATCACTCGACTAAGATAAACTCCAATCACGAACTATCACTCCTGCTCATCATCAGAAGTGAGCTGGGACTCATAGTAAGCTCGAAAATCCCGAACATCTCTCTGTACGCCTAGCACGGCTGCATCGAGAGATCCAAGTCTACCACGAACCTCTGTAGTAAACTCCTCGTATGATGAAACATGAGTCCTGAGATCCATCTGCATCTCTCGCATCATCCTGGCAAGATCATCCATAGTGGCCGGAGGAGGACGAGATGACCCAGCACCAACTTCTGCTCCCTCCTCTGTATCTCGAACTGAGGCATGTGAAAAACTCTGAGCTAGGGTCTTTTTGTTGATTGGACCCTTAGGAACTCAAGTAGGAACTCAAGTAGGAACACCAGGATGAGCGATAACTCCTTGAGAACCAAGAAGTTTAGTGATGAGTGAACCAAATGGTAGGGCTCCAACTGTTGTACTAGTTTGATGGGCTTGGATCATCAAGTCAATGATGTGAGCGGCAAGATCAATATCATGCCCACGTAGAAGACTAAACAGAAATCTAGCTCTATCTTCCCTAAGGTCCGCAGTATGAACCTTTGGATGGATATTTGCACTCATAACTAGGTTTACTAGTCTAGCATCCTTAGTGAGTTTCGCCACTTCAATAAGAGACCCAACCCAAAATGTAGGAGTACCACAAAGAAAGGTAACAACATGTTCCATGGAGTCTTTATCCTCATCACTCTTATAATTATAAGGATAATATGCATTTGGAACTCGAGGACAGCCAAGGAATTTAGAAATCAAATCAGCATTTATGACAACAGATTGTTCTAATGCTCGAGATTTGAATGACCATTTTTTCTGGTTGATTTCAGAAAAATTAGAGTAAAATTCCCTAACTAACTAGACAGAAGCAGGACCGGATAAGGTAAGTATACCTTCCCATTTACGATCTGAAATGAGTTTAGGAAGATAATAATCACCAAAATCGGAAATATGTATGTCCCTTTCAACCATTACACCTTTCTTGCTAAAATACTCACTATAGAGTTGAGCAGCAGTAGGACTTATAAACTGGGATAACTGACTGGGCAGGGAAGATGAAGCTTTACCTTTATTTTTCCGAGTTTTATCAGCCAAAGATTTTTGTCGATTCTCAGTTGTAGAATCTATCATTCTACGAATTGGCCTGTCCCCAATTGAAATACCATGCCCTATTGGAGTGAAAATAAAAGGCTCTTGGTTTTCCTCATCTTCAGGAGGATCCTCTTGGTTGTTGAGGACCAACCTCCGACGTTTGGGAACGCCAGACATGAGATAGGCAAGAAGGATTAACGACAAAAGGAAAGCCATGGAAGAAAACGCAAGAAAACGATGCCCTAGATGAGAAAATCAATCTAAATCCAAGAAAATGCACAAAGCTTACCTTTTCGATGCTTGGGAAACCTTTAGAATCGAATGGAATGACCGTAGGAAAGATTTGGAGGAGAGGTAACCGAGAGATCGCTCTGGAGATCGGAGAACAAGTGAACAAAAAAAAATAGAAATGAGGGTTTTATAACTCTGTTCACGAAAGACCGATCGATTGGTCTTTAGCACCGAGCGATCGGTGGTTTGAAAAATTTTTTCAAAAATTTTACATTTATAACCATTTCTCCCCCTCAACCATTGGAACATTGAAAACTCATTTTCACCTCAAAATAACCAATTCACCAAAAAAAATTTGCAAAAAATTGATTTCATTAAAATCATAAAGAATAATCACCCAAGAATTGATATATCAAGTACAGTCATAAACAAGGATTATGTAAACAATAATTGATTTTCACCGGTGATTAATTATGGTATTTGCATCAAATTCACAATCAGAGTCAAGAAACAATTAGAAGTAAGGTGAGTGTGAAATAAAAATTCATTACTTGACTCTTTGAATTGGTTTCCTTCCTTAAGATAGATTTTGACATTATACCTCAAATGGTACTTTAAAATTTTCAAAAAGTAGTTTTAAAACCAATAAACATCTATACTTATATGATGAGCAATTTTTAGCCCAAATTTGACTAACACTTTTATTTCATTTCTTTTTCAGTCAAATTGTACTCATTGTGAAAATTCTTTTTGGAGTACACATATATAGTTTTTTAGCACATTGGTGACTTTCACTCAAGTGAGAAGGTAGCTCTTTCTAATGATAGTGGGGGCTTTCACACTAGCAATCCATATAGATACCTACTGTTTGTCTAGGTAGCCATTACTCACTGTTTGCATTCACTAGTAGCTATCACACAAACTCACAGGTAGTCCTCTCCATGTCAATAATTTTTATAACTAGGGGGCTCACCTTATGAAATTTTTTATGACATTGGTTATACTAGATTTGATTAATCTAGGGAACCATATGGTATAATATCAGAACTTTTAAATAGGAACTAAAACCATCTAAAGAATCAGTTAGAGTGCATGTGCATTAGATAACATCTTTGTTTTACTCAACTCTAACTGAGATTAGTTAGTATGACCAAATTCAATCACAAGATCAAACCAACAATTGACCTATCCTAATTTATCCAATCCTATGAAATATTTATCCTTGCATTATATGTTTAAATATGATTTCAAGGAAATAACATTAAGCAAAATGATAGGACAAAGAAGGTCATACAAACACATTATTTTTTTTGCAATATTTTTCAATTTTTTGAATGTTTTTAGATTTTTATTAATTAAAAAAATAGCTCTATGACACAAATAGAACATGAAGAACACATAGGCTATGAAACAAGTTCATCTTTACTCAACTCCGCACAAACCTATGGATTTCCTAAGGAGTTCAAACCTAAGGGGATCTAAAGGTTTTGTTAGAATGTCCGCAAATTGATTCTCTGTTTGGACGTACTCTATAGACACAATCTTTTACTCAACAAGATCACGGATGAAGTGATGTCTTATGTCTATGTGTTTTGTGCGAGAATGTTGAACGGGATTTTTGGAAATATTGATAGCACTTGAATTATCTGAATACACAGTCATAGTGCTCTGTTCAATCCCGTAATCATTCAACATCTGCTTCATCCACAGAAGTTGAGTGCAACAACTGCCAGCTGCTATGTACTCAGCTTCTGCAGTGGACAATGAAATTGAATTCTGCTTTTTGCTAAGCCAAGCAACTAAGCAGTTTCCAATATAGAAACATCCTCCAGAGGTGCTTTTCCTATCATCAGCATTTCCGGCCCAATCGGCATCAGAATATCCAACTATCGTGGCATTTGTATCAAAAGAATACAAGAGGCCAAATGATAGAGTTCCACTCACATATCGAATGATACGCTTAACTGAAAGCAAGTGAGACTCTTTTGGGCTAGCTTGATAGCGGGCACAAGCACCAACACTAAAGGCTATGTCAGGTCTAGTAGCAGTTAGGTAGAGTAAACTACCAATCATGCTTCTATTAGAAGTTTGATCAACATCTTTACCTGACGCATCTTTACTAAGTTTTGTAGTAGAACTCATAGGAGTTCTTACATGCTTAGCAGAGCTCATGCCAAATTTCTTCACTAGATTTTTAGCATATTTGATTTGAGATACTGAGATCCCAGAATCCAATTGCTTGATCTGAAGACCAAGGAAGAAACTTAGCTCACCAACCATGCTCATTTCAAATTCATTTTTCATTTGTTCAGCAAATGAAAGAGCATGTAAGTCTAATGTGGAACCAAACACTGTGTCATCAACATATATCTGGGCGATGACAATATCACCTTTCACATTTTTTATGAAAAGGGTTCTGTCTACTCCCCCTCTCGAAAATCCATTTTCCAAGAGATAAGTAGTCAGCCTCTCATACCAAGCTCTTGGAGCTTGCTTTAAACCATAGAGGGCCCTTTTTAGCCGATAGACTTGATCAAGGTGATGTGGATCTTCAAACCCTTTTGGTTGTTCCACATAGACTTCCTCATGTAGAATGCCATTCAGAAAGGAACTCTTAACATCCATTTGAAAAAGTTTGAATTTCATATGGCAAGCCACAGCTAGAAGAATTCTTATTGATTCTAGCCTGGCTACAGGAGCAAACGTTTCATCGAAGTCAATACCTTCAATTTGGGTGTATCCTTGTGCAACTAACCTAGCCTTATTTCTTATGATAGTACCTTTTTCATTAGATTTGTTCTTGAAAATCCATTTGGTACCTATCACATTTGTATTGTTAGGCCTAGGTACTAAATACCAAACATCATTCCTAGTAAACTGAAGTAACTCTTCTTGCATTGCATTTATCCAATTATCATCTGCAAGAGCTTCAACTACATTCTTGGGTTCAAAAGATGAAGTATAGCAAATGTAGCTTACTTCATTTTCAATTTGTTTCCTCGTTCTCACTCCACTTTCAACATCACCAATTATATCAGTGGGGGTGTGAGGACTCATGACCCTAGAATGTGTAGGTTTTGATGGAGATGATTGCTTATTTATAGGTGGAGTTGAAACAGTTTCAACATTTTCATATTCAGCACTTTCATCATCCTCAAGTTGCACAGTTTCAACACCAGAGTCATCCACAACTACATTTATGGACTCCATAATCGTAGAGGTTCTCAAGTTATACACTCGATAAGCTCTACTGTTGGTGGAATATCCAAGAAATATCCCTTCATCACTCCGGGATTCAAATTTGCCCAGTTGCTCTCTATCCTTAAGGATATAGCATTTACTTCTGAATTCTCGAAAGTACTTAACACTAGGTTTCTTGTTATTCCATAACTCATATGGGGTTTTCCTTGTTCCAGGTCTTACAAAAACTCTATTAACTATATAGCAAGCAGTGTTAACTGCCTCAGCCCAGAAATGAGAAGCTAGATTGTTGCTATGAAGCATAACTCTAGCCATCTCTTGGAGAACCCTGTTCTTCCTCTCTACTACACCATTCTACTGAGGTGTAATAGGTGCAGAAAATTCATGTTTGATACCCAACTCATCACAAAATTCGTTGTACGTAGAGTTTTCAAACTCCTTTCTATGATCACTTCGAATTCGAGTGATTGGGCATCTTTTCTCATTTTGAATTTTCAAGCAAATACTTTTGAAATTGTCAAAAGCATCGGATTTTTCTCTTATAAATGTCACCCATGACATTCTTGAGAAATCATCAACCATGACTAGGATGTATCGCTTTCCACCTAGGCTTTCAGTTCTTGTAGGACCCATAAGATCCATATGAATTAATTCCAGTGGATATGAAGTAGCAATACTTGAAGTCTTCTTATGTGGGGTTCTAACTTGTTTACCAATTTGGCATGGCCCACACACAGCAGTAGAAGGCTTTCCTAGTTTGGGAACACCTCTCACAAGCTCTTGCTTAGAGATTTTGCATAGGTCTTTGAAGTTCATGTGACCTAGTCTTCGGTGCCATAAATCAACTTCCTCAATTTTAGTCTTATAACAGACATTTGAGGGATTTGGACTGGGAATTGAGCCGTAGCAATTGTCAGTGGTTCTCAACCCTTCTAGAACACACTTACCTTTACCATTAATGACTAAGCATTTATTTTGGGTAAAGTGCACAGTATGGTTATCATCACATAATTGACCTATGCTAATTAAATTAGCTTTTAGTCCTTCAACAAACAAGGCATCTTTCAATTTTGGTATGCCTGGTGAATCGATGATACCCTTCCCCTTTACTAAAGACTTGCTTCCATCACCAAAAGTAACAGTCCCATCTGGGTAGTCCTCAAATTGAGTAAATAAGGACTTGTTACCTGTCATATGCCCAGAACACCCACTGTCGAAGTACCACATTTCTATGTTTTGGGCTTTCAAGGCAGTGTGAATGACGATGCACTTCAGGTCATCCTTTCTTACATACACAGCCTTTAAACTTTGTTTAGATCTTTGATCATTAAACTGTGTATTAGAAACCTTTTTCCTTTTTGTCCTCCTTGACCTTTTCTTATTTTGTTCAGTTCTAGCTTTTTGATTAGTCAAATTCTTTCCTCTTGAATAATCATTTGGAATAAATTGACCAGTTCTTGTCATAGAGATTTGAGCAATTCTATTAACATCTTCGCTCAATATTCTAGACTTTTCAGCCAGAACTTGAATCTGCCTTTGAAGAGTCCCTTTAATTTGATTTTGGTTCCATGAACCATTTTGAGGAGCTCTCCTAAAAGCATTACAATTTGGTCGTATGTGACCTCTCACACCACAAAAGTGACATGTGGGTATGAATCTTGGGAGAGGAGGAGGATTTCCTCTAAAAGGAATTTGATTCCTCAATGCATTCACTCTAGGAGCTGTATTTCTAGGCTTTACAAAATTTGTATAAGCCTTAGTACTTGATGTAGAAGGTAGATTCACTTTAGGATCAGAATGTATTGGCTCAAACACTGCACTAGCCATTGTACCAACAACTAAAGGACCAGCTGGTGTGTCAGCATGTCCTATCCCAGATCTACTCGAATTTGACCCATACTTTCTAACTAATTCATCTAGGTAGCTAGTGTTACCAAACATTCTTACTTCTTTTTCAAGAGTATTGACCTTCTGAATCAAGTCAGTCTTGTCTTTAAGGGTAATTTGATGTTCTTTTTCAAGAAATTTCACCTTATCAACAAGAGAGTCTTTAAAAGTTTCCAGCTCCATTTGCAGAGTTCTTAACTCTTCAATTTCTTTCATGGAAGTGTCTCTTTCAACTTCTAATTTTCTAATCACATTAGTCAATGAGACATTCTCTTCCAAAAGACATTGAACTTTCATAACAAATGCTTCTTTTTCATTTTCCAACTGACT
This sequence comes from Tetracentron sinense, assembly GCA_015143295.1. Lineage (NCBI taxonomy): Eukaryota > Viridiplantae > Streptophyta > Magnoliopsida > Trochodendrales > Trochodendraceae > Tetracentron > Tetracentron sinense. The sequence continues at coordinate 4,896,425 of CM026553.1, read as the reverse complement.
AACTAGAGCACTCTTCTCTTCTGCTACTAGTTTACAAATATCTCTTTCATTTTGAATGATTTTGAGTTTTTTGCTCAAGGAGATTTTTGTTTAAGTCAGTTTCAAACTTTCAGCATACAACTTATCATAAGTTGTTTTCAAATCTTCATCACTTTCAGAGTCAGTTTGACTCTTCTGTATGTCATCACTAGACTCAGTATGAACACTCTCATCACTTCTCTCCTTTTCATCAACCGCAGAGGTAGTCTCAAGAATCCCAGAAAGGGAAACAGTGAAAGTCGTATGATTTCCAGTATCTTCACTTGAAGAGGAACTGTCCGATTCTTCATTCTCGGAATCACTGTCATCCCAACAGGCATTCATCACCTTGCCCTTACTCTTCTTCTTGTTAGGACAGTTAGGTGAAATATGACCGAAGCCATGACATTCATAACATTGAACACCTTGGGATTTCTTGTCGCCACTCTTGGAATTTTTCTTGTTTTCCCAGGGCTTAGACTTTGACTTCTCAAAAGATTTTCCTCCCTGTTTGGGAATGAACCACTTGTCATCCACGTTTAAATGTTCAAATTTGGTGGTTAACATTTGGAGTTTTATGATTTTAACAGTGGTAGTACCCTCATGGGTAATTTCAAGAATGTCCCAAGCCTCCTTTGCTGTTTCACATGAAGAAATTCGTCTGAATTCCTCAGCAGTGACTGCAGTAAAGATAGCATTGAGACCTTTAGTGTTCCATCCACTTGACTCAAGCTCTTCTCTGGTCCATTCATCATAATATTTGACAACAGTCAAATCACCTACAGTTTTTATGGGCGTAGTCCACCTATTCTGTATAGACATCCAGATTCTCTCGTCAATAGATATGAGAAAAGCTCTCATTCTAGCTTTCCAGTATGCATTATTATTTCCATCAAAAAGTGGGGGACGAGAGACGGATCCTCCTTCTCTTAGAGTACTCATGATCACGGATAATACAGGATCACACTTAAGGGATTAGCCTTATCAGTGAACAAGCTCTGATACCAATTGAAATTTATCCAGATCAATGATCTCTAAGACCTAGAGGGGGGGTGAATAGGTCTATTTAATAATTTATAACCAATTTTTATTTTTCAATTAATATGTTTAGAAATCAATGAACAATTCACTCAGACAATCCACACAAATCAAACACAGAAGATTTTTACGTGGAAAACCCTAACGGGGAAAAACCACGGGACCTTGTCCAGCAATAAACTTCACTATGAAAAGATATCAAGTACAAGACAAGACCTTACCAAAACAGAAACGACGTTCCTAGGTATAGACTCTTTGTCGCGCCCCAAAATACCCCCTAGGAGTTAAGGGATACTTTAGAGGTGACTACGTGTACCTGTCAAACCATCCTGTAATGCAAGTGGCTAAACATAATATAATACAATGATAATCAGAGCGCGGAAACTAAACATAAGTGCGGAAGCATAAGCCAACTTTTTCTTTTCTTCTATAACTCCAAATAGTATTCCAAGTTAACATATACCAAACACAATCAAGTAAAGGTGGACATGCCCACCTATCAAAATACAAAAAGGAACTCTCTAACCCTCTCCTCTCAACAGTAGTCGAGGTATGGCCACACATCCAAGTCCCCATCCTCCAGAGACTGCCATGGGATAGGTGGCTCTCTCTCCTCTACATACTCCTCCTCGACCCAAGGCTCGGGTCGAGGACATCCACAGTACCTGTCGACATAAAAGTACGGCTGAGCATGGAATACTCAGCGAGTACAAACTACTAGCTAACCATAACAATAACGAAAGCATAACAACAGTGAGCAATACAAGATATTAATTTAAAGCAATAATGAAAGCATAAGATACATAGCCATATCTTGACATTCGTGTATGAATGAAAAAACCTCGGTAAAACTCATGTCTCGGAAACCTTTTTCGTGTCTCGGTCAAATCATGTATGTGTGTCGTGTCTTGTCTTGTATTTCATGTCTTGATTTGTTCTTGACTTATATACTTGTGAGCCAGAGGCTAGCACCCGCACATCCCTTGGCTACCAACCTCCGTGACATTTCATTCTCTTGTGAGCCAGAGGCTAGCACCCTTCACTTGGGCTACCAACCTCCTTGTCATGTACTTGGTTCCTTTCACTTGTGAGCCAGAGGTTACTAGTACCCTTCACCTGGGCTACCAACCTCCTTGTCATGTTCTTGTTTCATTTCACTTGTGAGCCAGAGGCTAGTAGTACCCTTCACCTGGGCTACCAACCTCCTTGTCATGTTTCATTTTCTTGTTTGCTTTATTATGCACAATTACTCTTGGAAAACCCAATTCATGCATGCATGCGTGCTTGTGTGCTTGTCAATAGTGGTAATCATGATGACATACTTGGATGGGCGGATCACATGAATATGGCATTTCAATCCCTAACATAGTGGTATGAAAATTTAGGCAACATATAGCACATTTGAGCAATTTATCATTCCTAAGAAAATTTACATAATTTCTATTTCCATTTTCTTCATTAAGTCCATTTATCCCTTGTTTAGTCATTTTATCAAACACACGGTGGGCCACATTTCTTAGTCCTTCCATTTCCCTTATTTAGTGCGTATTTTTCATCAAGACATCAAGGTACATTCGTTATTTGTAAAGTGCCCATCTTCCATTTTCCATTTCACACATCACACAACATCCATACGGCATCCAATCGCCTCAATCGACATCCCATCCACACATCCATACCTTTTTCTTATCTTGTTTATATTTAGTGGAGATGATACATTTAATAAGGAAGAAAACATATTACCAAGAGTCACATTTCACAATAGAAAATCTAGGCTATTGCTAAGGGAAGTTAGTAGGGTGTACTAACCTTGAATCAAGGCTTGAATCCTTGGTAGGGACCTTGATTGAAGCTCCAACTTGAAAGATGAAGCCTTTGCTTGAAAGAAGCTTGAGTTGGGGAAGAAATCCCTTTCAAAAACGTGAGTGAGGGCTGCCCTAGCTTTGAGAATGCACCCCACCCGAGCTTGAGTTGAAATCTTGAAGAAAACGTGCTTGGGGACGATCTAAGGTCTTCACCCCTTTGATTTCTTCTCCAAAAGCAACCTAGGCTTAGGAAACCCTTTTTTCTTCTCTCTTATCTCCCAAATCTCTCTAAGTATAGTGAATGATGCCCTAAGGCTCGGGCAAGCCTTAAGGAGAAAGGGTTTAACCCCCAAAAGACGAAAAAACCCTTAATGAAAATTCTGAAAAACACGAAGACCGAGCGATCGGTGGTTATGACCGATTGATCGGTGGTTATGACCGATCGATCGGTTGCCTACCGATCGATCGGTGTTATTGACCGATCGACCGGTCAAAAACTCACTCTCTGAAAAATTTCCCCATACAAAATTTCTGACCGTGCGATAGCTACCGATCGATCGGTTATGGACCGATCGATCGCTGACTGGACCGAGCGATCGGTGCCCTGTATGTCTGGACTGTTTTGACCATATCTTTTGACTCGCTCGTCGGATTTCGACGATTCAACTTGCGTTGGGTTCGTCTTTCGAAAACGCACATTTCTGACGTTTCAGAATTTCCGATTTCTCTTTTATTTATTAATTAGACTATGAGGAAGGCCAATTAGCTACGAAGGTGCTATTCATTAAGGATGAAAAAGTCCGGGGTGCTACACTCTTACTCTTGATTTCCACGAACCAGCAGGTTCGATCTCCGCCGTAGTAGCTTCGGTTCCACACCGACCAAATCTTCTCAAGCTACTTCAAAACCACGATCACACACGATCGATCTCCTTCCACGAAGGCTCCAGATCAAACACCGGACACACACACAAGGTGTAGGGTTGTGAATCAATTTAGGAAATTTCAAACCCTAGAGGGATCTCATACAGATCTGAGATCACACAATGCAAGATCAAAGGTTTAGATCTATACTTGCATTCTCTAGGATCAAAGAAAGAGGAGGGATCAACAAAGATCTAATAGAACAATAGGAAAAACCCTAGAAGAGTTTCTTAGACCTCTACTCTTTCAAAAATAAACGAAGATACAAATTAGGTCTCCAAAAAGTTGTTTATATAGAGTTTAAAAAAAAAAGAATCCAGAAAAAGAAAAATTCTTTTTACGGGGACCGATCGATCGGTGCTCATTACGGATCGCTCGGTCCAAAACGGATCGCTCGGTTCCCATGACCGATCGAGCGGTTGAAAATCATCTCTCTGGAAAAATACCCCATACAAAAATTTGGTCCAGTCGATAGCCACCGATCACTCGGTAGGCCACCGATCGATCGGTCTCAACACCGAGCGATCGGTTGAGATAGAATTGTTTTCAAACCATGATTCATTTCATTGTTATTTGATTCAAATGAGATCAAACAACTTTGTTAGGTTTAAAACTATCCTCCTAGGTAAGTTTAGAGTTATCTAAGCCAAATCCAACCTAGGTAGGGGTCTCTAAGTCCATTACCCGTCTAGATCCAGAGTAGGAGCTTTTTCTTCTCTTTCTTCAATCTTCTTTAAGGTTTAGCTCTTCTCTTCTGACAAGTTGAACATGACTCGACGACTCGACGACTCGACTCACATGTCCTATCTAATGATCACGGAATTTGCCAACACCTATTTAGGGATTTACACGAATTTACAATGCGTAAGTTAAAATATGATGTTCATGATTTACTTTACGTTGTTATGCTGTTTTAGCTTCCGAACTTTGATTATGTATCTTTTGGATGAACTGTATCTTGTATTACATATTAATGTTATTAATCTTGTTAGTTAGTAGCTTGTACTCGCTGAGTATTCCATGCTCAGCCATACTTTTATGTCGGCAGGTACACTATACAACATATGGACTTTGGTCCCTTGGACTGAGGCAGCTCAGGGAGAGCAGGAGGTTATTCGGATGGTTAGCCAGATGTTACGGTTGGCCTGTGGCCATAGGTTGGGATCAGAGAGAGAGAGAAATGTATTTTGGGATTTCCTTTTGGGGATTTTTCATGTGAGCTTGAGTGGGTAACTCAAGCATTTGCACCCTTATGATTATTGTATTTTATCCAGTCATTGTTTTACGTTGATACTTGGAATTACATTTATGTTAAAGAAAATTTTTTGGATCACTATTTGGCATGCCTTGCATACTCTTTGCAGGATTGATTAAGGTTAAGTCACGTCGCCAAAGTATCCTAACTCCTAGGGGGTATTTTGGGGCGTGACAGATACCCTATGGAATACATTGTCAGATTGTATTAGGGTTATCCATTTGACAAATTGTCTTTAGACCTGAGAGGTTAACATCTTCTCAGACATCTGTCTATATGGCTTTGATGTGCCAATCGACAATGTCCAATACACAGAACTAACTCCGGGTACATGGGTCATGTACGCAATGTTTGGAGAAGTGGTAAACACTCAATAAGGAATCCACAACTCCTTAATTGGAGATAATGATATCAAGGTGATACTTGTAGAATTGAACTGTTAAATCCAGTACTGGTACTTTTCGGTAAAATGGTATTTATCGAAGTTGATATTTTCAATATGGAAAAGTATATATAAATATATATGTTAGTTCTTTTCTAATATTTCTTCAAAAGTGTTTTGAAGGTTCAGTTCAATGAAAAAGTAATCATGAGAAAGGGTTCTATTCATAAGTTAGGAACTAGACAGTGGAATTGTTCAAATCTCGGAAGCTTACAAGTGATATCGGAATGTGGAAGAATTATTTGTAAATAAATCTTGAGATAGAAATACTTGCAAGTAATTCTCTATTTTCTGGAGGTTAATCACATTGTGTTAATGGACATTAATTGTGATTGGTGGAAGTACAGAGATATAGATAAAATTCTATAATCCTAATGGAGTGTAGGAAAGGTGTTTCCTAGTAACAATGCTTTAACCAAAAGGTTGAGTACTTGATCCCACAACCGGATATAGGAGATCCTTTTAGATCCCACACATAAGGACTTTCTTAAATAATTTAATTTATAATTAAATTAATTAATTTATCTAAGTAATCACTATATGGTATAGTGAAGCTCTAAAAAGGTGGAATCACATTAGATGTGAAAAACCAAATGGGTAGGACCCATTGGGGAATATGATAAAAGATCAATTAAAGTGACCTAATAGTGTTTGGAACCCTAGGGGCGTGTGGAGTGGGGCCCACCTAGGGTGGGACGCCCACTTCATGGAGGGAATAATAATTGTTATTATTTTAATTAGTTTCTAATAACTAATATCCTTATTGGATAAGGTTAGTTAGTTAGTTAGTTAGAATTAGTTACTAATTAAAGATTCCTTGTTGGACAAGGATTCTATTAGTTTCTTGCTAATCAAGGAATCCTAATTAGATTAGGATAAGGATATTGTTAGTTGGTTACTAATGAATAAGATTAGTTTCTATTTTGATTAATCCTAATTAATTATGGGGAAATCAAAAAGGAAACAAATTGAGGATATCCTAATTGGATTAGGATAAGGTCAAGATCTAAGATGGATCTATAAATAAGGGAGGACGTCCACCATTGTGGGTGTAATTAAAAATTCCAGAATTTTTTTTATCTCTCTCTCCTCTCCTCATAAACTCACGCCCCTCTCTCTCCCATTCTTGGAGTGTACGGTCAGACCCATTCCCCTTTATTCTTGTTCTCTTGTGTTCTAGTTTTGAATATCAAGAAGAGATCAAGAACCTATCTTGAAGAATATAGATTGGATCTTTTATTCAAGATTCATAGAGCTGGAAATTTGGAAGGGCCATTACCTTTCATTAGAGAAAGCTTTAAAGGAAAAAGAAGGTTTGTGTGAATCGACAGGAGACTTGACACTTATGAAGTTTTGCGAGTACTATTCTAACGTGAATGTGACTTAACAATTTTAAAGTCACAAAGGTGAATGTTATTCCTACCTTCATTGAATAAAATCAATTAGAATCTTAGTCAGATCTTGGGATCCGATATATGCCCCCCAAGAATTGTGTTTCTAAAATTAAAAAGAGGCATACTTTCAAGAGAAAGAGAAATTTTTGGAATCTCAATCAATTGTGTTGGACGTTCCATACTAGGGATTTATTTACCCCTTGATTGCTAACTTTTAGATCAAGTCAAATTAGTCAAACTCTTCTTTCTAAATTTTAATCCAATTAGAATTCTCTTTTTAATTCTATTATGATTATCTCGCTTTAGATTTCTAACTGAGGTTTTGACCTTCAAAACGATTGACTCTTGAAAAACTTTCTTCACAAAAGTTGTTGATCTTTTCGACAACTTCGAAACGATATACTATCGGACCAAAATAGGAGTTACGGTCATAGAGTTATGGCCCGAATATTAAAACTATATTGATTATCATAATCAAATACAAATCCAAAAATCCACAAATCAAATCAAATCGAAATTCCAATTAAATCAAAATAGAAACTCTTATAATCTAATTACAAGTCTCATTTAATTCCCATTATGTATTCCTAATCCAATTAGGAAACAAATCTTTAAATTGCAACTAACCATTAGTAACCAATTAAAGATAATGGAGAATTATACTTAATGTGGGGTGTCCCACCCTAGGTGAGCCCCATATATCTCGTGCCCTTTTTGGAGTATTATACTCTATGTTAGTCACCTTTTGATTTTTATCAAAATCCCATATGGGTCCTACCCATTTGGTAAATCCCATCTTAAGTGATTTCACCTATAAGAGCTTCATTATACTATATAGTAAAATACATGAAAAAATTAATTAATTTAATTCTTAATTAAATTAAAAGCTTTAAGAAGGTCCTAGTGTGCAGGATTTAAAAGGATCTCCTACTTCCAGTTGTAGGACCAAGTGCTTCACCTTTTAGGTTGTAGCCTTGCTGGTAGGAAATACTTTCCTATAACTCCATTAAGATCATAGAATGTCATCTAAGTCCCTGGACTTCCACTAATCACAATAATGTCCATTAACACAATGTGAATAACCCACATAAATTAGAGAATTACTTGCAGGTATATTTCATTACAAGATTTATTTACAGACACATCCTTCCACCATCTAATATTGTTATAAGCTTACGGGACAATATCTTATATTGTCTGTAATCCCTAGCTTATATTGAGAACTCTTTCTCTTTGATACCTTTAGTCAAACTTGGACTTCCAAAATCCAATTTGAAATTCGTTAAAAGAATAATAATATTACTTTTCTTTTATTCAGAAAATAATCATTTCAATTAAAAAATTTCATCGATAACACCAGCTGGATTTCCAAATCCGGTTTGACAAGTATCAATTCAATATATATTACTCTAGATATAGAGCGGTAGATTCCTTGTTGATTGTGCACACACTTCTTCAAGTATAGCGTACATACCCAACGAGCCAGTATTTAGTTCGGTGTGTTGGACATTGACGTTTGACTACTTAAAAGCTATATAGGCAAATACCAGAGAAGATGTCGACCTCTCAGGTTAAGGACATTCTGCCAAGTAGACTATCTTAAATATTTAGACAGTATATTTCTAAGGGTATCCACTAAGCGATTTTGCTCAATATAAGTACTTATTAGTTATATCCACATCTTAGTCAAGATACCATTCTCTCAGTGATTGAGATTCATCACTTCATCTTATGGAACTAACCATGTGTAAGTTAGTAGGAATACATTGTCTAGATGTATCCTAAATAACTTAGAACTATTCTAGGTCAACAAGGAACCGAAAAACCATATCTCCTACTTGCACTCAAAGTCAATCTCCTATGTATCTTATACCCATCATTATCATAAATGTTTCTCAAACATCTTCTAAGGAAGAGTTTTAGTAAATGGGTCTGCCACGTTGTCCGCTAACGTAATCTTGGATAACTCGATGTCTCCTCTTTTAACAATGTTATTGTCTTGAATCAGATGAAATCTCTTTTCATTGTGCTTAGTCCTCTGATGTGCTCTAGACATAACAACAACACTATTATTATCACTATAAAGTATGATGGAAGATTCTATCAAGGAAACAACACCAAGTACTTGGATAGACTCTTAATCCATACTGTAAGATAGACAATTTAATCCACCTTAAGAGCAAGAAAAATGTGCTTAACTATTGTCCAATGCTTAGGGCTAGGGTTAGATTGATATTTATTCACGATACTCATTGCATGACATATATCAAGTCTTGTCAATGTAATTGACTTGGGACAATCCCAACATCCTTTTTCTTTCAATCACTAAACAATTTAAAGACTATGATTTACCTAGGTCTTTCATAGCAAAGTTAGAAGACAACCAAATTATAATACTTGATATCATTCCTACATCATTCCTAATGAGGAGAATGTCATCTACATAAAGAACTAGGAAAGTCACGGCACTCCCAACCTTTTGTACACGCATGCCTTGTCCATGTTTTGTTGAAAACCAAACAATTTGATTAATTTATCAAAACGGATGTTCCAACTTCGAGAAGCTTGCTAAAGACCATATATTGCCTTGTGAATGTAAAGATGCTATATCAATAAAGTAGATAAATATAAGTCCAAAATAACTTTTATGGGCATAAATGTCTAACAATGATGATAGTATTATCTTCTACAATCTTTGTGAGACGAGTCCAACCCTTTTCTATGGTCATCCATACCCTCTCATCCATAGATTTGAGAAACGCTTTCACTCGAGCTTTCCAATAGACACAATTATTCCCATCAAATAATGGGGGATGAGTGATGGATCCACCTTCTCTCATGGAATTTATATTCACTGAATACAAGAAAAGATTGCACCAATAAATTAGTGAACCCGCTCTGATACTAATTGCAAATTTTGATAAACCCCAAAAATTATTTTATAGGTTGAGAACTCACAAACCCAAAGGGTGGCTAGGTCTTCCAAAGGTATATCTAACCAATTTTAAGTTATGCAATTAAATTATTAACTAATGGAAGATAAACACAAACCACAACAAAATGATTTTTACGTGGAAACCCTTCAGGGAAAAATCACGGGACCTCGTCCAACAAAAGAGATATCATTAAGAGTATGAAACAAATACTTATAAGGATCGAACTGTACTCAACCGATCTCGACACAGCGATCCTTTAGTTCTCAATCCTCCATGCTTTGATGAACAATCATGAAATCGGAAATCTCACAATCTAATGCAGTAGCCTGTGCTTCTCCTAGATCTCCAAAAACCACGATCTTTTGATCGTTCCTTGTCACTGACGGCTTCAAATTTCTCTGACAAAAATCATGATCTTCCTTGGATCGATCTCCTTCAACGAAAACTTTGGATTACTCTGACCAAGTGTTCTTTAAAAAGAACTTGTTGATGGTTGTTCAAATGACAAACCCTAACCCTATGTATGGTTGTCGGGAAAATAAGTATAAACATGGAAAAGAAAAGAAAATTGGAAAAAAAAACACAACTAAAATTGTATAAGAAATCAAAAATTTTCATTTTCTTTTCCATGTTTTCAACTATTTTCTCGGCAACCAAACATAGCTTAAATGAATTCCAAATAGTTGGAATAATTAGGCAAGCAAGAAAGAGCAATGGATTGCAAACTCTAAGGTGGAAGGGAAGAGGAGATTAGGTTTGAGAACCCTAATATTATCAAAGAATCTCTCTCATTATTCTCAAAACCTTTAGGTTTGTTTTGGGGAACAAACCAATACATAGGGATTGCAAAAATAGAATTATAAACTAATTAGGTGTCACACCCCAAAACCTACACAATATATCTCATATTTGTGCAAATTCCAAGGCATGAACCTGAAACAAATCCCAAGGTAATGAAATTTATTCTAAATAAATTACCATTAACAGATGCATATCTCTAGCATTAAGTTTAAACTAACAAGAGTAAATAAACGTAAAACTGAATTCATTTAAAATCTCACTAAACGTTGACACTCTACCTCAACTGAAAATTACTAACTAAAGTTCTGAAATGAAACCCAACAGCTAACTAAGTTCTTGACTATTCCCCTTAAGTCTTTCAAGTACTTCTTGAAAAATCAATAAATATAACAAGGGTGAGCTTTGGGCTCAGCAAGAGAATACAACAACATGCAACAATTATGATAAATAAAACAATGAACAACAGATATAAATATGCATCATTTAATTTATCAGTTTACACAGTTCTTCTGCCAATAAGGTTTACACGTAGTTCACCCTATTAACAACAATATCAATCTTGTATAGTCTTATTCAGGGACCCTTAGGTTACACGTAGCTCGCCTAAGATAGTCACCCCGAGAGGCATGCAACTTCTCAGTGGGATTACACAGAGCTCTCCCTTAGACTTTAGACCTATAGAGTCTCTTCCTCTCTATTTGTCATCCCTTGGTCTTATTCCCTTTAATTCATTAATCACACTCTTTATTATGACATCCCATACCAACATAATAAAAAGGACATAATATAATGCAAAGCTAAAACAATTACAATTACACCAGATAATAATTGAAACTGATTTCTTTAAACATACCATTCTAAACAAAGAGAATATACAATTTATCTAATATGTTCACAGTACCAACATTTCCAATCTAATTATTTTACAAAGAATAAAATAAATAATCATTTTATTTTATTTTATTCTCCTTATTTTCTTTCTTTTTATTTTTCCATTCATTATTTAATTTATTTAATTCTTTTTATTTTACAATCTATTTTATTAATTTATTTAATTATTTTTCATCATTTTATTTAATTAATTCAATAAAATACTGTCCCCAAAACAACCATCACAAAACACCCAAAACGGTGCCACTGATCGATCGGTGACCACTGATCGATCAGCCCAAGGCCCCCCAATCGATCGGTGTTGGCGATTTGGCTGGGAAAAGCCAGCCCAAACCCTAGATTTCAATTTTTTTTAACTTTCTAAACCCTTTTTCTTGATTTTCCAGCCATTGAAACCTGTATTAATTTACCAACCATTGTTCTTTCAATTTATAATTTCCATTTGAACATTATTTATGCATTATTCTTCAATGTGCATAGATCTCTATCCTAGATATCACACAAATATTAATAAATCTCTATAAACTCAAGATAAAACTTATAATGGAAAACCCTAACTCTAGGGGAGTATTCACTTGCCTCAAAGGTTCGAATCTCTAACTTTTAATACTCCAATCCTACTCGAACACGCTTTTCTCGAAGGATAAAACCACCACAAGGGAGAAAACTCAAATCTCCAACCCTCGAATCTCGATTTAGACGCTTGAAAGCTCTACCAAAGTGTAGCCTCTTTTTCCTTTCTCTCCCATGTTCTATTCTCCAGAATTTCATTTTAGTAAAAATTATGAGGATTAAGTTTATCATTTTCTATATATATTAACCCTATTTCTTATTTACCAAAACACCATTAGTGGCCCTTGTTTGTTTATAGGTTCTATCTAACCCCAGTAAACTTATTCTTATTCTCAAATACATTCCCACTTCTAAATAGTTAATTACCTGTGGTTAACCAAAAAAATAAATTATTATCTTACTCCTATTCAAGGAGATTACTGAATTACCCTTAGAAATAGGAAAGAAATTTCAAGATCATTACAATTTACCCTCCTTAAGAAGAATTTTGTCCCAAAAAATTTAACATGCCTTAATAGGAAAAAGATGTGAATACTTCTCCACCGTATCCGACTCTAGCTCCCACGATGCCTCTCCCTCATCATGATTATTCCACTGCACCTTCACCAAGAAGATAGACTTAGCTCGAAGCTGCTTCTCCATTCGATCTAAGATGCGAACTGGTTTCTCTTTGTATGACGCATCTTGTCTAAGCTCTAAGGTACTGAAATCAACGATATGTGACTCATGTATCACATACTTCCTTAGCATGGACACATGAAACACGTTGTGCACACCGAACAAACTAGGTGGCAACATCAGTCTATAAGCCACCACTCCAACCCGATCCAAATTCTCAAAAGGTCCAATGAACCTCGGAGATAACTTTCCTTTCCTCTTGCCAAACCTTATCACAGCTTTTATTGGTGACACCTTCAAAAGAACATGGTCCCCAACAGAAAATTCCAATGCTCTCCTTCGTCTATCAACATAAAACTTCTGACGACTTTGAGCTGTGCGCAACCATTCTCTGATTATAGCCACTTTCTCTATGGTCTCCCGAACCAACTATGACCCAAGTAACCCATTATCACCCACCTCTACTCAACATACAGGAGAGCGACACGATCTACCATACAAAGCCTCGTATGGTGCCATGCCAATACTAGCATGGAAACTATTGTTATAGGCAAACTCCACCAAAGGTAAATGATCAACCCAGCTACCCTTGAAATCCAGCACACAAGCACGAAGCATGTCCTCCATAACCTGGTTGACCCTCTCTGTCTGACCATCGGTTTGAGGATGAAATGCAGTACTGAATTCCAATGATGCCCCGAAGAACTTTTGAAAACTCTTCCAAAATCTAGATGTAAAATGAGAATCCCAATCTGAGACTATTGACGTCGAAACTCCGTGAAGCTTGACAATCTCCTTGATATACAGCTTACTTAACTCATCCAAAGAGTACGTAGTACGGACATGAAGAAAATGAGCGGACTTGGTCAAACAGTCTACTATTACCCAAATCACATCAAAACCTAGCTTCAACTTCGGTAATCCAACAACAAAATCCATGGAAATGAGCTCCCACTTCCACTCCGCGATAAGCAAAGGTTGTAAAGGCCGAGCTGGTCTCTAGTGCTCAGCCTTCATTTGCTGACAGGTGAAGCATTTCGACACATGTTCAGCAACATCCCTCTTCATGCCATCCCACCAAAAATGTCTACAGAGATCCAGATACATCTTTGTACCGCCCGAATGGAATGTAAATTTAGAACGATGAGCCTCATCCAAAACTTCTCTCTTAAGATCTACCAAATCTGGAACTGAAAGTCTACCACGAAATCTCAGAATGTTATCCGACCCTAAGGTCCAATCTGAAGAGTTATCCACACTATAATATTCAAGGATTTTCACGGCGGTTCAAACCCGCCATGCCATATTAAATCATTGCCGTCATAGTGTATCACAGCGGAAGGTAACCCGTTGAAAATTATATTGTCAGGGAATCCTTTAGCGGCGGATATGCCCGCCGTTTTATATCACTAAACCCCTGCGGTTTACAATCCACCGTCTTATATTAAGAATATGACGGTGTCTACTACCGCCGTCCTTTCTTAATTCTGTCACGATGACTTCTACCGTCGTTATTTATGACAAATAACATGACGGGTTGACCAGCTGTCCTTTCTTAATTCTGTCACGGTGACTACTATCGTTGTTATTTATGACCAATGACACGGCGGGTTGACCCGCCATCATATATGACGATGGTTCAAACCGCAGTGACATAGTTTTGTAATATCATGGAAGGTCCAACCGCCGCAAAGTGAAAAAAAATAAAAATAAATAAACAATTTATTTTGTAAAATTTTTTTTTTTTTCCTGTATTATTTGTACCTGTGAGCAATATAAATATCAATAAACATGTATTCTACCTTTAAGCAATATATAATTCCAATTAAGAATAAAAAATTCATGTAATAACAAAACATGCCCCAAACATTTAAGATTAAAATTATATATACATGCCTATAAGAAAAGTAACATAAAAGGTACACATAGTCCCAAAGGAAATAAAATATAAAAGCAATCGCCTAGATCCCTCCAAGCGATGGTCAAAAACCAGATATGTGTGTGCTGCCGGCTCCCTCCTATAAAAAACAATAATATACAATTTATTAATATTTTTTCTAAATGAGAAAATTTGAGAATGTAATAATTAATAAATAAGCAAAGAACCAAACTCATCTAAGAATAATAATAGTTTTCGGTATTACATTGGCCTAAACCTACATCATCCCAACATTTTTAACCGGGGGTCGGATTTCGATTCCGTTTCTTCTAACGCGTGTATTTCAATACATTGTAAGAATTGGGGCTGGTTTCAATCGAATCCGAAGCTGTATGCCTGATTTGGGCGTCGAGACGGCCGAAATCCTTACTTTTCAAGTATACTTCGGCCTAAACAGACATCGTCCCACCATTTCCAAACCTGGGGTTAGATTTCAATGTTGTTTCTTCCGACATATCTATTTTAATATATCCTAAGTGTTGGATTCGATTTCGAGCCATTCCGAAGCACTGTGCCCGATTTGGCCACCAAGAAGGCCGAAATCCATATTTCTCAAGTATGCTTCGGCCAAAACCTATCACCTCCCACCAAATCCAAACTGGAGGTCAGATTTTGATCCCGTTTCTTCTAAAATTTGTATTTTAATACATCCTAAGTGCTGGGGTTGGTTTCAAGCGAATCCGAGGCTGTATGCCCGATTTGGGCGCCAAGACGGTCGAAATCCATGTTTCTGAAGTATACTTCGGCCTAAACCGACATCATCCCACCATTTTCAAATCAGGGGTCGGATTTCGATGCTATTTCTTCTAACACATATATTTCAATACATCCTAAGTGTTGGGGTTGGTTTCAACCGAATCCGAGGCTATATGCTCGATTTGGGCGCCGAGACGGTCGACATCCATGTTTCTCAAGTATACTTTGCCAAAATCGACATCGTCCCACCATTTCCAAACCGGGGGTCAGATTTCGAAGCTGTTTCTTCAAACACGTGTATTTTAATATATCCTAAGTGTTGGAGTAAGTTTCAAGAGATTTTGAGGCCGTGTGCCTGATTTCGGCACCGAGAAGGCCGAAATCCATGTTTCTGAAGTATGCTTTGTCTTAAACCTACCACCTTCTAACAAATCCAAACCGGGGGTTAAATTTCAATTCCATTTCTTCTAACAGATGTATTTATATACGTCCTAAGTGTTGGGATTCGTTTCGAGCGAATCAGAGATTGTAAGCTTGATTTGGTCACCGAGACGGCCGAAATCCATGTTTCTCAAGTATACTTCGGCCTAAACCGACATCATCCCAACATTTCCAAAACGGGGGTCGGATTTTGATGCAATTACTTCTAACGCTTGTATTTTAATATATCCAAAGTGTTGAAGTGGGTTTCGAGCGATTCTGAGGCCGTGAGCCCGATTTGGGCACCGAGAATGACGAAATCCATGTTTCTCAAGTATGCTTTGGTCTAAACCTACCACCAAATCCAAAATGGGGGTCGGATTTCGATCCCCTTTTTTCTAACACATGCATTTCAATACATCCTAAGTGTTAGGATTGGTTTCGAGCAAATCCGAGACGTAAGCTCGATTTGGGCTACAAGACGGCCGAAATCCATGTTTCACAACTATACTACGGCCTAAACTGACATCGTCCCACCATTTCCACATCGGGGGTTGGATTTCGGTCTCGCTTCTTCTAATGCGTGTATTTCAATATATCCTAAGTGTTGGGGTTGGTTTCGAGCGAATCCGAAGCCATATACCCGATTTGGGCACCGAGACGCCCAGAATCCATGTTTCTCAAGTATGCTTTAGCCTAAACCTACTACCTTCTACCAAATCCAAACCGGGGGTCGGATTTCGATCCCATTTCATCTAATGCATGTAGTTCAATACATCGTAAGTGTTGGGATTGGTTTCGAGCAAATCTGAGGCCGTATACCTGATCTGGGCGCTGAGACGGCCGAAATCCATGTTTCTCAAGTATACTTTGGCCTAAATCGACATCGTCCCATAATTTCCAAACCATGGGTTGGATTTTGATGCAGTTTCTTTTAACGCATGTATTTTAATATATCCTAAGTGTTGGAGTCGGTTTCGAGCTATTTCGAGGCCATGTGCCCGATTTGGGCACCGAGAAGGCCGAAATCCATGTTTCTCAAGTATGCTTTGGCCTAAACCTACCACCTTCCACCATATCCAAACCGGGGGTTGGATTTCGATTCCGTTTCTTTTACCGCGTGTATTTCAATACATCCTAAGTATTGGTGTTGTTTCGAGCGATTTTGAGGTCGTGTGCCCGATTGGAGCACCGAGACGGCCGAAATTCATGTTTCTCATGTACACTTTGGCCTAAACCTACCACCTTCCACCAAATCTACCGCGTGTATTTCAATACATCCCAAGAATTAGGGTTGTTTCGAGCGATTCTGAGGCTGTGTGCCCATTTTTTCAGATGCGTGTGTTTTAATATATCCTAAGTGTTGGAGTCAGTTCGAAGCGATTCCGAGGCCGTGTGCTCGATTTGGGCACCAAGATGGCCGAAATCTATGTTTTTCAAGTATGCTTTGGCTTAAACCAATCACCTTCCACAAAATCCAAACCGGGGGTCAAATTTCAATCCTATTTCTTCTAACACGTGTATTTTAATAAATCATAATTGTTGGGATTAGTTTCAAGCGAATTCGAGGCCGTATGCCCGATTTGGGTGCTGAGACAGCCGAAATCCATGTTTCTGAAGTATACTTCGACCTAAACCGACATCGTCCCACCATTTTCAATCCGGGTGTCCGATTTTGATACTGTTTCTTCTAAATCATGTATTATAATATATCCTAAGAGTTGAAGTCAGTTTCGAGCGATTCCGAGACCGTGGGCCCGATTTGGGCACCGAGAAGTGCAAAATCCATGTTTCTCAACTATGCTTTGGTTTAAACCTACCACCAAATCCAAACCGGGGGTCGGATTTCAATCCTGTTTCTTCTAACGTGTGTATTTCATTACATCCTAAGTGTTGGGGTTGGTTTGTAATGAATCTGAGACCGTATGCCCAATTTGGACGTCAAGACGATCGAAATACATGTTTCTCAGGTATACTTCGGCCTAAACCGACATCGTCCCACCATTTCCAAACCTGGGGTCGGATTTCAATGCCATTTATTCTAACGCATGTATTTTAATATATCCAAAGTGTTGAAGTCGATTTTGAGCGATTCTGAGGCCGTGAGTCCGATATTGGCATCGAGAAGGCCAAAATCCATGTTTCTCAAGTATGCTTTGGCCTAAACTTACCACATTCCACCAAATCCAAACCGGGGGTCGGATTTCGATCCTTTTTTTTCTAACACGTGTATTTAAATACAACCTAAGTGTGGGGATGGGTTTCGAGAAAATCTGAGATGTATGCACGATTTGGGCGGCAAGACGGTCGAAATCCATGTTTCACAACTATACTACGGCCTAAACCGACATCGTCCCACCATTTCCACATCGGGGGTCGGATATCGGTCTCATTTCATTTAATGCGTGTATTTCAATACATCCCAAGTGTTGGGGTTGGTTTCGAGTGAATCCGAGGCCGTATGCCCGATTTGGGGACCGAGACGGGCGAAATCCATGTTTCTCAAGTATGCTTTGGCCTAAACCTACCCCTTTCCACCAAATCCAAACCGGGGGACGGATTTCAATCCTATTTCATCTAATGCATGTAGTTCAATTCATCCTAAGTGTTGGGGTTGGTTTCGAGCAAATCCGAGGCCGTATGCCCGAATTGGGCGCAGAGATGTCCGGAATCCATGTTTTACAAGTATACATCGGCTTAAATCGACATCGTTCCACCATTTCCAAACCGTGGGTTGGATTTCGATGTTGTTTCTTCTAACGCATGTATTTTAATATATCCTAACTGATGGAGTCAGTTTCGAGCTATTCCGAGGTCATGTGCCTGATTTGAGCATCGAGAAGGCCGAAATTCATGTTTTTTCTCAAGTATGCTTTGGCCTAAACCGACCACCTTCCACCAAATCCAAACCGGGGTCGGATTTTAATCCTATTTCTTTTAACACATGTATTTCAATACATCCTAAGTATTGGGGTTGGTTTGTAGCGAATCTGAGACTGTATGCCCGATTTGGGCGCCGAGACGGCCGAAATACATGTTTCTCAAGTATACTTTGGCCTAAACCGACATCGTCCCACCAATTCCAAAACCGGGGGTCAGATTTCAATGCCATTTATTCTAACGGATGTATTTTAATATATCCAAAATGTTGAAGTCCGTTTCGAGCAATTCTGAGGCTGTATGTCCGATTTGGGGACCGAGACGACCGAAATCCATGTTTCTCAAGCATGCTTTGGCTTAAACCTACCACATTCCACCATATCCAAACTAGGGGTCAAATTTCGATCTCGTTTCCTCTACCATTTGTATTTCAATACATCCTAAGTATTGGGGTTTTTTCGAGCGATTCTGAGGCCGTGTGCTCGATTTGGGCACCGAGACGGCTGAAATCCTTGTTTCTCATGTATACTTTGGCCTAAACCTACCACCTTCCACCATATTGAAACCAGGGGTCGGATTTTGATCCCATTTCTTCAGATGCGTGTATTTTAATATATCCTAAATGTTGGAGTCAGTTCGGAGCGATTTCAAGGCCGTGTGCTCGATTTGGGCACCAAGAAGGCCGAAATCCATGTTTTTCAAGTATCCTTTGGTTTAAACCTATGACATTCCACAAAATGCAAACCGGGGGTCAAATTTTGATCCTATTTCTTCTAACACGTGTATTTGAATAAATCCTAATTATTAGGATTGATTTCAAGCGAATTCGAGGCCGTATGCCCGATTTGGGCGCCGAGACGATCGAAATCCATGTTTTTCAAGTGTACTTCGGCTTAAACCGACATCGTCCCACCATTTCAAAACCGGGGGTCGGATTTGGATGCCGTTTATTCTAACATGTGTATTTTAATATATTCTAAGTGTTGGAATCGATTTCGAGCGATTCCGAGGCCATGTACGCGATTAGGGCACCAAAGGCCGAAATCCATGTTTCTCAAGTATGCTTTGGCCTAAACCTACTACCTTCCACCAAATCCAAACCGGGGGTCAGATTTCAATCTTGTTTCTTCTAACGCATGTATTTCAATATATCCTAAGTGTTCGGGTTGGTTTACAGCGAATCTGAGACTGTATGCCCGATTTGGGCGACAAGACGGCCGAAATACGTGTTTCTCAACTATACTTCGGCCTAAACTGACATCGTCCCACAATTTCTAAACCGGGGGTCAGTTTTCAATGCCATTTCTTCTAATGCATGTATTTTAATATATCCAAAGTGTTGAAATCCGTTTCGAGCGATTCTGAGGCTGTGAGCTCGATTTGGGCACCGAGAAGGCCGAAAACCATGTTTCTCAAGTATGTTTTGGCCTAAACCGACCACCTTCCACCCCATCCAAATCGGGGGTCGGATTTCAATCCCGTTTTATCTAACACATGCATTTCAATACATCCTAAGTGTTGGGATTGGTTTCGAGCAAATCTGAGACGTATGCTCGATTTGGGAGGCAAGACGGTCGAAATCCATGTTTCCTAACTATACTACGGCCTAAACCGACATCATCCCACCATTTGCACATCGGGGGTCGGATTTCAGTCTCGCTTCTTCTAATGCATGTATTTCAATACATCCTAAGTGTTGGGATTGATTTCGAGTGAATCTGAGGCCGTCTACCCGATTTTGGCACCGAGACAGCCGAAATCCATGTTTTTCAAGTATACTTTGGCCTAAACCTACCACCTTCCACCAAATCCATACCGGGGGTCGGATTTCAATCCCGTTTCTTCAGATGCATGTATTTTTATATATACTAAGTCTTGGAGTCGGTTCGGAGAGATTCTAAGGCCATGTGCTCAATTTGGGCACCAAGAAGGCCGAAATCCAAGTTTCTCAAGTATGCTTTGGCTAAAAATTATCACCTTCCACAAAATCCAAACCGGAGGTCAAATTTCGATTATGTTTCTACTAACGGATGTATTTTAATAAATCCTAATTGTTGGGGTTGGTTTCAAGTAAATTCAAGCCCGTATACCCGATTTGGGTGCCGAGACGGTCGAAATCCATGTTTCTAAAGTATACTTCGGCTTAAACCGAGCTCGTCCCACCATTTCCAAACCGGGTGTCCGATTTCGATGTTGTTTCTTCTAACTCATGTCTGATAATATATCCTAAGTGTTAAAGTTGGTTTCGAGCGATTCCGAGGCAGTGGGCCCGATTTCGGCATCAAGAAGGCTGAAATCCATGTTTCTCAAGTGTGCTTTGGTTTAAACCTACCATGTTCCACCAAATCCATATCGGGGGTCGTATTTCAATTCTGTTTCTTTTAAAGTGTGTATTTCAATACATACTAAGTGTTGAGGTTGGTTCGTTGCGAATCTGAGACTATATACCCTATTTGGGCGTCGAGACTGCCGAAATACATGTTTCTCAAGTATACTTCGGCCTAAACTGACATCATCCCACTATTTTCAAACCGGGGGTTGGATTTAATTTCCATTTCTTCTAACGTATGTATTTTAATATATCCAAAGTGTTGAAGTCGGTTTCGAACGATTCTGAGGCCGTGAGTCCGATTTGGGCACCGAGAAGGCCGAAATCCATGTTTTTCAAGTATGCTTTGGCCTAAACCTACCACCTTCCACCAAATCCAAACCGGGGGTCGGATTTCGAACTCGTTTCTTCTAACACGTGTATTTCAATACATCCTAAGTGTTGGGGTTGGTTTCGAGCAAATCCAAGGCGTATGCCTTATTTGAGCACCAAGACGGCCGAAATCCATATTTCAATACAACTTAAGATTTGGGGTTGGTTTCGAGCGAATCCGAGGCCATATGCCCGATTTGGGCATAGAGACGGCTGGAATCCATGTTTCTCAAGTATACTTCGGCCGAATTGACATCGTCCCACCATTTTCAAACCGAGTGTCCGATTTCAATGCTGTTTCTTCTAACTCATGTATTATAATATATCCTCCGTGTTGGAGTCAGTTTCGAACGATTCCAAGGTAGTGGGCCTAATTTGTGTATCGAGAAGGCCAAAATCCGTGTTTTTCAAGTATGCTTTAGCCTAAACCTATCACCTTCCACCAAATCCAAACCGGGGGTCGGATTTATATCCTGTTTTTTCTAACGCGTGTATTTCAATACATACTAAGTCTTGGGGTTGGCTTGCAGCGAATCTAAGACCTTATACCCAATTTGGGCCCTGAGACGGCCGAAATACATGTTTTTTAAGTATACTTCGGCCTAAACCGACATCGTCCCACCATTTTCAAACCGGGGGTTGGATTTCAATGCCATTTCTTTTAACGAATGTATTTTATTATATCCAAAGTGTTAAAGTCGATTTCGAGCGATTCTGAGGCCGTGAGCTCGATTTGGGCAGAGAGAAGGCTGAAATCCATGTTTCTTAAGTAAGTTTTGGCCTAAACCTACCACCTTCCACCAAATTCAAACCGGGGGTGGGATTTCGATCTTGTTTCTTCTAACACATGTATTTCAATACATCCTAAGTGTTGGGGTTGGTTTCAAGCAAATCCAAAGCGTATGCCTGATTTGAGCGCAAAGACGGTCGAAATTCATGTTTCTCAAGTATGCCTTGGCCTAAACCTACCACCTTCCACCAAATCCAAACCGAGGGTCGGCTTTCGATCCCGTTTCATCTAACGGATGTATTTCAATACATCTTAAGATTTGGGGTTGGTTTCGAGTGAATCTGAGGCCGTATACCCGATTTGGGCGTTGAGACGGTCGAAATCCATGTTCCACAAGTATACTTTGACCTAAATCGAAATCATCCCACAATTTTCAAACTGTCGGTCGGATTTTGATGCTGTTTCTTCTAACGCATGTCTTTCAATATATCCTAAGTGTTGGAGTTGGTTTCGAGCTATTCCGAGGCCGTGTGCCCGATTTGGGTACCGAGAAGGTCGAAATCCATGTTTCTCAAGTATGATTTGGCCTAAACGTACCACCTTCCACCAAATCCAAACCGGGGGTTGGATTTCAATCCTGTTTCTTCTAACGCGTGTATTTCAATATATTCAAAGTGTTGAGGTTGGTTTGTTGCGAATCTGAGACCGTATGCCCGATTTGGGCGCCGAGACGGCCGAAATACATGTTTCTCAAGTACACTTCGGCCTAAACCGACATCGTCTCACCATTTTCAAACCAGGGGTCGGATTTCAATGCCATTTCTTCTAATGCTTGTATTTTAATATATCCAAAGTATTGAAGTCAGTTTCGAGCGATTCTGAGGCCGTGAGCCCGATTTGGGCACCGAGAAGGCCGAAATCCATGTTTCTCAAGTATGCTTTGGCCTAAACCTACCATCTTCTACCAAATCCAAACCTGGGTTCGGATTTCGATCCTGATTTTTCTAAAATGTGTACTTCAATACATCCTAAGTGTTGGGATTGGTTTCGAGCAAATCCGAGACGTATGCCCGATTTGAGCGGCAAGACGGACGAAATCCATGTTTCGAGCAAATCCGAGAAGTATGCTTTGTCCTAAACCTACCACCTCCACCATATCCAAAGTGGGGGTCGGATTTCGAAACCGTTGCCTCTACCGTGTCTATTTCAATACATTCTAAGTATTGGGGTTGTTTCGAGCGATTCTGAGGCCGTGTGCCCGATTTGGGCACCGAGACGGCCGAAATCCTAGTTTCTCATATATACTTTGGACTAAACCTACCACCTTCCACCAAATCCAAACCAGGGGTTGGATTTCAATCCCGTTTCTTAGGATGTGTGTATTTTAATATATCCTAAGTGTTGGAGTTAGTTCAGAGAGATTTCGAGGCCGTGTGCTCGACTTAGGCACCAAGAAGGCTGAAATCCATGTTTTTCAAGTATGCTTTGGCTTAAGCCATCACCTTCTACAAAATCCAAACCATAGGTTAAGTTTTGATCCTGTTTTTTCAAACGCATGCATTTTAATAAATCCTAATTATTGGGGTTGGTTTCAAGCGAATTTGAGGCCGTATGCCCGATTTGGGCGCCGAGACGGCTGAAATCCATGTTTCCAAAGTGTACTTCGGCTTAAACCGACATCGTCTCACCATTTCCAAAACCGGGTGTCCGATTTTGATACTGTTTCTTCTAACTCATGTATTATAATGTATCCTAAGTGTTGAAGTCGGTTTCGAGCGATTCCGAGGCAGTGGACCCGATTTGGGTACCGAGAAAGCCGAAATCCATGTTTCTCAAGTATGCATTAGATTAAACCTACCACCTTCCACCAAATCCAAACCGGGGGTCAGATTTCAATCCTGTTTCTTCTAACACGTGTATATCAATACATCATAAGTGTTGGGGTTGGTTTGTAGCGAATCTGCGACCGTATGCCCGATTTGGACGCCGAGACAGCCGAAATCCATGTTTCTCAAGTATGCCTTGGCCAAAACCTACCACCTTCCACCAAATCCAAATCGGGGGTTGGCTTTCGATCCTGTTTCATCTAATAGATGTATTTCAATACATTTTAAGATTTGGGGTTGGTTTCGAGCGAATCTGAGGCCGTATGCCCGATTTAGGCGTTGAGACGATCGATATCCATGTTTCACAAGTATACTTCGACCTAAATCGACATTGTCCCACAATTTCCAAACTGTGGGTCGAATTTCGATGCTGTTTCTTCTAACGCGTGTATTTTAATATATCCTAAGTGTTGGAGTTGGTTTCGAGCTATTCCGAGGCCGTGTGCCCGATTTGGGTAACGAGAAAGCCGAAATCCATGTTTCTCAATTATGCTTTGGCCTAAACCTACCACCATCCACCAAATCCAAACTGGGGGTCGGATTTCAATCCGGTTTCTTCTAACGCGTGTATTTCAATACATCCTAAGTGTTGGGGTTGGTATGTAGCAAATCTGAGATCGTATGCCCGATTTGGGCGCCGAGACAGCCGAAATATATGTTTCTCAAGTATACTTCGGCCGAAACCGACATCGTCCCACCATTTCGAAACCGGGGGTCAGATTTCAATGCCATTTCATCTAACGCATGTATTTTACTATATCCAAAGTGTTGAAGTTGGTTTCGAGCGATTCTGAGGCCGTGAGCCGGATTTGGGCACCGAGAAGGCCGAAATCCATGTTTCTCAAGTATACTTTGGCCTAAACCTACCACCTTCCACCAAATCCAAACCAGGGGTCGGATTTCGATCCCGTTTCTTCTAACACGTGTATTTCAATACATCCTAAGTGTTGGGATTGGTTTCGAGCAAATCCGAGACGTATGCGCGATTTGGGCGGCAAGACAGCCGAAATCCATGTTTCACAACTATACTATGGCCTAATTCGACTTCGTCCCACAATTTCCACATCGGGGGTCGGATTTCGGTCTCGTTTCTTGTAATATGTGTATTTCAATACATCTTAATTTTTGGGGTGATTTCAAACGAATCTGGGGCCGTCTGCCCTATTTGGGCATATGGACAGTCGAAATCCATGTTTCTCAAGTATGCTTTGGGCAAAACCTACCACCCTCCACCAAATCCAAACCCGGGGTCGGATTTCGATCTCGTTTCATTTAACGCATGTAGTTCAATACATACTAAGTGTTGGGGTTGGATTCAAGCAAATCTGATGCCGTATACTCGATTTGGGCGCTGAGACGGCCGAAATCCATGTTTCTTAAAGTATACTTCGTCCCACCATTTCCAAACCGTGGGTTGGATTTCAATATTGTTTCTTCTAGCGCATGTATTTTTATATATCCTAAGTGTTGGAGTTAGTTTCGAGCTATTCCAAGGCCATGTGCCCGATTTGGGCACCGTGAAGACGGAAATCCATGTTTCTCAACTATGCTCTGGCTTAAAACAATCACCTTCCACCAAATCCAAACCGGGGCTCGGATTTCGATCCTGTGTCTTCTAACGCGTGTATTTCAATACATCATAAGCGTTGGGGTTGGTTTCGAGCACATCTGAGGCTGTATGCCTGATTTGGGCACCGAGACGGTCGAAATCCATGTTTCTCAAGTATACTTCGGTCGAAACCGACATCTTCCCTCCATTTCCAAACTGAGGGTCGGATTTGGATGTCGTTTCTTCTAACGCATGTATTTTAATATATCCTAAGTGTTGGAATTGGTTTCGAGTGATTCCGACGCAGTGCGCCTGATTTGGGCATCGAGAAGGCCGAAATCCATGTATATAAGTATGCTTTGGCGTAAACCTACTACCTTCCACCAAATCCAAACCGGGGGCCGGATTTGAATCTTGTTTCTTCTAGTGCCTGTATTTCAATACATCCAAAGTGATGGGGTCAGTTTCGAGCGATTCCGAGGCCGTGTGCCCGAATTGGGCACTGAGAAGGCCGAAATCCGTATTTCTCAAGTATGTTTTGGCCTAAACCTACCACCATCCAACAAATCCAAACCGGGGGACGGATTTCGATCCCATTTCATCGAATGCATGTATTTTAATACATCCTAACCGTTTGGGTTGGTTTCGAGCGAATCCGAGGCCGTATGCCAGATTTGAGCGCAAGACGACCGAAATCCATGTTTCTCAAGTATACTTCGGCCTAAACCGACATCGTCCCACCATTTCCAAACCGGGGGTCTGATTTCGGTGCCATTTCTTCTCACGCGTGTATTTTAATATATCCTACGTGTTAGAGTCATTTTCGAGAGATTCCGAGGCCGTGTGCCCGATTTGGGTACCGAGAAGTTCGTAATCCATGTTTCTCAAGTATGCATCGGCCTAAACCTACCACCTTCCACCAAATGCAAACTGGGAGTCGGATTTCGGTCCTGTTTCTTCTAACATGTGTATTTTAATACATCCTAAGTGTTGGGGTTGGTTTCAAGCGAATCCGAGGCCGTATGCCTGATTTGGGCGCCGAGACGGTCGAAATCCATATTTCTGAAGTATACTTCGGCCTAAACCGACATCGTCCCACCATTTTAAAATCGGGGTCGGAATTCGATGCTATTTTTCTAACGCGTATATTTCAATACATCCAAAGTGTTAGGGTTGGTTTCAAGTGAATCCGAGGCCGCATGCCCGATTTGGGTGCCGAGATGGCCGAAATCCATGTTTCTCAAGTATACTTCCGCCTAAATCGACATCGTCCCACAATTTTCAAACCGGGGGTCGGATTTCGATGCTGTTTCTTCTAACACATTTATTATAATATATCCTAAGTGTTGGAGTCAGTTTCGAGAGATTTCGAGGCTGTGTGCCCGATTTTGGCACCGAGAAGACTGAAATCCATGTTTCTCAAGTATGCTTTGGCTTAAACCTACCACCTTCCACCAAATCTAGACCGGGGGACGGATTTCAATTCCATTTCTTCTAACACATGTATTTAAATATGTCCAATGTGTTGGGATTGGTTTCGAGTGAATCCAAGGCTGTATGCCCGATTTAGGTGTCGAGACGGCCGAAATCCATGTTTCTCAAGTATACTTCGGCCTAAACCGACATCGTCCCAGCATTTCAAAATCAGGGGTTAGATTTGGATGCTGTTTCTTCTGACATGTGTATTTTAATATATCCTCAGTGTTGGAATCGGTTTCGAATGATTCCAAGGCCGTGTACCCGATTTGGGCACCGAAATGCCCGAAATCTATGTTTCTCAAGTATGCTTTGGCCTAAACCTACCACCTTCATCAAATCCAAACCGGGGGTTGGATTTCAATCCCATTTCTTCTAGCACGTGTATTTCAATAAATCATAAGTGTTGGGCTTGGTTTCGAGTGATTCCGATGCTGTGTGCCCGATTTGGGCACCGAGAAGGTCGAAATCCATGTTGCTCAAGTATACTTATGCCTAAACCGAAATTGTGCAACCATTTCCAAACCAGGGATCAGATCTTGATGCCATTTCTTCTAACGTGTGTATTTTAATATATCCAAAGTATTGAAGTCGGTTTCGAGTGATTTTTTCACCGTGTGCCCGATTTGGGCACCGATAAGGCCGAAATCCATATTTTTCAAGTATGCTTTGGCCTAAATCTACCACCTTCCACCATATCCAAACCGGGGGTCGGATTTTAATCCAATTTCTTCTACTACGTCTATTTCAGTACATACTAAGTATTGGGGTCGTTTCGAGTGATTCTAAAGCCGTGTGCCTTATTTGGGCACCGAGGCGACTGAAATCCTTGTTTCTCATGTATGCTTTGGCTTAAACCTACCACCTTCCACCAAATTCAAACTAGGGGTTGGATTTCGATACCTTTTCTTGTAATGCATGTATTTTAATATATCCTAAGTGTTGGAGTCGGTTTCGAGCGATTCCGAGGTCGTGTGCCTGATTTGGGCACCGAGAAGACCAAAATTCATGTTTCTCATGTATGCTTTGACCTAAACCTACCACCTTCCACCAAATCCAAACTAGGAGTCGGATTTCGATCCCGTTTCCTCTAGCGCCGATATTTCAAAGCAACATATGTACTGGGGTCAGTTTAGAGCAATTCTGAGGCCGTGTGCTCGATTTGGTCACCGACAAGGCCGAAATCCATGTTTCCCAAGTATGCTTTGGGTTAAACCTACCTCGTTCAACCTAATCCATACCGGGGGTCAGATTTCGATACTATTTCTTTTAACACGGGTATTTTAATATATCAAAAGTCTTGAGGTCGATTTCAAGCGATTCCGAAGCCGTGTGCTTGATTCAGGCACAGAGAAGGCTGAAATCCATGTTTTTCAAGTATTCTTTGGCCTAAACCTACCACCTTGCACCAAATCCGAAACGGGGGTCAGATTTCGATTCTGTTTCTTCTAACACATGTATTTCAATACATCCTAAGTGTTGGGGTTGGTTTCGAGAAAATCCGAGGCTTATGCCCGATTTGGGCGCTAAGACGGCTGAAATCCATGTTTCACAACTATACTACGGTCGCAACCGACATCGTCCCACCATTTCCACTCTGGGGGTCGGATTTCGGTTTCATTTCTTCTAACGTATGTATTTCAATACATCCTAAGTGTTGGGGTTGGTTTCAAGCAAATCTGAGGCCGTATGCCAGATTTGGGCCCCGAGACGGTCGAAATCAAAGTTTCTGAAGTACACTTCGGCCTAAACCGACATCGTCCCACAATTTTCAAATTAGGGGTCATATTTCGTTGCTGTTTCTTCTAATGCATATATTTCAATACATCCTAAGTGTTAGGGTAGGTTTCAAGCGAATCCGAGGCCGCATGCCCGATTTGGGCGCCAAGATGGCCGAAATCCATGTTTCTCAAGTATACTTCGGCCTAAATCGATATCGTCCCACCATTTTCAAACCGGGGGTCGGATTTCGATGCTGTTTCTTCTCGCACATGTATTTTAATAAATCCTAAGTGTTGGAGTCAGTTTTGAGAGATTTAAAGGCCGTGTGCCCGATTTTGGCACTGAGAAGGCTGAAATCCATGTTTCTCAAGTATGCTTTTGCTTAAACCTACCAACTTCCACCAAATCCAAACCGGAGGTTGGATTTCGACTCCATTTCTTCTAACACATGTAATTAAATACGTCCAATGTGTTGGGATTGATTTCAAGCGAATTCGTGGCTACATGCCCGATTTGGGCCCCGAGACGGCCGAGATCCATTTTTCTGAAGTATACTTCGGCCTAAATCGACATCATCCCACCATTTCCAAACCGGGGGTTGGAATTCGATACTGTTTCTTCTCAAGCATGTATTTTAATATATCCTAAGTGTTGGAGTCAGTTTCGAGAGATTTCTATGTGCCCGATTTTTGCACCGAGAATGCTGAAATCCATGTTTCTTAAGTATGCTTTTACTTAAACCTACCAACTTCCACCAACTCCAAACCAGGGGTCGGATTTGGACTCCATTTCTTCTAACACGTAATTAAATACGTCCAATGTATTGCGATTGGTTTCGAGTGAATTCGAGGCTGTATGCCCGATTTGGGCGCCGAGACGGCCAAAATCCATGTTTTTCAAGTATACTCTGGCCTAAACTGACATCGTCCTACCATTTCAAAACCGGGGGTTGGATTTGGATGCCGTTTCTTCTAATATGTGTATTTTAATATATCCTAAGTATTGGAATCAGTTTTGAGCGATTTCGAGACCGTGTACCCGATTTGGGCACCAAAAAGGTCGAAATCTATGTATCTCAAGTATGCTTTGACCTAAACCTACCACCTTCCACCAAATCCAAACCGGGGGTCGGATTTCGATCCCATTAATTTTAGCGCATGTATTTCAATAAATCCTAATTGTTGGGGTTGGTTTTGAGTGATTCCGAGGCCGTGTCCCGATTTGGGCACCGAGAAGGTTGGAATCCATGTTTCACAAGTATACTTCGGCCAAAACCGACATCGTCCAACCATTTCCAAACCGGGGGTCGGATTTTTTTGTCATTTCTTCTAACGAGTTTATTTTAAAATATCCAAAGTGTTGAAGTCATTTTCGAGTGATTTCGCTGCTGTGTGCCCGATTAGGGCACCAAGAAGGCCGAAATCCATGTTTCTTAAGTATGCTTTGGTGTAAACCTACTATCTTTCATCAAATCCAAACCGGGGGTCAGATTTCAATCCTGTTTCTTCTAGCGCGTGTATTTCAATATATCCAAAGTGTTGGGGTCAGTTTCGAGCGATTCCGAGGCCGTGTGCCTGATTTGGGCACCGAGAAGGCCGAAATCCATATTTCTCCAGTTTACTTTGGCCTAAACCTATCACCATCCACCAAATCCAAACCGGGGGTCGGATTTCGATACCATTTCATCTAACGTGAGTATTTCAATACATCCTAAGTGATGGGGTTGATTTCGAGCGAATCCGAGGCCTATGCCCGATTTGAGCGCAAGACGGTCGAAATCCATGTTTTTCAAGTATGCTTCGGCCTAAACCGACATCGTCCCATCATTTTCAAACCGGGGGTCTGATTTCGATGTCGTTTCTTTTAACGCGCATATTTTAATATATTCTAAGTGTTGGACTAGGTTTCGAGCGATTCCGAGGCCGTGTGCCCGATTTGGGCACCGAGAAGGCCGTAATCCATATTTCTCAAGTATGCTTCGACCTAAAAGTACCACCTTCTTGCAAATCAAAACCGGAGGTTGGATTTTGATCACATGTATTCTAATACGTGTATTTCAATACATCCTAAGTGTTGGGGTTGGTTTTGAGTGAATCCGAGGCCGTATGCCCGATTTGGGCGTCGAGACAGCTGAAATCCATGTTTCTCAAGTATACTTCAGCCTAAACCGACATCATCCCACCATTTCCGAACCGGGGGTCGGATTTCGATACCGTTTTTTATAATGCATGTATTTTCATTTATCTTAGTGTTGGAGTCGGTTTCGAGCGATTCTGAGGTCATATGCCCAATTTGGGCCCCGAGAAGGCCGAAATTCATATTTCTCAAGTATGCTTTAACCTAAACCTACCACCTTCCACCAAATCCAAACCAGGGGTTGGATTTTGATCCAATTTCTTTGAGCGCCTTTTTTTCAAAGCAACATATATGTTGGGGTCAGTTTAGAGCGATTCTGAGGCTGTGTGCCCGATTTGGTCACCGACAAGGTCGAAATCCATGTTTCTCAAGTATGCTTTGGGTTAAACTTACCACCTTCCACCTAATCCATACCGGGGGTCAGGTTTCGATACTGTTTCTTTTAACGCATGTATTTTAATATATCTTAAGTGTTGAGGACGATTTCAAGCGATTCCGGGGCCGTGTGCTTGATTTAGGCACAGAGAAGGCCGAAATCTATGTTTTTCAAGTATTCTTGGCCTAAACATACCACCTTGCACCAAATCCGAAATGGGGGTCAGATTTCGATCCCGTTTCTTCTAACACGTGTTTTTCAATACATCCTAAGTGTTGAGGTTGGTTTCCCGAAAATCCGAGGCTTATGCCCGATTTGGGTGTCAAGACGGTCGAAATCCATGTTTCACAACTATACTACGGCCTCAACCGACATCGTCCCACCATTTCCACTATGGGGGTTGGATTTCGGTTTCATTTCTTCTAACGCATGTATTTCAACACATCCTAAGTGTTGGGGTTGGTTTCAAGCAAATCTAAGGCCGTATGCCAGATTTGGGCGTCGAGACGGTCGAAATCCATGTTTCTGAAGTACACTTCGGCCTAAACCGACATCGTCCCACCATTTTCAAATCAGGGGTCAGATTTCATTCCTGTTTCTTCTAATGCGTATATTTCAATACATCCTAAGTGTTAGGGTTGGTTTCAAGCGAATCCGAGGCCGCATGCCCCGATTTGGGCGCCGAGACGGTCGAAATCCATGTTTCTCAAGTATACTTCGGCCTAAATCGATATCGTCCCACCATTTCCAAATCGGGGGTCGGATTTCGATGCTGTTTCTTCTCACACATGTATTTTAATAAATCCTAAGTGTTGGAGTCAATTTCGAGAGATTTAAAGGCCGTGTGCCCGATTTTGGCACCGAGAAGGCTGAAATCCATGTTTCTTAAGTATGCTTTTCCTTAAACCTACCAACTTCCATTAAATCCAAACCGGAGGTCGGATTTCGACTCCATTTCTTCTAACACATGTAATTAAATACGTCCAATGTGTTGGGATTGATTTCGAGCGAATTCGAGGCTATATGCCCGATTTGGGATTCGAGACGGAAGAGATCCATGTTTCTCAAGTATACTTCGGCCTAAACTGACATCGTCCCACAATTTTAAAACCGGGGGTTGGATTTGGATGCCGTTTCTTCTAACATGTTTATTTTAATATATCCTAAGTGTTGGAATCGGTTTCGAGCGATTCTGAGGCCGTGTACCCGATTTGAGCACGGAAAAGGTCGAAATCCATGTTTCTCAAGTATGCTTTGGCTAAACCTACCACCTTCCACCAAATCCAAACCGGGGGTCGGATTTCGATCCCACTTCTTCTAGTGCATGTATTTCAATAAATCCTCAGTGTTGGGGTTGGTTTTGTGTGATTCCGAGGCCGTGTTCCCAATTTGGGCACCGAGAAGGTTGGAATCCATGTTTTTCAATTATACTTCGGTCTAAACCAACATCGTCCAACCATTTTCAAACCGGGGGTCGGATTTTGATGTCATTTCTTCTAACGCCTCTATTTTAAAATATCAAAAGTGTTGAAGTCCATTTCGAGTGATTTCACCGCCGTGTGCCCGATTTGGGCACCCAGAAGGCCGAAATCCATGTTTCTCAAGTATGCTTTGGTGTAAACCTACTACCTTCCATCAAATCCAAACCGGGGGTCAGATTTCAATCCTGTTTCTTCTAGCACGTGTATTTCAATACATGAAAGTGTTGGGGTCAGTTTGGAGCGATTCCGAGGCCGTGTACCCGATTTGGGCACCGAGAAGGCCGAAATCCGTATTTCTCAAGTTTGCTTTGGCCTAAACTTACCACCATCCACCAAATCCAAACCGGGGGTCGGATTTCGGTCCCATTTCATCTAACGTGAGTATTTCAATACATCTTAAGTGATGGGGTTGATTTCGAGCGAATCTGAGGCCTATACCCGATTTGAGCGCAAGACGGCCGAAATCCATGTTTCTCAAGTATGCTTCGGCATAAACCGACATCATCCCACCATTTCGAAACCAGGGGTCTGATTTCGATGTCGTTTCTTCTAACCCGTGTATTTTAATATATCCTAAGTGTTGGACTAGGTTTCGAGCGATTCCGAGGCCGTGTGTCCGATTTGAGTACCGAGAAGGCCGTAATCCATGTTTCTCAAGTATGCTTCGACCTAAAAGTACCACCTTCTTGCAAATCCAAACCGGAGGTCGGATTTTGATCACGTGTCTTCTAGCACGTGTATTTCAATACATACTAAGTGTTGGGGTTGGTTTCGAGTGAATCCGAGGCCGTATGCCCGATTTGGGCGACGAGAGAGCTGAAATCCATGTTTCTCAAGTATACTTCAGCCTAAACCGACATCGTCCCACCATTTCCGAGCCGGAGGTCGGATTTCAATACCATTTTTTCTGATCCATGTGTTTTAATATATCCTAAGTGTTGGAGTCGGTTTCGAGCAATTCCGAGGTCGTGTGCCCTATTTGGGCCCCGAGAAGGCCGAAATCCATATTTCTCAAGTATGCTTTGACCTAAACCTACCACCTTCCACCAAATCCAAACTAGGGGTCGGATTTCGATCCTGTTTCTTCTAGTGCCTATATTTCAATACGTTATATGTGTTGGGGTTAGTTTAGAGCAATTCTGAGGCCGTGTGCCCGATTTGGTCACTGAGAAGGCCGAAATCCATGTTTCCCAAGTATACTTTGGGTTAAACCTACCACCTTCCACCTAATCCATACCGGGGGTCAGATTTTGATGCTGTTTCTTTAACACGTGTATTTTAATATATCCTAAGTGTTGGGGTCAGTTTCGAGCGATTCCGAGGCCGTGTGCCTGATTTGGGCACCGAGAAGGCTGAAATCCATGTTTCTCAAGTATTCTTTAGGCTAAACCTACCACCTTGCACCAAATCTGAAACGGGGGTCGGATTTTGATCCCGTTTCTTCTAACACGTGTATTTCAATACATCCTCAGTGTTGGAGTTGGTTTCGAGAAAATCCGAGGCTTATGCCCGATTTGGGGGCTAAGACGGCCGAAATCCATGTTTCACAACTATACTATGGCCTAAACCGACATCGTCCCACCATTTCCACACCGGGAGTTGGATTTCGGTCTCATTTCTTCTAACACATGTATTTCAATACATCCTAAGGGTTGGAACCTCAATTCATCACAATTTCCTTTCACAACAATTCCATTTGTATAAGTTGTATAATACTAATATACATCGCATCATAACCATCGGTGTATTTATAATATTATACTTTGGTGTTCTAATGTCCCTAAGACCCGTACTTGGTTGAAACAATCAATTTAGACTTAGACTAAAGTTTAGTCTCACACTTGGAATCATGACTCGCTTTTGACTTATTTCCTTTCTAACTTGTTTCCTAACATATGCTCTTGTCAATCCGTGGTACCAGATTCTAAGTGACCCAAATGACCTAAAGCCTAGGCTTTGATACCACCTCTGTCGCGACCCAAAACCCACCCTAGGAGTTAGAGTGAATCTTGAACGACTAATCATGACTTACATGACTTACTTGACGAAATAACTTGCAAAATACATGGAGCATATACAATAGAGGACAAAAATAGTGGAAGCATACTCAACATGGCACAACGGAAGTCTACAAAACCTCTATGTATATATACGATCCAAGTTTTGTACAAAACAAACTCACAAAAGAAGGTGCGGACATGCCCGCCAAAATACATGAATATAACTCTCAAGCTCACCCACAGTCTCTCACTTAGAATCTACCACCTCTAATAATAACCCTCTACCGGAGGTTCCTCCACAGGTTCCTCGACATACTCCTCCTCCACCCAAGGGCTCGGAGCACAGATATCAAAAGGAGCAGCCGCTCCGCTATCACCTGCCGACATAAGACGTACGACTGAGTATGGAATACTCAGCGGGTACCAAACACTAACCAACAGCCATAGCATAGCAAATACAATATAAGACAAGAAGCAATTAATCTCATAACAAGAAAGTAAAACAGTTTATAATCATGCTTGCATTTTCGTAAAAACCGATAATTCTCTTGAAAACATCGTGCACTTGACTTGACTTAAAATCTTCGTTTCTTGCTTTAAAACTCGTCTTGTCATGTGTCTAGTTTTGTCGTGTCGAGTCGTGTCATGCGTGTCATGCTTGTGTCATGCGTGTACCATGCTTGTCATGCGTGCTTGCTTGGGAATTTAACATGGTCATGTACTTGTGAGATGCATTGAGAGGGAAGGGAGACCCTTCTTTCATGATATGCCTTGAGAGGGAAGGGAGACCCTTCTTTAATGCAATACACTTCTGAGTGAGGGGAGACCCCTCATGGAAGGGAGGGAAGTGTAAACTCCCTCCTAAGAAATGCTTGTTCTTGTCCTCTTGTCAAAAGCGAGATAAAACATATCGTATGATATGTCCCACCCTTAACATCCTTACTCTTGTAAAACCATCGGTAAAACATGTCATGCATGCCGTGCTCGTGGAATTGTGTGCATACTTTCATTTGAAATTAAATATGACAATTTGAAGATTTCGCAATACATAGAACATCAATAATTTGAGCAAATCAATATTCATACCAATTTAGGGAAAGCAACATATCACACTATCATAAACCCTAGCAATTTTTGTAAGCTTTTAAGCATGCATTTCTTGATTTACAACTCATCTCCTTCACATTGACATTTCATCAAACACGTGGTATGTGCATTATGGCTAATCCTAAATCTTGAATTTCTAGGTGGGTTAATGATCACAACACACATGTGTATTCATTATTGGTACAATGCCCTCCCCATTTCATTCATTACAACAAACACACGGCATCCAATTGCCCATTCACATCCACACCACCATCCATTCATCCCCACATTATCTTGCTTAGAAATTTAGGGAAAAACATAAAATAAAAGAGACTATGAACTAGGGGGTATGAACTAGGGGGTAGTGTAGGGTACCGACCTTGATTTGGGTTGAAGAACACCCTTGGTGTGGATTCCAACTTGAGGAAGAACTCCCACTTGGTTATGGAGAACTCATGATGCTTTGGGGAAGCCCCTTGCTTGCAATTTCCCAAGCTTGAACTCCCTTTGATCTCTCAATCCAAGCTCCTTGGAGGATTTCCTCAAAATCCTCTTCTCCTTTCTCTTCCCTCTTTCTCTCCTCTAGGTTAGAAATGCCCCAAAATAAAAACCCTCAAATAGATCAAGGGTTAAAACCCTCAAATTCGGAATCTGCTACCGCATGCGATCGATCGTACACTTATCTAAGATTGATCGCAGGTCCTTGCGATCGATCGCACCTGGATGCAATCTATCGCACATGAACCTGAACATATTGGTCTGATTTTCCCCTGTATGCGATTGATCGCACATTCTTGTGATCAATTGCAGAATCCTGTAATCTATCGTGCCTGGGGAATCCATCTATCATATATGACTCCGAGAGTTTGGAACCCAATTCGCCTGCATGCGATCGATCGCACCAAACTTGCGATCGATCGCACCTTCCAGATCTTGTTTTTTTCTCCTAGTTTTCCCCCTACTTTGGTAATTCGACCATAACTTTTGACTCGTTTGCCCGATTTTGGCGATTCAACTTGCGTTGGATTCGTCTTTTAAAGGGGAACATTCCTGGCATAAGAACTTCCAATTTCTTCTTTATTATTGATTAAATTACCCCTGAAGTTGACTCATCTGCAAATGGGTTTCAGTAACTCGGGTTTTCGATATATTCGACTTAGGAATACTACTTCTTAACACTTAGAGTTCTTTAAATTTCCTCATTTCATAGAAATAGGAGAATTACAAAGGCAAAAATGCCTTGGCATGAGTTCCAATACATAGCAAAAGTTCTGGGGCTCTACAGTTTCGAGCAAATCCGAGGCCGTATACCCGATTTGGGTGCTGAGATGGTCGAAATCCATGTTTTGCAAGTATACTTCGGCCTAAATCAACATCGTCCCACAATTTCCAGACCGGGGGTAGGATTTCGATGTAGTTTCTTCTAACGCATGTATTTTAATATATCCTAAGTGTGGGAGTCAGTTTCCAGCGATTTCGAGGCCGTGTGCCTGATTTGGGCACCGAGAAGGCCGAAATCCATGTTTCTCAAGTATGCTTTGGCCTAAACCTACCACCTTCCACCTAATCCAAACCGGGGGTTGGATTTTGATGTCGTTTATTCTAGTGCATGTATTTCAATATATCCTAAGTGTTGGAGTTTGTTTCGAGGGAATCCAAGGCTGTTTGCCCAGACTGCTTGTTGCGACCGCATTTCTAGAAGAACATACTTCATAAATTTTCTTACTATATGACCATTGGAGAGGTTAGGTTTGTCCTCATTCTTAGGCCGCTCGTGTAGGCACCCTTTACAATAAAAGGTCCGGTGAGGTTGAGGCGAAAGGTTCATAGATCTATATTCATTTACAACGTCTTCCTTGACCAGGACTTCACGTCAGCATGCACACAGAATCGATGATGATAACATACAGTGACCAAAAGAATGTGTACAGTAAAATTCACGTTTGGCACAGAACCTTGTGCCAAACAGAAAGGGATAAGAAGAGAAAGAAACTTGTTGGGAATGGTAATGGTGAAAGGGATAAGAAGAGAAGGAAATGAAAAAGTTCAGGTTATTCAAATTGGCATAGTATGGTGCTTGTTCAGTAGCACAGAACCTTCCATGATGTTAACGACATAACCAAAGGTGAATATTGATGTTCACGTTCTCTTGGTCACTGTATGTCATCATCATTCATTCCGTGTGCAGGTGCACGTGAAGGCCTGGTCAAGGAAGAGGTTCTGAAAGAAGGTATATGTATAAATCATGAGCCTCAACATCACCAAACTTTTTATTATAAAGAGTGGCCGCATGAGCAATCCAAGAAGGGGGACATTCTTGACCCTTGCAAGGGTCATTTAGTAAGAAATGTTACCATATATCTTCTTCCATAAAT
This sequence comes from Tetracentron sinense, assembly GCA_015143295.1. Classification (NCBI taxonomy): domain Eukaryota; kingdom Viridiplantae; phylum Streptophyta; class Magnoliopsida; order Trochodendrales; family Trochodendraceae; genus Tetracentron; species Tetracentron sinense. The sequence continues at coordinate 4,858,275 of CM026553.1, read as the reverse complement.
ACAGTTGTAATATGCAGTGCAGGAACCGGGTGGTACATCGAGGCATAACATAAAATTTGCAGGTCAAACGTTATCCTTGTTTTGTTTTTAGTGTTAACTATTGTTAGAGTTACATCATCACCTTTCGATGCCCAATTTAGGCACCGAGTTCCCGATTTGGAAGCTAACCCTTAAGTTTTAACCTTAGGAAATCTCCAATTAAAGACTAAATACCTAATATTCCCTTGGTCTCATTACTACCATGGTAACCAATCATTTTAATTTCAACGTATAAAGTTCTAACTCATAAACGTGAGGTTTATCCATCACTAAAATGTGAACTAAGTAGACTCTAATTTCAGATTTGTAGAGTATAGTATTCCAACTCACGAAAGTGAGGTATCTTCATTACTAACGTGCTAAACAATCACATATATTTCAGATTTTGCAAGGTTTAGAGTCCAACTCACAAAAGTGAGGTTCATCCTTCACTAACATACTAACTGAATAGGTCTAAGATTCCGATTTGGAGAGTAAAGTGCTCCAAGTTATGGAAATGAGTTATATCCATCAGTAATATACTACCCAATCACTTAGATTTCAGTTTTTTTTTAAGGATTAGAGCATTCCTAGCAGCCTCTCTAAAATAACCAAAAGGTTATTTTGGTGAGCCAAATGACTAAAAATTGCTAAAAACTCTCCAGCAGGCTCACCAGAACTCAGCAAAATAAAGGTTTGGGTTTGGTGAGTGTACAGTACTCACCAAGTTTGGTGAGTTACTGTACACTCACCAAAGCTAAAATTTCTCTTTCCCTCCTTTTTTGTGGGCCCACACAAATAATCAAATAAAGGTTTTTCTCTCCCTTTCTTTACTGTGGTCCCACAAAAATAATAAAATAATGTTTCTCTCTCTCTTCCTTTTTTGTTTTCCCACACAAATAATAAAATATTGTTTTCTCTCTCCTTTTTTTTTTGTTAAAAATGGTGAGGCTGCTGGGAGTGTTTTAAAAAAGTGGCTCAGCAAAATAACTTTTTGTGAGTTTTGGTTATTATGGTGAGTAAAATTCCATGAGGCTACTAGGAATGCTCTTAGAGTTATAACTCATAAAATTCCACCACTACCACCACCCATCCACCACTAACACTAACACACCACCACTACCATCCAGCCACCACTACCACCACTCATCCACCACTAACACTAACACACCACCACCCATCCACCCATCCACCACCACTACCACCACCCATCCACCACTAACACTAAGACACCACCATCCATCCACCACCACTACCACTACCATCCACCTACCACTAGCACCACTACATACACCACCAGCACCATATTAATTTTAGGTTCTTTCTTCACTGTAGAAGAGGTGAAGATTTTTCTGAACGGTAATTCTATTTCAAAACAAAGTGGTTGATTTACATAAAATTCTTCATTAATATAACCATTTAGAAATGCACTTTTTACATCATTTGGTATAATTTAAATTCTTTATGACTAGCAAAATGTAAGTAGCATTCTTATAGCTTCTAGTCTAACAACTGGGGCGAATGTCTCATCATAGTCCATCCCTTCTTCTTGGTTGTAACCTTGAGCTACTAGTCTTGTTTTATTGTTAACTATATTCTCATTTTCATCCTTTTTATTTCTAAACACTCATTTTGTACCAATTATAGATTTGTCATTTGGTCTAGGTACTAGATCACAAACTTGATTTCTATCAAATTGATTTAATTCTTCTTGCATAGCAATACCCCAAGATTCATCTTCAATAGCTTCTAAGGCATTTTTAAGTTCAATTTGACTCAAGAATGCAAGGTTCATTAGATTTTTTCTTGTTCTAACCCTTTGTTCCATATAACCAAGTATTAGATCCTTAGGATGATCTTTTATTAATTTCCAAGCTTTAGGAAGTTGATAGGATTCTTTATCTATATTTTCTTCTTCATTTTCTATTTCAATGGAGTTATCTTTTGAATGTCCCTTTTCTTGATCATCTTTGTTTTCTTCATTAATTTCAAATTTGAATATTTCTTTTTGAAGATTTTCAATTTCATCAATATCATCATTTTTAGAAGATTTATTAAATGGATTAGATTCATCAAATACCACATGGATTGATTCTTCAACAATTTAGGATTTCTTATTAAATAATCTGTAAGCTTTACTATTAATAGAATATCCTAAGAAAATTCCTTCCACAAATCTTGCATCAAATTTCTTAAGATGTTGTTTATCATTAAGTATAAAGCATTTACATCTAAGCACCTTAAAATAACTTATATTAGGAATTCTTCAATTCCAAAGCTCATAGGGAGTTTTATTTAACTTATTTCTTATAACAACTCTGTTAATTACATAACATGAAGTATTAATAGCTTCAGCCCAAAAATAACTAGGTAGTTTATTTTCATTAAGCATAGTTCTAGCCATTTCTTCAAGAGATCTATTCTTTCTTTCTACTACACCATTTTGTTTGTAACGACCCCGAAATCCTACAAGGTTAAAATAGGACTTTGGGATCGCCACATTACTTAAACCTGCTTAAAATCCATGACATGCAAGGCACACTAACACGAGTCTCCAAAAATGAGGATAATAAAATTCTGGTATATAAACTATAATCAAATAGCAAAAGTCTACGATAAACATATACAACCCACTCTAAAACCAAAGAGTCTGATACACAACTATAAAAGTCTACTAAGCAACATCTACTCAAGTCTAATACACTCTCTCAATCAAATGAAATAAAAACTAAGAGGTGTAGCCACCCAAGTCTTTGGCTCCCTCCTCAGAAGGCTCACCTTCACCTCCTTCCTCTGCGTATGTTTCCTCAACCCAAGGCTCTGCCGTGTACTCCTGCTCTAAACCTGCCAAGACGAAGTCCGGCTGAGTACAAAGGTACTCAGTGTATATAAAATCCAACCAATAATAATAATATACCTGCACTTAGTTAGAAACCCTAAAACATAATAACATAATCAGAGTGCGGAAGAACGTGTGCGCATATACATCATATCATCACCTTGACTCGTGTACTTGTGAGAATCTTAGACTATACACTTATGAGTTGCTTATGCTTATAAGACCACGTGCTTGGAAGATGCTTATGCTTATGCACTTATTCAGATCACACAGTAATGAGACATGCCGTTCTTGGTGGATACGGACCATGCCTTAGAAATCATATGGTTGACATGCCATTCTTGGCGGATACGGACCATGCCTTAGAAATCATATGGTTGACATGCCGTTCTTGGTGGATACGGACCATGTCTAAGAATCAGGTTGACATGCCGTTCTTGGCGGATACGGACCATGTCATGCTTATGCTTATTCAGAATGTCATACATATGTCATGCTCATACTTGTGGTCCACATGTGTGACTTGTGAGAATCTTATCTTAACATACACGTGCTTATGTGCTTAAGTGTCGAAATTAACATTCGAGTTGGTAATTGCTTAGATTCCGATCTCCCACCATTGAAACTCCACTATACTGTCCCATACCAAATAGTTAGAGAATTCCCGGTTTGAGAGATGTTCCTCTAAGTTATTACCTTCCCGACTATCAATTTCCATGCAAGTAATTAGACATACTTAACAAACAATTCACATATACATATCTTATCATAATTTATATCGCAATTCATAATCAATTTACCACCATTTCATAAGAGTATAATAGCATTATCCTTTCAAGCATTTTCACAAACACCTTGTGTACGCATAATATGAATCCATTTCCCTTCTATATTTTTAAGCATTCATCAAACCATAATTCATCCATACAATCAATTCACTATTCACATCCACATATTAATCCCATCGTCCATACATTTCCCATCCTCCATATATTCTATCCACATCCAATCCACATTTCCATCCACATTTCCATCAATAATTAGCTTACTTCATAGAAAATTTGGGAAAAATGCATTTAATCTCTATTCTATCATTCCTATCATATTAATATTAACAAAACATTAAAATAGAGTTGATTAGGATAGTATATTGACCTTAGGAATCCTTCTCTTAGATTCAAAATGCTCCCGAGGAGATTTGGAGAAGCTTTGAGGACGATCTCCAAGCTTTCCTCTCAATCTTCTAGCAACCTCCTTCTTCTCCAAGCAACCCTCTCCCTCAAACCCTAGGTTTTCTCCCCCTTTTTGCCAAATTAGGTTAGAAATAGGTAGAGTATTTTAATATTTCGAGTAGGACCCCCTATTTATAGCCCCAAGGTCTGAGAACAAAAAGACCAAAACGCCCATACTAAAATTCTACAAAAACACGAAGGACCGAGCGATCGGTGGTTATGACCGATCGATCGGTTCTCAACCGAGCGATCGGTGCTCTTGACCGGGTGATCGGTCAAAAAAGCACTCACTGGAAGTTTTTCCCATACAAAATTTTGGACCAGTCGATAGATACCGATCGATCGGTTTTGGACCGATCGATCGCTGCTTCTGACCGAGCGATCGGTGCTCTGTTTCGACTCATTTTACTGTTTTGGCCATAACTTTTGACTCGTTCGTTGGATTTCGACGATTCAACTTGCGTTGGATTCGTCTTTCGAAAATGAACATTGCTAGTAATTTAGAATTTCCAAATTCCCCCTCATTTATGGTCCAAATTATCCCAAAAGTTGACTGATCTGTAATTCCATCAGACAAAACATCGGAAAACCCACTTTTGACTTAGCTTAGACTAAAAATATGGAACAACATTAAATATGAACCTCGAAGAGGGTTCCGATACCTTTCTAATTGTTCAAGAATCACTCAATTCCAACAAACGGTGCCAAAACTAGAGCTTCCTAAAGTTTAGGGTGTGTTATGACATTCCGGAACTAGAAGTTTGATTAAACCTTAATTACACTACACCCATTAGATATACAATACAATAAACATTAAAACATCACAAGGACTATAATACCTCTAATGCAATGCAATAAAAACATGAAAAAAGATTCGGGTCTCTACATTGTTATGGAGTTCTAGGAGCAGAAAAATTATGGTTAAAACCATTCTCATCACAAAATGATTCAAGCTCTTTATTTTTGAACTCTCCTCCTCTATCACTTCTTATGTTGTTAACAGAATAACCTTTTTCATTTTGAACTATTTTACAAAACTTTTTAAATAGGGATGGTGCTTCATTTTTATGAGAACGAAATAATACCCTTGAGTACCTTGAAAAATCATCCACTATTACAAAAGCATAAGTTTTTCCAGCTAGGCTAGCTACTTAATTTGGACAAAAAAGATCCATATGCAAAAGTTCTAAAGGCCTAGTGGTAGAATTTATTTTCTTGGATTTGAATGAAGTTTATTTGTTTTCCAAGTTGGCAAGCATCACAAATTTTATCTTTACTAAATTTAGTTTTAGGTAATCCTTTAACTAATTCATTTTTAGAGAGTTTAGATAAAAGATCTATACTAGCATGTCGTAGTCTTCTATGTCATAACCAACTTGCTTCATCTATAATAGAAAAACACATCATGTTTTGAGATTTAAGTTCATCAAAATCTAAGGTGTATACATTCTCATTTCTATGTGCTACAAACAAAGTATTTAGATTATCTTTATCATTAATCATACAAATATTTGATTTAAATGAGACATTCAATCCCTTATCATAAAGTTGACTAATACTAATGAGATTATGTTTGAGACCATCAACAAGTAATATATTTTCAATAAAAACAAATTTATTCTTACCAATGTTATCTATGCCAATGATCTTCCCTTTAGCATTGTCTTTGAATGTCACATGATCGCCATCCTTTGGAGTGATTGATGCAAATAGCTCCTTGTTCCCAGTCATATGTCTTGAGCATCCACTGTCCAAGAACCATGTTGTCTTGGAAGTCCTTGACTTGAAACATACCTACACATCCAATTCAAGTAACTCCAAGATACTTTCCCCCAAATACCCAAAGTGATTTGGGTTTTGATTTGGGAGGATTAGTTCCCTTGGGAACTCATATCATTCTTGGTCCTTTATGGTTAGTTTTTGGAAGAGAAAATGTTCCTTTCGAAACCCAAATTTTTCTAACTATTTTACCATTATGAAATGAAGTAGATGGTGGAGTTTGGTTCCTACTTAATTTTGTAAAGAAGTTTTTATAATCTTTTTGTTTTGAAAAAGTATTATAACCAAGTCCAGCTTTGTTAAAAACACATCTCTGCTGTCCTAAAAGTCTTTCTAGATTCTTTTGACCATTTGTGAATGTTAGAATAGTATTAGTCAAGTCCTTGACTTTAGCTTTTAACTCATCACATTTACATGGTGAGTTATGAGGAACATTTTGAACATTATTCATTTTCTTACTCAATTCCTCATTCTCAATAGCCAACACACTCTTTTCTTTTTACAAAGTTTCATATGATTGGATAAGAGTGTGGATTTTCTTTTTAAAAGATTTATTTAATATGGCTATTCTACCAAATTCAATATAAAGTTCATCAAATGCTTCTCTTATTTCATCATATGAGAGAGAATCATTTGAGGAAGAAGTTACCTCATCCTCATTTTCCATGAGGCACAAGTTTGCCACCTCTTCATCACATGAGTCTTCTGACTTGCTTCCCTCTGAGTCATCCCAAGTAGTCATCATGGCATTTTTCTTTTACTTTTGGCTCTTCTTGAATTGAAGACAGTCAGTCCTTATGTGGCCTGGCTTCTTGCATTCATAGCAAGTGAGAGGTTCTTTTTTGCTTGATTCAGCTTTGTTTACCTCTTTTGAGGACTCCTTCTCGTATGGTCTCTTTTTGAAGTTCTTCTTATGCTTAAGAAACCTTTTGAACCTTCTTTCCATCAATGCTATATCTTCATCATCACTGCTGGTTTCCTCATCACTGTTTTCAACTTGAGTAGTCTTGAGGGCCAACCTTTTCTTGGTTCTTGGTTCATTAGGCATTTGATCCTTCATTATGCCTTTATGAGTCATAAGTGATCCCAGCAGCTCATCCATATGCAGTTTGGTGAGGTCCTTAGCTTCTTGAATAGCTGTCACTTTTGGAGTCCATTCCTTCTGCAGTGATCTCAGAATCTTCTTTACATTTTCTGCATTTGAATACACTTTACCCAGAGATTTCAAACCATTTAAAATGTTAGTAAATCTGGTGAATATATCACCAATAGATTCTTCTTTTTTCATTTTGAATAATTCATACTTGTTAACAAGCATGCTAATCTTTTCTTCTTTAACTTGATTAGTCCATTCATAGGTGACTTTCAGTTTATCCCATATTTCTTTAGCAGAGTCACATCCAGAAACTCTGTTAAATTCTTGGAGACTTAGAGCACAGTAGAGGTTGCTAATAGCTTTAGCATTGATTTGAATGAGCTTAATATCAGCTTCATTCCATTCTTCCTCTACCTTGGGGATTCTAACATCATCCACAATTTTTGTGAGAAGATGAGGGTCATTGACTATTACTTTCCAACAGTCATAATCTAGAGCTTGGATGTAATACATTATTCTAGTTTTCCAGTAGTTATAATTTTCTCCATTAAACAATGGAGGTCTAGTGGTGGACTATCCTTCTCCTAGGCTTGTTGCAAAAACGTTATTTGCCATTAAAAATTGATTACTCAGATTTTTTAGATCTATTTAGAGTATTAGGCTCTGATACCAATTGTTGGCCAAGTAATGACCCTAAAGAGGGGGTGCATAGGGTCTATGCAGATTTCAAATTTATGGACTACAAGTTCAATATGCGGAAAAAAAATTAAATATGCAGCAAGCTAAAAAATAGAAATATTAAAAGAAAGGGAGAAGAGATAAGGAGAATGCAAACTCAAGATTTGTTCACGAGGTTTAGCAAACAAGCCTACACCCCGCCTCAACTTCTAGCTAGAGGATTCACCACGATTCCTTAATCGCATAGGCTCCTTCACAGGTGGAGTCCAAACCCATACAATCTCTCTTATAGGTCGAGATATTACCTTTACAAGCTCTCCTTTAGGCCGAGCTAAAACCTTTCAAGAGCATAACCCTCTCTTGATAGAACTGAAGCTACAGCTTTAGTGCAAGAATCTTAGATTCTTGATAGATCTCAATAAATGAGTTTTGGATTGAAAATCCGAATTGAAAGCTCCTTAAATGAGCTAGATAAGAGTGAAATACAAACTATAATAAAATCTCTCAAAGGAAATAGGAATTGAATGAGCTCAAGAGAGATTTTGAGGATTTTCTAAGTGTGAGAGTGAGTGAGAATCAATAGTAATGAATGAGTCATCAATAGGAGTTATTGCTGTGATCAAGAGTTATTATTTGCTCATAAATGAACTCCTTTTATGACATTTGATCCAATAAAGCCATTATAGGCTCATTAACTGCATTTTGATCCGTTGAAAAATAGTCGTTACAATAATTTTTCAGACAAGATTTCGTCGACGAAGTAGAGTTCCCACTTGAATTTGTCGCCGAATACAGAAGATAGAATTGAAATATGACAAACCCTGTAATGACTTCGTTGCCGAATTCAAACTAACCAAAGAATTCGTCGCCGAAATTAAGAGACATAATTGAATTTTGAAAATTCTGTCATGACTTCATCGCCGAATTCAATCTACCCAGAGAATTCGTTAACAAATTCAGACTAAAAATACTGAATTTTGTTTTGGATTAGACCAAAGAGATGAGATTGTCTTTTAGGTCAATTAGCTATATTTTTATCATGATTTTATGATCCTTTAGAGCCTTAGAATGATTTTCAAGAGGTGTCCTAGGCTCCTATGGTCAATCTACGATTCTTGAGCTTTTCAACTTACCATTCTTTTGAGGACTTTTTGCATAAGACCTATAAACTCTCAAAATAGAAAATAAATACATTTAAATTGTTGAGAGATGATCTTGGCTTGACTTGGGTCATGTGATTTTGCCTTTTATCTTCAATGGACCCGACTTGGACTTTGGTCTTATCTTGAATCTTCATCTTGTATACAATGAGTTGAACTTCCTCTTGGGTAATTTTCATCATTTTTCATGATTGGAGTACTATCAACTTGTGTATTCTGAAATGTTCAAGCACTTAAACAAGATTAGCAGTACTGAATAGTTCATTTCATTATTATGTATTATCAAAATTATTAGGGGTACCCATGGTTGTAACCCTGAGGCTAACAGAATCACCTCCACACCAAGACTCTTCTCCACACTCTCAATATGAAAGCGAAAACCTTTGAACTTCCTCTAAATAAAAACTCTGAAAAGAAAAAGGTATTTCTCCAGGGATTGAGAAAGTTACTGTCTTTCCAAAATAGTCTATCTTAGCATGGAAGATAGCTAACCAATCCATGCCTAAGATAACATCGAACTCTCGCATCCCAAGAACCACAAAATTTGCTGACAAAATCCTATCCCCAAATTTTAATTAGACAGTCTCTACAAACTTGACCCAAATAAGCTGACTCTCCCATTGGTGTTACAACTGGCAAAACAATCTCTAAAGTTTTTGGCACTAAGCCCAAGACATTCACAAAAGATGCTGAAATAAAAGAATGAGATGCTCCTAAATCGAACAAAACTTTAGCGACACAATGATAAATTGGGAGGGTACCTTCCACCAGTGCCTCGGATGCATTTGCCTCCTTCTGAACTACTGCAAACACTCTTACAGAACCTCTCTGCTGGTTTGAAGCCTGACCCTGTGGCTGATCAGTCCGCTTCGGCTTGGGACAGTTCCTTGCTATGTGCCCCTTCTCCCTACAGTTGTAACAAATCCCCAGAAAATTCTTTGGCTCTGCATTCACAATTGGCACAGTAGGCACTATGGTTGTAGATATGACTGGAGCAACTGCCTTCTGTCACTTCCACTGCGGCTGTTGTTGTGGAACTCTAGGGTGATTTTTCTGCACTTGCTGACCCCTAGGCACAAACTTGCCCTTGTGACTTAAACCTATGATATCTGCCTTTCTGATAATCCACATTATCACATTCAACCACCAAAGCCCGCTCCACTACCTCTGTGTAGGTTCTCAGGCGAAGACTTACTATCATCTGCCTGATAGATGGAGTCAACCCTTGCTCAAATTTCCTCACTCGGCGCTCCACACTCTCCACCATATACATGGCAAAATGAGACAACCCAGCGAACTTTGCCTCGTACTGACCCACGGTCATCGATCCCTGAACAAGGTGAATAAACTCTAGGGCCTTTTGCTCCATGACGGTCCCCGAAAAATACTTGGAATTGAATTTCAACTTGAATTCCTCCCAACCCATCTCAAATATCTCCTCTAATCTGGTAATTATATCCCACCAATGATGTGCTTCACCCTTCAACAGAAAAGCTGTGAGTTTCCGTCGCTGAATCTCATTGCACTCCATGACCTCAAAGATCTTTTCAAGTTCTTAGACCTACTTGTCAGCTTCCATTGGATCTGCAGCTCCACTGAATGTCGGAGGGTTCAACCACTTGAATTCCTTAATCAAACCAGCCATGGGTGTGGTCTCTGAAATCTGACTAGACGTGTCTGACCGATTTCTTGCTTGACAAGCAGACTTCTCCAAAAGCCTTGCTGTGTCTCCTAGTGCTAGAAGACCGCATCAATCCTTAGGTCTAAACCCTCAAATGCTCCAGCCCTTGCTCTTGTCTGACCTCGCCTTATTCCTCTCCTTCCAAACATAATCCTTATTACAAAAATAAGTAAAACATTAGTCTGGTTGCACAAAACAAACGACGGAAGAACTCAACGAGATAATCTCTCAAGGACTCTAATAACTCTCTTAGGTGTCACTACAAACACTAGGGTTACTTTAAACCGTGCTCTGATACCAATCTGCCACGCCCCAAAACCTACACACAATATATCTCATATTTGTGCAAATTCCAAGACGTGAACCTGGAACAAATCCTGAGGTAATGGAATTTAATCTAAATAAATTACCATTAACAGATGCATATCTTTAGCATTAAGTTTAAACTAACAAGAGTAATTAAACGTGAAATTGAATTCATTTAAAATCTCACTAACATGACACTCTACCTCAACTAAAAATTACTAACTAAAGTTCTAAAATGAAACCCAACAGCTAACTACGTTCTTGACCGTTCCCCCTAAGTCCTTCAAGTACTTCATGAAAAATCAATAAATATAACAAGGGTGAGCTTTTGGCTCAGTAAGATAATACAACAACATGCAACAATTATGATAAATAAAACAATGAACAACAAATATAAATATGCATAATTTAATTTATCAGTTTACACAATTCTTCTATCAATAATTTATAGTCTTATACAGGGACCCTTAGGTTTACACGTAGCTCGCCTAAGGTAGTCACCCTGAGAGGCACGCAACTTCTCAGTGGGATTACACAGAGCTCTCCCTCAGACTTTAGACCTATATAGTCTCTTCCTCTCTATTTGTCATCCCTTGGTCTTATTCCCTTTAATTTATTAACCACACTCTTTATTACGACGTCCCATACCAACATAATAAAGAGGACATAATATAATGGAAAGCTAAAACAATTACAATTACAGCAGATAATAATTGAAACTGATTTCTTTAAACCATTCTAAACAAAGAGAATATACAATTTCTCTAATATGTTCACAGTACCAATCATTCCAAACTAATTATTTTAAAAAGAATAAAATAAATAAATCATTTTATTTTATTTTATTCTCCTTTTTTTCTTTCGTTTTATTTCGCCATTCATTATTTAATTTATTTAATTCTTTTTATTTCATAATCTATTTTATTAATTTATTTAATTATTTTTCATCATTTTATTTAATTAATTCAATAAAATACAGTCCCCAAAACAACCATCGCAAAACACCCAAAACGGCGCCATCGATCGATCGACGGGTCACCTGCGATCGATCGGTGACCACACCCAAAACGGTGGCATAGAACTCTTCCCCGTAAAGGTGATGTCGCCAAATCTTGAGCGCAAACACGACCGCAGCAAGTTCTAAGTTATGCATGGGGTAATTCCTTTCATGCTCCTTTAATTACCTCGATGCATAGGCAATGACCTTCTTGTGCTGCATGAGCACACACCGAAGTCCGACGTGCGAGGCATCACTGTACACCTCATAACCACCACGTCCGGATGGTACAGTAAGGACGGGGGCCGTGGTAAGCCTCTTCTTCAGTTCCATGAAACTAATCTCGCACTTGTCGCTCCATACGAACTTGACATTCTTCTTGGTTAGGTAAGTAAGCGGCACGGCAAGGCTGGAGAAACCCTCTACAAATCTCTTGTAATAGCCTGCCAACCCAAGGAAGCTGTGTATCTCTGTGACACTCTTAGGCCTTGCCCAACTCATGGCTGCCTCTACCTTCTTCGGATCTACCGATATGCCTTCCGTAGATACAACATGGCCTGGGAATGCCACTTCTTTCAACCAAACTCACACTTGCTAAGTTTGGCATACAGCTTCTGCTCTCTCAACATTTCCAAAGCGAGGCGAAGGTCGTGCGTGTGATCTTCCCATATCTGGGAATATATCAAGATGTCATTGACAAACATGATCATGCATCGATCAAGATATGGCCGGAACACATAGTTCATCAAATCCATAAAGGCTGTCAGGCGCTTTCGTGAGACCAAAAAGCATCACCAAGAACTCATAGTGTCCGTACCGAGTCTGGAAAGTAGTTTTAGGAACATCTTCCGTCTTGATCTTCAACTGGTGATAGCCCGACCGAAGATCAATCTTAGAGAAAAATCTCACTCCCTTTAACTGATCGAACAAGTCATCAATCCTAGGCAATGGATACCTATTCTTTATAGTGACCTTGTTCAACTACCTGTAATCGATGCACATCCGCATCGAGCCATCCTTCTTTTTAACAAATAAAACCGGGGCACCCCACGATGAGACACTTGATCGAATGAAACCAAGGCATTGTAATTCCTCCAACTCCTTGAGTTCAATTGGGGCCATTCTATACGGAGCCCGAAAGATGGGAACTTTGCTTGGTGCAAGCTCGATCACAAATTCAATCTCCCTGTCTGGAGGCAAACCTGGCAACTCCTCTGGAAACACATCCAGGAATTCACTCACGATTGGGATATTCGAAGAGTCCTTTGCCTCGGGGTTCGCTAGGCTCAACGCCGCAAAGCGGGCGATGTCTTTACTTCTCAACCCCCGAAAGTGAAATAACTTCCCTTCCACCAGCTTGAAGAGTACCATCTTCTCAAAGAGGTTAGCTCGGAAGCTAACTAGCTCCGGGACTAGGAGCTTACTCTCTCTCTTTCTTTATGGTTTAGAGTAAGCTACATGCCCATGATGAGCTGCTAACCAATCCATACCCAATATAACGTCGAAGTCCTGGAATCCAAGGATAATGAGATCAGCTGCCAATTCGTGGCTCCCTACTTGAACTGTACTACCTCTGAAAATGCTATCTGTTACTACTGTCTTGCCGAGAGGAGTCGAAATGAACAACTCCGGTTCCAGCTGACTAGGCTCTGTAGAGAAGCCTAGGGAAAAACTCGGTGAGACAAATGAATGAGTAGACCTAGTGTCGATCAACCCTCTAGCCAAACATTCATTGACTAATAGGGTTCTCGAAATTTTACTAGCTAAGTTAATCCATGCATCAACATCATAAGTATAGGCATATAGATATATAACAGACCATATACGTACACAAGGAATAAGTATAACATGACAATCATGGACAATTGAATAACTTTAAACGCGTACCTTACACCACATCATCAAATGCAAGTGCATCACCCTCTGTCAAGGGAAATACTCGCCCCTGGTTCGCCTGGCGAGGCGGAGGTGTAGAACGGGTAGGCTAGGAGGATGCCTGGTATGATCCTGTTGGGCGTGCTAGGGGCCTAATCCCCTGAGACTGGCAAGGCAAATGCTGGCTAGGGCAATCCCTGATCACATGGCCTTGGCGACCACAGTGAAAACATCCACCTGATGCTTTTTGACAATCTCATGCCAGGTGCCTTCAGCCACATGAAGTGCAGACCTCGTATGTGTAGGTCGGAGGGGCCGGAGGGGCCGGAGGTGGAGCATACCTCACCACTTAGGGTGCAATTGGACGTGGAGTTGGAAGAGACTAAGGTCGCGGTGCCTGAGGCATGTATGGCCGTGGAACTGGAGGTGCATAAGATGGCCTCATCGGTGGTGCAGGCCACGCAAACTGAGGTGGTGCTGGCCATGTGTACTGATAAGGACCGGTCCGAGCCCACCTCTCTGGAGGTGTTGAACTGCTAGATTGGCCTCTTGCCAACTCTCTCTTCTTAGACACCGCCTCAGAATTGGTCTCGATCAATAAGGCCTTTTTCACTACCTCAGGGTAGGTAGCGTGCCTGAAAGCCGAGACTTTCTCCATAATGACATATTTGAGCCCTTGCTCAAACCTTTTCGCCTTCATCGCCTCAGTGGCAATCATATGGGTCGTAAATCTTGAGAGCTCCAAGAACTTGGCCTCATATTGAGCCACCGACATCGAACCTTGCTCAAGGTTGATGAATTCTCTCTCTTTCTTTTCCCGAGCTCCAACCGGGTGGTCAAATCCCGAGTCCTCAAGGTGGACAACCACCAATGGTGTTCCTCGCCCTCTAGCATGAAAACAGCCCATGCTACTCTATCCTCCTCTGTGGGTGAGAGGACCGCAAATATCTTCTCCAACTGGAGAATCCATGCCTCTGTAGCAAGAGGGTCCACACTCCCACGGAATGATGGAGGCCTCAATCTCTGAAGTGCCTCAACCCCAGCTATACGATATACTGGAGCTGCGGGCGATGGAGTAGGTATCGCTGATGATGGTATAGTTTGCCGAGCCGCCAGTATAGCGAGTGTCTCAGCAATAGAGCCTAAGATCTGAGAGAGGTCCAGCTGCTCATCCTCATCTCGCGAAGAGGAGGAAGCTCTAGTGTGTGACCCACGACCCCGTGTGCCCCACCTCATGACTAACTGTCACGCCCCAAAATACCCCCTAGGATTTAGGATACTTTGGCAATGTGACCTACACTTAAACTCACCTGCAAGGAGTATACAAGGCATGCAAAATAGAGAACTAAAAATTCCTTTAATCACTTAACGGTATTCCAAGCACAAATTGTCTACAATAACTGAATATAAAATAAAACAGGTACATTACTCCTTAACTTGAGTCCCAACTCAAGTGATACAATTATCCCCTAGACATAAGAACCCCAAAATACATGTCTCTCACCCTCAACCCAACCGTAGGGTCACAGGCCAACCCTTAACATCTGGCTAACCATCTGAATAGCCTCCTGCTCTCCCTCAGCTACCTCGATCCAAGGGACAAGAGTCCACACCTCGTATAATGTACCTGTCGACATAAAGGTACGACTGAGCATGGAATACTCAGCGAGTACAAGCTACTAGCTAACAATAATAATAACAATAAAATAGCGTACATAATACAGTTCATCATTTCATTTCTAAATCAGAGTGTGGAAGCAGTAACAAATAACAAGTATAATCTTAAACATCATATTTAAAGTCATACCTAGGCTCATGCTTTAATTAAAACATATTTCACCTTCCTTGTGATTCTTGTAAATTACACTTTACATTTTATACTTCTTGTGAGTTCCTTTTATGTCTCGTGAGTATCATGCGTGTTTTCTTGTCTACTTGCTTGTGAGTTTTCTTGTTTGCCTAGAAACAGATGATAATGCTCGTACCTGGTCTTAGTACATTATCACCTTTCCATTATTTCTTGATCCTTGCTTGGAGACAGATACTAGTACCCGTACCTGGTCTTAGTATACTAGTATCCTCTCATACTTGTTGGAAATAGATGTTAATGCCCGTACCTAGTCTTAGTACATTAACACCCTTTCATATTGCCTTGGAAACATATACTAGTGCCCGTACCTGGTCTTAGTACACTAGCATACTTTCATATTATTCTTGTCTTGGAAACAGATACTAGTGCCCGTACCTGGTCTTAGTACACTAGTATCCTTTCATGCTTGTCATTTTACTTCGAGACAGATGCTAGTACCTGTACCTGGTCTTAGTATACTAGCATCCTCTCATACGTGTTAGGGAACAGATGTTAGTGCCCGTACCTGGTCTTAGTACACTAACACCCTTCCCTGTTTCTTTATTCTTACTTGTTGTGTTTTCTTGTGAGCCAGGTATGACATATACTAGGAATATGCCCTACCCTAGACATTCATGTCTGTTTAACTTGTGAGCCAGAGGCTAGCACCCGAACATCCCTGGGCTACCAACCTCCTTGATGTTTCATTTACTTGTGAGCCAGAGGCTAGCACCCTTTCACTTAGGCTACCAACCTCCTTGACATATCCTTTCCTTATTCTTGTTGTTTCATCTACTCATATGGGAAAAACCTTGGTTTATGCGTACGTGCTTGGTGTGTGTGGCATTCGTGACGATCATACTATCATAAATAAATCAAGGGATACACATTGCATTTTAATTCTCTTTTTAATAATCAGGTTAACATGAAACAATAAAGCATAATGTGACATTTCTTGCAATTGCATAGGCATGAGGAATTTAGTGAAAACATATAGAGCATTTGTTCTAAAATCACCTTTTTAAGGAAAGCTACACAATTCATATTTCTTGATCCTTTAATTTATTTTTGGCATTCACATTCATGCATTTTGTCAAACACCTAATGTACAACACATTCATAACCACATTATTTCAAGTTCTTTAAGTTCATCTATTTCGTCAAACACATGGTGTGCGTTCATTATGAGTAAAGTGCCCCTCCACCATTCTCTATCATAATACGCATTACAACCAAAGGCATCCAATCGCCTTAACCCATTCACATCCCACACATCCACATTCAATCCATTTATCTTGTTTATTTTAGGGAAATGACATATTTCAACCAAAAGGAAAAATGGGAGAGATTCAATACATATTCACTTAAGAAATTCTAGGTTATTACCAAAGTAGTTAGTAGAGTGTACTAACCTTGAATAAGTTGAAAAATACCGTGGAGAATGCTGCCCTAGCTTGGGGTGGGACTCTACACGTGCTTGAGGGTGGATTTGAGAAATTCAAGCTTTTGGGATGATCTTGGGTTCCAAAACCCTTGATTTCTCTCAAGATGCAACCCTAGGAGAAAACCTCTCTTCCTCTCCTCTACTCTCTATCAAAATGCTGCCCTAAGGATTTATGAAACCCTTAGGCTCGAGCAAGCCTTTATAGGCAAGGTGGAAATGCCGAAAAGATGAAAAAGCCCCTAATGAAATTTCTGCAAAAACGCGAAGACCGAGTGATCGATGGTTATGACTGATCGATCAGTTGCCTACCGAGCGATCAGTGTTCTTGACCGAGCGATCGGTCAAAAACAAGCTCTCTGAAAAAAATTTCCATACAAAAAAGTTAACCAGTCGATAGTTACCGATCGATCGGTTTTGGACCGATCGATCGCTATTAATGACCGAGCGATCGGTTGTGAACCAATCGATCGCTACAATGGACCGAGCAATCGGTGCTCTGCAGGTCCAAACTGTTTTGGCCATATCTTTTGACTCGTTCGTCGGATTTTGACGATTCAACTTGCGTTGGGTTCGTACTTCGAAAAGAAACATTTCTGATATTTTAGAATTTTAATTTCTCCCTTATCCATTGACCAAATTACCCCTAACATTAACTGATCCGTAAATAGAGTTCAGTAAACCGGATTTTTAACATATCCGACTTAGGAATCCCTCTTCCCAACACTTAACATTCTTTAAAATTTCTCCTTCTATAGGAATGGAAGATTACAAAGGCCTAAAGCCTTGGCACGGATTCCAATACATAGGCAAAAGTTTCGGGTTTCTACACTAACGTCCTGAGAACAATAGCACTGCATGAGTCTAACTTGAAACCACAATTTATTACAATTCCATTTTACAATAATTCAATTTGTATTAATTTTATAGTACTAATATACATCGCATAAAGTCATCAGAGTATTTAACATATTATACTTTGGTGTTCTAGTGTTTCTAAGACCCGTACTTGGTTGAAGCAACCATTTAGACTAAGACTAATGTTTAGTCTTACACTTGGAATACGACTCACTTCCGACTTACTTCCTCCCTAACTTGTTTCCTGACATATACTCTTGTCAAGCCGTGGTATTAGATTCTAAGTGACCCTAAAGACCTAAAGCCTAAACGCTGATACCACTTCTGTCGCGACCCAAAACCCACCCTAGGAGTTAGAGTGAATCTTGGACGACTTATCATGACTTACTTGACAAACCATCCTGCAACACATTCGGAGCATATACAATAAAGGACATAGTGGAAGCATAAGTAGCATAACACTAGCAGAAGCCTAACCAACCCTCTATGTATATATAGTGATCCAAGTTTGTACAAAATGATATCACAAAAGAAAGGGCGGACAGGCCCACCAAAAAACATGAACACAATCTCTCACGCTCACCCACAATCACCTAGAATCTACCACATTAATAGTAGCCCTCTACCAAAGGTTCCTCTACAGGTTCCTCAACATACTCTTCCTCCACCCATAGGTCAGGAGCACAAATGTCAAAAGGAGCTACCTCTCCACTATCACCTGCCGACATGAGAAGTACGGCTGAGCATGGAATACTCAGCGGAAACCAAATGCTAACCAACAGTCATGGCATAACAATAATGATATATAAAGTAGGAAGCAATTCATATAATAACAGGAAAGTGAAGCAGTTTATATTCATGCTTGCATCACATAAAAGCCAATAAAACTCTTAAAATCATTGTGCACTTGTCTTGACTTAAAATACTCTTTTCGTACTTGAAAATTTGTCTTGTCATGTTCTTGTTTTTCCTTGTCTTGTCGTGCTATGCGTGTCATTCTATATCATGTCATGCTTGCTTGGAATGAAATGCACTTGTGAGGGAGGGAAGACCCCTCTTATGCAACTTGTGAGGGAAGGTGGTATAAACCCTCTTATGCAATGCACTTGCTGAAGGGGGATCCGGATAAAAATTTATGCGGAAACTGGATCCACTAAATCTTAACACCATAAAAAGCATCAAAATTATCTAAGAGTTTTAATCATATCACCTCGGTGAATGTTTTTCACCGGTAAAACTTAATCCACTCGAACCGTCAGAACTCTTTGTAGAGATTTCTCCGAAAAAAATACTAGAAGCTCAATCCTTGTTCTTCGCTATCCCCACGAAGCTTTAGAATCATGAAATTACTCTGATCAATGATCTCTATGACCTAGAGGGGGGTGAATAGGTCTATCTAAGAACTTCTAACCAGTTTTTAAATTTTTTTTTTATCTAATTAGATTAGAAATCAATGACTCATTCACACAAACAATCCACACAAATCAAACACAGCAGATTTTTACGTGGAAAACCCTTACGGGAAAAAACCACGGGACCTCGTCCAACAACAAACTTCACTATAAGAAGAATTCAAGTACAAGACAAGACCTTACGCAAACCGGACTCGACATTCCTAGGTACAGAATCTTACTCTTGATTTCCACAAACCAGTAGGTTCGATCTCCGCTGTAGCAGCTTCGGTTCCTAACCGACCAAATCTTCTCAAGTTACTTCAATACCACGATCACACACGATCGATCTCCTTCCACGAAGGCTCCGGATCATACACCGGACACACACACAAAGTGTAGGGTTGTGAATCAATTTAGAAAGCTTCAAACCCTAGAGGGATCTCATACAGATCTGAGATCACACAATGCAAGATCAAAAGAATAGATCTATACTTGCATTCTCTAGGATGATTGAAAAAGGAGGGATCACTAAAGATCTATGAGGAACAATGGAAAAAGCCCTAGAAGGGTTTCTCAGACCTCTACTCTTTCAAAAATAAACAAAGATACGAATTAGGTCTCCAAAAAGTTGTTTATATAGGGTTTAGAAAAGAGTTCAGAAAAAATAAAATTATGTTTACGAGGACCGATCGATCGGTGCTTATGACCGATCGCTCGGTCCAAAACCGATTGATCGCTACTTTCACCGAGAGATCGGTTAAAAATAGTCTCTTTGGAAAAATACCCCATACAAAGTTTTTGACCAGTCGATAGCCACCGATCGCTCGGTAGGCCAGCGATCGATCAGTCGCAACACCGAGCAATCGGTTGAGACAGAATTTCAGCCTAAACATTTTTCTTTTGTTTTTGTTTGATTCAAATTAGATCAAACCTCTTTGGTAGGCTTAAAACTATTCTCCTAGGTATGTTTAGAGTTATCTAAGTCAAATCCAACCTAGGTAGGGGTCTCTAAGTCCATTACCTGTCTAGATCCGAAGTAGAAGCTTTTTCTTCAATATCTTTAGTCTTCTTGAAACTTTAACTCTTCCGAAAAGTTGAACAAGACACAACACTCATGACCTATCTAATGATCACTAGAATTTGCCAACACCTATTTCTGGATTTACAATAGAAGCAAAAGGAAGAAGATTGATCAATGGTGTAGACCTTCTATCACCAATAATAATAAGGTTCAAAACCCTAGATTTGCAAACCCAACTAGGACCACCATTATAGCTCATGAAAATCCCTAGGGGTCTCCCCTAGGGCTCACGGTTTGGAGAGAGAGAGGAGAGGAGAGAAAAAATTCTGGAGAATTCTACTTAATGGTCTAGGGTGTTGGGGTATTTATAGACTAGGATCTTATCCTAATCCTACTTCAACTTGATCTTATCTAGTAGGATTTATTAATTAATAATAGCTCTTATTATTAATTAAATAAACTCCTACTTAATCTATAACTACTTTAGTTATAGTAATCCTATTAATTAAAGAGTCCCTAGTATAAGAGGATTCCTTAATTAAAAGGGATAAGTCAACATCCTACACCAAAGTAGGAAACCTAGTCAAACTAGGAATCCACAAGGGGGGCGTGAGCTTCTATGGGGCGTGGGATTTGAGGAGTTAAAACTCCTTATTGTAATCTAATTACAATAACATCTTAATCCTAAGTGCAATCCAACACTAGGATTTTAATTCCATAATAAAAGGAATTATATTTCAATAATTATTCAATTAAACAAATCCTAATCCAATTAGGATTCCTCAAGTGGGCGCCCCACCCTAGGGTTTAAACCCATGAGCTTTGGCCCATATTAAAGGTCCATTTTAATGGGTTTATGGATATGGGTCAAACCCATTTCCCCTTTAATTATGTTAATCAAATAATTACTAAAATAATCCCTTAGTTTAAATTAACAATTAATTTAAACAATAGATTAACTATTAATCTATTTAATTAAATGATTAACTTTTAATCACTTAAAATAATTGATTAACTTTTAATCACTTAAAATAATTGATTAACTTTTAATCAATTATTGAGCTTGTATTTTTTATGTGAGCACCTCTACAGATTGCTCTGGGACATTCTTACCCTGGCTTATCCAATGTTATCCCATTGACCCTAAATGAGAATTACATCGGAATTGCAAGTGACGTGAGATATCTATGTTGCAATTGAATCCCAGTGTATGAACATTAACCATTATGGATCTCGTCATATGAACTTTTAAATTTGATTTATCCTTCCAAATACATTATCCCTAATGGGCCTTCGAGATTGACATCCTATCTAACCCATAGCCCATTGTAAATCATCCGGGTTTCCAAGACTTATGATTAAGCCATGAGAAACAATTTCTCATGAAAAACATTTTGAAAAAATCTTTTTATAAGTATAATACCTTTTTAATAAAAGTATATTTCTAAACTTATTTTGTTTTCAAAATCACTTACGCAGGATTTGAACTTAATCAATTGTCTTACCCGGAACTTGGATAATCTCTCAAATTAATGAGCATGGATTTCTTGTTTGAAATTCATCATGACTTGAACAACTTTTTGACTATCCAACTGTCACTGTATTATATTCCTTAAGTTAGAAAATACGTTGGTGGAATTAAAACAGTCAGATCACTGCCCAGTCATAGATGAACTCATTAGATCTAAGGATCATCAAGACCGTTCAATGTGAATGAGAGACCAACTATCTGATAGTATGTTTATGCAAGAGGTCTCTCATTGAATGCAATCAGTCAGTGTATATTTAAGCACCCATATGCTAATGTGTAGTATCCACTACATTAGTTCGAGATAGAACTACATCTCAACTATTGAGAACATCTTAGCATTCTGGTAGCCATATAAGTGAAGTGCCCAGCTTCACCCACCGCTGTGACTATATAAGGTATAAGGAACCGGAAAGTTATATCTACCTGTGATAATCTAATCACATAACTTTCCTACAATATATCCTATGGACCTTTATATAGATCATCTCATGATCATGGTCAATTACCCATAATGAATACACAATAGATTAAGAAGAAGCATTTATTAATCAAATTAATAAGGTTCTAACAATCTAAATGACTTTTCTGGGCATCATGTCCAACACTTGCGAGGGAAGGGAGACCCTTCTTTAATGAGGTACTACTTGAGAGAGAGGGGAGACCCCTCTTATCTATGAAATGTACTTGTGAGGGAGGGGAGACCCCTCCTTAAATGATATACACTTGTTCTTGTCAAAAGCGAGGCGAAACATATCGTAAGATATGTACTACCTCTTAAATCCTTATTCTTGAAAAACATCGGTAACCAAGTCATGCATGCCGTGCTCGTGGAATCGTGTACATACTCTCACTTGGAATTAAATATGACAATTGAGATTTGAACAACACATAGAATAACATTAATTTCACAAGTAATTATTCATGCCATTAAGGAAAGCAATTAATCACACTATCATAAACCCTAGTAATTTCCATATACTTTAAATCGTGTCTTTCTTAGTTTATAATTTATTTTTTCTTCCCCTTGGCATTTCATCAAACATGTGGTGTGTACGTTATTGGTTAAAGCCTATACCATGCTTTTCTAGATGGGTTGATATTCATAATATACATGTGTGTTCATTATTGGTACAATACCCTTCCCATTTCATTCATCACAACACAACATCCATATAGCATTTTATTCACTAAATCCATCTTATATCATGTGAAGCATTTAGGTGAAGGCAAGGAAATGGAGAAGCATGACAATAAAGGAAAAGAAATATGATGAGGAGGGTAGCATAAGGTACCGACCTTCAATGGGTGAGGAAAACCCTCCAAAAACGTGTGTGGAGGCGCTACCGAACTTGGAGAAACCCCTTTGCTTGATTTGGGGAAGATCACCCTTGATCTTGATCTCCTTCTTCTTCAATCTCAACCCTCTTGGCAAATCCTCAATCTCTCCCCTCTCCTTCTCTAATCTTTCTTAGGCTCTCTTTAGGTCTAGGGTAAATCAAAACGCCCAAATACTATCACCTATTTATAGGCAAAGAGAAGAAACCCTAAAAATCATGAATTAAAATTCTAGGTTCGCGATCTACGATCGATCGTAACCTGTCTACAATTGATCGTAATTATTCTACGATCGGTTGTAAGTTTCCACGATCGATCGTAAACGTTACTGAGATTTTTGCCCAATTATGAGATTCTACAATCGATCGTAGCTCACCTACGATCGTTCGTAGGGTCTGTACGATCATACGTAACTTGCAGAAAATTTCTAGATTTTCCTTCTTTCATGTTTCGGTCATAATGTTTGGCTCGTTCGTCGGATTTTGACTATTCAACTTGCGTTGTGTGAACACGGGTTTCGGGAAAACCCAAATTTGTATCTCACGGGGTGAGTTTAGAGTCGCCACCTATTCATTCAGAAGGGATAAGTCCCCAAGATTTGGATAAGGTCTTGGTCTACGATCAGAGATCAGGGTAAGAGGTTCAATTAAGTCCGGGGAAGGGGTTAGGCACCCCAGCACTTCCACTTTAAGTGGTTCCCTACTTGCTAGGGTTAAGCAAAATTAAGCTCAATTTTAATCAAATACCTTAGTATTTAATGTAATACTAATCTAAGAAGGAGAAAATCCTAGACTAGGGTCAAACCCGGGTTGGGCTGGCTACGTACTCACAGAGGGGTGAGATCAGATCGAGCGTAGTTCTGGCACATGAGCCCGTGCCAAGGCTAAGGGTGTGTGTGTGTGCACCAAGGGTGGCTTAGGGTCTAGCCGAGAGGCTAGGGGTGGTTGACTGAGTTGGTCAAGTGCTCGGTATTAGGCTCGATAGGCCTAAGGTAAGTCCGGTAAACTAGGGTTTGGGCCCGGTAGGCCAAGGGTGAGCCCGGTAGGTTAGGGTTTGGGCCCGGTAGGCCAAGGGGGAGCCCGGTAGGCTAGGGTTTGGCCTGGTAGGCCGAAATTGGGCCCGGTAAGCCAAGGGTGAGCTTGGTAGGCTAGTGTTTGGGCCCGGTAGGCCAAGGAGGAGCCCGGTAGGTTAAGGTTTGGGCCCGATAGTCCAAGGGGTGAGACCCGGTAGGCCCGGGGTGTCTTAACCAAGGATTAGGGTTGCTAACTGGGGTTAAAATGGGGTTACAGGTGGCTGCCTGAACAGAGTTTTTACAAAAATTAAAAAAAAAAATAAAAAAATTTGGTCTGTGGGTGATAAAACCAGGGAGAAACAAGGGGGTTCCTCATGGATTGAGGACCCCCCAGACCTCAAGGAGTAACCGTGGTGCTATGGGGGAGGGGGTGAACCCGTGGCCACTGCCTCAAGGGTATACACACCCCCATCTGTGAAGAAGATGGACGAGGGACCCTATCCTTGGCCTACCCAGCTGCTGAGACTAAAAAAAAAAGAAAAATGGGACCCCTGGAATGGGGACCAGGGGTCCCTTACAGTGGTAGGAACAATAAAAAAATAGGGGAGGGGTATACCCTGCTATAGTCGTGGTGGAGGAGCCGAGAGAGGTGGCTGCGTGGTGGTGGCGACCTGGGCGAGTGGGGTGCGGCCTGAGGAGTTTAATGAAGGTTTGGAGTTTGAACTTAGGTAGAGGCTAAGTGTGGGCCGAGAGCTTGAGGTCTAAAAAAAAAAATTTTTTTTTGAATTCGGTGGTCCTTTAACAGTAGCTATGGTGGTGTGGTATGACCTCAGATGTGGTTTAAGGGGCTCATGGGGATTTGGGACAGACCTTGGGATGGTCTAGGACCTAACTAAGGCAATGGCTGAGTGGTTAGGTGGATGGGAGGTGGGATGGAGTGGCTGTAACCGATTTTTGTTTTTTGAAAACCCCCCTCAAACAGTGTCTTTGGTGTGGTTTTTATAGGAGATGAAGTGGAAGGGATAAGGATGGAGGGTGGTACTAGGCGTGGGAGACCAAGGCCAGAGGGGACACAGGAGAGGCAGGGGACTGTTCACTCGTCCCATTGATAGGGATGATGAACAGCGTCCTTTTCAATATATATATATATTTTTGTTATGTTTGTCAGTTTGGGCCTTAGCCCTTGTATGCATGGGCCAATCCATGTGGCTTTGCCACATTGGGTTGGCACCAAACATTTCAAACTTTTTTTTTAATATATATATATATATATATTAAATTTTCTATTACTATATATATATTTTTTGTTTTGTTTACCTTTTTTGGGCCCAACCACCAAATGTGTGTGGAAGGCCAAAAGTATCTTGCCCTAAAAAAGATTGAATTTTGAAAGGGATGTGGGTCCCACTTGGATTGGGCATAGTGGGCCCATGTTTGGGTCCAAAAGGTTTTAATTAATTTTTTTTGGAGTTTTGGACTCAAAATGGGCCTAGAGCCCATGGGGCTTTGCCTAGGGCTTGGGCTAGGACTAGGCTAGGGTTAGACCGTGGGTTAGGTCCAGCGTTTACCTAGGGTTAGACCTAGGGTTTAGCTAGAGTTAGCCTAGGGTTTGGTCTAAGGCTTAGGTGCTACCTAGGGTTAAACTAGGGTTTGGTTTAGGGTCTACCTAGGGCTACTAGGGCTTGGACGAGGATAACCATGGTTAACGGAGGTTAACTATGATTAAACAGGGTGTAAAAATTGGGTGCTTACACGTTGGATTCATCATTCGAAAAGGAACATTCCTGGCGTTTTAGAATCTTCAATTTTTACTTTATTCATGGACCAAATTGCCCTTAAAGTTGCCTGATCTGCAAATGGGATTTAGGAACTCGGATTTCCACTAGATTCGAATTCGGAATCCAACCTTCCATTCAAGAAAATGACTTTAAAGCTTTAATACATGCCGAAAAATCCGGGGTGCTACAATTACCCTTAGAAATAGGAAAAAAAATTCAGGATCATCAAATTAGGATACTATTTTCGTGCAGGCCGTTCGAACGGCTTGGGATCTGTTCGAATGCCCAGTTGAACGGGTCGCTAGTCTGCTACTGGTTTGCATTTTATGCATAACCGTTCAAACGATTCCCTGTCTATTTGAACGCCCAACTCTAGTTTTTCTTATTTTTTGCTTTTTTGACTGAAAATCTCTCAAACGGTCAAGAAACTAGTCACCTAAGGTATATTGATTATTCTAAGTCAATTCCTCCTAACTCCTAAGGAATACTAGGTATCTAGGTCACTTACCATCCTACTGAGTGAGACGAATACGATGATCGAACTGTCTTCAGTTGATCTTCTACAATTTTCATCAATTACGAGAATGATGCACTTGTAGGCAAGGACTCAAGAAACATGACCCGACTCTGTTTTGATATAGGAATACGCCAAGACCAAATATGGACCTTACAACATTCTTATTGAAGAGCTCTAAGAAGAAGACGATTTTTGACTAGTGACTTCAACGAGAAATAAGAAGAATAAAAATAAAAATAAAATATCTGACACCACATAGATTATTGATTCTTCTCAAGGAAGACCAAAGAGGAAGGTTCAGAAACCTTTTTGATTTAAGGAGTAATTTTATTTATACTCTCCTTCCATTGGGGCCGTCTCCATCTTAGCTCTAGCAAACTTGCTTAAATTTTGGATTTTGGTTATTTTTAACGGTTTCTACTCACTCTGGTCTGGCAAAGACTGGACACTGACTGGGTTTCTCGCTTTAATGCTACTGCTTAATTATGTGATGCATTAAAAGAAGTATAAGAACAAAAGGATGGGGATATACAAATTCCTCTTATAAGTGTTACATGTACAAAACATAATACTATGCAGTCATCTGGTGCGTTGAGCTTCTTACCCGAGAGATTCAAACATGTATGGTCAGTGTTGAGATCATAGTTAGTGCAATGCACTTGTGGGCCTCGTAACTGTGCCCCCGCCTTAGCAATTAAGGTATAAAGCAATCAATGTGCTTGACTGCATTTGGATTATTGGACTTTGCCACATGTAATTGACCTTTCGTTTGTACAATTTATATAAGGTCTTGAACCTTAGTATTGACCTTAGGTATAATTAATTAATTAAACCAATTATGTGGTACGAGTATTGACTTGACCAAATCAACTTATTTAAATTTATTAACGAAAATTCTAAAAGAATTTGAGTATCACTATCTTCCATCAAGCCAGGGGACGGGGAGGGGCCATGTCCCCCCAAAATTTTGAAAAATATGCATTTCTATTGTATAGGTGGAATTTTTAAAAATAAATAAATAATATCTCTTTGTTGCTTATGCGGGAAGTTTGGCCGCTTCAAAATTTGTATTTTTTTAGGGGGCTGATCTTTAAGCGTGTGCGATCTGCTCACACCCCTGCTCACCATGTGCCCCTTTTAAGCCCCTTTAACCCTGGTTAAGATTCACTAACCCAATAATTAATTCTTTTTTCTAAAACCCAAACATAGATTTATTAACCCTAAGGGTGAGTGAATCTTACCTGGAAGGGCTAGGAATTAAAAGGGACAAATGGCGAGCAGGGAGCGTGCGAATGTGCACTTGTAAAATTATCATTCTCATTTTTTATATGTATAATATAAAATTTTAAAATATGTATTTAATTTTATTCATATGATGGTTATCCCAAAAGAGATGACCCTTTTTTTCATGTGTACTAGACTTTATTGGAATGCAATATTAATGAATTTTACGATTTACGATGGACCTATTACTCAAAAAAAAAATATTTGTGCTATGCCCCAGAACACCAGGCCCAATGATCCCATGATATTTCGTGCATGCTTAATCATTATCCATAAAATCTAATTTACTTCAGCTCCTCAAAGAAAAATTCCTGGCTCCGCCCTAGCATCAAGCAATGCACATTGTGGGGAAAAGAGGTGAATCCAAGGTTAATTGAATCCTAGAGACAAAGCTATCTTATGTCTTGCATATGAGAGGTTTCGATTATATTCACAAAAAAAGACTTTTGCAGGATCCCTCAGATTGATTGATTCAATAATCTATCTAATAATTAATTATTGTTGTTGAAAGTAGTTTTGTTTGTGTAGGTCCATTCTTTTACTAAGACTTATAAAGTTCGACACTTTGCAAGTCGTGAGACTTTTATGTACCGTGCTTTGCAAATCTTGTAGTTTGAAAATATTTATATCTTTTTGAGCTAAGGACATTCTGGGTCAAAGGAGCCCTAAACCAATTCCTACCATTATGAAACTTAAAGTCCCACAATCTTTTTGGGTGCTGCTATGAGTGCACCAATTTTTGCTGATTGGACACCTAATCTCGTACTCACAAGCACACCATGAGGTAAAAAAATACCTGTGATATTCTAATTATACATCATTCTAAACATAAAACCATAAAACATGATAATTCATTACCCTTTTGATGGACTCAAACCAAACTAAATGTCCAATAAATTGGTATCAAATGAATCATACACAATTCCTTATATACTGCACCCCTATTTTGTGTGGGTTAAAGAGCTTGCAACAAAAATAATAGGAACTCAACGTTAAAAATAGTGTGTGTGTGGGGGGGGGGGGGGGGGGGGGGGGGAGATGAATATGGGAAATTAAAAACTTTATCCTAATCCCTTAAGCAGAATTTCAATTATACTAATTAAAAGCAAAATGAATTTAGCAATTCTACACAAGCATTCAAAACAATAAATAAATAATAGAGTTAGAGAGATGCAAACACAAAGAGTTTGTTCACGAAGTTCGGCAATCGTGCCTCAAGTTATACCCACTAGAGTATTTCCCACGATTTATTCAATCACCTAGACTTTTTACGGGTGAAGCTCAAACCGTTACAATGCAAAAGTATCCTCTCTCTTGACTTCCTCAATCTTCTTACGGGTGAAGACCCAACCTTACAAAGCTCCCCGCTTCAGGGACAAGAATTCACCGATTCTTGATTTTCACATACACTTCAAAGAGTGATGTTTGCAATTTGATTTTGCTTCTAAAGCAAGTTGATAGATCACTTTCAAGCTCTAGTAGAGTCTCTCAAAGAATTAAATTGAATAGCTCAAATTTGGACTCATTTTGGGATTCAAGGGTTTACTCAATTGATTTTGAAATCTAAGATTTGGAGTGAATGATTGGATGTATTAGGAGTTCCTTTAAATCTTCTTAAATCATTTCATTTTATAGCCCAAGATATTTTATAACCATTAGGGGAACATTCAAAACGAAACTAGTCGTTGAATACTAACCATTACAAAGTATTTTGGTTCCCGTATGAATTCGTCGATGAGATTAGGACAGAATTAGAAAACAATAGAACTGCGGCCAATTTCATCGACGAGATTGAAGTTCTAGTTCAATTTCGTCGATGAGATTTCCTGTTTTATTATGAAATCTCATCTTAAATAAACCTTAATAATGGGAATAAATTCATTTGTCGCGCCCCAAAACCCACCCTAGGAGTTAGAGTGAATCTTGGACGACTTAACATGACTTACATGCCTTGCTTGACAAACCAACCTGCTAAATACCTGGAGCATATACAAAAGATGGTATAAAGCGGAAGCATAACTAACATAACGCAGCGGAAGTCTAACCAAACCTCTATGTATATACAATGATCCAAGTTTATACAAAATGCAATCATAAAAGAAAGTGCGGACAGGCCCGCCAAAATACATGAATATACTCTCTCAAGCTCACCCAAAGCTATTCACTCAGAATCTACTACAACCTAATGGTAGCCCTCAACCGGAGGTTCCTCCACAGGTTCCTCAACGTACTCCTCTTTTGCCCAGGGACCAGGGGCACCGATGTCGAATGGAGCAGTATCTCCCTCGTGACCTACCGACATAAACGTACGGCTGAGCATGGTCAGCGTGTACCAAATACTAACCAACAGTCATAGCAACATAACAATATAGAAATGGAATAAGCAGGAAGCAGTTCATATGATTAACAGGGAAAACAAACAGTTTATAGTTCGTGCTTGAATCATGTCGAAGTTGGAAAAAAAAACTCTTGAAATCATCTTGTACTGTACTTGACTTGAAATACTTAGTTCATGCATGAAGACTCATCATGTCTATCTTGCTTGTCTGTTGTGCTCGACTGGGTATGCGTAGCTGCCGTTCATAGTCTGTCGCAACTAGTATCCCCTATGCTGGACTGGGTATGCCTAAATGCCGTTCATAGACCGTCGTAACTAGTATCCCCTATGCTGGACTGGGTATGCCTAGATGCCGTTCATAGACCGTCGCAACTAGTATCCCCTATGCCGGACTTGTGATATCGGAGCAAAGCATATCTTAGGATATGCCCTACCCCTATTACCAACCTTTACGTTTGGCCTTGTCATAATTGTCGTGAATCGAGACTAAAATCTTTGTTCTTGAAAAATCCGATAAACCATGTCATGCATGCCGTGCTCGTGAAATCGTGTACAATTAACTCATGAAATTAAATAAAACATGATAGGCTCAAAATCATTCAAGGCAACATTTAATGTCAAGGCGATTAAATCTACAAGTATGCAATTCTAGAAAGCGAGTAAGTCTACCATCATGCAATTCTAAAAAGTGAATAACACACTATCATAAACCCTAGAAATTTCCATATGCTTTAAATCATACTTTTAATTCATTTTCTTCACCTTGGCATTTCATCAAACATATGGTGTGTACATTATGGTTAATACCTAAATCTTGCTTTTCTAAATGAGTTAAGCTCATAGCACACATGTGTGTTTATTATTAATCCAATGCCCTTCCCATTCCATTCATCACATCACATTCCCACGGCATCCATTGCCCGTCATCCTCTCCATTCATACATCCCAACATGTATCATAGTTATAGATGAGGGAAAAACAAGAATAAAGAAGGAAAAGAGAAAACTATAACTAGGAGGGTAGCCAATGGTACCGACCTTGAATAGAGGAAGAAAATCCTTGCAAGAGTCGAGGTTGGACACTGCCCTAGCTTGAAGAGCGTGCTCCTCGTTTGCTTGAAGTTGGATGTGGAGGATCCAAGCTAAATGGGATGATCTTGGGTAGCCAAACCCTTGATTTTTCCTCAAGCTTAAAACCCTAGACTAGAAAGCCTCTTTCTTTCCTCTACTTTCTCTCAAAGTGTTGCCTCAAGGGTTTATGAAACCCTTAGGCTTGAGCAAGCCTTTATAGGCAAGGTGGAAATGCCCAAAAGACGAAAAAGTCCTTAATAAAATTTCTGCAAAACACGGTAGACCGAGCGATCGGTGGTTATGACCGATCGATCGGTTGCCTACCGAGCGATCGGTGTTCTTGACCGAGCGACCGGTCAAGAATATGCTCTCTAGAAAAATTCCCCATACAAAAAAGTGCACCAGTCGAAAGCTACCGATCGATCGGTTGTGGACCGATCGATCGCTAATAATGACCGAGCGATCGGTGCTTTGCAGGTCTCATCTGTTTTGGCCATATCGTTTGACTCGTTCGTCGGATTTCGACGATTCAACTTGCGTTGGATTCGTCTTTCAAAAATGAACATTTCTGATATTTCTGAATTTTCAATTTCCTCTTTATTCATTGACCAAATTACCCCTAAGTTTAACTGATCTACAAATAAAGTTCAGTAAACCGGTTCTTTAACATATCCGACTTAGGAATCCCACTTCTCCACACTTAAAGTTCTTTAAAATTTCTCCTTTCATAGAAATGGAAGATTATAAAGGCCTAAAGCCTTGGCACAGTTTCCAATACATGGGCAAAAGTTCTGGGGTTCTACATACTCCCCCCCTTATAGGAATTTCATCCTCAAAATTAGGACGTTACTAAATCAAACGAGGATACCTTCCCACACTTAACCTTGCCTATTGAACGACATGCTAATCCTTTATTGATCAATATAAGGCTACACACTTACTTGCCGGCGAGGCACATAGGTTTTCTGATATAAAGAAACATCAATCTAAACAACTAGGAACTTTCATAACATAAGGTAGCATAATTACATACATTTGGCAACTGACTGCCCATGACAAAACACAACATACATTCCCTTCTACAAAAAATTTCTCCCCTCTCTCATATCCTCATGCCCTATCATTTGGTGCCTGAGCATTCTTCCTGGCGTGGCAAAGGCTTGTCCCTGGTTAGCTTAGCAAGGTGGCTGTGTGGACTGCTGGGGGCTTGATGCCTGTGTAGAGCCCTGCAGAGGTGACCGCCTAACCGTGGGCCTATTTCCCTGAGAATAAGGTGGCATCAGACGGCTGGGACAATCTTTGATCATGTGGCCCCGGCGACCACAGTGGAAACACCCACCGGAGATCCTCCTACACTCTCTGGTCACATGCCTCCTCCCATAAAGGGTACAGATCTCATAAGAGTAGGTGGAGGGCACATATCCTGTGGCCTGATATGGTGCGAGGCGGTGTGCCTGCGTGGTAGCCGTGTGTGAGGCCAGTGGAGCAAACGAAAGAGAAGCATGTGGTGTAGTAGGAGGACTCTATACCTGCATATGTCCAGAGGACTGGTACCTAACCCATGCTTCCGCAACCAATGGTTCTACGCCACCATAAAACACCGGGGGCCTCAGCCTCCAAAGTGTCTCAATTCCTGTGGCATGATGTGTAGGGGTAGGTACAAGTACCGCCGCAGGAGTGGGGGTAGACGGCTGCCTAGTTGCAAGCATTGCTAGTGTCTCTGCTATGGATCCCAAGACCTGAGTGAGATCCGGCTGCTCAT
The DNA here is from genome assembly GCA_015143295.1 of Tetracentron sinense. Classification (NCBI taxonomy): domain Eukaryota; kingdom Viridiplantae; phylum Streptophyta; class Magnoliopsida; order Trochodendrales; family Trochodendraceae; genus Tetracentron; species Tetracentron sinense. Next base: position 4,825,424 of record CM026553.1, on the reverse strand, counting down.
TCCCCGATGGAGGAGGAGATACCCCACCTCTCCTAGTGTGGTATCCACGACCCTGATCGCTACGTCTCATGGTTTACTCCTGAGGACGATAGCAAAGCATGAGTCTAACTTGAATCCCATCGAAATCTGACATTGCATTTTCATAATAGTAGGTATTTATCAAAGTCTAGAACATACATCAAGATACATATACCATAGTATACTAATATACTCTAAGGTTCCTAGCGAAGCCAAGATACGAGATCGGTTGAGTTGCAACCGGTTATGGTCGAAGGCTAACTTGTTAGTCGATACTCGAGGGCAATAACTCCTCCTGAGTATAAGTTGAACTCAAGTCCCTATCCTATGTGAACACATCGTATATATCTAAGTACAACTATAATAGTATAATTGTACAATTAGTTTTCCTAGTGACGCTAAGTTCCACACTCGGTTAAGGTATTAACTGATTACACACTTAAGACCCTAACTAGTTTAAAACTAATACAAATGACTAGTTCATTTAATTGAGTTGTTTAATTAAAGTCCTCTTAATCTGGTGACATGTATGATGTTTCTAAGATCTACATGATGCATGCGGGATATACATATGATGTTTATGATATGTGTGAGATGGTCATGCCACGTATGAAAATGTATGATGTGAATGATATGTATGTGGTTCATGCGATGCATAATGCTTATGCCATGCATGGAGTGCATGTTATGTATGAGAGTGCATGATATGTATGATGATCATGAGGTGCATGATGATTATGCTCTGTATGAAGCGCATGCTACCCTTTGGAGTTTGTAATTTCTTTATTAATTCTGACTGGGCATCAGGTCTAGAACGTGCTGCAGAATGAACGTGCATCTGTATTTAGACTAGGACTGAGCACTGAGTCTAGGACGTGCTGCAGATGCGCATCTAGAAACGTGCATCAGACATCCGTGAGCTTATCCAAAATTATTATTATTTGGGACTGAGCACTGGGTCTAAGATGTGCTGCAGAAAATGTGCAACTGTACTTAGAAGTGTGCATCAAGCATCCCTGGGCTTGTTAAAATTATATTTGTTCTTTGAGTAAAAAAAAATATTGATATCTATATCTGTTTTTTTTTTTTACTAGGCGTGGGGTTACATGGACTTATCGTCATGCTGTGATGTGTGACTTATGCTTGTTTGTGATGTAATACGCATCGAGTATAGTTTAACAAATCAAATTACGCCGGATACACATAAGATTATATATCAACACCTATGTCCCTATTTTCGCAAAATTCTAATTTTACTAAGCTTATAGGATGAAGGAGAATCCTACTGTCTCACTCGGAAGCCTATTCCCTACTAAGACCCCATAGTACAAGGAATGACAAAGGACCTACCACCCTTTTGTTAACTCACACCTACCCTGAGTATCACTCAACTCCTGAGTCTAACTGGGAATTCATTCATAAGGCATTGGTTTTCACTTAGTACGTGACATATAGTATGCACACCACATAACATATAATACCCCATAACAATACCACACATAATAGTATAAGTACATAGTACGCACACCACATAGCATATAATACCATATAACAGTACCCCATACAATAGTATAGTACCATCATATTCATCACGTCAAGTCATCAGAGTATTTATAATATTATACTTTGGTGTTCTAGCGTTCCTATGACCCGTACTTGGTTGGAGCAACCATTTTAGACTAAGACTAAAGTTTAGTCTTACACTTGGAACATAACTCACTTCCGACTTACTTCCTTCCTAACTTGTTTCCCGACATATGCTCTTGTCAAGTTGTGGTTCTAGATTCTAAGTGACCCTAAAGACCTAAAGCCTAGGCTCTGATACCACTTCTGTCGTGCCCCAAAACCCAACCTAGGAGTTAGAGTGAATCTTGGACGACTTAACATGACTTACATGCCTTGCTTGAAAAACCAACCTGCTAAATACCTAGAGCATATACAAAAGATAGCATAAGGCGGAAGCATAACTAACATAACACAGCGGAAGTTTAACCAAACCTCTATGTATATACAATGATCCAAGTTTATACAAAATGCAATCATAAAAGAAATTGCGGACAGGCCTGCCAAAATACATGAATATACTCTCTCAAGCTCACCCATAGCTATTCACTCAGGAGCTACCACAACCTAATGGTAGCCCTCAACCGGAGGTTCCTCCACAGGTTCCTCAACGTACTCCTCTTCTACCTAGGGGTCAGGGGCACCGATGTCGAATAGAGCAGTAGCTCCCTCGTGACCTGCCGACATAAACGTACGGCTGAGCATGGAATACTCAGCGTGTACCAAATACTAACCAACAGTCATAGCAACATAACAATATAGAAATGGAATAAGCAGGAAGCAGTTCATATTATTAACAGGGAAAACAAACAGTTTATAGTTCGTGCTTGAATCATGTCGAAGTCGGAAAAAAAAACTCTTGAAATCATCTTGTACTGTACTTGACTTGAAATACTCAGTTCATGCGTGAAGACTCATTATGTCTATCTTGCTTGTCTGTTGTGCTCGATTGGGTATGCCTAGCTGCCGCTCATAGACCGTCGCAACTAGTATCCCCTATGCTGGACTGGGTATGCCTAGATGCCGTTCATAGACCGTCGCAACTAGTATCCCCTATGCTGGACTGGGTATGCCTAGATGCCGTTCATAGACCGTCGCAACTAGTATCCCCTATCCTGGATTGGGTATGCCTAGATGCCGTTCATAGACCGTCGCAACTAGTATCCCCTATGCTGGACTTGTGATATCGGAGCAAAGCATATCTTAGGATATGCCCTACCCCTATTACAACCCATACATTTGGCCTTGTCATAGTTGTCATGAATCGAGACTAAAACCTTTGTTCTTGAAAAATCCGATAAACCATGTCATGCATGCCGTGCTCGTGAAATCGTGTACAATTAACTCATGAAATTAAATAAAACATGATAGACTCAAAATCATTCAAGGCAACATTTAATGTCAAGGCGATTAAATCTACAAGTATGCAATTCTAGAAAGCGAGTAAGTCTACCATCATGCTATTCTAAAAAGCGAATAACACACTATCATAAACCCTAGAAATTTCCATATGCTTTAAATCCTACTTTTAATTCATTTTCTTCACCTTGGCATTTCATCAAACATATGGTGTGTACATTATGGTTAATACCTAAATCTTGCTTTTCTAAATGGTATAAGCTCATAGTACACATGTGTGTTTATTATTAATCCAATGCCCTTCCCATTCCATTCATCACATCACATTCCCATAGCATCCATCGCCCGTCATCCTCTCCATTCATACATCCCAACATGTATCATAGTTATAGATGAGGGAAAAACAAGAATAAAGAAGGAAAAGAGAAAACTATAACTAGGAGGGTAGCCAATGGTACCAACCTTGAATAGAGGAAGAAAATCCTTGCAAGAGTCGAGGTTGGACGCTGCCCTAGCTTGAAGAGCGTGCTCCTCGTTTGCTTGAAGTTGGATGTGGAGGATCCAAGCTATATGGGATGATCTTGGGTAGCCAAACCTTTGATTTTTCCTCAAGCTTAAAACCCTAGACTAGAAACCCTCTTTCTCTCCTCTACTTTCTCTCAAAGTGCTGCCTCAAGGGTTTATGAAACCCTTAGGCTCGAGCAAGCCTTTATAGGCAAGGTGGAAATGCCCAAAAGATGAAAGAGTCTTTAATAAAATTTCTGCAAAACATGGTAGACCGAGCGATCGGTGGTTATGACCGATCGATCGATTGCCTACCGAGCGATCGGTGTTCTTGACCGAGCGACTGGTCAAAAACATGCTCTGTGGAAAAATTCCCCATACAAAAAAGTGCACCAGTCGATAGCTACCGATCGATCGGTTGTGGACCGATCGATCGCTAATAATGACCGAGCGATCAGTGCTCTGCAGGTCTCATCTGTTTTGGCCATATCTTTTGACTCGTTCGTCGGATTTCGATGATTCAACTTGCGTTGGATTCGTCTTTCGAAAATGAACATTTTTGGCATTTCCAAATTTTCAATTTCCTCTTTATTCATTGTCCAAATTACCCCTAAGGTTAACTGATCTGCAAATGGAGTTCAGTAAACCGGATCTTTAACATATCCGACTTAGGAATCCCACTTCTCCACACTTAAAGTTCTTTAAAATTTCTCCTTTCATATAAATGGAAGATTATAAAGGCCTAAAACCTTGGCATAGTTTCCAATACATGAACAAAATTTCTGGGGTTCTACATCATTGGTCTTCTTATTCATCTTTATCATGTTTTTGGTCATTCAAAATGATGTCATAGGGTCTTAGAATATTAATCAATTTAGTCTTAAGCTCCTATGGTCATTCTAGGCTTTTGAACAATTCAAACAACCAAAACATTAAAGATTTTACATAAGTCCTAAACTCTCTCATTAAAAATACAAAACAGTTATACCTTCTAAGAGATGTTCATTCTTCAACTTGATCATCTTCTTGGATTTGACTCTGTTTTCAAGATCTGCCTTGAACTTTGGGTATGATCTTCAATATGATCCAACTTGACTTGATGATGAATCTTCTTTAAAGATGGTGTCATTTCATGCTTTTTTCTTTGAATGAATTGTTAGCCTATAGGTTTTTCTACCTACGGTAACATCATTAATTTTTATGATAACACAACAATGGAATAGGATATGTGTAATGCTTCTATTGAGTTTATGTAAAAATTAGAATACAAAGAGCATTAGCAAAGTCATTCAAGGAAAAAGCATGAAAGTGACACCATTTATGAGAAGATCCTTCAACTTCAAGGTAAGTCATTTGGATTAAATTGAAGATTAAAGAAGAAGAAGAAGGATGATCTTGAAGCTAAAGAAGTCAAATAAGAAGATCCAAGATCAAGTTGAAAACCAACTCTTAAGAAGGTTTAGAGTATCACTTTTTATTTTTTAAGAGATTTTAGGACTTGTGTAAAAAGTCCTCAAAGTTTGGTTGTTGAAAAGCTCACAAACTTAGATTGACCCTAGGTTCCTTAGGATCAAATTAAAAATCACTTAAATGACCTAAAAAGTTGGTAATCATCTTGATTAAGATGAGGGAGAAGTCTTTGGAATCAAATCCCATCATTTAGGTCTCAAAAAATGGATTTGTGTAAAAATTGTACCATCCACACGTCTTGATGGGGTTATCCAGTCGTCTGGATGAGCCAATTTTTTCTGGCATTTTGTTCCAAAAACCAGTTATCTTTGGAACCCATTTTTATCATGAATAAAGTAGAATTAAGATTTGATTATTAGGCACAAAATTATTCTCCTTTGAATTTTTAAGTCGAATAGGAAGTTGAATCACCTAATTCCATTAAGGCAATCAAAAGTTATGGTCAAAATACTAAAGAAGACAAAACATAGCACCATCCAGTTGCCTGGATGGACCAGTCAACGTTGGTACCCACTTAGACTAAAAATAAAGCAGAATTATGATTTTTACATGTAAAACAAAATTGTTCCCCTTTGAATTTTGAGTCTAATGAAAGTTGAATCACCTAATTCAGAAAAACCAATCAAAAGTTATAATCGAAACACCGAGAGACAAAAACGGGGCTACAAAATGAAATGATTTATAAACAAAATAAGAACTTCTATCATTCTAGATCATTCAATCAATCACTCACGCACAAGCTTAGATTTTCAAATCTATTGAGTATACCCTAAAAATCACAAAAATCTCATAACTTGAGTTATTCAACTCCAATCTTTGGGAGATTTTTAGAGAGCTTTAAAGTGATCATCCGGCTCATATTAATGAGCATTTTATGATTGTAAAAACACTTCTATACAAAGCATGTATGAAATCAAGAATAGGTGGATTCTTGTACTTGAAGTGAGGAACTTCATTGTAAGGTTGGATCTTCACTCAAAAGAAGATTGTGGAAGTCAAGAGAGGGGATTCTCTTGCAAGTGTAACGGTTTGGTCTTTATTCGTAAGAAGACTTGCGATTGAGAATAAATCGTGCTGAATCCTCTAACGGGTATAGCTTGAGGCGGGGACATAGGCAGGATTACAGAACCTCGTGAAAAAAGTCTTTGAATTTGAATTCCTTAATTCTTTCCTCATTTCTCTCTATTGGTTTCATTTTAGAATTACTAGTTGCATTCCCTTGATTAATTTAAATTCTGCAAAAGGGTCTAAGTTAGAACTTTAAGGTGACATTAATTGGATAGACATTTCAAAGAAGAAAAATACTTCCTAGGAGTTACTTGGTAAGAAGTAATTCTTGAGGAAGTCCGACAGTTATTCGGAGGATAAAATAACGTTTAGTTTGCATATCCTAAAAATGACTTTTAAAAACCCAAAAATCAAATTCGTGTTTGGTTTGCAGTTACAAAAAGTAACTTTTGAAAATTTTATATATAATATCAAATTGATATATGATTATTTAAAAAACCCAAAGGGACATGTGGTGACCTCAGGGGTGTAACCGGACTCCCCTGAGCCCAGTTATAACGGTAGAGGATTACAAGTCTTATTTATGGCTACGGATTATCTCTTGCAGATGCCTGAGTTACCATCTCGGGCACCACTCTTTGCACAACACATGGTGAGGCATTTAAGTAGGGGAGTGATAACATACATTTGCAGGCTCCGTTGGGTAATATACGCACACCTCCCAAGCTCGACACATGTCCTCTTTGACATTCATTAACCGTGGTTAAGATTCACCCATCCGTAGGGTTAAATATCTAATCTTAGTTTTTAGAAAAAATATTTCAAAAAAATTTAACAATATGAGTAAGTGAATCATAAGCAAGGTTAATTTTTAAAAATATTTTTTTTCTAAGAACTAAGGTTAGATATTCAACCTTAGGAATGAACAAATCTTAACTATGGTAAATAGATGTCAAAGAGGACATGTGGCAAGCTTGAGAGCTGTGCGTGTACCACCAAATGGTATGTGCAATGCATGCTATCACTCCCCCTACTTAAATGCCGCACCATGCGTGGTGTAAGGCAAAGATAATCCTTTGCCCTTATATCAATTAGTGGGTGGGTCCCACGCATAGATTTTCTAGACCCAAAACCTCTTTTTTATTCTAGATTCTAGAGTCCAGACCCAAATCAATGTTATGCAATGCATGATCGTTCCGTCCTGTCTGGTATTCCGTCAACTTCGGCTGGATGTTGATTGTCAACTTCCCGCAGAAGTGTACATGCCTAGCTTCTTGGGGAAGTAGGAAAATTGCTTCCTACAATTTTTTAATTCCGTGCGAAGTCAAAGAAAAAATGGCAAACCAAACTTTAATTTGTCGACTTTTGACTTTTTGAAAGCTAGAAGTTGCTGGGGAAGTCTATCCAAACGACACCTAAATTTTCCAAGACCCTATTCAACCCCCCCCTTAGGGTCAATTCTTGGGCAACATGACTTTGATAATGCTCTTGAACATTGCTTTTTATAAATACTTAAAGGAGACATTAGTAACACAATTCTCATTGCATTATTGTATTATCATCAAAATTAATGGTATTACCTGAGGTTAAAAACCTAAAGGCTAATAAATCCAACTATTTAAATATGAAAAAAAAAATACAGGTAAAGGAAAAAGTTTGTTTGATAAGCTTTAGTAGTTTGTGTTTCCACAACTTGCCGACTCTTTGAAGGGAAGATAAGAAGAACTTTTTAGGTTCATTCTTAGAAGGAGAATAAGTTTTTTAGAAGGGGTCTATGGGTATGGGTGCTTATAAACAAGTCATTTGGTACGGCCAAGTTGGCTGGATTAGTCTTTTCCTATCTTGACTAGATAGATAAGAACTAAGGATAAGTTGTTGGATTACTTTGAGGGAATCTAAATCCTCCGGATACGCACAATTGTGTTGTTGATTCAAGATAGCCCCTTCATTATTGAGAATACTCTTTAAATAAAGTCTTTACAACGGTAAAAAGATAAGCAACCACTACAAATCAGGATACTACTAACAACCTTAATAAATAGGAAAAGCAATAGAGATAACTTTGAAAGACTGATTCAAAGAGAGACTTATTCCAACAACTGCAAAGTGCCCTGCTACTCCTGCATGTACACAATCATGCATTCGTAACAGCTCCTTCCCCCTTAAAATCGTCCTTGTCCTCAAGGGCAAAATTTGGAAATTGATACTTGATGAAGTCCAACTCTTCCCATGTGGCATCTGATGGAGAGAGACCTTGCCAATGGACCAAGAGCTCCTGCTTATCCTTCCGCACACGCTGATCTAGAATTGCTTGAGAGATTGTAAGCAACCCATTTTTGCACCCCTTATCCCTCTTCCCGCTTCTTCAAAGACTCCAAAGTTTACACAAGGCCCAAGGCCATTGGACCAAACTTATACCTAAGGAACTCAATCAAGCCCAATTACCTAATTTCATTACCCAAACGCAAGTAGTCAAGCCCAATTATCCAATTGCCTTACCCAAAGCTCAATTGCTTTAGCCAAAGCCTATTTACCATAACCCAAACCCAAGTGTCATAGTCAAAGTGCAGTAACCATAACTCATGACCCATCTACTAATAACCCATGATCCATAAGATCTAGTCCACATACCCATATCTATCTAACCTATATCCAACAACCCAAGCCCATATGACTTATAGTTCATTCAACCTATTAAGTCTCTTACACCTCTTTCAACTCTCTTACACCATTTACAACCCTCAACCCATCAACTCTCTTACACCACATACAACACTCAACTCATCAACTCTCTTACACCTCTTACAAATCTCTTATAATACTCAATCCAGCAACACTCTTACACCTCTTACAACTCTCAACTCATCAACTTACCTTACAACACTTAACTCTTTATCAACTAACTCCTTTTACACCCTATGTAAAAGACACAACCCAACCTCTTAGTTTTCCTGTAAATACTCATCCCTTATGTAGAACCCCAAAACTTGGTTGCATGGCATGGTAAATAGTGTCATGCACTAGTCTTGTAAAAGGTCAAAACCTTCATGTAATTGTGTTATTCATGTAATGATTAATAAAATGAAGTTTTGTTTATGTTTAGTATTGTATGTGTGGAGAAAAGAGTATAATACTCTACGTGTTCATGTTAGGTCATGGGCGTTCAAAACTAAGAGTAGAAATACTCTAAGTGTCAAAGAAATGGGAAGGTTATATCATTGACGTGTTAATTCATTTGCTCGGTTCAAGACGGGTTGAAAGAGTGTGAACACGCTCTACATATGTTATGGTGTGCGTTCACGGTCCTAAGGAATCTTGTGTGATCATAGTATGATCAAAGTTTTAAAGGAGCGAAGAGGGAGGTCAAGAAAAGCCCTCTACTTTAAGGCCAATTTAGATCATTAATAATTCAAAATTAGGACTTGTACATTAAGGCAAAAAATTTCTATCTTTGAATTTCGAGTCCAATGCAAGTTGAATCGCCTAAATACAATAAGCGAGTCAAAAGTTATGGTCGAAATACCGAAGTGAGGATTTGTAGAAAAATCTCACCTGATAGCCCACTCGAGCGAACTTGAAAAAATCAGCATTTTTGAGTTCCAGAGAGCAGCCCGCTCGAGCGAGACTTTTTCTAGAGCTCAAGCGAAATTAAGCCCCGCTCGAGAGGGATCGCGCAGTTTTGTTTTTTTTAAGGTTTTTCACAAACCTAACACTATAAAATATAAATATTCATTTTTCATGGGATTAAGGGTTCTAAAACTTTGAAAAGCATATTTTGAGAGGAAAAGAGAGAGAGTTAGGGTTTCCAAAGAACGGTTTCTTGTGAGATCAAAGGTGGAGCTCGAATCCTTACTTCCAAAGCTTCCTCAAGCTTGGGTCTCACTTTCACGCGTCATTGAAGTTTGGATCTTCTTCCTCAAAGCTTGGAGCTTCATCCTCAAGTTGGGTTTGTTTTCTTCAAGCTTTCTCAAACCATCTCAAGTTTGAGATCAAAGAGATTTGATCTTCTAAGATAAATACACTCTATGACCTAACCTTGTCATAATCCAAATCTTGAAAATGAAATAATGTGGGTTTTCTCAAGAATAAGGGTAAATATCTTCTATTAGTTAGTGTTGTTATAATTTTATATGTAAATACACCTACTCTTTAACCATGCCATGAATCCAACCTAGAAATAAGAGTTTTTAATTTAAGAAACTATGATTCTAATTAAGAAGTGATGATATAGGCTTAGTAGCCAAGATTGTTGTTATGCTATTGCTATGAATGGTGTTATATGATTATGTTTGAATGTTTAATGGTCTCCTATGCGTACTATGATATCCATAAGCTTCATCTGATTAGGTTTAAAGGTTTTTAAGTATATTACGATGCTTCAATGGTTTCTATAAATATGATGGGAATGTTTAAAGTTTTTCAAGTATAGTATGATGCACACAAGCACGCAATGTACTCATGATTTTCACATGATGGATTTCCTCATATGCATAGTATTTCAAAGACGTACATAAGAAAAAGGGATTTAAGAAAAGGTTTTAAAGGAACTTCATAAGAAAAAGAATGACTCATAAAACTTGACAAGGCCAAACTTTGGGTTGACATTTTCTAAGATCGGTTACTATGTTACATGCTCCAAGGATCAAGTCTAAGATTGTTTCACCAAGCTCCAAGGATCATAAGTCTCACAAGGCTTTCATAAGAACTCATAAGGCTCACAAGTGGCTCATAAGGATCGTGTCTAATTGTTTCACAAACTCTAAGGATCAAGTCTAAGATCGTTTCACAAGTCTCTACAGATCATAAGTCTAAGATCGGTTACTAAGTTCACATGGCTCATAAGAACTCATAAACTCATAAGGATTCATAAGAACTCATAAGCTCATAAGAAATGAAATTCTCATAAGATTTCATACGACATGATTTGGATTTCCACGAAACTCATAAGATAAAGATTTTGGAAAATATGCACTTTTAAGTAAGATTTAAATTATTGCTCTATATTCAGTTTTGAGGCATGTATTATAAATTGTTATTTTATATTGTTGATTTATAACATTGTTAGCTAGTAGATTGTATACACTGAGTATTCCATGCTTAGCCATACATTTTATGTTTGCAGGTCAAACTTACATATTTGTGCTCCCCGACCATGGGTCGAGGAGGACTATGGTGAGGAAGAGCATGTGGTAGCTGTTCCAGTTGAGGATAGAGACCTTGATAGGTTACCTTATCCTGGGTACTTTTGAGAGAGAGTAAGGGAGAGATTATAAATCTTTTTGTATTTTGTTGGAGTGGGCATGTCCACTTCACTTTGTTATGTTTTTCTTTTTGTACAAACTTGGAATACTGTTTATGTATAAAAGAAATTTTCAGTTTATGCTTCCGTTATAGCTGCCTTGGGTGTTTTATACAGGATGGCTTGTTATGATAGGTAAGTCACGCACAAAGTCACGCCTAACTCCTAGGTGGGATTTTGGGCTCGACACCTTAGCCCCTTAGAGACCATCCCTCATGACTCCCTAGAAGGTTCCCACCCACTTATTTTTCTCTTGAGTTTGAAGAAGTGAGAAGAAACTAAGGTTTAGAGTTTGTAGAAAATTCTAAGACTAAACGCTTGGAGTTCTTCACTAACTCTCCTCCTTTGTCGACTCTAAAAAAAACACTACCCCTTGGAGCATTGGAGAAGAATTGTTGGAGGAGTAGACACTCATTCTTTCATCATCTTCTCTTATTTTTTTATCTCATTTTTATTTGTTTTTCTCTTCTTGATTTCTAGTCCTTTTCTAGAGCTATTTAGAGAGTCTCTCCCTTCTCAAGCATCGTAGGGCCCCTCTACACCAATCTAATGGTGTAGAGGGACCCCATATCAAAAGCAAGATGTTCTTTTTTTCTTTTTTATGTATGTATTTTCTCTTTTTATGTCCCCACCAATGTTACCTAGTTCACTGGTTCATTGGGTTCGAATTCGGGTTCGCAATTCGCCACTCTAGAGTTAACCCGATTCGCTAGGGGTAGGATGAGTTAATTCATTTTTCGGTTTGCTCAGATTTTTTGTTTGGTTTGCTAGCTTAATTCACTTATATATATATATATATATATATCATAATTTTAATAAATTTTAATTTATAAAAACAAAAATATATGCTTAATTTTTGTAAATATTGTGAACATTCAATTAAAAAATAGTATGAAAGAGAGGGAGTGGTTACTCGAAAACAACCTGGTTCGCAATAATAGGCAGCAAACTAGGTAACCTTGGTAAAAAGTGATCTAAGATTTGAATAAGTCAAAATAAAAAAATGAGAGAGAGAGAGAGAGAGAGAGAGAGAGCCGAATACTTTTCATGTTTTTGTTTTTAATTATTAGTGTACTTGAAATGACAGTTTGACTGTGACAAAAATAGAAATGACAGTGTGACTTATATTTATTAGCTTACCACTTTACTTGAAATGATAACCTGCCCCATATGCCATTCTTCTGCTAAACGTGTTATACACTTTCCGCCAAACCCAAACTTACACCTGTTTTGCACCCCTACCGATTCATTCAAAAAGACCCCCAGCAACAACAACAATCGTAGCAGCAGAGGAACCGAACTGAACCACGAATTGGTTCGATTCAAATCAGTTCGCAATTCACCATAGTAACCAGCGAACTAGGTAACCCTGGTCCCCACTAATGTGGATATGGGTAGGCCTATAGAGAGTGGAAGTCAAAGCTATACCTCTCTTTTCATCTTATTTCTTTGTATATGAGCTCTAATCCATCTAGAGTTCTTTATGAAATCTCATCTCCTCTCCAATTTTCATATTTAAAACTAAGTAACCAAAACGGGGAGCGGGAGCGGGAGAGAGTCAAATTTTAATTTAGGATATGGTCGAGAGCGCCTCCAGAGCGAAGGTATATATATAAATAATATTTAAATATTTTTTAAAAATTCAATGTTATATTATTGAACCTTAAAAATTAGTGAATCTTAATCACACTTAGTAAAGATTAAAAGACACATTGTGTTGGCCTCAAAGTATGATTGAACTCATGGAAAGTTCAATTGGCAATGAATTATCATCCACGTAGGTTAAAAAAAATAAAAAATAATAAAAAAGTTGAAAACAAATAATGTAAAAGAGTTTGACATTTCTCCAGTTTGACAAACCCCCTAGGAGTTTAGGGATATTTTAGGTGTCACACTGCGAACCTATCAAACCATCCTGTAATGCACAAGATAAAATACAGTACTCATAACGATAATCAGAGCGCGGAAGCTATCATATATGCGGAAGCGTAAACAAATTTTCATTTCTTCTGATGATCCAAAATAGTATTCCAAGTTAACATAAATACAAGACATGTCTAAGCCTAAGGTGGACAGGCCCACCTATCAAAACATCAAAATACACCAAACCCTCTCATACTCTCCCCTCAACAGTAGTCGAGGTATGGCCACGCATCGAGGTCTCGGTCCGCCTGAGACTGTAATGGGATAGCCGACTCTCTCTCCTCTGTATACTCTTCCTCGACCCAAGGCTCCGGGTCGAGGGCTCCCTCAGTACCTGCCGACATGAAAGTACGGCTGAGCATGGAATACTCAGCGAGTACAAGCTACTAGCAGACCATAACAATAATAAAAACACATAATAGTAATATCATACAAGCAGTAATAGAAACATCACAAAGAAACAGTATAGGGCATGACACAATACAAGCATCCTGACGTGCGTACATGAATGCGAAAATGCCGATAAAACTCATGCTTGAAAACCCTTGTCATGTCCCGGTATGCCTCGTAGAAATCATGTATGCGTGCATGCATGAATGCATGATCATCATCTTGTAAACCTCCATCTCGTAACTTGTGAGCCAGAGGCTAGCACCCGAATCTCCCTGGGCTGCCAACCTCCTTGATATGCAATGCACTTGTAAGCCAGAGGCTAGCACCCGAATGTCCCTGGGCTACCAACCTCCTTGTTATGAAATGCATGGTTTTCTTGTTGTTTATTATATGCACATGCTCTTGAAATCACGGTTCATGCTATCATGCGTGCTCGTGTACGTGTCCATAGTGACAATCATGATAATGGAAATAACCAAAATATGACATTATAATTCAATTCATGATATGAACATAGGTAACATAAGTAGTTTGCATAACATTTGATCAATTTATCATTTATAAGAACGCATGCATAAAACCCATTTCCATATTCTTCATTGAGATCATTTATTCATAGTTTAGGTATTTTGTCAAACACTTTCATACATTATTCCTTAGCAGTTTATCTCCTTATTTTAAATGCATATTTTCCATTTAATCACACAATGGTAAGTTTGTTATTTGTACTATGCCCATCCTCCATTTTCCAATCCACAACCCACACATCATACATCACATTCGGCATCCAATCGCCACATCCAATCTCCCATCCACACATTCATTCCATTTCCCTTATCTTGTTTATATTTGTTGAGTTAATACAATGCATAGGGAATGAAAAGCATAATATATAGAATCACCATTTACACTAGAAAACCTAGGTTATTGCTAGGAAAAGTTAGTAGGGTGTACTAACCTTAGATCAAGGCTTGATCTTGAAGAAACCTTGAAATAGAAGCTCTATTTGGAAGGAGGAAACCTTTGCTTGAAGGGGACTTGAGTTGGGGAAGAAACCCTTTTCAACAACGTGAGTGAGTGCTGCCCTAGCTTGGAGAATGCACCCCACACGAGCTTGAGCCTTAAGCTTGAAGCAATCCAAGCTTGAGGACGACCTAGGATGGTCCACCCCTTTGATTCCTTCCTCAATGGAAATCCTAGGTTAGAAACCCCTTCTTCTCACTCTCTATCTCTCAATTTCTCTTAAGTGATGAGAATGAGGCCTTAAGGCTCGGGCAAAGCCTTATAGGAAAGGGTTTAACCCCCAAAAGACGAAAATGCCCTTAATGAAATTTCTGCAAAAACGCGAAGACCGAGCGATCGGTGGTTATGACCGATCGATCAGTTGCCTACCGAGCGATCGGTGTTTATGACAGATCGACCGGTCAAAAACTCACTCTCTGGAAAATTTCCCCATACAAAATTTCCGACCGTGCGATAGCTACCGATCGATCGGTTATGGACCGATCGATCGCTGACTGGACCGAGCGATCGGTTCTCTGTATGTCTGGACTGTTTTGACCATATCTTTTGACTCGCTCGTCGGATTTCGACGATTCAACTTGCGTTGGGTTCGTCTTTCGAAAACGCACATTTCTGACATTTCGGAATTTCCGATTTCTCCCTTATTTATTAATTAGACTACAAAAACGGCCAATTAGCTACGAAGGTGCTATTCATTAAGGATGAAAAAGTCCGGGGTGCTACATTCTCCCCCCCTTACAAAAATTTCGTCCCCGAAATTTGGACGATACATACATGCACAAAATCAAAAGAAAATTACAAGCCATATGCACAAGTCTATTCAAACAACTCGGGATACTTTGCTTTGACTTCGGCTTCACGGTCCCACGTGGCTTCTTCTCGGGCATGATGTTGCCATTGCACGAGGACTAGCGGAATAGTCTTGTTGCGAAGCACTTGATCTCTCCTATCCAAAATATGAACCGGCTTCTCAACTAAAGTGAGGTCTTCTCGAATCTCAACCGGATCAAGCTCAATGACGTGAGAAGGATCTGGGATGTACTTCCGAAGCATGGAGATATGAAACACATCGTGGACCGCCGCCATGTGAGCGGGCAAAGCAACACGGTAAGCAACTTCACCGACTCGAGTAATGATCTCGAACGGACCCACATATCTCGGGCTAAGCTTGCCTCTCTTCCCGAATCGCATAACACCCTTGGTCGGTGAAATCCTTACAAACACAAAATCACCGACTCGGAATTCAAGATCCCTCCGGGATGCACTGTATACTTAGACCGGTGAGCCTCGTCCATAATCTCTCTCCGAAGGTCTACATTGGCTGGGACACAAAGTCTTCCCTTGAATGTAATAGCACCTCGGCTAGTGAGAGAGAAGTCCGTACTACCCTTGGCCACTTCCTTATCCCGGAAAGCCAACAAGTCAGTGTCTGCGGCTTGATACTCCTGGATCAAGTCTATAAGGTACGGCCGAACTGTAACATTTGCCAAAACCGGACTGCGGACAGAATCGTTCACACTGATGTCTAGATTTGCCAAATCGTCTAACAGTCTCCATTCCTGCACCAACATGTGAGCCAACAACCCCGATGGTTTCCTACTCAGAGCGTCTGCCACCACATTTGCTTTTTCCGGGTGATATTGGATAGTGCACTCGTAGTCCTTTAAGAACTCAATCCAACGCCGTTGTCGTAAGTTTAACTCTTTTTGGGAAAAGAGATACTTGAGGCTCTTGTGGTCCGTGTACACATAGAACTCCACCCCGTACAGATAATGTCGCCAAATTTTAAGTGCAAACACGACCGCCGCAAGCTCCAAGTCGTGAGTGGGGTAGTTCTTTTCATGCTCTTTCAACTGCCTTGATGCATAGGCAATGACTTTCTTGTGTTGCATTAGGACACACCCGAGTCCGACGTGCGAGGCATCACTATACACCTCATACCCAAAAGGTCCAGATGGCACAGTAAGGACAGGGGCTGTGGTGAGGCGTTTCTTCAACTCTTGGAAACTTACTTCACATCGGTCACTCCAACTGAACTTTGCATTTTTCCTTGTCAAGTAGGTGAGAGGTGCAGCCAGACTGGAGAATCCCTCCACAAATCTCCGGTAGTAGCCTGCCAATCCGAGAAAACTACGTATCTCCGTGACGCTCTTGGGCCTCTCCCAACTCATGACTGCCTCAACCTTGGCTGGATCTACAGAAATGCCCTCGGCCGATACAACGTGTCCAAGAAATGCGACCTTCTCTAACCAGAACTTGCACTTACTCAATTTGGCATATAGCCTATGCTCTCTCAACATCTCCAGAGCAAGGCGGAGGTCTCGCGCGTGATCTTCCCGTGTCTGGGAATACACCAAAATGTCATCAATGAATACAATCACGCATCGATCCAAGTAAGATCGGAACACCCGGTTCATCAAATCCATGAATGCCGCCGGTGCATTCGTCAGCCCAAAAGGCATGACAAGGAACTCGTAATGCCCATACCGAGTCCTGAAGGCCGTCTTCGGAACATCTTCCGCCTTGATCCTTAATTGATGATACCCCGATCTAAGATCAATTTTGGAGAAGAATCTCGCTCCCTTCAGTTGGTCGAACAAGTCATCGATCCTTGGCAAGGGATAACGATTCTTGATAGTTACCTTGTTCAACTGACGGTAGTCTATACACATTCTCATCGACCCGTCTTTCTTCTTTACAAAAAGGACCGGAGCTCCCCACGGTGACACACTTGGTTGGATGAAACCAAGTTGTTGTAACTCCTCAATTTGCTTCTTCAATTCTTCAAGCTCTATCGGGGCCATTCTATATGGGGCTCTTGAAATTGGAACGGTGCCCGGAGTAAGCTCTATAGCGAACTCAATCTCCCGATTCGGAGGTAACCCGGGAAGTTCCTCCGGAAACACGTCCAAGAAATCACTCACGACCGGAATGGCCGAGGAGTTTTGTGCTTCTAGGTTTGTTACACTCAAGGCTGCGAGGCGAGCAATGTCCCTCTCTCTTAATCCTCGGAAGTGAAAAGGCTTACCCCCTTCCGGCTTGAAATTCACCATCTTCTCAAAACACGCAACATGCCCGTGATAGTTTGACAACCAATCCATCCCTAAGATGACATCAAAATCCAAGTCTTCAAAATCTAGGACGATGAGATCGGCTAACAGTTCATTCTCCCCCACTTGAACCACACTATCCCCGAATATCTTGTCCGTATCAACTGACTTGCCGAGTGGAGTTGCAATGGTCAACTCCTGCTTTAACGGAGTAGCCTCAGTCAAAAATCCCTTTGCGAAACTAGGCGACACAAAGGAGTGAGTGGATCCTGTATCGATCAACACTCGGGCGAGACACTCGTTCACTAACAAAGCGCCTGTGCGATTAAGTAGTTACTATTAGTAGATTTCAAACAACAACAAGCATCATATATAGGTAACCCTTAGTATAAATAATCACATAATAAATCATAGAAATTTTACACAACTTAGACTCTAGAATTGTTGCGTACCTTGCACGACATCGTCGGATGCACGTGCGTCTCTCTCGGATAAGGCAAAGACTCGGCCCTGTGTGGCTGGGCGAGGAGGCCGGGTAGACTGTGAGGCCCTCGAAGCCTGAGAAGAGCTAGGCTAAGATGTCTGCCTAACCGGGGGCCTGCTCCCTGAAGACTGAGTTGGCAATTGACGCCGAGGACAATCTCTGACCATGTGGCCTTGGTCACCACAATGAAAGCAACTTCCTGAAACTCTCCGGCATTCTCCCGCTGGATGCCTCCTCCCACAAAGAGTGCAAACATCATGCATATAGGAGGAAGGAGCATATCCCGTAGCCTGAGTAACTGCGGGGTGAGGAGCATATGAGGTAGCCGGGCGAAAGGCCGGTGGAGCAAAAGAGTGAGGGGCCTGTGGTGCCGAATACATCCTCTGTGACTGAGCCGGCCCTGCGGACTAATACAAGCTAGTCCTTGCCCTTTTCTCCCCTGAACTACTTGACTGTCATTTCTCCATTCCTCTTCTCTTAAAGAACTCTTCGGAATTCGACTCGGCCAACAGTGCCTTGTCCACAACTTCTGAATATGTCTCATGTCGGAACATCGAGACACGATCCTTGAGGTAGGCCTTCAACCCCCTCTCGAATTTCCGGGCCTTCATAGCCTCGGTCGCTATCATGTGTGGAGCAAATCGAGATAGCTCCGAAAATTTGGCTTCATAAGCCGCTACGGACATATTACCTTGCTCCAAGGTAATGAATTCGACTTCCATCTTTTCTTTCATCCCGACTGGGAAGTACTTCTTGTTGAAAACCTCCAAGAATTCCTCCCAAGTCCAATCTTGACCTTGCCGGGTCAACTCTCGGGTCCGAAGTGCAGACTTCCACCAATGATCGGCCTCGCCTTCAAGCATAAAGGCGGCCCATGTGACCCTTTCCACTTCAGTAGGTGCTAATACCGAGAATATCTTCTCAAGTTGCCGGATCCAACCCTCGGCAACAAGTGGATCAATGCTTCCACAAAAAGTTGGAGGCCTCATCCTCCGAAAAGCTTCTATCCCGGCTTGGGCTCGGTTAGGAGGAGCCGGTATGAGTGCCGCATTAGGCGGAGTGGCCGGTTGCCTTACCGCCAACATAGCCAAAGTCTCGGCTATGGATGCGAATGCTTGGGCAAAGTCGGGTTGATCATCACCCGATGGAGCATCACCTCCATTACCCCTCGTGTTGTACCCGCGACCCCGGGTATTGCGTCTCATGATTTCTCCTGAGAACGACAATACAACATGAGTCTAACTTGGATACGCATTTAATACAATTTCGCAATTCACTTAATACATATTCATCAAGCACATTTAATAAGTACAACACAATTAATGTACACATGGTATATAACACAATAGCATAACATACAATCCGTGTTCCTAGCGTAGGACTCTATGTTCGGTTGAAGTTCAACCCATTTTGACTAAGGCTAACTTGTTAGTCTATACTTGGAATACAACTCTCTAAGGTGATTCTAATACCTTGTTCAATCATCTAAGTGACCCTAGGGACTCTAATGCCTAGAGCTCTGATACCACTCTGTAACGCCCCGAAATACCCCCTAAGAGTTTAGGGATATTTTAGGTGTCACACTGCGAACCTATCAAACCATCCTGTAATGCACAAGATAAAATACAGTACTCATAACGATAATCAGAGCGCGGAAGCTATCATATATGCGGAAGCGTAAACAAATTTTCATTTCTTCTGATGATCCAAAATAGTATTCCAAGTTAACATAAATACAAGACATGTCTAAGCCTAAGGTGGACAGGCCCACCTATCAAAACATCAAAATACACCAAACCCTCTCATACTCTCCCCTCAACAGTAGTCGAGGTATGGCCACGCATCGAGGTCTCGGTCCGCCTGAGACTGTAATGGGATAGCCGACTCTCTCTCCTCTGTATACTCTTCCTCGACCCAAGGCTCCGGGTCGAGGGCTCCCTCAGTACCTGCCGACATGAAAGTACGGCTGAGCATGGAATACTCAGCGAGTACAAGCTACTAGCAGACCATAACAATAATAAAAACACATAATAGTAATATCATACAAGCAGTAATAGAAACATCACAAAGAAACAGTATAGGGCATGACACAATACAAGCATCCTGACGTGCGTACATGAATGCGAAAATGCCGATAAAACTCATGCTTGAAACCCTTGTCATGTCCCGGTATGCCTCGTAGAAATCATGTATGCGTGCATGCATGAATGCATGATCATCATCTTGTAGACCTCCATCTCGTAACTTGTGAGCCAGAGGCTAGCACCCGAATCTCCCTGGGCTGCCAACCTCCTTGATATGCAATGCACTTGTAAGCCAGAGGCTAGCACCCGAATGTCCCTGGGCTACCAACCTCCTTGTTATGAAATGCATGGTTTTCTTGTTGTTTATTATATGCACATGCTCTTGAAATCACGGTTCATGCTATCATGCGTGCTCGTGTACGTGTCCATAGTGACAATCATGATAATGGAAATAACCAAAATATGACATTATAATTCAATTCATGATATGAACATAGGTAACATAAGTAGTTTGCATAACATTTGATCAATTTATCATTTATAAGAACGCATGCATAAAACCCATTTCCATATTCTTCATTGAGATCATTTATTCATAGTTTAGGTATTTTGTCAAACACTTTCATACATTATTCCTTAGCAGTTTATCTCCTTATTTTAAATGCATATTTTCCATTTAATCACACAATGGTAAGTTTGTTATTTGTACTATGCCCATCCTCCATTTTCCAATCCACAACCCACACATCATACATCACATTCGGCATCCAATCGCCACATCCAATCTCCCATCCACACATTCATTCCATTTCCCTTATCTTGTTTATATTTGTTGAGTTAATACAATGCATAGGGAATGAAAAGCATAATATATAGAATCACCATTTACACTAGAAAACCTAGGTTATTGCTAGGAAAAGTTAGTAGGGTGTACTAACCTTAGATCAAGGCTTGATCTTGAAGAAACCTTGAAATAGAAGCTCTATTTGGAAGGAGGAAACCTTTGCTTGAAGGGGACTTGAGTTGGGGAAGAAACCCTTTTCAACAACGTGAGTGAGTGCTGCCCTAGCTTGGAGAATGCACCCCACACGAGCTTGAGCCTTAAGCTTGAAGCAATCCAAGCTTGAGGACGACCTAGGATGGTCCACCCCTTTGATTCCTTCCTCAATGGAAATCCTAGGTTAGAAACCCCTTCTTCTCACTCTCTATCTCTCAATTTCTCTTAAGTGATGAGAATGAGGCCTTAAGGCTCGGGCAAAGCCTTATAGGAAAGGGTTTAACCCCCAAAAGACGAAAATGCCCTTAATGAAATTTTTGCAAAAACGCGAAGACCGAGCGATCGGTGGTTATGACCGATCGATCGGTTGCCTACCGAGCGATCGGTGTTTATGACCGATCGACCGGTCAAAAACTCACTCTCTGGAAAATTTCCCCATACAAAATTTCTGACCGTGCGATAGCTACCGATCGATCGGTTATGGACCGATCGATCGCTGACTGGACCGAGCGATCGGTTCTCTGTATGTCTGGACTGTTTTGACCATATCTTTTGACTCGCTCGTCGGATTTCGACGATTCAACTTGCGTTGGGTTCGTCTTTCGAAAACGCACATTTCTGACATTTCGGAATTTCCGATTTCTCCCTTATTTATTAATTAGACTACAAAAACGGCCAATTAGCTACGAAGGTGCTATTCATTAAGGATGAAAAAGTCCGGGGTGCTACAGAGGCGATTGGATGCCGTGTTGGTTGATGAATGTGTGTTGGAAAAATGGAGGATAGGCATTTCAAGCATAAGGAACACACTTTATGTTGGTTGATGAAATATATGCACTAAGATGTTGAAAGGAAATGACTATGAATGGGTTGCACGCCATGTGGTTGATAAAATACCTAAACGAGAATTTAATGGATTTAAGGAAGAAAATGAAAGTAGGCTTTATGTATGTTTCCCTAAAAATGATAAGTTGATCAAATGCTCCATATGTTGTCTAAATTCTTGCATGATTATATTAAGAATGAGAATGTTATACATCTTCCCTTTTGTTGCACATGCTACTATAATCACTACAAGTGTTACATACACGATTCCTTTTATTTCTCATGTCATCATAATTATTACACATTGCCTCACACACACACGCATGGAAAAATTAACCGAGATTTTCCTAAAGTATAAAGTATACGAAACAACAAGAACAAGATTGTGATTCACGATACGAATGATAAAGCCGGACATTGGGCCGGTCAAGGGTAGGGCATATCCCTAGGATATGTCATACCTGACTCACAAGGAAAACAAGCATGAATGATAAAGCCGGACATCGGGCCGGTCAAGGGTAGGGCATATCACAAGATATGTCATACCTGGCTCACAAGAAAACAAGACAAAGAGGTTGGTGTACATTTTCTATATATATATATTTCGCTGAAGGGAATTTACATTCCCGGCTCATAAGTCGTTTCAAGGGCACTAACCTCTAGCTCACAAGTGATCAACAAGCAAGCCAAGTCAAGAACATGACAAGAACAAGCAAGACAAGACAAGCATGCGTGATTCTTATGAATGAAACCAAGACAAGAACAAGTATTCAAACATGAAAAACAAGTTTTGAAAAAAACATGAAAGACTATTTTCAAGAATAAGATATGATTTTTAAAGTATGCGTTTTATCAGAGTTTTTGGATTCATTCAAGCATGTCAAGATTATCAGATTGCTATATTTTCAATGTTATTGTCATATGCTGCCATTACTTGTTTTAAATTGATGTGATGAACTATACCTTGTTGCCTTGTGTGATGGCTATTGTTATTGTTAGCTAGTAGCTTGTACTCGCTGAGTATTCCATACTCAGCTGTACTTTTATGTCAGCAAGTATCAAGGAAGCCCTCAATCTCGAGCCTTGGGTTGAGGAAGAGTATGTAGAGGAGAGAGAGCCTCCTATCCCGATACAGTCGTAGGAGGATAGAGACCGAGATGTCTGGACGTATTTAGATTATTGTTGAGCGTAGTAGGCTCGATATTCTTTTTGTATTTTGATAGGTGAGCATGTCCACCTTTGACTTGATATGTTATGTATAAACTTGGAATACAGACCACCTTATATAGAAAAGAAAATTTTTGCTTACACTTCTGCACTCATGTTTAGCTTCCGCACTCTGATTATTGTTGTTATTATATCATGTTAGCATGGTTTCTTACAAGATGGGTTGACAGGTATGAATAGTCACCTCTAAAGTATCCCTTAACTCCTAGAGAGTATTTTGGGGCGCGACATGTAGCTTTGTGAGTTCTCCAAAGAAGTCACAAAATTGATTTGGACCGTATAGAGAGAGCAACCCTTCTTTGAATTCATCACATCCAATCTCATTAACCTCGTGCTTCAGTAATTGATACCATAGTTGTGCGTTGCCTACAAGATGAAAGATGCGAGGGAAACCCGATCAACTTCCTGCGTCTTATGAAATTGGAGGAATTGTTCGGCTCTACAAATCTAACTAGTTGGGTCTTCACTGCCATTAAACCGCGGAAAATCCAATTTCACAAACTTGAGGGCATACGGATTCGAAAAACCAGAATTGGGGGACCCATTATGGTTGTTGAATCTCCCGCCTCTACCCTGATATAATGCCTTGGAAGCGTCTCCCATTTCTCTGGTAGACTGAAGAGCTACTCAATTCGAGATGCAAGTTGATCGAATAAGTCAGTCATTCAAGAAATGAGATTCCATTGGCCAGTGGAGAGTGATTCCATCGTCTTCTCTAGATGCTCCACACGTTGGTCCATGCCTAGGCTCTGATACCACTTTGGTACGACCAAGTTGGTTGGATTAGTCTTTCTTATCGTGAATAGATAGATAAGAACTAAGGATAGGTTGTTGGATTACTTTGAAGGAATCCAAATCCCCCAGATACACACCATTGTGTTGTTGATTCAAGTGTTAGACATATATGCCCACGAAAGCCATTCCGGAATTATATTAGTCTTCTTAATCATTAAAAGAATATTTTATATTCACACATTGTCTTCTGCATTAGGTAACATATTAAAAGTATCTCATTAGATGAGACTACTTTGTCTCTTAGGTAACAAACTAGGAAAACCATCCAATTAATTATTAATTAATTGCTAAGGATATATGATTTTCTGGTTCCTTGTAGATCTAGAATTATTCTAAGTTATTCAAGATACATCTGGACAATGTATCCCCTTCATCATTGAGAATACTCTTTAAATAGAGTCTTTACAACGATATAAAGATAATTAAGCACTACAAATCAGGACACTACTAACAACCCTAATAAATAGGAAAAGAAATAGAGACAACTTTGAAAGACTGATTCAAATAGAGACTTATTCCAATAACTGCAAAGTGTCCTGCTGCTCCTGCATGTACACAATCATGCATTCGTAACATATTCTTTTAAGAAAAGAAAGTTGTTTCTTTTAAATGGTGTTCAGTGAGTAAATATTGGTGTGCTCGTAGTAGTAGGCCTTTTTTTTTTTTTTTAATGATTATGAAACTTGAAGTCCACAATTTTTTTTATGATGAATAATTGAAATCTCTCATTTGCAAGTATCACGAAAATTACAAACCATTTAAAAAAATAAAAAGGATAGCATAGAAATAGACAACTCTAAGAACTAGAATTTTTTTTTTATTATTATTTTGTACTAACCTGCAATCAGACCAGGTCCGATACAAATAGGGTCAGACCGGGCATGCTTAGGTGCCTGAAATTTCCACGGGCTAGGTTGAGGTTTTTGACTTTGTGATCTGGTTTGGTTTGGTAAAGTGGTTGCTTGCCACATCACATGTTCTCAACAATGCGACAATGAGGAGTGGCTTATGATTCTCAAAAAGAAAAAACATAAGAAGAAAAACAGAGAGACCTTTATAGTGATCTTTCCCCTCAAATTGAACAAACACGTGTGACAAAAAAGAGCTTGAAATAAGTATGTGCAGATATGAAAACAAATGCTAACAAAGATTCGCCTTAATCCATAAGAGCATTCCTAGCAGCCTCATCAAATTTGCCTCATCAGAATAGCCAAAACTCACAAAAAGTGAGTTTGGTGGGCCATTTTTTTTGAAACACCCCAGCAGCCTCATCAAAGTAGCAAAAATGATCATTATTTTATTATATGTGTCACATCCACACCAAAAAAATGGAGAGAGAAAATTTTATTTTATTTGTGTGGGCCCACAAACAAGGAGGGAATGAGAGTTTTTTTAATTTGGTGAGTGTACAGTGACTCACCAACCTCACCAACTTTGGTGAGTACTGTACACTCACCAAACTAAAATATGCAAATTGGTGAGGCTGCTGGGAAGGGAATTTCAGACTTTTACCGTCACGACTAAAAATTTGGGGGTCTAGAATACGGCGGTGCGGCAAATCTTGCCTACGCGTACTCCATAAAGAGATCGGATCATCTCCTGCAAACATATACTCACTTTAACACTTTTTTTTTTCTTTTCTAAAATTGTATTTTAGAATCTAAAAGTACATCTTAATTATAATTAATATATACATAAATGGGCGGAGTTAAGATTTTCTTATAGGGGGTAATGGTAATTGATGTATTATTAATAATTTATAATGAGTTTTTTAAAGAATAATTAGACGAGTATGAAATATTCTATATTCAGAGAGAGTAAAGGGGGTTCCAAACCTCATGGGGCTCGGAGGTGTAGCCTTGAAATAATTTTATTAGAGTATCAAGTTGGTGGGTCATCTCATTCATAAGTTTCGTACAAATTTTATGGATATTGTTGCTTGTTGTTGAGGATGAACTCATATATATATATATATATATATATATATATATATTTTAAACTCAGGGTGTCCCCAACACTTCGGGTCGGACTAATCCCCGATGATGTGATGTGAGCAGAACCCGCCACACCGGTTAGTCCATGAAAAACCTGTGTGGGACTTGCCTCATAGGAGGAGTGAGAAGTTGAACTTCATGAGGCGTAAGCCCCGGGAAACACTGGTCGTCCCTTGGGGTTGAAATTTGTTGGTATTTCTACAAGGTAAACTCATTTTCTATTAGAGGGTTGGTAACCTACTTACTAAGGATGGTTGTTTATCTCATTTTCAAGATTTAATTTCTTGTTTGAAATAATAGTGAATCGGCGTAAATTTTCTTCATGGACATAGCTCACAAATTACTGTATTACTTATCTATTTATTTATTTTTCCTTTGGTTTTGAATTTTGGGAAAGGCCCGCCGTCTCCGCCCTTGGTAGCCCCCCCTTTCATCCCTTTTATATTATATGATTGCAAAAGATTTTTTATTTTAAGTTCAAGGGGTAGCTTACCCTCTGTGTTTTTTTTTTTTTTTTTGAAGGGGTAATCTATACACACATATCAAACCTAAGGTAACCGCTAGGGTGCCATAAGGGTAAACCCACACAACCACTACTCCAATAGGGCCTGCCTTACGGAGGGTTTGTAGTCCCTTATACACACCCCGCCAAGCTTACCCTCTTCTGAATAGGACTTGTATAGATTGCCAAGAATATTGTTTTCTGTCTCCTTTTCCTTAGTCCTGCCCTTCTCTATATAAATCCATGAGATATCGTAAGGAATAAAAATTCTTAAATAAATAAATATATATATGGTGAGATGTGTTGGGTTCAACCTCATGTAGTTCGAGTGTGTTATTGGCCGATATGTGTTGGTTGTGTATTAACTTAAAAAATAAAAAAATCTATGTTTCTATTTCTAGGCAGCCAAAGGATTAAGTCCATTACCAAATAAAGAACAAGAAAAATAATTCCCTCGCTGTTGAAATGTCTTTCAAATGGGACCTAAATATTTGAACTTTAATTTGAAAAAGGATTATGATATTACAGACTTCTCTAGTTGTCTTAGTGGGCAGGAAATGTATACACGAAGAAGATTTTGTTAGCCCCACACTCTCTTCTGTTGCACTCTCCCCTTACGAGGGCAAGATTAATAGGACAACAATTACCTGATACAAAATCCATGGTAAAAATATATGATTTTGTGGTATAAAATCTCAATTGATGAAATCACCGTATTACTAGCCTAATAGAGTGGCTTGAGAGGTTCTTTGTTTTTTTTTTTTCGGTTCAACTTGGTTGGGAGGTTCTTGATTGTTTACTTGGTATGACCAAGAGGAGATCGACTCACAGCGAATTGTGATTGAACTCTCTTTGAGTTCAATCACATCCACGTGTCAACACATGTCCCTTTTAATTCCTATTAACTGTGGTTAAGGTTAACTAATCCTTAGGATTCAAAAATCTATCCTTGGATTTTTAAAAATATTTAAAAAAGCTTTAACTCTAGTTATGAATTTTTAACGGATTAATATTTTTTAATATTTTTTTTCTATCTAAAACTAAGGTTATATTATTGAACCTAGAGGGTAATAATTCTAAATCATAATTAATAAGGGTTAAAAGAGATACGTGTTGACCAATGGATACGACTGAACTCTCCCTAAGTTCAATTACAATTGGATGTGATTTCATCTCGACCAGAAGCTCCGAGCCTTGAGTTTTACTAAAAATTTTTTAATAAATAACTATTTACTATGGCCCACATCTCCAAATCGCCGTGTGTCTCTTTTAAAGATTTTGAACTAAGTTAAGATTTATTAATTTTTAAAGTTATATGATTTACGTTAGTTTTTAGAAAATAAAATAAAATAAGTTAATTACAAATGTTAAAACTTTTTAACCCGAGTTAAGCATAGTAAATCCAAAAATACAAAATAAATAAATAATAATTCTTAAAAAAAGCTCCGAGTCACCTACAACGGGGGATTGGATTTGGTCGGGCCTTTGCCAGACCAAATTGCCTACTCACAAAGCATCTTTAACTATCCTTTGAACCCTATTTAAAGAATTTTAACTCCTGTTGTTAAAATGTTGTAATAAAACTTTTTTTCTAAAAATTAAGATTGTATAGTTGAACCCTAAAAATTAATGAATCTCAATCAGAGTGTGAAAAGGGACACATGTCAATATGTGGAATGAGGGCTAGAGGGTTTGGTCTGGCGAGAGCCAGACCAAATCCCATTCCCTACAACCAATTGGATTTTGACGTGGCCATTAGAGGTGATGACATCATTAGATAAGCAGATTCTGTGCGAAATGTTTATTATATGGGTGCAAATCCTCTCCAGTGATAACCGGATGTGGTACATCCGGTTATCACCCCTAGAGGTCTCCACGTGTCTCCTTTGACACCCCTTAACCGTGGGTAAGGTTCACCCACCCCTAGAGTTCACCCAACTATTTTTGGTTTTTTTTAAAAAATATTAATTCTATTTTTAAAATTAAAAAACTGTTTTTAAAGTTTTTTTAATATTAAAAACAATTTTTTAATTTAAAAAAATAGAATTAATATTTTGAAAAAAAACCCAAAAATAGGTGGGTGAACCCTGGGGGTGGGTGAACCTTACCCACAATTAAGGGGTGTCAAATGAGACACGTGGCGACCTCTAGGGGTGTTAACCGGATGTGCCACATCCGGTTATCACTGGAGATGATTTGGCACCTTATTATATTTTTTCCAGCTGCAAAGCAGAATGTAACATTATTTTTGAACCAGTCCCTCCACATTCTTTTAACTTCTTTTAACTGGTTGCAAAAAAATTTCCAAAAAGGTGATTAAAAAACTCTTGATAGTAGATGATAGATACTATTGATAGCTGGACCACATGAATGAAAATCTATAAGTGTCAGACATTAAGAAAGGGTCCACCATTTAATATGCCATACGAGCATCATGCGGTAGGATTTTCAATCGGGTGATCCAGTATCGATTCCATAAATTATTTCTTGTCGGCCTCCAAGCATTTCTCTTTTGTTTTTGTCTGTAAATTTTCAATTAGGGTAAGCTTCTGAGACCCCATTTAAGACTGGGACCACCGAGACCATGCTCTAAGAGCATGGGATTTCAGATAGGACCTATCATATGAATGAAATGGCTCTACCTAAAATCCAATGTTCTTAGAGCATGGCCCGGTCATCTCGGCCCTAATTGGGTCTAGTAGCAAAGTCCTTTTAATTATTTCCAATAAAGAATAAATATCAGAGTTTTTTCAAACTAGAATATGTATCAAAAAAAATCTGATCTTTTAGGATAGAAATTATTTCCTAAAAAAAAATAAAAATAGTGACGGTCCAGTTAAGGGTAGGTTTCGAACTCAGATAAACTCTTCCAGAACCACATAAAATGCTAAACATTTCCCCGCCAAGGCCCACGTGGTGATGTCGTGCCATCCCAGCTTACCTTTGGGGGTCTCAATTTCAAACGAATGGTCAGGATCTCACGTCAGTCTTCTTTGACCAGATTCGTAGTCCCCATAAATACGTGCAGCTTAATCTTACTTCTTCCCTTCTTACCAGAGAGAAAGGATCATGAGTGCAACAATGTCCAGTCCTAGTGAATGGGTTCAGTTCTACCGACGCACTCTCGCCGGACAAGTAACACCTCCCGATCACCACTCTTTGAACACCATATTCGGCGGCGGTAGAGTCTCCGACGCCACCGTGGTCACCACCACTGTCACCTCGCCAACTCCTACAAGCACACCTAATGCTCATTTGAACCCGGAAGGCCGTGTTTCAAAGCCAATTCGGAGGCGCTCTAGGGCTTCCAAGAGAACTCCTACCACCCTCCTCAATACCGACACCGCCAATTTCCGAGCCATGGTTCAGCAATTCACCGGCAATCCTAGCACACCCTTTTCATCTGCAGGGTCTCGTAGCAGCGCAGTCAATTTCAATTTCGGGCACCATTTGAATGGAAATCCGATCTCCGAGTCTTCTGAATACTATCATAATCAACAACAACAGCAGCAACAACATTTGTTCACGCTGAACAGCAATGCTAGTGATCATGTGTTGCTTCAAAGGTTCAGCAACATGACTAGACCCAACTTGGAGACCAGTGATCATCAGGGCTTGGTGATGGAGGGTTATTCATCACATGTGCTTCCTAGGCCTTTCCTGTAAGGAGAATAGGTGCAATGGATACATCTTGTGAGAGTGACATAAAGTAGAAATTAGGTATTGGGTTGTTTAGTTGAATTTGTTATGGGTCCCACTCCGGTAGCATCAAAAAATAGACTTTAATTTGAACTTGTATGCTGCCTTTTGATTACTTTGGATTGCATTTGGTTTAACTCTAATCTTTTGTTATTTATATTTGATCCACCATTGGTAGATCAAGCTTTATGCGATATATGATGACAATAGGGAGTCATGAAGATCATGAAATAGATGGAGTAAAATTTTCCAATTCACTTCAGCTCTATACCCCATCAATAGGTCTCAAAAAAAATTCGGGAAGAATGCTACACGGCGGCCCTTTGAACCCTTCAAAGCCCTGTCCCCTTCATGTCCGTGGGACGGGCAGGGTAAAAAAACCAAGACCCCCCAAGAATAGGGGGGCATCCCCCATGCCCCCTTCTCCCCAGTTAACATATGGTAATATATATAATAAAATTTTAATTTTAGGAGCCAATGGATACACTGTCGTTTTTATGTTTTTAAAACTGGAAACAACTTTTTTTTTTCAAATTTTTAAGCACATTTGTCATTACTAAATATTATTTCTAAAAAAAATGTGGGCGAAAATACCTCCTTGAGAGACTTGGATACCACGTGTCACTTTCTTGAACAATCGTAGTAGCTCTGATCATCTGGGATGAATAGGCAGGGTGACCTGCAAGGACTCTCCAACGATCAAGTCAGTGACTGGATAATAAAGTGGGGATAGAAAGAGGAGAAAGAGATATTAGGGTCAGGGTTCTGGAGAGAGGAGAGTCAATGTAATTCTCTTTGCCAGCGAATGGGGGATCCCTTCCCTTCGTTCCTTACCTCTCTATTTATAGGAGATCGATCTAGGGTTTTTCAGTTACCTTCCCACCTCTGTTTCCTTTTTGGATTGGAAGTCTTTCCATACACATAATATTTTGCTAGCGTGATGATAGATCAAGTATCCTCTTTGCGGGGGAGATTGCCTTGATACTGCTTAGGATCTTATGCGATTATATTGATCCTATACAATTGTATAGTTAATCTAGTGACCTTTAGTATCGTCTGTTATGTACTCTCCGAGCTAGGGTCGGGTCGAGAATATTTTACTTTGATGTACGTGATCTCTATCACGGATCCGAAGTGCAAGTTGGGCATGGTTTAATCAATCGGAGCGTGAGTCGTGATGTGATCAGTGTCGTTGATACTGACAGCTGTCTATATCTATATGTGTGTCTTTACTATCCTTTACCCTTAAAAAAAACAAAAAAGTTTGATACATGTTAAACATAATAATTTGGATAAACCATTCTAATCCATGAAGGTGGTGGTGGTGGTGGGGGGATAATGGTGGGTGGTGATGGTAGTGGCTATGGTGTGGCAATGGTGGGTGGTGGTGTGATGGTTGTGTGGTGGTGGTTGGTGATGTGGTGGTGGGTAGGGGGGGGGGGGGTGGGGGGTGGGGGGGGGGGGGGGGGGGGGGTAGGGTGGTGGTGTGTGGTGGGTGGTGGGTGAGGGTGGTGGTGTGTTGCGGATGGTGATGATGGGGGTGGTGGTGGTGGTGGTGGGTGGGGGTGTTGGTGGTGGGTGTGGGTGGTGGTACGGATGGTGGTGTGTTGTGGATGGTGGTGTGTGTGTGGTGGTAGTGGGTGGTGAGGTGGTGGCAGTGGTGTGGTGGTGGTGGGTGGTGAGGTGGTGGCAGTGGTGTGGTGGTGGGTAAGGGTGTGGTGGTGGTGGTGGTGGTGGTGTTGGTGGTGGGTGGAGTGTAGTGGTGCTCCATGTTTTCTATATTCTTTTCTTCAAAAATAGAGGTAACAAAAATTTTCTATTACCTTTATTTTCAAAACTTTAGTTACCAATTTTTAAAAACAAAAATATCTATAAACATATGATAAAAGAGAGAGTAGTTGGTGTCAACCAACATTTCTCTTCCCAATTATACCCTTATACTTTTGCTAATATATCGACTGCAACCAAGCCCACATTTGTCTTTCTAATACTACCCTTCATCCATACCGCATATCTCTTCCCTATTATACCCTTTAACTTTTGCTAATATATCAACTACAACCAAGCCCACATTTGACTTTTCAATAATACTCTTTGCTATTATATGTTTTTTCCAATAATACCTTTAATCTAAACCGTATACCAATTGTAATAGACAATAGTTGAAGAGTACAA
This sequence comes from Tetracentron sinense, assembly GCA_015143295.1. Classification (NCBI taxonomy): domain Eukaryota; kingdom Viridiplantae; phylum Streptophyta; class Magnoliopsida; order Trochodendrales; family Trochodendraceae; genus Tetracentron; species Tetracentron sinense. Next base: position 4,793,092 of record CM026553.1, on the reverse strand, counting down.
CCACAAAAAGACAAAAATGTTCAACCAATAATTGGATGTTGAAAATACCCCTCAAGATTATTTTTATTCCAAACACCTCTGTAATTTGATACCGAGAATACCCTTCTTAATTTTTGTTATTCCCTACATGTCCCTAACAAGAATTTGATACCGAAAATATACCGCATGATTTTTTTATTCCCAACATGTCCCGTAATAAGAATTTGATACCCAAAAATATCCCTCATTATTTATTATTCCCAATTTGATATTAAAAATACCACTTATGATTTACTTTTATTCCTAACATGTCCCCTAACAAAAAGATTATACCCAAAATACCCCTCATTATTTTATTTGATACCAAAAATATCCTAATAAGAATTTGATACCAAAAATACTCCGTGATATCGCTCAAAGATATGCGGTAATTTGCAGTACAGTAAAAGGATTTCGGTTACTCACTGGTTTTATGTTTAGAGTCGCCACTTATTAGTTTGGTATGGATAAGTCCCAAGTAATGGATAAGGTCTTAAGTTTGCTGAGAGTTCTGAGTAAGAGGTTCGGTTAAGCCCGAGGAAGGTGTTAGGCACCCCTGCACTTCCGTTTTACAACGGTTCCCTACTTACTAGGTTTAAGCCAATTTAATGTCAAGTATTAGTCAAATGTCTTTGGTTTAGTTTATACTAATCCAAGAAGAAAAAAGCTAAATTAGGGTAGAACCCGTGTTGGGTTGCCTACGTACTCACATTGTGGTGAGATCAGACCAAGCGTAGTTCTGGCACATGAGCCTGTGCCAAGGCTAGGGGAGTGTTGTGTGTGCACCAAGGGTGGCTTACGATCTAGCCAGGAGGCTAGGGGTAGTTGACTGAGTTGGACAAGTGTTTGATTATGTTTGATTGGGCTCAATAGGCCAAAGGGTAGTCTGATAAACTAGAGTTTGGGCCTGGTAGGTCAAAGGTAAGCCCGGTAGGCTGTGAGTTGGGCTCGGTAGGCCTTGGTTGGACCCGGAGGTCATAGGTAAGCCCGATAGGCTTTGGATTGGGCCCGGTAGGCCAAGGGTAAGCCCGATAGGCTTAGGGTTAGGTCTGGTAGGTCAAGAGGGGTTTAACCGTGGTTAAGGTTGCTAACCGGGGTTGGCCAAGGTCCAAGGTATGGTTTATGGTCCTTAAATGTGATTTGAACATTTTTAGAGATTTTTCCCACTTTTCAAAGTTGAATGAGACTAATTATGGTTAAATCATGGGTTTAACCATGGTTACTCCGATTAACCAAGGTTGGGTACTCAACCAAGTTGAATTTGGGGTTAGTATGCAATTTTAGATTTTTTCTGATATTTTGGGATTTTTCAGGGTTTAAATGAGCTTAACCATGGTTAAACTAAGTTTTAACCATGGTTAAGCTCATCTAACCATGGCTAGGCGAGCATGCACAGCTCAAAAGTGATATTTCATATAATTTCAAAATATTTTAGATTTTTTGGGATTTTTTTGGAATTTTTCCAAAAGTTTAGACCAATTAACCATAGTTAACTCTTAACCATGGTTGAGTTAACCACGATTAAGGTAGGGGCAAGGCCTGGGCATGCTTGGAATTGATCCCAGGGGCCAGGTTGGGTCAGTTGGAGGGCCCCCATAGGTTGTGGGCCACTACAAGACCCAAAAAAACCAAAAAACACACTGTTAGTAGACAAATTACTGACAGTTTTTGGTCACTTTAACCAGAGTTTGAGGCTTTGTAACTCGGGTTAGGAGAGGAATTAGGGGATCCCAGACCCATGGTTTTGAAGCTCAGGATGAGGGGAGTGCCTTGGGCCTATTGTGGGCCCCAGGGTATACCACATGTGGGCCTAGTATGGGCCCAAAGTCTGCCCATATGAAATAACAAAGTATCGGTAATCAGTTCACCAACACTCTGACAATTTTATTTTTACAGCAAACTAACCATGGTTAGGGTGATGGGGGAGACCTGTAACTCTGAGGTTAAGCTCACAAAAGGGTTGGGGTGTTAATCCATGTCTTGGACAGGACCAGGGTTAGCTCAGGTTGGGCCTATAGGGGCTCAAACAGAAAACACCATGGGTGTCGGTACTGAGTTTACCAACACCATGGGTGTCGGTACTGAGTTTACCAACACCCTATAATTTTTCAAAAACCAAAAATCACCCTATGGGGCCGCTACCAGGGTGAATCCAGGGGGATCCCCCATGATGTAGAGGACCCCTAGAAACCTGAGAAGGTCTTGGAATGCTGTTGTACCCCCGGGGGAGGTTCCCCACACCTATGAAGGTGGGAGAGACCCCCCCACAATGGGTGTACTTGTGAAACAAAAAAAGGAAGTCCCCTGGAATGGACCAAGGGCTCACAAGAGTGTCAGAGCAAATGAAAAAAAAGGGGTAAGGGGAAGCCCTACCATGCTGCTAGACGTCGGAGTTCTGGTGGCTTGTTGGTGGAGCTGTAAACGGCGGTGGAGCTCGGTGGTGTTGCGCAGGGGATGAGGGAAGAGCCGAGGAAGCTATTGGAGGAGCCTAGTTGTCTAAGGGGAGGCTAGGGCTTTGTAAATAAACCAGGGGTTCGAGATGGAGGGTTTTTCCGATCGTTTTGGCCATGGGGGTGCTGCCCTCTTTATAGGGAAGCTTGAGGAGACAGCCCTGGTATTAGTACCAGGGTGGATAGACCTACAGGAGGCGGAGTGGGTAATATCAGGGTGGATAGACCTACTATCGCGACCCAAAACCCACCCTAGGAGTTAGAGTGAACTTTGGACGACTAATCATGGCTTACATGACTTGCTTGACAAACCAATCTGTAAAAACCCACAAAGCAGACACAATAGAGGATATAAACAGCGGAAACATACTCTAACATAGCACAGCGGAAGTCTAAACAAACCTCTATGTATATACGAATCCAAGTTTACACACAAGGAATCCAAAAGAAAGTGCGGACAGACCCTCCAAAATACTTGGATATAATCACTCATGCTCACCCACAGCTAATCCACTCAGAATCTAACACCACCTACTGATAACCCTCTACGGGAGGTTCCTCAAAAGGCTCCTCGACGTACTCCTCCTCCACCCATGGACTAGGAGCACAAACATCAAATGGAGCAGCAGCTCCCTCAGAACCTGCCGACATAAGAAGTACGGCTGAGCATGGAATACTCAGCGGGTACTAAATACTAACCAACAGTCATAGTATACAGATAGCATACTTAAGGTAGGAAACAAATTGCATATATAGAACATGAACAATTTATATCATACAAGGAAGTAAAGCAATTTGTATTCATGCTTGCATTCAGAAAAACTGATAAAACCCTTGAAAACATCGTGCACTTGACTTGACTTGAAATACCCTTTGCGTGATTGGGAACTTGTTAACCGTGTCATGCTTGCATCATGCATGACATGTCATGTCATGCATGTCATGCGAGTATCATGCTTGCTTATTCATAATTTAAACATGTTCATATGCCTAGTCGCCGTTCATAGTCCGTCGCAACTAGTACCCTATATGCAGATGGGTATGCCTAGTTGCCGTTCATAGCCCGTCGCAACTAGCATCCATGTGGAATGTGAATGCCTAGTTGCCGTTCATAGCCCGTCGCAACTAGCATCCATGCGTGTCATGCCATGCTATGCTATGCGGGTCATGCGATGCTATGCATGTCATGCGAGGGGATGGGAGACCTTTCCCTATGCAATGCATGATAGTCTTGCCCTTGTCAAAAGCGAAGTGAAACATATCTTAGGATATGCCCCACCTCTACGTCCCATACTTAAAACATCGGTAAATCACGTCATTTCATGCGTGCTCGTGAGATCGTGTGCATACTTGCATTTGGAATTAAATATGGCAATTTGGGGTAATTCACAAAGCATAGCATATAACAATTTAAGTGAGTAATAATCTACACATTTTAAGAAATGTAAGAAACACACTATCATGAACCCTAACAAATTTCAAGAGCAATTAAGCATGGGTTCCCTTAATTTATCATTTATTTTGTTCACCTTGGCATTTCATCAAACATGGGGTGTGTTCATTATTCACTTAAACCTAGATCATGCTTTTCTAGGTGGGTTATGCTCACATCACACTTGTATGTTCATTATTAGTACAATGCCCTTTCCCATTCGTTCATCACATCATCCACACGGCATCCATTCGCTAACATTCATCTCCATTCACCATTCATACCACCAATCTTATAACACATATATAAGTGAAGGAAAATCAAAAGAAATAAAGGGAAAAAGAGAAGCTATAACTAGGAGGGTAGTAAGAAGTACCAACCTTGATCAAGTGAGGAAGAAATCCCCCTTCCAAAAACAACCGTGAGTTGCTGCCCTAGCTTGAGGAGATGCTCCTCACGAGTTTGTGCCTTGATCTTGAAGAAAAATGGGCTTGAGTGGAGTGTGGGTTCACAAACCCCTTGATTTCTCTCCAAAATGGAAACCCAAGGTTGGAATCGCCTTCTCCCCTTTCTCCTATTCTCTCAAACTCTCTAAGTGTTGAATGATGCCCTAAAGGCTCGGGTTAAACTCTTAAGGTAAGAGTAAACCGACCAAAAGACCATAATACCCTTACTGAAATTTCTGCAAAAACGCGAGTACTGAACACGTTGAGCTGTGAATAGTGCCAAACACGTTGTGCTGTGAACAGTGTTGAACACGTTGTGCTGTGAACAGTGCCAAACACGTTGTGCTGTGAACAGTGCTAAACACGTTGTGCTGTGAACAGTGCTGAACACGTTGTGCTGTGAACAGTGTCAAACACGTTGTGCTGTGAACAGTGCTGAACACGTTGTGCTGTGAACAGTGCTGAACACGTTGTGCTGTGAACAGTGCCAAACACGTTGTGCTGTGAACAGTGCTGAACACGTTGTGCTGTGAATAGTGCTGAACTCGTTGTTCGTTGTCTTATGTACAACGTACCTGTTGTGAGCTATACAACGTACTCGTTGTTTCCTGTACAACGTACACGTTGTCTGCTGCACGACGTACCTATTGTCTGTTGCACAACGTACACGTTGTCAGAGCTAGGGCTACGTTATCAGAGCCACGTCCTTAGCGCCTTCCGAGCTACGTCCTTAGTGCCTTCCGAGCTACGATTGCCTACAGGTCCAGACTGGTTTGGCCATATCTTTTGACTCGTTCGTCCGATTTTGACGATTCAACTTGCGTTGGGTTTGTACTTCGAAAAGGAACATTTCTGATGTTTCGGAATTTCCTTATTTATTAATTATACATCTTTAAAGGCAAAATGGAAACGAAAGTGTCATGCATAAAATGTGAAAAGGTCCGGGGCTCTACATCCTCCCCCCCTTACAAAAATTTCGTCCTCGAAATTTAGACGCTACTTGCATTACAAACCAAAAAGAAAATTACAAGTCATATACAAACTTATACCAAAAACTCATTCAATTAATTCTGGGTACTTTGCTTTGACTTCGGCTTCACGCTCCCATGTAGCTTCTTCCCGAGCATGGTTTTGCCATTGCACAAGAACCAAAGGGATTGTCTTGTTGCGAAGCACCTGATCTCTTCGATCCAAAATCTGAACCGGCTTTTCTATCAAGGTGAGCTCCTCTCGAATCTCCAACGGTTCCAAGTCTATGACATGCGAAGGATCCGCAATGTACTTCCGAAGCATAGACACATGGAAGACGTTGTGAACTGCGGCCATGTGAGGTGGGAGATCTACCCTGTAAGCAACCTCACCAACTCGTGTGATAATCTCAAAAGGCCCAACATATCGAGGACTGAGCTTGCCTCGCTTTCCAAATCTCATGATCCCTTTGCTAGGAGATACTTTCACAAAAACTTGATCCCCTACTTGAAATTCCAAGTCCCTACGGCGCGTGTCCGCATAACTTTTCTGGCGATCGTGAGCGGCTTTCAATCGATCCCGAATGATCTTAACTGTGCCTGCAGTTTGCTCAATCAACTCCGGACCAAGTACTTTCCTTTCTCCTACCTCATCCCAATAGAGAGGAGACCTACAACTTCGCCCATACAAGGCCTCAAATGGTGCCATTTGGATACTTGCCTGATAGCTGTTATTATAGGCGAATTCAACCAAAGGCAAGTGCTCTTCCCAACTGCCTCTGAAATCCAACATACAAGCCTGAAGCATGTCTTCAATGACTTGGTTCACTCTCTCGGTTTGTCCATCCGTCTATGGATGAAAAGCGGTGCTAAAATCAAGTCGGGAACCCATAGCCTCCTGGAAACTTTTCCAAAATCTTGATGTGAATCTTGGATCCCGATCTGACACAATACTAACGGGCACTCTGTGCAACCTCACCACTTCCTTGATGTACAAAGCGGCTAACTGACTAGAGTTGAAAGTAGTTCGGTAAGGTAAGAAGTGAGCGGACTTCGTCAAACGATCCACTACTACCCATATCGCATCTGAGCCCCTTGCCGTCTTTGGCAAGCCAACTATGAAATCCATGGATATGTTCTCCCATTTCCACTCGGGAATCGGAAGGGACTGTAATAGACCTGCGGGCCGCATGTGTTCTGCTTTCACCTGTTGACACACCAAGCACCGTGCTACATATTTCGTAACCTCCCTCTTCATATTCCGCCACCAAAAGTGACTCTTGAGGTTCCGGTACATCTTTGTACCCCCTGGATGCACTGTGTACTTCGAACGGTGTGCTTCATCCAAAATCTCTCTTCGAAGATCTGCATTGGCTGGGATGCACAACCTTCCCTTGAATGTGATAGCACCCCGACTAGTGAGAGAAAAGTCTTCACTGCCCTTGGCAACTTCCTTGTCCCGGAAAGCCAACAATTCCGCATCCATGGCTTGATACTCTTGGATCAAATCTATAATGTACGGCCGAACCGTAACATTTTCCAAGGTAGGACCACGGACAGAGTTATTCACACTGATGTCCAGATTTGCCAAATCTTCTAGTAGCTTCCATTCTTGAACCAACATGTGTGCTAACAACCCCTGAGGTCTTCTACTCAAATCATCAGCCACTACATTTGCTTTACCCGGGTGGTATTGAATGGTATAATCATAGTCCTTCAGAAATTCCATCCAACGCCGTTGCCTTAGATTCAATTCCTTTTGGGAAAAGAGGTACTTGAGGCTCTTGTGGTCCGTATACACATAGAATTCCACCCCGTATAAGTAATGTCGCCAAATCTTGAGTGCAAACACGACTGCGGCAAGCTCTAAGTCGTGCGTGGGGTAATTCTTCTCATGCTCCTTCAATTACCTCGATGCATAGGCAATGACTTTCTTGTGCTGCATGAGTACACACCCAAGTCCAACGTGTGAGGCATCACTATACACCTCATACCCATAAGGTCCAGATGGCACAGTAAGGACAGGGGCTGTAGTAAGCCTCTTCTTCAGTTCCGTGAAACTGATCTCGCACTTATCACTCCATACAAACTTGGCGTTCTTCCTTGTCAGGTAAGTGAGCGGTGCTGCAAGGCTGGAGAAACCCTCTACGAATCTCCTGTAGTAGCCTGCTAGCCCAAGAAAACTGCGTATCTCATTGACACTCTTGGGCCTTGCCCAACTCATAACAGCCTCTATCTTCTTTAGATCTACCGATATGCCTTCCGCGGAAACAACGTGGCCTAGAAATGCCACCTCTTCGAGCCAAAACTCACACTTGCTAAGTTTGGCATATAGCTTGTGCTCTCTTAGCATTTCCAAAGCAAGGCATAGATCGCGTGTGTGATCTTCCCGTGTCTGGGAATAGACCAAAATGTCATCAACAAATACAATCACGCACCTATCAAGATATGGCCGGAACACCCGGTTCATCAAATCCATAAAGGCTGCCGGCGCGTTCGTGAGTCCAAAAGGCATCACCAAGAACTCGTAGTGTCCATACCGAGTCCTGAAAGCAGTTTTGGGAACATCTTCCACCTTAATCTTCAACTGGTGATAACCCGATCGAAGGTCTATCTTCGAGAAAAATCTCGCTCTCTTCAACTGATCGAACAAGTCATCAATCCTAGGCAAGGTATACCTATTCTTTATAGTGACTTTGTTCAATTGCCGGTAATCGACGCACATCCGCATCGAGCCATCTTTCTTCTTAACAAACAACACCGGGGCACCCGACGGTGAGACACTTGGTCGAATGAAACCAAGGCCTTGCAATTCCTCCAACTGAGTCTTCAACTCCTTGAGTTCAATAGGGGTCATTCTATATAGAGCCCTGAAAACAGGAGCTGTGCCTGGTGCAAGCTCGATCACAAACTCAATCTCCCTATCAGGAGGCAATCCCGGCAACTCCTCTGGAAACACATCCAGGAATTCACTCACAACCGGAATAGTCGATGAGTCCTTTGCCTCGGGGTTAGCTAAGCTCAATGCCGCAAAACGAGCAATATCTCTACTTTTCAACCCACGAAAGTGGAATGGTTTCCCTTCTACTGGCTTGAAGAGTACCATTTTCTCAAAGCAAGCTACATGCCCGTGATGTGCCGCTAACCAATCCATTCCCAATATCACGTCAAAGCCTTGGAATCCAAGAACTATTAGATCGACGGCCAACTCGTGGCTTTCCACTTGAACCACACTATTTCGACACACTTTGTTTGTCAACACCGTTTTACCGAGAGGAGTCGAAATGGCTAACTCTGGTTCTAGCTGACTAGGTTCCACAGAAAAGCCTTCTGAAAAACTCGGCGAGACAAACGAATGAGTAGACCCGGTATCAATCAAAACTCGAGCCAAATACTCATTGACTAGTAGGGTTCCTGAAATTTTACCTAGTTACGTCAATTCAAGCATCAACAGTGTATACACATAGGTATATATATATAACATACCAAGTACGTACACAAGGAATAAAACATAACATAACAATCACGAATAAAGAAAATAACTCCAAACGCGTACCTTGCACCACATCATCAGATGCAAGTGCATCACCCTCTGTCAAAGCAAATACACGCCCCTGGTTCGCCTGGCGAGACTGAGGTGTAGACCGGGTAGTCTGAGATGACGCCTGATATGATCCTACTGGGCGTGCTGGTGGCCTATTTCCCTGAGACTGGCCTGGTAAATTCCGGGTAGGGCAATCCCTGATCACGTGGCCCTGGCGACCACAGTGAAAACATCCACCCGATGCTCTTAGGCAATCCCCTGCTGGGTGCCTTCGGCCGCATATAAGAAGTATTTCCCGGTTGCCGTTCATAGCCCGTCGCAACTAGCATCCATGCGTGTCATGCCATGCTATGCTATGCGTGTCATGCCATGCTATGCTATGCGGGTCATGCGATGCTATGCATGTCATGCGAGGGGATGGGAGACCTTTCCCTATGCAATGCATGATAGTCTTGCCCTTGTCAAAAGCGAAGTGAAACATATCTTAGGATATGCCCCACCTCTACGTCCCATACTTAAAACATCGGTAAATCATGTCATTTCATGCGTGCTCGTGAGATCGTGTGCATACTTGCATTTGGAATTAAATATGGCAATTTGGGGTAATTCACAAAGCATAGCATATAACAATTTAAGTGTGTAATAATCTACACATTTTAAGAAATGTAAGAAACACACTATCATGAACCCTAACAAATTTCAAGAGCAATTAAGCATGGGTTCCCTTAATTTATCATTTATTTTGTTCACCTTGGCATTTCATCAAACATGGGGTGTGTTCATTATTCACTTAAACCTAGATCATGCTTTTCTAGGTGGGTTATGCTCACATCACACTTGTATGTTCATTATTAGTACAATGCCCTTTCCCATTCGTTCATCACATCATCCACACGGCATCCATTCGCCAACATCCATCTCCATTCACCATTCATACCACCAATCTTATAACACATATATAAGTGAAGGAAAATCAAAAGAAATAAAGGGAAAAAGGGAAGCTATAACTAGGAGGGTAGTAAGAAGTACCGACCTTGATCAAGTGAGGAAGAAATCCCCCCTCCAAAAACAACCGTGAGTTGCTGCCCTAGCTTGAGGAGATGCTCCTCACGAGTTTGTGCCTTGATCTTGAAGAAAAATGGGCTTGAGTGGAGTGTGGGTTCACAAACCCCTTAATTTCTCTCCAAAATGGAAACCCTAGGTTGGAATCGCCTTCTTCCCTTTCTCCTATTCTCTCAAACACTCTAAGTGTTGAATGATGCCCTAAAGGCTCGGGTTAAACTCTTTAGGTAAGAGTAAACCGACCAAAAGACCATAATACCCTTACTGAAATTTCTGCAAAAACGCGAGTACTGAACACGTTGAGCTGTGAATAGTGCCAAACACGTTGTGCTGTGAGCAATGCTGAACACGTTGTGCTGTGAACAGTGCCAAACACGTTGTGCTGTGAACAGTGCTGAACACGTTGTGCTGTGAACAGTGTTGAACACGTTGTGCTATGAACAGTGCTAAACACGTTGTGCTGTGAACAGTGCTGAACACGTTGTGCTGTGAACAGTGCTGAACACGTTGTGCTGTGAGCAGTGCCAAACACGTTGTGCTGTGAACAGTGCTGAACACGTTGTGCTGTGAATAGTGCTGAACTCGTTGTCCGTTGTCTTATGTACAACGTACCCGTTGTGAGCTGTACAACGTACTCGTTGTTTGCTGTACAACGTACACGTTGTCTACTGCACGACGTACCCATTGTCTGTTGCACAACGGATGCACAATGTACACGTTGTCAGAGCTAGGGCTACGTTATCAGAGCCACGTCCTTAGCGCCTTCCGAGCTACATCCTTAGTGCCTTCCGATCTACGATTGCCTGCAGGTCCAGACTGTTTTGGCCATATCTTTTGACTCGTTCGTCTGATTTTGACGATTCAACTTGCGTTGGGTTCGTACTTCGAAAAGGAACATTTTTGACGTTTTGGAATTTCCAATTTCTTCCTTATTTATTAATTATACCTCTTTAAAGGCAAAATGGCAACGAAAGTGTCATGCATAAAATGTGAAAAGGTCCGGGGCTCTACACCTACAGGAGGCAGAGTAGGTTGATTGAAGTTGGAGAGGGGTGGTGTAGGCATGGTTGAGCCCTGTAGGGGGTGGGTGTGCTGTAGGAAGACGAAACTAGGGTTGTCGGTAATGTAATTACCGACATTCCCAAACTAGTATAATTTGGGATGTCGGTAAAGGAATTACCCCCAGGCCTAGATTTTACCCAACAGGCCTAGCCCAGGCTGCGCACGCAGTACGGGGTTTGTGATTTTGAATTTTTGGTGGGCCTGGGCTTGGGCCCAGGTTGAGAGGCTTGACCCTTAAGGTTTTTTGGACATAGGATTTAAGCCCGAAGGGCTAGCCTACGGCTAGGGCTAGGCTACGGCTTAGCTAGGGTTTACCTAGAGTTTATTTAGGGTTTATCTAGGGGTAGGCCTAAGTTTTGACTAGGGTGTACCTAGGGTCAACTAGGGTTCATATAGGGTTAAGGGACTCGACTGGGGGTGACCATGGTTAAAAGAACTTAACCACAGTTAGGATAGGGGTGTAAAAATTGAGTGCTTACAGTTGCCCCTCTTTGTTGGAGAATGCCAAGATTGGTAATTTGAATGACAAAGACTGGAATCATCTAATTTTTACACCAAAATTGGATTTTGGGAATGCAGTATGATGTGCATACATGTTATGCCAATGGTGAGTGCTCATGCAGAGGTAAGGGTCACTACTGGTGAGTAGAGTGTTGTTGGTGAAGAAGATGGGTGCAGAACGGCATGGCCTAGAGGCACTTAGCCGAAAAGAGGTGTCGCTCGGAAGCTACAAGGAGTTTGATCGAAACGGTGTTTCCCGAGGGATATTAAGTGAATCGATCGGAGGACACACGGGGTGTCAAAAACACACGGGGTGTTGGACATACAAGGTGTCGGCATATTGACTCGGCGTCAATGGAGACCTGCAATGTCAAAGACACACAGGGTGTTGAGAGAGAGGACATGTGGTGAGTGTCGGTGTATTGACAAGGTGTGCTTGGAGACTCGTATGTTGAGATCACACGAGGGCGTCTCTAGGAGTAACATGCAGTGAGTGTCAGCATATTGACTCAACGTCAATGGAGACTCGTATGTCGAGATCGCACAGGAGCGTCTCTGAGGGTATATGCGGTGAGTGCCGACATATTGACTCGGTGCCAATGGAGACTCGTATGTTGAGATCGCACGGGGGCATCTCTGAGAGTACATGCGTTGAGTGTAGGCATATTGACTCGGTGTTAATGGAGACTCATATGTCGAGATCGCATAGGGGCGTATCTAAGATTGAGGCATGATGCCGGATCTGATATTGGAATTGCCCATGAAGGACTGAATTTTGATCATGTTGAATGCTGCTGAGAAGTTTTGGTCAAGCAGGATATGATGCTATGCTGTCATATAGGGATATAGACGAGGATGCTTTCCCATGACTTTGTGGTGCTTCGTGTTTGGTAGGGATGCGCGGTGTTGGCTTCCTCTATTTACTGGCCTGGACTGCTTGGTGTAGGTTGGTACAAATGGGTTTTGATACCAAAAATTTATTTTTGAAAATCATTTTTTCAGAAAAAATGTAGGAGACTTTTGCAAAGATTTTAGTTTGACAACAAAAATGCTTAGTTAGCTTTTAGATGTGCCAGTAAATCGCCTGCGTTAGGGCTTAAGGGGATTTGTGAATTGTCTTTCACTCTCGAAGAAAGGAGTATGATTCAGAGCAGGATGCTACTCGGGGTAGACATGCCTGTCAAATGTTATCGCAGGCTAAGGGCCCTAGATGAGGAGAAGCTTTCTGATGGGCTTTGTAAGCTTCTGGACTCCTGCTAGGGAAGAGTACTGTTGTGAGCCATTGGAGGCTTCCACTGGGCATCTGCTGGAGATTGGAGATTTGTTTGCCGTCGAGGCTTTACTGGCGAGTGGTGGGCTTCTGCTGCAGACCATTGCCAGGGACTTCTGATTTTTTTGGTGTTTGCCTATATGCTGGGGGGATGTTTTCCGAAGGATTCTCTACTGGGGAATGCTTGGGGGCTTAAACATCTACTGGAGATATTCCATGTTGGGATCTATGCTTGGGATACTGGTCCGTTGAGAGTTGTTAACTACTGGGGATAACTAGGGAATTCGGTAAAGCCTGATTGCTACTGAATGCTGTTACCAAACCGATTTTTAGCTTTTTCTCCATTTTTTACCCTTGGAATGACAGTCATAGGGTTCGCATAATTTTTGCGTGATGAGGTCGTTACTGGTTTTTCTCCTGCCTACGAAGCTGATTGATTTTTGTTTCTTTTTTGTCCCTAGTCGCAAGACTAGGTCTGGGAGTTGCATAATTTTTGCACAATGAGGCCATTTCTGATTTTCACTCATGTCCGCGATTGGTTGGGGAAGCCCATGGTTTGTTGGGGAAAATAGGTCTTCTACCGTCATGGCCCTAAATAATGCTCCTTTGGGGAATATGGGGATTCTGTTTTCCACTGAGGATGTAGATGTCATATTGCGCTTGCACTCATAGCTTCTAGGGGATCTAGAAGGACTTAGAGTAGGATGAAATGAAGGCTAAGGGACCGAAGTTTGAGACACCTTGAGTTGTAGTTGATTTGCACTCCCTTAGAGGGTTTTTTTGTCCCCACTAGGGATTGTTTTCTTTGGTAGAGTTTGACTCTTATGGGGAGAGTTTTGATTCCACTGGGGATGGAGAAAATTTGACTCCGTGGAGAAGATGTGCTTCTTGAGAGAAGTTGATTCTGTTGGGGATAAAGCCTGGCGAGGGAGTCCCTGACTTTTGAGAATGTTTCGACTTCAATTTTAGGACCTCCCTTGATGGAAATTTTGTATATTTGAGAGTTGACTGGTCTGGGTAAGTCGAGAGAATTTTTGCTTGGGTAGTGACTCTGTGGGGAGAGTCGGTGAAGTTGGACTCTTTCTAGGGAAAAAGGGTCTTGGAGGTTGACACAGGAAATGCCCTACTCCTGTTAGTGACTGCACCTGATTTGTCAGGTCGCCTATGTACTCTTTGCAGGATCAGGTCACGACGTAGTTTAGGCAATTGCCACAGGTTGGCGAGGGGCTAACTAGCGGATTTCATTGATTTTTGTAAAAGGGTTTACAATGTTGGGGATAAGGAGTGTGTCAAAGATGAACTCCTGTCATTTCCCAAAGAAGCTAAGAGTGCAAAGCGCCTATCAGATCTTAGACCCTAAGCATAGTATCTCTTGACTTTGTCTATGTTGATAGGCTCTGGGAGGTCTTCGTCATCCATATGTATGAGTCGAAGTGTGCCGCTTGAGAATTTGTCTCGGACGATGTATGGGCCTTCATAGCTGGGAGTGAATTTGCCCCTCGGATCAGGGTGGTTTAGCAACATTTTTCAGAGAACCAGGTCACCGATTTCAATGCTACGAGGCTTGAATTTCTTATTGAATGCCTTAGCCATACGCTTCTGATAGGCCTGGGAATGATTGATGGCTTTCAGTCGTCGTTCCTCAATCAGATTTAGTTGCTTGTACCGGGTCTGCGTACATTCTGCCTCTGAGATTTCTACTTTCATTAGCACACAGAGTGATGGAATTTGTACTTCAACGGGGAGGACTGCTTCCATACCATAAGCCAGAGAGAATGGCGTTGCCCCAGTTAAGGTTCTAATGGATGTTCTGTAGGCCATGAGTGCATATGGGAGCATCTCATGCCAGGCAGAGTAATTGGTTGTCATCTTCTCAATGATTTTCTTTAGGTTCTTGTTGGTTGCTTCAACTGCACCATTAGTTTGAGGTCTGTATAGCATGAAGTTGTGATGCTGTATTTTGAATTTCTGGCAGAGATCAGTCATCCCTTTGTTGCAGAAGTTGAGAGCATTGTCTGTTACAATCTCATATGGGACTCCATACCGACAGATGATATCCCTTTTCAGAAAATACTGAATCACAGAGGTTGTGACGTTGGCATAAGAGGTTGCCTCGACTCATTTTGTAAAGTAATCGATTGAAACCAAGATGAATCGATGTCCATTTGATACTTTCAGAGCTATGGGACCGATGATGTCGATGACTCAGGCTGAGAATGGCCAAGGAGCAGTCAGGTTATGCAGCCTTGTTGGCGATGCATTGATTTTGTCAGCATAGATTTGTCATTGGTAGCACTTTTGCACGTGTTTACAGCAGTCAGCTTCCATTGTAGACCAGTACTTACCAAGCTTGAGGATCTTCTTGGATAGCACTAACCCGTTCATGTGTGCGCCGCAAGTTCCTTCGTAAGCTTCTTCAACTACCTATGTTGCTTCACTAGTGTCGAGGCATCTGAGCCAAATCAGATTCGGTGATCTTTTGTACAAGATTCTCCCTAAGATGACAAACTGGATGGCCAGTCTTTGGATTGTGAGCCGGTCTGTTTTGGTGGCATTGAGTGGGAAGGTTTCGTCCTCAAGATACTACTTGATATCCACGTACCAAGGTTTGTTGTCGTTCATTACGTCTAGCTTGAGGCAGTAGGCAGGCTAATCCTGTTGTTGGATTTCAATCCGCCAAAGCTTGATGCCCTTGGGGATCTGAACCATGGAGGTGAGAGTGGCCAGTGCATCGTCGAATCTGTTATGGTTCCGGGACCTATAGTTGAAGGTGATCCTCCTGAACTAAGTAATCAACATGTTAAGGTATGCTAAGTACGAGACTAGCCATGCTTCTCGGATGGCCCAAGATTCGTTTGCCTAACAAATTACCAAGGATGAGTCACTGTAGATGTCTATCTCTTCAATCCCGATGCCTAGGGTTTCTTTCGGACCGGCTATGCATGCCTCGTATTCTGCTTCGTTGTTGGAGCATCTGAATTTCAGCTTGATTGAGATAGGGAGGTGAGCTCCCTTGAGTGAGATTAAGACTGCTCCTACCACGTGCTCATAACTATTGGTAGCTATGCCAAAGTATAACTCCCAGTCGAAGTACTCCTATTCTTCCGCTTCTGTATATAAGATGGCTTCATTAGGAAACTGATCATGTACTGAGACGTAGTCCTCTACTGGACTATGGGCCAAGTGGTCTGCTATCGCCTGCTTCTTGATTGACTTCTGTGTCGTATACATGATGTTAAATTCAGACAACATCATAAGCCATCGGGTAGTCCTTCCGGTGGTGACTGGCTTTTTCGAGAGGTACTTGAGTGGGTCTATCCGGGAGATCAGGATTACCGGGTAGGAAAGCAAATACTGCCGCAGACGCTGAGTTACCCAGACTAGTGCTAGACACGTCTTCTCGAGAGGGTTGTACCTCTCTTCATACTCCAACAGGCGTTTACTAATGTAGTAGATAGCCTGATTTGTTCTGCCTGTCTCGTCGTGTTATGCTAGGAAGCACCTCATGGAGGTTTCTTGTACTGAGATTGAGAGTAGTAGGAGTAGGAGGCACAAGTACTGGAGGATTGAGTAGGTATTGCTTTATTATACCAAAGACTTCCTGACACTCGTCTGTCCAGATTGTCGGTGTGTTCTTCCGGAGAAGCTTGAATATCAGTTTGTAAATCAGAGTGAGCTGAGAGATGAATCGATTGATATACTGAATTCTACCTAGGAAATCGTGGATCTTCTTTGCAGTCTGGGGAGTTGGCATTTCAATGATAACATTGGCTTAGGCTGGATCGATCTCGATGCCTCTTTTGCTGACTATGAAGCCAATGAGCTTTCCAGATAAGGATCCAAAGACACATTTGGTCGGATTCAGTCTCAGGCCGAACACTCTGAGTCTATCATAGAGTCTCTTTAGGTCTTCAGGGTGTTGCTTGGCAGTAGGCGACTTGATGATCAAGTCATCCACATAGACTTCAATTGTCTTGTGGATATTGTCATGGAATAGTGCCGTCATGACCCTCTAGTAGGTTGCCCCTGCATTCTTGAGTCCGAAGGGCATGACCTTGTAGCAAAACGTGCCCTAAGGTGTGATAAAGGAGGTTTTCTCCATGTCTTCTTCTGTCATTTTGATCTAGTTTTATTCGGAGAAACCATCCCTAAATGAGAGAGTCTCGTGCCCCACAGTGTTGTCGACTAGAATGTCGATGTACAGGAGAGGGAAGTTGTCTTTAGGGCTTGCCCTATTCAGGTTCCGATAGTCAATGCACATCCGGACTTTACCATTCTTCTTAGGTACAGGCATGATATTGGCCAACCATTCAGGGTAGGTTGCCACTGCCAGGAAGCCTGCATTAATCTGCTTTTCAATTTCCTCTTTGACCTTTTACGACCATTCGGGTCTCATCCATTTCAGTCTCTGCTTAACTGGTTTGACGTAGGGGTTCAGGGGCAGTCTGTGCACCACCAATGCTGGGTCTAAGCCGGGCATGTCTATGTATAACTAGGCAAAGACATCACTATAACTCTTTAGAAAGCTGATCATGTCTGTTCTCTATTGCGGGTTCATTTTTGTGCCAATTTTGACTAGCTACGGGTTATCCTCAAAACGAAGGTTCACTTTTTCGGTATCCTCAATGTTTGACTGCAGAAGTCCCTCAGTGCATTCTAGGAGGTCCAAAATCTCCTGAGGTGGTTCCTCTTCTTGCTCTGAGTCATATTCCACTTCCGTTAGTTCTAGAAGGGTTTCAGGGGTAGCCTTAGTGCATGCGATTTCCTGGAAAATCAATTAGCTTAGTTTAGCATGCTTATGATTTTTTATTTTTGGTGGCTTTAGGACACTAGGCCTTCCAGGAGAAGAGTCCGTGTGATTTCTTCAACAGCCAAAATGTTTGATGCTGAACAAATTTAATTTGGTGAACCTCAAATCAAGGTTTGAGTTGAGAACTCACAAAGTCAAGGGGATGGTTAGGGCTTCCTATAAGTCTATCTACCCTTTTTGATGTTTTAACAATTAAGTTATTAAGTTAAGGGATGATGTACTTTAAGTGCGGAAAATAGAAAACCAAGCAAACCACAACACAAGGATTTTGACGTGGAAACCCTTTCGGGAAAAACCACAGGACCTAGTCCAATCATGAGAATCCACTAAGACAAAGTAAATAAGAACTTACAAGACTCAAACTTGACTCCTTTGGACTCGACACCACGATCCATTAGTTCTTAGTCCTCCACGCCTCAAAAATTCATCACGTACTCCCAAGTCCCGTGATCAACCGCAGCCGCTCGTACTTCTCTTTGTGTCTTGAAAACAGTCCATGATCTTCCGATCGTTCTCCGTCAATGACGGCTTCAGATTCCACCGACCAAATCACTCTACCACGATCCTTCTCGGATCGATCTCCTTCGCAAAGGCTCCGGAACACTCCAGCCAAGGTTTTCTATCCAGAAAACTCTAGGTTTAATGCACTAACAAAAGGGATAGAGAAAAATATATTCCATAGCTTTTATGACCTCTGAAGAACCTTAAAAATACTCTCCACACACTCCCTAAGTTGTACTTCACGAAGTGGAAGGGTTCATAATATATAGAGACCCAAAAACAGTCTTTAGAAGTTGCTAAAATAGGTTAAAAACCAAAGAGGCAAGCAAAAACGAGTTTGGGCATATTTCCCATATCAGGGTCGAGCCCCAAGGATCCTTTGGTCGACAAAAATGTAAACTTGGGTCGACCAAAGGATCCTTTAGGGTCGACCCCCATATTTTGAAGATTCTGTTCCAAAAGCCCATATATTATTTTGCCACTTCAAGGTCGACCCTAAACGCCCAAGGTCGACCCTGAGGCTAAATGTTTTTTTAAACTTCGTTTTCAACTCTCAATTCCTTCACAAAAGTTGTAGCTCCTTTCGACACGGTCAATTTGACATATTATAGAGCAAATTTTGAGCTACGGTTTGGGAAATATGCCTCACACAAGCAACCTTGGTTTCTTGAAAAATTTCAGCATTGTTAACTTGTTTTGCACTACTTATCTCATCACCTAGGGTCCGTATGATTAGACTAGGACACTTACCACCTAAGGCATCATGTTAAGATTATTCTAGGTCAAATATCACCTATGGTAGCATGGTATCTAGGTCACTTACCATCCTATGAAGGAAATGATCAACCAAGTGGATCAACTGGTCTTCTTTAGTCTTCAACTTCGCTTTGGCATGGATGCTTGAAAGTAATGACACAAGACACACACCTAAACACCTAGACTCACTTGTTTTGACACCGGAATATGCTAATACAAAAACATGGACTTTACTATCTCCCCCTTTGGCAATTCCGTGGCAAAACTAAACTGAAGTACATGACTTGACATAAACTCACCCAAACACATCAAAACAGTGAATTAGGACATTACATGACTCCAACACTCTTACATGACATCAATTGACAAATCATCTTAAATCAATACACTGAAGCTCTTGTCAAGAAAATTTATCTGCTGCAACCTTGCACCTGCACATGCTCATAAACAAAACACCCAGTGAAGTATGTATGGAATATAAAACTAAGTAAGCATAGGTAATGCAAGGAATGTACTGAACTTGAGAAATAATACCCAACATTCTCCCCCTTTTTGGTACAATTGCAAAAGGTAATCATGATGCCAATATCACAAAGACAATGCCAGTTTAACACATGTGAAATATCAAGGCAATTACAATACAACCAATCAAATGCAGATAATGAGGGGACTAAAGAGCTGAGAAAAAAATAGAAATATAAAGCACAAACTCCCCCTCAACAACTCAATCACCAACTCCCCCTTATCAGCTCAACTTGAACTTCTCCCCCTAAGATCAATGAGACCACCAAAAATAGGGCACCTGTGTTAGAAAGGCCCATGCCAAAAAAAAGAAACACAAAAAAAAAATATCAAGTGCCATACAAACATGCATCAAAAGCATTCCAAGCAGTAGTAATTTAAGATTACAAATCCAATGAAGAACATGATTCGTTAGTCAGACTGAGGATACACATCTAACTAAATCTCATGGAATACTAAATTATAGCCAATTCACTTAGACACATGTAGTGAACAGTTCAAAAGTGAAGCATTGTGTGTAGTGGTGGTTTGACTAGATACTAGATAAAGGTTTCTTTTCATTTCCAAGGATATGACATTAACCACTAAGGGGACTCCCGAAGACATAAATCTTAGAAGTCAAACCTAATTAGATCCAGATATATTAATTTTTTACATTTTGGTACTCCTTTTCCATTTTATTTGGCTCAATATTCTTCTTTTATTTTTGGTCAAATACCTCCAAACATTGTAAGATTTCTTTTAATGATCTTTATCTGATCATATCTTTTCATGCAATGATGGCTTTCACACTATCCGGGTAGGTAGTCCTGGCTATTGGCAACAGGGGCTTTCACTCTAGTGACCCAGATTCTACCTACTATCCGTCTAGGTAGCCATTTCATACTGTTTGCATCCAATAGTGACTTTCCCACTATCCCAGTAGGTTGCCCTTTTCATTGCAACAATTTTAGCTTATGGAGGATACACAAAATGGAGATGACTAACAAATATGGTCATTCTAGATTGGTCATCCAAGGTCACACTATTGGGATAAGCCATACACCTACAGATTAGAAAATAGACCTCTCAATAGAATCAGTCAGAGTGCATGTGAAATTTGTGAAGCATACACACATGAATAAGTCTCTAACTGTTCAAGGTAAAACTGGTCTAATTTTTAGCCTAACCAAGAGAATATGTTGGTGATATATCCTCAATCAGTAACAAACTCATGTTCAACCCTGGACAAGTATAGAAATAAAGATCACACAAGGAATGTAGATCATGCAAATCAAATAAGGGCAACATGAAAAAAATCTTTTTGGATTTTATGATTTTTCAATGTTTTTGGATTTTTCAAAATAAAAAAAACAGAAGAACATACCAAAGCAAATAAACACTAGTAAACAAAATACTAGTATACACAAATAGCATAGCACTAGGTGACAGGCACGAGCTAAGTAAAGCCCTTTAGGTCTTCCTTTCTAACCCAAACGGTTTTTGAAGTTTGATTGACCCTTTGGTCTCTAACCGTTTCAGTTGAGGTAGGCATGACCTTTTGCCTCTTCCTCCTCTTCCTCCTTTTCCAGGATTGAGTCCTAGAATTTTGGTGGGCATTATGGTTCTCCCTGTTACCTCCTTTATATCTAGCATGAGGAGTGTCATGACCATGCCACTGTCTAGAGTTGTGAGCCATCTTCATCACATCTTCACACAAACTCGTAGACTTCTCCACTAGGACCTCAACTCTCCTTTGGAGATTCCCATTAAAGTTGTTGTGGTTCTCAAAACCATGATTGGGCATTCTTCGAAGTTTAGGACATCAAGGCTTAATATGACCCTTCACTCCACATTTATGACATGTAGGAATGAATTTCTGAGTTGAAGGGTCATTTCCTTTAGCAGGAGGGTGCCTTTTAGCACCAGGCTCAGTATTCGAAATGGATGGAGTTCCCTTCTCATCTCTACACCTCTGATTTTGCTCAAGCTCAGCCAACTTGATTTCAAAACTTGTCTTGTCATCAAGACAAACATGTAAATCAGATTTAAGTAGCTGAGTCTTGGCAAGGAGGGAAGCCTTCTCTTCCTCAAGCTATGACACAAGAGCTCTCAACCCTGAAGCCACTTGGTTTAAGGTACCTTTTTTCATTTCAATAGATTTGATCTTTTTGGACATGGAAAACTGAACCTTTTTCAGCTTTAGGCATTCCTGAAATAGTTCAACATAGGCTCTGCCTCAAGGTCTCCCTCAGAATCTGAGTTATTCTGACTCTCATCATCCTCCTCACCATCACTACATTGTTGGTTACTCACAAGATTTGAAGAAGATTCCTCAATCGCAGATAAGGATGCAGTGAAGGTCACATAACCCCTAGTCTCCTCACAAGAAGAACTATCTGATTCCTCATATTCAGATTCACTGTCATCCCTTGCCTTGCCCTTAAATCTTTTCTTATTAAAGCATTCAATGGCAATATGGCCGTAGCCTTGGCATTCATAGCATTTAATACCTTGGGATTTCTTGTCCACACTTTTAACATGTTTCTTGTTTTCAAAGTGCTTGGACTTGGGCTTTTCATAAGATTTTTCTCCTTTCGAATTAAATCTCTTATTAAGTTTTAAAAATTTTCTAAATTTCTTTGTAAATAAAACCAACTCTTCTTCTTCATCCTTAGAGTCACTATCTGAACTATCTATGGATTCCTTGACGGACTTCAAGGCAATGGATTTTGGTTTCTTAGATGGGTTCAAATTTAACTCATAGGTTTGGAGCGAACCAACCAACTCTTCAAGTTTGAGAGCTTCAACATTTTTGCTCTCCTCGATGGCGGTAACCTTCGATCGAAATCTCTTAGGTAGAGATCTCAAAATTTTTCTAACAATTTTGGACTCTGGAATTCTTTCCCCTAGATTGAAACTAGAATTGACAATGTCACTCAGATTAGCATAAAAACTATCAAAAGTTTCATTATCATCCATCATCAACTTTTCAAACTTAGAGGTCAGCAATTGAAATTTGGAGATCTTGACAGTTGTAGTCCCTTCATGGGTAATTTGAAGAATGTCTCATGCCTCCTTCGAAGTGTCACATTTAGAAATACATCGAAATTCTTCGAGTGTGACAGCGGCGAAGATTGCATTTAGACCCATGTTATTCCATCTACAACTTTCAAGTTCTACATTGGTCCATTCAGAAGAAGGTTTAGGGATGATCTGGTCATTTATGGTCTTTGTTGGATGGGTCCAACCTTGTTCAATAGAGAACCATACTCCCTCATCTAGTGATTTTAGAAACGCTCTCATTCGAGCTTTGCAATAGGCATAATTATTCCCATCAAATAATGGGGGATAAGAGATAGATCCTCCTTCTCTTTGGAGATTCATATTCACCAAAAAATATGAGACAAAATCACACTAATAAATTAGTAAACCCACTCTGATACTAATTGAACAAATTTAATTCGGTGAACCTCAAATCAAGGTTTGAGTTGAGAACTCACAAAGTCAAGGGGATGGTTAGGACTTCCTATAAGTCTATCTACCATTTTTGATGTTTTAACAATTAAGTTAATAAGTTAAGGGATGATGTACTTTAAGTGGGGAAAATAGAAAGCCAAGCAAACCACAACACAAGGATTTTCACGTGGAAACCCTTCCGGGAAAAACCACGGGACCTAGTCTAGTCATAAGAATCCACTAAGACAAAGTAAACAAGAACTTACAAGACTCAAACTTGACTCCTTCGGACTCGACACTACGATCCTTCAGTTCTTAGTCCTCCACGCCTCAAAAATTCATCATGTACTCTCAAGTCCCGTGATCAACCACAGCCGCTTGTACTTCTCTTTGTGTCTCGAAAACAGTCCACGATCTTCCGATCGTTCTCCGTTAATAACGGCTTCGGATTCTACCGACCAAATCACTCTACCATGATCCTTCTCGGATCGATCTCCTTCACAAAGGCTTCGGAACACTCCGGCCAAGGTGTTCTATCCAGAGCGGGTTGATGGTTTGATAAGAATCATCACCTAGATGGACTCCTTCAATGCACAAGTCCAAACAAGCTCATATGGAGCTTTGGGCTTGCCAACTCTAGGTTTAATGCACTAACAAAAGGGGTAGAGAAAAATATATTCCATAGGTTTTGTGACCTCTGGAGAACCTTAAAAATACTCTCCACACACTTGCTAAGTTGTACTCCACAAAGTGGAAGGGTTCATAATATATAGAGACCAAAAAACAATCTTTAGAAGTTGCTAAAATAGGTTAAAAACCAAAGAGGCAAGCAAAAACGAGTTTGGGCATATTTCCCATATTAGGGTCCACCCCAAAGATTCCTTTGCTCAACCAAATTGTACACTTGGGTTGACCAAAGGATCCTCCAGGGTCGACCCCCATATTTTGAAGGTTCTGTTCTGAAAGCCCATACATTATTTTGCCACTTCAGGGTCGACCCTAAACGCCCAGGGTCGACCCTGAGGCTAAAAATGATTTTAAAACTTCATTTTCAGCTCTCAGTCCCTTCATAAAAGTTGTATCTCTTTGTGATACGGTTGATTTGACATATTATAGAGCAAAATCTGAGCTACGGTTTGGGAGATATGCCTCTCACAAGAAACCTTGGTTTTTTGAAAATTTTCACCATTGTTAACTTGTTTTGCACTACTTATCTCATCACCTAAGGTCCATATGATTAGACTAGGACACTTACCACCTAAGGCATCATGTTAGGATTATTCTAGGTCAAATACCACTTATGGTAGCATGGTATCTAGGTCACTTACCATCCTATGAAGGAAATGATCAACCGAGTGGATCAACCGGTTTTCTTTGGTCTTCAACTTCACTTTAGCGTGGATGCTTGAAGGTAATGACACAAGACACACACCTAGACACGTAGACTCACTTTTTTTGACATCGGAATATGCCAATACAAAAATATGGACTTTACAAATGCAAAACATGCTTTTGAGTCAAAATGCTAGATTTCATTTATAAAAACAAACATGATTGTTTATATAAAAGTTAACTCAACAATTGTTTATATAAAAGTTAACTCAACAAAAGAGGCCGACAATGGGCCTGACATTTGGATTTTGTAAACAGGAGCAAAGAGAGATAGAAGGAGGAGAAGGATGATGCTTGTTCACTGCCTGGTCTGATCGACCTTTCCTGTACTACTATTGCCCCAGCCCTGGCTGGCCTCAATGGTGAGAGTCTTAGTCCGCCAACGGATTAGTGGCTGGCAACTGGATGACGCTTCAGCGATGTTGGAGAGGGTGTAAACATGTTCTCCTACTGTATATTTTGCTTCGGTAGCATCTTCGACAGTCAGCTTGTCGAACAACTGGGCCATGCTAAAGATCTCTAGATCTAGAATATCTGAAGATTCGCCATTGGACTGGGGTGTTAAGGCAACTGGTGCAGTGTCAGGGTAAGACTAGAAGGTTCTGACTGGGAAAGTTATTAAAATATGGGGTCGAGGTTCTGGTTTCGCCGACTGGCTGTTCCTCTTTGTTAGTTTGGCGAGATAGTCCTCATATTTGGGCCTGTAACCCAGTCCAAAGGGTGTGGTGTAGTGCTGAGGTGTATATCTCTTCTTCATCCCTTGATTTCGGGCTCCCAGGCCTGACCCTGATTGATAATTCATCTTTGCCATCATCCTGACAAATGGCGGAATCTGCTGTTTGTGCTGTTTTTCTATCTTGGCGATAGAACTGACCTGCTCAAATTGGTAAGACATAAAGGTTGTGCCTTGCCCAAGGTCCTGGATGTCACCGAAGGAGCTCGCCAATTCCTCTGACGGTATTATGACCAAGTGGTCTTCTTGGATGAATTTGATTCTCTAATGTAGAGAGAAAGGAATGGCTCCGGCCAAGTGGATCCACGACCTCCCGAGGAGCAAAGTAAATAAGGCAGGCATATTTACAACTTGAAAGTTTGTAGTGAATTGAGCAGGTCCGACTCTAATAGCCAGATCGATATCGCCCATATTTTGCCTTGTTGGGTTATCGAAAGCTTTGATTGTCATCGATCTCTTCTTCACCTGACTGAGATTCATACCCAAGCTTTACAGTGTTGACAGTGTGCAGACATTCAGGCCAAAGCCATTGTCTATTAGTATTAACAAGAGAGTTTTGTCCATGCATTGCATTGCTATGTAAAGGGCACGGGTATGGTCCCTATCACCATCCGTTATCTCTTCTTCTGTAAAGGAGATAATTCTCGGTTGGCCCACCATATGTCCTAGCTTCTCGGGCATAATATCTGGTGTCACGTGGGCGCTGTTAAATACTTGGAGGAGTTGCATCCGATGTGCTCAGAAGTTAGAAGAAGACCAATGATTGAGATCTGGGTTGGTGTCTTACTCAACTGCTGAGTTGTGTTGAATTCTTCCGCTTTCTCTAAGATTTTTAACCAAACTGTAGAGTGTACTGATTCCTACTCAGGGTTTGCTACCCTTTCTTTTTCTATTTTTTTCTCTTTCCCTTTTGCCTTTGCCAGCTCAGCTGCCGGTGGTTGGTACACCCGGCTAGATTGGGTGAGGTTTGCTATGCTCTTGCTCTCAATGATGAGAGAGTGGGGAGCGGGTACGTGGTTGAGGCTGAAAGGCTGGAGGGGAATGTGAGGGATTCAGACTGGGCCAGTAGAAGTGGAGGCTTGGACTAGAGTTGTGGGCCAATTGGCAGGACAATGAATTGTGTAAACAATTTGCTCTTCGTCAGATTCAAGAGTGGGGATTTGTACTGGGGCCTGAATGGCCTGGAATTTGACTGTGGGAGAGGGATAATGACTGGAGGTCTGTGAGAAGACTTGATGATGGCATCATTGACTACCAGTGCGCTGGGTCTAGGCTGCCCTGCCCCGAGCTCTTCCCACTGTATGAAATTGACTTGATTGTTATGTGGGGGTACTGGTGCCTGGTTGATGCTGGTTTTCCTGGGAGCCAGCTCAACTTTTCCCTCATCCAGAAGATCCTGGATGACCCACTTTAGGCTGATGCAGAAGTCAGTAGCATGGCTGGGCCTTGGTGAAAGGCGTAGTGTTGATTGACATCGTAATTCTTACTTCTCTTATCTAGGGGTAAGAGGGGAGTAAGGCCTCTTAAGGCAAGAAATCCCTGTTTGGTTAAGAACTCTAGCAATTGGCTGAGAGTGTAGGGGAGAGAAGTAAAGTTCCTGGGGGCTTATTCTGTTGCTGGTTTTGCCCTTGGTTTGGCCGGGCTGGCCAGGTGTTTCCTGGTAGCTGGCTAAGCTGGAGTTGCTAGAGCTAGAAGTCTGATGGGTGCTGTAGAAGCCACCAGATGTACATCTGCTTTTCTTTTCTGGCCCAGGGACCGCTGTTCCTGCTGGTTGAGGCTGTTGCTTTAGGAGGATCAAGCCCAAAACTGGAGTGGATGACCCCACTCTTGATGAAAGTCTCTATACGGGCACTAGTCTTGACGATGGTGCCGAAATCTGCCATGGGCAAAGTGACCATCAAGGTCGAGTAAGGCTGCTTCAGTGTGCCCATGAACATGCTTGCCAGTTCCTCCTTAGGGATAAGAATAGGGATTTTAGCTATCATTTCCCTCCACTAGGTGGCGTATTCCAAGAAAGATTCGTTGTTGCATTGGCTCATTTGTTCAAGCTGGCTCTGCTGAGGCTAGAGCTCTTGATTAAAGGAATACTACTCCACAAAGAAATTCATGGCATCCTGCTAAGTCTTTATCCTCTGTTTGTTGATCAACATTCACCATGTCAGGGCTGCCCTCTTCAAGCTCTTCTGAAAGTACTGTATAAGGAGGGGCTGATTCTTCTGGTGCAGGAGCATGTCCCCCAAGTATAATTGTAAATGCTGCTTCGAACAACCTGTACCATCATACTTGTCGAAATCTGGCACTTTGAAACTAGTAGGAACTACATCCCTTGAAGAGAAAGTCAGGTCCTCTAAAGACAGACTGGTGTTGGGAGATGCATCCTTCATCTCTCTCATCCCTTCTTTCATTTGCTTAATTTCTTTGTGCTGGTCTCGAAGAGATGGTGTGGGATTAGAAGATGATGGTCTATCTTGATTAATGTGGGAGGCCTTGGGCTACTCTGCCCTCTCGAAGTGCTCATACTGCATATCTCCTCTGCTTATAGCGAGCTCAGGGTTAGGGATGATAATCGGGTCATGGTGAGGCTCAGGAATAGGTTACTCAGATGATTCACCGGTAGGGATCCGGGAAGAAGGTTCATCCATTCGGGTTCCAATCAGAATCTTCAGAGATTCCAGAATACTGTCAAGTTTTACTTGCATGGCCGCAATATCCCTTTCGTGAGCTTGCAGGATCTCACTATTCCTCTGTTGCTGATCAACTGGTTCTGCCATTGTATCTGAACTACTTTTTGATACGGCTTGGATGGGCACCTGCTCTGAGAACGGTATTTGTGTGAGGACTATGTCTGCTACTTCAGCGAGAATTACAGTCATATAGCGAGTCATGGGTCGGCTTATGCAACTGAAAAGAATGAAATGACTAATCACGATTATGCATAATGAGACTGAATGAAGGAAAAGATTTTCATTGAATGCATGATTAAGTGAGTGAGTACAGGACAGTGACTCAAAAAGGAAAAAGAATCAACTGTAAGTAGGTCCATCAGGGATGGAAAAGTCAAGCGGCCGGGTCACGCCTTCAAGGTCCGTGATCTGTTGTTGGAGGGATGTGATTTCAACCTCCATGTTTTTAATTGTTTTCATGATATTGAACAAGTGGGACCCAAACTGTCGGATCTGACTGGTCATCTCAACCTTTGCACTATCAAGCTGCTCTTGATAAAAGTGCAGTTGGCCCTTAATGACAGTGGTCTCTTTGGCCTCACCCATGCGTCTCTTCTGAGGGGACTGACCTGTATGCTCGAGTTGCTCCACCTATTCCTACATGGCTAGGATTTCACGGTTCTACCCCGCTTCATGTTGCCTGAATGCATGTTAAGCTTTTCGTAGCCTCTTCTCTTTCTCCTAGATCTGTAATTGTCTTTCTAGGAAGAAATCTCTCAAGGGAACCACCATTTTCGTGATGGGTATGGTTCCTCGTGATGGAACGGAAACTGGTGTCGGAAATTTCCAGTGTGTAGGCATACCGGATGGAATGTCAGGGTCTTCCACCCATAATCCGTATGCTGAATCAATTGGTGGTCCTGTTGTAACTACAAAGTCTGGCCATTGATCTCTCCTAGAGCTTCACCAATCTGCTTGGAATCGGTGGGTGAGGCATTCAGACTACATTGTAAAGTTAGCAAATCATTTTCCAGACTGTTTATCACCGGGATGCGCTGAGGGAGTCAAACTGGTGGAGGACTTGGAGTGGTATGTAGGTTACAGAGCCGGTGAGACCTGCTAGGACCATGCATCACCATCATGCTATGACAACGCGTGGTAGCTGTCTGCTGACCAGCCACACATATTCCCATGTAATCTACTCATCTGTCAGGTTCTGGAGAAGCCGGTAGAGAGTTTTGATGTCTTTGGTCAGTATCTAGCCCTGATTCTAAGAAATCTTCCTTAGTAGGCTATATGCATCTCGAGGGATGTCGGGGACCGGTAAGATGGTAAGCAGATGTGATACCAGTCATATGTGTAATAACGGTGCACTGGCATGGAAGATGCCCTTTCTGCGTTCTACTACTTGGTTGAGAGCCTTGAGAAGCTCTGCAAGGATGACTAGGATGACCGTCTTGGAGTCGCGCATGTCTTCAATGATCCCCACTAATACTGAGTTGGCGAGGGTGTGGCATCTCGGGAACATCAGCTGGGACATAATAATCAATACAAAGGCATTGAGACCAGGAAGTTCAGTTGTCAGGGAGTCAGGGTTCCACCTGGGCCGGTACTGTTTCTCAAGAAATTTAATAGACACCCATTCATAAGTGCCACTAGTATCGTGCTGCAAAGAGGCAGACTTGATTTGTAAAAACCTTGAGAGGACTGTTTGAAATGATGTCTTGTAGCACAGTACTATGGCATCCCGTTCTATGGTTAGGCCAAGAATATCCTGTATCTCCTCCAATGTTGGATACAGCTCGTTCTTACCAAAACAGAACACCATGTAGGATGAGTTCCAACAATGGATGACTGCATTTAAGAGGCACCAGTCTAGTTTAACCATGGACAGGTCTAGGGTGTTACCCATTCGGTAATACTGAGCCCAAGCGAGATGTTGATCCCGAGTTAGGGCCTCAATTGTATCATGGAGGGTTTGTCACATGCCCCCTGCAAGAGTCGGTGGACGGGCTGTGATGACTGACCATTTGATGGAACAATCCCTGACGGACCTGCCATCTACCTAGACAAATATACAGACTCTGTATAAGTGTACTGTGTATGCAAAATGTGTGATACAAAGATGATGGAAGTAATGATGATGCATTTTTTTTTTACTGGGTGCGAGAGGGCACATGTGATCTGATAGGGTAAGTGGACAGAGTTCCGGTATGCTTTACCCGGGTTATTGGGAACCGGGGGCCTATCGGGTCAAGACTGTACCTGGGATTTGAACCCCATGTGCTATGTCACGATGTGGGGTATGATGTGTTTTATTACAAGCACAGGTTTAGCTCATCACATACCCTGAGTGGGTGTTTATCCAGGTAGGATGTGCCTCGGTAGTTAGTCAACCATGATTGAGGACAGGTATAGGGTACAAGCAGGTTAGGGTTTAGAGTATCCCTCCAGGTATGCTGCTTGTAGACCATACCCTGACCTGGGCTATATGTATGCATGGTGGGGTGATGCAGGTGTGTTCCTAGTAAGATGAGGGGATCACTTAACACCGTATATGCGACTCCCTTGAGAAGGGACGATTGGTGTAAGTGGGAGCGTTCAGAATCCTTCCTTGAGGGTAATTAGTCAGCAGGAGTAACTCCGCAAACCTCCAAGACTTTTAAGCCTTTGTCACTGAGAATAATCATCTAGCAGCCGTAAGCGTATTAAGCCTGTCTAATGGGATTCAGGGTTGTTACATTACTATGCTATGTATGGGATGCACAGTACAAAATACAATCAAAATGTATAAAGAATCAGTATTAGACTAAATTCTAAGACATTTGGGTAATGTTGATATTAATTTAACTTAAACCTCGGTTTCAGGTTGAACCTTGTGGTATTAATTCATAGACTCTCTCCAGTGGAGTCACCAGGGCTGTGAGCATGGATTTCGGTTACTTTCACTGGTTTTATGTTTAGAGTCGCCACTTATTAATTTGGTAGGGATAAGTCCCAAGTAACGGATAAGGTCTTAAGTCTACTGAGAGTTCTAAGTAAGAGGTTCGGTTAAGCCCAGGGAACGTATTAGGCACCCCGGCACTTCCATTTTACAATAGTTCCCTACTTACTAGGTTTAAGCCAATTTAATATCAATTATTAGTCAAATGTCTTTGGTTTAGTTTATACTAATCCAAGAAGGAAAAAACTAAACTAGGGTCGAAGCCATGTTGGGTTGCCTACGTACTCACATTGAGGTAAGATTAGACTGAGCGTAGTTCTAGCACATGAGCCCATGCCAAGGCGAGGGGAGTGTTGTGTGTGCACTAAGGGTGACTTAGGGTCTAGCTGGGAGGCTAGGGGTGATTAACCGGGTTGGACAAGTGTTTGATTATGTTTGATTGGGCCCGGTAGGCGAAAGGGTAGTCCGGTAGACTAGGGTTTGGGCCCGGTAGGCCAAGATTAGGCCCGGTTGGCCTTAGTTGTACCCGAAGGTCAAAGTTAAGCTCAATAGACTTTGAGTTGGGCCAGGTAGGATTAGGCAAGGTCCAAGGTATGGTTTATGGTCCTTAAATGTGATTTGAACATTTTTAGGGATTTTTCCTACTTTTCTAAGTTGAATGAGACTAACTATGGTTAAATCATGGGTTTAACCATGGTTAATCTGATTAACCAAGGTTGGGCACTCAACCAAGTTGTATTTGGGGTTATTATGCCATTTTAGATTTTTCCTGATTTTTTGGGATTTTTCAGGGTTTAAATGGGTATAACCATGGTTAAGCCAAGTGTTGACCATGGTTAAGCTCATCTAACCATGGCTAGGCGAGCATGCACAGCCCAAAAGTGATATTTTCTATAATTTTAGAATATTTTGGATCTTTTGGCATTTTTTAGAATTTTTCCAAAAGGTTAGACCAATTAACCATGGTTAAGGCAGGGTAAGGCCTGGGCATGCTTGGAATGGGCCCCAGGGATCAAGTCAGGTCAGTTGGAGGGCCCCCATGGACTGTGGACCACTGTAAGGCCCAAAAAAACTAAGAAACACACTATCGGTAGACTGATTACCAACAGTTTTAGGCCACTTCAACTAGAGTTTGAGGCTTTGTAACTCGGATTAGGAGAGGAGTTAGGGGGTCCCGGACCCATGGTTTTGAAGCTCGGGAAGAGGGGAGTGACCTGGGCCTGTTATGGGCCCCAGGGTATACCATATGTGGGCCTAGAATGGCCCAAAATCTGCCCACATGAAATAACAATGTCAAAAATCAGTTCACCGACACTCTAACAGTTTTACTTTTATAGCAAACTAGCTATGGTTAGGGTGACGGGGGAGACTTGTAACTCTGAGGTTAAGCTCACAAAAGGGTTGGGGTGTCAACCCATGTCCTGGACAGGACCAGGGTTAGCTCAGGTGGGGCCCACAGGGGCTCAAACAGAAAACTCCATGGGTGTCGGTACTGAGTTTGCCGACACTCTATAATTTCTCAGAAACTCAAAATCGCCTTGTGGAGCCGCTATCAGGGTGAACCTAGGGGATCCCCCATGATGTGGAGGACCCCCAAAAACCTGAGAAGGTCCTGGGATACTACTGTACCCGTGGGGGAGGTTCCCCACACCTATAAAGGTGGGAGTGGCCCCCCCACAGTGGGTGTACCTGCGAAACAAAAATGGAAGTCCCTAAGAATGGACCAGGGGCTCACAGGAGTGTCAGAGCAAATGAAAAAAAAGGGGTAAGGGGAAGCCCTACCCTGTTGCTATATGCCGGAGTGCTGGTGGCCTGTTGATGAAGCTGTAAACGGCGGTGGAGCTCGGTGGTGTTGCACAGGGGATGAGGGAAGAGCTGGGGAAGCTATTGGTGGAGCCTAGTGGCTTGAGGGGAGGCTAGGGCTTTGCAAATGAACTAGGGGTTCGAGATGGAGGGTTTTTCTGATCGTTTTTGTAGAGCCCCAGACTTTTTCAGGCTTAATACATGACACTTTCGTAATCATCTTGCCTTTTAAGAGGTATGATTAATAAATGAGGAAGAATTTGGAATTTTCAAAATGTCAGAATTGTTCCTCTTCGAAGTACGAACACAACGCAAGTTGAATCGTCAAAATCGAACGAACGAGTCAAAAGATATGGCCAAAACAATCATAGCACAGACAACGTACTCTGATAACGTATACTGTGTGCATCCGTTGTACAACTCACCACGGGCACGTTGTGCAGCTCACCACGGGTACGTTGTACAACTCACCACGAGTTGCACTATTCATGGCACCACGAGTTGCACTATTCATGGCACCACGAGTTGCACTATTCACAGCACCACGAGTTGGCACTATTCATGGCACCACGAGTTGGCACTATTCATGGCACCACGAGTTGCACTATTCATGGCACGAGTTGCACTATTCATGGCACCACGAGTTGGCACTATTCATGGCACCACGACTTGCACTATTCATGGCACCACGAGTTGGCACTATTCATGGCACCACGAGTTGCACTATTCACAGCACCACGAGTTGGCACTATTCATGGCACCACGAGTTGCACTATTCACAGCACCACGAGTTGGCACTATTCACGGCACCACGAGTTGCACTATTCACGGCACCACGAGTTGGCACTATTCACGGCACCACGAGTTGGCACTATTCACAGCACAATGTGTTCAGCACTATTCACGGTCCTCGCGTCATTGCAGAAATCCCAGTAAGGGTATTACGGTCTTTTGTCAGTTCACTCTTACCTTAAGAGTTTAACCCGAGCCTTTAGGGCATCATTCAACACTTAGAGAGTTTGAGAGAATAGAAGAAAGAGGAGAAGGCGATTCCAATTTAGGGTTTCCATTTTTGGAGAGAAATCAAAGGGTTTTGAGACCCTAGATCAACCTCCAGCCCATTTTTCTTCAAGATCAAGGCACAAACTCGTGAGGAGCATCTCCTCAAACTAGGGCAGCAGCTACACAGTTCGTCTTGGAAAGGGGTTTCTTCCTCATTTCTTCAAGGTCGGTACTTTTTACTACCCTCCTAGTTATAGTTCCTCTTTCCCCTTCTTTTCTCTTCATTTTCTTTCATTTACACATGTGCTATGAGATGGATGAATGGTAAATGGTAAATGGTAAATGGTGAATGGTGAATGGTGAATGGTGAATGGAGATGGAATGGGCGATTGGATGCCAATGGTTGTGTGTGATGAACAAATGGGGAAGGGCATTGTTCCAATAATGAACGTACATGTATGATTTGAGTAAAAACCCATCTAGAAAAGCATGTTGTAGGGTAAATCCATAATGAACACACATGTTTGATGAAATGCCAAGGTGAACACAGTGAGCTGAAAATCTGGAAATGCATGCCTAATAAATTATAAATATTGCTAGGGACTATGATAGTGTGTTTCCTGCTTTCCCTAAATGCTATAAATATAGAATTGCTCAATCTTTAATGTTATGTGTGTTGTGAAATTTCCCAAATGTCATGTTTAAATTTAAATGCAAGTATGTACACGGTTCCCACGAGCACGGCATGCATGACATGATTTATCGAGGTTTACAAGAACATGGTTAGAGGTGGGACATATCTTCCGATATGTTTTACCTCGTTCATGACAAAACATGGCATGACAAGCATAAGCATTCTAGGAAGAAGGGTCTCCCTTCCCTCACAAGTAGTTTACTCTTCCAAGCAAGCATGACAAGACATGGCATGACAAGCATAAGCATTCTAGGAAGAAGGGTCTCCCTTCCCTCACAAGTAGTTTACTTTCCAAGCAAGCATGACATGGCATGACACGCATGATATGACAAGATAAGACAAACATGACAAGTTTCAAGTACGAAAAGATATTTCAAGTCAAGTCAAGTGCACGATGTTTTCAAGAGGATTTATCGGTTTTCTACGAATTACAAGCATGATTATAAACTGCTGTACTTCCTTGTATGATATGAACTGTTTCCGTTTGACATATATAAATTGCTCCTGATTATGTATTGCCATTTTTATGCTATAATTGTTGGTTAGTATTTAGCACCCGCTGAGTATTCCATGCTCAGCCGTACTGCTTATGTCGGCAGGTTCTGAGGGAGCTGCTGCTTCATTTGATGTTTGTGCTCCTGGTCCATGGGTGGAAGAGGAGTACGTCGAGGAGCCTTTGGAGGAACCTCCAGTAGAGGGTTACCAATAGGTGGTTGTAGATTTCTGAGTGGAGTAGCTGTGGGTGAGATGAGAGTTAGATTCATGTATTTTGGCGGGCATGTCCGCACTTTCTTTTGGAGACTTTTGTATAAACTTGGATTTGCGTATGTATATACATAGAGGTTTGGCAGTCTTCCGCTGTGCTATGTTAGAGTATGTTTCCGCTGTTTATATCCTCTATTGTATATGCTCTGTGGGTTTTGCAGGTTAGTTGTCAAGCAAGTCATGATTAGTCGTCCAAAGTTCACTCTAACTCCTAGGGTGGGTTTTGGGTCGCGACAGAAGTGGTATCAGAGCTTAGGCTTTAGGTCTCTAGGGTCACTTAGAATCTTATACCACGGCTTGACAAGAGAATATGTGGGGAAACAAGTTAGGATGGAAGTAAGTCGGAAGTGAGTCTTGTTCTAAGTGTGAGACTAAACGTTAGTCTTAATCTAAGATGGTTGCTCCAACCAAGCACAGGTCTTAGAAACGCTAGAACACCAAGATATAATATTACAACTACTCTGATGACTTGACGAGATGAATATGATGGTACTATACTCTGTATGTAGTATTGTTATATGGTGTTATATGCTATATGGTGTGCGTACAATGTACTTATACTATTATGTGTGGTATTGTTAGGGGGCATTAAATGTGGTGTGCATGCTATATGTCATGTACTAAGTGACAACCAATGTGTTAGGAATTAATTCCCAGCTAGACTTATGAGTTGAGTAATACTCCGGCTGGAGTTCAGACTATGTGTGAGTGGGTAAATGGTGGTAGGTCCTCGCCATACCCTGTACTATGGGGTCTTCGTAAATAATAGCCTTCCGAGTGAGACAGTAGAATTCTCCTTCGTCTTACAAAAAAAAAAAAAAACTACTTGTATAATTGTACGATTATAATTGTACTTAAATATATACACGATGTGCTCGCATAGGTTGGGGGCTTGAGTCCAACTTCTGCTTAGGAGGAGTCGTTGCCCTTAAGAAGCAACTAAGGAGTTAGCCTTAGACCATAACCAGTTGCAACACAACTAACATCGCATCTTGGCTTCGCTAAGGAACCTTAGAGTATATTATTAGGCTATGGTATGTGTATCTTGATGTATGTTCTAGACTTTGATAAATACTTACTATTATGAAAATGCAATATCGGATTTTGATGGGATTCAAGTTAGACTCATGCTTTGCTATCGTCCTCAGGAGTAAACCATGAGACGTGGTGATCAGGGTCGTGGATACCACACTAGGAGGGGTGGAGTATCTCCTCCTCCATTGAGGGATGAGCAGCCTGATCTCACTCAGGTCTTGGGATCCATAGCAGAAACACTAGCAATACTTGCCACTAGGCAGCCCACTACCCCCATTCCTATAGCGGTACTTGTACCTACCCCTACACATCATGCCGCAGGAAGTGAGGCACTTTGGAGGATGAGGCCTCCGGTGTTCTATGGTGATATGGACCCATTGGTCACAGAAGCATGGTTTAAGTACCAGTCCTCTAGACATATGCTGGTACGGAGTCCTCCCACTGCACCACAGGCTTCTCTTTTGGTTGCTCCACCGGCATCGCACGCGGCTACCGTGCAGCCACCCCGCCTCGCAGTATCTCAGGCAACAGGATATGTACCCTCCACCTACTCTTACGAGATATGTACCCATTGTGGGAGGAGGCATGTGGCCAGAGAGTGTAGGAGAATCTCCGGTGGATGTTTCCACTGTGGTCGCCAGGGCCACCTGATCGAGGATTGTCCCAGCCGTCAGATGCCACCTTATTCTCAGGGAAGTAGGCCCACGGTTAGGCGGTCACCTCCGCTGGGCTCTACACAAGCATTAAGCCCCCAGCAGTCCACACAGCCCCCTTACTAGGCTAACCAGGGACAAGCCTTTGCCACTCCAGGATAGAATGCTCAGGCACCAAAGGATATGGCATGAGGATGTGAGAGGGAGAAGAAAATTTTTTTGTGTGCATATTTTGTGTTTTGTCATGGCAGTCAGTTGCCACTTGTATGTAATTGTGCTACCTTATGTTATGAAAGTTTTCCCAGCTATTTAGAATGATGTTGAGTTTTATGAGAAAACTAGGTGCCTCGCCGATAAGTGAGTGCCTAGGATATTGATTAATAGAGGATTATCATATCGTTCAGTAGGAAAGGTTAAGCATGGGGAAGTATCCTCGATTGATTTAGTAACGCCCTAATTTCGAGGACGAAATTCCTATAAGGGGGGAAGGATGTAGAGCCCCAGACTTTTTCAGGCTTAATACATGACACTTTTGTTATCATCTTGCCTTTTAAGAGGTATGATTAATAAATGAGGAAGAATTTGGAAATTTCGAAATGTCAGAATTGTTCCTCTTCGAAGTACGAACACAACGCAAGTTGAATCGTCAAAATCGAACGAACGAGTCAAAAGATATGGCCAAAACAGTCTGTACCTGTAGGAAATCGTAGCACAGACAACGTACTCTGATAACGTATACTGTGTGCATCCGTTGTACAACTCACCACGGGCACGTTGTGCAGCTCACCACGGGTACGTTGTACAACTCACCACGAGTTGCACTATTCATGGCACCACGAGTTGGCACTATTCATGGCACCACGAGTTGCACTATTCATGGCACCACGAGTTGCACTATTCACAGCACCACGAGTTGGCACTATTCATGGCACCACGAGTTGGCACTATTCATGGCACCACGAGTTGCACTATTCATGGCACCACGAGTTGCACTATTCATGGCACCACGAGTTGGCACTATTCATGGCACCACGAGTTGCACTATTCACAGCACCACGAGTTGGCACTATTCATGGCACCACGAGTTGCACTATTCACAGCACCACGAGTTGGCACTATTCACGGCGCCACGAGTTGCACTATTCACGGCACCACGAGTTGGCACTATTCACAGCACAATGTGTTCAGCACTATTCACGGTCCTCGCGTCATTGCAGAAATCCCAGTAAGGGTATTACGGTCTTTTGTCAGTTCACTCTTACCTTAAGAGTTTAACCCGAGCCTTTAGGGCATCATTCAACACTTAGAGAGTTTGAGAGAATAGAAGAAAGAGGAGAAGGCGATTCCAATTTAGGGTTTCCATTTTTGGAGAGAAATCAAAGGGTTTTGAGACCCTAGATCAACCTCCAGCCCATTTTTCTTCAAGATCAAGGCACAAACTCGTGAGGAGCATCTCCTCAAACTAGGGCAGCAGCTACACAGTCGTCTTGGAAAGGGGTTTCTTCCTCATTTCTTCAAGGTCGGTACTTTTTACTACCCTCCTAGTTATAGTTCCACTTTCCCCTTCTTTTCTCTTCATTTTCTTTCATTTACACATGTGCTATGAGATGGATGAATGGTAAATGGTAAATGGTGAATGTTGAATGGTGAATGGAGATGGAATGGGCGATTGGATGCCAATGGTTGTGTGTGATGAACATATGGGGAAGGGCATTGTTCCAATAATGAACGTACATGTATGATTTGAGTAAAAACCCATCTAGAAAAGCATGTTGTAGGGTAAATCCATAATGAACACACCATGTTTGATGAAATGCCAAGGTGAACACAGTGAGCTGAAAATCTGGAAATGCATGCCTAATAAATTATAAATATTGCTAGGGACTATGATAGTGTGTTTCCTGCTTTCCCTAAATGCTATGAATATAGAATTGCTCAATCTTTAATGTTATGTGTGTTGTGAAATTTCCCAAATGTCATGTTTAAATTTAAATGCAAGTATGTACACGGTTCCCACGAGCACGGCATGCATGACATGATTTATCGAGGTTTACAAGAACATGGTTAGAGGTGGGACATATCTTCCGATATGTTTTACCTCGTTCATGACAAAACATGGCATGACAAGCATAAGCATTCTAGGAAGAAGGGTCTCCCTTCCCTCACAAGTAGTTTACTCTTCCAAGCAAGCATGACAAGACATGGCATGACAAGCATAAGCATTCTAGGAAGAAGGGTCTCCCTTCCCTCACAAGTAGTTTACTTTCCAAGCAAGCATGACATGGCATGACACGCATGATATGACAAGATAAGACAAACATGACAAGTTTCAAGTACGAAAAGATATTTCAAGTCAAGTCAAGTGCACGATGTTTTCAAGAGGATTTATCGGTTTTCTACGAATTACAAGCATGATTATAAACTGCTGTACTTCCTTGTATGATATGAACTGTTTCCGTTTGACATATATAAATTGCTCCTGATTATGTATTGCCATTTTTATGCTATAATTGTTGGTTAGTATTTAGCACCCGCTGAGTATTCCATGCTCAGCCGTACTGCTTATGTCGGCAGGTTCTGAGGGAGCTGCTGCTTCATTTGATGTTTGTGCTCCTGGTCCATGGGTGGAAGAGGAGTACGTCGAGGAGCCTTTGGAGGAACCTCCAGTAGAGGGTTACCAATAGGTGGTTGTAGATTTCTGAGTGGAGTAGCTGTGGGTGAGATGAGAGTTAGATTCATGTATTTTGGCGGGCATGTCCGCACTTTCTTTTGGAGACTTTTGTATAAACTTGGATTTGCGTATGTATATACATAGAGGTTTGGCAGGCTTCCACTGTGCTATGTTAGAGTATGTTTCTGCTGTTTATATCCTCTATTGTATATGCTCTGTGGGTTTTGCAGGTTAGTTGTCAAGCAAGTCATGATTAGTCGTCCAAAGTTCACTCTAACTCCTAGGGTGGGTTTTGGGTCGCGACAGTTTTGGCATTGGGGGTGCTGTCCTCTTTATAGGGAAGCTTGAGGGGACACTCCTGGTATTAGTACTAGGGTGGATAGACCTACAGGAGGTGGAGTGGGTTGACTAAAGCTGGAGAGGGCCGATGCAGGCGTGCTTGAGCCTTGCAGGGGGTGGGTGTGCTGCAAGAAGACGAAACCAGGGGTGTCAGTAATGTATTTACCGACATTTCCAAATTGGTGTAATTTAGGATGTCGGTAAAGGAATTAACCCCAGGCCTAGGTTTTACCCAACAAGCCTGGCCGAGGCTGCGCACGCAGTACTAGGTTTTGTGATTTTGAATTTTTGGTGGGCCTCGGCTTGGGCCCAGGCTGAGAGGCTTGACCCTTAGGGTTTTTTGGACATTGGATTTAAGCCCTAAGGGCTAGGCTAGGGCTAGGGCTAGGCTACTGCTCAACTAGGGTTTACCTAGGGTTTATCTAGGGTTAGGCCTAGGTTTTGACTAGGGTGTACCTAAGGTCAACTAGGGTTCATCCTAGGGTTAAGGGACTTGACTAGGGGTGACCATGGTTAAAAGGACTTAACCACGGTTAGGACAGGGGTGTAAAAATTGGGTGCTTACAGCCCCGAAATCCCACCTAGGAGTTAGCTGTGACTTTGTGTGTGACTAGCCTCTCATGCTAAACCATCCTATTTAAAACACACAAGGCATAACATAGCAGAAGCGACAAACATAGCAAAAGTGTAGACTGAAAATTTCTTCTAAACATAAACATTATTCTAAGTTTATACAATACCAAACCAAAGTAAAAGTGGACATGCCCACTCATCAAAACACAAAATATAATCTCTCCCTCACCCTCTCTCAATAATAACCAGGATAAGGCCATCTATCTAGGTTCCTATCCACCTCTGGAGCAGCTATTGCAGGCTCCTCCTCGCCATAATCCTCCTCGACCCGAGGACCGGGAGCACAAATGTCAAATGAAACTGCCGACATCAAATGTACGGTTGAGCATTGAATACTCAGTGTGTACAAGCTACTAGCTAACAATATTATAAGTCAATAATATCATGTGAGTACTTAAGAGAAACAATTCATAATTCATCATTTAAACCAAATGTAAAACAATACTTCAAATCTTATCTTAAAACGTGCATAGCTTTCAAAACTTTATCTCAAGTGCTTTTGTAGAAAACAAAACATGTCTTATGAGTTCTTATGAGTTCTTGTGAGTCTTATGAGCCCTATGAGTTCTTTGGTGGGCCCAGGAGGAGGTCTAGAGTGGGCCCCACAGTGGGCTGAACAAATTGTACTTAGTATACTGTAATGGCGGTAGATAGTCTACTGCTATTATGCTAAATTTGGAAAATTAATTTAGAAAACTCATTTTCCCGCTTTAGATTTTCGACTCAAGTTTTGACCCTCAAAACGATTGATTCTGGAAAAACTTTCTTCACGAAAGTTGTAGATCTTTTCGACGGCTTCGAAACGATTTACTGACGGACCTAAATTGAACTTATGGTCATAAAGTTATGAATGAAATACCGAAACTGTATCGATTCTTCTAATCAAATACAAATCCAAAAATCCATGAATCAATTTTAATCGAAATAAGCTTTAATCTCCAAGAACGCTTAAGCAAGGGTGTTTAACACCATGGGATTTATTAATTAGCATTTAATAAATAAAATCTCATCAATATATGCTAGCCAAGATTTCAATGGGTATCTAAGTGGTCTAAATCAAAGGGAAAACTTGCCCAGGGCTCTCAAGAATAAATTAAACAATTTAATTTAATATAAAAAGAATCTCTAAATCCTTAAAGGGCTTTAACCAAATTTATATCTCTAAATACCTATCCCTTATG
Organism: Tetracentron sinense; assembly: GCA_015143295.1. Classification (NCBI taxonomy): domain Eukaryota; kingdom Viridiplantae; phylum Streptophyta; class Magnoliopsida; order Trochodendrales; family Trochodendraceae; genus Tetracentron; species Tetracentron sinense. The sequence continues at coordinate 4,751,804 of CM026553.1, read as the reverse complement.
AAAAGATGTTTTGAAAAAATCCAAAACCAAAATTAGTATCACACTAATTTATAAGGGTTTGATCTCTCCCTCAATAATTGGAGGGATCCCTTAGCCCTAATAAATGATTATCGAATAATCAAGAATGTAGAAGATTGATTCATTAGGGTAATCAAAATTCATAGGGGAGGCATTCTTGATATAATTAAAATTTGATTATACCCTAAAATCAAAGAGAAGCATAGCCAAGGCTTAGATACCACTGAAAGTATGCCTCTTTTTAATTTTAGAAACACAGTTCTTGGGGGGCATATATCGAATCCCAAGATCTGACTAAGATTCTAATTGATTTTATTCAATGAAGATTAGAATAACATTCACCTTTACGACTTTGAAATTGTTAAGTCAAATCCACATAAGAATAGTACTCGCAAAACTTCACAAGTGTCAAGTCTCCTGTCGATTTACACGAACCTTCTTTTTCCTTTAAAGCTTTCTCTAATGGAAGCTAATGGCCCTTCCAAATTCCATGCTCTTTTATCTTTTCTTCTTTTCTTTGATCTAAGAACCTTTCTTGATCAAACAAGATCCAATCTTGATCTTCAAAGAACTTGTTCTTGATCATCAAGATCAAAAACCAAACAAAAAGGAAGAAGGGGAAGGGTGTCCGTACACCCTCAAATGAGGAGAGGGCTATGCATGAACTTGAGGAGAGGGAGAGGAGAAATTTTTTTGGAGAATTATATATTCCTTAAAGGGCTGGGCATCCACTCCTTTACATAAGGTCCCTCTTGGTTGCTTGAATTGTAATCCAATTATAATTCATTAACCTTATCCTAATCCAATTAGGATTCCTCAATAGTTTCCTTCATTGATTATTCTCCTAATCCAATTAGAATTAAGCTTAAAAGAAACTAACCTTATCCATTAGTAACTAATCTTATCCTTATCCAATAAGGAATCTTGAATTAGTAACTAACTAATGGAATCCCTAACAATTAGGGAATTTTTAATTAGTAACTAACTAACCTTATCCAATAAGGTATTAATTAATTAGAAACTAATTAAAATAAAACTTCCTCCATGAAGTGGGTGTCCCACCCTAGGTGGGCCCCACTCCTCAAGCCCCTTAGGGTTCCAAACCCCTTAGGTCACTTTTTTGATCTTTATAAAAAATTCCCAATGGGTCCTACCCATTTGATTTTTCACATCCAATGCGATTCCATCTTATAGAGCTTTACTATACCATATAGTGATTACTTCGAGAAATTAATTAATTTAATTAATAATTAAATTAAACACTTTAAGAAGGTCCTTGTGTGTGGGATCTAAAGGGATCTCATATTTCCGGTTGTGGGACCAAGTACTCAACCTTTTGGATAAAGCATTGTTATTAGGAAACACCTTTCCTACACTCCATTAGGATTATAGAATTTTATCTATATCCCTAGACTTCCACCAATCACAATTAATGTCCATTAACACAATGTGATTAACCTCCAGAAATTAGAGAATTGCTTATAAGTACCATCACACAATTTATTTACAAATAAATCATTCCACATTCCGATATCACTTGTAAGCTTCCGGGATTAGAACAATTCCACTATCTAGTCCCTAGCTTATGAATAGAACCCTTTCTCATGATTACTTTTTCATTGAACTGAACCTCTAAAACACTTTTGAAGAAACTTTAGAAAAGAACTGACATATATATATTTATATATACTTTTCCATATTAAAAATATCAACTTCGATAAAAACCATTTTACCGAAAAGCACCAGTACTGGATTTAACAGTTCAGTTCAACAAGTATCACCTTGATACCATTATCTCTAATTAAGGAGTTGTAGATTCCTTATTGAGTGTTTACACACTTCTCCAAACATTGTGTACATGACCCAACGTACCCGGAGTTAGTCTTGTGTATTGGACATTACCGATTAGCACATCAAAGCCATATAGACTGATGTCTGAGAAGATGTTAACCTCTCAGGTCTAAGAAAAATTTATCAAATGGACAACCCTAATACAATCTGACATTGTATTCCATAGGGTATCCACTAGTGACCCCGTTCAGTATTATGTACTTGCTACATATACTCACATGTTAATCAAGAGTCACCACTCTCTGTGAATGAGATTCATCACACTATCTCATAGAACTACACATGTGCAAGCCATGATGAAGTACGTCGCCCAACCAGTACTCTAGAGGCTTCAAACAATATTAGGTTTACAAGGAACTGGAAAATCATATCTCCTCGCAACCTTTGCATGATTTTCCTACAATGTTACCTATGGAACTTTATGTCATCATCAAATGAGACAGTAATTGATATAAATACCCTTTATAGTTGGTTGTGTGAATATGATACTTGTTTAATCAATATAGAAAAGTCTGTTATTGGCTTTCGAGGGCATATATGTCCAACAAATGCTACTGGGGCTGCCATGAAGATGACCAAGAATGGCGATAATTATTCCACCGTCAATCCTGGTTTTGCCCAGAAACAGTATTTTCTCCAATCTGGATGGACCAAAGCTTCCCCAGGGGATCCTTCATGGCTTGAAGATCCTCTAGGGAGTATTTGGAGGTTCCATGCATATGGGGGCCGCTCAGCCAAGATGCTAAAACTCAAGAGGGTACCCCATACTTATGGAGAGGTAGGGGGACCTCTGTCCCTAGATTAGAGCTGAAACAAAATAGAAATGAAATACCCCTAGAGTAGGATCAGGGGTGTACAGAGTTTTAACAATGGAAAAAAAAAACAAGGGGTAGGGGATGCTACCCTTTGGTGGAGCTTCATTAGTGGTGGAGGAGGCTATGGTGGAGGGTGGTGGACCTGGCTGAGGCCTAAGGGACTCCCAGGGAGGTCTAGGGACCTGCGTTGGTGGAAGACCAAGACTGGAATGCTTAGGGAAGGGCTGCCGAACTCTCACAGAGTTTTGGTGTAAAGTCCATGTTTTAGTGTTGGCTTATTCCGGTGTCCAAACAAGTGAGTCAAGTATATCTTGTGTGATTGCCTTCAAGCATCCACGACAAGTGAAGATGAAGACCGAAGAAGACCGGTTGAAGACATTCTGATCATATCCTTCGTTTCATTCATAAGATGGTAAGTGACCTAGATACCATGTTACCTTAGCTGGGAATTGACTTAGAATAATCATATTATGATACCTTAGGTGAAAATTGACTTAGAATAGTCATCTCGACCCTAGGTGACTAGAAATGTAGCCCAAGAAGTGTTAAAGGTTCTTAAAAACTAAGGTTCCTTGTAAGAGGTATAGCTCACAAACCGTAGCTCTAATTTTGCTCCATAATATATCAAATCGACCGCGTCAAAATATCTACAACTTTCGTGAAGGAAGTAAGAGCTAAAAATGCGTTTTTATATATTGGTTGACCGAAAACAATATGGGTTGACCTAATCCTCAACAGCATTTGTATGGGAAAACAAGGCAGAGAGCATAAAAATGTTCGGTCGACCCAAAGGGACATTTGGGTAAACCCAAGTGCCATTTTGGGTTGACCCAAACCCCTTTGGGTTGACCTAATGCCTAAAAAGCTTCAATTTTCGGTTTTAGCAACTTTTAAATGCTTGTTTTGGTTTCTCTATTTAATAAGAACCCTTCTAGTCCGTGAAGGGGGACTTTGGGAGAGTATTGAGAGGATTTTTAGCTATCTCTAGAATTCATAGAAACTCTAATTTTTATTTTATCTCCTTCTCTTTGTTAGTTCTTCTTCCATCCTAGAGTTTGCAAGCCATTGTTCCATTCTTACTTGCTTGGACTTTTCCATTGATGGAATCCATCTAAGATTTGATTTTAATCAGACCGTCAACCCGTTTTGGAAAGAAAAAATTGGCCGGAGTGTTCCGGAGCCTTTACAAAGGAGATTGATCCGAGGAGGATCATGGTTATGTGATTTGATTGGTAGAATCCGATACCGTCATTAACAGAGATCGATCGTGGAGATCGTGGTTGTCGAGACACAAGAGAAGAATAAGCTACTGCGGTAGATTGCAAATCTTGCGAGATCATGATTACTTATTGAGGCGTGGAGGACTAGCCGTGGATCAAGGAAGTCGAGTCATGTTTGGGTGAGGTATATAGTATCTAGTACTTTGTCTTAGTGGATTTTCATTGCTGGGCTAGGTCCCGTGTTTTTTCCTAGAAGGGTTTTCACGTAAAAATTGCTTTTGTTGTGGTTTGCTTGTTCTCTCTATTTTTGCACTTTAAAGTTGATCATCCCTTAATTAATAATTTGATTGCATAATCTTAAAAAGGGTAGATAGACTTATAGGGAGACCTTATCATCTCCTTGAATTTGTGAGTTCTCAACTCAAACATTAGATTTGAGGTTCACCAGATTTTTTCAATTGGTATCAAAGCGGGTTCACTAATTTTTGAGTGCAATCTTATTCTTTTTATATATTCGGTGAATATGAATCTCCAAAGAAAGGGAGGATCCATCTCTTGTCCCCCATTTTTCAATGGGTGTAATATTAATGATTGGAAGTCTCAAATGAGAGTACTTCACCTATCTCTAGACAAGAGTTTATGGATTTCTACAGAAAAGGGTTGGACTTTCCCCAGAATGTTTTAGAAAATCAGACCATCCCAAAATCTTCTAATAATTGTAACTTTGTTAAAGAAGCTTGTGGTATTCTTAAAGTTTCCCAGATGGAGACTATAAATTTTGATGGCTTCTATTACCTCCGTCACTGGGATTGAAGATTCCTCATCTACTGTTTGCATGAGTGACAAGAGTGAGGATAATAGGGAGAGTCAAAGTGACTCAGATTCTGAGGGAGACCTCGAGGTAGCCTATGATAAGCTATTTCAGGAATGTCTAAAGCTGAAAAAGGTTCAGTTTTCCATGACCAAAAATGTCAAATCTATTGAAATGGAAAGTGATGCCTTAGACCAAGTGGCTTCAGGGTTGAAAGCTCTTATGTCACAGCTTGAGAAAGAGAAGGCTTCCCTCCTTATCAAGACTCAGCTTCTTAAATCTGATTTGCATGTTTGTCTTGATTAAAAGACAATTCTTGAAATCAAGTTAGTTGATCTTGAGCAAAATCAGAGGTGTGGAGATGAGAAGGGAACTTCATCCACCTCGAGCACTGAGCATGGTGCTAAAAGGCTCCCTCTTGAAAATAGAAAGGACCCTTCAACTCAAAAATTCATTCCTACATGTCATAAATGTGGAGTGAAGGGTCATATTAAGCCTCGATGTCCTAAACTTTGAAGAATGCTCAATCATGGTTTTGAGAACCACAATAATTTTAATGAGAATCTTCAAAGGAGAGTTGAGGTCCTAGTGGAGAAATCTAGGAGTTTGTGTGAAGATGTGATGTAAATTACTCACAACTCTAGATAATGGCATGGTCATGACACTCCTTATACTAGATATAGAGGAGGTAACGGGGAGAACCATAATGTCTCTCATAATTCTAGGACTCAATCCTGGAAAAGGAGGAACAGGAGGAAGTGGCAAAAGGTCATACCTACCTCAACTGAAACGGTTAGAGATCAAAGGGTCAATCAAACTACTAAAACTGTTTGGGTGACAAAGGAAGAACTGAAGGGCTTTACTTAGCCCCTGCCTGTCATAGCCTAAGTTGTACTTTGTTTGTTGTATCTTGTCTTAGTGCTATGCTATTTGTGTATACTAGTAGTATTTATTTTTTTTGTTATCTGTTTTGGTTTGTTTTTCTGTTTTCTTTATTTTGAAAAATTCAAAAACATTGAAAAACTATAAAATCTAAAAATATTTTTGTCATGTTGCCCTTGTTTGACTTGCATGATCTGCATTCCTTGTGTGATCTTTATTTCTATACTTCTCTAGGGTTGAACATGAGTTTGTTGCTGATTGAGGATATATCACCTTCATAGTCTCTTGGGTAAACTGAAAATTAGACTAATTTTATCGTGCACAGTTAGAGACTTATTTATGTGTGTATGCTCTACAATTTCACATGCACTCTGACTAATTTTATTGAGATGTCTATTTTTCAATCTGTAGGTGTTTAACTTATCCCAAAAGTGTGACATTGGATGACTAATCTAGAATGAACATATTGTTAGTCATCTCCATTTTTTGTATCCTCCATGAGCAAAAATTGTTGCAATGAAAAGGGCTACCTATTGGGCTAGTGTGAATGTCACTATTAGATGCAAACAGTATATAATGACTACCTATGTGGACAATAGTTATCTATCTGGGTTGTTAGAGTAAAAGCCCCTGCTGATAGCTAGAATTACCTACCTGGATAGTGTGAAAGCCATCATTGCATGAAAAGATATGTTCAAATAGAGAACATCAAAATAAATCTTACAAAGTTTGGAGGTATTTAACCAAAAGTAAAAGAAAAAAATTGAGTCAAATAAATAGATAAAGGAGCACCAAAATGTAAAAAATCAGCATATCTGGATCTAACTAGGTTTGACTTCTCATATTTATGTTTCTGGGAGTCCCCTTAGTGGTTAATGTCATATCCTTGGAAAATGAAAGAAACTTTGATTTAGTATATAGTCAGACTACCACTACACACATATTGCTTCAATTTTGAACTGTTCACTAAATGTGACTAAGTGAACTGGCTATGTTTTAGCATTCCATGAGATTTAGTTAGATATGTATCCTCAGTCGGACTAACTAATCATGATCTTCATTGGATTCATAATTTTAAATTACTACTGCTTGGAATGCTTTTGATGCATGTTTGCATGGCACATGATATTTTTTTATATTATTATGTGTTTCCTTATTGGTTGTCATGGGCCTTTCTAGCTTAAGTGCCCTGATTTTAGTGGTGTCCTTGATCTTAGGAGGAGAGGATCAAGTTGAGTTGTTGAGGGGGAGTTTGTGCTTTATATTGCTATTTGTTCCCCGCTCTCTAGTCCCCGCATTGTTTGCATTTACTTGGTTGTATTGTGATTACCTTGATATTACACATGTGTTGAATTGGTATATTCTTTGTGATATTGGCTTCATAACTACCTTTGAAAATTGTGCCAAAAAGGGGGAGAATGTTAGGGCATTATTTCCCTAGTTCAGTACATTCCTTGTAATACTTGTGTTTTATTTTCATATTCCATACATGCTTCACTAGGTGTTTTATTTATGAGCATGTGCAGGTGTAGGGTTGCAGCAGCTTGACAAGAGCATCAGTATCTTCACTTTAAGAATATTTGTCAATTGGTGTCATGTAATTCCCTAATTCACCATTTGATGTGTTTGGGTGAGTTTGTGTCAAGTCATGTACTTCAGTTTGGTTTTGCCACAGAATTGCCAAATGGGGAGATTGCAAAGTCCATGTTTTAGTGTTGGCTTATTCCGGTGTCAAAATAAGTGAGTCTAGTGTATCTTGTGTCATTGCCTTCAAGCATCCATGACAAGTGAAGATGAAGACCGAAGAAGACCGGTTGAAGACATTCCGATCATATCCTTCGTTTCACTCATAGGATGGTAAGTGACCTAGATACCATTTTACCTTAGGTGGGAATTGACTTAGAATAATCATTCTATGATACCTTAGGTGAAAATTGACTTAGAATAGTCATATGGACCTTAGGTGACTAGATATGTAGCCCAAAAAGTGTTAGAGGTTCTTAAAAACCAAGGTTCCTTGTAAGAGGCATATCTCACAAACCGTAGCTCTGAGTTTGCTATATAATATATCAAATCGACCATGTTGAAAATATCTACAACTTTTGTGAAGGAAGAAAGAGCTAAAAATGTGTTTTTATATGTCAGTCGACCGGAAACAGTTTTGGTCGACCCAATTCTCAATAGCATTTGTATGAGAAAACAAGGCAGAGAGCATAAAAATGTTTGGTCAACCCAAAGGGACATTTAGGTCAACCCAAGTGCCATTTTGGGTTGACCCAAACCCCTTTGGGTCGACCCAATGCCTAAAAAGCTTCTACTTTCGGTTTTAGCAACTTCTAAATGCTTGTTTTGGTTTCTCTATTAAATAAGAACCCTTCTAGTCCGTGAAGGGGGACTTTGGGAGGATATTGAAATATTTTTAGCTATCTCTAGAGTTCATAAAAACTCTGATTTTTATTTTCTCTCCTTCCCTTTGTTAGTTTTTCTTCCATTCTAGAGTTTGCAAGCCATTGTTTCATTCTTGCTTACTTGGACTTTCCCATTGATGGAGTCCATCTAGGATTTGATTTTAATCAAATCATGAACCCGTTCTGGGAAGAAAAAATTGGCCGGAGTGTTTCGAAGCCTTTGCAAAGGAGATCAATCCAAGGAAGATTGTGGTTATGTGATTTGGTCGGTCGAATCCGAAGCCGTCATTGACGGAAATCGATCGTGGAGATCGTGGTTGTCGAGACACAAGAGAGGAACATGCTACTGCAGTAGATTGTGAGTCTTGCGAGATCGTGATTACTTATTGAGGCGTGGACGACTAGCCGTGGATCAAGGAAGTCAAGTCCTGTTTGGGTGAGGTTCGAGTCTGTAAGTATCTGGCATTTTGTCTTAGTGGATTCTCATTGTTGGACTAGGTCTCGTGGCTTTTCCTGGAAGGGTTTCCACGTAAAAATTGCTTGTGTTGTGGTTTGCTTGTCTTCTCTATTTCTGCACTTTAAGTTCATCATCCCTTAATTAATAATTTGATTGCATAATCTTAATAAGGGTAGATAGACTTATAGGGAGAACCTTACCATCTTCATGAATTTGTGAGTTCTCAACTCAAACATTAGATTTGAGGTTCATCGGATTTTTTCAATTTTTGGAGCGTCCTTGAACTAAGGATTGGGGGACTATTTATAGAGTTGGGGAAAATCCAGGGGCAACCTGGGGATTAATCTAGGCGTGGCAGACACAGGAGAGAGGAGCTGGAGGAATGCAGGGGTGCCAGCTGCGCGTTTGAACTAGAATTGGGTAATGGCGGTAATAATATTATCGCCATTCAGGATCTAGGCCAAAATGGGAATGGCGGTAATGTTATTACCACCATTCCGAGATTTTTGCTAAAAGAAGCCCAATCGTCACACGCTTGGCCTGAAACACTATAGCAGAGCCTAAAAAAGGAAATGACGGTAATGTTATTACCGCCATTCTTAGATTTTTTGAAATTGGGGTGGTGGGCCCCTCACCAACGGCTCCTTAGGGCCTGTGGGCTCATGTATAGGCCCACAGAGGGTTTTGGGCCTGATTTTTGAGGTTTTTGGGCCCTAGAGCTTACTTATGGTTAGACTACGGCTTACCTAGGATTAGGCCTAGGGTTTGAGTTTGAACTAAGGTTAGGCCTAGGGTTCAATTAGGGTTTGCCTAGGGCTTAGGGCTTGACTAGGGCTTGGCCTAGGGTTCACCTAGGGTTAGGCCTAGGGTTTGATCAGGGTTTACCTAGGGTTAGTCTAGGGTTTTACTTGGGATTGCCTAGGGTTTAGAGCTTGACTAGGGTTAGGCCTAGGGTTGACCTAGGATTAGGCCTAGGGTTTGATCAGGGTTTAGGGCTTAACTAAGGCTTAGGTGGGGATAATCATTGTTAAAAAATATTTAACCATGGTTAAGGCATGGTGTAAAAATTGGGTGCTTACAATAAGTATAAGGATCATCTTCTAAGGAATCTGATTCAATAGTATATACCACATGCTGATAACACAATCTATCTGGAGCTCAACTAATCTTTATACTTCTCCTAGGCGGTTGTGTACTTAAAGGTTCAGTTAAGATAGGTTTAACCATGGTCATTTTATTCTGATTTTGCTCCTCACGATCTATTCTAAATCCAGTTTCTCTATTAAGGATAAAATCCTCTTCTAGAAAAATGGCATTCCTACTTACAAACACCTTTTATTCGTTAGGATTATAGAAACAGTATCCATGAGTTTCTTTTGGATACCCTATAAATAGGCACTTTTAATCCTACTGTCCAACTTGTCAAAGTTCTGCTTTCGCACATGAACTGGACAACCCCATATCCTGACATACTTTAGACTGGGCTTTCACCCCATCCATAGCTCAATAGTAGTTTTGGAAATAGACTTAAATGGTACCTTATTCAATAGATAAATAGCAGTCTCTAATGCATATCCCCAAAAATAAATTTGCAAATCAGTATTATTCATCATAGAACGAACCATATCCAATAAGGTTCGATTTCTTCTTTCTGACACACCATTAAGCTGAGGTGTTCCTGGGGGAGTCTATTGTGATAAAATTTCATTATCTCTAAGATAATTCATGAACTCATTCGAAAGGTACTCTCCTCTTCGGTCGAATCTGAGAGTTTTATTACTTTTTCCTGATTGCTTTTCTACTTCATTTCAGAATTCTTTGAACTTTTCAAATGATTCCAAGTTCTGTTTAATTAGATATATATAACCATATTTAGAATAATCATCTGCGAATATTATGAAGTAGATAAAGCCACCTCTTGCTAAATGATTCATGGGTCCACATACATCAGTGTGAATTAATTCCAATAAACTAATGGCTCTCTTCGATTTACCTTAAAATGGCCTTTTGGTCATTTTACCTTTCAAACAAGGTTCACAAGTTGGATAAGGTTCAACATGTAAATGGTTTAAAGAGTCATCCTTTACCAATCTGTTGATCCTATCTAAATTGATATGGCCTAACCGCAGATGCCATAAGTATGTTGGATTCACAGAATCTACCTCTTTTCTGAGGCATCACACCAATAGACATATTATCCTCAATGTTATTAACTGAATTGCATATAAAATCAATAAAATAAAGACCATTAGACAATGTGCTAGAAACAATAAATCTATTACTGTATTTGATAACTATACTAGTATCAAAATGAACTAAATAACCAATAGAGATTAAACTAGAAACAGAAATCAAATTTGTGTGCATGTTTGGAACTTATAAATAGTCTTTCACAACTAAGATCCTATCTAAAGAAAATTCTAAAATATAGGTCCTGATGGAGATCTTAGCAACACTTACTTCTGTTCCCATCCTTATATTGACTTCCCCATCATTGAGCTTTTTGCTCTCTCGAAACCCCTACAACATATTGCAAACATGTGAGGTAAATCTAGTATCTACACACCAAGAGTTAGAGGAACCAACAATGAAGTTGGATTCAATGATGAAAGTTTTGAACATACCCTCCAAAGGTTTGTCCTTTATGGATGCTAAGTAAACTCGACAATTCCTCTTCCAGTGACCTGGTTTCTTGCAATGGAAGCAGACATTCTAATTTTTATCCTTGTCCTTCTTCTCAAAAGATGTTTTCTTGTTCTTCCCTTTCTTGCCTTTGAGGAACTTGGAGAAATTAGACTTTTTATTTTTCTTGCCTTTGCCCTTAGGCTTAGGCCTCGAAGGTCCAACTCCCTCTGCCACATATGCAATCAGCTTAGTAAGTTTCAAAAGGTCTTCAACTCCTTGCAACATGTTTAGGAGCTCTAGCGGAGTAGTCTCCAACTTGTTCATGTTAAAATTCAACACAAATGCAGAAAGGATTCCAAGGAGAGAGTTTAGGATCGCATCCGTTTGACTCTGTTGATCAAGATCTGCACCAAGAGTCAAGAATTCATTAATGAACCCCATCATCTTGATGGCATGTTCCCGGACTGGGCTTCCATCAGACATTCTGGTTCTCATGAGTCCTTTCATAGCCAACTGCCTAGCAATCCTATTTTGTTCCCCAAACATCTCTTTGAGATTTCTCATACTGTCCTTAGCAGTACGAAAACCCTCATGTTGCTATTGTAGGACATTAGACATTGATGCAAGCATATAGCATTTGGCCAAACCATTTGACTCATGCCATTTTAAGGCTTTCTCAACCTACTCTAGGGTCTCAATTGCTTCATCAAATTCTGGATAATCGGAAGTAAGAACATAAGCAATCTTCTGAGAGGCTAGCACAATGTTAAAGTTTCTTTTTCAGTCCACATAATTTGGACCAGTCAAACAATTCTCATGTAGAATTTTTGAAAGGGGTTTCATTGTTATCTACAAATATAAAGCATAAATTATTACATTATTTTTCACACATAAATTCATCGGATTTTTGGGATTTTAAATTTGCGATGATTCTCTCAACATTCTTTAAATTTCATAAGTCCCTTCATTATATGAAATTAGGAAATAAACCATTTATTTCTTATGAGTATTGAGATCCTTATAATACACATGTAATCGTCCATTTTAGGATAGTACTATATATGGACTACAAGGTGGATAGTAACTATCCATCATACTGAACATCTTATGCATAACTTCTTATATAAATTAGTGATTCCCCATTTTCTTGTGACCTCCAAGGACAACATGACTGTCACTATTTTAACCGCCATGTTTCCTTGTTTAAGTGAAACCCATTATTCTGGTTTGTCATATGATCAAGTAAGGTTGTGCCTCAATTTTAGTTAACACTCCTTATGAAGCCATACACAAACCTATCTACAATTGAAATAAGACTCTACGAGTTTAATTCAGATTGAATTATGTCAATAACTTTTGGCAAGACAAGACTCGGGCTAATTAATTCCTAGTCTTATTGATAATGGAAGGCCATAGGATTAATAATCCCATTTAAAATCACTTAATATTTTTCTTGAAGGGAATGAAATAATCATATATATAATCAACATATGAAATATGAAAATTTTTGATAATAGGATTATCAAAGGAGTGATTAACTCCCACTAGCCCTCATAGGGGGTTTTGGCCACTTGGGTTTTCACCTTATGGTCGAAACCTACTCATCCCTTATAGCCTTAAGGTTTTGGATGTCAGTTTAGTGATCCATCTTACTTACCAACCTTAATGTCTTTTTCAAACACGATTATCATATAATCTTGTAAGCAAAGGTTTTACGTAAAAATTTTCACATGGGTCACAAACTGCACGTCCAAAAGAGTAGTAGGAATGTGTTGTGTCTAAATATAAACAATTTATAGTTAAATACAACTCATTAAAAGGGGTATAATCCAATTATCCTAAATTCTCATAAAAAGTGATAATCATAATTATCTAAGCTTCCGGGCTTAAAAGAAATATTATTAATCATCACATGAACAATAATATTATTATTATAACTATATAATAATCTCACAATGGGTTCACAAAAATCATACGATCTTATTTAATTACAACAAGGGAATTAAATAAAGCCCTATAACTATTGAAAATCTTCTATCTCGCAATGGTTCACCAGGAAACTCATTCGGTTGATTTTCTCCACCATAAATCATCAACCCTATTCTAAAATTACAACTTTTGTAAAACAAGAAAAATGGGAGGGGAGGAAAAAAGAAGGAGGTATGAATTGTGGAACCCATCCAGCACATACAATAATTATTATTTATCATGATAAATATAATACATTATTATTTTATGCTAGCCCGGGGCTCTCGAGAATAAATTAAACAATTTAATTTAATATGCTAAAAATGATCTATAGATCCTCAAAGGGCTTTAACCAAATTTATATCTCTATATACCTATCCCTATCAAATTTCGAGAGGTATTGAAATCATCCATAACCAAATTAGTCTCTCACTAATTATAAGAGATTGATCAAATCAATTCTATCCACCCTAAATTGAAAATAGAGGGGGATCCCTTAACCCTAGGTATTTAATGATTATCTAATCATCAAGATATGATTATTAAATCATCAAGAATCAAAAATATTCAAACCTAACGATGACCGAAATTCATAGGGGGGTATATCTTGATATAAATAATGATCAAGAACAATAAAATCAAAAAGAAGCATAGTCAGGGCTTTGATACCACTGAAAGTATGCTTCCTTTTAATTTTTGAAAAATAATTCTTGGAGGGCATACATCGAATCCCAAGATCTGACTATAGTTCTAATTGATTTTATTCAATGAAGGATAAAACAACATTCACCTTTGCGACTATGAAATTGATATGTCTATTCCACGATTTGAAGGATAGAACGATACCTGCAAAACTTCGCAAGTGAAAAGTCTCCTTCATGATTCACACGAACCTTCTTTAATCTTTTAAATCTTTTCTCTAATGGAAGTTAATGGCCCTTCCTATTCAAGCTCTATGATCTTTCATTCTTTTCTTGAATTCAAGATCCTTTCTTGATAACAAGATTGGTTCTGATATTATTCAAGATCCAAATTAAAATCAAGAGAGAAGAATGGGAGTGTTAACCGTACAACCAAAAGGAGGGAGAGAAGATGAGCTATAAGAGAGAGAGAGAGAGAGAGAGAGAAAGAGAGAGAGACGTTAGAATGAGAGAGTGGCCAAAGGGGTGGACGTCCCACCCTATTTATAGCACTCTTGGATTGCTTACTTGCAATCCAAGACTCCTCTTTCTAATTCTAATCCAATTAGAATTCTCTCTTGTAGATTCCTTAATGATAATTCCAAATTAATTAGGATTTATCAAAATAAGAAACTAACATTATCCTTTCCCTACTTGATAGGAAAACCAATTAGTAACTTACTAATTCAATCCCTATTTAATAAAAAACCATTAGTAACAAACTAATCGAATCCCTACTTAATAGGAAACCATTAATTAGCAACCAAGTAATCTAATCCCTATTTAATAGGAGATAAGATCACCAACCAATTAAAAGGATAAGCTCTACCATAAAGTGGGTGTCCCACCCTAGGCGGGCCCCATAATCTATCGCCCCTTTTAGAGTTCTAAACTCTTGTTGGTCAAGTTTTGATCTCTATCAAAATCCCATATGGTCCTACCCATTTGGTTAACCACATCTTATGTGATTTCACCTATTAGAGCTTCACTATACCATATAGTAATTTATATAAAGAAATTAATTAATTCAATTTATAATTAAATTAAAAGCTTTAAGATGGTCCTAATGTGTGGGATCTAAAGGGATCTCCTATTTCCGGTTGTGGGACCAAGTGCTTCACCTTTTGGTTGAAGCTTTGTTACAAGGAAACATTTTCCTATAATACCATTAGGATCATAGAATTTTATCTATGTCCCTGGACTTCCACTAGTCACAATAATGTCCATTAACACAATGTGACTAACCCACAGAAATTAGAGAATTTCTTGCAGGTATTGTCCATTACAAGATTTGTTTACAGATACATCCTTCCACTTTTAATATTGTTATAAGCTTATGGAACAATATCTTATATTGTTTGTAATCCCTAGCTTATAATGAGAACACTTTCTCTTTGATACTTTTGGTCAAATTTGGACTTACAAAACTATTTGAAATTCTTTTTTTTAAAAATAATTATAATAATAATTAATACTCTCCTTTTAAATAGAAAATAACATTTTTCGATAAAACAATTTCATCAATAAATACCAGAGCTGGTTTTCCAAGTCCGGTTTGACAAGTATCAATTCAATATAATTTACTCTAAAAGATCGAATAGTGTGGATTCCTTGTTGAGCATACACACACTTCTTCTAGTATAGCCTACATAACCCAATGAGCCCGTATTCAGTCCGGTGTGTTGGACATTGACTATTGGCTACATCAAAGCTATATAGGCAAATGTTAGAGAATATGTCGACGTCTCAAGTTAAGGACATTTTATCAATGGAGTACCCTAAATATATGGACATTATATTTCTAAGGGTATGCACTAAGCGATCCTATTGCAATATAAGTACTCCTTACTTATATCCACATCTTAGTCAAGAGACCCTTCTCTCAGTGATTGAGATTCATCATTCCATCATATGGAACTAATAATGTGTAAGTTAGTAGGAATACATTGTTCAAGTGTATCCTAAATAACTTAGAGCTATTCTAGGTCTACAAGGAACTGGAAAACCATATCTCATTAGCAATTAGTTC
This sequence comes from Tetracentron sinense, assembly GCA_015143295.1. Classification (NCBI taxonomy): domain Eukaryota; kingdom Viridiplantae; phylum Streptophyta; class Magnoliopsida; order Trochodendrales; family Trochodendraceae; genus Tetracentron; species Tetracentron sinense. The sequence goes on along the minus strand of CM026553.1, from coordinate 4,736,040 downwards.
AAAAAACTAATTGGATGGTTTTCCTACAATGTTACCTAAGGGATAAAGTAGTCTCATCTTATGAGATACTTTTAATATGTTACACAATTCAAAAGACAATGTGTGAATGTAAATACGCTTTTATTGATAAAGTAGACTAATACAATTCCAGAATGGCTTTTGTGGGCATATATGTCTAACACCTACTAGCCGTTGGAACGGACATGTATAATGAAAATTCCAGTAGCTACTCTGGCAGCCCCTTTTTTTTCAAATCAATCCAATCTCAGACCGTTCAAATGCCCCTTATGACCATTCAAACAGACCTCGTATTTTTTGTTTATAAAATCATTTGAACTCTGTTTTGACAAGTTTTATTACCTTGGCTATTTAATTGGTGATCCCTTATGTAGAACCCCGGTCCTCGATGTACATTTTTGGTGAATAGTGCCATGAATAGTGTCTAAGGCTTGATGCCTAATGCATGGTCTTGAAAGATTCTCAATAAAAAAAATGAGAGATTAGTTTTCAATTTTGTAGGAACAATATATGTTAATGTGTATAAAGGCCTTAGGAATGCTTTCCTAGGTTATGGGGATTGAAAACAAAAGGTGGAAAAGGTTCTAGGTGTTGAAAAGAGGGAGGTCTCTACATAACCTCAACTTGAGAGAGGTCTAGTTTTGTCACCACTTATCAGAATCGAGTGAATCCTAAGCCATTAGAAAGGTATTGAAACCCTCTTCGAGGTTCATGTTTAACATTTTTTTTCAGATTTTGAGTCTAAGCTAAGTCAAAGGTAGGTTTTCTGAAGTTTTTTCTGTTGAAATTCCAGACCAGTCAGCTTTAGGGCCATTTTGGACCATGAATAATGAAGAATTAGGAGTTGTATAAAACATCAAAGTTGTTCCCCTTGAATGATGAGTCCAACGCAATTGAATTATCAAAATCCGATGAGCGAGTCAAAAGTTATGGTCGAAATACCAAACAATAAAAATTCGGACAGCTCTCAGAATTTGGACGATCGATCGTCCCAAGCTGACAATCGATCGCCTGAAACCCAGAAATCTGGATAACTCACTGGAAATGGGACAATCAATCGTTCCGACTAACAATTGATTATCAGCGCACGATTTTATTTTTTTTAAGACACGGAAATGAGGGTTTTTAACCCCAGAAGAACCATTTGGGGGTTTTGGGGAAAACCTAACCCTAAGAGGGATTGAGAGGAGAAGGGAGATTAGGGAGATTTCCAAAGAAGACTTTTGGGTTGAAATTCAAGTGGAGTACAAATCAAGGCTTGGATCTCCCCAATCAAAGCTTGGATCATCTTTCTTCAAGTAGGATCTTCCTCCTCAAGGTGGTGTCTCCTCCATCAAGTTGGGATTTCCAAATTAAGGGGTTTTCTTCAAGATAAGAGTTAATCCTCAAGGTTAGTACAGCCTTCTAACTAACTTGGTAATAACCTACGTTTCCCTCAAAGAATGCTTGTAGATTGATCTTAGATACTTCCTTTTCTTGAAATGCTTTAATTTCCCAAAATAAACAAGATAAAGTAATGGTTGTGGATGTATGGATGGATGGTGGTAGAGGTGATTGGATGCCATGTGTTGTGATGTATGTTGTGTGATGGAATGGTGGAAGAGCAATGTACACATAAGGAACACACTCAATGTGTTGGATCCAATCTATGAAGTAACAACATGAATAAAATGACTATATAAGTGTTGCATGCCAAGTGTTTGACAAAATGCATGAACGAGGATTTAACTTAAAACCATATGTTATAAGAATGGAAATGCTATATGTTATCTTTTAATCATTTATGTCGTCATGATTGCCACAAATTGCAACCCACACACACACGTATGTGCGCATGAACCAAGGTTTTAAGTATATATATATGTGTGTGAAAACGAACAAGAACAAGCTATATGATTCAAGAAACAAATGAAAAAAAAAGCCAGACATCGAGCCGGTCAAGGGTAGGCCATATCCTAGGATATGTCATACCTGGCTCACAAGAAAACATGACAAACAAGAATAAAGAAATATGGAAGGTTGTTATTGTACTAAGATCAGGTACGGGCACTAACATCTATTCCTCAGTAAGTATGAGCGGATGCTGGTATACTAAGACCAGGTACGGGTACTAGCATCTGTCTCCAAGTAAAATGACAAGCATGAAAGCATGCTAGTGTACTAAGACCAGGTACGGGCACTAGTAAATGTTTCCAAGATAAAAAATATGAAAGGATGTTAATGTACTAAGACCAGGTACGTGCATTAACATCTGTTTCCAAGAAAGTATGAGAGGATACTAGTATAGCAAGACCAGGTACGGGTACTAGTATCTGTCTCTAAGCAAGAATAAAGAATTATGAAAGGATGTTTAGTGTACTAAGACCAAGTACGGGTATTATCATGTGTTTCCATGTAAGCAAGATTATAAGAACTCACAAGCAACTTGACAAGAAAACAAGTATGATTCTCATAAGACAAGAACAGTCCCATAAGATGTGCAAGATAACCACAAGATGCATGAAACATATAAAGAACTCACGATGTAATTGAAAACACATTTGGTTAAAGCACAAACGCAAAGCATGATTTAATATAAGATGTTCAAGATTTTATATTGTTATCTTGTCTTAGCTTCTGCACTCTGATTTTGTATATGTGATGATGAACTGTACTATGCATGTTATATTATTGTTATTACTATTGTTAGCCAGTAGCTTATACTCGTTGAGTATTCCATACTCAGCTGTACCTATTGATGTCGGCAGGCGTACCTTTCAATATATGTGCTCTGGGTCCGTAGATCGATTTTATCAGGAAGAGTAGAAGCTTGTTCAGGATTGTCATCCAGATGTTAGGGGCCTGGACATGTGGTCCTATGGTTGGGTGGGGTGAAAGAGACATGTATTTTGGGTTTTTATGTCTGGGGATATTGTTTCATTTGAGTTGGTAACTCAGGTTAAGGATTACTTGTACTTGTTTTAATTTATATTCAGGTATTGTAAACAATTGCATTTGGAATACAGTCAAGTGCAATTGTATTCATTTCACTATTTAGCTTGCCTTATATGCTTCTGCAGGATGGTTGTCGTGGTAGGTAACGAGCCCAAATATCGCCTAACTCCTAGGGGGTATTTTGGGGCGTTACACCTTAGCTCTTTTTAAGGAAGTTGTGAGAGTTTTTAGAGACTACTCTGAAGATTTTAGGATTCTTAAATCCCCACTTGGTGGATACTCTTAGTTCTCCTCTCTCACGCTCTAGTTGATGCAAGATTGAATTGTTCCATCTTGGATGTGCATCGGTTGATCTCCACTGTTATTGAGATCCCACTAGAGCTATTATATACCTTCGAATCAATTTGAAAACTTTGTGTGAGTGTTAGTTGGCTTTGTTAAAGCAGTCGAGGATGGAGATCGATCTTTGGAGATTGTGGTTGGAAACTTTGGGAAGATTTGACTTGTGAGGAACCGGAGCTGCTGTTGAAGGGATTGAATGAGGAGTTCGTGGTCTACAAGACAGAGAATCTGTACCGAGGAACAATGTTTGGTGTCCATTTGGATAAGATTTGAGTCTTGTGTTTGATAACTATTCTCTTAGTGGATTTTATGCTAGACTAGGTCTCGGGGTTTTTCCCGGAAGGGTTTTTCACATAAAAATCTTGTTTGTGGTGGATTGCTTGTCTTCTATATTTTCCACACTTGTTTGTTTTGAATAAAGAATGATCAAGAGAATTAGAAATTTATGGATGTTTGGAATAGTTGTTTCATAATGATGATGTATCAATATTCCTACAATATACCTAATTTTTGCTGATTATCCTTATCCCTTCTTTCTTATAAACCTTACCATTTATCTCTATTACAACCCTTATTGCTAACCTTTTGATCTTAGGTTAGTTTGTGGTGTGAATGGAGGAGTACCCAATGGATAACATTCTTTCATTGAGATCTTATTACTATTTGTTTTAGCTCTTGCATTCTATTTTCCATATAATTGAGAGAAGACTCGTAGAATCTCTGAGTGCATTATTCTGAGTGATTTAATACCCTTGTGAGATTTGAAATCAAAGCTTTTATCTAGATGTTTCTCTTATTTGTATGTGTTTTGGGTTTATTAGCATGAATGGTTATAAGCTTAGCACTCACACACAAATTCTAAGTTTACTTATTAATGGAGAAACTTGGATGTCATGGTGAATCTCTTGCAAAACCCTTGTTTTAATGATTTGAATGCTTTAGCCTATACTCAGGAAGATCAATTAGTTAAGTGTTTTGCTTGAGAGTTGATTTATTGCTAAGGACTAACAATATTTAGGTTGAGGGGTGTGATGAGTGTGCAAAAGTACACTCCAAACTAGTTATTATGTAACCCTTTATCATCATTTCTAGTCTGAATCCAAAATTTAAAGTCTATATTCTGAACTTGTTCTCACATTTATAAACTATGCATTCTAAGTGTTTTTATATTATTTTATGCATGGAAGTCAAGTAAAGAGTTTTCATAGAAATCAACAAATAAAACCCAAGTCCAAGAAGCCAAGTCTCAAGTCAAAGATTCAAAGCCCAAGGTCAAAGCCCAAGACCAAGTATAGAAAGATTCTCTTACACATGAATGGAGAATCTTAGTAAGATATGGATAAATACGATTTTAGCATAAAAAGATGGAACTCCCTTGAATTAGAAAGAAGTGTGCTATATTGATGTTTTTATTTTAGAAAAAAGGAGAAAGCCTATTTTGGTAGCGGAAACTCTCTATTTTGGGTGGATTTTGTAATTAGAAGTTTTCCTTTTGCTTATTTTTCCTTTTCTTCTTTCCTTTAGACTATATAAACCTAGAGAAGAGGTGTTATTAGAGATATTGTTTAAGTTTTTCTTTTGTATGGAATGTTAAATCCCTAGCCTTGGCTAGGATGAAATTCTCATAATGAAGTGATGTTAGTTTGATTTAATCCAATTAATGTTTATGATTTCTATATTGATAGTTCTTCTTGTTTGATCTCTCTTTCAATTGAATCTCTTGGTTTTAAAAATTTTCACGAATTCGGTCAGGCTTTTCTCAGTTGAGTAATAGTTCTTGATTTATGAAATGAAGAATCTTCATCTTAGCGGATATTATTATTTGCTGCGGTATTGCATCCAGGTATATCGTCGTCCTCGAGTTTTTCCGATAAAGTGCAGGTTTGGGTTAAAACTTGTTTTGAATAATTGATTTTAGCCTTTTATTATAATCTGAATTTCTAAATCATCCAATTGTGGTTTGGGATATGAAATCCACAATTAAGTTATACTTTGGATTAATCGAATTGACATTGCACCATTAAGAGGAGGAAACCCTATGCCTTGGCACTTTCTATCAATGATTTTCTCCCAAAATTAAGTGAACTTTCTCTACCAAAAATTCTACAAACAATTTCTCTATTTGTAGAACCCCGGAACTCAATTTCATAGTCGGTGAATAATGTATGTGAATAGTGTCACGACCCAAAACCCACCCTAGGAGTTAGAGTGAACTTGGGACGACTAATCATGGCTTACATGACTTGCTTGACAAACCATCCTGCAAAAACCCACAGAGCATATACAATAGAGGACACTATCAGCGGAAACATACTCTATCATGGCACAGCGGAAGACTAACAACCCTCTATGTATATACATACTAAAATTCAAGTTTTATACAAAAAGCAATCCATAAGAAAGTGCGGACATGCCCGCCAAAATACATAAATCTAACTCTCATTTCACCCACAGCTAATCCACTCAGAATCTACAACCACCTATTGGTAACCCTCTACGGGAGGTTCCTCCAAAGGCTCCTCGACGTACTCCTCTTCCACCCATGGACCAGGAGCACAAACATCAAATGGAGCAGCAGCTCCCTCAGAACCTGCCGACATAAGAAGTACGGCTGAGCATGGAATACTCAGCGGGTACTAAATACTAACCAACAATTATAGCATAAAAATGGCAATACATAATCAGGAGCAATTTATATATGTCAAACGGAAACAATTCATATCATACAAGGAAGTAAAGCAGTTTATAATCATGCTTGTAATTCGTAGAAAACCGATAAATCCTCTTGAAAACATCGTGCACTTGACTTGACTTGAAATATCTTTTCGTACTTGAAAGCTTGTCTTGTCTATCTTGCTTGATTCTTGTATGTCGTGTCATGTCATGCATGCTTGCTTGTGATCATGTAACTTGTGAGATGCACTTGTGAGATGCCTTGAGAGGGAAGGGAGACCCTTCTTTATGCAATGCACTTGCGAGGGAAGGGAGACCCTTCTTTATGATATGTATGTACTTGCGAGGGAAGGGAGACCCTTCTTCATAATATGTACTTGTGAGTGATGGGAGACCCCTCGTGGAATGTTGGTTCTTGTCTTCTTGTGAAAAGCGAGGTAAAACATATCGTAGGATATGTCCCACCTCTAACCATGTTCTTGTAAACCTCGATAAATCATGCCATGCATGCCGTGCTCGTGGGAACCGTGTACATACTTGCATTTAAATTTAAACATGACCATTGGGTAATTTCACAACACATATAGCGTCAAAGATTAAGCAATTCAATATTCATAGCATTTAGGGAAAATAGGAAACACACTATCATAGGCCCTAGCAATATTCAGAATTTATTAGGCATGTATTTCCTAATTTACAGCTCACTGTATTCACCTTGGCATTTCATCAAACATGGTGTGTTCATTATGGATTTACCCTACAACATGCTTTTCTAGATGGTTTTACTCAATCATACATGTATGTTTATTATTGGAACAATGCCCTTCCCCGTTTTAATCATCACCACACAACCACTGGCATCCAATCGCCCCTTACATCTCCATTCACCATTCACCATTTACCATTCATCCATCTCATAGCACATGTGTAAGTGAAAGAAAATAAAGAGAAATGAGGGGAAAAGAGGATCTATAACTAGGAGGGTAGTAAAAAGTACCGACCTTGAAGAAATGAGGGAGAAACCCTCTTTCCAAATGACTGTGAGTTGCTGCCCTAGCTTGGATCGCGAGCTCCACAATGCCTGAACCGAAATCTTGAAGAAAACGGGCTTGAGGTTGATCTAGGGTTTCAAAAACCCTTTGATTTCTCTCCAAACTGGAAACCCTAGGTTGGAATCGCCTTCTCCTCTTTCTTCTATTCTCTCAAACTCTCTAAGTGTCGAATGATGCCCTAAAGGCTCGGGTTAGACTCTTAAGGTAAGAGTGAACTGACCAAAAGACCGTAATACCCTTACTGGGATTTCTGCAATGACGCGAGGACCGTGAATAGTGCTGAACACATTGTGTCGTGAATAGTGCCCACTCGTTGTGTGGTGAACAGTGCCAACTCGTGGTGCTGTGAACAGTGCCAACTCGTGGTGCTTTGAATAGTACCAACTCGTGGTGTTGTGAATAGTGCCAACTCGTGGTGCTGTGAATAGTGCCAACTCGTGGTGTTGTGAATAGTGCCAACTCGTGGTGCTGTGAATAGTGCCAACTCGTGGTGCTGTCTTATGTACAGCGTGCCCGTGGTGAGTTGTACAACGTGCCCGTGGTGAGTTGTACAACATGCCCGTTGTGAGCTGTACAACGGATGCACACAGTATACGTTATCAGAGTACGTTGTCTGTGCTACGTTATCAGAGTACGACGTCAGAGCACGTCCTTAGTGCCTTCCGAGCTACGTCCTCAGTGCATAACCGAGCTACGTTTTCCTACAGGTTCAGACTGTTTTGGCCATATCTTTTGACTCGTTCATCCGATTTTGACGATTCAACTTGCGTTGTGTTCGTACTTCGAAGAGGAACATTTCTGACGTTTCAAAATTTCCAATTTCTTCCTTATTTATTAATTATACCTCTTAAAAATGGAAAATGACAACAAAAGTGTCATGTATTAAGCATGAAAAGGTCTGGGGCTCTACATCTTCTCCCCCTTACAAAAATTTCGTCCTCGAAATTCAGACGATACTAGCATTACAAATCAAAACAGAATTACAAGTCCTACACAGACTTCATACAAAACTCATTAAATTAATTCTGGGTACTTTGCTTTGACTTCGGCTTCACGCTCCCATGTAGCTTCTTCCCGAGCATGGCGTTGCCATTGCACAAGAACCAAAGGGATTGTCTTGTTGCGAAGTACCTGATCTCTTCGATCCAAAATCTGAACCGGCTTTTCAATCAAGGTGAGGTCCTCTCGAACCTCCAACGGTTCCAAGTCTATGACATGCGAAGGATCCGCAATGTACTTCCGAAGCATAGACACATGGAAGACGTTGTGAACTGCGGCCATGTGAGGTGGAAGAGCTACTCGATAAGCAACTTCACCAACCCGGGTGATAATCTCAAAAGGCCCAACATACCGAGGACTAAGTTTGCCTCGTTTTCCAAATCTCATGATCCCTTTGCTAGGAGATACTTTCACAAAAACTTGATCCCCTACTTGAAATTCCAAGTCCCTACGGCGTGTGTCCGCATAGCTTTTCTGGCGATCTTGAGCGGCTTTCAATCGATCCCGAATGATCTTAACTGTGTTTGCAGTTTGCTCAATCAACTCCGGACCAAGTACTTTCCTTTCTCCTACCTCATCCCAATAGAGAGGAGACCTACAACTTCGCCCATACAAGGCCTCAAATGGTGCCATTTGAATACTTGCCTGATAGCTGTTATTATAGGAAAATTCAACCAAAGGCAAGTGCTCTTCCCAACTGCCTCTGAAATCCAACATACAAGCCCGAAGCATGTCTTCAATGACTTGGTTCACTCTCTCGGTTTGTCCATCCGTCTGTGGATGAAAAGCGGTGCTGAAATCAAGTCGGGAACCCATAGCCTCCTGAAAGCTTTTCCAGAATCGTGATGTGAATCTTGGATCCCGATCTAACACAATACTGACGGGCACTCCGTGTAACCTCCCTACTTCCTTGATGTATAGAGCGGCCAACTGGCTAGAGTTGAAAGTAGTTCGGTAAGGTAAGAAGTGCGCAGACTTCGTCAGACGGTCTACTACAACCCAAATTGCATCTGGGCCCCTTGCCGTCTTTGGCAAGCCAACTATAAAATCCATGGATATGTTCTCCCATTTCCACTCGGGAATAGGAAGAGAATGCAATAGACCGGCGGGCCGCATGTGTTCTGCTTTTACCTGTTGGCACACTAAGCACCGTGCTACATATTCCGCAACCTCCCTCTTCATCTTCCGCCACCAAAAGTGACTCTTGAGGTTCCGGTACATCTTTGTACCCCCTGGATGCACTGTGTACTTCGAACGGTGTGCTTCATCCAAAATTTCTCTTCGAAGATCTGCATTGGCTGGGACGCACAGTCTTCCCTTGAATGTGATAGCACCCCGACTAGTGAGAGAGAAGTCCTCACTACCCTTAGCAACTTCCTTATTCCGATAAGCCAACAATTCAGCATCCATGGCTTGATATTCTTGGATCAAATCTATAATGTACGGCCGAACCGTAACATTTGCCAAGGTAGGACCACGGACAGAGTCATTCACACTGATGTCCAGATTTGCCAAATCTTCTAGTAGCTTCCATTCTTGAACCAACATATGTGCTAACAACCCTTGAGGTCTTCTACTCAAAGCATCAGCCACAACATTCGCTTTACCCGGGTGGTATTGAATGGTACAATCATAGTCCTTCAGAAATTTCATCCAACGCCTTTGCCTTAGATTCAGCTCCTTTTGGGAAAAGAGGTACTTGAGGCTCTTATGATCGGTAAATACATAGAACTCCACCCCATAAAGGTAATGACGCCAAATCTTAAGTGCAAACACGACCGCCGCAAGCTCCAAGTCGTGCGTGGGGTAATTCTTCTCATGCTCCTTCAACTGCCTTGATGCATAGGCAATGACTTTCTTGTGCTGCATGAGTACACACCCAAGTCCAACGTGTGAGGCATCACTACACACCTCATACCCAAAAGGTCCAGATGGCACAGTAAGGACCGGGGCTGTAGTAAGCCTCTTCTTCAGTTCCGTGAAACTGATCTCGCACTTATCACTCCATACAAACTTGGCGTTCTTCCTTGTCAGGTAAGTGAGCGGTGCTGCAAGGCTAGAGAAACCCTCTACGAATATCCTGTAGTAGCCTGCCAATCCAAGAAAACTGCGTATCTCAGTAACACTCTTGGGCCTCGCCCAACTCATAACTGCTTCGATCTTCTTCGGATCTACCGAGATACCTTCTGCAGAAACAACGTGGCCTAGGAATGCCACCTCTTCCAACCAAAACTCACACTTGCTAAGTTTAGCGTATAGCTTGTGCTCTCTTAGCATTTCCAAAGCAAGGCATAGGTCGCGTGTGTGATCTTCCCGTGTCTGGGAATAGACCAAAATGTCATCAAAAAATACAATCACGCACCTATCAAGATATGGCCGGAACACCCGGTTCATCAAATCCATAAAGGCTGCCGGCGCGTTCGTGAGTCCAAAAGGCATCACCAAGAACTCGTAGTGTCCATACCGAGTCCTGAAAGCAGTTTTGGGAACATCTTCCGCCTTAATCTTCAACTGGGGATAACCCGATCGAAGATCTATCTTCGAGAAAAATCTCGCTCCCTTCAACTGATCGAACAAGTCATCAATCCTAGGCAAGGGATACCTATTCTTTATAGTGACTTTGTTCAATTGCCGGTAATCGACACACATCCGCATCGAGCCATCTTTCTTCTTAACAAACAACACTGGGGCACCCCACGGTGAGACACTTGGTCGAATGAAGCCAAGGCTTTGTAATTCTTCCAACTGAGTCTTCAACTCCTTAAGTTCAATCGGGGCCATCCTATATGGAGCCCTGAAAACAGGAGCTGTGCCTGGTGCAAGCTCGATCATAAACTCAATCTCCCTGTCTGGAGGCAATCCTGACAACTCCTCTGGAAATACATCCAGGAACTCACTCACAACCGGAATAGTCGATGAGTCCTTTACCTCGGGGTTAGCTAAGCTCAACGCCGCAAAACGAGCAATAGATCTACTTTTCAACCCGCGAAAGTGGAATGGCTTTCCTTCTACTGGCTTGAAGAGTACCATTTTCTCAAAGCAAGCTACATGCCCATGATGTGCTGCTAACCAATCCATTCCCAATATAACATCAAAGTCTTGGAATCCAAGGACAATGAGACCAACCGCCAACTCGTGGCTTCCAACTTGGACCACACTATTTCTGTACACTTTATCTGCCAATACTGTTTTGCCGAGAGGAGTCGAAATGGCTAACTCCAGTTCTAGCTGACTTGGCTCTACGGAAAAGCCTTCTGAAAAACTCGGCGAGACAAACGAATGAGTAGACCCGGTATCAATCAATACTCGAGCCAAACACTCATTGACTAGTAGGGTTCCGGAAATTTAACTAGTTACGTCAATCCATGCATCAACAGTGTATACATGTAGGTATATATACATATATAACATTTCAAGTACGTACACAATCAGTTTATATTTAGCAGTTTAATTTACGGATAATTAAATAAGCTACAACCGCGTACCTTGCACTACATCGTCAGATGCGAGTGCATCACCCTCTGTCAAGGCAAAAACTCGCCCCTGGTTTCGCCTGGCGAGACTGTGGTGTAGACCGGGTAGTCTGAGATGACGCCTGATATGATCCTGCTGGGCGTGCTGGTGGACTAATCCCCTGAGACTGGCCTGGTAAATGCCGACTGGGGCAATCCCTGATCATATGGCCCTGGCGACCACAATGAAAACATCCACCCGATGCCCTTCGGCAATCCCCTGCCGGGTGCCTTCGGCCGCATGAAGTGCAGACCTCGTGTGCATAAGTCGGAGGGGCCGGAGGTGGAGCATACCTCATCGTCTGAGGTGCAACAGGCCGTGGGGCTAGGAAGAGCCTGAGGTCTCGGCGCCTGAGGCACATACTGCCGGGAAGCTGGAGGCGCATAAGATGGCCTCATCGGTGGTGCTGGCCACGCATACTGATAAGGACCAGTCCGGGCCCGCCTCTCTAGAGGTGCTGAACTACTGGATTGGCCTCTCGCCAACTCCCTCTTCTTGGACACTGTCTCTGAATTGGCCTCGACCAATAAGGCCTTGTCTACTACCTCAGGGTAGGTAGCATGTCTGAAAACTGAAACCTTCTCCATGATAACATCCTTGAGCCCTTGCTCAAACCTTCTTGCCTTCATTGCCTCGGTGGCAACCATGTGAGTCGCGAAGCGTGATAGCTCCGAGAACTTGGCCTCATAAGCGGCCACAGACATCGAACCTTGCTCAAGGTTGATGAATTCCCTCTCTTTCTTTTCCCGTGCTCCAATCGAAAAATACTTCTTGTAAAAAGTATCCTTGAACTCCTCCCAAGTCCAAGGTAGACCCTGCATGGTCAGAATTCGCATCCTCAATGCGGACAACCACCAATGGTGGGCTTCACTCTCTAGCATGAAAGCTGCCCATGCTACTCTCTCCTCCTCTGTAGGCGAGAGGACCGAAAAAATCTTCTCCATCTGGAGGATCCATGCCTCCGCAGCAAGAGGGTCCACACTCCCATGGAAGGGTGGAGGCCTCAATCTCCTGAATGCCTCAACTCCAGCGGTACGATGTACTGGAGCTGCGGGCGGTGGAGTAGGTGCAGCCGATGATGGTATAGCTTGCCGAGCCGCCAGTATGGCGAGTGTCTCAGCAATAGAGCCTAAGACTTGAGAGAGGTCCGGCTGCTCATCCTCATCTCTGGAAGAAGATGAAGCTCTGGTGTGTGGTCCATGACCCCGCGTGCCCCGCCTCATGACTAAAGTCCTGAGAACAATAGCATCACATGAGTCTCACTTAAAACCACAGTTTATTTCAATGTCGTTTCACAATAATTCAATTTGTATTAGTTGCATAATACTAATATACATCACATCAAGTCATCAGAGTATTCATCACATTATACTTATACTTTAGTGTTCTAGCGTACCTAGGGCCCGTACTTGGTTAAAGCAACCATTTTAGACTAAGACTAAAGTTTAGTCTTACACTTGGATCAAGACTCTCTTCCGACTTACTTTCTTCCTAACTTGTTTCCTAACATATGCTCTTGTCAAGCCGTGGTATAAGATTCTAAGTGACCCTAGAGACCTAAAGCCTAAGCTCTGATACCACTTCTGTCGCGACCCAAAACCCACCCTAGGAGTTAGAGTGAACTTTGGACGACTAATCATGGCTTACATGACTTGCTTGACAAACCATCCTGCAAAAACCCACAGAGCATATACAATAGAGGACATTATCAGCGGAAACATACTCTATCATGGCACAGCGGAAGACTAACAACCCTCTATGTATATACATACTTAAATTCAAGTTTTATACAAAAAGCAATCCATAAGAAAGTGCGGACATGCCCGCCCAAATACATAAATCTAACTCTCATTTCACCCACAGCTAATCCACTCAGAATCTACAACCACCTATTGGTAACCCTCTACGGGAGGTTCCCCCAAAGGCTCCTCGACGTACTCCTCTTCCACCCATCGACCAGGAGCACAAACATCAAATGGAGCAGCAGCTCCCTCAGAACCTGCCGACATAAGAAGTACGGCTGAGCATGGAATACTCAGCGGGTACTAAATACTAACCAACAATTATAGCATAAAAATGGCAATACATAATCAGGAGCAATTTATATATGTCAAACGGAAACAATTCATATCATACAAGGAAGTAAAGCAGTTTATAATCATGCTTGTAATTCGTAGAAAACCGATAAATCCTCTTGAAAACATCGTGCACTTGACTTGACTTGAAATATCTTTTCGTACTTGAAAGCTTGTCTTGTCTATCTTGCTTGATTCTTGTATGTCGTGTCATGTCATGCATGCTTGCTTGTGATCATGTAACTTGTGAGATGCACTTGTGAGATGCCTTGAGAGGGAAGGGAGACCCTTCTTTATGCAATGCACTTGCGAGGGAAGGGAGACCCTTCTTTATGATATGTATGTACTTGCGAGGGAAGGGAGACCCTTCTTCATGATATGTACTTGTGAGTGATGGGAGACCCCTCGTGGAATGTTGGTTCTTGTCTTCTTGTGAAAAGCGAGGTAAAACATATCGTAGGATATGTCCCACCTCTAACCATGTTCTTGTAAACCTCGATAAATCATGCCATGCATGCCGTGCTCGTGGGAACCGTGTACATACTTGCATTTAAATTTAAACATGACCATTGGGTAATTTCACAACACATATAGCGTCAAAGATTAAGCAATTCAATATTCATAGCATTTAGGGAAAATAGGAAACACACTATCATAGGCCCTAGCAATATTCAGAATTTATTAGGCATGTATTTCCTAATTTACAGCTCACTGTATTCACCTTGGCATTTCATCAAACATGGTGTGTTCATTATGGATTTACCCTACAACATGCTTTTCTAGATGGTTTTACTCAATCATACATGTATGTTTATTATTGGAACAATGCCCTTCCCCGTTTTAATCATCACCACACAACCACTGGCATCCAATCGCCCCTTACATCTCCATTCACCATTCACCATTTACCATTCATCCATCTCATAGCACATGTGTAAGTGAAAGAAAATAAAGAGAAATGAGGGGAAAAGAGGATCTATAACTAGGAGGGTAGTAAAAAGTACCGACCTTGAAGAAATGAGGGAGAAACCCTCTTTCCAAACGACTGTGAGTTGCTGCCCTAGCTTGGATCGCGAGCTCCACAATGCCTGAATCGAAATCTTGAAGAAAACGGGCTTGAGGTTGATCTAGGGTTTCAAAAACCCTTTGATTTCTCTCCAAACTGGAAACCCTAGGTTGGAATCGCCTTCTCCTCTTTCTTCTATTCTCTCAAACTCTCTAAGTGTCGAATGATGCCCTAAGGGCTCGGGTTAGACTCTTAAGGTAAGAGTGAACTGACCAAAAGACTGTAATACCCTTACTGGGATTTCTGCAATGACGCGAGGACCGTGAATAGTGCTGAACACATTGTGTCGTGAATAGTGCCCACTCGTTGTGCGGTGAACAGTGCCAACTCGTGGTGCTGTGAACAGTGCCAACTCGTGGTGCTGTGAATAGTACCAACTCGTGGTGTTGTGAATAGTGCCAACTCGTGGTGCTGTGAATAGTGCCAACTCGTGGTGCTGTGAATAGTGCCAACTCGTGGTGCTATGAATAGTGCCAACTCGTGGTGCTGTCTTATGTACAGCGTGCCCGTGGTGAGTTGTACAACGTGCCCGTTGTGAGCTGTACAACGGATGCACACAGTATACGTTATCAGAGTACGTTGTCTATGCTACGTTATCAGAGTACGACGTCAGAGCACGTCCTTAGTGCCTTCCGAGCTACGTCCTCAGTGCATAACCGAGCTACGTTTTCCTACAGGTTCAGACTGTTTTGGCCATATCTTTTGACTCGTTCATCCGATTTTGACGATTCAACTTGCGTTGTGTTCGTACTTCGAAGAGGAACATTTCTGACGTTTCAAAATTTCCAATTTCTTCCTTATTTATTAATTATACCTCTTAAAAATGGAAAATGACAACAAAAGTGTCATGTATTAAGCATGAAAAGGTCTGGGGCTCTACATCTTCTCCCCCTTACAAAAATTTCGTCCTCGAAATTCAGACGATACTAGCATTACAAATCAAAACAGAATTACAAGTCCTACACAGACTTCATACAAAACTCATTCAATTAATTCTCGGTACTTTGCTTTCACTTCGGCTTCACGCTCCCATGTAGCTTTTTCCCGAGCATGGCGTTGCCATTGCACAAGAACCAAAGGGATTGTCTTGTTGCGAAGTACCTGATCTCTTCGATCCAAAATCTGAACCGGCTTTTCAATCAAGGTGAGGTCCTCTCGAACCTCCAACGGTTCCAAGTCTATGACATGCGAAGGATCCGCAATGTACTTCCGAAGCATAGACACATGGAAGACGTTGTGAACTGCGGCCATGTGAGGTGGAAGAGCTACTCGATAAGCAACTTCACCAACCCGGGTGATAATCTCAAAAGGCCCAACATACCGAGGACTAAGCTTGCCTCGTTTTCCAAATCTCATGATCCCTTTGCTAGGAGATACTTTCACAAAAACTTGATCCCCTACTTGAAATTCCAAGTCCCTATGGCGTGTGTCCGCATAGCTTTTCTGGCGATCTTGAGCGGCTTTCAATCGATCCCGAATGATCTTAACTGTGTTTGCAGTTTGCTCAATCAACTCCGGACCAAGTACTTTCCTTTCTCCTACCTCATCCCAATAGAGAGGAGACCTACAACTTCGCCCATACAAGGCCTCAAATGGTGCCATTTGAATACTTGCCTGATAGCTGTTATTATAGGAAAATTCAACCAAAGGCAAGTGCTCTTCCCAACTGCCTCTGAAATCCAACATACAAGCCCGAAGCATGTCTTCAATGACTTGGTTCACTCTCTCGGTTTGTCCATCCGTCTGTGGATGAAAAGCGGTGCTGAAATCAAGTCGGGAACCCATAGCCTCCTGAAAGCTTTTCCAGAATCGTGATGTGAATCTTGGATCCCGATCTAACACAATACTGACGGGCACTCCGTGTAACCTCACTACTTCCTTGATGTATAGAGCGGCCAACTGGCTAGAGTTGAAAGTAGTTCGGTAAGGTAAGAAGTGCGCAGACTTCGTCAGACGGTCTACTACAACCCAAATTGCATCTGGGCCCCTTGCCGTCTTTGGCAAGCCAACTATAAAATCCATGGATATGTTCTCCCATTTCCACTCGGGAATAGGAAGAGAATGCAATAGACCGGCGGGCCGCATGTGTTCTGCTTTTACCTGTTGGCACACTAAGCACCGTGCTACATATTCCGCAACCTCCCTCTTCATCTTCCGCCACCAAAAGTGACTCTTGAGGTTCCGGTACATCTTTGTACCCCCTGGATGCACTGTGTACTTCGAACGGTGTGCTTCATCCAAAATTTCTCTTCGAAGATCTGCATTGGCTGGGACGCACAGTCTTCCCTTGAATGTGATAGCACCCCGACTAGTGAGAGAGAAGTCCTCACTACCCTTAGCAACTTCCTTGTCCCGATAAGCCAACAATTCAGCATCCATGGCTTGATGTTCTTGGATCAAATCTATAATGTACGGCCGAACCGTAACATTTGCCAAGGTAGGACCACGGACAGAGTCATTCGCACTGATGTCCAGATTTGCCAAATCTTCTAGTAGCTTCCATTCTTGAACCAACATATGTGCTAACAACCCTTGAGTTCTTCTACTCAAAGCATCAGCCACAACATTCGCTTTACCCGGGTGGTATTGAATGGTACAATCATAGTCCTTCAGAAATTCCATCCAACGCCTTTGCCTTAGATTCAGCTCCTTTTGGGAAAAGAGGTACTTGAGGCTCTTATGATCGGTAAATACATAGAACTCCACCCCATAAAGGTAATGACGCCAAATCTTAAGTGCAAACACGACCACCGCAAGCTCCAAGTCGTGCGTGGGGTAATTCTTCTCATGCTCCTTCAACTGCCTTGATGCATAGGCAATGACTTTCTTGTGCTGCATGAGTACACACCCAAGTCCAACGTGTGAGGCATCACTACACACCTCATACCCAAAAGGTCCAGATGGCACAGTAAGGACCGGGGCTGTAGTAAGCCTCTTCTTCAGTTCCGTGAAACTGATCTCGCACTTATCACTCCATACAAACTTGGCGTTCTTCCTTGTCAGGTAAGTGAGCGGTGCTGCAAGGCTAGAGAAACCCTCTACGAATATCCTGTAGTAGCCTGCCAATCCAAGAAAACTGCGTATCTCAGTAACACTCTTGGGCCTCGCCCAACTCATAACTGCTTCGATCTTCTTCGGATCTGCCGAGATACCTTCTGCAGAAACAACGTGGCCTAGGAATGCCACCTCTTCCAACCAAAACTCACACTTGCTAAGTTTAGCATATAGCTTGTGCTCTCTTAGCATTTCCAAAGCAAGGCATAGGTCGCGTGTGTGATCTTCCCGTGTCTGGGAATAGACCAAAATGTCATCAAAAAATACAATCACGCACCTATCAAGATATGGCCGGAACACCCGGTTCATCAAATCCATAAAGGCTGCCGGCGCGTTCGTGAGTCCAAAAGGCATCACCAAGAACTCGTAGTGTCCATACCGAGTCCTGAAAGCAGTTTTGGGAACATCTTCCGCCTTAATCTTCAACTGGGGATAACCCGATCGAAGATCTATCTTCGAGAAAAATCTCGCTCCCTTCAACTGATCGAACAAGTCATCAATCCTAGGCAAGGGATACCTATTCTTTATAGTGACTTTGTTCAATTGCCGGTAATCGACACACATCCGCATCGAGCCATCTTTCTTCTTAACAAACAACACTGGGGCACCCCACGGTGAGACACTTGGTCGAATGAAGCCAAGGCTTTGTAATTCTTCCAACTGAGTCTTCAACTCCTTAAGTTCAATCGGGGCCATCCTATATGGAGCCCTGAAAACAGGAGCTGTGCCTGGTGCAAGCTCGATCATAAACTCAATCTCCCTGTCTGGAGGCAATCCTGACAACTCCTCTGGAAATACATCCAGGAACTCACTCACAACCGGAATAGTCGATGAGTCCTTTACCTCGGGGTTAGCTAAGCTCAACGCCGCAAAACGAGCAATAGATCTACTTTTCAACCCGCGAAAGTGGAATGGCTTTCCTTCTACTGGCTTGAAGAGTACCATTTTCTCAAAGCAAGATACATGCCCATGATGTGCTGCTAACCAATCCATTCCCAATATAACATCAAAGTCTTGGAATCCAAGGACAATGAGACCAACCGCCAACTCGTGGCTTCCAACTTGGACCACACTATTTCTGTACACTTTATCTGCCAATACTGTTTTGCCGAGAGGAGTCGAAATGGCTAACTCCAGTTCTAGCTGACTTGGCTCTACGGAAAAGCCTTCTGAAAAAATCGGCGAGACAAACGAATGAGTAGACCCGGTATCAATCAATACTCGAGCCAAACACTCATTGACTAGTAGGGTTCCGGAAATTTAAATAGTTACGTCAATCCATGCATCAACAGTGTATACATGTAGGTATATATACATATATAACATTTCAAGTACGTACACAATCAGTTTATATTTAGCAGTTTAATTTACAGATAATTAAATAAGCTACAACCGCGTACCTTGCACTACATCGTCAGATGCGAGTGCATCACCCTCTGTCAAGGCAAAAACTCGCCCCTGGTTTGCCTGGCGAGACTGTGGTGTAGACCGGGTAGTCTGAGATGACGCCTGATATGATCCTGCTGGGCGTGCTGGTGGACTAATCCCCTGAGACTGGCCTGGTAAATGCCGACTGGGGCAATCCCTGATCATATGGCCCTGGCGACCACAATGAAAACATCCACCCGATGCCCTTCGGCAATCCCCTGCCGGGTGCCTTCGGCCGCATGAAGTGCAGACCTCGTGTGCATAAGTCGGAGGGGCCGGAGGTGGAGCATACCTCATCGTCTGAGGTGCAACAGGCCGTGGGGCTAGAAGAGCCTGAGGTCTCGGCGCCTGAGGCACATACTGCCGGGAAGCTGGAGGCGCATAAGATGGCCTTATCGGTGGTGCTGGCCACGCATACTGATAAGGACCAGTCCGGGCCCGCCTCTCTAGAGGTGCTGAACTACTGGATTGGCCTCTCGCCAACTCCCTCTTCTTGGACACTGTCTCTGAATTGGCCTCGACCAATAAGGCCTTGTCTACTACCTCAGGGTAGGTAGCATGTCTGAAAACTGAAACCTTCTCCATGATAACATCCTTGAGCCCTTGCTCAAACCTTCTTGCCTTCATTGCCTCGGTGGCAACCATGTGAGTCGCGAAGCGTGATAGCTCCGAGAACTTGGCCTCATAAGCGGCCACAGACATCGAACCTTGCTCAAGGTTGATGAATTCCCTCTCTTTCTTTTCCCGTGCTCCAATCGGAAAATACTTCTTGTAAAAAGTATCCTTGAACTCCTCCCAAGTCCAAGGTAGACCCTGCATGGTCAGAATTCGCATCCTCAATGCGGACAACCACCAATGGTGGGCTTCACTCTCTAGCATGAAAGCTGCCCATGCTACTCTCTCCTCCTCTGTAGGCGAGAGGACCGAAAAAATCTTCTCCATCTGGAGGATCCATGCCTCCGCAGCAAGAGGGTCCACACTCCCATGGAAGGGTGGAGGCCTCAATCTCCTGAATGCCTCAACTCCAGCGGTACGATGTACTGGAGCTGCGGGCGGTGGAGTAGGTGCAGCCGATGATGGTATAGCTTGCCGAGCCGCCAGTATGGCGAGTGTCTCCGCAATAGAGCCTAAGACTTGAGAGAGGTCCGGCTGCTCATCCTCATCTCTGGAAGAAGATAAAGCTCTGGTGTGTGGTCCACGACCCCGCGTGCCCCGCCTCATGACTAAAGTCCTGAGAACAATAGAATCACATGAGTCTCACTTGAAACCACAGTTTATTTCAATGTCGTTTCACAATAATTCAATTTGTATTAGTTGCATAATACTAATATACATCACATCAAGTCATCAGAGTATTCATCACATTATACTTATACTTTAGTGTTCTAGCGTACCTAGGGCCCGTACTTGGTTAAAGCAACCATTTTAGACTAAGACTAAAGTTTAGTCTTACACTTGGATCAAGACTCTCTTCCGACTTACTTTCTTCCTAACTTGTTTCCTAACATATGCTCTTGTCAAGCCGTGGTATAAGATTCTAAGTGACCCTAAAGACCTAAAGCCTAAGCTCTGATACCACTTCTGTCGCGACCCAAAACCCACCCTAGGAGTTAGAGTGAACTTTGGACGACTAATCATGGCTTACATGACTTGCTTGACAAACCATCCTGCAAAAACCCACAGAGCATATACAATAGAGGACACTATCAGCGGAAACATACTCTATCATGGCACAGCGGAAGACTAACAACCCTCTATGTATATACATACTTAAATTCAAGTTTTATACAAAAAGCAATCCATAAGAAAGTGCGGACATGCCCGCCAAAATACATAAATCTAACTCTCATTTCACCCACAGCTAATCCACTCAGAATCTACAACCACCTATTGGTAACCCTCTACGGGAGGTTCCTCCAAAGGCTCCTCGACGTACTCCTCTTCCACCCATGGACCAGGAGCACAAACATCAAATGGAGCAGCAGCTCCCTCAGAACCTGCCGACATAAGAAGTACGGCTGAGCATGGAATACTCAGCGGGTACTAAATACTAACCAACAATTATAGCATAAAAATGGCAATACATAATCAGGAGCAATTTATATATGTCAAACGGAAACAATTCATATCATACAAGGAAGTAAAGCAGTTTATAATCATGCTTGTAATTCGTAGAAAACCGATAAATCCTCTTGAAAACATCGTGCACTTGACTTGACTTGAAATATCTTTTCGTACTTGAAAGCTTGTCTTGTCTATCTTGCTTGATTCTTGTATGTCGTGTCATGTCATGCATGCTTGCTTGTGATCATGTAACTTGTGAGATGCACTTGTGAGATGCCTTGAGAGGGAAGGGAGACCCTTCTTTATGCAATGCACTTGCGAGGGAAGGGAGACCCTTCTTTATGATATGTATGTACTTGCGAGGGAAGGGAGACCCTTCTTCATAATATGTACTTGTGAGTGATGGGAGACCCCTCGTGGAATGTTGGTTCTTGTCTTCTTGTGAAAAGCGAGGTAAAACATATCGTAGGATATGTCCCACCTCTAACCATGTTCTTGTAAACCTCGATAAATCATGCCATGCATGCCGTGCTCGTGGGAACCGTGTACATACTTGCATTTAAATTTAAACATGACCATTGGGTAATTTCACAACACATATAGCGTCAAAGATTAAGCAATTCAATATTCATAGCATTTAGGGAAAATAGGAAACACACTATCATAGGCCCTAGCAATATTCAGAATTTATTAGGCATGTATTTCCTAATTTACAGCTCACTGTATTCACCTTGGCATTTCATCAAACATGGTGTGTTCATTATGGATTTACCCTACAACATGCTTTTCTAGATGGTTTTACTCAATCATACATGTATGTTTATTATTGGAACAATGCCCTTCCCCGTTTTAATCATCACCACACAACCACTGGCATCCAATCGCCCCTTACATCTCCATTCACCATTCACCATTTACCATTCATCCATCTCATAGCACATGTGTAAGTGAAAGAAAATAAAGAGAAATGAGGGGAAAAGAGGATCTATAACTAGGAGGGTAGTAAAAAGTACCGACCTTGAAGAAATGAGGGAGAAACCCTCTTTCCAAACGACTGTGAGTTGCTGCCCTAGCTTGGATCGCGAGCTCCACAATGCCTGAATCGAAATCTTGAAGAAAACGGGCTTGAGGTTGATCTAGGGTTTCAAAAACCCTTTGATTTCTCTCCAAACTGGAAACCCTAGGTTGGAATCGCCTTCTCCTCTTTCTTCTATTCTCTCAAACTCTCTAAGTGTCGAATGATGCCCTAAGGGCTCGGGTTAGACTCTTAAGGTAAGAGTGAACTGACCAAAAGACTGTAATACCCTTACTGGGATTTCTGCAATGACGCGAGGACCGTGAATAGTGCTGAACACATTGTGTCGTGAATAGTGCCCACTCGTTGTGCGGTGAACAGTGCCAACTCATGGTGCTGTGAACAGTGCCAACTCGTGGTGCTGTGAATAGTACCAACTCGTGGTGTTGTGAATAGTGCCAACTCGTGGTGCTGTGAATAGTGCCAACTCGTGGTGCTGTGAATAGTGCCAACTCGTGGTGCTGTCTTATGTACAGCGTGCCCGTGGTGAGTTGTACAACGTGCCCGTGGTGAGTTGTACAACGTGCCCGTTGTGAGCTGTACAACGGATGCACACAGTATACGTTATCAGAGTACGTTGTCTGTGCTACGTTATCAGAGTACGACGTCAGAGCACGTCCTTAGTGCCTTCCGAGCTACGTCCTCAGTGCATAACCGAGCTACGTTTTCCTACAGGTTCAGACTGTTTTGGCCATATCTTTTGACTCGTTCATCCGATTTTGACGATTCAACTTGCGTTGTGTTCGTACTTCGAAGAGGAACATTTCTGACGTTTCAAAATTTCTAATTTCTTCCTTATTTATTAATTATACCTCTTAAAAATGGAAAATGACAACGAAAGTGTCATGTATTAAGCATGAAAAGGTCTGGGGCTCTACAAATAGTATCTTTGAATAGTGATTTGTAGGCCAAAAGGGTCTCCTATGTAATTTGGAGTATGATTTATAAATCAAAGGAGTTGGAATCAAAGTATATATGTGTAAGGGTGTTAAAGCCGAGGTAAAAAGAGTGGAGAGACTCTAAGTGAGTTAAGGGAAGAGTGAAAACACTTAAGTGTGAAAAATGGAGAAAATAGGGAAAATGGCCAAGTTTACAGGTGGCCGGTTGACCGCCCCTCCTGGCCAGTCGACCGACTATCTCGAATGTGGCCTAAAATGGGCCACAGTAGAGTTTGTTCTTGGCCGGTCGACTGCCCCTCCTGGCCTGTCAACCGACTGTATGAAAGTGGCCCAAGAAATGGGCCACAATAGGTTTTGGTCAGAGGCCGGTCGACCATCCCTCCCAGCCCGTAGACCGCCTATCTCAAATATGCTCATAAAAGGGGCAACAGTAGGGATTTTATCCCAGTCGGTCGACCGCCCCTCCCAGCCGGTCGACCGACCTTTAATGAAATGGGGTTTTTCCCCTTTTTCGTGAATTTTAAGGATTGATTAGGGTTTTAATCACCATTGGCCTATAAATACCTACCCAATTCGTGGGTTTTGGGTTACTCAAACTTAAGGGAGACTTTAGGAGAGAAAAGGGAAGAAAAACTAGGGTTTGGAAAGGTATTTCCTCAAGATCAAGGGTAAAGCCCAAGTCTCACCTCCAAGCTTCTTAAGATTTAAAAAAAAAAAAAAGGGAAGCAAGATCTTGCAAGCAAGGCTTTCTCAAGCTCTCAACCAAATGGTTTTGGTCTTAAAAGATAAGTACACCCTACTAGATGACTTTATTATGTGTTTAGGATAATAATAGGTTTGTTTTGAGGCATATGCTTGTATGAGTGAATAAAATGGGCAAATAAGTTTATGCTTTGATTTGTTAGGGTTTTTCGTTAAAGAAACAATGATTTTAAGTAGGACTTGATGTAATAAGCTTAATAGCCATGTTGATGCCATGCTATTGTTACGAATGGCATTCTATGACTATGCTTGAATGATTTAAGGGTTTTTATGCTTACTACGATGCTTACAAGCCTTATATGATTAAGTTTAAAGCTTTCTAAGTAGACTATGATGCCTCTATGATTTATGTGAGTATGCCTTGAATGTTTAAGGCCTTCCAAGTATAGTACAATTCTCACAAGTACCTTGTGCACTCATTGTTCTTGCTTGATCGATTTTCTCATAAGCATGATGTTTCAAAAGTCATAAGAAAAGGTTTTAAAGGAGAGTTCATAAGAAAAGAATTTTAAGGAAAGTCTCATAGGAAAACTCATAAGCTAATAAGAATTGACAAGGCCAAACTTTGGGTTGGTATTTTCTAAGATCAGTTACAATGCTCACAAGGATCATAACTCTCACAAGAATTTTCTAAGATCAGCTCATAAGTTCTTATAAGGATCTCTAAAGCTCATAAGGACACACAAGTACTCATATGACTCATAAACTCTCATAAGAAATTGATATTCTAAGATCGGTTACAAGCTTATAAGGATCATGTCTAAGATCGGCTCATAAGTTCTCACAGGGATCTCTCATAAGAATTCATAAGGCTCATAATACTCACAAGAACTCATAAGAACTCATAAGACTCATAAGAACTCATAAGACATGTTTTGTTTTTTACGAAAGCTCTTAAGATAAAGTTTTGAAAGTTATTCCATTTTAAGATAAGATTTGAAGTTTTGTTTTACATTTGGTTTAAATGATGAATTATGAATTTTTTCTCTATAAGTGCTCGCATGATATTATTGATTTATAATATTGTTAGCTAGTAGCTTGTACACACTGAGTATTCCATCTTCAGCCGTACATTTGATGTCGATTGGTTTATTTGACATTTGTGCTCCTGATCCTTGGGTCGAGGAGGACTATGCTGAGGAGGTGTCACGACCCAAAATCCCACTTAGGAGTTATGAGACTTTGGCATCGTGACATAACTTTACAAACCAGCCTGAGAGAGTGAGTACAAGGCATACTAAAAATGAAACTGAAAATTTATTAATAAAAGTGCATACAAATACAATGAAATCAAAGTGGACATTTCCACTTAATCAAATATACAAATCTCTCCCTCTCATCACTCAAAGCCATAATAATAGGGTCGCCTGTCAAGACACTCTCCTCCACCGAATGACCCCGAGCAAGATCCTTTTTCACGTACTCTTTATCTAACCATGGTTCTGGTGTGCAATTGAAAGTATGCCTCTTTTTAATTTTAGAAAAACAGTTCTTGGGGGGCATACATCGAATCCCAAGATCTAACTAAGATTCTAATTGATTTTATTTAATGAAGGATAAAACAACAATCACCTTTGCGACTTTGAAATTGTTAAGTCAAATCCAAGATAGAACAATAGACCGGCAAAACGTCACAAGTGTCAAGTCTCCTTCGCAATCCACACGAACCTTCTTCTTTTTCTTTAAAGCTTTCTCTAATGGAAGCTAATGGCCCTTACAAAAATTACAGCTCTTGGATCTTGAACTAAAGATCCTTTCTTGATGAACAAGATGGCTTGATCTTCTTCTTCTTGATATCTAAAACTTAGAACACAAGAGAAAAGAGAGAGAGGGGTGACCGTACACCTCAAGAAAGGGAGAGAGAGTGGGTGTGAACTTTGAGGAGAGAGGAGAAAGAAAACGTGGAATGAATTATTTCTCACCAAGGTGGGCGTCTACCTATATATAGGCTTCTCTTGGATTGCTTGCAATCCAAGACTCCTAATCCTAATCCTAATCCTAATCCAATTAAGTTTACTCAATTTGTTTCATTTCTTGATTTCTCCTAATTAATTAGGATTAATCTTTAAAAGAAACTAACCTTATCTACTAGTAACTAACTAAACTTATCCTTATCCAATAAGGAATCTTGATTAGTAACAAACTAATAGAATCTCATTTAATTAGGGAATCTTTACTTAGTAACTAACTAACTAACTAACCTTATCAAATAAGGCGTTTAGTTAGTTAGAAACTAATTAAATAAATGTTCCTCCTTGAAGTGGGTGTCCCACCCTAGGTGGGCCCCACTTCCACACGCCCCTTAAGGTTCTAAACCCTAAAGGTCATCCTTTTGATCTTTATCAAAAATACCCAATGGGTCCTACTCATTTGGTTTATCACATCTAATGTGATTTCACCTATTAGAACTTCACTATACCATATAATGATTACTTAGATAAATTAATTAATTTAATTAATAATTAAATTAAAAGCTTTAAGAAGGTCCTAGTATGTGGGATCTAAAGGGATCTCCTATTTTTGGTTGTGGGACCAAGTGCTCAACCTTTTGGTTAAAGCATTGTTACTAGGAAACACCTTTCTTACAACTCCATTTGGATTATAGAATTTTATCTATATCCCTCCACTTCCAATATTGTTATAAACTTACGGGACAATATCAAATACTGTCTTTAATCCCTGGCTTATATTGAGAACCCATTCTCTTTTATACTTTTAGTCAAACTTGGACTTTCAAAAACATTTTAGAAATTCTTTAAAAGAAATAATAATAATTATATATTTCTTTTATACAGAAAATTAACTCCTCGATAAAACCATTTCATCGATAAATACCAGCGTTGGGTTTTTCAAGTCCGGTTTTAACAAGTATCAACTCAATATTTATTACTCCATAAGAGTAGTGGAATCCTTGTTGAGCGTACACACACTTCTTCTAATATAGCGCACATAACCCAATGAGCCCGTATTTAGTCCAGTGTGTTGGACATTGATGATTGGCTACATCAAAGCTATATAGGCAAATACTAGAGAAGATGTCGATTTCTCAGGTTAAGGACAATCTATCAAATGGACTACCCTAAATATAAAGACAATATATTTCTAAGGGTATCCACTGAGCGATCCAATTGCAATATAAGTACTCCTTACTTATATCCACATCTTAGTCAAGAGACCCTTCTCTCAGTGATTGAGATTCATGACTCAATCATATGAAACTAACAATATGTAAGTTAGTAGGAATACATTGTCCAGGTGTATCCTGAATAACTTAGAACAATTCTAGGTCTATAAGGAACCGGAAAACCATATCTCCTTAGCAATTAGTTAATAACTAATTTGATGGTTTTCCTACAATGTTACCTAAGGGACAAAGTAGTCTCATCTAATGAGATACTTTTAATATGTTACCCAATGTAGAAATGTGTGAATGTAAAATATGCTTTTATTGATTAAGTAGATTAATAAAATTCTGGAATGGCTTTCGTGGGCATATATGTCTAACAGCAACGTCAAGCATTGTACCTACCGAAATAGCAGTTCGGCTGAATATTGAATACTAAGCGTATACAAACTACTAGCTAACCATGTTAAGAGCATCAATCATAACATACTCGCATATATATAGAATAAGGCCCAAAGCAATTTGTGGAGGTGCTCACATAAGAAATACAAGCTCAATAATTGATTAAAAGTTAATCAATTATTTAAGTGATTAAAAGTTAATCATTTAATTAAATAGATTAAAAGTTAATCTATGGTTTAAATTAATTGTTAATATAAATCTAGGGATTATTTTGATAATTATTTAATTAACATAATTAAAGGGGAAATGGGTTTGACCCATATCCATAAATCCATTTAATATGGACCTTTAATATGGGCCAAAGCCCATGGGTTTAAACCCTAGGGTGGGGCGCCCACTTGAGCAATCCTAATTAGATTAGGATTGTGTTAATTGAATAATTATTGAAATATAATTCCTTTTATAATTGAATTAAAATCCAATGGTTGGATTGCAATAAGGATTAAGATGACATAAAGTTGGATTGCAAAAAGGAGTTTAAAGCTCTCCAAAACTCACGCCCCTTTAGTGCTCATGCCCACCCTTGTGGACTCCTAGTTTGACTAGGTTTCCTACTTTGAGTTAGGATGTTGACTTATCCCATTAATTAAGGAACCCTCTTATTAGAAGGACTCCTTAATTAGAAGGTCTTCTATAACTAGAGTAGTTATAGATAAATTAGGAAATTATTATTAAATAATAAGAGTTATTATTGTTAAATAATTCCTTAAGAGATAAGATCAAGTTGGAGTAGGATTAGGATAGGATCCTAGTCTATAAATACCCCAACACCCTACACCTTAAAGCACTTTTCTCCAGAATTTTTTCTCTTCTCTCCTCTCTCTCAAAACCGTGAGACCCTAGGGAGACCCCTAGGGATTTTCGTGAGCTATATAGGTGGTCCAAGTTGGGTTTTGCAAATCTAGGGTTTTGAACTCTAGTACTTTTGGTGATAGAAGGTCTACACCATTACTCCATCTTCTTCCTCTTGCTTATATAATTCCAAAGGAGATTCTAAAGCTTTATGGGGATAGTGAAGAACAAGGATCGAGCTTCTAGTATTTTTTCAGAGAAATCTCTACAAAGAGTTCTGACGGTTCGAGTGGATTAAGCTTCACCGGTGAAAAGCATTCACCGAGGTGATATGACTAACACTCTTAGATAATTTTGATGCTTTCTATAGTGTTAAGATTGAAATTTATCCAGATCAATGATCTCTAAGACCTAGAGGGGGGGTGAATAGGTCTATCTAATAATTTCTAACCAATTTTAATTTTTCAATTAATATGTTTAAAAATCAATGATTAACTCAATCAGACAATCCACACAAATCAAACACAGAAGATTTTTACGTGGAAAACCCTAACGGGAAAAAACCACGGGACCTTGTCCAGCAATAAACTTCACTATGAAAAGATATCAAGTACAAGATAAGACCTTACCAAAACAGAAACTATGTTCCTAGGTATAGACTCTTACTCTTGATTTCCACGAACCAGCAGGTTCGATCTCCGCCTTAGCAGCTTCGGTTCCACACCGACCAAATCTTTTCAAGCAACTTCAAATCCACGATCACACACGATCGATCTCCTTCCACGAAGGCTCCGGATCAAACACCGGACACACACACAAGGTGTAGGGTTGTGAATCAATTTAGTAAATTTCAAACCCTAGAGGGATCTCATACAGATCTGAGATCACACAATGCAAGATCAAAGATATTAATCTATACTTGCATTCTCTAGGATCTAAGAAAGAGGAGGGATCACAAAGATCTAATTAAAAACAATTAGAAAAACCCTAGAAGAGTTTCTCAGACCTCTACTCTTTCAAAAATTATCAAAGACACGAATTAGGTCTCTCAAAAGTTGTTTATATAGGGTTAAAAAAAGAATCCAGAAAAAGAAAAATTCTTTTTACGGGGACCGATCGATCGGTGCTCACAACCGATCGCTCGGTTCACAACCGATCGATCGGTTCTAATGACCGATCGCTCGGTCTTAAAACATCTCTCTGGAAATTTTCCCCATACAAATATTTAGTCCAGTCGATAGCCACCGATCGCTCGGTAGGCCACCGATCGATCGGTCGCAATACCGAGCGATCGGTTGAGACAGAATTTTTGCCAAAATTAATTCATTTTATTTTTATTTGATTCAACTAAGATCAAATAACTTTGGTAGGCTTAAATCTATCCTCCTAGGTATTTTTAGAGTTATCTAAGTCAAATCAAACCTAGGTAGGGGTCTCTAAGTCCATTACCTGTCTAGATCCGGAGTAGAACCTTTTTCTTCTCTTTCTTCTATCTTCTTTAAGCTTTAGCTCTTCTCTTCTTTTCTGACAAGTTGAACATGACTCGAGGACTCGACTCAACTGACCTATCTAATGATCACGGAATTTGCCAACACCTATTTAGGGATTTACAATCTCCCCCTTTGGCAATTCCGGGACAAAACAAAACTAATTCATATACTAGGTTCAAATTTTCCCAATTGATTCAAAAATGGAAAATTGACCTTTACATGACTCAAAAATAATTACATGACTGTTGACATGTTAACTTGTCATGATTTACCAAACTTAGAACCTGTTTGCCTGCACATGCTAAATCAAAAACCTGTGAAGTATGGGAAATAACATATAGGATGAAAATATGTATAACCATTCAAAACCATTCACAATCCATAACAGGTTAGTATTCCAAAAGAACCATTCATCATCCATAACACAATCTTAGTATTCCAAAAGAACCATTCATCATCCATAACACAATCTATAACCATTCATCATAACACAATCTATAACCATTCATCATCCATAACTCATCCATAACATATTCTCCCCCTTTTTGGCTCGAAATGCCAAAGGTGGATTAGAAAAGAAAATCATAAACCATTGAAAGGAGATGAGATAGAAAGTAAGGAGCATAAACCATTCAAATATATATATCCATAACAAGTCAATAATAACCAAGAAGGTTTGTACTAAGTACAACCAATTCAAAGTACATCAAAATGGTAAACAAAGTCTGTCACTCGACTAAAAAAAAACAACTTCTAGCACGAACCATCACTCTTGCTCATCATCAGAAGTGAGCTGTGACTCATAGTAAGTTCGAAAATCTCGAACATCTCTCTGTACTCCAAGCACTGCTGCATCGAGAGATCCAAGTCGACCACGAACCTCTGTAGTAAACTCCTCGTATGAAGAAATATGAGTCCTGAGATCCATCTGCATCTCTCTCATCATCCTCCCAAGATCGTCCATAGTGGTAGGAGGAGGACGAGATGACCCAGCACCAACTTCTGCTCCCTCCTCTGTATCTCGAACTGAGGCATGTGAAAAACTCTGAGCTAGGGTCTTTTTGGTGATTGGACCCTTAGGAACTCGAGTTGGAACACCAGGAGGAGCGATAACTCCTTGAGAACCAAGAAGTTTAGTGATGAGTGAACCAAATGGTAGGGCTCCAACTGCTGTATTAGTTTGATGGGCTTGGATCATCAAGTCAATGATGTGAGCGGCAAGATCAATATCACGCCCACGTAGAAGACTAAACAAAAATCTAGCTCTATCTTCCCTAAGGTCCGCAGTATGAACCTTTGGATGGATATTTGCACTCATAACAAGGTTTACTAGTCTAGCATCCTTAGTGAGTTTCGCCACTTCAATAAGAGACCCAACCCAAAACGAAGGAGTACCACTTAGAAAGGTAACTACATGTTCCATGGAGTCTTTATCCTCATCAGTTTTATAATTATAAGGATAATATGCATTTGGAACTCTAGGACATCCAAGGAATTTAGAAACCAAATCAGCATTTATGATAACAGATTGTTCTAATGCTCGAGATTTGAATGACCATTTTTTCTGGTTGATTTCAGAAAAATTAGAGTAAAATTCTCTAACTAACTGGACAGAAGCAGGACCGGATAAGGTAAGTATACCTTCCCATTGACGATCGGAAATCAGAGTAGGAAGATAATAATCACCAAAATCAGAAATATGTATGTCCCTTTCAACCATAACACCTTTCTTACTAAAATACTCACTATAGAGTTGAGCAGCAGTAGGACTGATAAACTGGGATAACTTACTAGACTGGGAAGATGAAGCTTTACCTTTATTTTTCCGAGTTTTATCAGCCAGAGATTTTTGACGATTCTCAATTGTAGAATCAATCATTCTACGAATTGGCCTGTCCCCTATGGAAATACCATGCCCTATTGGAGTGAAAGTAAAGGGCTCTAGGTTTTCCTCATCTTGAGGAGGATCCTCTTGGTTGTTGAGGACCAACCTCCGACGTTTGGGGATGCCAGACATGAGATATGCAAGTAGGATTAACGACAAAACGAACGCCATTGAAGAAAATGCAAGAAATGATGCCCTAGATGAGAAAATCAATCTAAAGCAAAGAAAATGCACAACTCTTACCTTTTAGATCCTTGGGAAACCTTTAGAGTAGAATGGAATGTTCGTAGGAAAGATTTGGAGGAGAGGAAACCGAGAGATCGCTCTGGAGATCGGAGAACAAGTGAACAAAAAAATAGAAATGAGGGTTTTATAACCCTGTTCACGAAAGACCGATCGATCGGTCTTTAGCACCGAGCGATCGGTGCTCTGAAAATTTTTCAAAAATTTTCACAGTTAAAACCTTTTCTCCCCCTCAACCAATGGAACATTTAAAATACATTTTCACCTCAAAATGACCAACTAATAAAAAATTTGCAATATGTGATTTCATCAAAATCATAGATAATAATCACCCAAGAATTGATATATCAAGTATAGGCATAAACAAGGATTATGAAAACATTAATTGATTTTCACCGGTGATTAAATATGGTATTTGCATCAAATTCACAATCAGAGTCAAGATACAATTAGAAGTAATGTGAGTATGAAATCAAAATTCATTACTTGACTCGTTGAATTGGTTTCCTTCCTTAATCTAGATTTTGACATTATATTCAAATGGGACTCTAAAATTTTCAAAAACTAGTGTTAAAACCAATAATCATCCATATTTATCTGATGAGCAATTTTTACCCCATATTTGACTAATAAATTATTTCATTTCTTTTTCAGTCAAATTGTACTCATTATGTAAATTCTTTTTGGAGTACACATATATAGACACTAGCACACTGGTGACTTTCACTCAAGTGAGAAGGTAGCTCTTTCTAATGACAGTAGGGGCTTTCACACTAGCAATCCATATAGATACCTACTGTTTGTCTAGGTAGCCATTACTTACTGTTTGCATTCACTAGTAGCTATCACACAAACTCACAGGTAGTCCTCTCCATGTCAATAATTTTTATATCTAGGGGGCTCACCTTA
The DNA here is from genome assembly GCA_015143295.1 of Tetracentron sinense. NCBI lineage: Eukaryota > Viridiplantae > Streptophyta > Magnoliopsida > Trochodendrales > Trochodendraceae > Tetracentron > Tetracentron sinense. The sequence goes on along the minus strand of CM026553.1, from coordinate 4,703,181 downwards.
TGGAATTTTTATGACATTGGTTATACTAGATTTGATTAATCTAGGGAACCATATGGTATAATATCAGAACCTTTATTTAGGAACTAAAACCATCTAAAGAATCAGTCAGAGTGCTTGTGCAAATTAGAACATCATTGTATGCTCAACTCTAACTGAGGTTAATTAGCATGACCAAATTCAATCACAAGATCGAACCAACAATTGAACTTTCCTATTTTATTCAATCCTATGATATATTTATCCTTGGATTATATAGTTAAATATGATTTCAAGGAAATAACATTAAGCTAAAAGATAGGATAAATAAGGTCATACAACCACATTATTTTTTGCAATATTTTTCAATTTTTTGAATGTTTTTGGATTTTTATTACTTAAAGAAAATAACAAAAAAAATAGCTCTATGACTTAAATAGAACATGAAAAACACATAGGCTATAAAACAAGTACACCATTACTCAACTCCACACAAACCGATGGATTTCCTAAGGAGTTCAAACCTAAGGGAATCTAAAGGTTTTGTGAGAATGTCCGCATATTGATTCTCTGTTTGGACATACTCAATAGACACAACTTTTTGCTCAACAAGATCACGGATGAAGTGATGCCTAATGTCTATATGCTTTGTGCGAGAGTGTTGCACAGGATTTTTGGAGATATTGATTGCACTTGTGTTATCACAATACACAATCATAGTGCTTTGATCAATTCCATAATCCTTCAACATCTGTTTCATCCACAGAAGTTGGGTGCAACAACTACCAGCTGCTATATACTCAGCCTCGGCTGTAGACAAGGAAATGGAATTCTGCTTTTTGCTAAGCCAAGCAACCAAGCAGTTTCCAATATAGAAACACCCGCCGGAGGTGCTTTTCCTATCATCAGTATTTCCAGCCCAATCAGCATCAGAATACCCCACAACAATGACATTTGTATCGAAAGAATACCAGAGGCCTAAGGACAAAGTTCCACTCACATAGCGAATGATACGCTTGACAGCAACTAAGTGAGACTCTTTGGGATTTGCTTGATAACGGGCACATGCTCCAACACTAAAGGCTATGTCGGGTCTAGTAGCAGTTAGGTAGAGCAAACTACCAATCATGCTTCTATAATTAGTCTGATCGACATCCTTCCCTGAAGTATCTTTACTAAGTTTTATAGTAGTACTCATAGGAGTCCTAGCATGCTTAGCAAAACTCATTCCAAATTTCTTCACTAAATTTTTTGCATATTTGATTTGAGATACTGAGATCCCAGAATCCAATTGCTTGATCTGAAGACCAAGGAAGAAACTTAGCTCACCAACCATGCTCATTTCAAATTCATTTTTCATTTGTTCAGCAAATGAATGAGCATGTAAGTCTAATGTGGAACCAAATACTATGTCATCAACATATATCTGGGCGATGACAATATCACCTTTCACTTTCTTTATGAAAAGGGTTCTGTCTACTCCCCCTCTCGAAAATCCGTTTTCCAAGAGATAAGTAGTCAGCCTCTCATACCAAGCTCTTGGAGCTTGTTTTAAACCATAGAGGGCCCTTTTTAGTCGATAAACTTGATCAAGGTGATGTGGATCTTCAAACCCTTTTGGTTGTTCCACATAGACTTCTTCATGTAGAATGCCATTCAGAAAGGCACTCTTAACATCCATTTGAAAAAGTTTGAATTTCATATTACAAGCCACAGCTAGAAGAATTCTTATTGATTCTAGTCTGGCTACAGGAGCAAAAGTTTCATCGAAGTCAATACCTTCAATTTGGGTATATCCTTGTGCAACTAACCTAGCCTTATTTCTTATGATAGTACCTTTTTCATCAGATTTGTTCTTGAAAATCCATTTGGTACCTATCACATTTGTATTATTAGGCCTAGGTACTAAATACCAAACATCATTCCTAGTAAACTGAAGTAACTCTTCTTGCATTGCATTTATCCAATTATCATCTGCAAGAGCTTCAGCTACATTCTTGGGTTCAAAAGATGAAGTATAGCAAATGTAGCTAACTTCATTTTCAATTTGTTTCCTCGTTCTCACTCCACTTTCAACATCACCAATAATATCAGTGGAGGTGTGAGGACTCATGACCCTAGGATGTGTAGGTTTTAATGGAGATGTTTGCTTATCAATAGGTGAAGTTGAAATAATTTCAACATCTTCATTTTCAGCACTTTCATCATCCTCACATTGCACATTTTCAACACCAGAGTCATCCACAATTACATTTATGGACTCCATAATTGTAGAGGTTCTCAAGTTATACACTCGATAAGCTCTACTGTTGGTGGAATACCCAAGAAATATCCCTTCATCACTCCGGGATTCAAATTTTCCCAGTTGCTCTCTATCCTTAAGGATATAGCATTTACTTCCGAATTCTCGAAAGTACTTTACACTAGGTTTCTTGTTATTCCACAACTCATATGGGGTTTTCCTTGTTCCAGGTCTTACAAAAACTCTATTAACTATATAGCAAGCAGTGTGAACTGCCTCAGCCCAGAAATGAGAAGCTAGATTGTTGCTATGAAGCATAACTCTAGCCATCTCTTGGAGAACCCTGTTCTTCCTCTCTACTACACCATTCTGCTGAGGTGTAATAGGTGCAGAAAATTCATGTTTGATACCAGACTCATCACAAAAGTCATTGTACTTAGAGTTTTCAAACTCCTTTCCATGATCACTTCGAATTCGAGTGATTGGGCATCTTTTCTCATTTTGAATTTTCAAGCAAATACTTTTGAAATTGTCAAAAGCATCGGATTTCTCTCTTATAAATGCCACCCAAGACATTCTAGAGAAATCATCAACCATGACTAGGATGTATCGCTTTCCACCTAGACTTTCAGTTCTTGTAGGACCCATAAGGTCCATATGAATTAATTCCAGTGGATATGAAGTAGCAATACTTGAAGTCTTCTTATGTGGGGTCCTAATTTGTTTACCAATTTGACATGGCCCACACACAGCAGTAGAAGGCTTTCCTAGTTTGGGAACACCTCTCACAAGCTCTTGCTTAGAGATTTTACATAGGTCTTTGAAGTTCATGTGACCTAGTCTTCGGTGCCACAAATCAACCTCCTCAATTCTAGTCTTATAACAGACATTTGAGGGAATAGTACTGGGAGTTAAGCCGTAGCAATTGTCAGTGGTTCTCAATCCTTCTAGAACACACTTACCTTTACCATTAATGACTAAGCATTTATTTTGGGTAAAGTGCACAGCATGATTATCATCACATAGTTGACTTATGCTAATTAAATTAGCTTTCAGTCCTTCAACAAACAAGGCATCTTTCAATTTAGGTATGCCTGGTGAATTGATGATACCCTTTCCTTTGACTAATGACTTGCTTCCATCACCAAAAGTAACAGTCCCATCAGGACAGTCCTCAAATTGAATAAATAAGGACTTGTTACCTGTCATATGCCGAGAACACCCACTATCGAAGTACCACATTTCTGTGTTTTGGGCTTTCAAGGCAGTATGAATGACAAAGCACTTAAGGTCTTCCTTTCTCACATACACAGTCTTTAAACTTTGTTTAGATCTTTGATCATTAATCTGTGTAGTAGAGACCTTTTTCCTTTTTGTCCTCCTTGACCTTTTTCTGTTTTGTTCAGTTCTAGTTTTGTGATAAGTCAAATTATTTCCTCTTGAATAATCATTTGGAATAAATTGACCAGTCCTTGTCCTAGAGATTTGAGCAATTCTGTTAACATCATCGCTCAACATTCTAGACTTTTCAGCTAGAACCTGAATCTGCCTTTGAAGAGTCCCTTGACTCAGATTTTGGTTCCATGAACCATTTTGGGGAGCTCTCCTAAATGCATTACAATTAGGTCGAATGTGACCTCTCACACCACAAAAGTGACATGTGGGTATGAATCTTGGTAGAGGAGGAAGATTTCTTCTAACTGGAATTTGATTCCTTAAAGCATTCACTCTAGGAGCTGTATTTCTCGGCTTTACAATATTTGTATAAGCCTTAGTACTTGATGTAGAAGGTAAATTTTCTTTGGATTCAGAATGTATTGGCTCAAACACTGCACTAGCCATTGTTCCAACAGCTAAAGGACCAGTTGGTGTGTCAACATGTCCTATCCCAGATCTACTAGAATTTGATCCATACTTTCTGACTAATTCATCTAGGCAGCTGGTGTTACCAAACATTCTCACTTCTTTTTCAAGAGTATAGACCTTCTGAATCAAGTCAGTCTTGTCTTTAAGGGTAATTTGGTGTTCTTTTTCAAGAAATTTCACCTTATCAACAAGAGAGACTTTAAAAGTTTCCAGCTCCATTTGCAGAGTTTTTAACTCTTCAATTTCTTTCATGGAAGTGTCTCTTTCATTTTCTAATTTTCTGACCACATTAGTCAATGAGACATTCTCTTCCAAAAGACATTGAACTTTTATAACAAATGCTTCTTTTTCATTTTCCAACTGACTAACTAGTGCACTCTTCTCTTCTGCTACTAGTTTACAGATATCTCTTTCATTTTGAATGAATTTGAGTTTTTTGCTCAAAGAGATTTTTGTTTTAGTCAGTTTTAAACTTTCAGCATACAACTTATCATAAGTTGTTTTCAAATCTTCATCACTTTCAGAGTCAGTTTGACTCTTCTGTAAGTCATCACTTGACTCAGTATGAATACTTTCATCACTTCTATCCTTTTCATCAACCGCAGAGGTAGTCTCAAGAATCCCAGATAGGGAAACAGTGAAAGCCGTATGATTTCCAGTATCTTCATTTGAAGAGGAACTGTCCGATTCTTCATTCTCGGAATCACTGTCATCCCAACAGGCATTCATCACCTTGCCCTTACTCTTCTTCTTGTTAGGACAGTTAGGTGAAATATGACCGAAGCCATGGCATTCATAACATTGAACACCTTGGGATTTCTTGTCGCCACTTTTGGAATTTTTCTTGTTTTCCCAGGGCTTAGACTTTGACTTATCAAAAGATTTTCCTCCCTGTTTGGGATTAAACCTCTTTTTCGTTCTAAAAAATTTTCGAAATTTTTTAACGAAAAGAGCCATTTCTTCCTCATTCATTTCTCCATCACTGTCATCCTCATCCAAAGTTTCCTTGATGGTTTTCAAGGCTAAAGATTTATTCTTCTTGGATGGACGAAGATTGAGTTCATAGGTTTGGAGTGATCCAACCAATTCCTCAATCTTCAGAGAGTCAACATTTTTACTCTCTTCGATTGCAGTGACTTTGGGTTGAAATCTCTCTGGGAGAGATCTAAGGACTTTTCTAACTATTTTGGACTCAGATATTTTCTCACCTAAATTGAAACTAGCGTTGACAATGTCACTAAGTTTTGCATAGAATTCATCAAAAGTGTCATTGTCGTCCATGTTTAAATGTTCAAATTTGGTGGTTAACATTTGGAGTTTTGAGATTTTAACAGTGGTAGTACCCTCATGGGTAATTTCAAGAATGTCCCAAGCCTCCTTTGCTGTTTCACATGAAGAAATTCGTCTGAATTCCTCAGCAGTGACTGCAGTAAAGATAGCATTGAGACCTTTAGTGTTCCATCCACTTGAATCAAGCTCTTCTCTGGTCCATTCATCAGAATATTTGACGACAGTCAAATCACCTACAGTTTTTACGGGCGTAGTCCACCCATTCTGTATAGACATCCAAATTCTCTCGTCAATTGATTTGAGAAAGGCTCTCATTCTGGCTTTCCAGTATGCATAATTATTTCCATCAAAAAGTGGGGGACGAGAGACGGATCCTCCTTCTCTTAGAGTACTCATGATCACGGATAATACAGGATCACACTTAAGGGATTAGCCTTATCAGTGAACTAGCTCTGATACCAATTGAAATTTATCCAGATCAATGATCTCTAAGACCTAGAGGGGGGGTGAATAGGTCTATCTAATAATTTCTAACCAATTTTAATTTTTCAATTAATATGTTTAAAAATCAATGATTAACTCAATCAGACAATCCACACAAATCAAACACAGAAGATTTTTACGTGGAAAACCCTAACGGGAAAAAACCACGGGACCTTGTCCAGCAATAAACTTCACTATGAAAAGATATCAAGTACAAGATAAGACCTTACCAAAACAGAAACTATGTTCCTAGGTATAGACTCTTACTCTTGATTTCCACGAACCAGCAGGTTCGATCTCCGCCTTAGCAGCTTCGGTTCCACACCGACCAAATCTTTTCAAGCAACTTCAAATCCACGATCACACACGATCGATCTCCTTCCACGAAGGCTCCGGATCAAACACCGGACACACACACAAGGTGTAGGGTTGTGAATCAATTTAGTAAATTTCAAACCCTAGAGGGATCTCATACAGATCTGAGATCACACAATGCAAGATCAAAGATATTAATCTATACTTGCATTCTCTAGGATCTAAGAAAGAGGAGGGATCACAAAGATCTAATTAAAAACAATTAGAAAAACCCTAGAAGAGTTTCTCAGACCTCTACTCTTTCAAAAATTATCAAAGACACGAATTAGGTCTCTCAAAAGTTGTTTATATAGGGTTAAAAAAAGAATCCAGAAAAAGAAAAATTCTTTTTACGGGGACCGATCGATCGGTGCTCACAACCGATCGCTCGGTTCACAACCGATCGATCGGTTCTAATGACCGATCGCTCGGTCTTAAAACATCTCTCTGGAAATTTTCCCCATACAAATATTTAGTCCAGTCGATAGCCACCGATCGCTCGGTAGGCCACCGATCGATCGGTCGCAATACCGAGCGATCGGTTGAGACAGAATTTTTGCCAAAATTAATTCATTTTATTTTTATTTGATTCAACTAAGATCAAATAACTTTGGTAGGCTTAAATCTATCCTCCTAGGTATTTTTAGAGTTATCTAAGTCAAATCAAACCTAGGTAGGGGTCTCTAAGTCCATTACCTGTCTAGATCCGGAGTAGAACCTTTTTCTTCTCTTTCTTCTATCTTCTTTAAGCTTTAGCTCTTCTCTTCTTTTCTGACAAGTTGAACATGACTCGAGGACTCGACTCAACTGACCTATCTAATGATCACGGAATTTGCCAACACCTATTTAGGGATTTACAAAGATCTAGGGGATCCAGTTTCCACATAAATTTTTATCCGGATCCCCCTACACTAAAACCACCCATGATTTAATCTTTGTTTAGGGTGGGTGTTTGATCTCCTAAAAGAGAGAAAACACACACTTTTAGTGGTTTTCCCTTAGTTCTTTAGTCCCACATTGGAAAAGTAGAGAAAATCTAAAAGGTTTAATTACCCCATTGTTTGCTTAGTTGTCAACAACTAAACATGTGTTGTAGAATATTACCAACCAAATCCTTTAGACCTTATATTGGGTGCGCGAGCTGCGCTCGTAGCGAGCGTGGGCTCGGGCTCGGATGCGGGTGCAGTGCGGGCATGGGGCTTTGGGCGCTATGAGGGGCACTTTGCACTTCACACGTGTACATCGTTGCGAGTCGCTTAGGTATCTATTTGTTTTGATTAAACACACATGGGTGTGTCAAGTGGATCAAACCTAAAGAGTGCTATGTGGCCTTGGCATGGCCTACCTAGGGCAGGAGGGCCCAACCAGTTGGCTGAGCTCATGCGCATGCAAGGGGACCTTGGTCCTCTATAAATAGAGGGCCTTGGAGAGGTGCTGGGTTTTGTTGGAACTCAGCCCAGAACTAGATCCTAGACCAGAGAGGAGCCCAGACTAGACCTTAGTCAAGGTAGGTGCAACCTGGTCCAGTCCGGTTGAACCATGGTCCATCAGGTGGACTCTGAACAATGGACCTCTTAGGAGGACCCTAAGCTGGAGACCTCCATTAATGGTGGACCTTGGAGCTCCAAGAAGAAGATGAAGGCCCAGAACCCATAATCCAGAGCCCAGACCTAGTAGGCTGTCTGGATCCATGGATACTAGGAAATGAGCTTAGGTCTAGCTCTTGATGAGGTTTTAGAATGCCTTCGGGTTTCTCAACCGTCCATCATAGAACAGTCCACTGGTGGACCGTTCGATTGCCCGATTTGGGAAACCAGATTAGGTAGAACAATGGATCTGTCCTTTAAGGATAGATCCATCTTGGTGACCATCCGATTTCGGGTGTAAACTTACCAAATCCTTATAATGGATCCTATACGGATCATCTATATCAAAACAGGGGTATCTTGTGGAATGGGTTAATCTAGACAGGCATGAACTTGTACCCAAACATATTCTGGAACTGATAAAATCGGATTAACTCTAGTCTTGTGACTAAACAGATTAGGAATAAGCTAAAATGGATTAACTTTAGAATCTATAACCAAACAAGACCTAGGACAGAATTGATTCTGCCCAAACCAGAATCGAATTCTGTGTAGAACCAAAATCTGTAACCCAACAGAATAGGGGTAAACCTAATCTGGAATAGGTTAAAACATGATTTGACCAAAATCAGAGTGGACCTAACCCTGTAACCAATCAGGCCCTTAAATCCTAAGGGGTAAAATGATAATTTTAAGAAAATATCTACTAAATTAGATAATCTCTTACTATAAATACGATGGGACTTTAGGACACTTGGATTATTAGCAAACCCTAATAAAATAGATATATATTTGTATATATTTAATTTTAAAGGGCATCCTAAAGGAAGATAAGTACCCCATCTTCTACCGAGTAGTGCAAACTGTAAGCACCCAATTTTTACACTCCTTCCTAATCATAGTTAATCATCTTAAGCATGGTTAACACCCTCAACCCCTAAGCCTAACCCTAAGTAAAACCTAGTTAAGCCTTAGTCAAACCCTAGGCCTAATCTTAGGTCAACCCAAGGCCCATTTCTAGGCCCAGGGACTCAAAAACCATTCCAGACCACCCTGTGGGCCCAAGCATGGGCCCACAAACCCTAAAAATCCGTTGGTGTGGGGCCCACATTCAATTTTTGAAAAGTTCAAGAATTACGGTAATAACTTTGCCAGTATTTCCAAATTTGGAAAAAGTTACAGTAACCGTAGGCCAATAGTGACTAGGTTTGGCCTGTTTTAGCAAAAATAAGGTAATGGTCGTAATGTTATTACCTCCAATTCAAGTTTAGGCTAAACCAGGAATGGCGGTACTAGAATTACCGTTATTCCTGGAGTTTGATTCAAAATCTGTCTGGCACCACCTTGGCCACTCCAGCACCGCCTCCCCAGTGTCTAGCACGCCTATTGTAATCCCTAAACTACCTCAAGGTCTCCTTACCCTATAAATACTCCCCCCCCCCCTTCAAGGTTCAAACCATTCCAAAAAACTCTACACTAAACCTCTATAGAAATTCAATCAGCCCACACCTAGCCTTTCCAACCTTGGTCTTCCACCTTGAGGAGATCCTTGAGCATCCTAGAAGCAATATCAAGCCACCCCCAGTGCTCCTCAACTGTCCACCACCACCTTCCACCATTGTTGGAGCTCAATCAAAGGGTAGGACCCCACTACCCCTTGTCCCTTTTTCTCTTAGCTTAAAGCATTGTAAGACCCCTGGTCCTATTCCAGGGGTCCTTTATTTTCATTCTTGCTTCTGTTTACCCAAGGACAGAGGTTCTCCTAATTCTTTATAGGTATGGGGGACCCTCTTGAGGGTTAAAAACCTTGCACCCAGGGAGGGGAACTCTAAACCCTAACCTACTTGCACCCTATGCCTGTCCTCGATCGTGTTTGACTATCCAGGTACTTTCACCCTGATAAGCACCCACCCAGTGGCATGTATTGAGCCAAACTTGTGCTTGTAATAAAATACATCCAACCCTGCATCCCGACATAGCATATGGGGTGCAAATCTTAGCCAGACAGGTCTTCAGAAGACCTATCCCCAACCTTGACCTGATAGGCCCCCAGTTCCCAATAGCCCAGATAAAGCATGTCGGACCTCCGTCCGTCTATCCTATTGGATCACATGTGCCCTATCACACCCAATTAAAATTTAAAAAAATACAATCATCATCATCTTTGCATTTTCATCTGCATACACAGTACACTCATATAGTGTCTGTCTTTGTCTAGGTAGATGGTAGGTCCTTCAGACATTGTTAAGTTAACTGGTCAACCATCATGGCCCATGCATTTGACATCTCAGGCGGCATGTGATGATAACCTCTAGAAATTAGTTGAAGCCCTCACTCAGAGTCAGCGTCTCGCTTGGGCTCAGTACTACAAAATGGGGACCATCTTAAACCTATCATGGTTAAGCCAGATCCGCGCCTCATAAATGTTGCTATCCAGTGTTGGAACTCATCACATATGGTGTTTCGTTTTGGTAAGAATGAGATGTGTCTAACACTTGCAGCATGGTCCTAACAGCTCTTATGATCGGATACCCTTAAAATATCTAGAAGATCAGTACAGTCGTAAGTGAAACCCTGACAACTTGACAACTGAACTTCCCGATCTCAACGCCTTTGCACTGATAGTCATGTCTCAGCTGGTATTCCCAAAATACCGTACCCTCGTTGACTCAATACTGGTAGGGATCATCGAAGACATCTGCAGCTTCAGAATAGTTGTACCCGTCATTCTTACAGAGCTTGTCAGGGCTATCAACCAAGCAGTGGACCGCAGAAGGGGCATCTTTCATGCCAATGCACCTCTGTTGAACCTATGGTTGGTAGGACACCTGTCCACAATCATCCCGGTACCTGCCGATCTTTGTGTTGCCTATAGCCTACCCAGGAAGATTTCTCAGAATTAAGGCCAGATAGTGTCTACAGATGTCAGAAGGCTCTACCAGCTTCTCCAAAGCCTAGCAAAGGAAGAGATCGCATGGCAATGCGAGTGGCTAGTACTGAAAAAGCTACCTCACATTGTCATAATGGGAAGATGATGCATGATCCTCACCGATCTAACCGGCTCAGGAGTCTATGCACCACTCCGATTCCTCTGTTAGTTTGGACTCCCTCAGTGTATCCTAGTGATAGACCGGTAGAGAAATGATTGTGTCAACTTCACAGTGCACTCTGAAAGCCTCACTTGCCGCTTTCAGTTAAGTTGGCGAAGCTCCAAAAGAGTTTGTGGTTCCAGCAGGACCACCAACTGATTCAGCATACCGACTCTGGGTAGAAGATCCTGACATTCCATCCGGTATGACAGCATCAAGGGAACTGGCCACACCAGTTTCACCTCCGGTACAAAGAACCATACCCATAGTTGAAATGGTGGTTCCCTGGAGAGACATATTCTTGAAGAGACAACTACAGTCCAGGAGAATGAGAGAACGCTACGAAAGGCCCAACAAGCATTTAGACAGCAGGAAGCGAAGCGAAACTGTGAACTCCAAGCCATGCAGGGGCAAGTCGAGCAGCTCGAGCTACCGAGGCAATTGACAACATGGAGGTTGAGGTCACATCCCTCCAACCGCAAATCATGGACCTTAACAGTGTGTCTCGGCCACTTGACTTCGTGATCCCTAACGGACCTACCTAGGATCGATTCTTTTTCTTCTCTTGAGTCGCATAATCCTGTATCTCACTAGCATGCATCAATAAAAAATCCTTTCTGACATCTTCTCTCTTGCGCATCATACATATTCATGTTTAGCCGTTGCATTCTTTTCAGTTGCATGAACCGACCCATGATTCGCTCTGTGACTGTAATTCTCACAGAAGCAGTAGCGATAGACGTAATTCTAACTGAGGTGCCAATCACGGAAGAAGCATCCAGCACCGCCCCTCCCGACAGTTAGTCAGAATCAATGACAGAACCATTTGATCAGCAGCAGAGAACCAGTGAGATCCTGCAGTCCCACGAGAGAGATATCACAGTCATGCAAGCCAAGCTCAACAGTGTTCTAGAATCCTTGACGATTCTTATTAGTGTCCAAACTGATGAAACCTCCATCCAAAACCCTACAGGAGAAACCCCTGAACAACCGCGCCTGGAACCACAGCCTATTCCCGTCATCATTTCTAATCTCAAACCCGCACCAGGCGGAGGTGAAGCAGAATATGATCAATTTGAGGGGGAGGAGCAACCTTAGGCCTCTTACGTCAATCAGGACAAGCTATCATCTTCAGATCCTACCCCATCCCTCAGGGACTAGTATGAAGAGATCAAGCAGATGAAGGAAGAGATGATACGAATGAAATAAGCAACTGCCAACCCCAGTCTATCATTGGAAGACCTAACTTTCCCATCTAAGGATGCTATTCCCCTAGGTTTTAAGGTTTTAAGGTACCCAACTTTGACAAATATGATGGAATAGGCTGCACAAAGCAACACTTGTAACTATATCTGGGGGACATGCTCCAGCATAACAAGAACCAACCTCTTCTCATCCAGTATTTTCAAAAGAGTCTAAAGCAAGTAGCCCTTACCTGGTGGATGTTAGTGCACAAGCAGCGAGTCAAAAATTGGCCGGACGCCATGGACATCTTTGTGGACCAATACCCTTTCAATCAAGAGCTTCGGCCTCAGAGAAGCCAACTAGAACAGATGTACCAGCGTAACAATGAGTCCTTCCTAGAATACGCTAGCCAATGGAGGGAGATGATAGCAAAAATCCCTACTCCGATCCCCAAGAAGGAGTTAGCGAACATGTTCATTAGCACTCTGAAGCAGCACTACTTTACTCTGATGGTAACATTACCAATGGTAGCCTTCGACACCATTGTCAAGATAGGTACCCGCATTGAAATAGCCATCCAGAGTGGTGTCATTCACTACAGCTTAGGGCTTGCTCTCCCCAAAACGGTAGCACCAGTCAGCAAAAATAGCTCTCAGGGACCAGAGAAGGAAAGAGGATGTTCAAATGGTGGCTGCCGTAGTAACAATCAGATTGCCGGCTCCAGCCGCTCAGTCTCAACCAGCATCCGGAAACACCTAGCTAGCCAGACAAAACCAAGGGCAAAACTGTCCTCCCAGAAACTTTACCCCTCTTCCATACACTCTCAGCCAAATATTGGGCTTTCTGACCAAGCAGGATCTTCTCATCTTGAGAAGCCCTACCCCTCTCTTGCCACTTGACAAACATAACAAAAACTATAGAGCCGATCATCACTGTGCCTTTCATCAAGGCCTAGGTCATGCTACTGACTATTACATCAACCTAAAATGCATCATCCAAGATCCCTTGGATGAGGGAAAGGTTAAACTGACCCCCGGGAACACCAGTATCAACTAGACAGTACTGCCCCCACATAACAATCAAGTCAATTTCATTGAGTGGGAAGAGTTCGGGGCAGGGCAACCCAGACCCAGTGCACTAGTAGTGGATGATGGTACAATCAGACCTTCTTACCAGTCTCCACTCATAATCCCATTTCCCCAGTCAAACATCCAACCTATCCTACTACCAGTACAGATCCCTGTCCTTGAACCAGCCAAAGAGTAGATCATCTACACTATCCCTTGCCTAGCAAATTGGCCCATAGCCCCAGCTCAAGCCTCACCTCTTCTGACCCCGTCAGAATCCCTTACATCCCTTCTCTGCCTTTTAACCTCAACGGAGTACCCGCACCTCACTCTCATCTTTTAGAGTGAGAGCATAGCTAACCTTACCCGATCTGTCCAGGTATACCAACCTCTGGTGGCTTAACCGACAAAAGAGAAAGAAAAAACAAGGGTGTTAAACCTTGAGAAAGAGGCAGTGGACTTAATAGTTCTACTGAAAATCTTGGAAAAAGCAGAAGAGTTCAATATCACACAGCAGTTGAGCAAAACACTAGCACGGATCTCCATCTTGGGTCTTCTCCTCACTTCAGAGCATCACCGGAAGCAGCTACTCCAAGTATTTAACAACTCCAATGTAACACCAAACATCACACCCGAGAAACTGGGGCATATGGTGGGGCAAGTATTAGAATCAAGAATCATCTCCTTTACAAAGGAAGAAATACTGGACGGCAACAGGGATCATACCCAGGCTCTTTACATTACACTATAGTGCATGGACAAACCTTTATCATCAGTGCTAATCGACAACGGCTCCGGCCTAAACGTCTGCATTTTATTTATGCTACAAAGCTTGGTTTTGAACCTCGATCAGGTGAAGAAGAGACCGATGACCATTAGGGCTTTTGATAACTCCACCAGGCAATATTTGGGTGACATTGACTTAACCATCGGGGTCGGACTGACTCAGTTTACAACAAACTTCCAAGTCATGAATGTGCCAACCTCGTTCACTTTGCTCCTTAGGAGCTCGTAGATCCACGTGATCAGAACCATTCCCTCCTCTCTCCATCAGAGAATCAAATTCATTCAGGATGACCACTTAGTTGTGATCCCATCAGAGGAGATGGTGAGTTCCCTCGGGGACATCCAGGAGCTGGGGTAAGGGACTGCCTTCCTGACATACTAGTTTGAGCAAGTCAGTTCTATCGCCCAGATAGAAGAGCAGAGCAAGCAAGTAGTACCGTCATTTGTCAAGATGATGGCTAGGATGAATTACTAACCAGGATCAGGCTTGGGAGTCAAGAACCAGGGAATGAAGAAAAAATATACACCTCCTCACTACACTCCGCCTTTTAGATTGGGGTACAAGCCCAAGTTTGAGGACTATCTCTCTAAGCTAACAAAGAAGAGCAATCGATCAGTGAAACCAGAACCCCGACCCCACATCTTTGTAACCTTTCTAGTAGGAACATTCAAAGGCTACCCAGATACCCCTCTTACACCAGTTGCCAGTATCTTAACCTTCCAGCCCAGTGTTGAGTCTTCAGGGATTCCAGATCCAGAAGTGTTTAGCATGGCATAGATGTTCGATGAGCTGACTGTCGAAGATGCCACAGAAATAGAAGATCCAGTGGGAGACCAGGTTTACACCCTCTCCAACAGCGTCGAGGCATCATCCAGTCACCGACCACTGATCCATTGGTGGACCAAAGCTCTCACCATCGAGGTCATCCTGGGTCGGGGCAAGCACAGTACAGGGCAGGTTCGTTTGATCAAGCAATGACCAAAGCACCATTCTTCTCCTCCTCCTATTTTCTCTTTACTCCTATTAGAAAATCCAAATGTCGGCCACTATAATTCTCTTTTTGTTGAGTCAACCTTTTTGTAAATAGTCACCTGTTTTTATAAATGAAAATTTGATGTTTTGACTCAAGATCATGTTTTGCATAAAACATTTTCATCAGCTGATGATGAAATCACATGGACTCCTCCCCTGGAAGGCCTAGTGTCTTGAAGCTACCAAAAATAACAAAAGGCATGCTAAACTAAACTTAATGATTTGCCAAGAAATCACCTCTGATAAAGCTACCCCCGAAACCCTCCTTGAACTTTTGAAAGTTGAGTATGACTCAGAGCAGGAAGATGAACCGCCTCAAGAGATCTTGGACCTCCTAGAACACAGTGAAATTGTAGCACCCCGGACTTTTTCATCTTTAATGAATGGCACTTTCATAGCTAATTGGCCGTTTTCGTAGTCTAATTAATAAATAAGGGAGAAATTGGAAATTCCGAAATGTTAGAAATGTGCGTTTTCGAAAGACGAACCCAACGCAAGTTGAATCGTCGAAATCCGACGAGCGAGTCAAAAGATATGGTCAAAACAGTCCAGACATACAGAGCACCGATCGCTCGGTCCAGTCAGCGATCGATCGGTCCATAACCGATCGATCGGTAGCTATCGCACGGTCAAAAATTTTGTATGGAGAAATTTTCCAGAGAGTGAGTTTTTGACCGATCGATCGGTCATAAACACCGATTGCTCGGTAGGCAACTGATCGATCGGTCATAACCACCGATCGCTCGGTCTTCGCGTTTTTGCAGAAATTTCAGTAAGGGCTTTATCGTCTTTTGGGGGTTAAACCCTTTCTCCTTAAGGCTTGCCCGAGCCTTAGGGCATCATTCACTATACTTAGAGAGATTTGGGAGATAAGAGAGAAGAGAAAAGGGTTTCCTAAACCTAGGTTGCTTTTGGAGAAGAAATCAAAGGGGTGAAGACCCTAGATCGTCCCCAAGCACGTTTTCTTCAAGATTTCAACTCAAGCTCGTGTGGAGGTGCATTCTCCAAGCTAGGGCAGCACTCACTCACGTTTTGAAAGAGGTTTCTTCCCCCAACTCAAGTCCCCTTCAAGCAAAGGCTTCCTCCTTCCAAATAGAGCTTCTATTTCAAGGTTTCTTCAAGATCAAACCTTGATCTAAGGTTAGTACACCCTACTAACTTTCCCTAGCAATAACCTAGGTTTTCTAGTGTAAATGGTGATTATATATATTATGCTTTTCCTTCCCTATGCATTGTATTAACTCAACAAATATAAACAAGATAAGGGGAATGGAATAAATGTGTGGATGGGATGTCGATTGAGGCGATTGGATGCCGTATGGATATTGTGTGATGTGTGAAAAGGAAAATGGAAGATGGGCACTTTACAAATAACGAATGTACCTTGATGTCTTGATGAAAAATACGCACTAAATAAAGGAAATGGAAGGACTAAGAAATGTGGCCCACCGGGTGTTTGATAAAATGACTAAACAAGGGATAAATGGACTTAATGAAGAAAATGGAAATAGAAATTGTGTAAATGTTCTTAGAAATGATAAATTGCTCAAATGTGCTATATGTTGCCTAAATTTCCATACCACTATGTTAAGGATTGAAATGCCATAGTCATGTGATCCGCCCATTCAAGTATGTCATCATGATTACCACTATTGACAAGCACACAAGCACGCATGCATGCATGAAACCGGGTTTTTCCAAGATTGTATTTGTATATGAAATGAATCAAGAACATGACAAGGAGGTTGGTAGCCCCAGGAAGGGTGCTAGCCTCTGGCTCACAAGTGAAATGCAAGAGAGAACATGACAAGGAGGTTGGTAGCCCAAGGAAGGGTGCTAGCCTCTGGCTCACAAGAGAAATGAATCAAGAACATGACAAGGAGGTTGGTAGCCCAAGGAAGGGTGCTAGCCTCTGGCTCACAAGAGAAATGGAATAAGAACATGACAAGGAGGTTGGTAGCCCAAGGAAGGGTGCTAGCCTCTGGCTCACAAGAGAAATGGAATAAGAACAAGGAAGGGTGCTAGCCTCTGGCTCACAAGAGAAACGGAACAAGAACATGACAAGGAGGTTGGTAGCCCAAGGAAGGGTGCTAGCCTCTGGCTCACAAGAGAAACGGAACAAGAACATGACAAGGAGGTTGGTAGCCCAAGGAAGGGTGCTAGCCTCTGGCTCACAAGTATATAAGTCAAGAACAAATCAAGACATGAAATACAAGACAAGACACGATACACATACATGATTTGACCGAGACACGAAAAAGGTTTCCGAGACATGAGTTTTACCGAGGTTTTTGCATTCATATACGCATGTCAAGATATGGCTATGTATCTTATGCTTTCACTATTGCTTTAAATTAATATCTTGTATTGCTCACTGTTGTTATGCGTTCGTTATTGTTATGGTTAGCTAGTAGTTTGTACTCGCTGAGTATTCCATGCTCAGCCGTACTTTTATGTCGGCAGGTACCGTGGATGTCCTCGACCCTGAGCCTTGGGTCGAGGAGGAGTATGTAGAGGAGAGGGAGCCACCTATCCCATGGCAGTCTCAAGAGGATGGGGACTTGGATGTGTGGCCATACCTCAACTACTGTTGAGAGGAGAGTGTTAGAGAGTTCTTTTTTGTATTTTGATAGGTGGGCATGTCCACCTTTACTTTGATTGTATTTGGTATATGTTAACTTGGAATACTATTTGGAGTTATAGAAGAAAAGAAAAGTTGGCTTATGCTTCCGCACTTATGTTTACTTTCTGTGCTCTGATTATCATTGTACTATATTATGTTTAGCCTCTTGCATTACAGGATGGTTTGACAGGTACACGTAGTCACCTCTAAAGTATCCCTTAACTCCTAGGGGGTATTTTGGGGCGTGACAGAAATGATGCTGCAGTCTAATATCGAGGACATTGAGACCATGAATCTTGGATCCGAAGACAGTCCCCAGCTCGTCAAGATCGGCACAACCATGAGCCCTCAGTAGAGATCAGGCATAACAGCTTTCTGAAGAGCTACAGTGATGTTTTCACCTGGTCATACGTAGACATGTCCTACCTGGACCCAATATTGGTCGTGCACAGACTGCCCCTGAACCCTGAAATAGGACCAGTTAAGTAGAAACTGAGACGGATGAGGCCCGAATGGTCATAGAAAGTCAAAGAAGAGGTAGAGGAGCAGATCAAAGCAGACTTCCAGGCAGTAGCAACCTATCCTGAATAGTTAGCCAACATTGTGTCGGTACCTAAGAAGGATGGCAAAGTCCGAATGTATATCGACTACCAAAATCTGAACAAGGCCATCCCTAAAGACAATTTCCCTCTCTCGTACATCAACATTCTGGTCGACAATACAGCAGGGTATGAGACACTCTCATTCATGGATGGTTTCTTCGGATACAATCAGATCAAAATGGCAGAAGAAGACATGGAGAAAGCCTCCTTCATCACACCTTGGGGCACGTTCTGCTACGAGGTAATGCCCTTCGGACTCAAGAATGCAAGGGCAACCTATCAGAGGGCCATGAAAATACTATTCTATGACATAATCCACAAGTCAGTGAAATCTATATGAATGACATGATCGTCAAATTGCCTACTACCAGGCAACACCCTGAAGATCGGAAGAAACTATGTGACAAACTTAAGGAGTTCGGCCTAAGACTGAAACTGTCCAAATGTGTCTTTGGAGCCTCATCGAGAAAGCTCATTGGCTTCATAGTTAATAAAAGAGGCATTGAGATCGATCCAACTAAAGTCAAAGCTATCATCGAAATGTCGGCTCCCCAAACTTAAAAGGAAATACATGGATTCCTGGGTAGCATTTAGTACATCAGTCGATTCATCTCTTAGCTCACTCCGATATACGAGCCAATCTTCAAACTTCTCAGGAAGAATGTACCTATAATTTGGACAGACGACTGCTAGGAGGCCTTTTGTAGGATAAAACAACATTTTCTCCATCGTCCAGTACTTGTGCCTCCTACACTGGGACGGCCGCTACTACTCTACATCTCAGTACAAGAAACCTCCATGGGGTACGTCCTGGCACAGTGTGACGAGACAGGCAGAATAGAGCAAGCAGTCTACTACATCAGCAAGCGCCTGCTAGAGTATAAAGAGAGGTACAGCCCACTCGAGAAAACTTTTTTGGCATTGGTCTGGCCTACTCAATGTCTATGGCACTATCTGCTTTCTTATCCGGTAATTCTGGTAATTCTGATCTCCTGGATAGATCCACTCGAGTACCTACTGGACAAGCCAACCACTATCGAGAGGACAACCCGATGGCCTATAATGTCATCTGAATTTGACATCACACATATGACTCAGAAGTCAATCAAGAGGTAGGCAATTACAAACCATCTAATCCATAGTCCAGCACAAGACCACATTTCAGTACATTATCAGTTCCCAGATGAAGCCATCCTATATGCATAGTCTGGAGAGCAAAAATACCTTGGCTGGGAGTTGTATTTTGATGGAGCGGCTAACAGTCATGGACATGGGGTAGGAGCAGCCCTGATCTCTCCCAAGGGAGCTCACCCCCATCTCAATCAAGCTGAAATTCAGATGTTCGAACAACGAAGCAGAGTACGAAGGCATGCATTGCTGGACTAAAAGAAGCCCTAGGCATCAGGATTGAAGAGATAGACGTCTACGATGACTCATCTTTGGTAATCTATTACGCAAATGAATCTTTGGCCATCCGAGAAGCAAGGCTAGTCCCGTACCTGGCCTATCTCAACATGGTGATCACTCATTTCAAAAGAATCACCTTCAGTCACAGGTTCAGGAATCACAATTGATTTACCAAAGCACTGTCACTCTCGCCTTTATAGTACAGATTCCCAAGGCCATCATGCTCTGGCCTATCGAGATTTAGCAATAAGATCAGCCTACCTACTGCCTTGAGATAGAAGAGGTATCAGACAATAATCCTTGGTATGTAGACATCAAGCAATATCTCAAGGATGAGACCTTCCCACTCACTGCCACCAAAATAGACCACCGGGAAATCAGAAGACTGGCTATTCAGTTTGTCCTCTTAGGGGGAATCTTGTACAAGAGATCACCAAACATGATCTGCCTTAGATACCTCGATACACACAAAGTTACGCAGGTAGTTGAAGAAGTTCACAGAAGAACTTGTGGCCCACTGTAGAGCCCCGAAACTTTTGTCCATGTATTGGAATTTGTGCCAAGGCTTTAAGCCTTTGCAATTTTCTTTTTTATGAAATGAGAAATTGGAAATCTTTTGTAGCTTTAATGAGTTATTAAGAGGATGTGTTATGGTATTAAAAAGGCCTTAGGAATATTCATGGGTGTTAAAACAAAGGATGGAAAGGGTTTTAAGTGTTAAAAGGAAAATGTCTTAACACTACCCTCAACTTTGAAAAGCCCTACTTCCCTCATATCTTATCAGAATAGAGCGATTCTTGAATTTTTGGAAAGGTATTGGAACCCTCTTCAAGGTTCATGTTGATCACTTTTCTGGATTTTGAGTCGAGGTAGAGTCAAACATCCAATTTCCGGAATTAGATCTACTGCAAAAAGGGGTTAATGAAACCCATTCGTATGTCAGTCAGCTTTAGGGGCATTTTGGTCCATGAATAAAGAAGAATTAGAATTTTTGAAAAACAACAAAGTTGTTCTTCTTCAAAATGAAAATCTAACGCAAGTTGAATCATCAAAATCCAATGAGTGAGTCAAAATTTATGACCAAAATACAAAAATGCGAAAAGTTGCGATCACTTGTAGGGACCCTATGAACGATCGTAGCGATGCTACAAACGATCGTAGAGTTTCTATGATCGATCGTAAAGCCCTAGAAAATGCTGGAAACTCTCAGATGAAGCTACGATTGATTGTAGAAAGCTACGATCGATCGTGAATCGCAATGAACGATCGTAGATACACGATTTTTCTTACTTTTGTGTGAGTTTTTTTGGGGTTTTCACCCCTTTACCTATAAATAGAGGATCATTAGAGGGTTTTTGGTTTACCCTAAACTTAGAAAGAGAGTTTGGGAGACAAAGGGAAAGGAAGGAGGGTTTCCAAGAGTGATTCAACATTTGGTGACCTAGATCATCACCAAATCCTTGGATTCTTCAAATCCAAGGCAAGGCACCCGAGCAATACCTCCTCCAAGTTGGTACCTCTATTCCCCAACTTGCCATGTTTTTCTTCATTTTCTCATAATGCTTCCACATTTTCTTGCTTTTCCCTAGAAGTTCACATAATATGAGATGATTTTCTTAAATGGAGGTTATGGAGGGTTGTGATATGATGATAAAATAGGAAGGGTATTATACACATAACAAACACACATGAAATGCTTGATGAAATGTAAAGGATGAAAACAAGAATAAAAGACTTAAGGAAATAGTGAACACCAAGTGTTTGATGAAACGTATATGTGAGAAATTAAACTAAGATTTTGACATTATGATTTATGGATGATATGAGTTTTACTCGCTTCCTAGAATTGCATGCTTGTAGATTTAATTGCTTTTAATAAATTGTTGCCTTGAAATATATGTTCAATTGCTCCATGTGTTGAAATGTATACGACCCACGAGCACGACATGTAGATCATGAACTAGGATTTTCAAGCATGAACACCGGGTTTTGATTTCACAAAAGACAAGAATAAAATGACTCGATTCAAGAACACCATGACAAGGCCAAACGTAAGAGTTGGTAAAACGGTGGGGCATATCCTTGGGTATGTCTGACCGAGTTTTTTACAAGGTCAAGCATGATGTTAGTGCGCCTTTCAAGCATTCATG
The DNA here is from genome assembly GCA_015143295.1 of Tetracentron sinense. Taxonomy (NCBI): domain Eukaryota; kingdom Viridiplantae; phylum Streptophyta; class Magnoliopsida; order Trochodendrales; family Trochodendraceae; genus Tetracentron; species Tetracentron sinense. The sequence continues at coordinate 4,681,442 of CM026553.1, read as the reverse complement.
TTTCCATGAAGGGTGCTTGCACCTGACTTCAAGTTGCTTCTATTGCATTTTCACAGAAGGGAGTTTATACTACCGACTTCAAGTAGTTTGACATGTTTCACTGAAGGGAGTTTACACTCCCGACTTTAAGTAGTTCAAGGGCACTAACATCTCAGGCATGCATGACAAGCAAGCACGTTTAAATTCAAGCAAGCAAGCAAGCATATGCATACTCATGTCATGACAAGCATACATGCATTCGCATTCATGTTCATGCAAGCAAGTTTTTACAAATACAAGACAAGAACAAGACATGACAAGAAAAGTGACAAGACAAGTTTTCCAAGCACGGAAACATGATTTAAAATATAAGTAACAAGGCAAGACAAGTACATGAGAATTTATCGAGGTTTCGCCGATCATGATTTCAAGTATGCATGGCTATCAATTGTTTGTTGTTATGTTCAATGTCATTGCTCTGCTTATTGTTGTCATTACTATTATGCACTATTCTATGACTTGTTGGTTAGTACTAGGTACCCACTGAGTATTCCACTCTCAGTCGTACTTTTGATGTCGCAAGGTACTAGTGGAGCAACTACTCCTTTTGATATATGTGCTCCGGGTCCATAGGAGGAAGATGAGTACATTGAAGAGGCACCTTAGGAGGATCCTCAACCTGGTGATGGGGACTATTGGCCTAGTTAGGTTTTGTTAGTTGTCAGCGAGCGTATGTGAGGGGTGCTCTGACTCTCTTTTGCAGGATGGCTTAACCAGTCCGCGACACCCACACATGAACGGGTTAGTGCTTTCTAAGAAGATACTCAGACAAGGCTACTATTGGTCTACAATGGAATTTGACTGTTGCCAGTATGTACAGAAATGCCACCAGTGCAAAATATATGCCAACTGGATCAATGCACCACCAATCAGGCTACACAATCTCATAGCTCTATGGCCATTCTCAGCTTGGGGCATCGACGTCATCGGGCCCATAGCCCCGAAAGCATCAAACGGACATCAATTCATCCTAGTAACAATCGAGTATTTCACAAAATGGGTCGAGGTACCCTCTTATGCCAACGTCACAGCCTCCGTGGTTCAGCGTTTTCTGAAAAAAGACATCATCTGCTGATACGGTGTCCCATTTGAGATTGTAACAGATAATCCTCTCAATTTCTACAACAAGAGGATGATAGATTTCTGCCAAAAGTTTAAGATTCAACATCACAACTCCACGCCATACAGGCCACAAACCAATGGTGCAGTTGAAGCCAGCAACAAGAACATGAAGAAAATCATAGAGAAGAAGGCAACTAATTACTCTACCTAGCATGAGATGCTCACATATGCACTCATGGCCTACAGAACGTCCATCCGAACCTCAACTAGGGCAATACCATTTTCTCTGGCTTATGGTATGGAAGCAATCGTCCCTATTGAAGTGGAAATTCCGTCACTTCGGGTGTTAATGGAAGCAGAAATCTCAGAAGTAGAATGGGCACAGACCCGGTATGAACAACTGAATCTGATAGAAGTGCGGTGATTGAAAGCCATCAATCATTCTCATGCCTACCAGAGGCGCATGGCTAGAGCATTCAACAAGAAATTCAAGCCCCGAAACATCAAATTTGGTGACCTGGTTCTTCGAAAAATGTTGCCAAACCGTCTTGACCTAAGGGGCAAGTTTACTCCCAACTATAAAGGCCCATACATCGTCCTAGACAAATTCTCCGACGGTGCCCTTCGACTCGGACGTATGGATGATGAAGACCTTGCAGAGTCCGTCAATATGGACAAAGTTAAACGATACTACGCTTAGGGTCTAGATCTAATAGGCGCTTTACACTCGTAGATTCTCCGGGAAATGACAAGAGGCGATCCTTGGCACACTCCTCATCCCCAACAATGTAAACCATTTTCAAATTAATGAAATCCGCTAGTTAGCCCATTGAGCCTAATAGCCTTTCTTTCACAAAACCTTTTCAGGGACACCTTCCTTTGCCCTCTGTGACATTTGCCTGAACTACATCATGACTTGATCCTGCAAAAGGTACGTAAGCAACCTAACAATCAAATGCGGTCACGATGTATCCTAAATCATTCCCAAGTGGAGTCAAAACCTCTCTGAAGTTTCCCCACAAAGTCAAAAACTTTCCCCAAAGAAAGTCAAGACTCTCCCAATTTTCCCAGCCGAGTCAACTCTCAAGGGTAAAAAATTTCCATCAAAGAAAAACCCAAAATAGAAGTTGAAACATTCTCAAAAGTCAAAGACTCCTCACAGAGACAACTTCTCCAGAGTCTTTCCCCAGTAGAATCAACCTCCATGCAGAGATCTTTCAAGGACAACCTATCCCGAAAGTATTTCCCAAGTAGAGACAACCTCTCTTAAAAGCCCCCCAATAGAGTCAATCTCTCCCGAAGTCAGCCTCAATCAAAGAGAAAAATTTCCCAGCGAAGCCCCCCCACAAAAAAAAAATCTCCACTGGGGATCCCAAAGTACAAAGACCTAGGAGAGTACAAGTCAATTGAAAAAGGAGAAATCCCAAGATGTCCCAAACTTTGGTCCCCTATCCTACATTTCGTCCTACTCTAAGTCCTCCTAGATCCCCTAAAAACTATGAGTGCAAGCATAGTGTCACATCTACATCCCCAGTGGAATATATTCGTCAGTAAAAGGCCATTAGGGCAATGAATGGAGAAGATCCATTTCCCCCAACAAATTATGGGCATGAGGAAAAATCGACAACGGCCTCAATGTACAAAAAATCACGTAACCCCAGACCTACTCTTGCGACTAGGGGCAAAAAATGGTCAAAAATCAACCAGCTTCGTAGGCATGAGGAAAACTGGCAACGGCCTCATTTCGCAAAAATTATGTGAATCCCATGACTTGGACATTACAAGGGTAAAAAATGGAGAAAAGCTGAAGAGCAGTTTGGCAATTAAATTTGATAGCAATCAGTCTCGCCGAATTCCCGATCATCCCCAGAGATTCCGCCAGGAACAACTCCCCAGCAGACAGTTGATGGTCTCCAATAGTGTGTCATCCCCCAGCGGATCCTCAATAGAAGCCTTCATTTGCTCTCTACAAACTCTCCTAAGTAAGAGTCCTCAGTCTTCAACAGCAGTCGGACAAGCTTGTCTACCCTTAATAGTATCCCCAGTGGTGACAAAACCTCTTCTAAGTCAAACTCCACTCTTCAAGAGTAAAAGACAAACCACAAATCTCCCCTAAAGCCCTTACAAAGGCAATTTATTGGCAAATCTAAAAGCTAACTAAGCATTATGTTTCCTAAAATCAAAAACCTTTGCAAAAGTCCATAACACTTTTCTAAAAAATGTTTTTCAAAACAGAGCTTCTGGTACTGAGACCTGGTTATACCAATCTGCACTAAGCAGCCCCGACAAGACAAGCAAAAGAAGCCGACGTCGCACATCCCCGCAAGTCGCAATCAACAGATTCATGGGAAAGCATCTCCACCTTTATACCCTGGATGACATTATCAAAATCTAGCACCTCTCGGCCATTTTCAAAATCAATCCGGCTAGCGCCTCCGGGACATGCCACACCCATTCGATAACCCGTGTGTCCTTGACATCCTGTATGACCCTTGACAATCACATCATACCACGGCATTACCTCCTGCATGTCCTTGACATCCTGTGTATCCCTTGACAATTTTGTCATACTGCGATACCTCTTGCATATCTCATTTCGACACCCCGTGTGTCCTTGACATCCTATGTGCCCCTTGACAATCACTTCATACTGCGGCATTACCTCCTGTATGTTCTTGACATCTTGTGTATCCCTTGACAATCTCGTCATACCGCGATACCTCCTGTGTGTCCTTTTTCAACACCCCGTGTGTCCTTGACATCCTGTGTGCCCCTTGAAAATCACGTCATACTGTGGCATTACCTCCTGCATGTCCCTAACATCCTGTGTATCCCTTGACAAATGCGTCATATCACGATACCTCCTACATGTCCCTTTTCGACACCCCAATGTGTCTTTGACATCCTGTGTATCCCTTAACAAACTCATCATACTGTGATACCTCTTGCATGTCCCCCTTTGACACCCCCATGTGTTCTTGACATCCTGTGTGCCCCTTGACAATATCGTTATACCGCGGCATTACCTCCTGTATGTCCCCGACATCCTGCGTATCTCTTGACAAACTCGTCATTCTGCGATACCTCCTGTATGTCCCTCTTTGACACCCCCGTGTGTCCTCGACATCCTATGTATCCCTTGACAAAACCCGTCATACTGCGATACATCGTGCATGTCCCCTTCGACACCCCATGTGTCCTCGACATCCTGTGTGTACCTTAGTAACTTGCTTGTCATACCACTACACCTCCAGCATGTCCTCGTTCTGACGCTCCGTGTGTTCGTCGCTTGTTTTGGTTAGGCACCTCTGAGTAATGCCATAATAACCAATCTAGATAGTGCCTCCGGGACATGCCATTTTTCATTCATTACTCCCCAGCATGAGTAGGTCGGACTACTTGCTAGTCCCCAGTGAGTGGCCTTGACCACTTCATCACACCACTATTTGCACAGCATGCATGTATATCATCATCCCTTAAAACTTAATCTTGGTGTAAAAATAGGATGATTCCAGTCTTTACGGTTCAATTGTCAACTTAGCATTCTCCGGCAAAGAGGGGCAGCTGTAAACACCCAATTTTTACACCCCTTCCTAATCATGGTTAATCATCTTAACTATGGTTAACACCCTCAAACCCTAGGCCTAACCCTAGGTAAACCCTAGTCATGCCTTAGTCAAATCCTAAGCAAACCATAGGTCTAACCCTAGTCAAACCCTAGGCCTAACCCTAGGTTAACCCAATGCCCATTTCTAGGCCCTAGGACTCAAAAACCATTCCAGACCACCTTGTGGGCCCAAGCATGGGCCCACAAACCCTAGAAATCCGTTGGTGTGGGGTCCACATTCGGTTTTTGAAAAGTTCAGGAACGGCGGTAATAACTTTACCGCTATTTTCAAATTTGAAAAAAGCTATAGTACCCACAGGCCAATAGTGACTGGGTTGGGCCTGTTTTAGCAAAAATAAGGTAATTACGGTAATGTTATTACATCTATTTCAAGTTTAGGCTAAACTAAGAATGGCGGTACTGGGATTACCATCATTCCTGGAGTTTAATTCAAAATCTGTCTGGCACCCACCTGCCACTCCAGCTCCGCCTCCTCAGTGTCTACACACCTATTGTAATCCCTAAACTACCCCAAGGTCCCCTTACCCTATAAATACTCCCTCCTCTTCAAGGTTCAAACCATTCCAAAAAACTCTACACTAAACCTTTGTAGAAATTCAGTCAACCGACACCTAGCCTTTCCAGCCTTAGTCTTCCTGTTAGACATGATGCCTAGAAAAGTTGTTTAGATTGTAAGATTCTTATTAATTTGATTAATATAGACTTCTTCTTTCTCTATTGTGTATTCATTATGGGTAATTGACCATGATAATGAGATGATCTATACGATATGAGATATCGATAAAAGTCCTTATGATATATTGTAGGAAAGTTATGAGATTGGATTATCACAGGCAAATATAACTTTCCAGTTCCTTATACCTTATATAGTCACAGCTATGGGTGAAGCTGGGCACTTCACTTATATGGTTGCCACTATGCTAAGATGTTCTCAATAGTTGAGATGTAGTTCTATCTCGAACTATTGTAGTGGAGACTACACATCAGCATATGGGTGTTTAAATGTACACTGACTGATTGCATTCAATGAGAGACCTCTTGCATAAACAAACTATCAGCTAGTTGGTCTCTCATTCACATTGAACAGTTTCAATGATCCTTAGATCTGATGAGTTCATTTATAACTGAACAGTAATCTGACTGTTTTTATTCCACCAAAATATTCTCTATCTTAGGGAATATGATATAGTGATAGTTGGATAGTCAGAAAGCTTTTCGAGTCATGATGAATCTCAAACAAGAAATCCATGCTCATTAAATTGAGAGATTATCCAAGTTCTGGGTAAGACAGTCGATTAAGATTAAATCATGTGCGGGTGATTTTGAAACAGAATAAGTTTAAAATATATTATACTTGTAAAAGGTTTTTATCAAAATATTTTACATGAGAAATTTTTTCTCATGGCTTAATCAGAAGTCTAGGAAACCTGGATGATGTGCACTGGGCTATGAGTTAGATAGTATAAATAATGTCGAAGGCCCATTAGGGATAATGTAATTGGAAGGATCAGTTGAATTAAAAAGTTCATATTGCGGGATCCTTAATGGTTAATATTCTTACACTGGGATTCAATTGCAACATTGATATCTCATTAGGGTCAATGGGATAACATTGGGTAAGCCAGGGTTAGAATATCCTAGGGTAATTTGTGGAGATGCTCACATAAGAAATACAAGCTCAAGAATAGATTAAATGTTAATCTATAATTAAAGTGATTAAAAGTAAATCATTAATAAAATAGATTAAATGTTAATCTATGGTTTAGATTAAAGGATAATAATAATGATTATTTAATTAACATAATATAAGGGGAAATGGGTTTGACCCATATCCTTAAAACCCAACAAGAAGTGGACCTTATAGGTGGGCCCAAGCCCATGGAATTAACTCCCTAGGGTGAGGGCCCATTTAAAGATTCCTAATTGGTTAGGGATATTGTTAGTTAAATAAATATTATTTAATTAATCCTTATTTTATGGAATTAGATTCCAATCTTGGTAAACAAGAAACTAAGAGATTAAGTTTGACTTTAGTCAAACCTTGGAGCTCAAGACTCCCCTTTGCTCACGCATCACTAGCTCACGCCCACCCCTTTGTGGTTTCTAAATAGATTAGAATCCTTATTTAGTAGAGATTTTAATATCCCTATTATGTAGGGTGTTGGTTGCATCCCTACAATTTAGGAGTTAGTTATATCCCTTTAATTTAGGAATCCTTTTAGTAAAAGGAATCCCAAATTAGAAAGTTTATAACGACTAATTAATTATGAATTAATTAGTAGTCTATTAAATTAGAAACTCCATAGGATAAGTATCATTATCGGATAATGATTAGAAAATCTAGATGTGGATAAGATCCACATCTATATAACCCCAACACCAAACCGTGGGCACAAGAGGAGAATAATTATTATTCAAAAAGAGTTTTTGATAAATTCTTCTCCAAGAAAACCGTGAGGTGCTAGAGAGAATTATTATTTTCCCCAGAATTTTCGTGATCTTATCGAGAAAAGAAAGAAAAACCCTAAAGGGAATTTCGTGTGAGCCAAGGGAGTGGCCCTCTTGGATTTTCGTGAACTTCAAGGGAGAGCCCAAAGTTGTTTTGAAGGCTAGGGTTTTGAACCCTAAGGTTTTGGTTGATAGAAAGTCTACAACAACATTCCATCTTCTTCTCTTTGATTCTTCAATACCAAGTAGAGATTCCAAAGCTTCGCGGGGATAGCGAAGTACAAGGATCGAGTTTCGAGTATTTCTTCGAGAAATCTCTACAAAAAGTTCTGACGGTTCGAGTTGGATATAGCTTCACCGGTGAACATCATTCACCGAGGTAATATGACTAAAACTCCTAAATAGTATTAGCTGCTTTCAATGGTGTAAAAATCATTAGGATCCAGTTTCCGCATAATTTTTATCCGGATCCCCCTTCAAGTGGTATCAGAGCTCATGGTTAGGGAGTATTTTTTTTTTATGTCAAAGGATAATTAAATAGATGAATTAATTCATGAGATGAATTTAATTCTATTTATTTAATGATGCTCATAGTTTTTGTTTTTATTTGTTCTTGAGATGAATAAATAAATAATTATTTTTATTATGTTATCGAATGAGATTTGATAATAATGATAATTAAATAATTTTAAAAACTAGTATTATATGTGATATAGTTAAATTTGAAATAAAGAGTTTATTTTGAAATTTCCTTTTAAATGATTTGATCAGTTAATATATATTTATTAATTGTTTAAAATAATTAATGAATGATTTTTCCTATAAATGGATTTTATTCGAAAAATTATAGAACCCTATTTTATGATGAGATCATATTTAGGATTTTCGATTCTCTTAATTTTTTATTTTGATCTTGGATAGTAGTAGAACCAATCTATATGAAGGATCTTGCATTCGAGAAAGGTTCTTGCATTCAAGTAAGAAATAAAATATTGTAGAGAATTAAGAAAATTCTATATATTTTAAAAATAATTTTATGAAAATTTTTTTATTGAAAATACAATTGTATTATTCTCCAGGGTTTGATCTATATAAGATATAGATTTTATCGAGCAAATTGATAATTGTTATCAAATTTTAAATCCTTTCAAAATAAGAAAAAGTACTCCATCACCATGTTGCATCTAAATTATATGAGATTATAGTTATGGGTCAAATTTTATGATAAATTGTTTATCATTCATGCATTCATATTAGAGGATAATATGTAGTAGGTTTTGGCAATCTGTAAAGGGAAGATTCATTCGGTTTCCCTGAAAATGGTAAATGGAATACTGGTTTCCCTATTGCCATTTAAATTCCATATAATGCATTGGTGGAGATGCTGCAAAGTAAGATGCAGTGATGATGATCTCGATAAGATGATAAAGGAAGAGATTGCAAAGGAGTTTGCGAGCTGCCTTTATTTTTATCACATTCTCTTGCATCCATGCATTTTATTAACTCATAGCTATTAATCTCATATAAAGTTTATTATCGTGAGATGATACTTGTCTATTTTATCATGAGATGATATCTGTTAATTTTGTTTAATTATTCTGTTGAAATTATTGCCCTAATATATCATGTGTATATAAAACTAGGGACAAGTACCTAAGTATTATGATCTTCTGTCATACACTATGTGATCTTATAGTGGGGAGTGTGAGTAAGCTGACAGGACAAATTCGGGCCCAATCCCTCTCACCTATGTGAGAACATGGTGAAAACTGTACAAGCAAATAGTGGGAGCAACAATGTCAAAGCCTGAGCTTTCGCTAGGAGTTTATTAGGTTCATGGTAGGTGGGCATATGAATAAGAAATATTATACAATAACGCCAAAGCGTGAGTATAACATCCCTTATAGATCAGACAGAAGATCGAATGATCCAAAATTCATAAGATGAGATCTGTGAAAATGGAGAAAATAGTTTCTATCTGCCTATTCAAGGCGATGTGATATTGTGCCCAAATGCAGGATTACATAAGCCAGTGTCTAGGTATTCGATGCCAATTGAAACTTCCTAAATTGGCAATACTATTAGAAACAGACCCATAATCTAATAGTAATTAATGAATACAATAGATCCCTAATACTATCTTATTTGTCATTTGATTAGATCATGACAGGCCTTCACCCTATGACTGAAATTCTTCATGATAAGAAGTTAGTTGGAACTAACTATGTAGACTGGGAATTTAGGATATACCTGGTATTCTACGTTGAAAAGCTTACCCTGTGTCGTACAACTCCTAAACCTATGGTTCTCCCAGATTCAACATCAGATCTATTGGTTGAAGCTGATTTATGGAATCGTTCTAATCAGGCAGCAAGAGATTGGGTGTTAGCTTCATTATCCAATATCCTATATGATCATCATAAGGATATAGATAATACTTAAGACATTTTGCAATACCTTCATAGATGTTTGGAGTAGAGAATAAGTCTACCAAACAAACAGCGTTAAGGTCTCTTCTTACCACCGAGATGAAAGAGGGGACTTCAGTCAGAGAACACGTCATGAAGATGATGGGTTTTATTAAAGAACTGGAGATGTACGGTGGAGAGATGGATCATATTACCAAAATCAATACTATTCTATAGTCACTCCTTCAGTCATTCAACTTGTTTGTAGTGAATTACAGTATAAACAAGTTAGAGATGACTCTTAGTGGGATGTTAGACTCACTATTGATTGTGGAAGATGAGATCAGAAAAGATATTTATGGTGAAATTATATTTGTTGAAAGACCTATACCTGTGATAGTGTCTAAAAATAAAAGGAAGAGAAACAAGGGTAAAAGAAAGTCTAAAAACAACTGGGGTAAGGCAAAAGTTGCCAAAGGTTCTTCAGGAGATGCTAGCAAGGAAATCAAAGGCAAGGGAAAGTGTTTCCACTGTGGTCAAATAGGCCATTGGAAGAGGAACTGTAGGACTTACCTCGCAACTCTTAAGAAGGGTCGCGCCAGTACTCAAGGTATGAGATGCTTTAAAGTACTATTTACTGTTAAGTCAAACTTTCTAGATGGTTTCCCTAATTCATGGTGCATGGATTCTGAATCCACTGTATATGTTTACAATTTGTTGCAGGGATTCAAGGAAACTAGGAAACTGACAAGACAGGAGCAGATGCTTAAAGTTGGCTCGGATGCAAAAGTTGCAGTCGAGTCAATATGCGGTTTTTACTCTTTATTTACCTTATGAAAAGAACTTAGTTTTAGAAGATTGTTTTGATGTGCCTAGTGCACACAGGAATATGATTTCAGTATCTAGACTTTTATTTTGTGGATTCTATATCAATTTTAATTCAATTATTGAAATTAAGAAAGATGGAATGGTCTTGATTACTGGTAATCTCATTAATGGCCTTTATTTAATATTTCCTTTGGTAAATAATGGATGTCAGCAAAGTGACAATGCCTCATTATCTAGAATGTTGTGAATGACGAGACATTACACTGAGTCTACTTATCTTTGGTATAAGCGACTTGGTCATATTAATCTTGATAGGATCAAGACGTTGGTAATAGATTGTAGCACCCCGGACTTTTCATCTTTAATGAATGGCACTTTCATAGCTAATTGGCCGTTTTCGTAGTCTAATTAATAAATAAGGGAGAAATTGGAAATTCCGACACGTTAGAAATGTGCGTTTTCGAAAGACGGATCCAACGCAAGTTGAATCGTCGAAATCCGACAAGCGAGTCAAAAGATATGGTCAAAACAGTCCAGACATACAGAAGACCGATCGCTCGGTCCAGTCAGCGATCGATCGGTCCATAACCGATCGATCGGTAGCTATCGCACGGTCAGAAATTTTGTATGGGGAAATTTTCCAGAGAGTGAGTTTTTGACCGGTCGATCGGTCATAAACACCGATCGCTCGGTAGGCAACCGATCGATCGGTCATGAACACCGATCGCTCGGTCTTCGCGTTTTTGCAGAAATTTCAGTAAGGGCGTTTTCGTCTTTTGGGTGTTAAACCCTTACCCATAAGGGTTTGCTCGACCCTTTGAGCCCTCATTCACAACCCTTAGACATTTTGAGAGCTAGAGAGTGAGAAGAAGAGGGTTTTGACCTAGGGTTTCCATTGAGGAAGAAATCAAAGGGGTGGACCATCCTTGGTCGTCCTCAAACTTGGATTTGCTTCAAGTTCAAGGCTCAAGCTCGTGTGGGAGCCACTCTCCAAGCTAGGGCAGCCATCTCACGTACGTTTGGAAAGGGGTTTCTTCCCCCAACTCAAGCTTCTTTCAAGCAAAGGCTTCATCTTTCAAGTTGGAGCTTCAATCAAGGTCCCTACCAAGGATCAAGCCTTGATTCAAGGTTAGTACACCCTACTAACTTCCCTTAGCAATAATCTAGATTTTCTATTGTGAAATGTGACTCTTGATAGTATGTTTTCTTCCTTATGAAATGTATCATCTTCACTAAATATAAACAAGATAAGAAAAAAGGTATGGATGTGTGGATGGGATGTCGATTGAGGCGATTGGATGCCGTAGGGATGTTGTGTGATGTGTGAAAAGGAAAATGGACGATGGGCACTTTACAAATAACGAATGTACCTTGATGTCTTGATGAAAAATATGCACTAAATAAGGGAAATGGAAGGACTAAGAAATGTGGCCCACCGGGTGTTTGATAAAATGACTAAACAATGGATAAATGGACTTAATGAAGAAAATGGAAATAGAAATTGTGTAAATGTTCTTAGAAATGATAAATTGCTCAAATGTGCTATATGTTGCCTAAATTTTCATACCACTATGTTAAGGATTGAAATGCCATAGTCATGTGATCCGCCCATTCAAGTATGTCATCATGATTACCACTATTGACAAGCACACAAGCACGCATGCATGCATGAAACCGGGTTTTCCAAGATTGTATTTGTATATGAAATGAATCAAGAACATGACAAGGAGGTTGGTAGCCCCAGGAAGGGTGCTAGCCTCTGGCTCACAAGTGAAATGCAAGAGAGAACATGACAAGGAGGTTGGTAGCCCAAGGAAGGGTGCTAGCCTCTGGCTCACAAGAGAAACGGAACAAGAACATGACAAGGAGGTTGGTAGCCCAAGGAAGGGTGCTAGCCTCTGGCTCACAAGAGAAACGGAACAAGAACATGACAAGGAGGTTGGTAGCCCAACGAAGGGTGCTAGCCTCTGGCTCACAAGTATACAAGTCAAGAACAAATCAAGACATGAAATACAAGACAAGACACGATACACATACATGATTTGACCGAGACACGAAAAAGGTTTCCGAGACATGAGTTTTACCGAGGTTTTTGCATTCATATACGTATGTCAAGATATGGCTATGTATCTTATGCTTTCACTATTGCTTTAAATTAATATCTTGTATTGCTCACTGTTGTTATGCGTTCGTTATTGTTATGGTTAGCTAGTAGTTTGTACTCGCTGAGTATTCCATGCTCAGCCGTACTTTTATGTCGGCAGGTACCGTGGATGTCCTCGACCCCGAGCCTTGGGTCGAGGAGGAGTATGTAGAGGAGAGGGAGCCACCTATCCCATGGCAGTCTCAAGAGGATGGGGACTTGGATGTGTGGCCATACCTCGACTACTGTTGAGAGGCGAGTGTTAGAGAGTTCCTTTTTGTATTTTGATAGGTGGGCATGTCCACCTTTACTTTGATTGTATTTGGTATATGTTAACTTGGAATACTATTTGGAGTTATAGAAGAAAAGAAAAGTTGGCTTATGCTTCCGCACTTATGTTTAGTTTCTGCGCTCTGATTATCATTGTACTATATTATGTTTAGCCTCTTGCATTACAGGATGGTTTGACAGGTACACGTAGTCACCTCTAAAGTATCCCTTAACTCCTAGGGGGTATTTTGGGGCGTGACAGAAGTGGTATCAGAGCCCTAGGTATTAGAGTCCCTAGGGTCACTTAGATGATTGAACAAGGTATTAGAATCACCTTAGAGAGTTGTATTCCAAGTATAGACTAACAAGTTAGTCTTAGTCAAAATGGGTTGAACTTCAACCGAACATAGAGTCCTACACTAGGAACACGGATTGTATGTTATGCTATTGTGCTATATACCATGTGTACATTATTGGTGTTGTACTTATTAAATGTGCTTGATGAATATGTATTGAGTGAATTGCGAAAAATTGTACTAAATGCGTATCCAAGTTAGACTCATGCTGTATTGTCGTTCTCAGGAGAAATCATGAGACGCAATACCCGGGGTCGCGGGTACAACACGAGGGGTAATGGAGGTGATGCTCCATCGGGTGATGATCAGCCCGACTTTGCCCAAGCATTCGCATCCATAGCCGAGACTTTGGCTATGTTGGCGGCAAGGCAACCGGCCACCCCGCCTAATGCGGCACTTATACCGGCTCCTCCTAACCGAGCCCAAGCCGGGATAGAAGCTTTCCGGAGGATGAGACCTCCAAATTTTTGTGGAAGCATTGATCCACTTGTTGCCGAGGGTTGGATACGGCAACTTGAGAAGGTATTCTCGGTTTTGGCACCTACGGAAGTAGAGAGGGTCACATGGGCTGCCTTTATGCTTGAAGGCGAGGCCGACCATTGGTGGAAGTCTGCACTTCGGACCCGAGAGTTGACCCGGCAAGGCCAAGAATGGACATGGGGAGAATTCTTGGACGTTTTCTACAAGAAATACTTTCCGGTTGGGATGAAAGAAAAGAAAGAAATTGAATTTATTACCTTGGAGCAAGGTAATATGTCTGTAGCGGCTTACGAAGCCAAGTTCTCAGAGCTATCTCGATTTGCTCCACACATGATAGCTACCGAGGCTATGAAGGCCCGGAAATTCGAGAGGGGGTTGAAGGCCTACCTCAAGGATCGTGTCTCAATGTTCCGACATGAGACATATTCAGAAGTTGTGGACAAAGCATTGTTGGCCGAGCCTAATTCCGAAGAGTTCTTTAAGAGAAGAGGAATAGAGAAGGGACAGTCTAGTAGTTCAGGGGAGAAGAGAGCTAGGACTATGTCTTATCAGTCCGCAGGGCCGGCTCAGTCACAGAGGATCTCACTTTGGTTGAGAAGCCGGTTCATATTTTGGATCGAAGAGACCAAGTACTTCGCAACAAGACTATTCCGCTAGTTCTCGTGCAATGGCAACATCACGCTCGAGAAGAGGCTACATGGGAACGTGAGGCCGAAGTCAAGGCGAAGTACCCCGAGTTGTTTGAATGATTTTATGTATGACTTGTAATTTTGTTTCAAATTGTTATGCTAAGTTGTTTAAATTGTAAAGCACGCATTGTCCAAATTTCGAGGACGAAATTTTGTAAGGGGGGGAGAATGTAGCACCCCAGACTTTTTCATCCTTAATGAATATCACCTTCATAGCTAATTGGCCGTTTTTATAGTCTAATTAATAAATAAGGGAGAAATCGGAAATTCCGAAATGTTAGAAATGTTCGTTTTCGAAAGACGGATCCAACGCAAGTTGAATCGTCGAAATCCGACAAGCGAGTCAAAAGATATGGTCAAAACAGTCCAGACATACAGAAGACCGATCGCTCGGTCCAGTCAGCGATCGATCGGTCCATAACCGATCGATCGGTAGCTATCGCACGGTCAGAAATTTTGTATGGGGAAATTTTCCAGAGAGTGAGTTTTTGACCGGCCGATCGGTCATAAACACCGATCGCTCGGTAGGCAACCGATTGATAGGTCATGAACACCGATCGCTCGGTCTTCGCGTTTTTGCAGAAATTTCAGTAAGGGCGTTTTCGTCTTTTGGGTGTTAAACCCTTACCCATAAGGGTTTGCTCGACCCTTTGAGCCCTCATTCACAACCCTTAGACATTTTGAGAGCTAGAGAGTGAGAAGAAGAGGGTTTTGACCTAGGGTTTCCATTGAGGAAGAAATCAAAGGGGTGGACCATCCTTGGTCGTCCTCAAACTTGGATTTGCTTCAAGTTCAAGGCTCAAGCTCGTTTGGGAGCCACTCTCCAAGCTAGGGCAGCCATCTCACGTACGTTTGGAAAGGGGTTTCTTCCCCCAACTCAAGCTTCTTTCAAGCAAAGGCTTCATCTTTCAAGTTGGAGCTTCAATCAAGGTCCCTACCAAGGATCAAGCCTTGATTCAAGGTTAGTACACCCTACTAACTTCCCTTAGCAATAATCTAGATTTTCTATTGTGAAATGTGACTCTTGATAGTATGTTTTCTTCCTTATGAAATGTATCATCTTCACTAAATATAAACAAGATAAGAAAAAAGGTATGGATGTGTGGATGGGATGTCGATTGAGGCGATTGGATGCCGTAGGGATGTTGTGTGATGTGTGAAAAGGAAAATGGACGATGGGCACTTTACAAATAACGAATGTACCTTGATGTCTTGATGAAAAATACGCACTAAATAAGGGAAATGGAAGGACTAAGAAATGTGGCCCACCGGGTGTTTGATAAAATGACTAAACAAGGGATAAATGGACTTAATGAAGAAAATGGAAATAGAAATTGTGTAAATGTTCTTAGAAATGATAAATTGCTCAAATGTGCTATATGTTGCCTAAATTTTCATACCACTATGTTAAGGATTGAAATGCCATAGTCATGTGATCCGCCCATTCAAGTATGTCATCATGATTACCACTATTGACAAGCACACAAGCACGCATGCATGCATGAAACCGGGTTTTCCAAGATTGTATTTGTATATGAAATGAATCAAGAACATGACAAGGAGGTTGGTAGCCCCAGGAAGGGTGCTAGCCTCTGGCTCACAAGAGAAACAGAACAAGAACATGACAAGGAGGTTGGTAGCCCAAGGAAGGGTGCTAGCCTCTGGCTCACAAGAGAAACGGAACAAGAACATGACAAGGAGGTTGGTAGCCCAAGGAAGGGTGCTAGCCTCTGGCTCACTAGTATACAAGTCAAGAACAAATCAAGACATGAAATACAAGACAAGACACGATACACATACATGATTTGACCGAGACACGAAAAAGGTTTCCGAGACATGAGTTTTACCGAGGTTTTTGCATTCATATACGTATGTCAAGATATGGTTATGTATCTTATGCTTTCACTATTGCTTTAAATTAATATCTTGTATTGCTCACTGTTGTTATGCGTTCGTTATTGTTATGGTTAGCTAGTAGTTTGTACTCGCTGAGTATTCCATGCTCAGCCGTACTTTTATGTCGGCAGGTACCGTGGATGTCCTCGACCCCGAGCCTTGGGTTGAGGAGGAGTATGTAGAGGAGAGGGAGCCACCTATCCTATGGCAGTCTCAAGAGGATAGGGACTTGGATGTGTGGCCATACCTCGACTACTGTTGAGAGGAGAGTGTTAGAGAGTTCCTTTTTGTATTTTGATAGGTGGGCATGTCCACCTTTACTTTGATTGTATTTGGTATATGTTAACTTGGAATACTATTTGGAGTTATAGAAGAAAAGAAAAGTTGGCTTATGCTTCCGCACTTATGTTTAGTTTCTGCGCTCTGATTATCATTGTACTATATTATGTTTAGCCTCTTGCATTACAGGATGGTTTGACAGGTACACGTAGTCACCTCTAAAGTATCCCTTAACTCCTAGGGGGTATTTTGGGGCGTGACATAGATGGTCCCCTTGATTTTCTCAAGGTAGAACCACTCCCTACTTGCGAGTCTTGTCTCGAAGGGAAGATGACCAAGAAGCCTAACCCTAAAAAGGTAGGAAGAGCTGAAGAAAAGTTGAGACTCAGATCGAGGTGGTGAATACCTCACCAACGAGTTTGTGGATTACTTAAGGGATAATGGGATTATCTCGCAATGGAAAAGTCCTGCCTCTCCTCAACAAAATGGTGTTTGTGAAAGAAGAAACCAGACCTTATTAGATATGGTTCGCTCTATGATGAGCCATGCCGATGTACATTCCTATCTTTGGGGATATGTTTTACAAACAGCCATTTACATTCTGAACCAGGTTCCTTCTAAGTCTATACCAGTTACACCCTATGAATTGTCGACTAGGTGAAAACCTACTTTACAACATCTAAAGGTATGGGGTTGTCCTGCGCATGTTCGCAAACTCGAACCCATTAAGTTGGAATCTAGAACAAAAAAATGGAACTTTGTAGGGTATCCAAAAGAAATAAGGGTTTCTATTTCTACTCCAAGGCAGACCAAACAATAGTTGTTAGGCAGCATGCCACTTTCTTGGAGGAAGAAATAGATCTTCTTAAGAAGGTTGAATTTCATGAGATGAAAGACAACTCAGCTAGTATCCAAGATGAACCTAATCCTTCCACTATTGATTCTTCTAATTCTATTCCACTGAGGAGGTCTGAAAGAGTTTCAAGGCCACCAGATAGACTTCAGTATTACAATAATGAGGTTTATCTAGTTACCCCTAATGATGAGGATACAGATCCTAATACTTATCAGGAAGCTACATTAGATGTAGATTCATTTCAATGGAATAAAGCCATGAATGTTGAAATAGATTCCATGTACGACAACAACGTCTGGACTTTAGTAGATCCACCAGATGGTGTAAGGCCAACTAGATGCAAATGGATTTACAAAAGGAAGAAGGGTGCCGATGGTAACGTGGAGACCTAAAAAGTTTAGACTTTTTGCAAAGGGTTACACTCAAATTCAAGGAGTTGATTATGAGGATACCTTTTCACCTGTAGCTATGCTCAAATCCATCAGGATATTACTGGCTATAGTTGCACACCATGACTATGAGATATGGCAAATGGATGTCAAAACTGCTTTCCTTAATGGAATGTTAGATGAAGACATCTATATGAAACAACCTGAGGGCTTCATTGCTCCTAACCAGGAGAACATGGTATGCAAGCTCAACAAGTCGATATATGGCTTAAAACAAGCTTCTAAAAGATGGAACCAAAGATCTGATCCTTCGATCAAAGAATTTAGATTCCAAAAGAATATAGAGGAATCTTGTATATACAAAGAGGACAGTGGGAGAGCGGTAGTATTCCTAATTCTTTATGTAGATGACATCTTACTCATTGGGAATGATGTAGGGATGCTGTCATCGGTCAAAATTTGGCTTTCTCAGCATTTCTCAATGAAAGACTTGGGAGAGGCATCCTATATTCTCGGAATAAAGATTCTAAGAGATAGAAAATGCCAATTGTTGGGATTGAGCCAAACTTCCTATATAGACAAGATTTTGTCTAGGTACAGTATGAGTGATTGTAAGACAACACTCATTGAAAGTATGCCTCTTTTTAATTTTAGAAAAACAGTTCTTGGGGGGCATACATCGAATCCCAAGATCTGACTAAGATTCTAATTGATTTTATTCAATGAGAGTAAAAATCACAATACATTTGCGACTATGAAATTGTTAAGTCAAATCCATGATAAAAGCAATACCGAAAAAACTTCACAAGTGCCAAGTCTCCTCCGCAATCCACACGGACCTTCTTTTTCTTTAAAGCTTTCTCTAATGGAAGCTAATGGCCCTTCCAAATATCCAGTTCTAGGATCTTGAATAAAAGATCCAATCTTTTATTATAAAGAACCTTTCTTGATCCTCTTCTTGATCTTCAAAAACTAAGAACACAAGAGAAGAAGAAAAGGGGGCAAAAGGGCTAGACCATACACCACAAGGATAGGGAGTCAGGGGCGTGAGATTGAGGAGAGGAGAGGGATTTCCAAATCTGAAAATTTCTGGAAAAATAATAATGTCCCAAAGCCTTGGACGTCCTCTCTTTAAGTAGGCTACCTTGGGTTGATTGCAACCCAAGTTTCCACTTTCTAATCCAATTAGAATTCCTAAAATTAGTTTCCTATTTGGTTTCTCCATAATTAATTAGGAATAATCAAAAATAGAAACTAATCTTATCTTTTAGTAACTAACTAATCATATCCTTATCCTAATCCAATTAGGATTCCTTGATTAGCAAGAAACTAGAAGAATCCTTGTCCAACAAGGAATCTTTAATTAGTAACTAACTAACTAACTAACTAACTAACCTTATCTTATAAGGTGTTTAATTAATTAGAAACTAATTAATGATTAACAATAAAGTAATCTCCATGGAGTGGGCGTCCCACCCTAGGTGGGTCCCACCCCAACACGCTACATCACAGGTTCTTAACCTTTTGGTCACTTTTAATATTCTTTTAAAATATTCCCCAATGGGTCCTACCCATTTGGTTTTTCACATCTAATGTGATTCCACCTTTTAGAGCTTCACTATACCATATAGTGATTTCTTAGAGAAATAAATTAATTTAATAAATCATTAAATTAAATACTTTAAGAAAGTCCTTGTGTGTGGGATCTAAAGGGATCTCTTATTTCCTGTTGTGGGACCAAGTACTCAACCTTTTGGTTAAAGCATTGTTACTAGGAAACATCTTTCCTACACTCCATTAGGATAATAGAATGTTATCTATATCCCTGGACTTCGACCAATCACAATTAATGTCCATTAACACAATGTGATTAACCCCCAGAAAATAGAGAATTACTTACAGGTATTTCTATCTCAAGATTTGTTTACAGATGCGTCCCTCCACTTCCAATATTGTTATAAGCTTACGGGACAATATCTAATACTGTCTTTAATCCCTGGCTTATATTGAGAACTCATTCTCTTTGATACTTTTAGTCAAACTTGGACTTGCAAAACATTTAAAATTTTTTTTTAAAAGAAATAATAATTATTATTACATTTCTTTTGTCTAGTCGATAGCCACCGATCGCTCAGTAGGCCACCGATCGATCGGTCTCAATACCGAGCGATCGGTTGAGACAAAATTTTTTCAAACCATATGTCTTTTCATGTTTATTTGATTCAACTAAGATCAAACAACTTTGTTAAGATTAAAATTATCCTCCTAGGTATGTTTAGAGTTATCTAAGCCAAATCCAACCTAGGTAGGGGTCTCTAAGTCCATTACCTTTCTAGATCCAGAGTAGGAGCTTTTTCTTCACTTTCTTCAATCTTCTTTAAGCTTTAGCTCTTCTCTTCTGACAAGTTGAACATGACTCGACGACTCGACTCACATGACCTATCTAATGATCACGGAATTTTCCAACACCTATTTAGGGATTTACAATCTCCCCCTTTGGCAATTCTGGGACAAAACAAGACTAACTCATATACTAGGTTCAAATTTTCCCAAATGATTCAAAAATGGAAAATTGACCTTTACATGACTCAAAAATAATTACATGACTTTTGACATGTTAGCTTGTCATGATTCACCAAACTTAGAACCTGTTTGCCTGCACATGCTAAATCAAAAACCTGTGAAGCATGGGAAATAAAATATGGGAAATATCCATAACATGCTAAGTATGTTTCCATAACATCATCCACACAATTATCATCCACGTCCACAAAATCATCATATCCATGTGTATTATCATGCACTCTCCCCCTTTTTGGCTCGAAATGCCAAAGGCGGACTATTAACAATAAAATTAACGCATAAACACAAATGAGATGAGATATAAGAAACCATCCAAATGCAGAAATCCATAACAAGTTAAAACATCCAAATAGGTTTGTACTAAGTACAACCAAGACAAAATACAGCGAAATGTCAAACAAAAACTAGAACTAAGATAAACTCCAAAATATACACATGAATCAGAAGGAGTTTCTATCCTAGTACATCAATCTAACTATCACTCCTGCTCATCATCAGAAGTGAGCTGGGACTCATAGTAAGCTCGAAAATCCCAAACATCTCTCTGTACGCCCAGCACTGCTGCATCGAGAGATCCAAGTCTACCACGAACCTCTGTAGTAAACTTCTCGTATGACGAAACATGAGTCCTGAGATCCATCTGCATCTCTCCTGTCATCCTGGCAAGATAATCTATAGTGGCCGGAGGAGGACGAGATGACCCAGCACCAACTTCTGCTCCCTCCTCTGTATCTCGAACTGAGGCATGTGAAAAACTCTGAGCTAGGGTCTTTTTGTTGATTGGACCCTTAGGAACTCGAGTAGGAACACCAGGAGGAGCGATAACTCCTTGAGAACCAAGAAGTTTAGTGATGAGTGAACCAAATGGTAGGGCTCCAACTGCTGTAACAGTTTGATAGGCTTGGATCATCAAGTCAATGATGTGAGCGGCAAGATCAATATCACGCCCACGTAGAAGACTAAACAGAAACCGAGCTCTATCTTCCCTAAGGTCCGCATTATGAACCTTTGGATGGATATTTGCACTCATAACTAGGTTTACTAGTCTAGCATCCTTAGTGAGTTTCGCCACTTCAATAAGAGACCCAACCCAAAACGTAGGAGTACCACAAAGAAAGGTAACAACATGTTCCATGGTGTCTTTATTCTCATCACTCTTATAATTATAAGGATAATATGCATTTGGAACTCTAGGACAGCCAAGGAATTTAGAAATCAAATCAGCATTTATGACAACAGATTGTTCTAATGCTCGAGATTTGAATGACCATTTTTTATGGTCGATTTCAGAAAAATTAGAGTAAAATTTCCTAACTAACTGGACAGAAGCAGGACCGGATAAGGTAAGTATACCTTCCCATTTATGATCTGAAATGAGTTTAGGAAGATAATAATCACCAAAATCGGCAATTTGAATGTCCCTTTCAACCATTACACCTTTCTTGCTAAAATACTCACTATAGAGTTGAGCAGCAGTAGGACTTATGAACTGGGATAACTGACTGGACTGGGAAGATGAAGCTTTACCTTTATTTTTCCGAGTTTTATCAGCCAAAGATTTTTGTCGATTCTCAGTTGTAGAATCTATCATTCTACGAATTGGCCTGTCCCCAATTGAAATACCATGCCCTATTGGAGTGAAAGTAAAAGGCTCTAGGTTTTGCTCATCTTCAGGAGGGTCCTCTTGGTTGTTGAGGACCAACTTTCGGCGTTTGGGAACGCCGGACATGAGATAGGCTAAGAGGATTAAGGACAAAAGGAAAGCCATGGATGAATCGACGATGCCCTAGATGAGAAAATCAATCTATACTCAAGAAAACGCACAAGGCTTACCTTTTTGATGCTTGGAAAACCCTTAGAGGTGAATGGAATGACCGTAGGAAGGATTTGGAGGAGAGCAAACCGAGAGATCGCTCTGGAGTTCGGAGAACAAGTGAACAAGAAAAATAGAAATGAGGGTTTTATAACTCTGTTCACGAAAGACCGATCGATTGGTCTTTAACACCGAGCGATCGGTGGTCTGAAAAATTTTCAAAAATTTTACTTTTAAAACCTTTTCTCCCCCTCAACCAATGGAACATTAAAAACTCATGTTCACCTCAAAATAACCAATTCACCAAAAAATTTGCAATAATTCATTTCATTAAAATCATAAAGAATAATCACCCAAGAATATATATATATCAAGTATAGTCATAAACAAGGATTATGTAAACAATAATTGATTTTCACCGGTGATTAAATATGGTATTTACATCAAATTCACAATCAGAGTCAAGAAACAATTAGAAGTAATGTGAGTGTGAAATCAAAATTCATTACTTGACTCTTTGAATTAGTTTCCTTCCTTAAGCTAGATTTTGACATTATAGCTCAAATGGGACTCTAAAATTTTCAAAAACTAGTTTTAAAACCAATAAACATCCATACTTATATGATGAGCAATTTTTACCCAAAATTTGACTAACAAATTTATTTAATTTCTTTTTCAGTCAAATTGTACTCATTGTGAAAATTCTTTTTGGAGTACACATATATAGTTTTTAGTACATTGGTGACTTTCACTCAAGTGAGAAGGTAGCTCTTTCTAATGACAGTGGGGGCTTTCACACTAGCAATCCATATAGATACCTACTGTTTGTCTAGGTAGCCATTACTCACTATTTGCATTCACTAGTAGCTATCACACAAACTCACAGGTAGTCCTCTCCATGTCAATAATTTTTATAACTAGGGGGCTCACCTTATGGAATTTTTTATGACATTGGTTATACTAGATTTGATTAATCTAGGGAACCATATGGTATAATATCAGAACCTTTAAATAGGAACTAATACCATCTAAAGAATCAGTCAGAGTGCATGTGCAATAGATAACATCTTTGTTTACTCAACTCTAACTGAGATTAGTTAGCATGACCAAATTCAATCACAAGATCAAACCAACAGTTGACCTATCCTAATTTATCCAATCCTATGAAATATTTATCCTTGCATTATATATTTAAATATGATTTCAAGGAAATAACTTTAAGCAAAATGATTGGAAAGAAGGTCATACAAACACATTATTTTTTGCAATATTTTTCAATTTTTTGAATGTTTTTGGATTTTTATTACTTAAAGAAAATAACAAAAAAAAATAGCTCTATGACATAAATAGAACATGAAGAACACATAGGCTATGAAACAAGTACATCCTTACTCAACACCGCACAAACCTATGGATTTCCTAAGGAGTTCAAACCTAAGAGAATCTAAGGGTTTTGTTAGAATGTCCGCAAATTGATTCTCTGTTTGGACATACTCTATAGACACAATCTTTTGGTCAACAAGATCACGGATGAAGTGATGTCTTATGTCTATGTGTTTTGTGCGAGAATGTTGAACAGGATTTTTGGAAATATTGATAGCACTTGAATTATCACAATACACAGTCATAGTGCTCTGTTCAATCCCGTAATCATTCAACATCTGCTTCATCCACAGAAGTTGAGTGCAACAACTGCCAGCTGCTATGTACTCAGCTTCTACAGTGGACAATGAAATTGAATTCTGCTTTTTGCTAAGCCAAGCAACTAAGCAGTTTCCAATATAGAAACATCCTCCAGAGGTGCTCTTCCTATCATCAATGATCTCTAAGACCTAGAGGGGGGGTGAATAGGTCTATCTAATAATTTCTAACCAATTTTAATTTTTCAATTAATATGTTTAGAAATCAATGATTAATTCAATCAGACAATCCACACAAATCAAACACAGAAGATTTTTACGTGGAAAACCCTAACGGGAAAAAACCACGGGACCTTGTCCAGCAATAAACTTCACTATGAAAAGATATCAAGTACAAGACAAGACCTTACCAAAACAGAAACGACGTTCCTAGGTATAGACTCTTACTCTTGATTTCCACGAACCAGCAGGTTCGATCTCCGCCTTAGCAGCTTCGGTTCCACACCGACCAAATCTTTTCAAGCGACTTCAAATCCACGATCACACACGATCGATCTCCTTCCACGAAGGCTCCGGATCAAACACCGGACACACACAAGGTGTAGGGTTGTGAATCAATTTAGTAAATTTTCAAACCCTAGAGGGATCTCATACAGATCTGAGATCACACAATGCAAGATCAAAGATTTAGATCTATACTTGCATTCTCTAGGATCTTAGAAAGAGGAGGGATCAACAAAGATCTAATAAAAGCAATAAGAAAAACCCTAGAAGAGTTTCTTAGACCTCTACTCTTTCAAAAAATATCAAAGACACGAATTAGGTCTCTCAAAAGTTGTTTATATAGGGTTAAAAAAAAGAATCCAGAAAAAGAAAAATTCTTTTTACGGGGACCGATCGATCGGTGCTCACTACCGATCGCTCGGTTTACAACGGATCGATCGGTTCTAATGACCGATCGCTCGGTTCTAAATCACCTCTCTGGAAAATTTCCCCATACAAATATTTGGTCCAGTCGATAGCCACCGATCGCTCAGTAGGCCACCGATCGATCGGTCTCAATACCGAGCGATCGGTTGAGACAGAATTTTTGCCAAAATCATTTTCATTTTATTTTTATTTGATTCAACTAAGATCAAATAACTTTGGTAGGCTTAAAACTATCCTCCTAGGTATTTTTAGGGTTATCTAAGTCAAATCCAACCTAGGTAGGGTCTCTAAGTCCATTACCTGTCTAGATCCGGAGTAGAAGCTTTGTCCTTCACTTTCTTCAATCTTCTTTAAGCTTTAGCTCTTCTCTTCTGACAAGTTAAACATGACTCGACGACTCGACTCAACTGACCTATCTAATGATCACGAAATTTGCCAACACCTATTTAGGGATTTACAATCAGCATTTCCGGCCCAATCGGCATCGGAATATCCAACTATCGTGGCATTTGTATCAAAAGAATACAAGAGGCCAAATGATAGAGTTCCACTCACATATCGAATGATACGCTTAACTGCAAGCAAGTGAGACTCTTTTGGGCTCGCTTGATAGCGGGCACATGCACCAACACTAAAGGCTATGTCAGGTCTAGTAGCAGTTAGGTAGAGTAAACTACCAATCATGCTTCTATAAGAAGTTTGATCAACATCTTTGCCTGGCGCATCTTTACTAAGTTTTGTAGTAAAACTCATAGGAGTTCTTACATGCTTAGCAGAGCTCATGCCAAATTTCTTCACTAGATTTTTAGCATATTTGATTTGAGATACTGAGATCCCAGAATCCAATTGCTTGATCTGAAGACCAAGGAAGAAACTTAGCTCACCAACCATGCTCATTTCAAATTCATTTTTCATTTGTTCAGCAAATGAAAGAGCATGTAAGTCTAATGTGGAACCAAACACTATGTCATCAACATATATCTGGGCGATGACAATATCACCTTTCACATTTTTTATGAAAAGGGTTCTGTCTACTCCCCCTCTCGAAAATCCGTTTTCCAAGAGATAAGTAGTCAGCCTCTCATACCAAGCTCTTGGAGCTTGCTTTAAACCATAGAGGGCCCTTTTTAGCCGATAGACTTGATCAAGGTGATGTGGATCTTCAAACCCTTTTGGTTGTTCCACATAGACTTCCTCATGTAGAATGCCATTCAGAAAGGCACTCTTAACATCCATTTGAAAAAGTTTGAATTTCATATGGCAAGCCACAGCTAGAAGAATTCTTATTGATTCTAGCCTGGCTACAGGAGCAAACGTTTCATCGAAGTCAATACCTTCAATTTGGGTGTATCCTTGTGCAACTAACCTAGCCTTATTTCTTATGATAGTACCTTTTTCATCAGATTTGTTCTTGAAAATCCATTTGGTACCTATCACATTTGTATTGTTAGGCCTAGGTACTAAATACCAAACATCATTCCTAGTAAACTGAAGTAACTCTTCTTGCATTGCATTTATCCAATTATCATCTGCAAGAGCTTCAGCTACATTCTTGGGTTCAAAAGATGAAGTATAGCAAATGTAGGTAACTTCATTTTCAATTTGTTTCCTCGTTCTCACTCCACTCTCAACATCACCAATTATATCAGTGGAGGTGTGAGGACTCATGACCTTAGAATGTGTAGGTTTTGATGGAGATGATTGCTTATTTATAGGTGTAGTTGAAACAGTTTCAACATTTTCATATTCAGCACTTTCATCATCCTCAAGTTGCACATTTTCAACACCGGAGTCATCCACAACTACATTTATGGACTCCATAATCGTAGAGGTTCTCAAGTTATACACTCGATACGCTCTACTGTTGGTGGAATATCCAAGAAATATCCCTTCATTACTCCGGGATTCAAATTTGCCCAGTTGCTCTCTATCCTTAAGGATATAGCATTTACTTCCGAATTCTCGAAAGTACTTGACACTAGGTTTCTTGTTATTCCACAACTCATATAGTGTTTTCCTTGTTCCAGGTCTTACAAAAACTCTATTAACTATATAGCAAGCAGTGTTAACTGCCTCAGCCCAGAAATGAGAAGCTAGATTGTTGCTATGAAGCATAACTCTAGCCATCTCTTGGAGAACTCTGTTCTTCCTCTCTACTACACCATTCTGTTGAGGTGTAATAGGTGCAGAAAATTCATGTTTGATACCCGACTCATCACAAAAATCGTTGTACTTAGAGTTTTCAAACTCCTTTCCATGATCACTTCGAATTCGAGTGATTGGGCATCTTTTCTCATTTTGAATTTTCAAGCAAATACTTTTGAAATTGTCAAAAGCATCGGATTTCTCTCTTATAAATACCACCCATGACATTCTTGAGAAATCATCAACCATAACTAGGATGTATCGCTTTCCACCTAGGCTTTCAATTTTTGTAGGACCCATTAGATCCATATGAATTAATTCCAGTGGATATGAAGTAGCAATACTTGAAGTCTTCTTATGTGGGGTTCTAATTTGTTTACCAATTTGGCATAGCCCACACACAGCAGTAGAAGGCTTTCCTAGTTTGGGAACTCCTCTTACAAGTTCTTGCTTAGATATTTTACATAGGTCTTTGAAGTTCATGTGACCTAGTCTTCGGTGCCACAAATCAACCTCCTCAATTTTAGTCTTATAACAGACATTTGAGGGATTAGGACTGGGAATTAAGCCGTAGCAATTGTCAGTGGTTCTCAACCCTTCTAGAACACACTTACCTTTACCATTAATGACTAAGCATTTATTTTGGGCAAAGTGCACAGCATGGTTATCATCACATAGTTGACTTATGCTAATTAAATTAGCTTTTAGTCCTTCAACAAACAAGGCATCTTTCAATTTTGGTATGCCTGGTGAATCGATGATACCCTTCCCCTTTACTAAAGACTTGCTTCCATCACCAAAAGTAACAGTCCCATCTGGACAGTCCTTAAATTGAGTAAATAAGGACTTGTTACCTGTCATATGCCGAGAACACCCACTGTCGAAGTACCACATTTCTATGTTTTGGGCTTTCAAGGCAGTGTGAATGACGAAGCACTTCAGGTCATCCTTTCTTACATACACAGTCTTTAAACTTTGTTTAGATCTTTGATCATTAAACTGTGTATTAGAAACCTTTTTCCTTTTTGTCCTCCTTGACCTTTTCTTATTTTGTTCAGTTCTAGCTTTTTGATTAGTCAAATTCTTTCCTCTTGAATAATCATTTGGAATAAATTGACCAGTTCTTGTCATAGAGATTTGAGCAATTCTACTAACATCTTCGCTCAATATTCTAGACTTTTCAGCCAGAACCTGAATCTGCCTTTGAAGAGTCCCTTGAATTTGATTTTGGTTCCATGAACCATTTTGAGGAGATCTCCTTGAAGTATTACAATTTGGTCGTATGTGACCTCTCACACCACAAAAGTGACATGTGGGTATGAATCTTGGGAGAGGAGGAGGATTTCTTCTAATAGGAATTTGATTCCTCAAAGCATTCACTCTAGGAGCTGTATTTCTAGGCTTTACAAAATTTGTATAAGCCTTAGTACTTGATGTAGAAGGTAGACTCACTTTAGGATCAGAATGTATTGGCTCAAACACTGCACTACCCATTGTACCAACAGCTAAAGGACCAGCTGGTGTGTCAGCATGTCCTATCCCAGATCTACTCGAATTTGACCCATACTTTCTAACTAATTCATCTAGGCAGCTAGTGTTACCAAACATTCTTACTTCATTTTCAAGAGTATAGACCTTCTGAATCAAGTCAGTCTTGTCTTTAAGGGTAATTTGATGTTCTTTTTCAAGAAATTTCACCTTATCAACAAGAGAGTCTTTAAAAGTTTCCAGCTCCATTTGTAGAGTTCTTAACTCTTCAATTTCTTTCATGGAAGTGTCTCTTTCAACTTCTAATTTTCTAATCACATTAGTCAATGAGACATTCTCTTCCAAAAGACATTGAACTTTCATAACAAATGCTTCTTTTTCATTTTCCAACTGACTAACTAGAGCACTCTTCTCTTCTGCTACTAGTTTACAAATATCTCTTTCATTTTGAATGATTTTGAGTTTTTTGCTCAAGGAGATTTTTGTTTTAGTCAGCCTTAAACTTTCAGCATACAACTTATCATAAGTTATTTTCAAATCTTCATCACTTTCAGAGTCAGTTTGACTCTTCTGTATGTCATCACTAGACTCAGTATGAACACTCTCATCACTTCTATCCTTTTCATCAACCGCAGAGGTAGTCTCAAGAATCCCAGAAAGGGAAACAGTGAAAGCCGTATGATTTCCAGTATCTTCACTTGAAGAGGAACTGTCCGATTCTTCATTCTCAGAATCACTGTCATCCCAACAGGCATTCATCACCTTGCACTTACTCTTCTTCTTGTTAGGACAGTTAGGTGAAATATGACCGAAGCCATGGCATTCATAACATTGAACACCTTGGGATTTCTTGTCGCCACTCTTGGAATTTTTCTTGTTTTCCCAGGGCTTAGACTTTGACTTCTCAAAAGATTTTCCTCCCTGTTTGGGATTGAACCTCTTTTTCGTTCTAAAAAATTTTCAAAATTTTTTAACGAAGAGAGCCATTTGTTCCTCATTCATATCTCCATCACTGTCATCCTCATCCAAAGTTTCCTTGATGGATTTCAAGGCTAATGATTTGTTCTTCTTGGATGGACGGAGATTGAGTTCATAGGTTTGGAGTGAACCAACCAATTCCTCAATCTTCAGAGAGTCAACATTTTTACACTCTTCGATTGCAGTGACTTTGGGTTGAAATCTCTCTGGGAGAGATCTAAGAACTTTTCTAACTATTTTGGACTCAGATATTTTCTCACCTAAATTGAAACTAGCGTTGACAATGTCACTAAGTTTTGCATAGAATTCATCAAAAGTGTCATTGTCATCCATGTTTAAATGTTCAAATTTGGTGGTTAACATTTGGAGTTTTGAGATTTTAACAGTGGTAGTACCCTCATGGGTAATTTCAAGAATGTCCCAAGCCTCCTTTGCTGTTTCACATGAAGAAATTCGTCTGAATTCCTCAGCGGTGACTGCAGTAAAGATAGCATTGAGACCTTTAGTGTTCCATCCACTTGACTCAAGCTCTTCTCTGGTCCATTCATCATAATATTTGACGACAGTCAAATCACCTACAGTTTTTATGGGCGTAGTCCACCCATTCTGTATAGACATCCAGATTCTCTCGTCAATAGATTTGAGAAAGGCTCTCATTCTAGCTTTCCAGTATGCATAATTATTTCCATCAAAAAGTGGGGGACGAGAGACGGATCCTCCTTCTCTTAGAGTACTCATGATCACGGATAATACAGGATCACACTTAAGGGATTAGCCTTATCAGTGAACTAGCTCTGATACCAATTGAAATTTATCCAGATCAATGATCTCTAAGACCTAGAGGGGGGGTGAATAGGTCTATCTAATAATTTCTAACCAATTTTTATTTTTCAATTAATATGTTTAGAAATCAATGAACAATTCACTCAGACAATCCATACAAATCAAACACAGAAGATTTTTACGTGGAAAACCCTAACGGGAAAAAATCACGGGACCTTGTCCAGCAATAAACTTCACTATGAAAAGATATCAAGTACAAGACAAGACCTTACCAAAACAGACACGACGTTCCTAGGTATAGACTCTTACTCTTGATTTCCACGAACCAGCAGGTTCGATCTCCGCCGTAGCAGTTTCGGTTCCACACCGACCAAATCTTCTCAAGCTACTTCAAAACCACGATCACACACGATCGATCTCCTTCAACGAAGGCTCCAGATCAAACACCGGACACACACTCAAGGTGTAGGGTTGTGAATCAATTTAGGAAGTTTCAAACCCTAGAGGGATCTCATACAGATCTGAGATCACACAATGCAAGATCAAAGGTTTAGATCTATACTTGCATTCTCTAGGATCAAAGAAAGAGGAGGGATCAACAAAGATCTAATAGAACAATAGGAAAAACCCTAGAGGAGTTTCTCAGACCTCTACTCTTTCAAAAAAATCAAAGACCCAAATTAGGTCTCCAAAAAGTTGTTTATATAGGGTTTAAAAAAAGAATCCAGAAAAATAAAAATTCTTTTTACGGGGACCGATCGATCGGTGCTCATTACCGATCGCTCGGTCCAAAACGGATCGCTCGGTTCTCATGACCGATCGCTCGGTTAAAAATCATCTCTCTGGAAAAATACCCCATACAAAATTTTTGTCCAGTCGATAGCCACCGATCGCTCAGTAGGCCACTGATCGATCGGTCTCAATACCGAGCGATCGGTTGAGACAAAAATTTTTCAAACCATATGTCTTTTCATGTTTATTTGATTCAACTAAGATCAAACAACTTTGTTAAGATTAAAACTATCCTCCTAGGTATGTTTAGAGTTATCTAAGCCAAATCCAACCTAGGTAGGGGTCTCTAAGTCTATTACCTTTCTAGATCCAGAGTAGGAGCTTTTTCTTCACTTTCTTCAATCTTCTTTAAGCTTTAGCTCTTCTCTTCTGACAAGTTGAACATGACTCGACGACTCGACTCACATGACCTATCTAATGATCACGGAATTTGCCAACACCTATTTAGGGATTTACAGATGGCCCCTACATCAGCTGATGAGATAGAGCAGATCAAGAGGTGCCTTTATGCTTCGACAGTTGGGAGCCGCATGTATGTCATGCTATGTACTAGACCGGATATCTGTTATGCAGTGGGAGTTGTTAGTCGATTCCAAAGCAATCCAAGTATGAGATAATTGGACTGTTGCGAAGCATATCATGAAGTACCTAAAAAGGACTAGGGATTATGTGCTTACTTTTCACATAGAGGAAGTATCTTCTTATTAATGAGATTATTGAGCAGCAAGACATCTTTATTACAAAAATCAGGTCTCAACTTAATGTTGTTGACCCTATGACTAAGGCTTTATCAAATAAAGTATTTGTAACACACTTAGATAGTATGTGATTCAAATCTATGACACGGTGACTTTTAGGGCAAGTGGGAGATTGTTAGACATGATGCCCAAAAAAGTCATTTCGATTGTAAGATTCTTATTAATTTGATTAATATAAACTTCTTCTTTATCTATTGTGTATTCATTATGGGTAATTGACCATGATCATGAGATGATCTATACAATATGAGATATCAATAAAGGTCCTTAGGATATATTGTAGGAAAGTTATGTGAATGGATTATCACAAGCAGATATAACTTTCTAGTTCCTTATATCTTATATAGTCACAGCTATGGGTGAAGCTAGGCACTTCACTTAGATGGCTGCCACTATGCTAAGATGTTCTCAATAGTTGAGATGTAGTTCTATCTCGAACTATTGTAATGGAGACTACACATTAGCATATGGGTGCTTAAATGTACACTGACTGATTGCATTCAATGAGAGACCTCTTGCATAAACATACTATCAGATAGTTGGTCTCTGATGAGTTCATTTATAACTGAACAGTAATCTGACTGTTTTGATTCCACCAAAGTATTCTCTATCTTAGGGAATACGATACAGTGACAGTTCGATAGTCAGAAAGCTATTTGAGTCATGATGAATCTCAAACAAGAAATTCATGCTCATTAAATTGAGAGATTATCCAAGTTCCGGGTAAGACAGTCGATTAAGCTTCAATCCTGTGCAGGTGATTTTGAAACAAAATAAGTTTAAAATATATTTTTATTAAAATATATTATACTTATAAAAGGTTTTTATCAAAATGTTTTACATGAGAAATTGTTTCTCATGGCTTAATCAAAAGTCTTGGAAACCCGGATGATGTGCAATGGGTTATGAGTTAGATAGTATAAATAATCTCGAAGGCCCATTAGGGATAATGTAATTGGAAGAATCAATTGAATTAAAAAGTTCATGTTGCAGGATCCTTAATCGTTAATATTCTTACACTGGGATTCAATTGCAACATGGATATCTCACGTCACTTGCAATTCCGATGTAATTCGTATTTAGGGTCAATGGGATAACATTGCGTAAGTCAGGGTTAGAATATCCCAGAGCAACTGTGGAGATGCTCACATAAGAAATACAAGCTCAATAATAGATTAAACGTTAATCTATAATTAAAGTAATTAAAAGTTAATCATTAATAAAATAGATTAAATGTTAATCTATGGCTTAGATTAAATGTTAATCTAGATTAAAGGATAATGATAATGATTATTTAATTAACATAATATAAGGAGAAATGGGTTTGACTAATATCCTTAAAACCCAACAAGAAGTGGACCTTATAGGTGGGCCCAAGCCCATGGGATTAACACCCTAGGGTGGGGGCCTATTCAAAGATTCTTAATTGGTTAGGGATATTGTTAGTTAAATAAATATTATTTAATTAATCCTTATTTTATGGAATTAGATTCTAATCTTGGTAAACAAGAAACTAAGAGATTAAGTTTGACTTTAGTCAAACCTTGGAGCTCACGCCCATCACTAGCTCACGCCCACCCCTTTGTGGTTTCTAATTAGATTAGAATCCCTATTTAGTAGGGATTTTAATATCCCTATTATGTAGGGAGTTGGTTGGATCCCTACAATTTAAGAGTTAGTTATATCCCTTTAATTTAGGAATCCTTTTAGGAAAAGGAATCCCAAATTAGAAAGTTTATAACAACTAATTAATTATGAATTAATTAGGAGTCTATTAAATTAGAAACTCCATGGGATAAGTATCATTATTGGATAATGATTAGGAAATCTAGATGTGGATAAGATCCACATCTATATAACCCCAACACCAAACCGTGGGCACAAGAGGAGAATCACTATGATTCAAAAACAGTTTTTGATAAATTCTTTTCGAAGAAAACCGTGAGGTGCTAGAGAGAATTATTATTCTCCCCAAAATTTTCATGAGCTTATAGAGAAAAGAAAGAAAAACCCTAAAGGGAATTTCGTGTGAGCAAAGGGAAAGGCCCTCTTGGATTTTCGTGAACTTCAAGGGAGAGCCCAAAATTGTTTTGAAGGCTAGGGTTTTGAACCATAAGGTTTTGGTTGATAGAAAGTCTATAACAACATTTCATCTTCTTCTCTGTGATTCTTCAATACCAAGTAGAGATTCCAATTCTTCGCGGGGATAGCGAAGAACAAGGATCGAGCTTCAAGTATTTCTTCAAAAAATCTCTACAAAAAGTTCTGATGTTTCAAGTTGGATTTAGCTTCACCGATGAACATCATTCACCGAGGTAATATGACTAAAACTCTTAGATAGTATTAGCTACTTTCAATGGTGTAAAGATCATCGGATCCAGTTTCCGCATATTTTTTATCCGGATCCCCCTACACTTCCACCTTGAGGAGATCCTTGAGCATCCCAGAAGCTATACCAGGCCACCCTAGTGCTCCTCAGCCATCCACCACTGCCTTCCACCACTGTTGGAGCTCAACCGAAGGGTAGGACCCCCTACCCCATTGTTCCTTTTTCTATTAAAGCATTGTAAGACCCCTAGTCCTATTCCAAGGTCCTTTATTTTTATTCTTGCTTCTGTTTACCCAAGGACAAAGGTCCTCTTACCTCTTCATAGGTATAGGGGACCCTCTTGAGGGTTAAAAACCTTTGCTCAAGGCTTCTCACCGTGCATGGCACCCCCTTTTGTCTTCTGGGGGAGCCTCAGTTCATGAGGGATCCCTTAGAATAGCCCTGGTTCTGTCCTGGGGGGAATATCAAATTTTGAAAAATGTCAGGAATGGCGGTAATCTCAGTACCGCCATTCCTGGACTTCTATTTACAGTAGTTATGCACCCCTCTTGGGTGGGCCCTGGTCCATTCCAAGGCCCATGTTTGGTCCCTCAGACCCTTCTCTTTCTATCCTGGTCCTTCCAGACCAACCCAAGTTCTTAACCATGGTTAACATACCCCCACTTGGAAACTGTCCAAAATGACGGTAGATATTCTACCGTCATTCCTGATTCCCATTTACAGTGTTTTTAGGCCATTGTTGGGCCCACTTCAGACCATTTCCAGGGCCCATCAGAAGCCCAGGACACTCATCGGAGTCCTCTCTTCAATCTTAAGGGTCCTTGACCCCTGTGGGTTTACACTTAACCTGACCCTTGACCTGCAAACTCGGTTTCAGAGAAGCCTGGTAATGACAGTAATCATTTTACCGCCATTCCCTGTTTACTGTAATTTGGGCTTTGCACTTGGCTCAGACCAGGTAGGAGGCCATTGTAGGCTCTGTCATGCTATCTGGGCCTATACCAGACCTACCTAGACCTTTAACTGGGGTTAACTCAACCCCAGTTAACTTTTAACCATGGTTATGTCCTTCTTAACCCTTGTAAAAATCTGAAAAAATCTCAAAAACATTCAAAAAATGCTTTAGACCAAAAAAAAGTTCTGCTTTGGCTCTTTTAACCATGGTTGCCAGCCCTAACCATAGTTTATTCTCTCTTTAACCCCGGTTAGCAACCCTAACTCTGGTTAAACCCCTTTAGGCCTACCGGGTCTTATCTCTTAGCCTACCAGACTCACCCTTGGTCTACCGGGCCTAATCCTAGTCTACTGGACTTACCCCTTGGCCTACCAAGCGGCTTATCTCTTAGTCTACCGAACTAACCATTGGCTTCTAGGCCCAAATCATGCACTTGACGAACCCAGTCAATCAAACCCTAGCCTCCGGGCTAGACCCTTAGCCACCCCGATGCACACACACACACCCCTTAGCCTTGGCATGGACTCATGTGCCAAAACTACGCTTGGTCTGATCTCACCCTTTTGAATGCATAGGCAACCCAACTCGAGTTAGACCCTAGTTAGCTTTCTCTTTTTTGAGTTAGTATTACTCTAAACACTTAGACATTTGAACATAATTTGATTTAATTTGGCTTACACCTAGAAAGTAAGTAGCCATTGTAAAATGGGGGTCTCGGGGTGCCTTACACCTTCCCCCGGACTTAACCGGGGTGCCTTACCTAGAACTCTCACGCAGACTAAAGACCTTATCCACAATCTGGGGACTTATGCCTTCTGAATTAATAGGTGGCGACTCTAATCAAATCCGTGAGTGGACAAATCCCGTGCTCACACAAACTCGTTGGAAAAACTGGAGAGAATCCGAGCTAAGTTGTATCCCGGAGATAGAGCAGCCACATCCCTTGCACATGGAAAGCTTCGACTATCTTCAAGAAATACTCAATCTGTAGCACCTCTCAGTGAATCAATTCTCAACCCTAATTAATTAAATAATTAATTGCTTATTTATCTGCCATTATTATTTGTCTGTATTTGCTAAAGTAGCTATGTGTACAGGGATTTAGCCCAATTATACCAACACTCTCCTCTCCTCCCTTTGGACTATCTCTCATATGCTCTTTCAACCCTATCAGTATGGGTGGCAGCTAGGTTAGGATGGAGTTAGCTTGAGCTCGACCCAAAAATTGAAACCTTAGCCCATGCCTAATCTCATGCCCCTCAGCCCAAGCTTGATGCACAACATAACTTTGGGCTTCCAACTTATTTGGACTGCCACGAATTAAACAACATGTGAGTTGAGTTCGAGCTGAGTTTGGCCTGGACATCTCTTAGGCTGAGTTAGGGTTAACTTCAAGCTAGCCTAAGATGAACTATGTGTGAGCTGAATTTAACCTAAATAATTTGTCACTAAAAATATTAAAAAATACCTCATTTGATTATCAATCACGAGGACCCTATGAAATTTTCGTAAAAAAAACCTATAAAACATATCATTCCTTAAGGATTATTGTCGTATAAAAATTCTGATTGAGATACATGCAAACAAATAACTAAAAGACATCAATGTATAGTTGAGTTTGGCCTAAACTAAGGTTATACCAAGCTCAGCCCAAAATTTAACTCGGGCCTAGTTTTCAGCCCAAGCTCATTTCAGCCCAAAGTAAGGTAGGCTTAGTTCCTCGAAACTTTGGGTTGGACAATTAGGCTATAAGCCATCCTGGCCCAATTTTTTACTTTTATCTACCAAATTGGGCTTAGGTTGGAATTTTCACATTTTAAATTGGGCTTAATATGCCCAAACTTTGGGTCGGACAATTGGGCTATAGGTCAGGCTGACCCAATTCGCTACCCTTATACATCAAATAGAGCTTAGACTGAAATTTTTACGGGCTTGGTCAATTACCAAAAGTGAACTGCTAGCAACAAATTTCCAAGTTTCCCTCTTGGTAGCAACAAGTGTCGTTACTTTTCCTTGTTACCTTGAGAGTCAGTATATTAAACCACCAATTCGGCCTTTTAATTTTTATTTTTTCTAACTTGTTGAAGGGTAGCAACACCATGTGTTGCACCCATGGCAAGAGTTTGGAAAAAAAATTGAATTTTGTAACTAGGACTAGCATTGTTCTTGCCAAAAATAAGATTCAGCTTGAATTAAAAAATGAAAAATGTTTATGTTAGACATATATGCCCACGAAAGCCATTCCGGAATCGTATTTATCTACTTAATCAATAAAAGCATATTTTACATTCACACATTGTCTTCTGCATTGGGTAACACATTAAAAGTATCTCATTGGATGAGACTACTTTGTCCCTTAGGTAACATTGTAGGAAAACCATCTAATTAAGTTATTAACTAATTGCTAAGGAGATATGGTTTTCAGGTTCCTTGTAGGTACCTAAAATTGTTCTAAATTATTCAGGATACATCTGGACAATGTATTCCTACTAACTTATACATTGTTAGTTCCATATGATGGAGCGATGAATCTCAATCATTGAGAGAAGGGTCTCTTGACTAAGATGTGGATATAAGTAAGAAGTACTTATATTGCAACTGGATTGCTCAATGGATACCCTTAGAAATACACGGTCTTTATATTTAGGATAGTCCATTTGATAGATTGTCCTTAACCTGAGAGGTCGACATCTTCTCTTGTATTTGCCTACATAGCTTTGATGTAGCCAATCATCAATGTCCAACACACTGGACTAAATACGGGCTCGTTGGGTTATGTACGCTATATTAGAAGAAGTGTGTGTACGCTCAACAAGGATTTCACTACTCTTACAGAGTAAATAATATTGAGTTGATACTTGTCAAAACCGGACTTGAAAAACCCAGCGCTAGTATTTATCGATGAAATGGTTTTATCGAGAAGTTTATTTTCTGTATAAAAGAAATGTAATTATTAATTATTATTTCTTTTAAAAATTTTCTAAAATATTTTGAAAGTCCAAGTTTGACTAAAAGTATCAAAGAGAATGAGTTCTCAATATAAGCCAGGGATTAAAGACAGTATTAGATATTGTCCCATAAGCTTATAACAATATTGGAAGTGGAGGGACGCATCTGTAAACAAATCTTGAGATAGAAATACCTACAAGTAATTCTCTATTTTCTGGAGGTTAATCACATTGTGTTAATGGACATTATTGTGATTGGTGAAAGTTTAGGGATATAGATAAAATTCTATAATCCTAATTGAGGTGTAGGAAAGGTGTTTCCTAGTAACAATGTTTTAACCAAAAAGTTGAGTACTTGGTCCCACAACCGGAAATAAGAGATCCCTTTAGATCCCATACACAAGGACTTTCTTAAAGTATTTAATTTAATTATTAATTAAATTAATTAATTTCTAAGTAATCACTATATGGTATAGTGAAACTCTATAAGGTGGAATCACATTAGATGTGAAAAACCAAATGGGTAGGACCTATTGGGGATTTTGATAGAAGATCAAAAAAATGACCTAATTAGGGTTTGGAACCCTAAGGGGCGTGTGGAGTGGGGCCCACCTAGGGTGGGACGCCCACTTCAAAGAGGCCTTTGCTTTAATTAGTTTCTAATAACTAATAACACCTTATTAGATATGGTTAGTTAGTTAGTTACTAATTAAAGATTTCCTAATTGTTAGGGATTCTATTAGTTTGTTACTAATCATTAATTAGTTAGTTACTAATTAAGATTCATTATTGGATAAGGATATGGTTAGTTAGTTACTAATGGATAAGGTTAGTTTCTATTAATGATTAATCATAATTAATTAGGAGAAATCAAGAATAGAAACAATTGAGGAATTCTAATTGAATTAGAAAGAGGAGACTTGGGTTGCAAGCAACCCAAGCCTAGGCTAATTAAAGGAAGGACTTCCAAGGGTTGGAGTCACTTTTAATTTTCCAGATTTCTTTCCCCCTCTCTCCTCAATCTCACGCCATTCCCCTCTCTCCCCTTGAGGTGTACGGTCAGCCCCCTTTTCCCCTTTTCTTCTTCTCATGTGTTCTAGCTTTTCAATATCAAGGAGAAGATCAAGAAGCAATCTTGATAATAAAGATTTGATCTTCATTTCAAGATCCTAGAGCTAGAAATTTGGAAGGGCTATTAGCTTCCATTAGAGAAAGCTTTAAAGAAAAACAAGGTCTTTGTGGATTGCGAAAGAGACATGACACTTATGAAGTTTTGCCAGTCTAGCATTCTATTGTGGAATTGACTTAACAATTTCAAAGTCGCAAAGGTGATTGTGATTTTAACTCTCATTGAATAAAATCAATTAGAATCTTAGTCAAATCTTGGGATTCGATGTATGCCCCCCCCCCCCCCCCCCCCAAAAAAAAAAAAAACTGTTTTCTAAAATTAAAAAGAGGCATACTTTTAGTTTAATGGACCAAACATTTCGCTATGTAGTGGAATGCATTATCCTCATGGGTCCACGCCCCTTTTTAACATCCACTAACTATGGTTAAGATTCACTCATCCTTAAGATTCATTCATTCAACATTGGTTTTGTAGAGCCCCGAAATTTCATTTCACTAAGAATGAATAGTGTGTGAATAGTGCCCAAGTGTGGCTTTGTACACTTATGGGTCTTATGTTAATATATGTGTTTGGAATTATGGCGTATATGTTCCAATGGGTCTATATGTCCTTAGGGAATGTGTTGAAAGCATAAAAGAGTGTTGGAAGTGCATTGGGGAAGATTCGAGTGGTGTAAACAAGGTTTTTCAGCAAAGCAGGGGTCGACCGATCGCTCGGTCATTACCTGCGATCGATCGGTCAACTACCGATCGCTCGATAGCTGTCGCACGATCAAATTTTTTGTATGGGGAAAAATTCCAGAGAGTGTGTTTTTGACCGATCTCTCGGTCATAACACCGATCGACCGGTAAGCCACCGATCGCTCGGTCCATACCACCGATCGATCAGTCATACGCAGATTTTCTTCATTAAGGGTGTTTAAGACTTTAACCATCACCCTTTGCCTATAAAAGGGCAGGGTTCGTGCCTTAGGGTTTCACAAACCCTTTGTGCATTGTTTTTGAGGGATTTGAAGAAGAGAAGGAGGAGAGGACCTTAGTGATCGTTCAAGCTTGTGGAAGATCAAATTCTTCCTTTCCATTTGGTGTTTTCCAACCAAGAACTCACTGTTCTTGCTTGTTCCAGCCATTGGGAGTCAAACTCATTGATTTCTCCAAGGTAGATACACTCTACTACAATCTTGCAATCCTACTAGTTACTAATTATGATTCTTCTTATCTATGCCCTATCTATATGTATTGATTTTATGTATGAAAAGGTGTGATTATATACTTGGATGAAGGTTACTATTATGATGCACTCTAAGTGTTTGATAAAATACCTCTAAGGGATTCTATGCTTAAATACGATGATTTCTCTTATTAAGTGCATATGCTCGCATGTCTCGCATAAACCGATGGTTTCCATGGATTTCTCCAAGTACAAACAAAGGTTTTTCACGAAAAGACGAATAATGAATGATTCTAAGTAACTCTATGATTTCTCTAAGATCGTTTCACAAGCTCTAAGGATCATACCATGCTCACAAGGAAACTCTATGATAATGCTCCAAGATCGTCTCACAAGCTCCACGGATCACAATGAAATGCTCTAAGATCTCTAAGGTTATGCTCTATGGAAATGCTCTAAGGTTATTGCTCTATGCTCTATGTCTCTACGGATCATAATGACTCTAAGTAACTCCATGAACTCACAAGAACTCATAAGGCTATGATTATCGATTGACTCACACGGTTACAGTTTTGGTTTCGAATATTATCTCACATACGTTTTCACGGTTTTCATGCTTTAAGGAATTTACGGATTTCATTCTCCATGTCTTGTATGCTCCATGCCTAACCGCTTTATTGTTATTAGTTTGTATACACTGAGTATTTCATGCTCAGTCGATATTGTTATGATCGGCAGGTGCTCGGGTTCCATTCGATTTGTGTGGCGAAGAACCTTGGGTCGAGGAAGAGTACCGTGATCCGGAGCCTTCCATGGATCACTATCATGACGATGGTGCTTTAGATAGGAGTCGTGACTTCGATTTCTATTGATCGACCGACTTAGAACTTGTGTCTTTTGTTATGTGAGTGTGGGGTTTTTCCACTCCACTTTTGGGTTTCTCACACATGTATACTTGTTGGTTCTTACTTGAGCCAAGTTATAGGAGTATTCATTTTGCTTCCGCTATGTTAGTATTTTATTTTCCGCTGTGCATTGTATTTCATTTCCGCTATGTATATTCAGGTACTCTGACAGGTTTCCACGTGTGCCTTATGTATCATACTGGAGGTATGATATGGCGGTCACGAGTCAAAGTACCCTTAACTCCTAGGGGGTATTTTGGGTTTTTAGAAATAAAATGTTAAATCATAATTTAGTTAAGCTTAACCATAGTTAAAAGGGACATGAGACACGGCGGTCGATTAGATATCGGAATGCAGGTCGGCAAAACCACTCCTCTTAAAAAAATATGTAAGTTATTATGTACGGGAAATGCTATGCTGCTTGAAAAAATGAGATTTTAACCTCTTTCCCAATCTGGATTGAACCTGAAGAGGAATAACGATTAATTGCAAATGGACAAGTCGCCAACTATTATAATATATAATTTTGAGGAAAATAGGATCCCTGGGATGGTTGGATAAGAAATTAGAGATTCTGGTAAGGGATTTATTTGAATTAGGACAAGGTATTAG
Organism: Tetracentron sinense; assembly: GCA_015143295.1. Taxonomy (NCBI): domain Eukaryota; kingdom Viridiplantae; phylum Streptophyta; class Magnoliopsida; order Trochodendrales; family Trochodendraceae; genus Tetracentron; species Tetracentron sinense. Next base: position 4,639,713 of record CM026553.1, on the reverse strand, counting down.
GTACCCTTAAATTCTCATCGTGAGATGATTACCTACTTCCTAAGTCTGAACTAAATAAAGGAAATCATAGAAGAAGCTTGAAATTGAATCTATGTGCTAAGCATATCTTATCGACGAAAAAGAGTATGATATATAAACAAGATAGAAAAAGAACAAGTGTTTTATCCTAGGAGAGCTGAACTCAAGAAGGGCTGCCTACGTATCCACTTTCAGTTAAATTAAGCCACACGTGGTTGTAAGGGACGTTGATGGTTTGTTTGATGAGTGTTTATTGATTGATGAAAGCTCGATAGTTTTAGCTCTACTTAAGTCTCATACTATCTCTCACTCATCTATCTATTAGGCTTGAAATTCTCTATAGTTATAACCAGACTCCTTGGAGTCCGGTTATGCCATTGAGGTCATCATGTGTCCCTTTTAACACTCTTTAATTGTGGTTAAGATTCACCCATCCCTAAGGTTAACCCACTTATCATTGGATGTTAGAAAAAAAAATTTAACCACAGGAATTAGTGAATTTAATCTAGGGTTTGAAAAAAAAAAAAAAAATTTTTCTAAAAACCAAGGATATGTGGGTGAACTCTAAGGGTAGATGAATCTTAACCACAATTTTATACCTTAGTTAAAATTTACTAACTATTAGGGTTAATTTTGGGGCATCCTCCAAAATGTCTCAAGTTTTTGTACCTAAAATATTCTTTCTTTCTTTTTTCGAAATTCCCACACTAGGGTGCCTCTTTCCAGTCTCTCTCCCCTTCTCTCTCACATGTATAGCATGTGCCACCCACTAGTTATATATAAGATAATAAAGAGAAGAAGATGAGATAAGAGCAATGGGTAGTTTGGAATTACAAAGGATTTAATCAACGTTTTAAACATGGGACATCCTCTTTATATCAGTAAAGACATATAAAAAAAATTATAATATTTTTTGGGGTGGTCACTATATACAAATTCCAAATATTTGTAGGGGCGGGGGGGCATGGCCCTGGCTCCGACTCTGATCACAAGGCTTATCATTACAATTTGATATCGACCGTACGTAGAAGGGAAAGAATAGCATGTTCTTTAGGGTGTGTTCGTTTGGCCAAATAGTGAAAGAAAAGTAAATTTTCTTGGACTTTTCATGCGCTCTGTGTGTGTGTGTAAGAAACGCACATTCATTTTCTTGTATCTTTTGATGGTTATTTTGAAAGAAAATTTCACGTTTTCGCGAAACAAACAAAACAGGGACAATGTGAGTCGGAGCTTATGGAGAGTTTGTCAAAAGGGGGTGGGCTTGGTGCAAGTCTTCCTGTTCGGCTCATTATCAGTTCATTAGAATCCATGTCCCAAAACCATAACTCTACCTATAGCATTCTATGTGACCATTCAAGCTACGCGGCCTACGTGGGTTTTCAGTGAAGGGTACGAAAGCCTCTTAACAGCCACAATCACAGTGGGTTCTGATCCTAATTGTGTGACCAATGCAAATTTTGTTCTTCTGTAGTTTGAAATCACTTGATTGAATGATTGGATCTATTCATGGGTTAGGTTCGATTGCGAATGAACTCTCCCCGAATTCTATCATAACCACGTATCAACACTTGTCTCTTTTAACCCTTATTAATTGTGGTTAACATTCACTAACTCTTGGTATTTTTTTTTGGGTCACTACTAACTCTTGGGATTCAACAATATAACCTTGATTTTAAAAATAAAATAAAAACTTCGGTTAAAAATTCTTAACCATAGTTTAATATATTTTTTTCCTAAAACCAAGGTTATATTGTTGAACAGTAAGAGTTAATGAATCTTAACCACATTTAATAAGGGTGAAAAGGGTTGTTGACATCGCAATTGACTATGATCCAATCTCTTTTATGCTGGGCCAAACAATGAAAAAATCAAAATCGACCGCCACATCTCAATGAAAATGGAATCTATACCACCTACATGGGGGCAAGTGTTCCAGATGAGGTTATGACTATGTCCAATCCAAGGAATACCCTGTCATTGACAAAACGGTTAGACATGTATGCCCACAAAGCCATTCTGGAATTGTATTTATCTATTTTTTAAATCAATAAATGCATATTTTACATTCACACATTGTCTTCTACATTGGGTAACTCATTGGATGAGATTGCTTTGTCCCTTAGGTAACATTGTAGGAAAACCATCCAATTAGTTGATAACTGATTGCTAAGGAGATATTGTTTTTCCAGTTCATTGAAGACCTAAAATTGTTCTAAGTTAATCAGGATACATCTAGACAAGGTATTCCTACTAACTTACACATTGTTAGTTCCATATGATGGAGTGATGAATCTCAATCACTGATAGAAGGGTCTCTTGACTAAAATGTGGATATAAGTAAGAAGTACTTATATTGCAACTGGATCGCTCAGTGGATAGCCTTAGAAATATATTGTCTTTATATTTAGGGTAGTCCATTTGACATATTGTCCTTAACCTGAGAAGTCAACATCTTCTCTAGTATTTGCCTATGTAGCTTTGATGTAGCCAATCGTCAATGTCCAACACACCGGTCTAAATACGGGCTCGTTGGGTTATATACGCTGTACTGGAAGAAGTGTGTGTACGCTCAACAAGAATTCCACTAGTCTTATAGAGTAAATAATATTAAGTTGATACTTGTCAAAACCGGACTTGAAAAACCTAGCGCTGGCATTTATCGATTAAATGGTTTTATCGAGGAATTTATTTTCTGTATAAAAGAAATGAAATTATTATTATTATTTCTTTTAAAGATTTTTTAAAATGTTTCGAAATTCCAAGTTTGACTAAAAGTATCAAAAAGAATGGGTTCCCAATATAAGCCAGGGATTAAAGACAGTATTAGATATTGTCCCGTAAGCTTATAACAATATTGGAAGTGGAGGGACTAATCTGTAAACAAATCTTGAGATAGAAATACCTGTAAGTAATTCTCTATTTTCTAAAGGTTAATCATATTGTGTTAATGAACATTAATTTTGATTGGTGGAAGTCCAGGAATATAGATAAAATTATATAATCCTAATGGAGTATAGGAAAGGTGTTTCCTAGTAACAATGCTTTAACCAAAAGGTTGAGTACTTGGTCCCACAACCGGAAATAAGAGATCCCTTTAGATCTCACACACAAGGACTTTCTTAAAGTATTTACTTTAATGATTTATTAAATTAATTTATTTCTCTAAGAAATCACTATATGGTATAGTGAAGCTCTAAAACTGGAATCACATTAGATGTGAAAAACCAAATGGGTAGGACCCATTGGGGATTATTTTAAAAGAATAATTAAATTGACAAAATGGGTTTAAACCCAAGGAGGCGTGTGGAGTGGGGCCCACCTAGGGTGGGATGCCCAATCCATGGAGATTACTTTATTGTTAGTCATTAATTAGTTTCTAATTAATTAAACACCTTATTGGATAAGGTTTGTTAGTTAGTTAGTTAGGTACTAATTAAAGATTCCTTGTTCGATAAGGATTTTTCTAGTTTCTTGCTAATCAAGGAATCCTAATTGGATTAGGATAAGGATATGATTAGTTAGTTACTAATAGATAAGATTAGTTTCTATTTTGATTATTCCTAATTAATTATGGAGAAACCAAATAAGAAACTAATTTGAGGATATCCTAATTGGATTAGGATAAGGTCAAGATCCAAGAAGGATCTATTTAAGGGGTTGGACGTCCACATCTTTGGGCATTCTAAAATTTCCAGATTTTAGGAAATCCCTCTCCTTCTTCGTTATCTCATGCTGAAGCCTCTCTCTAGTGGTGTACGGTCAGCCCTCTTCTCCCCCTTTTCTTGTTCTCTTGTCTTCAAGTTTTTGAAAATCAAGAACAAGATCAAGAACTCATTCTTGAATATATAGATTGGATCTTTTAATCAAGAGCTGAAATTTTTGGAAGGGCCATTAGCTTCCATTAGAGAAAGCTTTAAAGAAAAAGAAGGTTTGTGTGGATTGCGAAGGAGACTTGGCACTTGTGAAGTTTTTCCGGTATTGCTTTTATCGTGTATTTGACTTAACAATTTCAAAGTCGCGAAGTTATTGTGATTTTTACTCTCATTGAATAAAATCAATTAGAATCTTAGTCAGATCTTTGGATTCGATGTATGCCCCCCAAGAACTGTTTTTCTAAAAATTAAACAGAGGCATACTTTCAGTGGTATCAAACCCTTGGCTATGCTTCTCTTTGATTTTATTGCTTAATCAAGATTTATATATATAAATCATACTTCCACTTTGAATTTTAGGTGCCCTAGGGATTGAATCTTTTCAATTCTTGATTCCTGATTATGAGATAATCACTAATAGGGCTAAGGGGTTCCCCTGTTATTATTGAGGGAATAAAAATTAAGCCCCTATAAATTAGTGTGAGACTAATTTCAAGTTTGGATGATTCCAAACCCTCTCGAAATTTAGTTAAGGACAAATATTTAGTGATATCTAAATCTTGATTATAGCCCTTAAGGATTTAGAGATCCTTTTTAGTAGTAAATTAAATTGTTTAATTTATTCTAAGAGCTCCGGGCTAGCGTAAATAATATATAATATATTTATCATGATAAATAAATATTATTGTATGTGTTGGATGGGTTCCACAAATCATACCTCCTTCTCTTTCCCCTCCCCTCTCATTTTTCTCATTTTTAGAATAGGGTTGCTGATTTATAGTGGACTAAATCAACCGAAAGAGATACCCGGAGAACCATTGCAAGACAGCAAATTGTAGTAGGGCTTTATTTAATTCCCCTGTTGTAATTAAATAAGGTCGTATGATTTTTGTGAACCCATTGTGTGATTATAATATGATTATAATTATTATATTATTATTCATGTGATGATTAATAAGTATTTCCTTTAGCCCGGAAGTTGTGACAATTGTGATTATCGCATTTATGATAATTTAGGATAATTGGATTTTATTTCAATTAATGGATTATGTTTAATTATAAATTGTTTATATTTAGACACAATACATTACTAGTACTCTTTTGGACGTGGAGTTTGTGACCCATGCAGAAATTTTTATGTAAAATCTTTGCATACGAGATTATTGGATAATCGTGTCTGAAAAGACAGTAATCATAGATGGATCACTAAACTGATATCTAAATACCCTAAGGTAATAGGGATGAGTAAGTTTTGATTATAAGGTGAAAACCCTAATGATCAAAACCCTCTGTGAGGGCTAATGGGAGTTTATCACTCTTTGATAATCTTATTATCGAAAATTTTCATAATTCATATGATGAATATTTGGATAATGATATGATCATGCCTGTTTAATATTATTCCCTTCAAGAAAAATATTAAGTGATAATAAATGGGATTATTAATCTTAAGGCCTTCTATTATCAATAAGAATAAGAATTAATTAGCCTGAGTCTTGTCTTGCTAAAAGGTATTGACATAATTCAGTCTAGATTAAACTCTTAGAGACTTATTTCTATTGTACATAAGTTTGTGTATGGCCTGATAAGAAGTGTCAACTAAAATTGGGGCATAATCTTACTTAATCATATGACGAACGAGAATAATGGGTTTCACTTAAACAAGGAAACATGATGGCTGAAATAGTGACAGTCATGTTGTCCTTGGAGGTCGTAAGAAAATTGGGAATCACTGATTTACATAAGGAGTTATGCATGAGATGCTTAGTGATGGATGGTTACTATCCACCTTGTAGTGCATGTTTGGTACTATCCTAAAATGGAAGATTACATGTGTAATATGAGGATCCCAATACTTATCTGGAATAAAAGGTTTATTCCCTAATTTCATATACTGAAGGGAATGATGAAATTTGAAGAAAGATGAGAGGATCATCAGATTTTAAAATCCTAAAAATCTGATGAATATATGTGTGAAAATAAATGTAATAATTTATGCTTATTTTATTGTGTAGATATAAGCCATGAATCCCCTTTCCAAGATTCTAGAAGAGAATCGGTTGACTGGTCAAAATTTTGTGAACTGGAAAAGAAACCTTGACATTGTGCTTATCTCTCAGAAGATAGCTTATGTCCTCACATCTGACTATCCGGAATTTGATGAGGCAATTCAAACCCCTGAGGCAGTTGAGAAAGCCTCAAAGTGGCATGAGTCAAATAGTTTGGTCAAATGCTACATGCTTGCATCCATGTCGAATGTCCTACAGTAATAGCACGAGGGTTTTCTACAGCTAAGGACATATTGACTAATCTCAGGGAGATGTTTAGGGAACAGAACAAAACTGCTAGGCAATTGGCAATGAAAAGACTGATGGGGACCAAGATGTCTGATGGTAGCCAAGTCCGGGAACATGTTGTCAAGATGATGGGGTCATTAATGAACTCTTGATCGGAGCGGATCTTGATCAACAGAGTCAAACGGATGTGATCCTGAACTCTCTCCCGGAATCCTTTTCTGCTTTTGTGTTGAATTTTAGCATGAACAAATTGGAGACATCTCTGCCAGAGCTCCTAAACATGTTGCAAGGAGCTAAGGACCTTATGAAGCATACTAAGCTCTATGCAAATGTGGCAGAAGCAGTTGAATCTTCAAGGCCCAAGCCTAAGGGCAAAGGCCAGAAAAAGAAGAAGTCCAATTTCTCCAGGTTCCTCAAAGGAAAGAAGGGTAAGAACAAGAAAGCTTCTTAGAAGAAAGACAAGGAAAAGAATCAGAATGTGTTTCTATTGCAAGAAACTAGGTCACTGGAAGAGGAATTGCAAAGTTTACTTAGCATCCCTTAAGGACAAGCCTTTGGAAGGTATGTCAGATTCTTTCATCGTTGAATCCAATTTCATTATTGGTTCCTCAAACTCTTGGTGTGTAGATAGTGGATCTACCTCACATATTTGTAATATGTTACAGGGGTTTCAGGAGAGTAGAAAGCTCAGTGATGGGGAAGTCAAAATAAGGATGGGAACGGAAGCAAGTGTTGCTACGATCGCCATCAGAACTTATATTTTAGAATTTGCTTTTAATAGGATTTTGGTTTTGAAAGACTACTTATATGTACCAAACATGCGCAAAAATTTAATTTCTGTTTCTAGTTTAATCGTTAATGATTATTCAGTGCATTTTGATACTAATGTAGTTATCAAATACAATAATAGTTTTATTGTTTTCGGCAAATTGTCTAATGGTCTTTATTATCTTGATCCTATAAGAAATTCTGTAAATAACATTAAGGATAAAGAATCCACCAGTGTGACACCTCAGAAAAGAGGTAGAGAATCTATGAATCCAACATACTTATGGCATCTTAGATTAGGCCATATCAATTTGGATAGGCTCAATAGATTGGGAAAGGATGGTCCTTTAAACCATTTACATGTTGAACCTTATCCAACTTGTGAACCTTGTTTGCAAAGTAAAATGACCAAAAGGCCATTTACAGGCAAACCTATGAGAGCCACAAGTATATTGGAATTAATTCACACTGATGTATGTGGACCCATGAATCATTCAGCCAGAGGTGGCTTTGTCTACTTCATTACATTCACAGATGATTTTTCAAGATATGGTTACATATCTCTAATGAAACACAGTCGGAATCTTTTGAAAAGTTCAAAGAATTCCATAATGAAGTAGAAAAACAATCAGGTAAATGTATTAAAACTCTCAGATCCGACTGAGGAGGAGAGTACCTCTCGAATGAGTTCATGGATTATCTTAGAGATAATGGAATTTTTTCCCAATGGACTCCCCCAGGAACACCCCAGCTTAATGGTGTTTCAGAAAGAAGAAATCGAACCCTATTCGATATGGTTCGTTCAATGATGAATAGTACTGATTTGCCAATATCTTTTTGGGGATATGCATTAGAGACTGCAATCTATCTATTGAATAGGGTACCTTCTAAGTATGTTTCCAAAACTCCAATTGAACTATGGATGAGACGAAAGCCTAGTCTAAAGCATGTCAGAGTATGGGGTTGTCCTGTTCATGTGCGAAAGTAGAACTTCGACAAGTTGGAAAGTAGGACTGAGAAGTGCCTATTCATAGGATACCCAAAAGAAACTCATGGATATTATTTCTATAATCCTAGTGAACAAAAGGTGTTTGTGAGCAGGAATGCCATTTTTCTAGAAGATGATAAGATCCTCAATAGAAAAGATGAATTTAGAATTGATCTTGAGGAGCAAAGTCAAGATAAAGTGACCATGGTTAATCACATCTTAACTGAACCTTTAAATACACAACAGCCTAGGAGAAGTACAAAGATCAGTCGACCTCCAGATAGATTGTCTTATCAGCATGAGGTATATTCTATAGAATCGGATTCCTTAGACGATGATCCTTATACTTATCAAGAAGCAATATGTGATATTGATTCTGATAATTGGCATAAGGCCATGGAATCTGAAATGGACTCCATGTACTCAAATGGTGTCTAGACCCTGGTTGAAAAGCCTGAGGGAATTAGACCTATTGGGTGCAAATGGATCTATAAGAGGAAACATGGATCCGATGGAAAGGTAGAGACCTTTAAAGCAAGGCTTGTGGCGAAAGGGTATAGTCCATCAGAATTCTGTTATCAATTGCAGCCTTTCATGATTATGAGATATGGCAGATGGATGTCAAAACTGCATTCTTGAATGGAAACATTCAAGAAGATATTTATATGGACCAACCCAAAGGTTTTGAACTCTATGGGCCAAATAATAAAGTCTGCAAATTGATAAAATCTATTTATGGCCTTAAGCAAGCTTCTCGGAGTTGGAATATCCGTTTTGATGAATCAATCAAATCGTTTGGTTTTCAACAAAACATGGATGAGGCATGTGTGTACAAGAAGGTCAATGGGAGTACAATAACTTTCATAGTTCTTTATGTAGATGATATTCTACTCATTGGGAATGATGTGAGAATGTTATCAACGGTTAAAATCTGGTTGTCATGTAACTTTGCAATGAAAGACCTCGGTGAAGCTTCCTATATTCTTGGTCTTAAATTTTTTAGAGATCGAAAGAAAAGGATGTTGGGATTGTCCTAAGTCAATTACATTGACAAGATCTTGCGCAAATATAGCATAGAAAATTTCAAGAAAGGGTTTTTACCCTGTAGACATGGAATTAGTCTTTCCAAATCAAAGTCTCCAAAGATTGATGATGAAAGAGAGCAGATGAGTTATATCCCATATGTATCTACAGTGGGAAGTCTCATGTATGCTATGTTGTGCACAAGACCTGATATTTGTCACACAGTGAGTATCGTGAGTAGATATCAATTAAATCCGGGTCTTAAGCATTGGACAGCAGATAAGCACATTTTTAAGTATTTGAGGAGGACAATGCACCACTGTTTGGTTTACAGTGGAGAAGATCTGACTGTTGTAGTGTAGAACCCCGGAACTTTTGTATATGCCTTGGGAGGTGTGTCAAGGCATGAGGCATATGTAATCTCAAAAGAATTCATGAAATGAGAATTTGAAACTTTGAGGAATTTTGCTAAGAATGCTATTATTAATTAAATTAATTATTTAAAAATGTCTATAAGTCTCGAAAATGTCCTAGGCAAGTTTAGGAGAGATTAGAATAGAAGAGGAAAAGGTTCAAGTAGTAAGAATGGGTGAAAAGTGAACTCAGCAGCAGATTTGCAGAGCAACCGATCGCTCGGTCTTGAGTAGCGATCGATCGGTCCAAAACCGATCGATCGGAGGCTATCGACTGGTCAACTTTTTTGTATGGGAAAATTTTCTAGAGAGCATGTTTTTGACCGGTCGTTCGGTCAATAACACCGATCGCTCGGTAGGCAACCAATCGATCGGTCATAACCACCGATCACTCGGTCTTCGCGTTTTTGCAGAAATTTCAGTAAGGGCTATTTCGTCTTTTAGGGGTTAAACCATTTCTTATAAAGCTTGCCCGAGCCTTTAGGGCTTCATTCACTATACTTAGAATATTTGGAGAGAGAGGGAGAGAGAAGAAGAGGATTTTCTCCTAGGGCATCCTTGGTGAAGAGATCAAGGGTTTGAACATCCAAGAAATCTTCACAAAGTTGGTTCTCCTTCCAAGCCAAGCCTCAAGCACGCGTGGAGCTTCTCCTCCAAAGCTAGGGCAACGTTTCCATGGTAATTTCAAGGGGGTTTCTTCCTCTACTCAAGCCTTCTTCAAGCAAGGGTTCTTCCCTACCATTTGGGGTTTTATTTCAAGGTTTCTTCAAGGTCAAGCCTTGATTCAAGATTAGTACACCCTACTAACTTCCCCCAACAATAATCTAGGTTTTCTATGTGAAATATGATTCTTACCATTATGTTCTCTTCCTTGTGAAATGTATCATCTCTAATAAATATAAACAAGATAAGGAAAAGATAAAAATGTGTGGATGGGATGTTGATTGAGGCGATGGGATGCTAAATGTGTGGTGTGTGATATGTGTGGTGTGTGAAATGGAAAAAGGAAGGATGGGCAGTTTACCAATAATGAACTTACCTTGATGGTTGGATGGAAAATATGCACTAAGAAGAAGAAGATGAACTACTATAGAACATTAAATGTTATGTGTTTGACAAAATGTCTAAACTATGAGTAAATGATTTAAATGAAGAAATGGAAGTAGGCGTTATACATGCGTTCTTATGAATGATGAATTGATCCAATGCCATGTAGATTACTCAAATTCTTATACGCATATACTATGAATTGAATTGTGATGCTATATCTCTCTTGTTATCCGCTTTCCTATGATTGTCACCATTGCCATGAACACGAGCACGCATGTATGCATGAACCGAGATTTCAAGAGCATATGCATATAATAATCAACAAGAAAACATTGCATGTCAAGGAGGTTGGTAGCCCAGGGACATTCGGGTACTAGCCTCTGGCTCACAAGAAAACTAAACAAGTAACTAAAATTCACGTATTGTCAAGGAGGTTGGTAGCCCAGGGACATTCAGGTACTAGCCTCTGGCTCACAAGAAAACCATATATCAAGGAGGTTGGCAGCCTAGGGAGATTCGGGTGCTAGCCTCTGGCTCACAAGTTACAAGATGCAAGTTTACAAGATGATCACAAGGCATTTATGCATGCACGCATACATGATTTTTCTCAAGCCATACCGAGACATAAAACGGATTTCCAAGCATGAGTTTTATCGGAGTTTTTGCATTCATGCACGCACGTCGAGATAATTGTATCGTACCATGTTTAACATTGTTTCTTTTGTGATGTTCCTATTATTGCTCTGTATTGTATCACTGTTGTTGTGTCTAATTAATTGTTATGGTTAGCTAGTAGCTTGTACTCGCTGAGTATTTCATACTCAGCCGTACTTTCATGTCGGCAGGTACTGAGGGAGCCCTCGACTAGGAGCCTTGGGTCGAGGAAGAGTACATAGAGGATAAAGGGCCGTCTATTCCACTACAGTCTCAGGCGAACCGAGACCTCGACGTGTGGCCATACCTTGACTACTGTTGAGAGGAGAGTGCGAGGGGACTTTTCCTTGGTGTATTTTGACATGTTGATAGGTGGGCCTATCCACCTTAGACTTAGACGTGTTTTGTATATACTTGGGTTCACTTGGAATACCATTTTGGGAACTTTAGAAGAATAGAAAGATTATTCTACGCTTCCACATCTATGGTTAGCTTCCACGCTCTGATTATCATTGTTTCAGTATTTATTTACCTTGTTCCTTACAGGAGGGTTTGGCAGGTACGTATAGTCATACCTAAAGTATCCCTTAACTCCTAGGGGGTATTTTGGGGAGCGACATGTAGGGTACATAGATTCAGATTTTCAGGCAGATGTTGATGATAGAAAGCCCACCTCAGGATTTGTCTTTACTCTTGGGAAATGAGCATTTAGTTGGAGGAGTTGCAAGCAATCAACAACTGCTAACTCAACAACTGAAGCTAAATATGTTGCCACATGTGATGCTGCAAAGGAAGCAGTGTGGATAAAGAAGTTCATTCATGAACTTGGTGTTGTCTCCTCGATTGAATCTCCTATCACACTTTATTGTGATAATAGTGGTGTTGTAGTTCAAGCCATAGAGCCAAGAGCACATCAGAGGACAAAACACATTGAAAGGAGATTCCATTTGATTCGAGACATTGTCAAGAGAGGAGACATTGTGTTATCCAAGATTGCGTCAACGGATAACGTGGCGGACCCATTTACTAAAGCACCACCTCAGAAAGTGTTTGAAAAACATCTAGAGTCGATGGGCGTTAGATACATAGGAGATTGGCTTCGAGTGCAAGTGGGAGATTGTTAGACATGTATGCCCACAAATCCATTCTGGAATTGTATTTATCTATTTTCTAAATCAATAAATGCATATTTTACATTCACACATTGTCTTCTTTATTAGGTAATATATATCAAAGTATCTCATTGGATGAAATTTCTTTGTCCCTTAGGTAACATTGTAGGAAAACCATCCAATAAGTTGATAACTGATTGCTAAGGAGATATGGTTTTTCCAGTTTATTGTAAACCTAAAATTGTTCAAAGTTAATCAGGATACATCTGGACAATGTATTCCTAATAACTTACACATTGTTAGTTCCATATGATGGAGTGATGAATCTTAATCACTGAGAGAAGGGTCTCTTGAGTAAAATGTAGATATAAGTAAGAAGTACTTATATTACAACTGGATCGCTCAGTGGATAACCTTAGAAATATACTGTCTTTATATTTAGGGTAGTCCATTTGAAAGATTGTCCTTAACTTCAGAAGTAGACATCTTCTCTAGTATTTGCCTATGTAGCTTTGATGTAGCCAATCGTCAATGTCCAACACACGGACTAAATACGGGCTCGTTGGGTCATGTACGCTATATTGGAAGAAGTGTGTGTACGCTCAACAAGGATTCCACTACTCTTATAGAGTAAATAATATTGAGTTGATACTTGTCAAAGCCGAACTTGAAAAACCCATCGCTGGTATTTATCGATGAAATGGTTTTATCGAGGAATTTATTTTCTGTATAAAAGAAATGTAATTATGATTATTATTTCTTTTAAAGAATTTTTAAAATCTTTCGAAAGTCCAAATTTGACTAAAAGTATCAAAGAGAATGGGTTCTCAATATAAACCAGGGATTAAAGACAGTATTAGATATTTTCCCATAAGCTTATAACAATATTGGAAGTGGAGGGACTAATCTGTAAACAAATCTTGAGATAGAAATACCTACAAGTAATTCTCTATTTTCTGGAGGTTAATCACATTGTGTTAATGAACATTAATTGTGATTGGTGGAGTCCAGGGATATAGATAAAATTCTATAATCCTAATGGAGTATAGGAAAGGTGTTTCCTAGTAACAATGCTTTAACCAAAAGGTTGAGTACTTGGTCCCACAACCGGAAATAAGAGATCCCTTTAGATCTCACACACAAGGACTTTCTTAAAGTATTTAATTTAATGATTTATTAAATTAATTTATTTCTCTAAGAAATCACTATATGGTATAGTGAAGCTCTGAAAGGTGGAATCACATTAGATGTGAAAAACCAAATGGATTGGACCCATTGGGGATTATTTTAAAAGAATAATTAAATTGACAAAATGGGTTTAGAACCCAAGGGGGCATTTGGAGTGGGGCCCACCTAGGGTGGGACGCCCACTCCATGGAGATTACTTTATTGTTAGTCATTAATTAGTTTCTAATTAATTAAACACCTTATTGGATAAGATTTGTTAGTTAGTTAGTTAGTTACTAATTAAAGATTCCTTGTTGGACAAGGATTCCACTAGTTTCTTGCTAATCAAGGAATCCTAATTGAATTAGGATGAGGATATGATTAGTTAGTTACTAATAGATAAGATTAGTTTCTATTTTGATTATTCCTAATTAATTATGGAGAAACCAAATAGGAAACTAATTTGAGGATATCCTAATTGAATTAGGATAAGGTCAAGATCCAAGAAGAATCTATTTAAGGGGTTGGACGTCCACATCTTTGGGCATTCTAAAATTTCCAGATGTTAGGAAATCCCTCTCCTCCCTCATTATCTCATGCCCAAGCCTCTCTAGTGGTGTACGGTCAACCCTCTTCTCCCCCTTTTCTTGTTCTCTTGTCTTCAAGTTTTTGAAAATCAAGAACAAGATCAAGAACTCATTCTTGAATATAAAGATTGGATCTTTTTTATCAAGAATCAAGAGTTGGAATTTTTGGAAGGGTCATTAGCTTCCATTAGAGAAAGCTTGAAAGAAAAAGGTCTGTGTGGATTGCGAAGGAAACTTGGCACTTGTGAAGTTTTGCCATTATTGCTTTTATCGTGGATTTGACTTAACAATTTCAAAGTCACAACGGTTTTGTAATTTTTACTCTCATTGAATAAAATCAATTAGAATCTTAGTCAGATCTTGGGATTCGATGTATGCCCCCCAAGAACTGTTTTTCTAAAAATTAAAAAGAGGCATACTTTCAACAACTCCAAATCATCAATGATTCCATGGGTGTGTTTGGCATTTCCCATTATAATATAATCATTAGACATACAATCACTGAAAATTTAATTAAGTAAATCATAACCTGTCCTGGTTGTTTCAAACCAATGATAGATTAAAATTGTAACGATATTATAAAATTGATTAAATAACTTGTTATCCAAATAGGTTTACGAAAATGCCATATATTTTAATCACATATCAACGAATAAATCAGGAAGAAATCAAACCCAAGGGCACCCTATATATTTAGCCTCATGATCCCAGATATTTGATACAATACCTCATTTTATCTGTGGACGTGCTGTTTTGCCAGTTACTGTACCTGGCTGATGCTAGAACACTTGTACTTTATTGCTACACAGTACATTTGGTCCATACGTACACTAAGGGCTCGTTTGATTCAGATTAAATTAAGCTTATATTTAGGACCTAATCACTTATGTCCAGATTATGTCCTATAATAGTATAATTGATTATGTAACAAACAATTATGAAAATAATAACTAATTTCATAATCTTGCAGGGGTGATTATGCACATTTTAAGATAGAAAATTGTTGTAAGCACCCAAATTTGCACTCAAAAAGACAAGATCTATTACACTTGAGAGAGATATTTCTCAAAATATTCTATATTTTTTTCAATATGACCACACTTTCATTTTTTATAAATGTTCAGATAATAGCTTATCGACAATGTCAACCAAACAAGATTACAGTAATCAGCGTTCAATCACTTACAACTGCAATAATCTGAACCACATGAGCCCTAGCAGTCAGGTGATCCTATCCTTTCCGCTTATGGACTTCCCAGTTTCCAGAGCATCAACCATATTCACTTTAACCACATTTATAATATTTCAGATCGACGGGCAGGTATCCGGTGCACACCATAAAGTGTTAAGAGAATCAATCAAAATATTTATTTATTTTTTGTTACAAGTTTTTTCCTCATCATCTCATGTCATACAGACAATATACAATTTGACATAAATTAAAAGAACAATAAGAAAATATCAAAGAACAAATAGAAGAATCCGAGTGTTTAGTAAGTTAAAACCTGAATGGATTCATGATGGAAATGATAATACAAAGCATCATTACACAGCTCATCATGGAGTAAAACTGAACAAAGTGACAGCTGATAAATGTGAAACCCGCCAACCAATTAAGTAACAAAGTAGATCAATCAGACGCCTAACAGATCCACTAGGTGTCACTAATATAAGTAATTGGCCCACAGTTTTAAAACCAGAATAAAGAATTTCCAAATTACTAAGATCAGTACCATCTTTGGTGAAGTTGCATCCAACAGCCAATGTTTACTAACACAGAGCAGACTACGAATTGGATTGATACCAAGCAATTCAACCCTCCATCTGGACATAAAACCGACCAATATGAATAGGATGGAGGAATCTATCCATGTCCATATGGATAGAAGGGTGGGCCATGTTCTGGGTTTTGATAGTGGCTGGGTTGTACTCGCATTGAGTGCCCCTCCACACCGTAAGGCATCGAAAACATCAAATTCGGACCATGTGATCTCTCCAAACCTACTGGGTTTTGTTGCAAACCATTACCATTCCTTGGAGGAATAGGATGGTGCAGAGGACCATGTGATCTCTCAAAACCTTTTGGGTTTTGTTGTAAGCTATAACCATACTCTGGAGGAATAAAAGGAGGGTGCAAAGGACCATGTGACCCCACATTACCAAATTCAGGAGCAACAAATGGAGGCTGCTGATGAGGAATGGGAGGAGTATTCATAGGAGGTACATTGTTCGAAGTCTTACCATGTGATCTCTCCAAACCTATGGGGTTTTGTTGCAAACCATTACCATTCCTTGGAGGAATAGGATGATGCAGAGGACCATGTGATCTCTCAAAACCTTTTGGGTTTTGTTGTAAACTGTAGCCACACTCCGGAGGAATAAAAGGAGGGAGCAAAGGACCATGTGACCCCACATTACCAAATCCAGGAGCAACAAATGGAGGCTTCTGATGAGGAATGGGAGGAGTAAACATAGGAGGTACATTGCTCGAAGTCTCACCATATGATTGATGTGCTCCCCAACCTTCTGTAAACCGCATCTTCTTTCTCTGGTTCAGGTTGGGAGGAGGCAGCCCTGCTGGATCATGGAAAGGGAAGCTTCTATCAAGATTCACAATAGTATTGTTGTCTAGGCGAGGAATAGAATCTGCACCGAACAGAAGTTCCTTTAACTTGGGTGCTTGAATCTGACCATCCATGAAGACCAACAGGAGATGAAGTGATCTGTGGATGCACTTATAGATCTCCTGCACTTCTTCCATTCCCACCGACCTTGCAACATTTTGAGACCGGTCTGTAAAATCCTCTACCTGGGAGGAATATAAAGCAAAGATTATATTCAGAGTTCAGTCAAAGGTCAATCGATATGACTCCTACATGTTTAGGCAATCCAGTAAAATTACACTTATATGGCCAACTTTAGAACCCCATTTTTTAGATATCCAACATCCTTCATAAGTGCTCGCGCAGAGACCTTCAGACCATAGAGTCTCAACTGAAGCCAGCTGCAAGAACGAACAAAAAAAAAAAAATTAAAGGAAAGGAAAGGACAACAACTTGACTATTAAGGGCATGTGTTGCATTAAGTTGTGGATGGTTTGCTAGTTTCCGGTTCCGCAAACTTTACCATCTAATTGGTGAAAAAAAGTACATTACCTTCGCCAATTGAGTTACAAAGAGTTCCGCCAAGGTTTCTTTATTTCTTTTTCCATAGTGTATAAAATTATGGACCTCCTTCATCACAGTTGGAGGATCATTTCCATCTGAAAAAAGCGAAGGACATTACATCTATAGAACATATTGATCAACAAGGTCATCCGTAAAAGTTTTACCAAGTAGCAACATTTTAGAACCGCAAGACCCAAAAAAGAAATGATAATTAAAAAGAATATGGTAAAGGAGTGGTTCAGAAAAGTCATAAATTAAGGTTCTAATCCAGCTTAAGAGAGAAGAGAATATTGAAGTTACTGGACATTATTAATGACTAAATTCTAGGGAATTGGAGTGAAAGGATAATGATAATGTAAAGTAATTACATTAAGGGGTTGGGAATTGTTATGATGGACCTAAGTCATCGAGCCCATAGCATTTTATGTTATTTATTAGTGTGCTCATGTTTACACATTAGCAAGGCTATTTATGACCTTACCATATTTTTATAATAATATTAAAATGAGAGTGTACCCAGCAAGTACACTAATTCTTTCTCTTCTCCAAACAAGTATTCACACTAATTCTTTCTCTTCTCCAAACAAGTATTCTACCTATTTCTCTTCTCTTCATACATGGAACTAAGGTTGAACTAAAGCTTCAATATTTCTACTTGGTATCAGAACAAGTTTCTTTCAAAATTATCATAAGAGATTTAAAAGAGAAGAACTAAGGTGACAAAAGCAACTACCATGGTTGCAAAGCGACTAGGCGACTTGAGGCGATAGACCTCATGGATGCCTGAGGCGCCTGAGGCATCGCCTAATGAACACTTTGCAATAGAAATCCCTCCTAAGATCTATGTATGCTGCAATTCGTTGAATAAGGGGGCCTACAATTCATATAAATTACAAAATCTTCATTATCAAGATGCACTATGATAGAACCATCTTGGAGATAGTTCTAGATATAATAAAGGGGGTTTCCAAAAGTTAGTAATAAAAAAACGAAACAAAAAAGCCTACAAAGATTGTTGAAAAGGGGGAGAGAGACGAGCCATGGGGAATAAAAAAAATAGAAAATACATCAGTCTCTAGTGATAGATGAACATGAGAGAGAGAGTAGAGAGGGAGAGAGGGGAGAGTGTAGGAATGAATAAAAAATAGAAAAATAGTATGACCATCAATGTGACTATCGAATGAGGGAGAGAGGGAGAAGTCGTACCTCTTACTCCCATTTCTTCTTGATTATGCCAAAGAAATGTAATACAAACATATAATAAGTACAATATATATAATCATAGAGCCCACACTTATTTAAATTATTAAAAACTCCTTTAAAAATGAGTTTATGAGAGCTTTGGGGACTCCTAGAGAGGATTTGGGGAATTTTAAATGTTTTTTAGTTATTGGGCCGCCTGAGCCTAGCTATATGTCTGGTCGCCTATACGACGCTTATTAACAACCATGCAAAAAATAGAGGGAACCATATGGTCCACCCACAAATAGAGGGAGATAAAGAGAGAGAGACCAATGAGTCTGCTCATTGAGTGAGAGAGACGGCAGGTTAACATGAGAGAAATATACATGACACCGTTCGTTTATTCTTTTTTTTATCAGCAAACTCTTTTTTTGTTTGATATATATACCCGAAAATATATGGTAAAAAACTCGAGAAACATATAAAATAGCATTTTTTTGTTGACCAAACTATCGTATTTGAATAAAATAAATTTTTATACCCTTAAACAATAACAAAATTAAATATATACAGATTTTTAATAATGATCGCCTAGGCGGCCAGTCGCCTGAGCCCAGCAGAGCGCCTAGTCACCTTGGTGACCGTCTGAGGCAACGCCTTTAACAACTATGGCAACTACAGTAGTTGCTAACATCAGTTGACCGTACGGTTGATGTCAGTAGCCATACAGACCCCCTTCTTGGATCCAAATGTATCAGGTAAGCGGGGGTGTTTTATTGTGATTTGTGGTGATTTTTTTTAATAGCATTTAATGAGGTTTTGCCATGCAAAGTGATGTGTTAGAAAAAAAAAATCAGATTTGATTAATCTGATTGATGTGATTAGTTGTTTTTTTTTTGCAGGATAAATTATTGTTGTTTGATCCATATTTTTTAAATTCTAAAATGTTTGGAACAAGTTTTATGAAATTATATGAAGATTTGAGGTCTAAGGTAGGGTAACTGCTAATGGAGAAAAATATCTTTGGAGTTTGCGAGAAGAGTTGGATCATTATCAGACATACCAACTTGTGTGTATTGCTAATGGAGAAAAATATCGTAAGCTTGTGGAGTAGAACAGGATCTTCGAGTTCTACGTTGGGCTTTACTCAGACTTCAAATTATCACGTTCAAATTCTGGGTAAGGATGAATTGCCATCTCTGAGCCAAATGTATGCTCTTGTACAGGGTGAGGAAAGAAGTCAGATTGTAATGCATCTTTTAGATAGTAGTTCAGAGCATTCAGCATTAGCACCTGCTACCTAGTCTCGGAGAGAAGGCGAAGGAGATACTCACAAATCAAAAAAAATGGTATAAATTCAAATGAGAAAGACAAGTTGAAGTGTGATCATTGCGGGAGGTCGAGGCACACCAAGGAGACTTGTTGGGATTTAGTTGGACGACCAGCTAAATACACTCGTCCTATATCATAAAAAGCTCATAGTACATTGTCTACAGTTACTACATTCTCTTGACCAATTCTTCCTACTCAGGCTTCTCCAAATGAGATAAATGTGTAGACAAAATATCATTACTTATGTAGACAAAAGTATGTTAATAAGTAACACAAGACTATGGGCTTAATAACTTAGGCCCATCTTCAACTCCCAAGGCATTAACACTCTTTGACTCCAATTTAACATCCAAATTAAGATTTTCCTACCACCAAACAATCAAGTTGCATATTTACTATCCGGATAAGGATAAGCTTGTTTCCAACAGCCTAGTTACTTATCTAGAGTCTGAATAATACTAAATTTGCTTCCAGATGGTTAAGCTATTCTCTTCTTCCTCTTATTCTTCTTATAAATGTTTGGTTGAACTTTGTTTACATCAATTCCTCCTCCTTGGACACAACTCGTCCTCGAGTTTATGACATCGTACACTACTAAAGCCTTAGGATCATCATGTGCAAATCTGCATAATTCACCCAAGTACGATCCTCTTCATCATCACCCTTCCAATGAATTAGATACTAGATGGTAGAATGATTGCCATCAACAACTGTCCACTTGGCAAGTATGCTTGCAACTTCATCTTCATCATCATGACTAATAAAGTGAGAGATCTAAAAGATTAAAGCTGCATTCAATTCCCAACTGACTCGGCGAGTCAACTTTATAAGCATTAACATCGATTTTCTTGAGAATTTTGTATAGCCCAATCTTCCTTTTGCTGAGTTTTGAATATGTGCCAACTATAAACCTTTCTTTGTGCAAGTAAACCATAACCATATCACCTTCTTTAAATGTTTGGAAACTCCTTTTATCAGCATAAGCCTTATATTTGGACTCTTCTATCTTCTGCCAAATATTCCTATGCAACTCCTCCATTGTGTCAACTATATGATCACCTTTCATGTTACTTTTCCCAACCTGCGGCAAGAGAACCAATTCATAATAATGATTTGGCTATTTACCATACACTATCTCAAAAGGACTTCTTGTAGTTATGTTCTTTGAGCAACTATAGGCAAATTTTGCTTATACAATGACTGAATCCTACTGTTTTGAGTTTTCTCTAAACAAACACCGTAGCAGATTTTCCAAACTTTGATTAATGACTTAAATCTGTCCATCGATTTGTAGATGGTGTGAGTTGTTGTACTATAGACCAGTACCAAACCTCTTTCACGAAGTCCTCCAAAATGTAATAAAAACTTAAAGAGACCTGATTTTAATGGTTTTTAGAACCCCATGAAGACGGACAATTTTGCGGAAAGAGTTTAGCAACATGTGAAGCATCCAAAAAGAACATTTGAAGCAACCATTTTCTTGTCATTAATGAAATGCTCTATCTTATAAAATTGAATCCATACCTCTTTGTGTCCACGTTATGTCTTTTCAAGGTGCTGTTGGAACGGGCAGCGGGGAATAAAGACCTACGTTTTGAACTTGTCCCTCAGATTCCTAACAAGTTTGGAATCTTTAAATAAGCTTGAGCACATCCAGCCTCATTCTCGACCAGAAATACTTTAGCTCTATCATAGCATAAGTCTAGGATGATACTCTCATTTTTCCAAATGTCCTCCCAATTCACCACCATGAATATTTAGGATAATACTTTCTCGTACTGGATAATCTGGTACACAACAGATTGCCCTTTAAAAGGAATCAGTCATGTAACACATAAATTCCTTGTTGTCCACTAGTATAGTTATTCCAAATCGAACTAAATAAAGGGTCAACATAAAACAAGTGTTTGAAGGAAGCGAACCCAATGACAGTTGCATACATGCTCAGCAATATGGTTCTTTACTAATTGTGTCCGTGACGTTGTTGGTTCCAAATTTGTGCCTAAACTGAAATGTAAAGTCTTGGAAATACGAAACTCATCTTGCATCTCCTATTCACCTGTTGTTGGCTGTTGAGGTGCTTTAAACTTAAGGATCCAAGAACAAAACAAACACTTTGTATCAGATAATGCCTCCAATGCCTTAGAGATTGAATAATAGCGTAAAACTCCTGATCATGAGTGTTTTATCTCCTGTGTGTCTCATTCAATTTCTAGTAATGAGACATTGGTGACACTTCTTGGCTAACGACAGCTCCAACTCCAACTGAGGCATCCTGATCATGAGTGTTTTATCTCCTGTGTGTCTCATTCAATTTCTAGTAATGAGACATTGGTCACACCTCTTGGCTAACAACAGCTCCAACTCCAACAACTGAGGCATCGCATTCAACTTCGAACACTTTGTCTTGTACACATCTTCTTCTGATCAATTGGAATCTATATTCAGTTTCGTTGGTCCACTCAAACTTTCCCTTCATACAATATGTTACTGGTGAATAATAGTGCTGAATTTTTAATTATGCAGCGAAAGAACGTCCTAAGCCATGAAAAAACGTAGTTCTCCAAACATAGTTGGTATGGACAAGCTTCTAATTGCTTTAACTTTACTTTTATCTACTTGAATGCCACCTGCACTCACCACATAACCCAGAAACAACAATGAATCAGTGATAAATTGCCACTTTTTCAAGTTATCAGGGAGTTTCTCCCAGCATAAAACCTCTAATACTTCCCTTAGGTGCTGCAATTAGCTTCTTTGGATGGGCTGTAAATCCGAATATCATCAAAATACACTACAAATTTTCAATAAACAGTTTCAAAACTTGCTGAAAGTGTTGGGTGAAATTGATAAACCAAATGGCATCATAGACCTTAAAAAAAAAACAGTTTTTAATTCATCACCTTCATTGATTCGTATTTGATGATATCCACTCTTGAGGTCAATCTTTGAAAATACCTGTGCATCATGTAACATATCAAGCATATCATCTAACAGTGGTATCTAGAAGCGATACTTAATGTTTATCTTGTTTGTTGCTTTGTTGTCCATATAAAATCTCCATATTCCGTCCTTCTTTGGAGCCAAAAAAAGGTGGTACTGCACAAGGGCTAATGGATTCTCTCTTAAAAAACCCTATGTAGCAATTCTTCTACGTGCCGTTGGAGCTCCTCATGTTCTATTGGTAAGTAGATTAGCACCATGCACCAAATCGGTTGGTATATACTTCTTATGGAGGGAGTTCATTAGGAAATTTTGCAGAAACTACCTCCTCAAACTCTTTTAGTAGTCTCCAGTTCAGCAGGTATAAATGGCTGCTGCTTATCCTTAATCTCTTTCACCATTAAAACATGGGTCATTCCAATGTCTTTGGACTCTTCTAGTTATTGTTGGGGAGTCAAATAAGTCTGTCCTTCCTTTTCGATTTGGAAAACAATTCATCTTTCATGGGAGCAAAAACAACTTTTACTCATCTTTGTAAAAGGCAAAGGTATTCTTGTCACCAAGGTGAACAGTCTCTCTGTGAAATTGCCATGGACGGCCCTAACAATAAATGGCAAGCCTCTATTTACATGTCACACAATCCTTTACTAAGTAATTTTACCAATTGAAAATAGACTATAACATTATTTTGTTACCTGGACTTGGCCTCTTTTCTTAAATCAGGTTATCTGGTATAGCTTAGGATGGGTCTGGACCTTCAGATTCAGCTTGGTAACTATTTCTTTGGAGTTAAACTTTTCCAACTGCCTCCAATAATGACATTGCATAATCGTCCTCCGGACGAACACCTTGTCCCTGAAAATGTTGTTGCCTAACCAATCAGCCTATGTAGCCTTAGAAGCCAGCATAGCTTGTTGTACCTCATAGCTACTTGTTAATAAGAGGTAAAACCCCTACTTCAAAAAGATGTAGACATCCAATTAACCTTCAACTTAACAAAATCTAAAGTCCAACTAAGCACAATTTTCAAATATGCTCTACCTATTTAGATTAGTGTTACCAAATGCCACCTTACTCTCATTTCTTTTCCTTCTTAATTATACATTTATACTCAATAAAAGTAATAAAAAAAATATAATAAGTATAATATATAATTATGGGGCTACACTTATTTAAATTACAAATGACCGCTTTAAATATAGGTTTATGAAAGTTTGGAATCCTAGAAGGAATTTGAGGCATTTAAAGGCCTTTTTTTTGTTGTTGGGCCACTTGAGCCCAGTTGTATGCCTGGTCGTGATGTCTTTAACAACCATGCAAAAAACAGATGACGACCATATGGTCCACCTACAAACAAAGGGAGAGAGAGAGAAACCACTTGGTTGGTCCACCCATTGATCGAGAGAGGGGACATGTTAACATGAGTGAAACATACTTGATACCGTTCGTCACTTCTTTCTTCTTCTATTTGCAAATATTTTCTTTTGTTGGATATACAAACCTTAAAATTTTACATTGTAAAAGACATGAGAAGTATATAAAAAATCAATTTTTTTGTTTACCAAATTTTCATATTCAAATAAAATAAACTTTATATCTTTAAACAATAATAATATTACATATATAAGATTTTTAATACTGACCGCCTAGGCAACCAATCGCCTGAGCCCAACAGAGCGTTGAGGCGACGCCTTTAACAATTATGGTTTACCCATGGTAGTGTTTCAATTTATTCTGATAAATTAACCATGGGTTGTTGCTACTATTGAAACACTTCCAGAACATGTTGGCTTCTTCCATTCCCGTGTTGATATATATGGCATGTTGTCCTTTGCCTCCCAGGTCCCAATGATTACATCGAGAGGGCCAAAGATCCTAGCTTGCTCAAACCTAGCACATAGCTAAGCAATTTGTTGTTGCAGGTTCTTCACATCTTCCTTTGTGTTCATGGTTCTATTGTTTGCTACCTCAAGTGCTTCCAAATGCTCTTCATTTTGCTCCAACTTGTCCCCATGCCTTTTTATGGATCCGCAACAGATGCCGATTTGAAGTAACTTGGCTTTGATACCCCTTAACAAAGTTAGAAGAATTAGCCACCACTTTGCAACTTAAAGAGATGTTAGATAACACTAAGATCACTATTGGGGCAAAGATTTCTTAGAAGGAAACCAAGGGAATCTCCTAAAAGTCGCCAATCCAACAATTAAAAACTAGATTGAAGAAAATCTATCAAGTATTCTTGTTGTCGTGGTTGTTACATTTCATGATCCTCTTGTACCCTTTATATAGACCTCAACCACCCTCATAATGGCGTGAATTGAAAACAAGTCTTTATTCTAGTAAGCCTAGAAGACCCCAGCATTCAATTCCCTGTGCTACTTACTCTGATTTAACCCACCTAGGAATCAAAATAAACTTTGGAAAAAACAAGACTCCTTTACTTTAAGGACTCTTCAACTCCGAAGGCATGAACATTTTTTGACTCTTACTAAATAACTGTTTGGACATAGCCAAAACCTACTCTAATCATTCGTCCAAATTAGGATATTCCTACCAACAAATAGTCAAGTTGCCTATTTACTATCTGGATAAGGATATGCTTGTTCCCAAACAGCCTAGTTGCTTATCTATAGTTAGGATAAGACTAGACATGCCTCCAGATAGTTAAATTACTCTCTTCCTTTTATTCTTCTTCTCAAAAATGATTGGCTAGACTTTGTCTGCATCAGCCAATCCCATGGTCAAAAAATCTCAGTTCACCATATTAAAAACTCAACCATCATAGAGGTGATCACCTGGTCCAATCCAGAAAACTAATGAGAATGACACTGCAATTCCATTGGATTATTAGGCTTTTGAAGAATCAAAATCAATTAGAGAGCCAGAATACCAATAAAAAATAAAAATAAAAATTAGAGAAGCAAAATATTCCTGATGTTGGCGCTATTTTAGATACTTCGAAAAATGGCCCATATTGCAATGGAATGACATTTTCTAAGATTTTTCTAACAAAATGTAGTAAAACTTTCATAGATTTATTCTTAAATACTTTCCCATCTCATGAAATAGTCTATAATCTTTTGTTGGTGATTACCATGCTAATGAGGAGATTGATGCATGTAAATAGCTCTACTTGAATGCCTTTCATGGGAGCTATAAAGGCAACCCTAGACTAGTAGCTATTGGAGGGCCTCCCAATAATTATCTAAATAGAATTATCCTACCACCTTATTCCAACTGATGTCACAGATTCCATAATAGCTGCAGATGTAGCATAGCATTAAGATGATCCCTATTCTGCCTTGTAAGAAAATTATGATAGGAGATACCAATAGCAGGACCAGGTACTCTACAAAGTGATGTTAGTTCATTGCAAACTAGATAGACTTCAAAAAGATATATTATAGACCATTAACTGTGACTTAACTGGCTTCACATTGATCGAAAAGTCAAAAGTTGTTGATGACTAGGAAAATGATGATGTAAAACTGTAACAGGTGCACCTTTTTTGGGCATAGAACAAGTACATACGAGCTTTTTATTCCATTCAAAAATGTGAACCTTTACCCATTGTAAACTAGTTTCAGGCTTTTCCATTCTAATGATTAACATAAAACTGTTCTTATTTGTGTCAAACATGACATTCGGGTCAAAATGCAAATCAACCAGTTCATTAGGAAAGATGAAGATGCTATTCCTAATGCACAACAGGTAGAAAAGAAGCTATTTCAGAAAAGACTGGGCAATGCCACAGAGTGAACGGAGACCAACTTTATTAGTAGGTTGTCCAAAAAATTTTTAAAAAATCATATTTTGTCCTTACGACTGCTATCTGTATTCACGAGCAGATAATATGACTAAAACTCCTCTTTTGTCTAAGATGGAACTTATATCTTGTAGAGACCTGTATTTTATTTCTCAATATTCGTGTTATGTATGTGATGCCTTGTTCCTTGATGAGTTTAAGTTGATTTAAAAATTACTAAGTATAAGAATGCATGAATTGTACAAAGGGTGTGGTTTTAGCAAAAATATAAATTATCAAATTTTGAGATGATTTTTCCTGGAAATTGACATTTATATGTTAAATGAACATATGTGATTTTATGGGATTTAATTATTATGTATAGAGTGGTTTATTTAACCATCGCAATTTTTACAACGGGCAGGATTTTTGTTTTTGACCTGAAATTGGAAAAATAAGATTTTGATTTACTAGGAATTTGATTTTTAAGTATTTTTATTGAATCCAAATGGTGGAGGGGGCTATTTTCTTATTTAAATTAAAAACTTAAAGTAAATGAACATTTACTTAAATGTTTTTAAGTAAAATAAGTGTGATGTTGCTGTGTACTGAAGACGAAAGCAGTGTTGTGTGTTGTGAACTATAGGAGAATGGTCATACCGGTCGACCGGAATTCCAAACAGGACGACCACTATTGCGAAATTTCGAAAACACACAAAACAGTAACCACTTAAACCAAACCGGTCGACCGGAATTCCAAAACCGGTCGGAACCGTTCGATTGACTTTTGGGAAAACCTTCTAAAACGCGATTTTCAGAGAATTTTAAAGAGGTTAGGACTCCAAACCTTATAAATAGACCCCTACTCATGGGATTAGGATTTCCTAATGATTCTAAAAGCATTAGAGATCCAAAGAGAGAAAAACCTAAGTATTTGCAAAGGCTTTCACTTGGAGAAGAAGAAAGGTCTTGGAGATCAAAATCAAGAAGCATTGGGAAGTTTTCGATCGTAGGGAAGCGATCTAACAAGGTTTAATATAACTTCTTTAAGCTAATGATATTATAACCATTGTTAAATTAAGATTAAGGGATGAATTAGTATGTAAGCATTAAGAATAAGTTTTGATAAATACGTTTGATATATCTTCCATAGCTAACGATTTGAAAATCATGGTTTTTTAAGAAAGATAACAGGATTTGAAAGAAAGGATAAGGATTTAAGATGATGTTTACTATACTCTCCTTAGATAACAATGCATAGTTACCGAGTCGTGAAGCGAAAACGAGAAGCAAAGCGCAAGCGGGAAGCGAAGCTCAAAAAATCCTTAGGAAATGGGAAGCGAGAAATAGATTTAGGTGCATCATACTCATTATGTTAGGATGACCAACTATACCTTAAATTTTATTTTATATGAGATATTTGTGAAGAAGTTGGTGCCTTAGAGTATTAGGTTTCAATTCAACGATACTTGCCTAGGATATATGTCGTAGGCTTTAGACTCAGGTCTATCCCATTACTTCCTAAATAGGAAATTCATAACCCCCTTGACCACTAAATGAGAAGCGAGTGGAAGCGAGTCTGGGAAACGAGCTTCCCACCTTGTACATAGCTTCCCGGCAACTATGTAACAATGTCATATGTATGGATTTTTAAGATAAAAATAAGAATAATGAATTGTTTATATGTTTGATATATTTTCCATAAGCTAATAGTATTATGATCATTGATTTAAAGTAAGATTTAAGAAGAAGCATGAATATGATTAAGAATAATTATTTATATGGATGTTTGATATGATTTCCTAGGTTAATGACATTGCAATCATTGATTTGTGATTAAGAGTAAGGGATTAAGATTTCAAGTAAGATTAAGAATAAGCATGATCAAGATTTAGATTTAGAGTAGATGCATGAATTTTAAGGGTTAGATTGATTGAAGAGTATGGATTTATGCAAGTAGGGATGTTTTAAGGGCTAATAGATTTATAGAGTTAAGAATATAAGTCGAGAACCTCATGTATATATGTAGATATATCCTTTGAGTACTAATAATAGTATGAGTAAGGCTATGAGTAAGAACATGAATTTATTATGCAAGTAGGGATTTAAGCATGTAGGGATGTCTTAAATTTTAAAAAAAGGGTTATGTAAGTATGCATGGATTTTATTAAATAAGAACAAGATGCTTAAGTATGAAAATAATTATTAGATCCATGATTCTTGTATTATTGAGATAATTAATTACGTATGATGAATTGGAGAATAAAAAGGGGTCAATTAGATTCCCAGTAAATTATGAGTAAGGTATTTACATGTTTTACAATTTATGAATGGGTTATCTAGGTGTTCTATAAATGATTAATAAATTATAAACATGTTATGTGCTTTATAAAATTATGAACATGTTATTGTAATATATAGGACAGTGTAGTCAAGGCGTCGTCTAGGTGTCGCCTAGGCGATTTTGGAGCATCAATGCCTAGGCGCCTCCCTAGGTGGGCGTTTTTGCATCATTTCTCATTTCTTCTTCAATGTAAGCCTTTTGACAACTTATTTACATATAAATATCATTAATACTTAAGATTATTTATATGTAAATAATGTTATACCCCATATTTGAATTCAATAAAAATTATCCTAAAACTAAATTCTTGAATAATAAAAAGTCAACTTTCCAATTCAAGAAAAATATGCTTTTCGGCGTCTTTTTCAAAATTTCAACTTTCAAATGCTACGGTGTTTCTCAAATCTTAAAATTTCATAAATTCTATCACATCAAGACATTACTAAAACTCAAAAGTCTGGTGAAAAAAGTCTTATAGTTTATTCTTCAAAAATAGTTTTATATACAGGGTCAAAAAGTCAACTAACAATTCAATAAAAAAAGACTTACATTCAAGCTTTTACAACATTAAATGTTAATTTGCCTAGATTATTATCAACCCAAGGAGGTTTAAATTGTTATGTGTATATATTAATATTATATATATACATGTATATTTCATATATATATATAATTAATTATTTTATCGCCTAGGCATTGCCTAGACTCCTTGACTACACTGATATAGGATGATGTGATAATTTAAAGGGGTGAGTAATATGCCTTGTCAATTACAAATATGATGTTTAAGCCTAATGAATTATGAACATGTTATAGTGTTGTATGGTGTATGTTGTGGTTTATTTTTAAGTAAAAAAAACCTTGAATGGTCTTGTTGCCTAGGGTATTTATCATGGTGGTATGGGATGCTATGATGAATTTCTGATGGTACTAGATTTGTGATTTAGGGTGTAGTTTAACCAAAGGATAATAACTTATGATAAATTATAAGTAAGATAGGTTCATAGGTAAGATGAGTTCAGAAGTATGCTCACGAGTCTGATAAGCTCAATAGTATAATAAGCTCACATTCTGGTTAGTCTAAGACTCTAAGTGCATTCTGGTAAGTCTAAGTGCATTCTGGTATATGAAAGTGCATTCTCCAAAAAAAAGTTCACACAAAGGCATTGTATGATAATTTCTCACTGAACCAGACTTTACAAGAATGATGAGTTAAGTACGATGCATATGCTCATATGTTTCCACACTCTGATTATGTATGTATGTTATGTCATGTTAAGTCAATGATATTAAGTATGTATGTTATGATGTTTATGATATTGTTAGCTAGGACCAGTGTAGTCAAGGCGTCGACTGGGCGTCGACTTGGCATCGCCTGGGCACCACCTAGGCGATTTTGGAGCATCATTGCCTAGGCGCCTCCCTAGGCTGGCGGTTTTGCACCATTCTCTCATTTCCACTTAAATGTAAGCTTTTTTAATACCTTATTTACATATAAAAATAATTTAGTAAATGGTCATTCATTTACTAAAGATATTTATATGTAAATAAGGTTATACCCCCATTTGAATTCAATAAATATTATCCTAGATCCAAATTCTTGAAGAATAAAAAGTCAACTTTCTAGTTAAAGAACAAAATCTAATTTTTAGCGTCTTTTTCAAAATTTTAACTTTCAAATGCTAAACTATTTCTCAAATCTTAAAATATCATATATTCTACCATATCAAAACATTACTAAAACTCAAAAGTCTGATAAAAAAAGTCTTATATTTTAGTATTAAAAAATAATTTTATCTTCAAGGTCAAAACGTCAACTAACAGTTTAGCAAAAGAAGACTCACATTCAAGCTTTACAACACATTAAATATTAATTTGCCTAGAATATAATCAACCTTAGGAGGTTTGAATTGCTATGTGTATATGTTAATATTATATATATATATATATATATAATTTAATTATTTTCATCGCCTAGGCACCGCCTGTGCATCGCCTAAGCAATGCCTAGACGCCTTGACTACACTGGCTAGGACTTTATATCCATTGAGCCGCTTGTTGCTCAACCAATATGTTTCATATCGACAGGTGTAGAGTACGCGACAAACCAAGGAGTACTACGAGGAACCAAAAGGTAATTATGCAGAGGAGGAGAAGGATTTGGATAAATATCCATATTATTGATTCATTAGCTATTTGACTTTGATTTTAAAGGGTTGTAATCAAATTATTTAAGAATGGGTGTTTAGGTTTAAGTTTGTTGATTTTGGAATTATGTTGGATGATTGAGATCATTTATTGTCATTGAGATTATAATTAAAGAAATTTTCAGGTTCATGTTTTAGTATGTCTTGTATGCTCTTGTTAAGATAAGATGTCTTAGGATGAGATCCGAGTCAAAGTTCCATTTTAACCAAGATGGAATTTTGGGACGTGACATATCCTTTTCTTGAAGTAAAACAGGTAAAATAGACTTTGTCCTATATATGGTGTACAAGCTTGCTTACCTTTAAACAGTGCAGAAAATGGAGGTAATATAGGAGGGTCTCGAGTCTGCATGACCAAAAGTACATTAGAGGGAAAAGAAAACAAAAAATGAGAACGAAAGGAAATACTCTCCTAATATAGTTCTGATAGGTGCAATCTATTAAGCTACTATAACACTCAAAAGTGAAACACATGGCATGACAATAGGCCAATCCAAAAGACACTGATCATTTTGAGGATCGTTCACATTTTTTGTACGACATATATAAATGGTCATTTTCAGTAAGCTAAAAATTGAACGCCTATCCTGGGAAAATCCCTACGATTAATTCACTTGATAAATATCTCTGAAATTCAAGGACCGCTTCATCCAGTTATCAAGAATTAATCACAAAACAGGCCTAAGAAACTAGCCAAAAAAAGCCCAAATAGCTATGCTTTGGGACAGCTCAGCCATTTGACACCCCTCAATACAATAAAATATAATACAATATAGGATAGAACCATATAATATAGTATATATGGGTGTATGTATATACATAACCCTGGCATACTTATCTAAAAAGAAAAAATGAGTTCTATCATGGTTGAAAGGAAGGGATTCCTAATGGCCATCAACAATATTTTTCTTCTCGGTACACATCCATTGATTGGTTCAGTTGCTCTTGTTTGAGGGGTGTTTGAAACATGTTTCATTTACCTTGATGATAGGAAAGAATGACATATTCCAGATTTGGCATTTTGGTCTAGTTTCAGGGATCAAATATTTGTCCATGCAAGCTTTTTATCTTTTACAGTGGAAAAAATAAATTTCCTTATTTTGGCATTTCCTCTCTTCTGTGTGTGATGGTATAGAGAGCCTTCATATTAATGACATAATATAGTCTTCATTTCTAAGGCTTTGAGATTTAAAGAGATTAAATGTACCTTACTCGATTATTTGGTCCAGTTTGAAGGGTTCTAAACATGCACATGAAGACTTATCTCTTAGATCGAAATTAAAGTAATTTCCATAATTTTTCATTTTTTCTGTGGTTGTTTGTAAAGAGAAACATCTTCCAATAGCGGAATTTAGTTTTCATTTCTATGTCATAAAATTTACATGGAGCTCCTGCGATTTTGAGAAGCTCCTGGGATCTGTTAAACAGAGAAAGTAGAGACAATTGGAGATAGGATTTTAGATGAAGTTGAAATTTTCACTTCTTCCACATGAACTGAAGAGAGAGGGTTGATTTGAAAACCTCAAAACTAGGCAAGTGGTGCGAGTAGCAGCATTATGATCGATGCATCTCGGTGACAATGTCATTGTCATTTGGCAACAATAAAACAGATGATGACTAGATTGGGCATTGAGAGAATCGGAATGCAAATTGAGAGGGATTGTACAGTCAGATCTGACAGTGGTAATCGATAGCAGCAGCTCCTTTCCCTCGGGTGCAATTTAACTGGTGGGATACTGTGTCCATACAATACCAAGACAAATTGAAAAAGAAAAGAGAGGTTGGCCCAACAGGCAGCAGGCTGCCGCCTGCCCAAAAACAAGATCAACAATGAGAAATCTCAAGGCAAGGTCCAGTGATACAAACTGAAAAAGAAAAGAAAGGTTGGCCAAATTAAGATCAATAATAACAAACTCAAGGAAAGGTCCAACCAACCTGCTCTAATACCATATAGTCTATATCATAGGCAAATCTAATTAATCTTATCTAAGTAGGATGAGTTATGATGCATATACCTTATTAAAGTACTACCATTTTATTCTCTAATACAAATGAAATGCAAAATACACTGTCATATATATATATATATGTCACATTTTCAGCTACAATATAAAGAATATATTCAAAGTACAGTCTTATCAACAATAGGTTAAAGAAAAGGACAAGACGGACACCAGCATCCTATAAATATAGCTGATATCTGGAAGTTTGTAGGGCCAGCCAGCAATCACTTGACTAAGCTTAAAGAAAATGTATACAACTATAAAAAGAAAATCACAAATTAAACTACTAATATAGGACTTACAGGCCTGATATGCTTTCAGACAAAATATCCTCATATTCATTGAGGGATATGATCACCTAAGTTGACTAACATTGTTAGTTGGACGTCTTCTGGTCAGCATACACTTATTCAAGGGATGCTAATCAACATAAGATCAGCTATAGTGTCTTAATTCCCTTGAATCGACTTGGGAGATCATTCCCCATTTATAATTGTAAGAATTTTCTGGAATCTGGATTTCTCACAAGTACACCTTTCCCATCGAAGTTAAAAATAAAATAAATAAAATTCTAGCTTGTTCAATCAATATGAGAAAAAATGATACGGTGAAGTAATTAACTGATAAGATGGCAAGAAAGCTATCAAACACCTCTGAATTTCATTTTTCTGGACATATATTAGCTTTTTCTTTAACAGGAATAGACTTACAACATCTTAACTCATCATCCTATATGCACTTCCTATTTACCCTCTTACAGTGGACTACTTTTTATTTATTTATTACAGTTTGATCTTTCCCACAAATGAGTAAGATTACCAATGAAAAGTAAAAGTTTGTATGATAGTATACATCATGCAGTAATACCACAATATATTGAGGATAATCATACCTGCAAATGAAATGCAACTAATAATATAATGGATAAAGAGTTCAGAGTCCGGTCTTTGGAGCTGTTAATATCATGTGCTTTTGCCCAAGCTTTCATCTGCAAAAGATAGTATACGTACTTATTATGCCCATGAGATTCTAGAACAATAAGTTCAATAACTCACACAAGATAGTACGCATAACGCATCATGTAAATATCACTAGCTAACTTGTCTTCACCACAATCAACCAAGCCATATCCAAACCTATTTGGGGTCAGCTGCATGAATCCTTTTCCGCCCTTCCACTCTACCAGGGCCATAAGCAAATCTTATGTTAAAACATGCATCTTCAAGACTTTTGTCACTACTTCAATACAATTCCTTTTCGGATTCTCCTCGTGCATTAAGAGCCTTCAACTTGCATCAGAGCACTCATCTCACTAGTGCCACTATTGGAATTCGTTGTACATGACTAAACCATCTCAGTCAACTACTTGACTCTCCTTTATTATCACATATTTGGCCTCTGCTCCTAGGTTCCCCAGGATGTGTGTGAGCACGGGATTTTACCACCTTTCCTTCCGGGCCGGGCCCTGATGAAGAACGACGCTAAAATGTCTTTTTAGGTCTCACTGGTTGACTAAGAGTCTCCACCTATTTATTTGGGGGAAATAGGACCCGTGTTGATTAGACAGGATCTATGGTCTTGATTAGAGTCTAGGTAAGTGGTTCGATTAAGTCCCGGGGAAGGGGTTATGTGCCCCGGAACCCCGGTCTAAGACGATTACCTACTCACTAGGCATAAGCCAAATAGATTAAAATTTAACAAAGATGCTTAAGTTTTAGATTATGCTAACCCAAGAAAGGGAAAATCATAGACTAGGGTCAAACCCTGGTTGGGTTGCCTACATACCTGCCGGGGTGGGATCAAACCGAGTGTAGTTTGGGGAGTACTTTAACCCGTACTGGGGTTAAGGGATGTGTGTGTGCACCGGAGTGACCAGTGTAGCCTAGAGGCTAGGGTTAATTGGTCGAGGAGGCCGAGGGTTGCACCGAAGTGGCTAGATTGCACCGGAGTGGCTAAGGTTAGAGTTAATTATGGTTAAGTCTGTTAACCATGGTTAGAAAAGTGCCTGGAGGCGGCCAAAGGTCAGATTTTGCATTTTTGTATTTTAGATTTTTAGGATTTTTCCAAGGTTAGATCGCCTAGTTAAGGGTAAAGGGGAATTAACTAGGGTTAAGTTTAACCCTAGTTAAGGTCCAATGGTTTGGTCAGGTTCTGGAAAGGCGCCCAGGACAGTCTGCAAGGACTGGCCTCCTACAGGGTCTGAGCCCATTGCAAGGCCACTATTCTATGGAAACTGGAATTGGAGGTAATAGCAGTACCGACAATTCCATTTCTTTAAAGAATGGAATTGGCGGTACTGGAATTACCGCCAATTCCACTATTTTCCAAAACAGTGGCTTTGTAGCATGGGTGAAAGTCATGGAGAGTATCAAAGGGTCCTGGACCCTTAAGCAGTCTCAGAAGCTTCATATGGACCTTGAGCTAAGTCTGAAATGAGATTTACAGTGGAGGAAACATCAACAAAGTAAAAAGCCCAGAATGTCAGTAATCATAGTACTTGTGGAGGTCACGGGTGATGCACGAAAGCCAGGGAAGCAAGGCCCAGGCCTTGGAATGGACCAGGGGCCACTAAAATGAACACATGGGCCATTGTTTTAGATAAAGTCCAGAATGGCGGTAAACTCAATACCGTCATTCTGGATTTTTGCCAGAAAATCGATTTTCTCTCTTGGTTTGGAACCACAGCATTGCCAGGGGATTCCTCATAGATTAAAGGTTCCCTGGAAACCTTAGGGGAGTTACCTATCCTTGTTGATAAGAGTAAAGCCAAAAGGGAATCTACATTTTGCTCTTTAGGGTCCCTTTGCCTATGGGAGAGACAAAGGGACCTTCACTATGGCATATGAGGGTTGAGATTAAAGTCCCTGGAAGTGGACCAGAGGATTACAAACGGTGAAAGAAAAAAAGGGAGAGAGAGGGAACCTACCCTTTATGCTATAAGCTCCAAAGGCAGTGGCTACGGCTAAGAGGCCTCGAGAGGGTGGTCGTATACAAAGGGATAGCCCAGGCTATCTCTCAGACCTACTCCCAATTCCCCAAAGGCCAAGATACTGGAGGTTAGGTGGTTTTCAGATTTCAAGAGGACTTACACAGGAGCTTTGGCTATGAAGTTTTTTGGATGGCAACCAAGCTTGGGGTAGCTTGGCATTTATAGCCTTAGGGCTTAATGGCACTTAAGGTAAATCGGAAGGTGGTAGTTGGGATAAACAAGAGGGATTGGAGGTCAACCTGAGCTGCTCAGGGGGCTACAAGGCTCAAAATTTGCGAAACTCGAGAATGGCGGTAAAGCCAGTACCGCCATTCCTAAATGAGGCTAGAATGAAAATGGCGGTAAATAGTTTACCGCCATTCCAGAGGTTTTGCTGAGAATGGGCTTGGGCAGCCTGGACCTGGCCTGGGGCACTGTTCATTTAACACGAAATAAGTAATCTCGATAATCAGACTACCGACATTAATTGAATTTTCAAAATTTTGAACTATGTGCCCCCCTAACGGTTGGTTAAGGTCTACGGGCCCTGTTTGGGCCCATGGGGTGTTTGGCTACGGGCATTAGGCCTTGGGGCCTTGGACTTTTGGTTTTGAATGGGCCTTGGGTCTAAGGTTTAGCTTAGGGCTTGATTCTAGGGATAAGCTAGGGCTAGGCTAGGGCTATGATTAGGGTTAAGTCTAGGGTTAGGTCTAGGTTAGGGTTAAGCCTAGGTTAGGATTAAGGTTAGGGTAGGCTAACCATGGTTAAGATCGTTAACCATGGTTAGGAAATGGGTGTAAAAATTGGGTGCTTACAATGTGTTCATAGATGACTGTCTCTCCTATTCTAGTCACTAATCCATCTTAACACTCTCATCTTGGATACGCTCAGTTTATAAATATATTATTTCTTGATTGCCCAAAATTCTACTCCGTGAAAGCATGGTCAGTCTCATTCTCGGCATAATAAAAATATCATTTTCCTATTACTCTCCAAATATCTTCTGGTAAATTATTGGGAAGACACAAGTAACTGATTTGCATGAGAAGCAAAAAAGCCCATACAAATTAGAGACCTTCATTTGAGAACTGTAGAAGCATTGGAAAACAATTTATCCCAATTAATGGATGCAGATAACAATCTAAATCAATAAGAATTGTAATTTTGGAGAAGGGAAAGTGACACAAGAAATTAAATAAAAAAGAGAAAAAAGAAAAAGTCTACCAATTGTAATGAGTCAGGAGACCTGACAGTTTAAAAAGTGGTAATTGAAACCCAATTAAAGGAAATGAGATTACCAAGAAACTTAGTTTCTGAAATCTTTCATCAATTCCAGAAATCATGTGGACAATATGGGATTTTGCAATTCCATCCTTGTTTTCAATTGATATATCACACTCAATTCCGGTTCCGCGATCTACAACTTTCAAAATTGGCACCCTAGCTCTCATGATTGGTTGGACACTATGAACATGTCCTGTCCCTACAACATAGAAAAAGAAATATGAGAATGTTCAAGACACATCATGCAAAACTCAGTGCACGTAATTAAACTTAGTTCCATCAAGCAGCAGTTAAGTCCTACAGGGCAGTTCCAACATGCGAGTGAGTATAGCATGCCAAATAAAATAAGCTCCAGATCTCAATAATCATATAAGTTAGATTCTAATTTTATACATTTTACTTGGCCAAGTTTTTAAACTTTGGTCACCTAGGAAGTGGAATTCGTAAAAATGTATAGAAGTCTATGGAAACTATAGTAACATGCATTGGACTTTAGAAAATTATAAAAATAACTATCAATACACTCAACATTTTCTGAAAAAAAATTAATTATTTGGAATAGGAAAACTCAAATAAATAACACCTAAAATAGGTTGTCATTGAAGCTTTAAAAGTCAAAGTGACACATAATATAGTCATGGTCCCAAAGAAAATCATCGCAAAAAGAAAAAATGGGCACACCAAATTAATCATAAGACTCATGTTCACAGAGTTACGAATAACGATGTGGCTCGGAGTATTACTTTTCAACTTAGAAATAGTTTTTTATTACAAAATTATTATTAAACTACATAGAAATATAGAATATACATGCATATGTTGATCTTAATGCTCCCTTATTTGACATGGAAGGAAGAGAGGGTTCTTTTGTTACATTGATAGAAGTGTAACTAGAAAAAGATCTCTCTATTACTTTGAGAAGAGAATCGTTGGTTTGACTGACGAACTACGTGGGAAAATGGACCTTCTTTCTTTGATTTTCAGTAAGCATTTTTGGAAAGCAACAATTAAGTTCAGACCGGGTTACGGAAAACTTGCAGGTCACGGATTAGTTCGTTCATATTTTCATTTTCTAAATTTTTTGCAAATTTCTTATTCTAAATGATATTTTGTTTAGATAGTAATACAAATATTTTGGCATTTTAATCACAAAAATAGTTTAATAATAGTAACTAACCCATTGGAGACCCTAATCATTAATTATTGATAATTATAGTTATTACACTTTTGATTGACTAATAATTAATGCATTACGCATAACTTCAAAAATTTTAAGACATTTGCAATTAAAAAAAGTAATCGCAAAGGAAACATTTGAAATTTAAAAAATAATCACAAAGGAGTTGGTTAGCTTTCACAATAAAAACTCAAAAATTGGATCAAAATAAAACAAAATGAAGAGCTTCAAACAATAGGGTATTGACATGTTATTGTTCAATCAACATTTCCATATATGTTGACCAAAACATGGTATTTAAATAACTAAATTGGGGTACAAATAACAAAAAAATACGAAAACGATAGGAAATGTGTCAAAATATTGTCAATTTTTGTCGTAAGTAGGTTTTGTATCGATACTCATTAAACAGACACATTTTGTAGGAAATATTATGAAATGTTTCAATTTTTAAAACATGACCTGTCATTGATGGACAACTTGGCCCTGTAGACCTGATTCACGCTTGAAATCCATTGAAAGCCAAGTAACAAAATTCACTGAAGTCTAGAAAAATTCGCAAATTATTTGTGAATTTTAAAATGTGCCAAATTATTCCCAAATAATTTGTGAAATTCACGAATAAATCATAATAAATCGCAAATAACTCGTTTAGTTGGGCAAGTGCATTACTTACTTTGTATATTATCTAATCAGATTGTTGGATATATTTTTATAATTATTATTTTATTTTTATTTTTTCTGGAACTTGACCCTTGCCGAATTATTCCTGAACCCCGACTTTGTCACTACAATGGAAAGTGCTAATCACGTTTTCTGATCGCATGCATTAGCAAAGCTATATCTTATTTTCTGTGGTTTTAGTTACCTTGTTTAAAAGGTAACCAAGTCAATATTTTTGTTATGGAAATATTATTAGTTAACCTTCATAATTTAAGGTATTTTTGTCATTTTCAACAAATCACTTAATCTAAAGTTAAGCATTCTATACTCTTTTATTCTTCAGCCCTCACAAATTCATTCACTTGGTATTGTAACAGAAGAGATAAAAGTTCGAGAGATGAAAAAACTAAGTCAATAAAAACAAGAAATATTTCATGATTTGTCTGTATGACTCTCATCATCGGGATATAACAATGTTAGCAATCGTGTGGATAGGTATGTATGTTTGTTGTTAGGATTGGGAAGGCACGGACTAGGAAAAACTTTTTTTCACACGTTGCGGTTGATATATTTTAAAGCTCTCAACCCCATAAGGATGAAAATGGGAAGGGAACTCTATTACTTTAGAAGGCACTATTCCCTAATATTTCTAGTGTGGCTAATTGATGCTGAAGATTGCAACATATATTGAATCGCATCAATTTAATTTGATTTGAGTGAATGGATAGCCAATAAATCACTTGATAGGTTGGAATGGAAGAACAGGAATCATGTTGCCGACCTAAAATAGTCAGGATAAGGGACTAATAATAATGATTGTGATGACCGGAAACTCGACACATGGTAGCTCTTCAGCCCACTCGGGAACTAATTCGAAAACCTCGAAATTCAGGGCTCCCACTTTTTGGAGAATACAAGGGTCAGCCCCTTTGATTCAACCCAAACAAGTCATCCAGGTAGCCAACTTGACCATCTAACCCAAGTGGGTTTTGGCATCTTGAGCTAGGTATCAATCGGTGTGGAACACGGGTCCCACCTTACCAGTCCGACAACTAGTCCTATATTGTTTTAAAACATTAGTATGCATTACTACAATCAAGTTCAATGCAGTTTGGTTGAAGCGTCTAGGTGGTTCCTGGGCAAAAGTAGTACTCTCGGTTTGAATTCGGGTTCACAGTTCGCCACTCTAGAGTGTGAAGGGAATCCAGATAAAAAATTATGCAGAAAACTGGATCCCGAAGATCTTTACACCATAGAAAGCAACTAATACTATCTACATGTTTAGAAAATTATCTCAGTGAATGATGTTCACCGGTGAAGCAAAAACCAACTCGAACCGACAGGATTCTTTGTAGAGATTTGTCGAAGAAAT
The DNA here is from genome assembly GCA_015143295.1 of Tetracentron sinense. NCBI lineage: Eukaryota > Viridiplantae > Streptophyta > Magnoliopsida > Trochodendrales > Trochodendraceae > Tetracentron > Tetracentron sinense. The sequence goes on along the minus strand of CM026553.1, from coordinate 4,599,377 downwards.
ACTCAAAGCTTGATTCTTGTTCTTCGCTATCCCTGCGAAACTTTTTGAATCTTAACTTGGTCTTGAAGAAACAAGGAGAAGAAGAAGAATGTTGGAGTAGACTTTCAATCTCACAAAAACTAAGGGTTCAAAACCCTAAGCTTCAAAAACCTTGAAGAACTACCCAAAGGGGCTCACAAAATTGGGGGGGAGAGAAATCTCTCTCTATAGCTCACGAAATTGGAGGGGAGAGAAGAATGAATTAATCCTCCTACGGTTTGGGGTGTTGGGGTATTAATAGATTAGGAAAGTTTCCTAATCCTAATCCAATTAGAAAACATCCCTTAAAGAAAGTTACTAAATAATGATAACTTTTATCATTAATTAAAACAAACTTTCTAATTTAGGTTTCTTTTTCTTAAAAGGACTCCTTAATTAAAGGGGTGTAACTAATTCCTAGATTCTAAGAATCCCAACAAATTCCTAACTTTTAAGAATCCTAATCTAATTAGGAAATCCCCAAAGGGGTGGGCGTGAGCTTATGGGGGGCGTGAGCCAAGGGAGCTTGATCTCCAAGTCTTTCCAAACTTCTAATTCTAACTCCTTTTTTGCATTCCAAGTATTGGAATCTAATCCCATATAATAAAGAGTTAATATTTAATAATTATTTAACTAACACAATCCTAATCTAATTAGGAAACTTAAATGGGCGCCCCACCCTAAGGATTTAATCCATGGGCTTCGGCCCACCAATAAGGTCCCTACCATTATGGGTTTTATGGATATGGGGTCAAACCCATTTTCCCTTATTTAGTGTTAATTAAATAATTATAATTATTATCCTTTAATTTAAATTAACAATTAATTTAAACCATAGATTAACTTTTAATCCATTTTATTAATGATTAACTTTTAATCACTTTAATTATAGATTATCATTTAATCTATTATTGAGCTTGTATTTCTTATGTGAGCATCTTCACAGATTGCTCTGGGACATTCTAACCCTGGCTTACCCAATGTTATCTCATTGACTATAAACAGGAATGACATCGGAATTGCAAGTGACGTGAGATATCCATGTTGCAATTGAATCCCAGTGTAAGAACATTAACCATTAAGGATTCCATCACATGAACTTTTTAATTCAATTGATCCTTCCAATAACATTATCCCTAATAGGCCTTCGAGATTAATATACTATCTAACTCATAGCCCATTGTACATCATCCGGGTTTCCAAGATATTTGATTAAGCCATGAGAAACTTTTTCTCATGTAAAACATTTTGAGAAAAGCTTTTGATAAGTATAATATATTTTAATAAAAATATATTTCAAAGTTGTTTGATTTCAAAATCACCTGCGCAGGATTTAAGCTTAATCGACAATCTTATCCGGAACTTGGATAATCTCTCAAATTAATGAGCATGGATTTCTTGTTTGAAACTCATCATGACTCGAACAGCTTTCTGACTATCCAACTGTCACCGTATCGTGGTCCCTAAGATAGAGAGTACTTTGGTGGAATCAAAACAATCAGATTACTGCTCAGTTATAAATGAACTCATCAGATCTAAGGATCATTGAAACTGTTTAATGTAAATGAGAGACCAACTATCTGATAGTATGTTTATGCAAGAGGTCTCTCATTGCATGCAATCAGTCAGTGTACATTTAATCACCCATATGATGATGTGTAGTCTCCACTATAATAGTTTGAGAAAAAACTATACCTCAACCATTGAGAACATCTTAGCATTGTGGCAGCCATATAAGTGAAGTGTCCAGCTTCACCCATAGCTGTGACTATATAAGGTAAAAGGAACTTGAAAGCTATATCTGCATGTTATAATCCCATCACATAGCTTTCCTACAATACATCCTATGGACCTTTGTCGATATCTAATATCTTATAGATCATCTCATGATCATGGTCAATTACCCATAATGAATTCACAATAGATAAAGAAGAAGTCTCTATTAATTAAATTAATAAGAATCTTACAATCTAAATGAATTTTCTGGGCATCATGTCTAATAGAGTGAACCCGGTTCGCTAGGGGTAGGATGAGATAATTTGTTTTTCGGTCCGCTTAGGTTCTTTAGTTTGGTTCGCTAGCTTGGTTCGCTACTTAAGCATGTAAAACAAAATATAAATTTTATATTATATTATAAAAATATTATCTTTTAAGCATGCAAACAATATATTACAAATACTTATTTGAAAAATAACAATAATAAATGTCTTTTTATGAGCGGTTTGTGAACTCAAAGAATAAATTTGCCGAACACAATGAAAAAAATCAGTGAATTTGAATGAAAAAGTTGACAAACTGAGATTGTTTTGAAACCACTGTGGTTCGCTCAATTTCACGAACCAATCCGAACCAAACCATGAACTAGTTCGGGTTCACTCGGTTCGCGGTTCGCTATAGCATGTAGCGAACTTGGTAACCCTGGGCAAGACAACACCTTGGTTGTCGATGTGATGCCTAGGCAGCTAGAAATAAAGCATGGTAAATCCTAGACATTGTAGTTTAGTGTTAGAAAATTCATGCGAATTATCGATAATTCGTCGAAATCCTCACTAATTCACAAATCAACAAGGTTTTGATGTACAATTTTTGTTATTTTACAATAATTCATCAATATTTCGTCAAATTTTGTAATATTTTGCAAACTCTCATATAATTTGCAAAAATATCGTTTGAAATTGATTCTTTTAGTTAAAAATATGTTGAAGTTTTGAAAAACTATCGAAACTTCAACAATTCAACGAAACACTTCAATTTTCGGGTTTCTCTTAGAGTTTTTGGTTTCTTTTCCCACCTTTCATTCAATTTAAGTCTTAAGAGAATATCAACCCAAATGAGGTGAAGAGAAATGCAGGTATGACATTTAGAGTGTTTGATGGGGTGTGATTGGGATATCAAGTGCAGGTTGTACAGTAGCAACAATTAATAGTTCAAGTTGAGTGATACAGATAATGGAATCAAAGGCGATGATGATGACCAGAGAGGCCCAAATGGCAAATTGGCAATAGCCCCGACATTGACCTAGCTAGTTAAGGGACTCAAATTTAGACTCAAAGGCCTTTAAGCCCATTCATAGGAGAGGCATGAAAAGTAGAGCATCATAGTCACAACTGGTTATAAAGAGAAGTAAGGGCTCGGTTATGAGAAGTAGAGCATTGCCTAGAGATTTAGATTGATGAACTTGACCAATTTCCAAGAGCCATTGGACTCAAGAGCACAGAAAAGGGTGCTCAGGCATTGGCACACAGTCCCAGACATCAGACTCCCAAGGTTAGAGTTATGGGTATGATCCGAGATACGCCTAACCATATGGTCAAGGGCAGGAGAAGGAATATGGATATACTTCTAGATATGAGCCATATCCATATGGTTAAAGATATTTAGAGCCTCACATGGAAGTGTCCCGATCATGAACCATTACCAACTTTATCCACTTATGGGAGTATTATTGCATGTTGGAGAGGATGAGTAGTAGCATTATCTCATGAGTTGGGCCCAATATCGTGACTATCTATAAAATCAGTATTATCGTCGTTAAGACTAGGACAAAGATGATTTCGAGCCTCCTCACAACTTCATGTGGTATTAATGTAGCTTTTCTTCTGAGGTATGGTCCTATCACCTAAGTAATCATAATTTTGGGTGTTGACATCCCTTTAAAGTTTTTATTTTTAATTTTGAGTATTGTGATATAATAAACACTTTTATCTATGTTACATTCATGTGGCTCTCGGTGTGTTGCACACCCCCATCTCCTTACTATGGGCTTTCCTTCTAGGAGCGATTAGTTGGTTAATTTAGAAGGAGATTTCTAAATGTGATCTGAAGTAAGGTAAGTTTCCCTCCTTTAGATATGAACCGAGATTTCCACCCTTGTAATATCTTCAAAACCTTTCCAGCATAGGATCCCACACTGATTTGACTTTGAATCTTGTCCCTAAAGGTAAACCCAAATATGATGTTGGAAGTGACCCAGATGCACACCCTAGAAAAGCTGTTAACTTAGGCATATTTGAAACCTAACCAACCCGAACTATTTGATTTTTAGACAGGTTTATTCATAATCTCGACGCCACCTCAAAATATCTAAATAGACATCATAGATGTAGACAATGTCTAGTCGATGTTAGCCTTAAGGTTACAACCTTAAGTACCCTTAATGATTTTGATAATAACATAATAATAGAATGACAATTGTGCTACTAATGATTCTTGTAAGTGTTTGATAAATACAGATCATGAGAATTTGAGCACTTCTTTCAAGGTGGAAAATAATGAAAATCATTTAAGAAAGATCAAATGGATTGTTTTGAGCAAATCTTTCAACAAAGTTCAAGTCATCAAAAAGAATATTCAAATCAAGTCATTGAACTCAAGAGAATAATGAAGATTGAAGATCATATTCAAAGATCAAGTCAAATATCTAAACAAGAAAATAAGATCCAAGAGTCAAAGTTAAATTCAAGGACTCAAGATCAAGTTGAAGACCAACTCTCTAGAAGAAATAATAGTTTAATTTTTACTTTATGAGAGTATCTAAGACTTATGTAAGAAGCCCTCAAAGTATGGTTAGTTAAATGCTCAAATACGTAAATTGACCATAGGAGCCTAAGACTTAATTAGACATCATTCCAAGGCTCTAGGAAATCATAAAAATCATGTTAAAAGAATGTCAAAAGACCTAGGAATTCATTACCATCATTAAGGTCTTGATCTAGAGTGAAATCAGAGTATTTACTCTGATTTCGTCGACGAATTCACTGAGTAGCCTTGAATTCGGCGATGAAATGGAGACAACAAACTCATTGTCTTCTCTATTTTTGATCTCGGCAACAAAATGAATTGGGGAACCCAATCTCATCGACGAAATCATGCGATACTTTGAAAATGCTATAACGGCTATTTTTCAACGGCCTTTTTCGTATTTAATGTTTCACCAACGGCCATATTAGATGAACAACTATAAAAGGAGTTCATGAATGAACAAATAAAACAGCTTGATCAATGCATTAACTCTTAACATCTACTTAATCAGTGACATTGATCACACTTTAGAAATCCCCAAAAATCTCGTTTGAGCTATTCAATTCCATTATTTGAGAGATTTAATTAGAGTGTTATTCCAATCTTAGCCAGCTCATCAAGGAGCCATTAATTTCGGATTGTAAATCCAAATCTATATTTGTAAAAGAAAATCAAGAATCGTGGATTCTTGTCCGTGAAGCTGGATAGCTTTGTGAAGTCAAGAGAGGGTACTCTCTTGCATTAAAGGTGGTATCCTAGCTTGGAAGGGATTGTAAAGGTGGAGTCCTAGCCTGCAAAGGACTATAGAGGTTTGAGCTTCACCCGGTGAAGAAGCTTGTGCGAGTAAAATCGTGGAAATCCTTGAAGCGGGAAGCTGAAAGGTGGGGACGTAGACAAGTTGTCGAACCTCGTGAACAAAGCCTTTATGTTTGCACTCCTTATCTCTAACTCTATTCTTCTTGTTGAATTTTGCTTATTGCATTTGCCTTAACTTCTTTAATTCCGCAAAATAGACTAAGGCAGAAATTTTGTTTTGCCATTGACCCTAATCACCCCCCCTTTAGGGTCCATTTACTAGGCAACAATTGGTATCAGAGATTAGGACTCTAAATTTTGATCTAAAAAATCTTAGAGTAAAAGATTATGGCAAACAACATTTTTGCAACAAGCTTAGGAGAAGATCAGTCGACCATTAGACCTTCATTGTTTAATGGAGAGAACTATAACTACTGAAAGACTAAAATGATGTATTACATTCAAGCACTTGATTATAAGTGCTGGAAAGTAATAGTCAAATGACCACATCATCCTATCAAAAATATGGATGGGGTTCAAATTCCCAAAGTAGAGGAAGAGTGAAATGAGGCTGACATTAAACTTATATAAATAAATGCTGAAGTTATTAGCAATTTATATTGTGTCTTAAGTCCCCAAGAATTTAACAGAGTGTCGGTTTGTGACTTGGCCAAAGAAATTTGGGACAAACTTCAAGTCACCTATGAGAAGACTAAAAGTCAAAGAAGAGAAAATAGCTATGTTAGTTCATAAATATGAGCTATTTAAAATTGAAAAAGATGAGTCCATAGGAGATATGTTTACTCGCTTTACTAATATCCTTAATGGACTAAAATCTCTTGGCAAGATCTATTCTAATGCAGAAAATATGAGAAAGGTGTTTCGCTCACTACCTAAAAATGGTCTCCCTAGGTGACTGTCATCCAAGAAGCCAAAGATTTGACTAAGCTTCAAATGGATGAGCTCCTCGGCTCATTAATGACTCACGAGGTAGTCATGAAGGGTCAACAAGAGGATGAGCCTAAAGCCAAAAAAAGGCCTAGTCTTGAAATCCTCTCAAGTGGAAGAGAGTGATGAAGAAGAAAGTGAGGAAGAAGATGTAGCCCTCATGGTTAGGAAGTTCAAGAAATTTCTAAAACATAGAAAGAACTTCAAGAAGAGGCCTTACAAAAAAGAGTTCACCAAGGAAGTCTCCAAAAGTGAACCTAGCAAAAAGGAGCCCATTATTTGCTATGAGTGCAAAAAACCAAGACACATCAAGACCGAGTGTCCTCAACTCAAGAAAAGCAACTGATTCCAAAAGAGAGCTATGAAAGCAATTACTTGGGATGATTCAAAAGAAAGTGGGTCAGAAGACTTAAGAGATGAAGAAGTTGCTAATCTGTGCCTCATGACCAATGAGGATGAGGTAAACTCTTCCCCAAATGAATCTCTATCCTATGATGAAATTAGAGATGCATTTGATGATTTATACTATGAATTTAAAAGAATTGCATCAATTAATAAATCATTCAAGAAAGAAATCCTTGCTCTTACTAGCATATGTGAAAATTTGCAAAAAGAGAATGATAGCCTTCAAGATGAGAATGAGGGATTAAATGAAAAGATTAAAGAAATCCAATTCTTACAACATAACTCATCAAGTGAGTGTGAAAAGCTCAAAGTTAAAGTCAGATTTAATTAGCATAATTCACACTTTCACTAATGGCCAAAAGAACTTAGAAAGGCTTCTAGGCCAACAAATGTGTGTTTTTGGTAAAGCTGGAATAGGGTATAAACCTTTTTTAAAACAAAAGAAATATACAAATTTCTTTACCAAAACCACTAGTCCCTTACCCACATCTTCTAGTGCTTTCTACAATCTACACTATCAATGGTAAGAAGGTGATTAAGAAAATTTGGGTTCCAAAGGGAACATCTCCTCCCAAGACTAACCATAAAGGACCCAAAATGATTTGGGTACCAAAGGGAGTTACATGAACTTGTTTTGTAGGTATGCCTCAAATCAAGCTCCTCCAAAACTATATGATTCTTGGACAGTGGATGCTCAAGGCACATGACCGGGAACAAAAAGCTTTTTATCTCGTTCATTCCTAAGGATGGAGGGCATGTGACCTTCAGGGACAATGCAAAGGGAAAGATCATCGGCATAAGTAATATTGGTAAGAACAACTCTACATTTATTGAAAATATTTTGCTTGTTGATGGTCTTAAGCATAACCTTATAGGTATAAGTCAATTATGTGATAAGGGATTAAATGTGTCATTTAAATCTAACATTTGCATGATTAAAGATAAGGATAACATTAATACTCTGTTCATAGCTTATAGGGGTGGAGGTATCCAACCAGTCCCATCCGGACTAGGCCGGATGTCTACCAGTGCCCGCTTGACCTGCCTTAAAATCTCACGATGTACCCGAGCCGGTACTGCAAGCTCCATCGGAGTCGGGGGTAGCATCTAGGCAGTTCCGTCCGGATTTATCCGGACAGCCTTCGGCTTAATGGCCGCCATGATTCGTTGAGTCATCCCAAGTCACTCTGGATAACGGCGACTCAATATGGCTGTCATCTACTCATAATGCAGCCAATCCTCCTTGGTGGGGACTCTGTGCATTAACGGCATCCCTGCACATACACATAATTTCCAAATCACTATCTGGTTTCGAAATAGGTGATGTACAGTAATACATCTAGCTACACAACTAAAAATCATGTACTACGGTATTTCATGAACAAGTATGGTTTGTTATGATGGTTATTGCTCTTAGGCTCTGATACCAATTGTGACGCCCCGAACCCGCGCCTAGGGAATCAAGTTCCAAGACGCACGTCCGTTCGTCAAATCATGCAAGCGGAAAACTTTACCCGCGAAAATACGGAAAATTTAAACATTTATCAGATGCTTCCGAAAAGCAAATAACACCTGTCATCACAATAGCCTTCATACAAACCATATACTTGTATTATTTACATCAAGTTTATTTTACAAAAGTAGGCGCCTCTATCACGCCAGGTACAACTTGTACAAGCTTCCAAAATGTCCAGTTGGACTTTTCACTTACTGGACAGCAGCTCCAAGATCTGCTGACACAAAAAGTCAGTGAGCTATGAAGCCCAATAAAACCACAATCCTTCTAAATTATTTTCCGCATAATAACACGCATCAATAATGATATAATAAACAGTTCAATTTGCATGTTACAGTAAAATAGAACAGTATATAATAAACTGTGACCCAAGGTCACTTAGGGTTACGTCACCCTAACCGAGGTTCCCGACCTCACATTACTTTCCAATTATGAGGTTCAGTTATGAATGTATTATTTTACCAAGTTATCGTTTCGATCATTAATCATGTTTCATTTCGAGTCCTGAGACTCTATTAATTGGCCACAGCCCACAAATGTTCAACTTAAAGTCTCTAAATCCTAACCATAATACATTGAGTCATTTTAACTCACACATGCTGTTCTGGCTTTCACCCGAACACGACCAAACCTTGGGTATACCAACCCAACTCACCTGGAATCCGACGATTCCATACCGAACCATGAGTTCACCAACTCAGACAAATACACCAACCCTGAGTATACCAACTCAAACCACTTCGTATCCGAAGTTTACACACACAACATGGACATTCACCCAATAAGGACAATATTTTTCCATTCAACTGACTGGCAACATCTACCGTGTATTCGCCGCCATCGCTCTGGGTATCAGTTATGAAGGAACCCCGACCAACCTGTCTACCGTCATCTTCTGGCTAGTCTACGGAGGAACCCCGACATCTATACCAATGCCGACATCTCCTGACGTTCCACCAAGAAGGGACCCCGATAGACACAGTGCCGACATCTTCTAACCCACCCAGAGAGGAACCCCGGACTATACACTATCTGATGTTCAGCCACTTTAAACTCCCTAGGACTCCGACATCTCCTGACTATCAGTCACGGAGGAATCACGGGCCATGCAGGACACCGCCACTCCTGACCTAGTCCAAGAGGCACCACGGACGACCTAGACAAACAGACCAACATCTCCCGACTATCAGTCACGGAGGAACCCCAGGCCTTACTGGACACCGTCTCTCCTAACCTAGCCAAAGAGGAACCACAGACTATACTTAACCCTAGTTAGATTTTCTAACCACAAGTTAACCCCAGTTAACCCAACTCTCGCTTGATTAACTAAAATATTTGGGCCTCGCGCCAGTGAACCAACTCCGGTAACACACCGTCCCGTTAGGGAACGTTTTCAAGCTAATGAATGTCTCCATAGCCTTACAAGACATGCAAAACAACTTTTCGTCACCCTAAAGTGGCGATACAATTTACCCAGGACCCGATCTGGACTCCCCGAGGGACCACATAAAATCACAACATCACATAGGGGTCTCTGACCATTTTTCATTCACGTCAAAAGACATGCATATACTTCACATGAAATAATATAGCAAAATAAGCTGAAAAATAGAAGAAAAGAGAGGGGTTTTACCTGTTTCACGCGTTTCGAGGCAGCTAGTGCAAAAACAGGCACCGCCAACGCGCTCGGAAGGATGATCAACCCCAAGGTAGAGCGCATGCCACTTTCTCTCTCTACCTTTTTTCTCTCTTTACACGCAAAACGAGACACCGAAGAGAATTAGACGCCGCCAATGCGTCGGGGACGTCGAAAAACCCCAAGGGGACCTCCCTTTCCCTTTCTCTCTCTTCCTTTCTCTCTCCTCACTTTCTCTCTCTAAAATAGTTCGAGCAGCAATCTGGCTCTGCAGAATTTGTGGGAGAATGAGGGTTTTAACTCTCTTTATATAAGTAATGAGATGGGATCATGTGCAAAACCACATGACTAATAAGGTGTGGAGTTGACCGGTCAACTCGTTTGACTGGTTGACCAATGTTTGAATTTTTTTTGTATTTACGGTATCCGAAACCTTACTACATAGAGTCCGATTTTGACGAAACTTTAGGTGACCGGACTTGGGGCAGTCCGACACCTATTGTAAAAATCTCAGAGAAAAATACTAAGTTTTTACAACTACACTTTAGTCTGGAAGCAAATTGCAAAACCCACTAATTTTCTGATTTCGGACACAAAACATTTTGTCGTTTCTTCGTTCAAGATAACTAACTGCCGAGACGACAGACATTAGTCCCCACGGCCGACCGACATGCATTAGTGCCAACCGCACGGATTTCTATTAGGATCTCCAACAGATATTGGGTCCCACTTAATTTCTGGAAATATGAAAATTTCCCGTTTTTCTCAATTTTATCACACATAATGGCCCCGCGGTCCCGCAAAATGGTACCTAACGGAACCGATACGGTAGGGGTGTGTCACGGCAGTCGACCGGCACACTATGTGCGATTTTCGCCAAAAGATACTAAGATTTCCTCGGTGCACTTCAATCCCGAGCAAAATCCACTTTTTATTAATTTAACAAATAATTAACTAATTAACCTCCATTAAGGACCCATAAACACATTATTTTATTATATTAAAATTCCGGGTCGTTACAAGGAATGCGTGGTTCGTGCATGAACTGACTCACCACACTCCCAACAACGTATACAATGCCAAGTCTGATGAGAGAAAGATAAAGAAGACAACTTACTAGTCTTTGATAAATCTCTTAATTCTCCAGTAATTGCCAATTTTCCATTACTCAATTTGTAATTCGGCTCAATCGCAGACTCGTAATATCTGCTAATTGAGAACCTAGCTTTTTAGTATCCTTAAGCAAGTCTACGGTATACTTTCTCTGAGATACAAAGATTCCATTCTTTAATCAAGTCACCTCTATATCCAAAAAATATTTAAGATTCTGTAGGTGCTTTATTTCAAACTCCTGTGCCAGAAACTTTTTGATATCTAGAGAATCATTTCCTACCACTACAATGTCATCAACACGGATAATTAGAGATGCAATTAACTGCCTATGGCGTCTCACAATGATACTGTGATAAGCATGACTCTGTGAGTGGTTAGCATGACTATGAGTATCCTCATCACAACCTAACTGAACCTCTCGAACCAAGCCCAGGGCAACTATTTCAAAAAATAGATTTGACTTCTTCAATCTGCAGATTTTTTCCTCACTGTTGAAAACCTTGAACCCCAGTGGAGGAGACATATATTTCCGTAAATCTCCATGAAGAAAGGCATTCTTCATATCCAAATAATGTAAAGGCCAAGAAGAACTCGTTGCCAAAGAAAATAGACCTCTGATAGAGTTCATCTTTTCAACAGGAGCACAATGTTACCTTGTAGTCTATCTTAAATATCTATTTATATCCTTAGCAACCATTCTGGCCTTACATCTTTTAATCGACCTATCAACCTTGTGTTTCACAGTGAACATATGCTTGCAACCTACTGGCTCATTTCCTTTGGGTAATTCAACCATTTTTCATGTATTATTCTTGATTAAAGACCTCATATCTTCCATCATAGCTTCACGCCACTTAGGGTCAGAGACTGCCTCCTAGAACCTGGAAGGTACATACATATAAGAAACAAAGGAAAAGAAAGTAAAATATATTCTCAAAGCCACACTACAATGAATGAATAAATGGTCTATCGTCTGACCATCCTGGAAGCACAATAAGCATACATGAAGGGACTTTCTTTGAACCATGTCACATGTCTAGATCTTGCTATGAGCAAGAGTCCAAACAAAAGCCTTTACCTTGTGGGTGGGTGGTGGGGGGGGCAAGATTTCCAGATGGTGTCATTATCTATAACCCTTTAAAAGAGAATATAACGTGGTCATTTTAGGAAATGTGTTCTTAGATCTTTATCGTTATTTCCTTTCATGTCCTAATCATATTTAATAATGTGTTTCCATCCCTTCCAAATGTTTCCCACCGCCTTCCTCCTCTTCTCTATACTCCCTCTCCTTCGTCCCTAACTCAGTCGACAACACGCAGACAACGCCAACCGCGGTAATCCCAGATACTTTTTGCCTTTGTCCCTTCCCCTCTATTAGATTTTGGATGTAGATCTCTTTTTTTTTTCTCTCTAATCAGTTGTGAGGGTTTTATAATCAAACCCTAATCCAAGTTGTGGCTGCCACACTTCCTAACATTCGCCACCCTCTCAACCCATATCAGAAAATCTCTTCATTTTAACCTCAAATTTACTCTCTTTTTCGTATAATACCCAATTTCGGGAGACAAAACTCTTTGGGTGGTTAATCATTTCATTTTCTCAAGTATTGCTCTTCATTCTTTGCTTTCTGAGTTCTATTTTTTGTTGAAAATTTGAGTTTCTTCTTACTCCAGTTTCCACCTTTTGATAATTTGTTGAAGGCGCATTGGGTGTTGAGTGTTGGTTGTTAAGAGTTCATTTTACTTGTGCGTATGTTTACTTTATATGAAGGTTGGGGTATTATTCTGGGTTAGTTTTGAAGAGGAATGAAGGATGCATTTATTTTCCAAATTAATTAAATTGACTATTTGGAATTTTTCTTACGTGGTTAGTAGATTCTATGTAGTGAAGGCTTTTGACTACTGTAGCATTCACCCGCTATGTGTCCAACAAACCATAGTCATAAAAAACTGCGTTCTTTTAAAAAAAATCGTTCAAAACGCGCATTAATACTCTGCCGTAGAAAACGGCATTTAAAACTTGTTTTTTGAATAAAACACGTTTAAAACGAATAATACGAAGAAAAAAAAAACGGATAATCTTGAAATTTTTTAAGAATGAAAATTATGCAGATATTGACGACTTTGATGCTCTTTTGAGGGATTGATGAATATAAATGAGTAGTTTATTAATATACGTATTTTAGTCTTGTTTTTAATCTTGATAATTGATGTTTTAATGAAATTTAATGCCTTGATGGAATGAATTTGATGTTAAAATGATAAATGAACTTATTATTGTTGATTATAGTTACTCTTTTTTGTATATTATCTCACAAAATTGTTAGATATATTAATTAGTATCATTACTAACTTTTATAATTATAAATTTTTTCCCTAAAGTTTTCCCGTATTTTCCCGATTTTTTCGAATTTTTCCGTACTTGACCCTTGCCGAATTATTCCCGAACCCCGACTTTGTGACTATGCAACAGACTGCATAGCTTGATTCACACACAACCAATTCACATGTATTGCCGTCATTTGAGACCAATGACAAGGAAATATAGATGGTTGTCCCCATCTGAGTTACCTCATACTTTTGAAATTTATGGTCAATGGTTGATGTCAAAAACAAACGGTGTAGAATAAATAATTGCAATCACTGATTTGGTATGTTTTCTATGGGTGTTCATATGCCATTTATGGTGGACTATAATTATTATCCTGTATATAAGACTTAAGACCATAGATCGCTTAGTGCAAATAGTAAGCTGTGAGTTCCTTGTATACAAATGCAGGTCTTTTTTCTTAGGGGCACTCTATTCTATTATTTTGCATGAGACTTGACCCGAAAATCAGCACATTTTTTAGATAATCGTCCATAAAATAAACTGGAAACAACCAAAATAGACACTAAGGGAAGTAGATTCCCAAAGATCAGTACAATATACTGCAACAATCTATCTATATGTCCCTTGAGAAGCTAAAGATTTGAGGTCATAGCCCATTCACTGACATTCAATTTATACACTCTCATAGCACTTAGTACTTTACATAATTTAATGTGAGGATGTCCAACCAGATGAAATCGCTATATATATATTCAAATTGATTCATAAGAAACTCTTTTTTTATTACAAGATAAGAGCAAGAGAATAATAATAATAGAGTAGATCTATGTTTCATATTTTTGTGTATATTCCTTCTCCAAGTATAGAGGTAATTTTTATTTTTTTTTTAATTGAGAGATCCATTTTTCCCAATTTGATTTGTTAGTCTGTTTTTTGAGTCTATATTATGCTCTAGGCTTCTTATTTTTTCTGTTTCACTTTGCTAGGGTATTTCTTTAACACAATTAATACTGAGCAATTTCAAAGAGAAGGAAGATTACAAAAAATTGTAAGTTTGCATTTTTTCACTTTGTAAAAGAACAACTTGTTAATTGTTTGCTTTGCCCAAATTCATTTTCCAACGAAGAATGTCAAAATTCTTTAGTTATATTATTTTCTCAATATGTTCCTTAGAACCTGGCTTATAAATTTTTTAAGCCTGTAAAGACAAGAAGCTTCGCTTGAGCAATGAGGCTATTCTTAGATTACTTCCACATAATAACAGCAGTAAAAGGAAGAGCGACAAATGTAAATTTTGCTTAGATGGATCTTACTCATCTAACTTTTTCTTCTGCTTTTGTAGGACGACCATGGGCGACAAAGGATAAAAGATATGACCACCCTATACTGAAGACATGGACTAGATGGATTACCAATTGAAGCCATGTAAATGTGGCCACCTAGGGTCGTTCATTGTAGATAAAGTCTAATGGGCTTTACAAATATTTTTATTTCCTAAACCCCGATATATTTTGTTGCCATTTGTATTTTGTTTAATATAGTTCATGGTGAATGTTAAAGAAAAAGATGAAAAAGTTTACATACTCGATTATTTAATAAAATCTGTCAGACAATATAAGCGCATTGGTATGTAAGCACAGCGGGTGATGTACACATGCATTTGGTATTGGTGTACATAATGGGAATACCTCCTAATCTAGTGGATGAAGATGTGTGTAGCTTCTCCTTTTGTCAAAATCAGTATCTAATTTAAGTGATTTAGCAGAATATGCAGCAAGCATTATATTGTTTCACTACTACTTGTCCTTTTTCCCTTTCATAATATCTAAGCAAGATTTTATGGCTTTGATTAAACAGCTTCTTCAGCGCAAGGAGTATATGGTTTGTGTGGCAAGTACTAAACATTTCAATTTCTGAGTCTTCGGGTGATGCTATTCAACATTCTTTAAACAACACTTCTAGTGTGTAAGTTCAATAGCTGTAATTGTGTCTTAACATTCGTTCTCAAAAAGATAGTTCAACGCATTCAGTTATTGTACCCAAGAAATGCTCAATTCAAGAGTTTTCTTATATAGTACATTAGGATATTGCAGGTGTGCATGGAAAAAGGCTCTCTCATCCTCCTTTCTTCAACAATTTGTACATGTTTGGCCCATCAATGAACTAAATGCCAAGATTCAATTATCAATTGCTTCGAGAAAAATACAAAATTATTTGAAAGAAATTTTGAATTATCAAATTTTATTTTTAAATAATTATAGACGTTGCACGTGCATAACCTAACTAGTTTTACCTTAAAGGATCATTAATTTGGGATCTTCCAAACATACATAGTTAGGACAGCTTTGTTCTCGTGTCACCACTTATTTTAGCTCCTCCAAGATATAAAAGTGAGTTTTACAGCTAGAAGAATGCTTAGGTTCTTGGATGGCTATTTACCACCTAGTGAGTGGCCATTCGCATATAAATAGATCAGAAACAACAATGTTTATATCCTAAATGATTACAATACCATCATACCAATAGTGTATAAAGATGGAGTTCAATATCTACAAAACAAACGAAGTTTTCAGTTTCAAAATTTCCACTTTCAAAAATTACTTTGGGAGTTCAATATCTGCAAAATAAACGAAGTAATATAAACTGTTCCAGATTCAAAAATTACTTTGAAGAGTGTATAACACTTTAGAAAACTTTCTAAGAGCTTGAATCTTCTTATCTCGGGGAAACTCAACTGCATCGTTGCTGAAATTAACAGATAAATCTAGATCACTTTCAGCACTGAATATATCCATTAAAAAAGAGCCAAATGCTTCCACAATAGGAAAGTCATTGCGACTACCTGAAAGTAAATAAAAAAGGGTGATCATATATATAAATTTGCACATAGAGAACCACATCTTATAAAGACACAGGAAAAACTAATGAAACAGATCAAAGGTAAGTAAGAAATAACACGTCAAAAGCTATTATATATACATATATGAGATTAAAAGTCTGTAACGAATGGCACATAAATGTGAATATTTGTAACATCGAACAGACAAGAAAATAGATATAATAAAAGAGAAAGGCTTCATGATTTAAAAGATATAGCTATAATCCAATGGATAGAGTACTGAACAGTATTTATGATTGCGATACACCAGGAAATCAAGAAAGAAATTTCTCTAAAAATGTAAAATTCAGACATATGTTATAGCAATAAAAACATTATTTAATCAAGGATAAATGCATGATGCTTCTATCTCTATATATGGTTTAAAATGACAGATGTTCCAAAAAGATATTTTCAAGAATTGACTCGGCTGAATTTATGTGAAATTTGGTTGAGTTGGAGATGTTGTAGACAGGGTGTCCTAGAAGTGCAAACAACCTATACACGTCGGATAAAGGGTATTCTGTTAGTCCCTCCAATATGGTGTGCTTGGGTAATACAGACATAAAGATAATAACAACGACAAATTAGAAAGAAAAGAAAAATATGAGATATCAAAGACTGAGTGGTGGTATTGAATCTGAAGAAGATACTATGAAAAGATGAGTTAAACACTCGAGGAGATAGATTCATAGGTAGGATCTAGCGAAACAGAATTAAGGAGTTCAAAAAGGATAAACACAATAAATACAATAAGTTAATCCAGGTACAATGGGAAGAAAAAACGGTGACTGTAAAATTCTTAACAAAATTTAGCAACCACCTATCACCAACAAACAATTTCTTGAATTTTGTTAACTTTAGGGATCAGTCAAACAAGTATCTCACATCTCAGTGAAGTTCAGAGTCTGAGTATGAATTTAATGATCGGATAGAAATTTGATAAGATGGTTGAATTAATGGAGGAAAATTTTCAAATCAGACATGTACTTGACTGCAAACTAGGGGTAGCCAGCCAATGATGACTAGCATTGCTGCTGATTGAAGAAAAATCTGATACAATAGGAGTCACCGGCGATAGAGCATCAATGCATTGTCAGAGGTTTAAGGATTAGTAGCCTAGTGCTAATCTAAGGCAAGAACAAGGCTCAATTCAATGATGAAATATGTGGGTTCAGTAAATTGGTAGAACTACTGAAGCAACATAAAAAAGAATCTTGTATTTTTCCATCCAAGACGCTCATCTACTCTAAAGCCAAGATTCCTCTTCTCATTTGTGACCTCCCATTTAAATCCCACTACTTCCAATTGGTATCTAGCTAATAGCTATCTGAAGTCCACTAGCTTCATTGCATCTGTGAAATAGACTCTCCGAAAATCTATCTTTTAATAGACCATCAGAAAGGAATAATATATTGGAAATATGATTAATTGGTTGACTTGCCAAAAAAATGTGGATGAAAGCTCTAAAGAGGATACCAAGAATGATTGGTGTGCTAATAGGAGAACTGGAGAGGAACCCATCAACTTTTTGTACATACTAGCAAAGAGTTAATGCAATACATGAGAGTGAGCAGAGTGGGACCAACACTTAATAGAGGGCATAAACTTAGACTTGGTGCACTTGGTTGTGTGAGGCTGGTGCCAGGGAGGGGACCACAATGGCAGAGGCAATGAACAATATGGTGATGGTAGTGGTGGTTGCCACTGGTGGTGGAGGCTGCATCAGTGGAAGTGGAGACAGCAACAATGGTGTAAGCATGGTAGTTGTACTAGCAGGGACTGCAGCCATGGCGGTGGAAGAAGTAGCAGTGGTGATGATCCCCAGTGGCCATGGCTGTCATGGTCGTAGTAGCAGCAATTTCAGAGACCTACGATGGTGATGACAATGGTGACCCATTCCCCCTGGTGATGGTGGTTGTAGTGTTGGTGGTGGTGGTCAGGAGGGGGATTGGTTCTGGTGATGTCTTGTGGTGGTGGTGGCGGTGGCCAAGGGATTGCAGAGGTGTGGTGCTGCTGTTTGAGTGGTGACAGAGTGGAAAAAAGGAGGCGGCAGAGGTCGCAAAGACCACATCCTTGATGGTAGTGGTGCAAACAGTGTTGAGAGTGATGGGAATGATGGTAGCATTAGTGGCATTAGCTGCAATGGTGATACAGTGGTGTTGGAGGTGATAAGGAAACTGTCAGTGGGCTGGTGTTGGTGCTCAACTGATAACACAGAGAATCATAATAGCCAAAGGTATTTTTAGGATTCTGTTTTAGGATAACTGCTCTTACTGTGTTAGCCTAATCTGGTTTTGGAAGCATTTCTATAATCAAGTAATCACTTCACCAATTCACCCAATTATTATGGACGCCCATAAGCGCTCAACTGTCCCTATACTGATCTTGTCATAGATAATTCCAGAAATCGTGATTGGATGTTACACCCAGCGGGCCCTTACACTATAATCATTCCAAAAACTCAGAATCCAATAAAAATCAAGTACCAAGTCGGTCCACAGATTCTTGACATTTTAATTACTTCTGTGTCTCCCCTTGCACAACTAACATCTGGACTCTTAACAAAGAAAACATCATTAGGTAGCAAGATATATGGACTCAGTAATGTGATTATCAGGCAGTATATATTTCATAGATCCTTTCATTTTTTTGGAGAGGAAAGTTGGGATTAGGCAAGACCCCAACGAGAAATATTCAAGCTACAAGCGAAGGAATCTATATCCCCTAGCATCCTCCTAAGTCCTAACAAATCGGGAAAGTTCACTAAGGACTCGGGATATCGTCCCAAAGGTAAAAATTCACTTCCCAAGGGCCAGCGAGTTTTCCACAAGGAGGGAACCAGTTGAGATATTAAGGTTGAAGAACCCATGCTCAATGGCTATTCCCATGCCCCATGTAGTGGCAGAGAGCTCATGGAGAAGGATGGGAGAAAGGATACAGCCAGCTGCAAATGCCAATACATTACTGGCCTACTGTTGTGATCTTGCACCATCTTAGCGATGGGACCCATCCATGTTTAGACAAATGAAACCATCATCAGGCTTCCATTAAAACCATTTAGGATCAGATTTGAATGGGACTGCACCAAGAATCCAAGAATAAAAGAATTCACGGCTGGACAGCATATCAGAACTTCAGAAGCAATAGGGCAGCTGTAAATGCAATGCTCAACAGTGTCTCTAGATCTTTCCAATAATCTCAGAAGAAGGGGAGTATTTTTGCTGGAAAATATGCGTGTAGAATACCTCATGTAAAGGGTATTTTGGGTAGTACAAGTATAATAATGTCTTACCTATAAATAGTCAGTGTAGCATGTGTATTCCTCCAGTATATTCCATATATAATAGAAGGTAAGAGAGAGAAAAACTCCTCACATTTCCCCAATCTATCTCTTCTTCCTCTCCGAACCCTAACCCCAGATCTACATAAATGAACTTGGTATCAAAGCAAATTGATCCAAGGGAAGTATATAAAGCAAACCAAAGAGAACAAAAGGGAGAAGTACACTTGCTGACATCAGCATCCGTACAGATTGACGTAATCTAACATATCACCAATAGTCAGATCTCGACTGTAAATGTACTTTTTAAAAGGGTTTATTTTAGGGACTTTTAAATCAACTTTCATGTGATTTGGAGTTATTTTGAAAAAGTTGTGATAATTTTTGTGAAAACTATAGGAAAATTCAGAAAAATCAAGATCTAGTGTTTTTCTTGTAGAACCCCGGAACTTTTGTACATGGTTGGTGAATAATACTTTCTTGGCCAAAGGGCCTTCTATGTATTTTGAACTTGTAATTTATGAGGATATGGTTAGTAACAAGTTATGGATAGTCTGTGGCTGGGTAAATGTCCTAAGAATGATAGGAGAAAGGGTAAAAACATTCCAAAGGATCTGTAGGTGTTAAAAATGAGAAAAAAAAGGGGTTTGCAATCGATCGTAGCATGGCTACGATCGATCGCAATCATAGAAAAAATTAAGAAAACTCTCAAGTCCATGTACGATAGATCAGCTTCAGGTGCGATAGATCATACTGCGAGCTGCGATCGATCGCAGGTGATATGCGATCGATCGCATACAGTGGAAAATTGACAGAAACTCTCGGGTCCATGTGCGATAGATTAGCTCCAGGTACGATAGATCGCACTGCAAGCTACGATCGATCGCAGGTGGTGTGCGATCGATCGCACGTGAGTGCCAAGTTACGAAAATTGGGGTTTCAACCCCTTGGGCTATAAATAGGAGGTCATTTGGGGGTTTTGGGTTTAACCTAAACCTAAACGAGATGTTGGAAAGAGAAGGGAGAAGGGAGAAGATTAGGGATTCCAAAGAGGAGTTTTGGATTGAATAGCAAGTGAAGCTCAAATCAAGGTTTGGGATCTTCCTCATCAAGCTTGCATCATCTTCTTCAAGAAAGGATCTTCCTCATCAAGGTGGTGTCATCTCCGTCAAGCTTGGGATTCTTAATCAAGGGTTTTCTTCAAACTAGGAATTTATCCTCAAGAGGTTAGTACACCATTCTAGTTGGCTTAGTAATAACCTAGGTTTTTCTTTAAGAATGAATGTTGGATTGAGCTTGCATGTTTCTTTTCTTGAATTTATCATGTCTCCTAAAATGTATAGATTAATTTAAATAGTTATGGATGTGTGGGATGTATGGATGGTTTGAGGCGAAATTGGATGTCATGGAGAATGTGATGGTTGTTGTATGATGGAAAAATAAGAAAGGGCAATGTACACATAAAACATGCACTCAAGGTGTTTGATGAAATGTTGACTATGAAAATATGAGTTAAAGGCTTATAGAAATGTTGAATGTCATGTGTTTGATAAAATGCATGTATGGGATTTAAACCTAAGACTATGAAAGCATGATTTAAGGTCTTTCCACAAATGTCAAATGTTTATAATGCCTATGTATACATGTTTCCTTTAAGACATTCCTTGATTATAGAAATACTCGAATGCCATATGTTATTCTTGAAATATCTTCATGTCACTTCATGTTCACCTTTTACTATGCACAAGCACGCATGCATGCATGAACCGAGTTTTCTAGTATAAGTATATGAAAAACAATCAAGAACGAGACATTTGATTTACGACACGAATGATAAAGCCGAACTTCAGGTCGGTCAAGGATAGGGCATATCCAAGGATATGTCATATCTGGCTTCAAGAAAACAAGACAAGCATGATAATGCCGGACAATGGGCCGGTCAAGGATGTTGGTGCGCCTTTTCTATTTTCATTGAAGGGTATTTATATACCCGGCTCACAAGTTGCTTTTAAGAATTCATTGAATGGTATTTACTTAACCGGCTCCCAAGTTGTTACAAGGACACTAACATCTGGCTCACAAGATAGGCAATACAAGGCAAGCAAGACAAGATACGCATGATTCTCACGAGACAAGAACAAGACAAGAATGAGATTTTAAAACACGACAAGCAAGTTTTAAAAGCACGAAAAGATATTTTCAAGAATAAGTTAAGAATTATGAGCACGAGTTTTATATGGAGTTTTCGCATGTAGTCTCATGCATGTCATGGTTATCATGTCTATTTAAATTGAAATTGTGAATTGAATGATGTTATCACTATTGTTAGCTAGTAGCTTGTATTCACTGAGTATTCCATACTCAGCCGTACCTATTAATGTCGGCAGGTACACCATATGACATATGTGCTCCGGTTCCTTGGATCGAGGAGGACTATGGTGAGGAGGAGCCTCAGGTGGAGGCAAGAGACCTAGATAGCTGGCCTTACCCTGATAACTATTGAGAGAGAGAGAGTTTCATGATTTTGGTATTTTGACAGGTGGGCATGTCCACCTTTACTTCTTATGTTTTGTATATGAACTTGGAATACTAGTCATGTATAGATAAAGAAAATTTTAGTTATGCTTCCGCATTGATTTAGCTTTCGTACTCTATTTCATGTCCCCATTATATTATGTTTATGCCTTGTTTAGTTGCAAGATGGGTTGTCAGGTTATGTTAGTCACACCTAAAGTCTCACTAACTCCTAGGGGAGATTTTGGGGCACGACATTTCTAGCCACTAGATTCGTATAGAGATTTTTTCTAAGTTTGATCTCAAGTGGATGCACTGGTTCACGCTTCAAGATCTGTGCAATTATGAGATCAATTATGAGATATATTGTGTGTACATTCTGGGTATGTGACATTTAGCAAGTTGGGGATGTGTTGTAGAACCCCGGAACTCAAGTTCATAGTCAGTGAATAGTGCCGGTGAATAGTGTCTGAATAATGATTTTAGGCCAAAAAGAGCCTTCTATGTATTTACGCGCGAAAAAGGAATGAAAGAGTTGTAATCGAACTACAGGTGTTGTGTGAGTGTTAAATCCAAGGTGAAAAAGTTGAGTCACTCTAATTGGGTTACGGGAAGAGTAGAAGCACTCAAAGTGGGAAAAAAATGGGAAAAACAAAGGAAAATAGTCAACTCTACAGGTGGCCGGTCGACCGACTATCTCCCATGTGACCCGTTTGGGCCACAGTATATATGATTCAGGGGCCGGTCGACCACCCTCTCAAGCCGGTCGAGCGACTGTCCCCAAAAAAGCTCAGCAGTGGGGTTTTCTTCCATAGCCGATTGACTGCCCCTCCAAGCCGGTGGACCGCCCTTTAGTAATTGGGAATTTTTCCCCTTGTGCGCAAATTGGAAGTGAGGATTAGGGTTTTAAACATCCTTAGCTTATAAATACAAGCCCATTTCGTGGGTTTTAGGAAGACACTAAACCTGAGAGATTTTGAGAGGAAAAGAGAGAAGGCTAGGGTTTCTAAAGGGGGTTTCAAGGCTTGGATCTTCTTCCTCAAGCGTTGATCGTCTTCCTCGAGGTTGGATCTCCTCCCTCAAGCTTGGATCCCGCTTCCACGGTGTTTCTCAAGCATTAGATCGCGTGGATTCGACCTTCTCTTTACTCAAGCACTAGATCTCGGGTATTTGACCCCAAAAGGTAGAACATTCTACTAGCTTTTCATGTTGTGATTCATTCGTAATTACTAGAATATTAAATCGTTATTTTGATGAAAATAAATGGATAGTTTCACCAACTAGTCTTATTAAAATTCATTAAGGAAAGTAAGATGAACAAGCATGTTAAATTGATGAAAATGAAGTAGACACACTCTACTAGTTGGCTATGTGACGAGTAATTTCTAGATATTAGGATTGATAAATGGTTTTTGGTAAATCCAATGGCCTATGGCCTTACTTTTGAAAAGTATGATATGGATTATGTGTCATTATGATTTCCCCATTTTCCCTAATTGTATACAAAGTATATGCATGATCACTCACGCTTATATGATCGGTTTTCATCGAATACAAGTATTGAAAGAAGAGTTTAGTTTTAAACAATGATTTTTGTTGTTCAACGTATGATTTCCGTCAAAGCATGGTTTCCGTTTAAAGTATGTTTTCCGATCAATTGTTTTGTTGACGTGTGAATTCCGCTCAAAGAAATATTTGTACAAAGTATGGTTTGTTTGAAAGAAAGGTTTCAAAGTATTGTGTTCAAAGAAGGCTCTAGTTCAAAGAGGGGTTTTCAAAAAGTATGGTTTTGCTCAAAAGAAGACTTGGTTTGAAGTACGTGCTCAAGTCTGACGTTATGTGTAACAAGGCTAGTGTGTGCATTCAATCACAGTCTGGGCACTAGTTAAGTATATGAAATGAAGCCAGTGTGTTCCGTTCCACCATAGTCCGGGCACTAGTCAAGCAAATGAAATAGCTAATGTGTTCCGTTCAATTATAGTCTGGGCATTAGATAAGCAAGTTAAGATGTTAGTATGTTCCGTTCCACCATAGTCCGGGCACTAGTCAAGTAAAGATAAGATGTTAATGTGTTCCGTTCCATCATAGTTCGGGCATTAGTTAAGCAAGTGAAAGATGTTAATGTGTTTCGTTCCATTATAGTCCGGGCATTAGTTACGCAAGTTAAGATGCTAGTGTGTTCCATTCCACCATAGCCCTGGCACTAGTCAAGTAAAGATAAGATGTTAATGTGTTCCGTTCCATCATAGTCCGGGCATTAGTTAAGCAAGTGAAAGATGCTAATGTGTTCCGTTCCATTATAGTCCGGGCATTAGTTAAAATGCTAGTGTGTTCCGTTCCACCATAATCCGGGCACTGGTCAAGTAAAGATAAGATGCTAATGTGTTCCGTTCCATCATAGCCCCGGCATTAGTTAAGCAAGTGAAAGATGTTAATATGTTCCATTCCATTATAGTTCGAGCATTAGTTAAGCAAGTTAAATAGCTAGTGTGTTCCATTCCATCATAGTCCAAGCACTAGTTAAGAAATGAGAATAATGCTTGAGTGTTCTGTTCCACCATAGTCCGGGCACTAGTAAGGTAAAGGAAAGTATGTGTAAAGATGCAAGTGTGTTCCATTCCATCATAGTTTGGGCACTAGTTAAAGGAAGTAAAAGAAATGAAAGTAAAAGAAATGAAAGAACAAGAAATGAAAGAAAATGCAAAGTATGTGTGATGTGTATGTGTAAATGGTGCTAATATGTTCCGTTCAATCATAGTTCAGGTACTAGCAATGCATGTAATGAATATGGTAATTGTAAAGACAAATGCATGTGTGGAATAATATACTTGTAAAGAGATGAAGCATGAGTGAAAAGGGATACTCGCAAAGGAATAATG
The DNA here is from genome assembly GCA_015143295.1 of Tetracentron sinense. NCBI lineage: Eukaryota > Viridiplantae > Streptophyta > Magnoliopsida > Trochodendrales > Trochodendraceae > Tetracentron > Tetracentron sinense. The sequence continues at coordinate 4,574,540 of CM026553.1, read as the reverse complement.
TACGTGTGATATACATTATAGGTAAAGAGAAAAGACATGATGTAAACGATGAAAGTATGGTTTTAAAGTAAAGTTTGAAAAGCATGTGATATTGAAAAGTATATGCTCATGATATTGAAATGAAAGATATTGACGTAAGTATGATTTCAAAAAGTAGGCACATGATAGTTTTTGAAAAGAATTATAGCTTCCGCACTCTGATTACAGCATTGTTAGTACTGCTTGGTTTTACTTTGGAACTGCCTTATTCTATGTATGTTCGAGCATGTATTATTGATGTTTAATAACATGGTTAGCTAGTAGTTTGTATATGCTGAGTATTCCATGCTCAGCTGAAATATCACTTCGGCAGGTACACAGGTGCTCCGGAACCATGGGTCGAGGAGGTATATGTCGAGGAGCCGATAGGTTGAGGGTGGTAGGGAAGACCTTAACAGGTGTCCCCACTGATGAGTGGATGAGAGGGAGAGAGATGTATTTTGGGTTTTCATTTCTGGGATTTTGTATCGGTTTGAGTTGGTAACTTAAGCTAGGGATCTTATGTCCATGTCTTAGTTTATATTTCAGTTATTGTAAACGTTTGTACTTGGAAGACTGTATATAGAAGACAGAAATTTTCAGTTTCATTTTTCAATGCCTTGTATTCTCTCTCACAGAATGGTTTGTAAAGTTAAGTCACGATGCCAAAGTCTCATAACTCGTAGGTAAGATTTTGGGTCGTGATGTAACGCCCCAGAATTTTAATATAATAAAATTATGGGTTTATTGGTCCTTAATTGGGGTTAATAAGTTAAGTATTTAATTAGTGAAAAGTGAGTTTTACTCGGGATTGAGTTGTCCCGATAAAATCTCAGTATTTCTTCTCGAAAACTGCACACAATGTGTTGGTCGACTGCCAGGACCTTCACCTGTCGTATTGGTCCTGTCAGGTATTATCTCGCAGGACCGCAGGGTCATATCATGTAAGAAAATCAAGAAAACATGAAATTTTCAGAAATTAAGTGGGACTCAATATTTCTTGGGGATCCTTATAGAAATCCGTGCGGCTGATACCAGCGCGTGCCGGTCGGCCATGGGAACTAACGTCTGTCGTTTCAGTAGTTAGTTATCTCAAACGAAGAAACGGCGGCCTGTTTTGTGTTTGAAATCAGGAAATTAGTGAGTTTTGCAGTTTTCTTCCGGACTAAAGTGCAGCTAACAAAACTCAGTATTTTTCCCCGAAATTTTTACAGTAGGTGTCGGACTGTCCCAAGTTCGGTCACCTGAAGTTTCGTCATAATCGAACATCATGAAGAAGGGTTTCAGAGGCCGTATACGCGAGAAAATATGGAAGAATAGTCAAACGGTCAAACCGTTGACTTGGTCAACCGGACCATTAATGGTGGTCATGTGCATGGCACATGACCCTTGACTTATATATAGGGGGCCAGCCCCTTTCATTCTCATGGTTTGCATTAGTGGGGGAATTCTGCCAACTCCCTTTCTAGAGAGAGGAAGTAGAGAGAGAAAGAGAGGAAAGAGAAAAGAGGAGAGAGAAAGAAGAGAGAGAAACAAAAAGGGAGGTCCACCTTGACGTATTTCGACGCCCCCGTCGCGTTGGCGGCGTCTGATTTTCTCCCCGGTGTCTCGTTTGGCGTGTAGAGAGAGAGAGAAAAAGGAGGAGAGAGAAAGTTGCATGCACTCTACCCCGAGGTTGATCGTCGTGGGGAACGCGTTGGTGATATTTATTTTCTTCCCCAGTGCCTCGATCGACGTGTAGAGAGAGAAATGGAGAAATCTAGAGAGAGAAAGTGAAGGTGTGAAAGCGAGGAGCTCCACCTTGGGGTTGATCGTCCTCCCGAGCGCGTTGACGGTGTTCGTTTCGGCCCTAGAAGCCTCAAAGTGCGTGAAAGAGGTAAAATCCCTCTCCATCTCTTCTTTTTTCCCTTATTTAAGCTACTTTAATTAAGTGGAATGATTAGGTGATATTATATGGATGAAAAAAAGGTCGGAGACCTTATGAATGATGTATGGACGAGATGAATGAGAGTGAAAATGGAGCAGAGGGACGGAGCCCTCGGTTTCGGGCTGTTTCTAGCTCGGAATTTAGGCTCAGTGTGATTTGCGATAGATCATAGGGGAAGTGCGATCGATCGCAGGTGCGATCGACCGCAGGAAGTTATGAGAGCCTGACTGGGCTTCTATATGTGTGATGTGATTGATTTTGGCATTGTAAGGGAATGGTAGGGTCCATTGGCCTGGTTAAGTTCCCTATTAGAACTACTCTTATATGATGTGATGTTTGTTTTAAGGCAATGGTAGGTCCATTGGCCTGGTTAAGTTCCCTATCGGAACAAATCTGATAAGATGTGATGTTTTAAAATCACTAGTAGGGTCCATTGGCCTGGTAAAAGTCCCACATTGGGACAACCTTTGTGTATGATGTGATGTTGTTGGGACATGGTAAGGTGATGGAATAGTCCATCGGCCGGGTAATGTTCCACACCGGAACAGTATACCCTCGGACTTGGTCCATGGACATGAGGCCTTATTCAAGCAGGGCCTGAATAATTGGGGATTTCCTATGGTTAGAAAACCTAACCTACGTGAACTGCTGTCTGTGGTCCCTCTTTGACTAGGTCCGGAGAGACGGTATTTATTATGAGCTCGGGTTCCTCCGTGACTAATAGTCGGGAGAGTTAGGACGGCATTGGGCCATGGGCTCAAGGTTAGATTGGGGTCTATGGACCCAGTGATGTATTGAGTTTACGAACTCAATGATGTTACCTTGAGGGGGCATTGGCCTATGTCGGCAAGTATGCACCCAATAGAAGTTGTGATGATATATGATGGTAGCTGTCAGAGGTGTTGTGCCTGACAGGCTTTGATGTCAGAGGTGTTGTGCCTGACAGGGGTTAATGTCAGATGTGTTTTGCCTGACAGGATTTGATGTCAGAGGTGTTGTGCCTGACAGGATTTGATGTCAGATGTGTTTTGCCTGACAGGATTTGATGTCAGAGGTGTTTCCTAGTTATTAGATGAGTGTTCCTGGCATGTCAGATGTGTTATTCCTGGCAGGTCAGATGTGTTCCTGGTAATCAAATGTGTTTCCTGACAAGGGTGTCATGTCAGAGGTGTTATGCCTGACAGAGTGATATGTCAGATGTGTACATGATAGATAAGTGTTTCCTGATGGTCAGGTGTTTCCTGGTGGTCAAGTGTTTCCTGTTAGTCAGAGGTGCGTCCCTGGCTTGTCAGATGAGTTTCATTTTCCTGACAGGTTGGATGGGTTTCCTGGCTATCAGATGTGTATCCTGGCTGATCAGATATGTATCTTGGCAATCAGATGTGTATCTTGGCAATTAGATGTGTTTCCTGACAAATGTGGTTGTGTGTGTGTCGGTGTTCCCATAGAGGGAAGATATAAAGTAAGTGTCAGAGGTGTTGTTTCTGACAGAGTGTGATATGTCAGAAGTGTTGTTCCTAACAGAGTGTGATGTGTCAGAAGTATTGTTCCTGACAGTCATCGGGTGAAGGTCCAGGTTATGTGTGTGTGGGATATACAGATTTAAGTTTGATTGGGTTGACATATCCAATGATTGGTTATAATCAGGAGAAGTCCCAATTGGTTGATAATTGAATCTGTGGACTCATGGATAGAGGTTGTACACGGGCGAAGGCCTAGTCGATCGAGTCTGTGGACTCAAGGATAAAGTGTGAGCGGTTATCTGAAACGGTAACCTAGTGTCGTGGACAATGACTGGATGAATTTTACAACTTGGAGGTTGGGAACCTCGAATAGGGTGAAATAGCCCTGAGTGACCTCGGGTCACGAATTACGATATTATTATAAATATGAGAATTGTGCTGTGCTAATATATCATTATTGATGATGGGTTATTGTGATGACTAGTTGTTATTACTTATGTAAGCTCATCAGAAAAGTTGAAGATTCCCGCATTTTCGCTGGTAAAGTATTCCGCTGTGTGTCATTGACGACCGGACACACGTCTCGGAACACGATTTCCTTAGGCACGGGTTCGGGGCGTCACACGTGACATGTGTAATATCTACGCACCAGCTTGAGAGTAAATGTAAAACACCTCATGTAGGGGTATTTTGAGTACTACAAGTATACTAAGTCACACTTATAAATAGTCAGTATAACATGCGTATTTCTCCTATATATTCAATATATAATAGAGGAGAGAAAGAGAGAGAGAACTCCTCACATTTCCCCCAATCTTTCTCTTCTTCCTCTCTTCCTATTCTTCTTCCTCTCCAAACCCTAATCCTAGATCTACACAAATCAACTGCATGTTCCTCTCATACCAAAGGTGATATAAGGTATTTCATAAGGAGAGCTTCTTGACTTGAGACCAGGTCCTTATCAACAAAGTTAGAAGCTAGCCAGCCAACCTCATTAGATCACAACCTAATGATACACCTTCTAATTAGGGAGACACAAATAATGCTGACACATACCCACTTGAAAAATGATCATCCGAATAGGGATTATCTATGATCTCCAGATGCCACCTACAGAATATGCACACCGATCTGGGATGATTCTTCTCTTGACTAATAGATCTATATTCATTGTTTCAAAAAATCGACACATTTCGGTTTACTTCTGCTAAAATGAGTCATTTTCCCAAGATATAATTCCAAATTCATGTCTAGAAGTTCCTAAACCTCCATTTAATTACTTGGTGATTATATTCCTGCACCCTTCTTTCAACTAGAGGCTTTCATACTACTATGTAGCAAATCCTCAGTCATTCCACTGATCTGCCATGAGTAATTGCAGAGATACCCAAAATGATCTCGAATTATTCAAGCTTTTGCAGATTTTGGTTTTCTTCCATCGTCAAAAAGCAGATACAATAAGTATTATTTCCTATTCCCGGAAGTTATAAAAGCAGATACAATATAATACACGTCAAATTTTATAACAAAATCCAATACCAAAAAGAACTCTGAAATAAAAATTTCTGAGCATGTTCGCAACTGGAAAGCACATTTAATTGTATAAGTTACAAAAGGAGACATTTCCGAATGCTATGCCAAAAAATTAACCACTGATATGAAGCATAATCAATTAATGCTTCTACTGTTCTACCCATGAACTGCTACCCATTTGCTTCAACTTTAAAAGCAAAGAGAGAAAATTTTACAGTACTTTTTGTTGCAAAATACATTATATATATATATATATATATATATATATATATATATATATGTATTTCAACATACTGTCTTAGATTATTGTGCACATTATCTTACTTCAACCTACACTACAAAATAGAAAGAAGTAGAAAATTAAAATATAAAAACATACGTAAATAATCATTACTCAACATGGATAACCAACCATTAAATGAGTGCATGATTCTTCCTTAATAACGTGCACGCAACCACGCACACACACACATACATTTATAAGGAAATTTGATAATCCACAGATTTTTTTTTTTGAAGAGAATTTCGGTCATTAAAAAAATTAAATAGAGTTATTTGAGTAAAACATGCCCTCAAGAAAGGTATCTATCCCTGGATTATCAAAATGCCTCCTCGGATCAAGCATTTCCCTCTCTCCCTCTATTTATCTTATTATACATTATCCCTTTTTCAGAAAAAATTAACCATTCGAATAGCTGCATGGCTTATCTATTGTAGAAATCAAGTCCACCCATAAATAAATTTCCACATATTTCACAAACAGGTCAACAGGCTAGGCGCTATTTATAGATCTTCATATAACTAGCATATAGTGACTCTAATATGCTCTTCAAGAAACCAGTGAGAATTGTAGTTCTATTAGGAAGTTCAAAATTAAAATGTTACCATAGATCTCCTTTGCCATCACGTTATATACACGAACCAAATCTCTTCGATGGTGGTAATCGCTAGGTCTAGGATGACCAGTGACATAAACATCATTAAGTAGCACCTCAAGTGCAGATAGAGATGCTGGTAGGATCTTAATCTTCTGTAGACCTTGTAACTCGAGACTTTTTACTCTCTTTCCCAAAGCTGGACAAAAATAAAATAAAAATCATAAAAGGAACAGATTCATGTGTTAACTGCATTCATTAATAAATTATGAAAAACTAAAAGGGACCAATATGAATCCAGAACTGGACCTGGTCAAGCCATAATTCTAGCTTTTAGGTACGGCTAAGTATTCTCTAGTGATAAAAATGCCGTTAAGTCTCCATGACTTGATCAACTTCTAAAAAAATATTTTAGTCTGAGATATTGCGTAGAACTCACTGGCACCAAAAACAGTATTTGACTTTCACATTTTTTAGTGTGGAATTGTGTTTTGGGGGAACATTTTATATTCTAAAGCTACCGCAAACCTTCCTTAATCCCTTATTTCATAGGTAACTAAGAATTTTTATTAATAGAAGGAAAATGAATTACAGGTATGAAGATGGAATAATAGATTCCCTAAGAGCAAAAGAGTAAACAACACTAAATGCAACAGAGTTCCATCTACATATTAAATCAATACTCTTATAAACAGAAAACTCCTTCAAAATCGATGACAACTGGAAAAGAATCCACCCCATATTGCAACAAATCTTTGAAAATGATTGGTCTACAACTTTAAAAGTATTTTGTTCCTCTCTTTCCAATGGCATACATCTTTAAAAGTCTTCTGTTCCTCTCTTTGCAAAGGTGACAACAATAATAAACCAGTTCATTTCCAGAAGTTTTGCCCCTGTGCACATAGGGACCATTTGGCCACTCTGAAAATACATCTTTTATACCTCTCCAGAAGGTCCTAGACAAGCCGAAAAGTGACATAGGAAGCATCACACCCTACACAATAGGTCATTATAAAATCATTCAAATTCTCCTCCTAACAACACAAGACACACCTGTTTGGAATTGACATACCATGGCTTATGGGCTGATCCACCACAAAAATTATGTCAAGAACTGCAGCCCAAAGAAAGGTTTGACCCTTGGAGGGATCGAAGTCTTCCTGATTTGCTGATCTGCAACCACCTATCCAGGAACACTCATTGACCTTCTAACAAAGCCTCGTACAAAAAAGCAACAGACAATACGATTTTGGGATCTTCTTCTGAGAAACAGTCATCCTCCTCATATGCTTCTACTTTTGGCAGCTCCTGAAAGGAAAACACTCTTCAACCTCCTTGACCCTGATATATCTACAAAACACAAGATTGCAAACAATCTCCCCACCCCTTCTTACAAAGTTTTGGCTGGTCAAGAGCTCATTATGAGGGACCACCAGCTATAAATGCAGAAAATGTCGTAAAGCTTCCCTACCCCCCACACCATTTGTCCTCCCTGAATCTAACCCTCTCACCATAACCCACCACAATTCTAGTGAAGCTCACAAAATCTTCTTGGTATCACATGATCCCCTTTCAAACACCTAGCCATAATTGAGATTTGAATGGAAACTTGACAAGGATCACAATTCTTATTTCTGACCAACCCTTCTTATCCCTTACCCCTCTAGCCACTCAATTTCCTCTCATTTCTAAAAGTTTATGCACCTAAATAGGATGGACAATTCAATTTTGTGTACTTTGGAACTTTCTAAGAGTAGTGGAGACTAAATCATAGATGTTCCCCTTATGTCTCATGGTGATAAATTTAAATCTCATGGTTTACCATTTCTAATTGGGAGGATACTTATACACATCTATTTCATTTAATAGCATATTGGATCATTTTCAAATTCCTATATCTCCATTTACTTTAGTCATTTTCAATCCCCCAAGGTTTTTTGTCCCTAGCATTCATAAAAATCATTTTCTCATTTCACAATTTCCTGATTAATACAAATATTGTTTTGTTTTTACTCTTTCATATGTAAATGAAATGTGCACAATATATACATACATATATATATATATATATATACACGATATACTATATCCATATGTAAATGAAATGCACACGATAAAAGTTTCCAGAACGTTCTAAACAAAGATTCTAAAGTGAAAGTACACCAGACATTTATGCGGTATACTATATATATACCATAGTCATTCTGCAAATAGCAACTTGGATTTAAATGTTACACGATGTTTTTTATTTTTTCAAACAATTGTCGCTCATTTCCCTCCTTGGTCAACTATACTAAATCTTGAGTGCACTATGTCTTAAACCTCATCAAGGCTGAGTTGGTTTTCATGTTTTTTGACCTTTGGATACCAATTATCAGTATGAGTATAATGTAATATGCACCAAGTGAATGAGATGCCTTAATCACTCACCTGTCTCACCTAACGCCATGCTTTAGAACCTACAAATTTTACAAGTATTCAGGTTAATAAGCCTATCAGAATTCATATAATATCTCTGAAAATGAATATTTCAAGAAATTTGAATGTCTTTACCTATAGCGCTCGATTCGAAGCTCAACTCTGCAAGCACAAAAGGATGTAAAATAGTTAAGAGCAGCATCAGAAAACTTCACAAAAATTACCTGGTGTTCCTTAACAACACATAACCTATGTTGTCTGATTTCTTTAAGACAACAGGCAAGTCCCGTGTCGAAACGTGTGGACACAAGGCATGCCTCAGACACTTGTTGTGACTCATATCAGAAGAACTTGTGCATTTTGGACACGAAAGGACACAGACATGAACACAGATGATACCCATAACCGTTTAGTGTTTATTATACAAAAAAATATATAAACCTACATATAAATATTATAAGTTACAGCAATTTTTTTCTAACTCTCATCATCAAAAAAGATAAGGTAAGGAAAGAGAGTAAGAACTACATCCCTTTTTTTTTAACCAGAGAAAGAATATGAAGAATTAGCAATGCCTATAACAGAAAATAAAGGGGGAGAGAGAGAGATAGGAATAAGAGTGTCAACATGCTGAATTTGGATCACAAAACCTCTTTTATATTAATCAACTTCGAGATTAGCATTAATATTTAGAATTAAAATATGTTCCTTATTTCAATAGTTCATTAGTTTATTTTCTTTAATTCATGTCTTATTTCTATTGTTTAATGAATTGTAATTTATAATACATTACTTAGTATTATTTGAAATTATTTTGTGTTCATATTCAATTTATTTTCTTTTTAATCTGATAGTATTATTCATTAACATTAAAATATAAAAAAAAATTACAAATAAAATATCTTCCCGTCCCATGCCCCCGAATAAAATATATATTTTTGATGACATTGAGGAACCTATTGAAACATACAGATAAGAATAGCTTTAGGCCTAGATAATAGGTGTTATTAATGTTTTCCATCTCCATAAACAAGACCCGCTACTATGAGCCATTGTAAGCTGCTTTCTAAGTGTTAACTTTAACGACAAGGTGACCATCACACCAAACAAGAACCAAAATGCTTCATATTGATGAGGAGACCCATATAGGGTGGGAATGAATTGGGTTTGGCATGGGTTGGTGACTTGGTATCAACTCAAATCCAATTGCAGAAATGGCATCTTGGGTCCTAATAAGTGAACCTGAACCTCACGCAAAAACTAGTAAAACAAAGCCTGGTTCATTAGGATTGAATAACTGGACTTATCACATCTATTGCCACCTCAAATATCCAAAACAACAAAGTCAATAACTGAATAAAACCCACATAAAAGAAGCATAAACAAATCTGATTTGAAGAAATATGGGACATGATGGCCCATCATATACCCATACATACATGTGTGAGCAACTCACTAGTCCTATTTCAGGAGTCCCAACACTATAATCAGATTCGTAGACAAAAGGGAAAGAAATTGTTCAATTTTAGTCGGTTTGAATTCTGTAACTCTTCAAACTATGTAAGTTAAATTTTAAAAAAAAAGATCCGTTTGCAGAGTTTCAACTGCAAAATAAATAACACTATATGTAAAAATGAAAGCAGAGAAAATACATATGAAGGAAACCCGAAAAGAAGAAGATAATGATTGAAAATAGAACAATAAAGCAGAAGAAATCTTGGATTTCCGTTCAAAAGAAAAAAGAAATCTTGGATTTTACCTTAGCAACTCGAAGAATCTTTCCGTCTCTCTCTTTCTCTTAGAAGCAGAAGCAGAAGCAGTGGTGATGAATTTGAAGAAGACGAAAAAATGAGGCGGAAGCGGAATGGATCCAAATTTTATCTTTTTTATTCACTAAAGTTTCTGTTGGAGGAGGCCGCCGTCTTTAACACAGTTGGAATATGCATGATGTTTAGGTACCACAATCGAGAATTAATCTTTTGGATAAATTACACTGACCTCCACGGGGTTTGACGAAATTGCAAAAACCCTTATTTTTGTTTTTGAAATTACAATGCCCTCCCCTCTACTCTATTTTTGTTTTTGGTAACAGATTTCCCCTCCCATTAGTTTGCCGATCTTCTTATTTTTTATCAGATTGTCTATACATATTTGATCAAGCTAATTTTTTGACCACGTATCCCTTGGGAGACCCATTGTAACATCCAACGGTCGGATTCTAGAACAATCTACCAAGTCTTATGTTATTAGAGGTCGATCATTGAAGGCTTTAATGAGCATGACTCACTAATAACGTCACACATGACATGTTTCAGAATCCAACTGTTGAATGTCAAGATAGGTCTCCTAAGGGACATTTGACAAAAAAAATCATTTCAATCGGACATTTATAGATCGTCCGATAAAAAATAGGAAGATTGGTATACTAAAGAAAAGGGGAATCTGTTACTAAGATCAGAAATAGAGTGGAGGGCAATGTAATTTCAAAAACAATAGTGGAGGTTTCTGCAATTTTATCAAATCTCATGGGAGGTCATTATAACTTACCCTAATAGTTTTACCCCCAAAAAAATCCAGAATTAATATTGGTCAAAACATTAACCGTCTAAAGATCCTCTTTTTTTTCTACTGTGTGGTGCAGTGGTTCAAAAGCAATGGGATGCTCCCATTGATCCGGACTCTGAGCACGCCCCGGTCTTTCCTAATATGCTTGGTTTTGCAAGGCATTGCGTGCATCCTTGAGGATTAGTCATGATCCAAATTAGTAGGAACACCCGAGTCAAAAAAAATAATAATAAAGACCTTTTTTTCTTTTTTCTTCCTTTTTATTAGGGCGATTCACCTAAAAGGTCATGCTTTGCATGCTTATTACCTAAAAGGTCATGCTTTTAACATATTTATCAAAAAAGACATACTTTGTATTTTTATTACCTAATAGGGTATGCTTTTGACATATTAACCCTTTAGCTATGCATATAAAACCTAAACACGAATAAGGGTAATATTGGAGTACATACCCTATTAGGTAAAACTTTTCAAACCATGTCCTTTTAGGTGAATATAAAACCTAAACACGAATAAGGGTAATATTGGAGTACATACCCTATTAGGTAAAACTTTTCAAACCATGTCCTTTTAGGTGATATTTTTGATTTAGGGTGACTAATCGGTACTTATCTCTTTTAATTAAACAAGTTTTTTTTTACCACAAGTGTAACGACCCCAAAACCCCACCTTGGTCGTAATGGGACTTTGGGTTCGCTACATTACTTATCTCTACTTAACCTCCAAAGCAATAAGGCAGAACTAAAAGATAATTCTCCCCAAAATAGTAACTATAAAATTTCTTTCAATATAAAAAGATCTATCCAAGTGTTGTCAACTAATATATCTAAAATCCATAACATAAACTAAAGCAACATCTACTAATAAGTCTCAAGTCTATTATCTTTTACAACTTCTCATTCATCAAAACTACAACTGGAATAAACTAGTGATACGGGAACCGGTCAGGATCCCGGGCTCCATTAATCAGAAGATCACCTTCTTCTGCTTCCTCAAAATAGTCATCTTCCACCCAAAGAGTTGCTGTCTGATCTTGCGCTAGACCTGAACGACAATAACAAGTCGACTGAGCATTTAATACTTAATGGATATCCAGTCTAACTAACAATAGCACATGCATATAACCAATATCCACATAAAGTAACAATTGTAAAGTCAATAGAAGTTTAATATAACTTGAACATAATCAGAGTGCGGAAACATGTGAACATGCATCATGACTTAGCTTGACTCATGTACTTGTGTGACTCTTGAACTTGTGACTCTTGGTGTAGAACCCTGGAACTTTTTGTATATGCCTTGGAATGTGTGTCAAGGCATGATGTCTTGTAATCTCCAATTTCATGAAATAAGAATTGGAAACTTTGAGAATTGTTTCAAGAATGCTAAAATTAATTAAATAAATTGTTTAATAATGTATATAAGCCTTAAAAAGGTCCTAGTCATGTTTAGAAGAGGTCAAAAGGGAAGTAGGATAAGTCCAAGTAATAGGAATGGGTGAAAAATGAACTCAGTATCAAAACCTGCAGAGAACCGATCGCTCGGTCCATATTAGTGATCGATCGGTAGCTATCGACTGGTGCACTTTTTTGTATGGGGAAAAATTTCAGAGAGCATGTTTTTTACCAATCGCTCGGTATTAACCACCGATCGATCGGTATATCGTATTTTGCAGAATTTCATTAAGGATTGTTTTGTCATTTGGGCGTTTCACCCTTGCCTATAAAGGCTTATTCGAGCCTTAGGTTCCCACACACTCCACTTAGCAGCATTTTGAGAGAATGGAGAGAGGAGAAAGGGGATTTCTAACCTAGGTTCCAACTTGAGAGGGAATCAAAGGGTTTGAAAACCCTAGATCACCACCAACTTCGATTTCCTCAAACTCACGGTTCAAGCACTCGAGGAGCACGTTCTTCAAGCTAGGGCAGCGACTCCACGCACGATTGGAGGGTTCTTCCTCATCCTATTCAAGGTCGGTACCATATGCTACCCTCCTAGTTCATATTCTTCCTTTTCTTCATTTTTTCCTTGTTTTTCCTAAAGTATGAACCTAATAGGAGATGAATGGTTGTGTGCGAATGGATGTTGGGCGATGGATGCCGTGTGGATGTGTTATGATGAATGAAATGGGAAGGGCATTATACCAATAACGAATACACATTTATATTGTGAACATAAACCCATCTAGAAAAGCATGGCATAGGCTTTAACAATAATGTGCACACCACATGTTTGATGAAATGCCAATGTGAAGAAAATGAATTGTAAATCAAGAAATGCATGCTTAAAGGCGTATAGAATTGATAGGGATTATGATAGTGTGATTACTTGCTTTCTCTAAATGGCATGAATATTTATTTGTTTAAATTAATGATAATCTATGTATTTTTGAAATCCCAAATGTCATATTTAATTCCAAGTGAAAGCATGTACACGATTTCATGAGCACGGCATACATGACATGGCTTACCGGTGTTTTCAAGAATAAGGGTTTTAGAGATAGGACATATCTTACGATGTGTTTTGCCTCGCTTTTGACAAGAACAAGCATTTCATATGAGGTAGTTTTACACTTCCCTCCCTTTAAGATTGAAGGAGGGATCTCCCCTCCCTCACAAGTTGCATATCATTGGAAGAAGGGTCTCCCTTCCCTCTCAAGTGCATCTCATGTAATGAGGGGCCTCCCCTCCATCGCAAGTGCATCTCATTGAAAAAGGGGCCTCCCCTCCCTCGCAAGTGTACCTCACAAGTTGCATGAACGTGTTTAATTCCAAGCAAGCACGCATGACATGCATGACACGACATGGCACGCATGACACGACAAGTCAAGCAAAACAGAATATGACAAGACAAGTTTTCAAATACGACAAGATTGTTTTCAAGTCACGTCAAGCACACGACGATTTTCAAGAGTTTTCCCGGCTTTTATATGATGCAAGCATGAGATATAAACTGCTTACTTTCCTGTCATTATATGAACTGCTTCCTGCTTATCTCTGTTATTATTATGCTATGACTATTGGTTAGTATTTGGTACACGCTGAGTATTCCATGCTCAGCTGTACGTTTATGTCGGCAAGTACTGAGGGAGCTGCTGCTCCTTTTGACATCTGTACTCCTGGCCCATGGGTGGAGGAGGAGTACGTCGAGGAACCTGTGGAGGAACCTGCTGTAGAGGGCTACTACTAGGTGGTAGATTCTAGGTGATTGTGGGTGAGCTTGAGAGATTAAAATTGTGTATTTTGGCGGGCATGTCCGCACTTTCTTTTGTTTTCCCTTTTCGTACACAACTTGGATCATGTATATATATATATTTAGAGGTTTGGTTAGTCTTCTGTTGTGCTATGTTAGTTATGTTTCCGTTATTATTGTCCTCTATTGTATATACTCCAGGTATTTTGCAAGATGGTTTGTTAAGCAAGTCATGATAAGTCATCCAAGATTCACTCTAACTCCTAGGGTAGGTTTTGGGGCGCGACAGAAGTGGTATCAGAGCTTAGGCTTTAGGTCTTTAAGGTCACTTAGAATATAGTACCACGGCTTGACAATAGCAAATGTCAGGAAAAAAGTTAGGAAGGAAGCAAGTCGGAAGCGAGTCATGTTCCAAGTGCAAGACTAAACCTTAGTCTTAGTCTAACTGGTTATTTCAACCAAGTACAGGTCTTAGAAACTCTAGAACACTAAGTCTATTATGTATACACTGATGATTATGATGCAGTGTATAATAATATTATATCAATAATACCACTTGAACTGTTGTGAAATGAAACTGTGATAAATTGTGGTTCCAAGTTTGACTCATGTGGTGTTATTGTTCTCAGGACGTTAGTCATGAGGTGGGGTACACGGGGGCGGGGTACACGGGATCGTGGACCACACACCAGAGCTTCCTCTTCTTCATGGGATGAGGATGAGCAGCCAGACCTCTCTCAGGTCTTAGGCTCTATTGCTGAGACACTCACCATACTGGCGGCTCAGCAGTCTATACCATCATTAGCGGCACCTACTCCACCGCCCGCAGCTCCAGTACATCGTACAACTAGAGTTGAGGCATTCAGGAGACTGAGGCCTCCATCATTCCATGAGAGTGCGGACCCTCTTGCCGCGGAGGCTTAGATCCTCCAATTGGAGAAGATATTTGCAGTCTTCTCTCCGACAGAGGAAGAGAAAGTGGCATGAGCTATCTTCATGCTAGAGGGTGAGGCACACCACTAGTGGTTGTCCGCCTTGAGGACTAGAGAGTTGACTATGCAAGGTCAACCTTGGACTTGGGACGAGTTCAAGGATACCTTCTATAAGAAGTACTTTCCGATTGGAGCTTGGGAAAAGAAAGAGAGAGAATTCATCAACCTTGAGTAAGGTTCGATGTCGGTGGCTCAATATGAGGCCAAGTTCTCGGAGCTATCACACTTCGCGAGTCACATGATTGCCACCAAGGCAATGAAGGCGAGGAGGTTTGAGCAAGGGCTCAAGGACATCATTATGGAGAAAGTATCGGCTTTCAGGCACGCTACTTATCCGGAAGTAGTGGACAAGGCCTTGTTGATCGAGGTCAATTCTGAGGCCGTGTCTAAGAGGAGGGATTTGGCGAGAGGCCAATCTAGCAGTTCAGCATCTTCTGAGAGGCGAGCTCGGACCGGCCCTTATCAGTACACATGGCCAGCACCACCTCAGTATGTGTGGCCAGCACCACCAATGAGGCCATCTTATGCGCCTCCAGTTCCACGGCCGTACATGCCTCAGGCACTACGACCTCAGGCTCTTCCGGCTCCACGGCCAGTTGCACCTCAGGTGGCGAGGTACGCTCCACCTCCGGCCCCTCCGACCTACACATATGAGGTCTGCACTTCATGCGGCCAAAGGCACCCGGTAGGAGATTGTCGGAAGGCATCGGGTGGATGTTTCCACTGTGGTCGCCAGGGTCATGTGATCAGGGATTGCCCTAGTTGGCATTTGTCAGGCCATTCTTAGAAGATTAGGCCTCCAGCATGCCCAGCAGGATCATACCAGGCGTTCTCCCAGCCTACCCGGTCTATACCTCCACCTCGCCAGGCGAACCAGGGGTGAGTATTAGCCTTGACAGAGGGTGATGCACTTGCATCTGATGATGAGAGGGTGATGCACTTGCATCTGATGATGTGGTGCAAGGTACGTATTTAGAGTTATTCATTTACTCGCGATTGTTATGTTATGTCTTATTCCTTGTGTGCGTATATGGTGTGTTTTATATATCTGTATATCTATACATATGATGTTGATGCATGGATTGACTTAACTAGTTAAAATTTCAGGAACCTTACTAGTCATTGAATGTTTGGCTAGAGTCTTGATCGACACCGGGTCTACTCATTTATTTGTCTCACCGAGTTTTTTCCAAGGTTTTACTATGGAGCCTAATCAATTGGAACCGGAGTTATTCATCTCGACTCCTCTCGGCAAGATGGTAGTAGCAGATAGCATTTTCAGAGGTAGTACAGTTCAGGTTGGAAGCCACGAATTAGCAGCTGATCTCATCGTCCTTGGATTCCAGGACTTCGATGTTATCTTGGGGATGGATTGGTTAGCAGCGCATCATGGGCATGTAGCTTGCTTTGAGAAGATGGTACTCTTCAGGCCGGTGGAAGGGAAACCATTCCATTTTTGGGGGTTAAGAAGTAAAGATATTGCCCGCTTTGCGGCGTTGAGCCTAGAGAACTCTGAGGCAAAGGACTCTTTGACTATTCCGGTCGTGAGTAAATTCTTGGATGTATTTCCAGAGGAGTTGCTAGGGTTACCTCCAGACAAGGAGATTGAGTTTGTGATCGAGCTTGCACCAGGCACAGCTCCCATCTTCCGGGCTCCGTACAGGATGGCCCCGATTAAACTCAAGGAGTTGAAGACACAGTTGGAGGAGATGCAAGGCCTTGGTTTCATTCGACCAAGTGTCTCACCGTGGGGTGCCTCGGTGCTATTTATCAAGAAGAAGGATAACTCGATGCGGATGTGCATCGATTACAGGCAGTTGAATAAGGTCATTATAAAGAATAGGTATCCATTGCCTAGGATTGATGACCTGTTCGATCAGTTAAAGGGAGCGAGATTTTTCTCTAAGATTGATCTTTGGTCGGGTTACCACTAGTTGAAGATCAAGGCTAAAGATATTCCCAAAACTGCTTTCAGGACTCGGTATGGGCATTACAAGTTCTTGGTGATGCTTTTTGGTCTCACGAATGCGCCGGTAGCTTTTATGGATCTGATGAACCGGGTATTCCGACCATATCTGGATCGATGCGTGATAGTGTTTGTTGATGACATCTTGATATATTCCCAAACACGAGAAGATCATGTGCGAGACCTTCGCCTTGCTTTGGAAATATTGAGAGAGCACAGGTTGTATGCCAAACTAAGCAAGTGTGAGTTTTGGTTGGAAGAAGTGGCATTCATAGGCCACGTTGTTTCTGCGGAAGACATCTCAGTGGATCCGAAGAAGATAGAGGCAGTCATGAGTTGGGCGAGGCCTAAGAGCATCACAGAGATACGCAATTTCCTTGGGTTGGCAGGCTATTACAGGAGATTCGTAGAGGGTTTCTCCAGTCTTGCTGCACCGCTCACTTATCTAACAAGGAAAAATACAAAGTTTGCATGGAGTGATAAGTGCAAGATCAGTTTTACGGAACTGAAGAAGAGGCTTACCACAGCCCCCATCCTTACTGTGCCATCCGGTTGTGGTGGTTATGAGGTGTACAGTGATGCCTTGCACGTTGGACTTGGGTGTGTGCTCATGCAGCACAAGAAGGTCATTGCCTATGCATCAAGGCAATTGAAGGAGCAAAAAGAATTACCCCACGCATGACTTGGAACTTGCTGCAGTCGTGTTTGCACTTAAGATTTGGCGTCATTACCTTTACAGGGAAGAGTTCTATATGTTCACGGACCATAAGAGCCTCAAGTATCTATTTTCCCAAAAGGATCTAAGTTTATGGCAACGACGTTAGATGAAATTTTTGAAAGACTACGAATGCACCATCCAATACCACTCGGGCAAAGCAAATGTAGTAGCAAATGCTTTGAGTAGAAGACCTTCAGGTCTATTGGCCCACATATTGGTGCAGGAATGGAAACTATTGGAAGATTTGGAAAATCTGGACATCAGTATGAATGATTCCGCCCGCAGTCCTATCTTGGCAAATATCACAGTTCGGTCATACATCATAGATTTGATCAAAGAGTATCAAGCCACGGATGCTGACTTGTTGGCTTTCCGGGACAAGGAAGTGGCCAATGGTAGTGAAGACTTTTCTCTCACTAGCCGAGGTACTATTACATTTAGGGGAAGATTGTGTGTTCCAGCCAATGCGGATCTTCGACGAGAGATTAAGGATGAAGCCCACTGTTCGAAGTACACAGTGCATCCTAGGGGTACAAAGATGTACCGGAACCTCAAAGGGCACTTTTGGTGGCAGAACATGTAGAGGGATGTTGCAGAGTATGTATCCCGGTGCTTGGTTTACCAATAGGTGAATGCAGAGCACTTGAGACCGGTGGGTTTGCTACAGTCTCTCCCTATTTCCGAGTGGAAATGAGAGCACATCTCCATGGATTTTATTGTTGGTTTGCCAAAAAGTCAAGAAACTCGAATGCAATATGGGTTGTAGTAGACCGTTTGACGTAGTCTGCGCATTTCTTACCCTGCCGGACTACGTTCAATTCTAGTCAGTTGGCTGCACTATATATCAAGGAAGTGGTACAGTTACATGGGGTGCCAGTCAGTATTGTGTCAGATCGGGATCCAAGATTCACGTCCAGGTTTTGGAAGAGTTTTCAGGATGCCATGGGTTCCTGACTTGAATTCAGCACCGCCTTTCATCCGCAAACGGATGGACAAACTAAGAGGGTGAATCAAATCATCAAAGACATGCTTCGGGCATGTATGTTGGATTTTAAGGGCAGCTGGGAAGAACAATTGCCTTTGATGGAATTCACCTATAATAATAGCTACCAGGCGAGCATCCAAATAGCACCATTTGAGGTCTTGTATGGGCGAAGCTGCAGGTCTCCTCTCTACTGGGATGAGGTAGGAGAGAGAAAAGTATTAGGTCCTGAGTTGATCGAACAAACTGCGAACAAGGTTAAGATCATCCGGGATCGGTTGAAAGCTGCTCAAGATCGTCAAAAGAGCTATGCGGACACTCGCCGCAGGGACTTGGAATTCCAGGTGAGGGATCAAGGCTTTGTGAAGATATCTCCTAGCAAGGGGATCATGAGATTTGGTAGGCGAGGCAACCTCAATCCTCGGTACGTTAGGCCGTTTGAGATTATCACACGAGTTGGTGAAGTTGCTTACCGGGTAGCTCTTCCACCTTACATGGCCGCAGTTCACAATGTTTTCCATATGTCTATGCTTCAGAAATACATTGCAGACCCTTCGCATGTAATAGAGTTGGAACCGTTGGAAATCTGAGAGGACCTCACTTTGGTTGAAAAGTCGGTTCAGATATTGGATCTAAGAGATCAAGTCCTTCGCAACAAGTCCATTCCATTGGTTCTCATGCAATGGCAACATCATGCTAGAGAAGAGGCCACATAGGAGCGTGAGGCAGAAGTCAAGGCAAAGTACCCAGAGTTGTTTGAATGAATTTAGTATGTGACTTGTAATTTTGTTTTGGGTTTTGTAATGCAAGTAGCGTCCAAATTTCGGGGATGAAATTTTTATAAGGGGGGAAGGATGTAGAACCCTGAAACTTTTTGTAAATATGCCATGGAATGTGTGTCAATGCATAATGCCTTGTAATCTCCAATTTCATGAAATGAGAATTGAAAAATTTTAGAATTGTTTCAAGAATGCTAGAATAATTAAATAAATTGTTTAATAATGTATATAAGCCTTAAAAAGGTCCTAGTCATGTTTAGAAGAGGTTAAAAGGGAAGTAGAATAAGTCCAAGTAGTAGGAATGGGTGAAAAATGGACTCAGTATCAAAACCTGTAGAGAACCGATCGCTCGGTCCTTATTAAGATCGATCGGTCCACAACCGATCGATCGGTAGATATCGATTGGTGCACTTTTTTATGTGGGGAAAAATTTCAGAGAGCATGTTTTTGACCGATAGCTCGGTCAAGAACACTGGTCGCTCGGTAGGCGACTGATTGTTCGATATTAACCACCGATCGATCGGTATATCGTGTTTTGTAGAATTTCATTAAGGGTTGTTTCGTCATTTGGGCGTTTCATCCTTGCCTATGACAGCTTACTCGAGCCTTAGGTTCCCACACACTCCACTTAGCAGCATTTTGAGAGAAGGGAGAGAGGAGAAAGGGGATTTCTAACCTAGGTTCCAACTTGAGAGGGAATCAAAGGGTTTGAAAACCCTAGATCACCACAAGCTTAGATTTCCTCAAACTCACGGTTCAAGCACTCGAGGAGCATGTTCTCCAAGCTAGGGCAGCGACTTCATGCACGATTGGAGGATTCTTCCTCATCCTATTCAAGGTCTGTACCATATGCTACCCTCCTAGTTCATATTCTTCCTTTTCTTCCCTTTTTCCTTGTTTTCCTAAAGTATGAACCTAATAGGAGATGAATGGTTGTATGAGAATAGATGTTGGGCGATGGATGCCGTGTGGATGTGTCACGTCCCAAAATACCTCCTAGGAGTTAAGGATACTTTAGTTCGTGACCGCCGTGTCAAACCTTCCGGTATGACACATAAGGCATACTTAACATCCTGTGAGAGAGAGCATACAAGGCATAGAAAATAGTGAACCTGAAAATTTATTCTACATAACAAGGTTCCATGTACATGAGTCAACTAAGACTGAATAAGAAACCAAACTTTTTATACAAAATCCATCTCTTGAGTTACCAACTCAAGTCCAAAGCAAAACCCCCAAAATGAAACCCCAAGTACATGTCTCTCTCTCTCTCAACCATAAGGCCACATGTCCAGACCCCTATCATCAACATGATGATCCCAAGCAAGCTCCTGCTCGACCCTCGATTTCGGAGCACGATCATCCAACCTGTAACCTACTAAAATAACAATTCGGTTGAGTATTGAATACTCAGCGTATACAAAACTACTAACAGATAATGTTATGAAGCATTAACATGTCATACAAAGTACAGTTCAACATAACATATTCATAATCAGAGTGACGAAATTTAAAACAATATAACAATCGCATATTCTTGAAAAGCATATTTTAAACCATACTCTGAGTTTGTACTGTCACAAAATGTATTTCAAATATCTTATGAGTCTTACAAGTCTCTTATGGGCATTTAACTTATGAGTTCTTTAGTCTTGTGAGTTCCTTAATCTTATACTTTTCACTTATCTTGTACTTATTTGGAGACAGATGCTAGTACCCGTACCTGGTCATAGTATACTAACATCCTCTCTTGCTTTCATGGAATAGATGATAGTGCCCGTACCTGGTCATAGTACACTAAAACATCATTCCTTAATTCTTAGAAACAGATACTAGTGCCCGTACCTGGTCATAGTACACTAGATCCTTTTATATTCTTTATTTTACTTGGAGACGGATACTAGTACCCGTACCTGGTCATAGTATACCAATATCCTATCTTACTTACTTGGAAACAGATGATAGTGCCCGTACCTAGTCATAGTATACTAAAACATCCTTTCATATTCTTATGAGCTTGTGAGTTTCTGTTGTGAGCTTTTTCTTCTTGTCTTATGAACTTTCTTTTCTTATGAGTCTTATGAGCCTTTCTTTCTGTATGAGTCTTATGAGCTTTTACTTCTTATGAGTCTTATGGGAAACCTCTGTCATTAACATCATACATGTGCATAGAGTGCTTGTGCGCATCATCGAATACATATGAGCATCATAGTGATCATGGAAAGCTTTTAAACATTTAGTCATATGCATAGCATGGAGTACGTGTGAGCATAGAGTACTTGTGAGCATAATGGTGTAATAGAAAGCATTTAAACATGAAATTATATTTATGAAATATCATATATGATCAATAGGGGAAGTAAGGAAATCATCAAGTATAGTAAAATTCATTCATTCGATAGCATCCGCTTATAAGGCTATATGCCGTAGTTTTCTCAAAAACATACATCAATACCTATTATTTCATTTCATTTATGCTAATGGTATATACCTACAACTCAATAACTATGCATCTAAGCCAACAAGGTAGCAATGAATGATAACAAGATAGTTAGTAGAGTGTATGTACACTCCTTTCATCAAAACCCAACCCTTTAATCCTACTAAGTATAAGGGAATCTTGACAATCCATTTAGGAGAGTGTATTCACACTATCATATCAAAAACCATATCTATTATATTACTTTTTATATCCATACAAGGCTATAAGCCTTAATTTCATCGACAAGCATGTTTCATTCATTACAAGCATGAAAGAATCTTAACAACGATTGTTCCGCTTCATTTCATCTAAATAACATACTTTTAATCTCACTTTAGATATATTTCATCAAACTATGTATTTTCTTTAAAAACTAAAGCCTTTCTTCATACTTGATCGTAAAAAATCATAACATAGCTAATTGGTAGAGAGTATCAACAAATTTGCATCAATATTCATGGTTTACTAACTACAAAGCATGAATGAATCATAACAAGGTCGTTAGTAGATTGTTCTACCTGTCAACAACCGGATCCCTACGGTTTCTTGCTTTGGAATACTACTTGGAGGCAAAAGAAAGCTTTGAGGAAGCTTTTGAATCAATCCCAAGCTTGAGAAAGCTTGAGGAAAACAAGATCCAAGCTTTAGAACACTTGTGGAGGCGAGCTCCAAGCTTGAGAAGCAAATCCTAGTTCACCTCTTTACTCCTAGCACAAACCTTAGCAAAACCCACACTTTCCTCTCTTTCTCTATCAAACTTTCCCCCAAAAATTTGCTGAGGGTTGTAGAAACCCCAACACCCACGAATTTGTGCTTAAATAGGCCAAGGGATTGAGGCCAATGACCCTTAGACCCTTAAAATATCCCAAAGGGTCGGTTCCAAGGCAAAAACCCTCACCAAGGATCTATCCGTCATTAGCACGGATAGATCCTTCAAAAAATCATTCACTGCCAAAAAAAACCCATACAAATTTGGGGTTGATCGATAGATCGGTCGTGGGGATGGATAGATCCATCACTGTATGGAATTGAAGGATCTATCCTCCCCAAACTAGATAGATCCTTAACTATTCATTCCTTCATTTTTCCCGCTGTGGTATTTCGACCATAAATTTTGACTTAGTGATCATATTTTGACGATTCAACTTGCGTTGGATTCTAGATTTAAAGAGGAACAAATTTCATGTTTTACACAAAGCCTAATTGTTCTATCTTCATATTCCAAAATGGTCCTAAAGGCTACTTGTCAGGAATTTCAGCAGACAATTTCCCTAAAACCCACTTTTCACCGAGCTTCGACTCAAAATCGGGAAATGTAATAAATATGAACCTCAAAAAGGATCTCAATATCTTTCTAATGGCTCAAGAATCACTTGATTCCAATCTCGGATGAGAAAACTAGAGTCCTCTCAAGTTGAGGTATTCTTTGATATCCCTCTTTGCGACACTTAGAGTATTGTATACTTTTGTTTTATTTTCATCCCAACGCCCTAAAACACTTTCCACACATATTTTGTCTCATTGAAACCTCCTTTCATTCTAAAACATGAAGCCATCATCCCTTTAAGGGTTTTGGCCTGGAAAACACTATTCACAGCACTATTCATAGCACTATTCACAACACTATTCACAGGCTATGAAAGCAAGATCCGGGGTTCTACATCCTCCCCCCTTACAAAAATTTCATCCCCAAAATTAGGACTGTCACGCGGCAAACGGGGATACTGTTCCCACACTTCAGCGAGTTTCAACTTGAGCTTGGCAGGAAAACCCTTAATGAAGCTAGGCTCGACAAAATAAGATATTGATCTTGCATCGATGAACAAAGGGCTAGGCATGTGTTTTGGCAAAGAGCTTAAGACATAACTACATGCCAAGCAATTGCATGAAAAAATCCATATCATATACATAACATATAAATATCATGTTGTTACACACTTTTCGCATATAGCACACACATATCATATTATGCACCTATCGCAACCTCAAGTACCTTGAACCACATCCGCAAATGGCTGGGCATCCCTTTGTGATATGGCAAAAGCTCTGCCTTGGTTCGCTTGGAGAGGTGACTATGTAGGCTGATGGGGCCTCGAAGCCTGGAAAGACTCCTTCTGTGTGGGCAGTGGAACTGAGAGTTTACTCCCCTGGGTTTGGGATTGTGGCTGACAATGTGGGCAATCTCTAACTCGATGTCCTGGGTCACCGCAATGGTAACATGCACCTGTGAGCGCTCGACAATCCCCAACCAAGTGTTTTCTCCTGCAATAGCCACAAAACTTGACTACAGACGCAGACGATGCGGGCTGCTCATGTCGAGTGACTTGCGTTGTAGTAGGACGAGGAGCCTGAGATGCAATAGGAGGCCTCTGCAATTGTGTAGGTCCAGAGGATTAGCACAGAGTAATCCTGACCCTCTTCTCAGGTGGTGTGGAGCCACTGCACTGGCTTCTCATCAGTTCTCTCCTTTTGACGAATTCCTCAGCATTTGTCTCTACTAGCTGAGCTTTATCATTGACCTCCGCATATGTCTCATGCCTGAACATGGAGACTCGATCTCTAATATAGGCTATCAGCCCCCTCTTGAACTTCTTAGCCCTCATAGCCTCGGTGGCTATCACGTGCGGAGCGAACCTTGACAACTCAGAGAACTTGGCCTCGTACTCAGCCACTGTCATGTTCCCCTGCTCCAAAGTAAGAAACTCCACTTCCTTCTTCTCTCTGACTCCTATGGGGAAATATTTCTTGTAGAAGATGTCAAGAAATTCTCCCCAAGACCATGGCTCCCTTGATTTCGTGGCATCTCTTTGCCTCAATACTGACCTCCACCAATGTTCGGCTTCACCTTCCATCATAAAGAAAGCCCATTCTACTCTCTGCTCATCAGTGCAACGAAGCACCTTGAAGGTCTTCTCTAGCTACATGATCCAGGCCTCGGCGACCGTAGGATTAGGAGTCCCATAGAAAATCGGAGGCTGCAGTTTCCTGAAGGCCACAAGACCTGCGGTGGGAGGCGCAGATGGAGGTACCGTTGCAATAGCAGAATTAGTAATAGGCTGCCATAAGTGTCATGGCCTCGGCAATCTTTCCTAAAATCTGCATAAGGTTGGGCTGCTCACTACCCAATGGAGTGTCCCCTCTATTACTCCTAGTCTGATAACCACGACTCTGATTGCTACATCTCATGATCAATCCCAAGGACAATGGCAAAACGTGAGTCTAACTTGGAAACCAGTCTACTAAACACACACATGGTACAATCAGAACATATTGTGCTTAATAAGCGTATAGTATACATACGATGATACACATAATAGTATAAGCATAAAACCGATTTCCTAGCGATGCTACGTTCTTAAATTTGGTTAAGGCATTAACCGATCACTGAATAAGACTAATGATTAGTCTCTACTTGGAATACGACTAACTCACGTCTGCTTAGAAGACAACCTACTCACTAAGTTTGATACCAATTTTGTCGCGGTATCAACCTATAAACGAGTTCATCTGAGTTCTAAATTCAACTCAAAGAACAACATTTAATCTCTCTGGTTCTAATGCCTAAGCTCTGATACCAAATCTGTCGCGCCCCAAAATACCCCCTAGGAGTTAGGGATAGTTTAGTTCGTGACCGCCGTGTCAAACCTTCCGGTATGACATATAAGGCATACTTAACATCCTGTGAGAGAGAGCATACAAGGCATAGAAAATAGTGAACCTGAAAATTTCTTCTACATAACAAGGTTCCATGTACATGAGTCAACTAAGACTGAATAAGAAACCAAACTTTTTATACAAAATCCATCTCTTGAGTTACCAACTCAAGTCCAATGCAAAACCTTCAAAATGAAACCCCAAGTACATGTCTCTCTCTCTCTCAACCATAAGGCCACATGTCCAGACCTCTATCATCAACATGATGATCCCAAGCAAGCTCCTGCTCGACCCTCGGTTTCGGAGCACAATCATCCAACCTATAACCTACCGAAATAATAATTCGGCTGAGTATTGAATACTCAGCGTATACAAACTACTAACAGACAATGTTATAAAGCATTAACATGTCATACAAAGTACAGTTCAATATACCATATTCATAATCAGAGTGCGGAAGTTTAAAACAATATAACATTCGCATATTCTTGAAAAGCATACTTTAAACCATACTTTGAGTTTGTACTGTCACAAAATGTATTTCAAATATCTTATGAGTCTTACAAGTCTCTTATGGGCATTTAACTTATGAGTTCTTTAGTCTTGTGAGTTCCTTAATCTTATACTTTTCACTTATCTTGTACTTATTTGGAGACAGATGCTAGTACCCGTACCTGGTCATAGTATACTAACATCCTCTCTTGCTTTCATGGAATAGATGATAGTGCCCGTACCTGGTCATAGTATACTAAAACATCCTTCCTTAATTCTTAGAATCAGATACTAGTGCCTGTACCTGGTCATAGTACACTAGATCCTTTCATATTCTTTATTTTACTTGGAGATAGATACTAGTACCCGTACCTGGTCATAGTATACCAGTATCCTCTCTTACTTACTTAGAAACAGATGATAGTGCCCGTACCTGGTCATAGTACACTAAAACATCCTTTCATATTCTTATGAGCTTGTGAGTTTCTCTTGTGAGCTTTTTCTTCTTGTCTTATGAACTTTCTTTTCTTATGAGTCCTATGAGCCTTTCTTTCCGTATGAGTCTTATGAGATTTTACTTCTTATGAGTCTTATGAGAAACCTCTGTCATTAACATCATACATGTGCATAGAGTGCTTGTGCGCATCATCGAATACATATGAGCATCATAGTGATCATGGAAAGCTTTTAAACATTTAGTCATATGCATAGCATGGAGTACGTGTGAGCATAGAGTACTTGTGAGCATAATGGTGTAATAGAAAGCATTTAAACACGAAATCATATTCATGAAATATCATTTATGATCAATAGGGGAAGTAAGGAAATCATCAACTATAGTAAAATTCATTCATTCGATAGCATCCGCATATAAGGCTATATGCCGTAGTTTTCTCAAAAACATACATCAATACCTATTATTTCATTTCATTTATGCTAATGGTATATACATACAACTCAATAACTATGCATCTAAGCCAACAAGGTAGCAATGAATGATAACAAGATAGTTAGTAGAGTGTATGTACACTCCTTTCATCAAAACCCAACCCTTTAATCCTACTAAGTATAAGGGAATCTTGACAATCCATTTAGGAGAGTGTATTCACACTATCATATCAAAAACCATATCTATTATATTACTTTTTATATCCATACAAGGCTATAAGCCTTAATTTCATCGACAAGCATGTTTCATTCATTACAAGCATGAAAGAATCTTAACAACGATTGTTCCGCTTCATTTCATCTAAATAACATACTTTTAATCTCACTTTAGATATATTTCATCAAACTATGTATTTTCTTTAAAAACTAAAGCCTTTCTTCATACTTGATCGTAATAAATCATAACATAGCTAATTGGTAGAGAGTATCTACAAATTTGCATCAATATTCATGGTTTACTAACTACAAAGCATGAATGAATCATAACAAGGTCGTTAGTAGATTGTTCTACCTGTCAACAACCGGATCCCTACGGTTTCTTGCTTTGGAATACTACTTGGAGGCAAAAGAAAGCTTTGAGGAAGCTTTTGAATCAATCCCAAGCTTGAGAAATCTTGAGGAAAACAAGATCCAAGCTTTAGAACGCTTGTGGAGGCGAGCTCCAAGCTTGAGAAGCAAATCCTAGTTCACCTCTTTACTCCTAGCACAAACCCTAGCAAAACCCACACTTTCCTCTCTTTCTCTATCAAAATTTCTCCCAAAATTTTTTTGAGGGTTGTAGAAACCCCAACACCCACGAATTTGTGCTTAAATAGGCCAAGGGATTGAGGCCAATGACCCTTAGACCCTTAAAATATCCCAAAGGGTTGGTTCTAAGGCAAAAACCCTCACCAAGGATCTATCCGTCATGAGCACGGATAGAACCTTCAAAAAATCACTCATTGCCAAAAAAAACCCATACAAATTTGGGGTTGATCGATAGATCGGTCGTGGGGATGGATATATCCATCACTGTATGGAATTGAAGGATCTATCCTCCCCAAACTAGATAGATCCTTCACTATTAATTCCTTTATTTTTCCCGCTGTGGTATTTCAACCATAACTTTTGACTCAGTGATTATATTTTGACGATTCAACTTGCGTTGGATTGTACATTTAAAGGGGAACAAATTTTATATTTTGCACAAAGCCTAATTATTCTATCGTCATATTCCAAAATGGTCCTAAAGGCTATTGGTTAGGAATTTCAGCAGACAATTTGCCTAAAACCCACTTTTCACCGAGCTTCGACTCAAAATCGGGAAATGTGATAAACATGAACCTCGAGGAGGATCTCAATATGTTTTTAATGGCTCAAGAATCACTTGATTCCAATCTCGGATGAGAAAACTAGAGTCCTCTCAAGTTGAGGTATTCTTCGATATCCCTCTTTGCGACACTTAGAGTATTGTATACTCTTGTTTTATTTTCATCCCAACGCCCTAAAACACTTTCTACACATATTTTGTCTCATTGAAACCTCCTTTCATTCTAAAACATGAAGCTATCATCTCCTTAAGGGTTTTAGCCTGGAAAAATACTATTCACAGCACTATTCATAGCACTATTCACAGCACTATTCACAGGCTATGAAAGCAAGATCCGGGGTTCTACAGGATGTGTTATGTTGAATGAAATGGGAAGGGCATTGTACCAATAACGAATACACATGTATGTTGTGAACATTAACCCATCTAGAAAAGCATGGCATAGGCGTTAACAATAATGTGCACACCACATGTTTGATGAAATGCCAAGGTGAAGAAAATGAATTGTAAATCAAGAAATGCATGCTTAAAGGCGTATGGAATTGCTAAGGATTATGATAGTGTGATTACTTACTGTCTCTAAATGGCATGAATATTTATTTGTTTAAATTAATGATATTCTATGTATTGTTGAAATCCCAAATGTCATATTTAATTCCAAGTGAAAGCATGTACACGATTTCACGAGCACGGCATGCATGACATGGCTTACCGGTGTTTTCAAGAATAAGGGTTTAGAGGTAGGACATATCATATGATGTGTTTTGCTTTCCTTTTGACAAGAACAAGCATTTCACATGAGGGAGTTTTACACTTCCCTCCCTTCAAGATTGAAGGAGGGGTCTCCCCTCCCTCAGAAGTTGCATATCATTGGAAGAAGGGTCTCCCTTCCCTCTCAAGTGCATCTCATGTAATGAGGGGTCTCCCCTCCTTCGCAAGTGCATCTCATTGAAAGAGGGGCTTCCCCTCCCTCGCAAGTGTACCTCATAAGTTGCATAAACATGTTTAAATTCCAAGCAAGCACGCATGACATGCATGACACGACATGGCATGCATGACATGACAAGTCAAGCAAGACAGAACATGACAAGACAAGTTTTCAAATATGACAAGAGTGTTTTCAAGTCACGTCAAGCACACGATGATTTTCAAGAGTTTTCCTGGCTTTTATATGATGCAAGCATGAGATATAAACTGCTTACTTTCCTGTCATTATATGAACTACTTCCTGCTTATCTCTGTTATTATTATGCTATGACTGTTGGTTAGCATTTGGTACACGCTGAGTATTCCATGCTTAGCCGTATGTTTATGTCGACAGGTACTAAGGGAGCTGCTGCTCCTTTTGATATCTGTGCTCCTGACCCATGGGTGGAGGAGGAGTACGTCGAGGAACCTGTGGAGGAACCTCCTATAGAGGGCTACTACTAGGTGGGAGATTCTAGGTGATTGTGGGTGAGCTTGAGAGATTAAAATTGTGTATTTTGGCGGGCATGTCTGCACTTTCTTTTGTTTTCCCTTTTTGTATGCAACTTGGATCATGTATATATATATTTAGAGATTTGGTTAGTCTTCCACTATGCCATGTTAGTTATGTTTCCGCTATTATTGTCCTCTATTGTATATACTCCAGGTATTTTGTAGGATGGTTTGTCAAGCAGGTCATGTAAGTCATAATAAGTCGTCCAAGATTCACTCTAACTCCTAGGTGGGTTTTGGGGCACAACACTTAGACTTTTAACTCTTGAACTTGTACCATGAATGCAATGCATGCTTGTTTTCCCATAAAATAATTATCGAGGTCTTTGTATTTAAATATATGGAGGTGCATCGACAAAAGCGTACGCCCCTAGAGCTCTTAGATCCAAATGTCCATTATCCAGGACTTGAAATCCTATCCATGGAGAGCATCAACGATTACTGGAGCTATTTGAATTCAGGGTCCTTTTAAAATTATGCAGTGTCCTTGTCCATGCACTTGCATTTTAGTGCTCAGAGTCCTTGTACTTTTAATTCAGTGTTCAGAGTCCTTGTACTTATACTTGTACTTGTACTTGTCATTGTCCTTGTATTTCAGTATCTAGTGTCCATGTAATGTCTGTGTTCATGCAATATCCGTGTCATGCTTGTGTACACGTGAGACTTGTAATCTACCACACATGTGAACTTGTGCTTGAGTGTCGTGATTAAGATCCGAATTCGGTCATCACTTAGATTTCATCTTCCATCAAGAAACTCCGCTAGGTTACATCTCCCTAGTTAAAGAATTCTCGACTTGGAAGACTTCCTCTAAGCATTGGCCTACCCAAATTTCAATCACTATGTGACATGAATAAGCATACTTTATCATAACATATTTTATATCTTGTCATGCTCATGCTAACATTTCTAACATCATTATTAGACATAATTCATCATAGTATATCTTATTGTACTCATACAAACTTTTCAATATCATCATTTCCTTACTTAGTGTTCTTAGACATTTCAACAAACACCTACCATGCATTAGTTATGTATACAATACCCTTCCCATTTTCTCATTTCATAACCATCACATACCCATCCATAACCCACATTCACTCATTTCAAACCCAACACCAATCCATACATTCATAATTCATCTATTATCTATTTTAGCCCATCCACCATCATCTTCATTCATTCATAATCCACAACCATTTCATTTAAACCTATTCTCCATTTTTAAGCATCCATATTCAATGTAATCATATCAATTAACAAGAAACGACATCAATTTTCTTTATCATACTAAATCAATAATCATAATAATACAAGAGTTAAACTAGATATGATATCAATCCTCAATTCATATTTCAATTCCTTAATCCATGCATTTCATGTAAATCTCTTGATAATCCATACATATTCTTACTTAAGCATACAAAACATCTTAATAGGGTTGAGTTAGAAGGGATATCGACCTTAGGGATCATTCTCTTAGATCCAAAATGCTCCCAAGAAGGTTTGAGGTTGATTTTCAAGCTTCCTTTGCAATCTCCAAGCGATCTCCTTCTTCTCCAAATAATTTCTTCCTTAGAACCCTAGGTTCTCTCCTCTCCTTTGCTAAATTAGGTTTAGAAATGTCTAGAACCCTAAAACCCTCTAAATAGAACCTCTATTTATAGCCTAGGGGTTAAAAACCCAAAATATGAAACCCTTTTAAAAAAATTATGGGTGCGTTTGTGATCGATCGGACATATGCTGTGATCGATTACACAACACTGCAATCTATCGCACATGATGCGATCTGTCGCAAAGGGACTAGAAAGCTTCTGCCAAATTTTCCTTTATCTGCGATCGATCGCAACACCCTATCTCTCATTTTTTTTAACACTTAAATCCTTTTAAACTCTCTACACTGCTTAGCCATAATCACGACATGCATAACAACATAACACGAGACTAAACTACCCGTATTAAATAAGATAGAAATGGGGAATTTAGATTCGGGTCTCTACAACGGGCTAAAGATTTTTTCCCTGTAGAATTCGGCAATTATACATTAGATAATAGAAAATACATGATTACAAGCATAAGGCCGAATATCATGGTCTTCTTGACATACGACATGGCATATAGTATTAGATCGACCTTGATGTGCAACTAATTGAGGAAAGTTGTGAGAGGTAAGTTGGTGAGTCATATCATTCAGAGAACGTAGTGGAACGAGACAGATTCTAACTCTTGCATATTCTTGAAAATGTCTTGAGAAATAGCATAGATCAATAGGGGAAAGCCAAATGAGGATGCATTAAACGCTTAAATGAGCTGGAGTACATCACTCCCAATCTAGATCTTAGGCTACCCTTTGGAGATAGCCAACTAAATTGACTCATGAACTACCAAAGCATTACTTCCTAGCAATGGCTTACCAATAGATGCAAGAATTGTACCCGTATTGTAAAGACCCGAATTTAATTTCATGTCATTATCTTAATTAATAAGGTTAGGATTGTCAACGATGTGTTTTAATGTGTACTTAATGCTAACAGAATGATACAGAGTGTTTTAAAACACTTAAACGGATAAACACCCAAAAATCAATACCTATGATTGATTGCAGCATAGCTACGATCGATCATGAAAGACCTGGAAACAGTAAAAGCTATTGTTCTACAAACGATCGCAACATAGCCTACGATCGATCGTAGTAAAACTGAAATTTGGGTAAGCTTCTGTTGTATATGCAATCGATCGCCCGACAAACTACGATCGATTGCAGGGAAGTCACGGTCGATCACAGGTCGCGCACAAGATTTTTAAGAAGTGCGATTTTAGGATTTTAACCCTCCCACACTATAAATAGACCTGGGATTTAAGGGTTTTTGGTTTCTAAAGAACCTAAACCTAATTTTGAAAGAAAAAAGGAGAAAGTTAGGGTTTGAATGAGGATTTGGGTTGCGACCCAAAATACCCCCTAGGAGTTAATGATACTTTGGCTCTTGATGTGCCTTATCAAACCATACCATCTTGTGAAACACACAAGGCATAACATAGCGGAAGCAAAACATCTAATAACATAAACCTGTATATGGTTACAAGTCAGAAACAACACAATCTAAACAAAAACGTGAAGTATGAAGTGGATAAGTCCCACTCTCAAATACTCTCAAAATGCAAAGTATAACTCTCCCTCACTCTCTCAGCAATAATCTAGATAGATAGGGTTACCTATCTAGAGCTCCATCATCCTGATGATGATCCATGGTGGGCTCCGACTCATAGTACTCCTCTATCCAAGGCTCAGGAGCAAGAGCATCCACAGAACCTGTCGAAGTCAATAATTCGACTGAACATGGAATACTCAATGTATACAAACTACTAACTAACAATGTAATGATATCATTCACATGCAAAGACATAGAGCGTAGAAATCCATGAAAGCCCGTACTAATTTCCAAAATCATTTCCTTATTAGTTTCCGTATGAAATCAAAACCATATGAGTCATATGAGAATTAGAGTCTTATAAGTTCTTTGAGTCATGTTAAGTTTCTTAGAGTTCTTATTCGTCATGGTAACCAATATGATATGTCACACCCCAGAATCCCACCTAGGAGTTAGGCATGAATTTGTGCATGACTAACCTATCTTACAAACCATCCTGTACGAGAATACCAAGGCATGACATAGCAGAAGTATAACTAAAATTTTCTTTAACATATAAGACAATATTCCAAGTTTATACAAAATAACATAATCCAAAAGTGAAGTGGACATGCCCACTTTAACAAAATAAAAAGTAAACCTTTCCATCACTCCACTCAACAATAATCTAGATAGGGCCACCTATCCAGATCTCTATCCTCCTGAGGCTGCAACGGGATAACCGTCTCTTATTCCACATATTCTTCTTCAAACCATGGCTCGGGGTTGCAAATGTCAAATTGACCTGCCGACACAAAATGTACTGCTGAGCATGGAATACTTAGCGAGTACAAGCTACTAGCTAATAGTGTTACAATTAATAATATCATGCAAGTACTTAAGATAACAATTAATAATATCATGCAAGTACTTAAGATAACGATTCATAATTCATGCATTGAACCAAACATATAATCATACTTCAAAACTTAATTTAAAATGTGCATAACTTTCAAATCTTTGTCCTAAGAGCTTTCATAGGAAACCATGCGTATCTTATGAGTTCTTATGAGCCTTTGAGTTCTTATGAGTCTTATGAGCCTTATGAGAGATCCTTGTGAGCCTTAAAAGCTTGTGATCCGTAGAGACTTATGAGATTATCCTTGACTTGAACCTTATGAGCTTGTGAATCGATCTTAGACTTACGAGTTTTCTTATGAGTTCTTATGAGAGTCTTGCGAGGCTTATGATTCTTAGAGACTTGTGAAATGATCTTGGACATGATCCTTATGAGCATTCGTAACCGATCTTAGACTTATGATCTTTAGAGAAAATTGCAATCAATCTTAGACTTTACCAACCCATAGTTTGGCCTTGTTAATTGTTTATGAAATTATGAGTTTTCTTATGAGGTTTTTCTCAGAAATTATTCTTATTAACCTTTGAAATATCATGCTTATGCGAAAACCTCGGTCATGCAAGATATAGAGTGCTTATAGTGCTTGTGAGCATCCTAGTAGCTTAGAAATCTTTATTCATGCATATACGAGACATATAGGCATCATGATAGATTTGGAAAGCTTTAAAATATTCAAGACATGTTAAGATCACTTAAAACATCATAGTAGGCTTGAAAAACTATTAAGCATAGAACCTAGCTTTCATAAGCATCATGGTAGTCATAAGACACCTTTAAACATTGGATCAAACCCATAGCAGTTCATTCATGGAGATATCATAGAAATCAAACATGATTATAAGCCTATTTCATCCATACCATACATAAATCACAGTTTTCATAATGGAGATCAAAATAAAGTCAATAGTAGGAAGCATTTACTAATTCAAGGTTATTAACTTCACAACAAACTCAATTATTACCCTTAATGTGTAACAAAATTAACTAGTAGGGTGTACCTACCTTGCAAGGATTGAATCCCTTAATTATGAAGCTTGAGAAAGATTGAGGAGACTTGAAGAAGTGAAATGGGACTTTGGGAAGCAAAACAAGCTCCACCCTTGGTCTTGGAGTCAAACCCTAGATCACCTCTTCCTTTTCCTTCAAAATCCCCAAATTTTTGTCTTAGAGGGTTTGTGATACCCTAAGGCTATGAAATTGGCCTTATATAGGCAAAGGGGTGGTAAAAGATTAACCTACCCTTAATGAATTGGCTTAAAATGACCAAATAGGGCAAAAGTATGGGGGTTCGGTTGACCGGTGGTGACTATCGGTCGATCGGTAGTGGCTCGGTCAACCGAATATTGCACTCGGTCGACTGGTGGAAAAACCCTTCTCTGGAAAATTTTCCTACACAAAATTCTATCCGTTTGGTCGACCGGTAATGAGTATCGGTCGACCGAGAGTGGTTTGATCGACTGGTTTGCTTTGTACTTGGACTAATTTGCTGTTGTTCCCATTTTTTCACACTTATACTCTTTCCCACTTATGTTGCTACACCTATGAACGTCAAATGAAAACCCCTTAAGACTTTAAAACATTCACAACATATATAACGCTTTTGATAAAAATCAAAACTCTCCTCTTCATTGATAACATACAATGAAACACGTAAAGACTTCAATGCCTCAAAACACTATTCACAACACTTTTCACTGTGCTATGCCATCCAGTTTCGAGGTTCTACATCCTTCCCCCCCGCAAGAATTTCCTCCCCGAAATTAGGACAATACAAGAAGATACAAAAGAACAAAGTACATAAAATTCCAAACAAATGAGGGTACTTTTTGTTAGACATTATGCCCTAAAAAGTCATTTAGATTGTAAGATTCTTATTGATTAGATTAATAAAGACATCTTTTTTATCTATTGTGAATTCATTATGGGTAATTGACCAAGATAATGAAATGATCTATACGACATTAGATATCGAACAAGGTCCCTAGGATATATTTGAAGGGGGATCCGGATAAAAATTTATGCGGAAACTGGTTCCCCTAGATCTTAACACCATAAAAAACATCAAATTTTATCTAAAAGTTTTAGTCATATCACCTCGGTGAATGATGTTCACCGGTGAAGCTTAATCTACTAAAATTGTCAAAACTCTTTGTAGAGATTTCTCAAAGAAATACTCGAAGCTCGGTCCTTATTATTCGCTATCCCAACGAAGCTTTAGAATCTATTTTTGGAACTGTTGAAGCAAGAGGAAGAAGATGGAGTAATGGTGTAGACCTTCTATCACCCACAACCTTAAGGTTCAAAACCCTAAAGTAGCAAAACCCAACTTAGACCACCCTTAGTAGCTCACGAAAATCCCTTGGGGTCACTATTTGGAGAGAGAGGAGAGGGAGAGAGAAAAAATTCTGGAGAATTATCTTCTCCCTTATGGTCTAGGTGTTGGTGTATTTATAGACTGGGATCCAATCCTAATCCTACTCTAACTTGATCTTAGCCCTTAGGAATTGTTTATTAATAATAACTCTTATTATTAACTAAACAATATCCTAGTTTATCTATAACTACTTTAGTTATAGTAAACCTACCATTTAAGGAGTCCTTATTAATTGAAGATTCCTCAAATAAAGGGATTAGTCAACAACCAACAAATGGAGGAATCCTAGTCAAACTAGGAAACCTTAACCACAAAAGGGGGGGGGGGGGGGGGGGGGGGCGTGAGCATCAAGGGACGTGGACTTTGAGGAGCTTTAGACTCCTAGTTGTAATCCAACTAAATCTCATCTTAATCCTAATTGCAATCCAACCATTGGATTTAAATTCCATAATAAAAGGAATTATATTTTAACAATTATTCAATTAACCTAATCTAATCCAATTAGGATTACTCCAAGGGGCGCCCAACCCTAGGGTTTTAATCCATGGGTTTGGGCCCATATTAAAGGTCCATATTAAATGGGTTTATGGATATGGGTCAAACTCATTTCCCCTTTAATTATGTTAATTAAATAATTACTAAAATAATTCTTAGATTTAAATTAACAATTAATTTAAACCATAGATTAACTTTTAATCTATTTATTTAATGATTAACTTTTAATCACTTAAA
This sequence comes from Tetracentron sinense, assembly GCA_015143295.1. Taxonomy (NCBI): domain Eukaryota; kingdom Viridiplantae; phylum Streptophyta; class Magnoliopsida; order Trochodendrales; family Trochodendraceae; genus Tetracentron; species Tetracentron sinense. Next base: position 4,537,592 of record CM026553.1, on the reverse strand, counting down.
TAAATGATTAACATTTAATCAATTATTGAACTTGTATTTCTTATGTGAGCATCTCTACAGATTGCTCTGGGACATTCTTATCCTGACTTACCCATTGTTATCCCATTGACCCTAAACAGGAATTACATCGAAATTACAAGTGACGTGAGATATCTATGTTGCAATTGAATCCCAGTGTATAAACATTAACCATTATGGATCCCGCCACATGAACTTTTAATTCAATTAATCCTTCCAATTACATTATCCCTAATGGGCCTTCGAGATTATTTATACTATCTAACTCATAGCCCATTGCACATCATCTGGGTTTCCAAGACTTCTGATTAAGCCATGAGAAACATTTTCTCATGTAAAACATTTTGAGAAAAACATTTTTGTAAGTAATATATTTTAAATAAAATATATTTCAAAATTTTTTTGTTTTAAAATCACTTGCGCATGATTTAAGCTTAATCGACTGTCTTACTCGAAACTTGGATAATTTCTCAAATTAATGAGTATGGATTTCTTGTTTGAAATTCATTATGACTCGAACAACTTTTTGACTATCCAACTGTCACTGTATCGTATTCCCTAAGGTAGAGAATTCTTTAGTAGAATCAAAATTGTCAGATTACTGCTTAGTTATAAATGAACTCATCAGATCTAAGGATCATTGAAACTGTTCAATATGAATGAGAGACCAACTATCTAATTGTATGTTTATACAAGAGGTCTTTCATTCAATGCAATCAATCAGTATACATTTAAGCACCCATATGCTTATGTGTAGTCTCCACTACAATAATTCGAGATAGGACTACATCTCAACTATTGAGAACATCTTAGCATAGTAGCAGCCATATGAGTGAAGTACCCAGCTTCACCCATAGTTGTGACTATATAAGCTATAAGGAACTAGAAAGTAATATCTACTTGTGATAATCCAATCACATAATTTTCCTACAATATATCCTAAGGACCTTTATCGATATCTCATATCGTATAGATCATCTCATGATCATGGTCAATTACCCATAATGAATACACAATAGATAAAGAAGTCTCTATTAATCAAATGAATAAGAATCTTACAATCTAAATGACTTTTCTGGGCATCATGTCTAACAATCTCTCACTTGCCCTAAAATTCACTGTGCCATAAATTTAAATCTCATACTATCTAAGTGTGTTACAAATACTTTATTTGATAAAGCCTTAGTCATCGGGTCAGCAACATTAAGTTGAGACCTAATCTTTGTAACAACAATATCTTGCCTTCTCTCTCAATAATCTTATTAATGAGAAGATACTTCCTCTAAGTGAAAAGTAAGCACATAATCCTTAGTCATTTTCAGGTACTTCATGATGTGCTTCACAATAGTCCAATTATCTTATACTTGGATTGCTTTGGAACCGACTAACAACTCCCACTGCATGACAGATATCCGTTCTAGTACATAACATGACATACATGAGGCTCCCAACTGCCGAAGCATAAGGGCACCTCTTCATCTGCTCAATCTCATCAACTGATGTAGGGGCCATCTTTTTAGACAAAGTGACACCATGTCTAAAAGGAATGAGAGTTATCTTACAATCACTCATACCGTACCTAGACAAAATCTTGTCTATGTGGGAAGTTTGGCTCAATCCCAACATTCGGCATTTCTTTTCTCTTAAAATCTTTATTCCGAGTGTATAGGATGCCTCTCCCAAGTCTTTCATTGAGAAATGCTTAGAAAGCCAAATCTTGACTGATGACAATATCCCTATATCATTCCTAATGAGTAGGATGTCATCTACATAAAGAATTAGGAATACTACTGCTCCCCCACTGTCCTTCTTGTATATACAAGATTTCCCTAAATTCTTTTGGAATCCAAATTCTTTGATCGAATGATCAAATCTTTGGTTCCAGCTTCTGGAAGCTTGTTTCAAACCATATATCGACTTGTTGAGCTTGCATATCATGTTCTCCTGATTAGGAGCAATGAAGCCCTCAGGTTGCTTTATATAGATGTCTTCATCTAACATTCCATTCAGGAAAGTAGTTTTGACATCCATTTTCCATATCTCATAGTCATGGTGTGCAGCTATTGCCAGCAATATCCTGATGGATTTGAGTATAGCTATAGGTGAAAAGGTATCCTCATAATCAACTCCTTGAATTTTAGTGTAACCTTTTGCAACAAGTCTTGCTTTATAGGTCTCCACGTTACCATCGGCACCCTTCTTCCTTTTGTAAATCCATTTGCATCCAATTGGCCTTATACCATCTGGTGGATCTACTAAAGTCCAGACATTGTTGTCTTACATGAAATCTATTTCAGCATTCATGACTTTATTCCTTTGAGATGCATCTACATCTAATGTAGCTTCCTGATAAGTATTAGGATCTGTATCCTTATCATCAGGGATAACTAGATAAACCTCATTATTGTAATACTGAAATCTATTTGGTGGTCTAGAAACTCTTTCAGACATTCTCAGTGGAACAAATTTAGAAGAATCAATAGTGGAAGTATTAGTTTCATCTTGGATACTAGCTGTGTTGTCTTTCATCTCATGAAATTCAACTTTCTTATGAAGATCCATTTCTTCCTTTAAGAAAGTGGCATGATGCCTAACAACTATTGTTTGGTCTGCCTTGGAGTAGAAATAGAAACCCTTAGTTTCTTTTTGATATCCTACAAAGTTCCATTTCTCTGTTCTAGATTCTAACTTAGTGGGTTCGAGTTTGCGAACATGCGCAGGACAACCCCATAGCCTTAGATGTTGCAAACTAGGTTTTCGCCCAGTCCACAATTCATAGGGTGTAACCGGTATTGACTTAGAAGAAACCCGATTCAGAAGGTAAATGGCAGTTTGTAAAGCATATCCCCAAAGATAGGAAGGTACATCGGCATGGCTCATCACAGAGCGAACCATATCTAATAAGGTCCGGTTTCTTCTTTCAGAAACACCATTTTGTTGAGGAGAGGCAGGACTTGTCCAAGGTGAGATAATCCCATTATCCGTTAAGTAATCCATAAACTCGTTGAAGAGATATTCACCACCTTGATCTGATCGAAGTGTCTTTATGGATTTGTCTATTTGATTCTCAACTTCTAATCTGAATTCTTTAAACTTTTCAAAGGTGTCAGATTTGTGTTGCATCAAGCAGACATATCCATATCTGGAATAGTCATTGGTAAATGTGACAAAATACCAGTATTGCCCTCATGCAACGATGTTAAATGGACCACATACATCACTATGTATGAGTCTTAACTTTTCTTCGGCTCTTCCTACCTTTTTAGGATAAGGTTTCTTGGTCATCTTTCCTTCGAGACAAGACTCACAAGTAGGGAGTGGTTCTACCTTGAGGAATTCAAAGGGACCATCTTTTACCAACCTCTTGATCCTATCAAGATTAATATGACCAAGTCTCTTATGCCAAAGATAAGTAGACTTAGTGCAATGTCTCTTCATTCCAGACATTCTAGTTGATGAGGCATTGTCACTTTGCAGACACTCATTATTTACCCAAGGAAATATTAAATAAAGATCATTAATGAGATTACCAGTAATCAAGACCATTCCATCTTTCTTAATTTCAGTAATTGAATTAAAATTGATAGAGAATCCACAATATAAAAGTCTAGATATTGAAATCAAATTACAATTTCTGAAGGCACATAAAAGCAGTCTTCTAAAATTAATGTCTTTCCATTAGGTAAATAAAGAGGAAACAAGCCAATTGACTTCACTAAAACATTTGCACCGGAGCCAACTTTAAGCTTCTGCTCCTGTCTTATCAGTTTCTTGGTTTCCTTGAATTCGTGCAACCAATTGCAAACATGTACAATAGATTTAGAATCCATGCACCATGAATTAGGGAAACCATCCAGAAAGTTTGACTCAACAGTAATCATTACTTCAAAGCATCTCATAACTTGAGTATTGGTGCCACCCTTCTTAAGAGTTGCAAGGTAAGTCCTACAGTTCCTCTTCTAATGGCCTATTTTACCACAGTGGAAACAATTTCCATTGCCTTTGTTTTCCTTGCCAGCATTTCCTGAAGAACTTTTGGCAACTCTTGCCTTACCCTTATTGTCTTTAAACTTACCTTTGCCCTTATTCCATTTTCTAAACTTTTTAGATCTCTTGGAGGTATCAATCAGGTTTATCGACAATTAAAGTTTCACCATTTGCTGACTTTTTGATCAAATCTTCTGTAGCCACAAGTGAGTTCATAAGCTCACTTAGTGATATTTCACTCTTGTTCTTGTTATAATTTAACACGAACATATTGAAGGACGAAGGGAGTGACTGCAGAACAGTGTCAACCTGAGTGAAGGCATCCATCTCTCCACCAAGAATTTCTATTTCATTTAATAAGCCTATCATCTTAATGATGTGCTCCCTGGCTGGAGTTCCCTCAGCCATCTTGGTGTTAACAAGGGATTTCAATTTAACTTGTCGAGCAGATCTATTTTGTTCACTAAACATCTCATGTAGGTTTTACAAAATGTCAGAAGTCTTATCCATGTGTTCATGCTGGCTTTGCAAGATGTTAGACATCGAAGCCAGAATATAACACTTGTCATCTGATTGGATCTCTCCCATTGCTCTAACTCAGCCCTTTGGGCTGGTGAAGCATTTGGAGGAATTTCGGGTTTAGGTATCTTAAGACATAGGTCAAGGTTATCAGCAGCAAATACTATTCTAATTTTTCTTTTCCAGTCTACATAGTTAGTTCCTACTAACTTTTCATCACGAAGAATTTCAGTTAATGGGTGTAGGCATGTCATGATCTAATCAAATGACAAAAAAGATAGTATTAGGGATCTATTGTATTCAATATACCTATTGGATTATGGGTCTATTTCTAATGGTATTGCCAATTTGGGAAGAATCAATTGGCATCAAAAACCTAGACACTGGCTGAATGTGATCCTGCCGTTAGGCACATCATCACATCGTGTCACGTCCCAAAATACCCCCTAGGAGTTTGGATACTTTGGCGATGTGACTTAACCTCAAATCAAACCTGCAAGGAATATACAAGGCATGAAAAATGGTGAACTAAAAATTTCTTTAATGACTTAACTATGTTCTAAGTGCAATTGATTACAATAATTGAATAGAATTTACAATATGAACATGAACTCCTTAACTTTAGTCCCAACTCAAGTGAGACAAACATCCCCAGACATAAGACCCAAAATACATGTCTCTCTCTCACTCATTCCAACCACTGGCTACATACCAAGACACCTAATATTTAGGTGACAACCAGAGCAGTCTCCTGCTCTACATGAGCCACCTCTATCCAAGGAGCCCGGAGTCCATATATCGCATAATGTACCTACCGACATAAACATACGGCTGAGTATAGAATACTCAGTGAGTACAAACTATTAGCTAACAATAGTAATAACAATAACATAACATGCGTAATACAGTTAATCATCACATGTATATAATCAGAGTGCGGAAGCTAGAATGAAATAACAAAATAAAATCTTGAACATCTTATACTTAATCATGCTTTTACCCAATGTGGTTTCCGTTACATAGTGAGTTCCTTATGCATTTCATGCATCTTGTGGTTACCTTACACATCTTATGAGATTATTTTTGTCTTGTGAGAGTCATGCATGTTTTCCTGTTTATTTGCTTGTGAGTTTCTTACTTGCATGGGAACAGATGATAATGCCCGTACCTGGTCTTAGTACATCATCACCCTTCCATATTTCTTTATTCTTGTTTGGAGATAGATACTAGTACCCGTACCTAGTCTTAGTATACTAGTATCCATTCATACTTGTTGGAAACAGATGTTAATGCCCGTACCTGGTCTTAGTACATTAACACCCTTTCATGCTTGTCATAGAAACATACACTAGTGCCCGTACCTGGTCTTAGTATACTAACATACTTTCATGTTATTCATGTCTTGGAAACAGATACTAGCGCCCGTACCTAGTCTTAGTACACTAGTATTCTTTCATGTTTGTCATGTTATTTGGAGACGGATGCTAGTACCCGTACCTGATCTTAGTATACCATCATCGTCTCATACTTGTTGGGGAACAAATGTTAATGCCCGTACATGGTCTTAGTACATTAACACCCTTGCATGAGAATAGATGATAATGCCCGTACCTGATCTTAGTATATTATCACCCTTCCATGTTTCTTGATTCTTGCTTATTATGTTTTCTTGTGAGCTAGGTATGACATATCCTAGGGATATGCCCTACCCTTGACATTCATGCTTGCTTCACAATTCACATTTCTTGTTCTTGGTTTTTCTTTTCATGTTCTTATACTTAAAAAGTTTGGTTCATGCATGCGTGCTTGGTGTGTGTGCCATTTGTGACGATCATAATATCATAGATGAATCAAGGGACACATATTGCATTTCAATTCTTTTTAATAATCATGTTAACATGAACAATAAAGCATAATGTGACATTTCTTATAATTGCAAAGACATGGGGAATTAAATGAAAACATATAGAGCATTTGTTTTAAAATCACCTTTTAACGAAACTACACAAATCATATTTCCCAAATCCTTCATTTTATTCTTGGCATCCTCATTCATGCATTTTGTCAAACACTTAATGTACAACACATTCATAGCCACATGATTTCAAGTTCTTTAAGTTCATATGTTTCGTCAAATACATGATGTGCGTTTATTATGCGTACAATGCCTATCCAATGTTTTCCATCACATAACACCGATCACATCCATACGACATCCCATCGCCTCAACCACACCTCCACATATCCACAATTTCTTCTTTATCTTATTTAACTTGGGGATTTAATAAATCAAAATCAAGAAAAGAATTAACTAAAGAAATCTACAAATATGATTTTAAAATAAACCTAAGTTATTACTAAAGCAGTTAGTAGGGTGTACCAAGTTAGTAGGGTGTACCAAACCTGAGATCAAAGCTTGATCTAGGAAGAAAACCCTTGATTGAGCTCCCAACTCAATAGAGGTGATCCCTCTTGAAGCAAAATGCTCCAAACTTGAAATGGGGGAAGATCCTTGCTTGAAAAAGGAGATCAAAGCTTTAAGAAAGAAATCCAAGCTTGAGAAATGGATCCAAGTTCCACCTTGATCATGCAAGACCAACCCTAGCTTCTCCCCTTTTCTTTCCTCTCCAAAATCCCCAAAACTTGAGCTTGAGGGTTTATGAGGACCCAAACCCATGAATTTGGGTTTATATAGAAAAAGGGGTGGTCAAATGACCACCCTACCCTTAAAATTTCGGCAAAAAAGAACCGAATTGGGCAAATTCTAGCATGACCGGTCGATCGGTAGTGACCTTCGGTCAACCGGTCAAAAATGACCTCTTTGGAAAAATAACCCATACAAAATTTTGCTTGACCGGTCGACCAGTAAAGGCATTTGGTCGACTGGTGGCTATTCGGTCGACCGGTAGCAAATTCGGTAGACCGGATCCTTGTATTTTTGCCCATTTTTCTATTTTTTCTTATTTTTCCCCACTTCGGTATTTTAGCCATAACTTTTGACTCGTTCGTTGGATTTTGATGATTTAACTTGCGTTGGATTCGTCTTTCTTAGGGAAACATTTTTGGTTTTTTAAAATTTTCTAATTCTTCTTTATTTATTAATTGGACTACGTGAAAGGCCAATTGGTTATGGGAACGCTATTCATTTGGTAAGAAAAGTTCCGGGATGCTACATTCTCCCCCTTAAGAAAAATTTCGTCCTCAAAATTTGGTCGACACAAAATCAAGTGGGGACACCCTTCTCACACGCAGTTTGAACTCTGTCACCTGTTCTACTAAGGACATACTAAGGAAACCTTTTTTTTTCATGTCACCAACCACCCACGAAAAATTAGAAAACTTCCATAACATAATATAATATGTTTATACACGTAGGCAACATATTGAAACACAACATTATGTCATCCTTTACAAACCAAAATTTCCATCTCTCGGCATTCATGCAACATCATTAGGTGCCTGAGCACCTTGCCCTGAGATAGCAATAACTTGACCCTCATTAGTCTGACGTGGAGGCTGTATGGGATGTTGGGGCCTTGAAGCTTGAAAGGACTCCTGTTGCGTAGGCAGTCAATTTGGGAGTATAGTCCCTTGGGTTTGAGCGCGTGGCCGACGGCTTGGACAATCTCTAATTCGGTGTCCCGTGTCACCGCAACGGTAACATGCTCCTATAAGAGCTCGGCAATCCCCAGTCATGTGTTTCCACTTACAATAACTGAAGAACTTGAACGTAGATGTAGAAGATGTCGGTGGCACCTGTCGAGTAACTTGCATAGTAAGAGGGCGAGGGGCCTGAGGTGTAAGAGAATGGATCTGCACCTGCGTAGGTCTAGAGGACTGGTATGGAGTCATTTTAGCCCTCCTCTCCAGCTATGTTGAGCCACTAGATTGGCCTCTCAACAGTTCTCTCCTTTTGTAGAATTCTTCAACATTCGTTTATGCCAATTGGGCCTTACCCACAACTTCGGCATAGGTCTCATGCCTGAACATGGAGACCCTGTCTTTGATGTAGGCCTGCAATCCCCTCTTGAATTTCCTGGCCTTCATTGCCTCTGTGGCTATTAGATATGGGGCGAACCTTGACAATTCGGAGAACTTGGCTTCGTATTCTGCCACTGTCATGTTCCCCTGCTCCAAGGTAATGAACTCCAGTTATTTCTTTTCTCTAACTCCTATTGGGAAGTATTTCTTGTAGAAAACATCTAGGAACTCTTCCCAAGTCCATTCTTGACCCGCTTGAGTCAAGTCCCTCGTTCTGATGGCAGATCTCCACCAGTGATCGGCCTCACCCTCCATCGTAATGGCGGCCCTTGCAACTCTCTCTACCTCCGTAGGCATCAAGATGGAGAACAACTTCTCCAGTTGCTTGAACCATGCTTCTGCAACCAATAGGTCTGTGCCACCATAGAATACTGGCGGTCTCATCCTCCGAAATGCCTCTATCCTTGCCTGTGCTCTGTTTGGAGGAGCCGACACTAGTGTTGCAGTAGGAGGAGAAGTGGCAGGTTGCCTGGCTGCGAGGATAGCTAATGTTTCAGCTATCGATCCTAACACTTGGGTAAGGTCAGGTTGCTCATCCCCTACCAGAGCGTCACCTCCATTTCCCTTAGTAGGGTAACTGCGACTCCAATTGCCACGTCTCTTGATCGAATCCTGAGAACAATAGCGAAAGATGAGCCTCATTTGGAACCTAATTTATCTCATCCCGATTTCAATCATCATTTCATGTTTAGTCCTACATCATAATACATCGAGGTATACAATAAGAAAATATTAATCATACAAGAAATGTTTCCTATCGAAGCTAAGTTCTCACACTCAGTTAAGGTATTACTTGATTTCACACTTAAGACATTACCCAGCTTAAGATTAGTACTAATGACTAGTTTTTTATTTGAGTTATTTAAGTATAATCCTCTTAATTTGGTAACATGTATGGTGCTTCTAAAATCTACATGATGCATGCGGGATGTGCATATGATGTTTATGATATGTGTGTGATGTTCATGCCATGTATGAAAATGTATGATGTAATGATATGTATGATGCTCTTGTGATGCATGATGCTTATGCCATGGATGATGCTTATGCGATGCGTGATGCTTATGCCATGCATGATGCTTATGCCAGCATGGAGTGCATGCTATGTATGAAAGTTCTTGATATGCATGATTATCCTTAGAGTTATAATTTATTTCTCATTTTGGACTGGGCATAGGGTCTAGAACGTGCTACAGAATGAATGCGCATCTGTATCTAGAACTTTAGACCGAGCACTGAGTTTAGAACGTGCTGCAGAATTAACACACATTGGTCTCTAGAAACGTGCATCAGACATCTGTGTGCTTCTCCAAAATTTGGGACTGAGCACTGGGTCTAGGACGTGTTGCAGATAATACGCATCTGTACATAGAAGCGTGCGTCAAACATCCCTGAATATTTGGTTAAAAAAATATATTGATATTTGTATATGTTTCTACTAGTTGTGGGGTTACATGAACTTACATCGGCCTCTCGTTATACCGTGATGTGCGACTTATGCTTATTTATGATGTAAGGCACATTAAGTTTCGTTGAACACTTCAAATTACACCGGATACGGATAATAGTATATATACATCAAAACCTATGTCCCTATATTCGCAACGACTCTAGTTATACTAGACTTGCAAGACCTAAGAGCATCCTATAGCCTCTCTAGGGAAACAAATTCCTACAGAAACCTAATGATACAATGTATGACAAGGACCTCCCCCTCCCTCGTCAAACAACACTTAGGCTAGACTCTAGCCTGAGTATCACATCACTCATGGGTCTAACTGGGATACACGTTCATATATCATAGGTTTTCACTAAGCATGTAATATGTAGTGTGCACACAACACATAACATATAATACTACATACAATTCAACATATAATAGTATAAGTATATAAAATTTCAGTTTTTTAGTGAAATAGACGCTAACTTCGGTTGAAATCAACCTGTTCTGGACAAAGACTAAGTGATTAGTCTACACTTGGAATACGAATCTTTTCTTAGACCTAATGCCTTACATTTATCATGGTATCAAACTCTAATGACCCTAGAGACCTAATGCTAAGCTCTGATACCACTTCTGTCACGCCCAAAAATAACCCCTAGGAGTTTGGATACTTTGGCGACGTGACTTAACCTCAAATCAAACCAGTAAGGAATATACAAGGCATGCAAAATAGTGAACTAAAAATTTATTTAATGACTTAACTATATTCCAAGTGCAATTGATTACAATAATTTAATAGAATTTACAACATGAACAAGAACTCCTTAACTTGAGTCCCAACTCAAGTGAGACAAACATCCCCAGACATAAGACCCAAAATACATGTCTCTCTCTCACCCATTCCAATCATTGGCCACATGCCAAGACTCCTAATATCTAGGTGGCAACCAGAGCAATCTCCTACTCTACATGAGCCGCTTCTATCCAAGGAACTCGGAGTTTATATATTGCATAATGTACCTGCAGCCGACATAAATGTACGGTTGAGTATGAAATACTCAGCGAGTACAAACTACTAGCTAACACTAGTAATAACAATAACATAACATGCGTAATACAGTTAATCATCACATGTATATAATCAGAGTGCAGAAGCTAGAATGAAATAACAAAATAAAATCTTGAACATCTTATACTTAATCATGCTTTTACCCAATGTGATTTCCGTTACATCGTGAGTTCCTTATACATCTCATGCATCTTGTGGTTACCTTACACATCTTATGAAATTATTCTTGTCTTGTAAGAGTCATGCATGTTTTCTTGTTTACTTGCTTGTGAGTTTCTTGCTTGCATGACAATAAATGATAATACCCGTACCTGGTCTTAGTACATTATCACCCTTCCATAATTCTTTATTCTTGCTTGGAGACAGATACTAGTACCCGTACCTGGTCTTAGTATACTAGGATCTTCTCATACTTGTTGGAAACAGATGTTAATGCCTGTACCTAGTCTTAGTACATTAACACCCTTTCATGTTTGTCTTGGAAACATACACTAGTGCCCGTACCTGGTCTTAGTACACTAGCATACTTTCATGTTATTCATGTCTTGGAAACAGATACTAGTGCCCGTACCTAGTCTTAGTACACTAGTATCCTTTCATGCTTGTCATGTTACTTGGAGACAGATGCTAGTACTTATACTTGGTCTTAGTATACCAGCATCCTCTCATACTTGTTAGGAAAAAGATGTTAATGCCCATACCTGGTCTTAGTACATTAACACCCTTGCATGAGAACAAATGATAATGCCTGTACCTGGTCTTAGTACATTATCACCCTTCCATGTTTCTTGATTCTTGCTTGTCATGTTTTCTTGTGAGCTAGGTATGACTTATCTTAGGGATATGCCCCAGCCTTGACATTCATGCTTGTTTACTTGTGAGCCAGGTATGTCATATCCTAGGGATATGCCCTACTCTTGACATTCATGCTTGCTTCACAATTCACATTTCTTGTTCTTGATTTTTCTTTTCATGTTCTTATACTTAAAAATTTTGGTTCTTGCATGCGTGCTTGGTGTGTGTGGCATTCGTGACAATCATACTATCATAGATGAATCAAGGGACACATATTGCATTTTAATTCTTTTTAATAATCATGTTAACATGAATAATAAAGCATAATGTGACATTTCTTATAATTGCATAGACATGGGGAATTAAATGAAAACATATAGAGCATTTGTTTTAAAATCACCTTTTAAGGAAAGCTACACAAATCATATTTCTCAAACCCTTCATTTTATTCTTGGCATCCTCATTCATGCATTTTGTCAAACACCTAATGTGCAACACATTTATAACCACATGATTTCAAGTTCTTTAAGTTCATATGTTTCGTCAAACACATGGTGTGTGTTTATTATGCGTACAATGCCCATCCAATGTTTTCCATCATATAACACCCATTGTAGATCCCCGGGCTTTTTCATGCTTAATGTATGGCACTTTCGTAGCCAATTTGCCTTTAAAGTAGTACAATTAATAAATAAGGAAGAAATTGAAAACTCTAAAATGTCAGAAATGTTCATTTTTGAAGTACGAACTTAACGTAAGTTGAATCGTCAAATCCGAAAAACGAGTCAAAAGATATGGCCAAAACAGTTTGTACCTACAGACCACCGATCGCTCAGTCCATGGAGTGATCGATCGGCCCAAAACCGATCGATCGGAGGCTATCGACTGGTCGAAGAATTTGTATGGGGAAATTTTTCAGAGAGTTGATTTTTGGTCAAGAGCTCGGTCCACACACCGATTGCTCGGTAGGCAACCGATCGATCGGTCATAAACACCGATCGCTCGGTCTTCGTGTTTTTGCAGAAATTTCATTAAGGGTGTTTTCGTCTTTTGAGCGTTTCACCCTACCTATATAGGATTGCCCGAGCCTTTAGAGCTCATTTACCACACTTAGAGGATATTAGAGAGGAAGAGAGAAGAGAAGGATTTTCCTAACCTAGGGTTTGATTTTTGAGAAGAAATCAAAGGGTTTGTGAACCCTAGATCACCTCAAGCTTGGATTGCTTCAAGATTCCGGTTCAAGCACTCGTGGAGCACTCTCCTCAAGCTAGGGCAGCATCTACACGCACGTTTTGGAGGAGAGTTCGTTCCCTCATTTGTCAAGGTCGGTACTTCTTGCTACCCTCCTAGTTATAGCTTTTCTTTCTTCCCTTATTCTTGTATTCTTTGTTTTCTTTCATCTATAAATGTATTATGAGTTGAAATGGTAAATGGTGTGAATGGAGAGGGGTGTTGGCGATTGGATGCCATGTGAAATGATGTGATGAATGAAATGGGGAGGGCATTGTATCCATAATGAACAAAAATGTATGATGTGAGCATAACCCACCTAGAAAAGCATGATTTAGGTTGAAATAAATAATGGACACACCAATAATGGACACACCCTATGTTTGATGAAATGCCAAGGTGAACAAAACGAAGGATAAATTAAGAAAATGCATGCTTAACTACTTATGAACTTGTTAGGGCTTGCGATAGTGTGAGTTCTTGTTTTCTTTAAAATGTCATAAATGCTTATTGTTTAATTTGCGAAATCCCCAAATGTCATCTTTAAATTCCAATGCAAGTATGCACACGAATCCACGAGCACGACATGCATAACATGAATTTACCGAGGCTTTCAAGAACGAAGTTGAGAGGTCGGACATATCCTATGATATGTTTTACCTTGCTTTTCACAAGAAAACAAGAACAAACATTCCACGAGGGGTCTCCCCTCACTCACAAGTGCATAGCATAAAGAAGGGCCTCCCTTCCCTCGCAAGCACATACATATCATGAAGAAGGGTCTCCCTTCCCTCTCAAGTGCATTGCATAAAGAAGGGTCTCCCTTCCCTCTCAAGGCATCTCACAAGCGCATCTCACAAGGATATCTCACAAGTGTATCTCACAAGCGAGCACGCTTGACACGCATGGCATGGCATAACACGTATGACACGCTCGACAAGATCAAGCAAGACAAACACGACAAGTTTTCAAGTACGAAAAAGATATTTCAAGTAAAGTCAAGTGCACGATGAATTCAAGAGGTTTTATCGACTTTTTACGAAATGCAAGCATGAATATAAATTGCTTTACTTCCTGGTATGACATGAATTGTTCCCGTTTTACGTATATGATTTGCTCCTGAATTATGTATTGCCATTTTTATGCTATGACTATTGGTTAGTATTTGGTACCCGCTAAGTATTCCATGCTTAGCCGTACTTCTTATGTCGGCAGGTGATAGTGGAGCGGCTGCTCCTTTTGATGTCTATGCTCCTGGCCCATGGGTGGAGGAGGAGTACGTTGAGGAGCCTGTGGAGGAACCTCAGGGTGAGGGTTATTACTAGGTGGTGGTAGATTCTGAGTGGATAGCTGTGGGTGAGTTGAGAGATGTATATCTATGTATTTTGGCGGGCCTGTCCGTACTTTCTTTTGGACTCCTTTTGTGTAACTCGGATCACTTATGTATATACATAGAGGTTTGTTAGTCTTCCGCTGTGCTATGTTTATGTATGTTTCCGCTATTTACATCCTCTATTGTATATGCTCTGTGGGTTTTTGCAGGATGGTTTGTCAAGCAAGTCATGTAAGCCATGATTAGTTGTCCAAAGTTCACTCTAACTCCTAGGGTGGGTTTTGGGTCGCGACAAGAAGTGGTATCAGAGCTTAGGCTTTAGGTCTTTAGGGTCACTTAGAATCTATACCACGGCTTGACAAGAGCATATGCCTGGAAAAAAAATTAGCAAGGAAGTAAGTCGGAAGCGATTCATGATTCCAAGTGGGAGACTAAACTTTAGTCTAAGTCAAAATGGTTGCTTCAACCAAGTACGCGTCTTAGGAACGCTAGATCGCCAAAGTATAATATCATAAATACTCTGATGCGATGTATATTAGTATTATATTATACACATAATGCCACTTGAATTGTTGTGAAATGGAAATGCGATAAATTGTGGTTTCAAGTGAGACTCATGTGGTGCTATTGTTCTCAGGACTTTAGTCATGAGGCGGGGCACACAGGGTCGTGGACCACATACCAGAGCTTCTTCTTCTTCACGAGATGAGGATGAGCAGCCGGACCTCTCTCCGGTCTTAAGCTCGATTGTTGAGACTCTCACCATTCTGGCGGCTCGGCAGGCTATACCATTGTCGGCAGCACCTACTCCACCGTCCGCAGCTCCAGTACATCGTACAGCTGGAGTTGAATCATTCAGGAGATTGAGGCCTCCATCATTCCATGGGAGTGTGGATCCTCTTGCTGCGGAGGCGTGGATCCTCCAGATGGAGAAGATCTTTGCGGTCTTCTCACCTACAGAGGATGATAGAGTACTATGGGCAGTTTTAATGCTAGAGGGGGAAGCACACCATTGGTGGTTGTCCGCATTGAGGACACGAGATTTGACCATGCAGGGTCAACCTTGGACTTGGGATGAGTTCAAGGATACTTTTTACAAAAAGTACTTTCCTGTTGGAGCACGGGAAAAGAAAGAAAGAGAGTTCATCAACCTAAAGCAAGGTTCGATGTCAGTAGCACAATATGAGGCTAAGTTCTCAGAGCTATCACGCTTTGCGACTCACATGGTTGCTACCGAGGCAATGAAAGCAAGAAGATTTGAGCAAGGGCTCAAAGATGTTATCATGGAGAAGGTTTCGGTTTTCAGACATGCTACCTACCCCGAGGTAGTAGATAAAGCGTTATTGGTCCAGGCGAATTCCGAGGCCGTGTCCAAGAAGAGGGAATTGGTGAGAGGCCAACCTAGTAGTTCGGCACCTCCAGAGAGGCGAGCTCGTACCGGCCCTTATCAGTACACGTGGCTAGCACCACCGATGAGGCCATCTTATGCACCTCTAGTTCCACGGCCGTACGTGCCTCAGGCATCGCGACCTCAGGCTCTTCCAACTCCACGGCCAGTTGCACCTCAGACGGTGAGGTATGCTCCACCTCAGGCCCCTCCGACCTATACACCCAAGGTCTGCACTTCGTGCGGCCGAAGGCACCAGCAGGAGATTGCCGAAGGGCATCGAGTGGATGTTTTCATTATGGTCGCTAGGGCCATGTGATCAGAGATTGCCCCAGTCGGCATTTACCAGGCCAGTCTCAGGGGATAAGGCCCCCAGCATGCCCAGCAGGATCATACCAGGCATCATCCCAGACTACTCGGTCTACACCTCCGCCTCGCCAGGCGAACCAGGGGCGAGTTTTTACCTTGATAGAGGGTGATGCACTTGCATCTGATGATGTGGTGCAAGGTACGCGTTTAGAGTTATTCTTTTATCCGTGATTGTCATGTTATGCTTTACTCCTTGTGTACGTATGTGGCGTGCTATATATCTATCTACCTATATACATATGATGTGATGCATGGATTGACGTAACTAGTTAAAATTTCAGGAACCCTACTAGTCAACGAATGTTTGGCTAGAGTGTTGATTGATACCGGG
Organism: Tetracentron sinense; assembly: GCA_015143295.1. Taxonomy (NCBI): domain Eukaryota; kingdom Viridiplantae; phylum Streptophyta; class Magnoliopsida; order Trochodendrales; family Trochodendraceae; genus Tetracentron; species Tetracentron sinense. Next base: position 4,521,069 of record CM026553.1, on the reverse strand, counting down.
TCTACTCATTCATTTGTCTCGCCGAGCTTTTCAGAAGGCTTTTCTGTGGAGCCTAGTCAGCTAGAACCGGAGTTAGACATTTCGACTCCTCTCGGCAAAACAGTGTTGACAAATAAAGTGTGTCGAAATAGTGTGGTTCAAGTGGGAAGCCACGAGTTGGCGGTTGATCTAATAGTTCTTGGATTCCAAGACTTTGACGTGATATTGGGAATGGATTGGTTAGCGGCACATCACGGGCATGTCGCTTGCTTTGAGAAAATGGTACTCTTCAAGCCAGTAGAAGGAAAACCATTCCACTTCCGCGAGTTGAAAAGTAGAGATATTGCTCGTTTTACGGCGTTGAGCTTAGCTAACCCCGAGGCAAGGGACTCATCGACTATTCCGGTTGTGAGTGAATTCCTAGATGTATTTCAAGAGGAGTTGCCAGGATTGCCTCCAGACAGGGAGATTGAGTTTGTGATCGAGCTTGCACCAGGCACAACTCCTATTTTCAGAGCTCCGTATAGAATGGCCCCGATTGAACTCAAAGAGTTGAAGACTCAGTTGGAGGAACTGCAAGGTCTTGGTTTCATTCGACCAAGTGTCTCACCGTGGGGTACCCCGGTGTTATTTGTTAAGAAGAAAGATGGCTTGATGCGGATGTGCGTCGATTATCGGTAATTGAACAAAGTCACTATAAAGAATAGGTATCCATTGCCTAGAATTGATGACTTGTTCGATCAGTTGAAGGGAGCAAAATTTTTCTCTAAGATCGATCTTCGGTCCGGTTACCACCAGTTGAAGATCAAGGCCGAGGATGTGCCCAAAACTGCTTTTCGGACTCGATACGGACACTACGAGTTCTTGGTGATGCCTTTTGGTCTCACAAATGCACCGGTAGCCTTTATGGATTTAATGAACCGGGTGTTCCGGCCATACCTGGATCGATGCGTGATCGTGTTTGTCGACGATATCTTGGTGTATTCCCAGACACGGGAAGATCACATGCGAGACCTTCGCCTTGCTTTGGAAACGCTGAGAGAGCACAAGCTATACGCCAAACTTAGCAAGTGTGAGTTTTGGTTGGAAGAGGTGGCATTCCTAGGCCACGTTGTATCCGTGGAAGGCATTTCGGTAGATCCGAAGAAGATAGAGGCAGTCATGAGTTGGGCGAGGCCCAAGAGTGTCACGGAGATACGCAGTTTCCTTGGGTTGGCAGGCTATTACAGGAGATTTGTGGAGGGTTTCTTTAGCCTTACAGCACCACTCACTTACGTGACGAGGAAGAATGCAAAGTTTGTATGGAGCGACAAGTGTGAGATCAGTTTCACGGAACTGAAGAAGAGGCTTACTACAGCCCCTGTCCTTACTGTGCCATCCGGACCTTATGGGTATGAGGTGTATAGTGATGGCTCACACGTTGGACTTGGGTGTGTGTTCATGCAACACAAGAAAGTCATTGCCTATGCTTCGAGACAATTGAAAGAGCATGAAAAGAATTATCCCACGCACGACTTGGAGCTTGCGGCAGTCGTGTTTGCACTTAAGATTTGACGTCATTACCTTTATGGGGTGGAGTTCTATGTGTTCATAGATCACAAGAGTCTCAAGTATCTCTTTTCCCAAAAGGAGCTGAATCTAAGGCAACGGTGTTGGATGGAATTTTTGAAAGACTATGATTGTACCATTCAATACCACCTGGGTAAAGCAAATTTAGTGGCTAATGCTTTGAGTAGAAGACCTCCGGGGTTATTAGGATGCATGTTGGTGCAGGAATGGAAGCTACTTGAAGATTTGGCAAATCTGGACATCAGTGTGAATGACTCTGTCCGTAGTCCTATCTTGGCAAATGTCACGGTTCGGCCATACATTATAGATTTGATCCAAGAATACCAAGCCACGGATGCTGAATTGTTGGCTTATCGGGACAAGGAAGTTGCCAAGGGTAGTGATGACTTCTCTCTCACTAGCCGGGGTGCTATTACGTTCAAAGGAAGGTTGTGTGTTCCAGCCAATGCGGATCTTCGATGAGAGATTATGGATGAAGCCCACCGGGCAAAGTACACTGTGCATCCAGGGGGTACAAAGATGTACCGGAACCTCGAGAGTCACTTTTGGTAGCGGAATATGAAGAGGGATGTTGCGGATTATGTGGCACGGTGCTTGGTGTGCCAGCAGGTGAAAGCAGAGCACATGCGGCCGGCAGGTCTATTGCAGTCTCTTCCTATTCCCGAGTGGAAATGGGAGAACATCTCCATGGACTTCATAGTTGGCTTGCCAAAGACGGAAGGGGCTCAGATGCGATATGGGTTGTGGTGGACCGTTTGACAAAGTCCGCTCATTTCTTACCCTACCGAACCACCTTCAACTCTAATCAGTTGGCCGCACTATATATCAAGGAAGTTGTTAGGCTACACGAGGTGCCAGTTAGTATTGTCTCAGATTGGGATCCGAGATTCACATCAAGATTCTGGAAGAGTTTTCAGGAAGCTATGGGTTCTCGACTTGATTTCAGCACCCCTTATCATCCACAGACGGATGGACAAACCGAGAGGGTGAACCAAGTAATAGAAGACATGCTTCGGACTTGTATGTTGGATTTCAAAGGCAGTTGAGAAGAGCACTTACCTTTGGTAGAGTTCGCCTACAACAATAGCTATCAGGCGAGTATCCAAATGGCTCAATTCAAGGCTTTGTATGGGCGAAGTTGCAGGTCTCCTCTCTATTGGGGTGAGGTAGGAGAAAGAAAAGTACTTGGTCCGGAGTTGATCGAGCATACTGCTAGTATACTCAAGATCATCCGGGATCGGTTGAAAGCCGCTCAAGATCGTCAAAAGAGCTATAGGGACACACGCCGAAGGGACTTGGAATTCCAGGTTGGGGATCTAGTCTTTGTGAAAGTATCTCCTAGCAAAGGGATTATGAGATTCGGCAAAAGAGGCAAGCTTAGTCCTCGCTATGTTGGACCGTTTAAGATTATCACACGAGTTGGTGAGGTTGCTTACAGGGTAGCTCTTCCACCTCATATGGCCACGGTTCACAACGTTTTCCATGTGTCTATGCTTCGAAAGTACATTGCGGATCCTTTGATGTCATAGACTTGGAGCCGTTGGAAATACGGGAGGATCTCACTTTAGTCGAAAGGCCGGTTCATATATTGGATCAGAGAGATCAAGTCCTTCTCTCGTGCAATGGCGACATCATGCTCGAGAAGAGTCTACGTGGGATCGAGAAGCCGAAGTCAAAGCGAAGTACCCAGAATTGTTTGAATGAGTTTTGTATAGGTTTTGTATATGACTTGTAATTTTGTCTTAGTTTGTAATGCATGTGATTGTCCAAATTTCGAAGATGAAATTTTTGTAAGGGGGGGAGGATGTAGAGCACCGGGCTTTTTCATGCTTAATGCATGACACTTTCGTAGCCAATTTGCCTTTAAATTAGTACAATTAATAAATAAGGAAGAAATTGAAAATTTTGAAATGTCAAAAATGTTCATTTTTGAAGTACAAACCCAACGCAAGTTGAATCGTCAAAATCCAACGAACGAGTCAAAAGATATGGCCAAAACACTTTGGACTTGTAGACCACCGATCGCTCGGTCCATGGAGCGATCGATCGGTCCAAAACCAATCGATCGGAGGCTATCGACTGGTCGAAGAATTTGTATGGGGAAATTTTCCAAAGAGTTGATTTTTGGTTGAGAGCTCGGTAGGCAACCGATCGATCGATCATAAACACCGATCGCTCGGTCTTCGTGTTTTTGCAGAAATTTCATTAAGGGTGTTTTCGTCTTTTGCACGTTTCACCCTTTCCTATATAGGATTGCCCGAGCCTATAGGGCTCATTTACCACACTTAGAGGATATTAGAGAGGAAGAGAGAAGAAAAGGATTTTCATAACTTAGGGTTTGATTTTTGAGAATAAATCAAAGGGTTTGTGAACCCTAGATCACCTCAAGCTTGGATTGCTTTAAGATTCCGGTTCAAGCACTCGTGGAGCACTCTCCTCAAGCTAGGGTAGCATCTACACGCACGTTTTGGAGGAGAGTTCGTTCCCTCATTTGTCAAGGTCGGTACTTCTTGCTACCCTCCTAGTTATAGCTTTTCTTTCTTCCCTTATTCTTGTATTCTTTGTTTTCTTCCATCTATAAATGTATTATGAGTTGAAATGGTAAATAGTGTGAATGGAGAGGGGTGTTGGCGATTGGATGCCGTGTGAAATGATGTGATGAATGAAATGGGAAGGGCATTGTATCCATAATGAACAAACATGTATGATGTGAGCATAACCCACCTAGAAAAGCATGATTTAGGTTAAAATAAATAATGGACACACCCTATGTTTGATGAAATGCCAAGGTGAACAAAACGAAGGATAAATTAAGAAAATGCATGCTTAACTACTTATGAACTTGTTAGAGCTTATGATAGTGTGAGTTCTTGTTTTCTTTAAAATGTCATCAATGCTTATTGTTTAATTTGCAACATGCTATATATTGTGAAATCCCCAAATGTCATCTTTAAATTCCAATGCAAGTATGCACACGAATCCACGAGCACGGCATGCATAACATGAATTTACCGAGGCTTTCAAGAACGAGGTTGAGAGGTGGGACATATCCTATGATATGTTTTATATCACTTTTCACAAGAAAATAAGAACAAACATTCCACGAGGGGTCTCCCCTCACTCACAAGTGCATAGCATAAAGAAGGGCCTCCCTTCCCTCGCAAGCACATACATATCATGAAGAAGGGTCTCCCTTCCCTCTCAAGTGCATTGCATAAAGAAGGGTCTCCCTTCCCTCTCAAGGCATCTCACAAGCGCATCTCACAAGGATATCTCACAAGTGTATCTCACAAGCGAGCACGCTTGACACGCATGGCATGGCATAACACGCATGACACGCTCGACAAGATCAAGCAAGACAAACACGACAAGTTTTCAAGCACGAAAAATATATTTCAAGTCAAGTCAAGTGCACGATGAATTCAAGAGGTTTTATTGGCTTTTTACGAAATGCAAGCATGAATATAAATTGCTTTACTTCTTGGTATGACATGAATTGTTCCCGTTTTACGGATATGATTTGCTCCTGAATTTTGTATTGCCATTTTTATGCTATGACTATTGGTTAGTATTTGGTACCCGCTGAGTATTTCATGCTCAGCCGTACTTCTTATGTCGGCAGGTGATAGTGGAGCGGCTGCTCCTTTTGATGTCTGTGCTCCTGGCCCATGGGTGGAGGAGGAGTACGTTGAGGAGCCTGTGGAGGAACCTCAGGGTGAGGGTTATTATTAGGTGGTGGTAGATTCTGAGTGGATAACTGTGGGTGAGTTGAGAGATGTATATCCATGTATTTTGGCGGGCCTATCCACACTTTCTTTTGGACTCCTTTTGTGTAACTCAGATCACTTATGTGTATACATAGAGGTTTGTTAGTCTTCCGCTGTGCTATGTTTATGTATGTTTCCGCTATTTACATCCTCTATTGTATATGCTCTATGGGTTTTTGTAGGATGGTTTGTCAAGCAAGTCATGTAAGCCATGATTAGTCGTCCAAAGTTCACTCTAACTCCTAAGGTGGGTTTTGGGTCGCGACACCCATCACATCCCATCGCCTCAACCACACCTCCACATATCCACAATTTCTTCTTTATCCTTTTTAACTTGGGGATTTAATAAAGAAAAATCAAGAAAAGAATTAACTAAAAAAATCTACAAACATGCTTTTAAAATAAACCTAGGTTATTATTAAAGCAGTTAGTAGGGTGTACTAACCTAGTCAAAACTTGATCTTGAAAGAAAACCCTTGATTGTGCTCCCAACTCAATAGAGGTGATCCCTCTTGAAGAAAATGCTCCAAACTTGAAATGGGGGAAGATCCTTGCTTGAAAAAGGAGATCAAAGCTTCAAGAAAGAAATCCAAGGTTGAGAAATGGATCCAAGCTCCACCTTGATCATGCAAGGCCAACCCTAGCTTCTCCCCTTTTCTTTCCTCTCCAATATCCCCAAAACTTGAGCTTGAGGGTTTATGAGGGCCCAAACCCACGAATTTGGGTTTATATAGAAAAAGAGGTGGTCAAATGACCACTTTACCCTTAAAATTTTGGCAAAAAGGACCAAACTGGGCAAATTCCAACATGACTGGTCGAAAATGACCTCTCTGGTAAAAGAACCCATACAAAATTTTTCTTGACCGGTCGACCGGTAAAGGCATTCGGTTGACCGGTGGCTGTTCGGTCGACCGGTAGCAAATTCAGTCGACCGGATCCTTGTGTTTTTGCCCATTTTTCTGTTTTTTTTCATTTTCCCCACTTCGGTATTTCGGCCATAACTTTTGACTCGTTCGTCGGATTTTGACAATTCAACTTGCGTTGGATTCGTCTTTCAAAGGTAAACATTTTTGGCACTTTAGAATTTTCCAATTCTTCTTTATTTATTAATTGGATTACGCGAAAGGTCAATTGGCTATGGGAACGCTATTCGTTAGGTAAGAAAAGTTCCGGGTGCTACACATTGCCTTGAATAGGTAGATAGAAACTATCTTCTCCAATTTCACAGATCTCATCTTGTAAATTCTGGAGTATTCAATCTATTGTCTGATCTATAAGAGACGTTATACTCACGCTTTGGCGTTATTATATAATATCTCTTATTCATGTGCCCACTTACCATGAACCTAATAAACACCTAGCGAAAGCTCACGCTTTGGCGTTATTGCTCCCACTATTTGGTTATTTAGTTTTCACCATGTTTACACATAGGCGAGAGGGATTGGGCCCAGCTTTGGCCTGTCAGCTTACTTACACTCCCCATTATAGGATCACATAGTGTATGGTAGAAGATCATAATCCCGAGTCTTATATACACATGATATATCACGGGCAATTATTTCAACGGAATAATTTAAACATATAAACAGATATCAGCTCATGATAAAATAAACAAGTATTATCTCATAATAATAAAAACAATAATATACGAGATTAATTGTTATGAGTCAATAAATTAAAATACATGGATGCAAGAGAATGAGATAAAAATAAAGGTAGCTCGCAAACTCATTCATGATCCCTTCCTTTATCATCTTATCGAGATCATCATCGCAGCATCCTCCTTCAGGGAAACTGAAGGAATCTGCCTTTAACAGATTGCCAAAACCTACTATTATCCAAGATTGGTTCTATTATTATCCAAAATAAAAAATTAAAAAATTAAGAGAATCGAAAATCTTAAATATGATCTCATTATAAAATAGGGTTTTATAATTTTTCGAATAAATTCTATTTATTGGAAAAATCATACATTAATTATTTTTAAACAATTAATGAATATTTATTAAATGATCAAATCATTTAAAAAGAAAATTTCAAAATAAACTATTTATTTCGAAAATAATTATATCTCATATAATACTAGTTTTTAAAATGATTTAATTATCATTATTATCAAATCTCATTTGATAACATAATAAAAATAATTATTTATTTATCTCATGAACAAATAAAATCTAAAACTATGAGCATTATTAAATAGATCTAAATTAAATTCATCTCATGAATTAAATTATCCATTTAATTATCTTAATAAAATAAACAAAAAATACTCGCTAACCATGAGCTTTGATACCACTTGAAGGGGGATCCGAATAAAAATTAATGGGGAAACTGGTTCCCCTAGATCTTAACACCATAAAAAACATCAAATTTTATCTAAAAGTTTTAGTCATATCACCTCGGTGAATGATGTTCACCGGTGAAGCTTAATCCACTCGAACCGTCAGAACTCTTTGTAGAGATTTCTTGAAGAAATACTCGAAGCTCGATCCTTGTTGTTCGCTATCCCCATGAAGCTTTAGAATCTCTTTTTGGAACTGTTGAAGCAAGAGGAAGAAGATGGAGTAATGGTGTAGACCTTCTATTACCCACAACTTTAAGGTTCAAAACCCTAAAGTAGCAAAACCCAACTTGGACCACCCTTAGTAGCTCACAAAAATCCCTAGGGTAGACCCTAGGGGTTCATGGTTTGGAGAGAGAGGAGAGGGAGGGAGGATTGAGGGAGGGAGGAAAAATTCTGGAGAATTATCTTCTCCCTTAGGGTCTAGGTGTTGGTGTATTTATATACTAGGATCCAATCCTAATCCAACTCTAACTTGATCTTATCCCTTAGGAATTGTTTATCAATAATAACTCTTATTATTAATTAAAAAATATCCTAGTTTATCTATAACTACACTAGTTATAGTAAACCTACCATTTAAGTAGTTCTTCTTAATTGAGGATTCCTCAAATAAAGGGATTAGTCAACAACCAATAAAGGAAGGAATCTTAGTCAAACTAGGAAACCTTAACCACAAAGGGGGGGTGGGGGGCGTGGACTTTGAGGAGCTTTAGACTCATAGTTGCAATCCAACTAAATCTCATCTTAATCCTAATTGTAATCCAACCATTAGATTTAAATTCCACAATAAAAGGAATTATATTTTAACAATTATTCAATTAACCTAAGCTAATCCAATTAGGATTACTCCAAGGGCCACCCAACCCTAGGGTTTTAATCCATGGGTTTGGGCCCATATTAAAGGTCCATATTAAATGGGTTTATGGATATGGGTCAAACCCATTTCCCCTTTAATTATGTTAATTAAATAATTACTAAAATAATTCCTAGATTTAAATTAACAATTAATTTAAACCATAGATTAACTTTTAATCTATTTATTTAATGATTAACTATTAATCACTTAAATAATTAATTAACATTTAATCAATTATTAAACTTGTATTTCTTATGTGAGCATCTCTAAAGATTGCTCTGGGACATTCTTACCCTGACTTATCCAATGTTATCCCATTGACCCTAAACAGGAATTACATCGGAATTACAAGTGACGTGAGATATCCATGTTGCAATTGAATCCCAGTGTATAAACATTAACCATTACGGATCCTGTCACATGAACTTTTAATTCAATTAATCCTTGCAATTACATTATCCTAATGGGCCTTCGAGATTATTTATACTATCTAACTCATAGCCAATTGCACATCATCTGGGTTTCCAAGACTTCTGATTAAGCCATAAGAAACATTTTCTCATGTAAAACATTTTGAGAAATTTTTTTTTTATAAGTAATATATTTTAAATAAAATATATTTCAAAATTTTTTTGTTTTAAAATCACCTGCGCATGATTTAATCTTAATCGACTATCTTACCCGGAACTTAGATAATCTCTCAAATTAATGAGTATGGATTTCTTGTTTGAAATTCATTATGACTCGAACAGCTTTCTGACTATGCAACTGTCATTGTATTGTATTCCCTAAGGTAGAGAATTCTTTAGTAGAATCAAAATAGTCAGATTACTGCTTAGTTATAACTGAACTCATCAGATCTAAGGATCATTGAAACTGTTCAATATAAATGAGAGACCAACTATCTGATAATATGTTTATACAAGAGGTCTCTCATTGAATGCAATCAGTTAGTGTACATTTAAGCACCCATATGCTTGTGTAGTCTCCACCACAATAATTCGAGATAGGACTATATCTCAACTATTGAGAATATCTTAGTATAGTGGCAGCCATATAAGTGAAGTACTCAGCTTCACCCATAGCTGTGACTATATAAGGTAGAAGGAACTAGAAAGTTATATCTACTTGTGATAATCCAATCACATAACTTTCCTACAAGATATCCTAAGGACCTTTATCGATATCTCATATCGTATAGATCATCTCATGATCATGGTCAATTACCCATAATGAATACAGAATAGATAAAAAAGAAGTCTCTATTAATCAAATTAATAAGAATCTAACAATCTAAATGAATTTTCTGGGCACCATGTCTAACAATATTGTAGGAAAGCTATGTGATAGGTATTGGACTATCACAGGAAGATATAGGTTTCCAGTTCCTTATACCTTATAGAGTCACAACTATGGGTGAAGCTGAGCACTTCACTTATATGGCTGCCACAATGCCTAAATGTTCTCAATGGTTAAGATGTAGTTTTATCTCGAACTATTGTAGTGGAGACTACACATCGGCATATGGGTGCTTAAATGTACATTGACTAATTGCATTCAATGAGAGACCTCTTGCATAAACATACTATCAGATAGTTGGTCTCTTATTTACATTGAACAGTTTTGATGATCCTTAGATCTGATGAGTTCATTTATAATTGAGCAGTGATCTGACTATTTTGATTGCACTTAAGTACTCTCTTCCTGAGGGACTACGATACAGTGACAGTTGGATAATCAGAAAGCTATTCGAGTCATGATGAATTTCAAATAAGAAATCCATGCTCATTAAATTGAGAGAATATTCAAGTTCCGAGTAAGATAGTACATTAAGCTTAAAGCCTACGCAGGTGATTTTGAATTCAAACATGTTTGAAATATATTTCTAGTAAAATATATTATACTAAACAAAAGAGATTTTCAAAATGTTTTAAACATGAGAAGTAGTTTCTCGTGGCTTAATCAAATGTATTGGAAACCCGAATGAGCTACAATAGGCTATGAGTTAGATAGTATATTAATCTTGAAGGCCTATTAGGGGTAATGTTATTGGAAGAATCAATCGAATTCAAAAGTTCATGTGGCGGGATCCTTTATTGGTTTATGTTCTTACGTTGGGATTCAATTGCAATTTGGATATCTCACGTTACTTACAATTCCGGTATCATTCCTATTAAAGGGTCAATGGGATAACATTGGGTAAGCCAGGGTTAGAATGTCCCAGAGCAATCTGTGGAGATGCTCATAATTAATGGATTAAATGTTAATCTATAATTTTAGATTAAATGTTAATCTAAATTAAAGGATAATAATAATAGTTATTTAATCAACCAAAAATAAGGGAATATGGGTTGAACCCATATTCATAAAAACCCATATTAAATGGACCTTATTGGTGGACTCAAGCCCATGGATTAACATCCTAAAATGGACGCCCACTTCTTGTTCCCTATGATTAAGGGATTTTGGTTAGTAGGTAATTATTAATTAATTAATCCTTATCTAATGAGATTAGATTCTAAACTTGGAAGTCAAGAAACAAAAGAGATAAGGATAAGGATTATCCCTAATCCCCTCATGAAGCTCACGCCCCCCTCTCACTCACGCCCTCCCTTGAAGAATCTAGATTATCTAGATTCAATGTATCTCTAGTTTTTAGAGAGTTGGTTATGTCCCTTTAATTAAGGAGTCCTGTAGAACTCCGAAACTTTTCGTACCTAATGAATAGAGTTTTTATAGCCAATTTGACCTTTCATGTAGTCCGATTAATAAATAAAGAAGAATTGAAAGATTCTAAAATGCTAGAAATATTACTTTTCGAAAGATGAATCCAACGCAAGTTGAATCGTCAAAATCCAATGAACAAGTCAAAAGTTATGGCCGAAATACCGAAGTGGGAAAAATGAGAGAAAAATAAAAAAATGGGCAAAAACACAAGGAACCGGTCAACCAAATTTGCTACCGGTCAACCGAACAGCCACCAATTGACCGATGCCCATTACCGGTCAACCGATCATCGAACTAAATGAATGAGAAATAATTCCAGAGTGGTCATTTTTGACCGGTCGACCAGTCATGCGGGATTTTGCCCTTTTGGTTGGTTTTGCCAAAATTTTAAGGGTAGAATGGTCTTTGACCATCCCATCTTCTATAAAGGCTCCAAATTCATGGGTTTAGGGTCTCAAAAACCCTCAAACTCACATTTGAGAGAAATTAGAGAAGAAGGGGAGGGAAGGAACTAGGGTTTGATTCCAAGGGAGAGTCAATCTTGCTTCCACAACCTTTTTCAAGCAAGGATCTTCCTCCCTCAAGGTTGGAGAGTTCTACCTAAGGGGTTCCTTCAAGATCAAGGGATAATCTTCAAGGTTAGTACACCCTACTAACTCCCTTAGTAATATCCTAGGTTTCTCCCTCAAATAAAATGAATTGATATTGTGTTTTCTATTTTTCTTGAGTTATGATGAAATCACTAGAATAAACAAGATAAATGGATGAATGTGTGGGGATGTGTGAATGGATGGTGGATGTGGCGATTGGATGCCGTGTGGTGTGATGTATGTAGTGTGATGGATAAATGGTGGAAGGGTATTTCATACATAATAAATACACCCCATGTGTTGATGAAATATATGCACTAAGAACTTGAATAAATGACTATGAATGTGATGCTCATCAAATGTTTGATACAATGCCAAAATGAAGATTAAAGGATTCAATGAAGAATATGAAAGTAGGATGTGTGTAGGTTTTCCCTAAAATGATAAATTGATCAAATACCCTATATATGCTTGCTTAAATTCCTTACTCATGATAGTATTAAGAATTAAAATGCTATGCTATATCCTTGAGTGTACATGTCATCATAATTACTACGAATTTCCACACACCCACGTATGCATGCATAAACCGATATTTTCAAAGTACAAGTATTTGAAATATCGCAACAAAAGCGATTCACGAAATAAATGATAAAGCCGGACATCGGGCCGGTCAAGGGTAGGGCATATCTTCAGATATGTCATACCTGGCTCACAAGTAAACAAGCAGGTGGATAAAGCCGGACACAAGCCGGTCAAGGGTAGGGCATATCGCCAGATATGTCATACCTGGCTCACAAGAAAACAAGTTGATCAAGCTGGAAATAGGGCCAGTCAAGTATGTTAGTGTACCCCCCATTTGATATCTATATATATGTATTATTATTTCCAGGGCACTAACATCTAGCTCACAAGAAAATAAGGCAAGTCAAGTCAAGTCATGGCAAGTCATGCAAGACACAAGACATGCGATTCCAAGCAAGACACGACACATGCGTGATTCTTACGAACGAGACCCAAGATCACACATTGTTTTTCAAGTATGACAAGCAAGTTTTGAAAAACATAAACACACCTAAACAACTGTTTTCAAAGACAAGACAAGACATGATTTCTAAAGTATGAGTTTCATCGAAGTTTTCACATCCATGTATGCATAAGATGACCTTTATACTGCTTTGTTGGTTATCCTATAAATGTTCTATTGTACACGCTATTACTATTGTTTACCTAGTTGTCACGCCCCAAAACACCCCCTAGAGTTAAGGGATACTTTAGAGGAGACTATTCGTACCTGCCAAACCATCCTGTAATAAACAAGGCTAACATGATACAAGGACAACAGTAATCAGAGCGCGGAAGCTAAACATAAGTGTGGAAGTGTGAACCAATCTTTTCTTTTCTATAAAGGGTAGTTTGTATTCCAAGTGAGTATATACAAAACATAACAAGGTAAAGGTGGACATGCCCACCTATTAAATTAAAAATGAGAAACCTCACAACTCTCTCTCACTCAATAATCACCCCCGTAGGGCTAGTGGTCTAAGTCCCTCGCCTTAGTCTAAGGCTCGACTACTGACTTCTTATATGGTTCTTCCTCACCGTAGTCCTCCACAACCCAAGGACCCGGGGAACAAATGTCAAAGGGGACCCGTGCACCTGCCGACATAAAGGTACGGCTGAGCATGGAATACTCAGCGAGTATAAGCTACTAGCTAACCATGACAATAAGCCTCACACAAGGTAACAAGATAGAATTCATTTTTTTAAAAAAAACACTCAGAAGGAGCGGGGGTTAGGCGGACCCCTACCTGTTTATTAAAAATAAGAGAATGGGGGGGACATAAACCTTACCCCTACAACCGACCAACAAGATAGAATTCATCATATCAATATGAAACAGGAATAGCAATGTAAACCAAACAGCATTGAAAGTAAAGTACAGTGATAATCTTGACATGCTTGAATGAATGCGGGAAACTCCGATAAAACTCATACTTTAAAAATCACGTCTTATACTTGAAAATAATTTTTCATGTTTTTTTCAAAAACTTGCTTGTCGTGTCTGAAAACTTGTTTCTTTTCTTGGTCTTGTTCATAAGAATCACGCATGCTTGTCTTGTCTTGCTTGTTCTTGTCATGTTTTTGACTTGACTTGTTTGTTCACTTGTGAACCAGAGGTTAGTGCCCTTGAGGCGACTTGTGAGCTGGGAATGTAAATTTCCTTCAGTGAAATAGATATATATATAAAAGGGTACACCAACCTCCTTGTCTTGTTTTTCTTGTTTTCTTGTGAGCCAAGTATGATATATCTTGCGATATGCCCTACCCTTGACCGGCCCGATGTCTGGCTTTATCAACTTGATGGTTTTTCTTGTGAGCCAGGTATGACATATCCTAGGGATATGCCCTACCCTTGACCGCCCGATGTTCGGCTTTATCATGCGTTTCATAAATCAAATTTCTTGTTTTTATCTTTTCTTTCAAATTCTTATGCTTTTAAGAAAACCCGATTCATGCATGCATGCATGCTTGTGTGTAGCAAAAGTGATGATCATGATGGCATGTACACTCAATGATAGCATGTAACCTTTCAATTCATATTGTGAACATGTGAGAATTTAGGGCAACATATAAGGCATTTAATCGAAGTCATCATTTAAGGAGAAACTAAATAAATCATATTTAAAAATCTCAATTTAAATTCTTTGTATTCTTATTCATGCAATTTATCGAACAAGTGGTGTTCATCATATTTTATGCTTGTTTATTTTATGTTTTCTCATTCAAACATTTCATCAAACACATGTTCATTATGTGTACTAATCCCTTCCACCATTATCATCACACATCATCCACCCTACTTAGTTTATCTTGCATTATTTCAAAGAATCAAAGTATTGAGGTAAGAATAGGATACTCATTATCAATCATAACCCATTTCAAAAGAAGACCTAGGTTACTACTAAGTTAGTTAGTAAGGGTGTACTAACCTTAAGGATTTTCCCCAAATCTTGAAGAAAACCCCTTGATTGTGAGTTCTTGAGTAGGGATCTCCTAGTTTGATGGAGGATGATCCTTGCTTGAAGTCTTCAAGCTTTGAGCTTCCTTGATCTCCCTTTGATCTTGCTCCAAAATCCCTCTTGGTAAATCCCCAAGTCTCTCATTCTCTTCTTCTTTTTCTCTAATATCTTTTAGGTCTCTTTTAGGTTTAGGGTAAACCATAACCCCCCAAGAGGCCCCCTATTTAGGGGAGAAACCCTAAAATATCCCGTAAAAATTTATGGGTTCGTGACCTACGATTTGTCGTAGGTTTTCTACGATCGATCGTAGGTTTTCTACGATCGATCGTAAATCTTCTAAGATTGGTCGTAAGTTTCTACGATCAATCGTAACCGTTACAGAGAGTTTTTCCAAATTCCTGAGATTCTACGATCGATCATAATTTCTACGATCGATCGTATCTCACCTACGATCGTTCGTAGGGTCTATACGATCGTTCGTAACTTTTGCATAAAATTTTCAGATTTCACATTTTCGTATTTCGGCCATAACATTTGACTCGTTCGTCGGATTTTGACGATTCAACTTGCGTTGGATTCTTCATTCAAAAAGGAACATTTTTGACATTTTAGAATTTCCCAATTCTACTTTATTTATGGACCAAATTGCCCCTAAAGTTAACTGATCCGTAAATGGAATTCAGTAACCCAGATTTTCAATAGATTTTACTTTGGAAATCCAACCTATAACTCAAGAAAATGACTTTAAGGTTTCAATACATGCCAAAAATATCCGGGGTGCTACACTAGTAGCTTGTACTCGTTGAGTATTCCATACTCAACCGTACCTTTATGTTGGCAGGTACTGTGGATGCCCTTGACCCTGAGCCTTGGGTTGAGGAAGAATACACCGAGGAGAGGGAGCCACCTATCCTAATGCAGTCGTAAGTAGATAGAGACTTTGACATGTGGCCATACTTAGATTACTGCTGAGAGGAGTGAGAGAGAGAGTTCTCTTTTGTATTTTGATATTTTAATAGGTGGGCAAATCCACCTTTATCTTTATGTTTATGCTTGTATATGTAAACTTGAAATACAGATTTCCTTATTTAGAAATGAAAAGGTTGGTCATGAGCTTCTGCACTCTGATTATTGTAGATATAGTATTATATTTACCTTGTTCATTACAGGATGGTTTGACAGGCATGAATAGTCGCTCCTAAAGTATCCCTTAACTCTTAGGGGGCATTTTTGGGTTCGACAAGTCCTTTTAGGAAAATGAATCCCAAAATAGAAGGTTTGTTATAACTAACTAATTTTGGATAAACTAGGAGTTTATAACTAACTAATTTTGGATAAACTAGGAGTTTATTAATGATAAGAGTTATCATTAATTAAAAAATCTTAGAGATAAGCATCATTATAGGATAATGATCAAGGTGTGGATAAGATCCACATCTATGTATACTCCAAGACCAAACCGTGTGGAGATGATCTGTAGAAACTCGAATCTTTTTCATGCTTTTTATGCAAGTATTAGGGGTATTATAGTCCTTGTGATGTTTTAATGCTTGTGTAATTATATCTAATTGGCGTGGTGTGATCTAGGCTTAATCCAAGTTGTAAAAAAGAAGGATGTCATAACATACCCTCAACTTTAGGAAGCTCTAGTTTTATCACCGTTTATCAGAATTGAGTGATTCTACAAATGTATTGGAACCCTATTCGAGATTTGTGTCTAATGTTTTTCCAGATTTTGAGTCTAAGCTAAGTCAAAAGTGGGTTTTCCGATGTTTTGTCTGATGAAATTGTAGACCAGTCAGCTTTATAGCCAATTTAGACCTTTAAAAACTCCAAATTAGGATTTTTTTATTGGAGACAAAGTTGTTCCCATTCGAAATAAAAATCAAATGCAAGTTGAATCATCAAAATCTGATAAGTGAGTCAAAATTTATGGTCAAAATACCAAAATTAGGTAAAAATCAGTCGGAATCCGGAAAGGAGTGCGATCTATCGCAAACCAAGTGCGATCGATCGCAAAATAGTGCGATCTATCATAAATTTCTATGATCAATCGCATTCAGGTGATTTTTTTTGATTAGTTTTCGGGTTTAAGTACGATAGATCGCACCAAAGGTGCGATCGATCGCACTCGCGCTCAGATTTTGTTAAAAAGTATGTTTTTTTGGGTTTTTAACCCTTGGGGCTATAAATAGGGATTCTATTTCGAGATTTTTAGGTTCTAAACTATTTCTAACCTAATTTGGCAAGGAAAAGAGGAAACTTAAGATTTTTGAGGGAGAAATTGCTTGGAGAAGAAGGAGATTGCTAGGAGATTTCAAGGAGAGTTTGGAGATCTTCCTCAAAGCTTCCTCAAAGCTTCTTGGGAGTGATTTGGATCCAAGGGAAGGATCCCTAAGGTCGATATACTATCCAAATCAACCCTATTATAATATTTTGTGAATGTTAATATGATAAAAATGATAGAAATAGAGATTAGATGTGTTTTTCCTCATTTTTGTATGAATTAAGCTATTATGGATGGAAATTGAGTTTAATAATATGGATGAAATGTATGAAGGATGACAAATACTATGGAGGATGGGATGAATATATAGATGTGGATTGTATTTGGGTTGCATGGATGGATTATGATGTGGTGGGAAAGGGTAATGTATTTATAAATTACGCACCCAAGGTGTTTGTTGAAATGCTTGAAAGGTTAAATACTAATATGGTACTATGGAATTGTTGGAAATTGATGATGAATAATGCAAAAAATCATGATAAGGTATTTATATGTGAAAGTTTATTAAGTTATACTTAATTATTTGCATGGTAATTGATATTCGGGAGGGTAAGAATTTAGAGGAAAATCTTTCAAATCGGGAATTCTCTAACTATATGGTATGGGACAGCATAGTGTAGTTTCTATGGTGGGAGATCGAAATCTAAACGATTACCAACTTGAATGTTAATTACAACACTTTTGCACAAATGCAAGTGTATGTTAAGATAAGAGTCTCACAAATCACACATGTGGACCACAAGCATAAGCCTTGTATACGCTTGATGTTCTGAATAAGCCTAATGAGGGATCTGAATAAGTGCATATTCTGAATAAGCTACTCAAGACTCATAAGCATAAGTATTGCATACGACTGTCATTCTGAATAAGCCCAATGAGGGATCTTAATAAGTGTATGATCTGAATAAGTGCATAAGCATAAGCATCTCACAAGCACGTGGTCTCATAAGCATAAGCATCTCATAAGTATGTTGTCTTATAAGTCTAAGGTTCTCACAAGTACACGAGTCAAGGTGATGATATGATGTATATGAGCACATGTTCTTCCGCACTCTGATTATGTTATTATGCTATTGAATATGGTTCTAACTAAGTGCAGGTATACTATGTTGTTGGTTGGATTTTATATACACTGAGTACTTTTGTACTCAGCCAGACTTTTGTCTTGGCAGGAGCACACGACGGAGCTGTGGATTGAAGAGGCTTACGTTGAAGGTGGAGAAGGTGAGCCTTCCGAGGAGGGAGCCAGGGGCTTTGATAGTTACTCCTATTAGTTTATGTTTTGTTTTGGTTAAGAGATTTGTAATAGACTTTTAAATGATGTTGCTCATTAGATTACTTTACAGTTGGGTATTAGACTATTTTTTTTATTGTGGGTGGTTATGTTGAGCATAAACTTGAGCAGGATAACTTGGTTTTATATATATCGAAATTTTATTATCCTCATTTTTGGAGACTTGTGTCAGTATGCCTTGTATGTCATGGATTTAAGGAGGTTAAGGAAATGTGACGATTCCAAAGTCCTATTTTAGCTTTGTAGGATTTTGGGGTCGTGACAGGGGTGGTATCAGAGTATAAGGCATTAGAGTCCTTAGGGCTAAGGTATTAGTATAGGATAAATGGATTTGTCTAACTTAGGAAAACAACATCAAGTCTAAGACTTAAACTAGTCTCAAGTTTAAGTTGAAAGCTATCAATATCTTTTGAATAATTTCTAAGAGATGTGTGGTTTATGATTGACTTCAGGAATTACTAGTCATGAGGAGAGGTGCGAGGAATAATAGGAATGGAGGAGGTAGTGTGACTGATGGGGATACCCCAGAGGCTACCCGCCAGCCCAATGAGAGTCCGGCTATGGAGGCTATTGTAGCAGCCATGACTCGACAAGCTGAAATCATGGCGTAGAGAAATGAAGAGAGAGCAGGACAACCATGGACATGGGAAGAGTTCCTCGATGTCTTTTGTGAGCAGTACTTCTCGACTTCAGTGAGAGAGCTGAAGGAGATTGAGTTCTCCACTCTACAGTAGGGGAGCATGTCAGTGGCCGAGTATGAGGCCAAGTTCGTCGAGCTGTCTAGATTCGTGCCTCATTTGATCACCACAGAAAACATGAAGGTGAGGAGATTTGAGAGGGGTCTCAGAGACTACATCAGAGATAGGGTTAAGATCCTGCGTCTTGAGACTTGTCGGGAAGTTAGTGAGAGAGCTTTGATCGTCGAGAGGAGATCAGCGGAGTTTGAAGAAGAGAGGAATGTAGACAGATAGACAGAGACTGCAGGACAAGAGGCCAATGACATCAGGTAATATACCGATTGCTAGGCCTACTCAGGTTACCCCGCTTGCTCCTAGGACTCAGTTGTATGATGCATGCAGCCAGTGTGGAAAGAGGCATAGAGTAGGAGAGTGTAGGGCAATTACTGGAGGTTGTTTCCATTGTAGAGATGTTTCACACCGGATCCAAGAGTACCCACCCCGCATTCAGCAGGGGCTTCAGCCAACTCAACCACAGGGAGGCAAGCCACCAATGAGGTAGCTGATGCAGCAGAGGCCACCCCAGGGCCCTAGAGCCAGCTCAGGGCTGGGTGTTTGCCACATCGGAGCAGGATGCACAGGCATCCGACGACGTTGTGCAGGGTACGTCTATTTGTGATTTTAGTTAATTAAAATATTGTTCTGATGCTATATATGTGATGTTAAATATTATGCATGAATATGCTTGATGTATGATGTATGATGTATGTATGTATTTATGATTTGAAAAAATTAGTTTTGTGTATTAATTCAGGCTCATTGTTGATAAATGATTTTCTCACTCATGTATTGATCGATATTGGGTCTACTCATTCCTTTGTCACACCTAGTTTTGCATGAGAGTTTACAATGAAGCCAAGTTTGTTAGACCGTGAACTGTCGATCGCCACTCCTGTTGGTAGTTCAGTCGTCACCAATAAGATCTATCGAGCTTGTGATATTCGAGTGGGTTTGAGAGAAATGCCAGTTGATTTGATTGTCCTTGAATTCCAAGACTTCGACGTCATATTAGGCATGAATTGGCTTTTCAAATATCATGGGCATGTCGACTATTTTGGGAAGGTAGTCAACTTTAGGCCAATCAGTGAACCCTCTTTTCATTTCCAAGGGTTAAAGAAGAAAGACTTAGCTCGATTTGCAGCATTGAGTCTTACTACCTTGGAAGCACCAAATTCCTCGAGGATCCCTGTTGTAGAGGAATTCATGGATTTCTTTCCCAAAGACTTGTCGGGTTTGCCGTCGGATAAAGAAATAGAGTTTGCAATTGAGTTAGCTCCGGGTATGACACCTATCTTTAAAGCACCATATAGGATGGCTCCAGCAGAGTTGAAAGAGCTAAAAGAGCATATTGATGAATTACTTGATCTTGGATTTATCCACCCAAGTGTGTCACCTTGGGGAGCTCTGGTGTTGTTTGTGAAGAAGAAGGATGGTTCGATGAGGATGTGCATCGACTATCGGCAACTGAATAAGGTCACTATTAAGAACAAATATCATTTACCAAGGATCGATGACTTGTTTGATCAGTTGTAAGGGGCTAAGTATTTCTCTAAGATCGATTTAAGGTCGGGCTACCATCAGCTGAAGATAAAGGTGGAAGATGTGCCTAAGTCTGTATTCAGGACCAGATATAGGCATTTTGAATTCCTAGTTATGTTGTTTGGTTTGACAAATGCTCCGACAGTGTTTATGGATCTCATGAATAGAATCTTCAAGCCAACTCTTGACCGCTTTGTGATTGTGTTCGTGGATGATATTCTAGTGTACTCCAAGACACAGAAGGAGCATGAGATGCATCTTTGGGTTACACTGAAGACACTCTGTAAGTAGACGCTATATGCTAAGCTCAACAAGTGCGAGTTTTGGTTAGAAAATGTAGCATTTTTAGGCCATGTGGTGTCAGGAGAGGGGATTTCTATGGATCCTTCCAAGATAAAAGCAGTGGAAGGATGTGGAAGGTCAAAGAGTGTTACAAAGGTTCAAAGCTTCTTGGGCCTCGCTGGATATTATCAGAGATTTGTAGAAGGATTTTCCAGCTTGGCAGCTCCACTCACTCACCTAACTCAAAAGAATGCCAAGTTCGAGTGAAATGAGAAATATGAGAAGAGTTTCCTTGAGTTGAAGAAGCGTCTCACCACTGCTCCGATCTTGACTGTTCCATCCGGTAGTAAATTTTTTGTGGTGTACAGTGACGCCTCACTCATTGGGTTAAGTTGTGTTCTTATGCAACTCGGGAAGGTGATTACCTATGTTTCTTGGCAGTTGAAAGACCACGAGAAGAACTATCTTACCAATGATTTGGAATTGGCAGAATTGGTCTTTGCTCTCAAGATTTGGAGACACTACTTGTACGATGAGTTGTTTGAAGTATTCACTGATCATAAGAGTCTAAAGTATTTGTTCTCGCAGAGAGAGCTGAATTTGAGGCAACGCCGTTGGGTGGAATTTCTCAAGGATTATGATTGCTCTATCTAGTACCACCCGGGAAAAGCAATTGTAGTGGTAGATGTGTTAAGTAGGCGCCCTACTGGATTCTTGGCACACTTGTTGGTCGAAGAATGGAAGTTACTTGAAGAGGCATCTAGCCTTGATGCAGGTTTCAGTGTTGAAATGTCTTGAGCTTTGATGGCTAACATTATGGTCAGGCCAATCTTATTGGACAGGATTAAAGACCTGCAGTGGAATGATGGAGAACTGCATGCTGCCATGAACAAGTCGCTTAGGAGCGGGTTTGAAGATTTCTCTTAGAAAGATGGTGGAATATCTTTCAAGGATAGACTTTGTGTTCTGGATAATGAGGATTTAAGAAGGGAAATTCTGGATGAAGCACAAAAGTCCAAGTAAACTGTCCATCCGGGAGGTACTAAGATGTACCAGAATCTCAAGAAGTATTTCTGGTGGAATGGTATGAAGAAGGATGTGGCTACCTATGTATCCAAGTGTTTGGTGTGTCAGCAAGTAAAAGTCAAACACAGGAGACCGGCTGGACTTCTTCCGTCACTTCCTATTCCCGAGTGGAAGTGGAAAAATATTTCCATGGATTTCATTGTTGTGTCAAGGACAGCGAAAAATTTTGATGCCATTTGGGTTGTGGTCAACTGATTGACTAAGTCGGCTCATTTTCTTCCATATCGGATCACGTTTAATTCTAACCAATTGCCTAACCTTTATATCAAGGAGATAGTCCGTTTGCATGGAGTGGCAATCAATATTGTTTCCGATCGAGACCCGAGATTTACATCCAGATTCTGGAAGAGTTTTCAACAAGCCATGGGTTTCTATTTGGATTTTAGTATAGCATTTCATTATAGACAGATGGGCAAACTGAGAGGGTGAACCAGATCATAGAGGACATGCTACGAGCTTGCATGTTAGACTTCCAGGACAGTTGAAATGATCACCTGCCATTGGTTGAGTTTGCCTACAACAATAGCTATTAAGAGAGGATTCAAATGGCTCCGTTTGAAGCACTATATGAGAGGAGTTGTCGTTCAACTTTGTGTTAGGATGAAGTTGGCAAGAGAAAGCTTCTGGGTCCCGAGCTCATTGGTCAGACTGTGGATAAAGTTCAATTGATCATGGAGAGGTTGAAAGTAGTTCAGAGTAGGCAGAAGAGCTATGCCGATACTCGTAGGAGAGATCTTGAGTTCCAAGTCGGAGATTTTGTGTTTGTCAAGATCTTACCTACGAAGGGAATGATGAGATTCGGCAAGCGGGACAAGCTCAGTCCGAGATAGTTGGTCCGTTTGAGATCATCACCCGGGTCAGAGAAGTTGCTTACCAGGCCACCTTACCACCTTACATGACAGGTGTGCATAATGTCTTTCACATCTCTATGTTGAGAAAGTATATTTCGGATCCTTCATACATCATTGATTTGGAACCGTTGGAAATTTGGGAAGATTTGACTTTAGTGGAGCAACCGGCTCGAATCTTGGACCGGAAGGAGAAAGTCTTATGTTCTAAGGTCACCTCTTATACTCTTGCAATGGTAGCATCACTCTAGAGAAGAGGCTACTTGGGAGAGAGAAGCCGAGGTCCGCGAAAAGTATCCGTACCTGTTCACCTAAGGTACGTAAATTTCGGGGACGAAATTCTTTTAAGGGGGGAGGATGTAGAGACCCGAATCTTTTTTATGCTTTTTATATAAGTATTAGGGGTATTATAGTCTTTGTGATGTTTTAATGCTTGTGTAATTATATCTAATTGGTGTGGTGTGATCTAGGCTTAATCCAAGTTGTAAAGAAAAGGGATGTCATAACATACCCTTAACTTTTGGAAGCTCTAGTTTTGTCACCATTTATCAGAATTGAGTGATTCTTAAACCATTAGAAAGATATTGGAACCCTCTTTGAGATTCGTGTTTAATGTTTTTCCAGATTTTAAGTTTGATCTAAGTCAAAAGTGGGTTTTCCGATGTTTTGTTTGATGAAATTATAGACCAGTTAGCTTTAGAGCCCATTTAGAACTTTAAAACCTCAAAATTAGGATTTTTCTATTAGCGACAAAGTTTTTCCCCTTAGAAATGCAAATCCAACGCAAGTTAAATCATCCAAATCCAATATATAAATCAAAAGTTATGGTCAAAATACCAAAGTGAGATAAAAATCAGTCGGAATCCGGAAAAGAGGAGTGTGATCTATCGCAAACCAAGTGCGATCGATTGTAAAATAGTGCGATCTATCACAAATTTCTATAATCGATCGCATTCAGGTGAGTTTTTTTGATTAGTTTTTGGGTCTAAGTGCGATGGATAGCACCAAAGGTGCGATCGATCGTACGCGCGCTCGGCTTTTGTTAAAAAGTGCATTTTTTGGGTTTTTAACCCTTGAGGCTATAAATAGGGGTTCTATTTCGAGAGTTTTAGGGTTCTAAACTATTTTTAACCTAATTTGGCAAGGAAAAGAGGAAACTTAGGATTTTTGAGGGAGAAATTACTTGAAGAAGAAGGAGATTGTAAAGAGAGCTTGGAGATCTTCCTCAATGCTTCCTCAAAGCTTCTTGGGAGCGATTTGGATCCAAGGGAAGGATCTCTAAGGTCGATATACTATCCAAATTAACCCTATTGTAATATTTTATGAATGTTAATATGATAGAAATAGAGATTAGATGTGTTTTTCCTCATTTTTGTATGAATTAAGCTATTATGGATGGAAATTGAGTTTAATAATATGGATGAAATGTATGAAGGATGAGAAATACTATGGAAGATGGGATGAATGTATGGATGTGGATTGTATTTGGGTTGTATGGATGAATTATGGTGTGATGAAATGTTGAAAATGGGAAATGACAATGTATTCATAAATTACGCACCCAAGGTGTTTGATGAAATGCTTAAGAGGTTAAATACTAATATGGACCACAAGCATAAGCGTTGCATACACCTGATGTTCTGAATAAGCCCAATGAGGGATCTGAATAAGTGCATGTTCTGAATAAACTGCTCAAGACTCATAAGTATAAGCATTGCATACGACTGTCATTTTGAATAAGCCCAATGAGGGATCTTAATAAGTGTATGATCTGAATAAGTGCATAAGCATAAGCATCTCACAAGCACGTGGTCTCATAAGCATAAGCATCTCATAAGTATGTTGTCTTCTAAGTCTAAGGTTCTCACAAGTACACGAGTTGAGGTGATGATATGATGTATATGATCACATGTTCTTCCGCACCCTGATTATGTTATTATGCTATTGGATATGGTTATAACTAAGTGTAGGTATACTATGTTGTTGGTTGGATTTTATATACACCGATTACTTTTGTACTTTGGCAGACTTTTGTCTTAGCAGGTTTAGAGCAGGAGCACATGGTGGAGCCGTGGATTGAAGAAGCTTACGTTGAAGGAGGAGAAGGTGAGCCTTCCAAGGAGGGAGCCAGGGGCTTTAATAGTTACCCCTTTTAGTTTATGTTTTGTTTTGGTTAAGAGATTTGTAATAGACTTTTAAATGATGTTGCTCGTTAGGTTACTTTACAGTTGGGTATTAGACAATTTGTTTATTGTGGGTGGTTATGTTGAGCATAGGCTTGAGCAGGATGACTTGGTTTTATATATATCAGATTTTTATCATCCTCATTTTTGGAGACTCGTGTTAGTATGTCTTGTATGTTAAGGAAATATGACGATCCCAAAGTCCTATTTTAGCCTTGTAGGATTTTGGGGTCGTGACATGATCGTTATTATTCTTCAAAATTTTGTGAGCTACAAGGGGAGAGCCTCAAGGGATTTTGTGAGCTACAAGGAAGAGCCTCAAGGGATTTTGTGAGTTAGGGTTTTGAACCTTAAAGATTTTTGAGAGTTAGAGAGTACTCCATATTCTCCTTCATCTTTTTGTTCTTCAAAAACCAAGGAAAGATTCAATAGCTTCACGGAGATAGCGATGAGCTAGAATCGAGCTTGAGATATTTCTTCGAGAAATCTTTACAAAGAGTTCTAAAGCTTCATTTTTTTTTTGCTTCACCGGTGAATATCATTCACCGAGGTAATCTTCTATCATGTAGTTAATTTTATTTGTTTTTATGGTGTAAAGATCTTCGGGATCCAGTATTTCACATATTTTTTTTTCAAGTTTTCCTTCAAGTGGTATCCGAGCTCATGGTTAAGGAGTAAATTTTTTATTTTTTGAAGGATAGTCAAATAAGTAAAAATAATTCATGAGATGAATTCTATTTATTTATTTAAGCTCGTAGTTTTTCTGTTATTTGTTCATGAGATGAATAAATAAATAATTATTTATATATTACTTATCGAATGAGATTTGATAATAATAATAATTAAATAATTTTAAAAAACTAGCTTTATATGTGTTTTAATTAATTTTTGAAACAAATAATTTTATTATTAAAACCTTTTAAATGATTTGATCATTGATGAATGTTTTTCTAATAAATAGATTTTATTCGAAAAGTTTTAAAAACCTATATTGTGATGAGATCATGTTTAGGATTTTCCCTTTTCTTGATTTTTTTTTATTTTAATCTTGAATAATATCAGAACTAATCTTGAATAATAGTTGAACCAATCTTTGTGAAAGGATCTTGCATTCAAGAAATAAAAGATCGTAGAGATTGAAGAAAATCCTATCTGTATTTTAAAAATAATTTTTATTAAAATTATTTGTTAGAAAATATAATGGTTTTATTATTTTTCGGTTTGATCTATATGAGATATAGATTTATCGAGCTAAATGATAATTGTTATCATTCTTTTAATCTTTTAAAATATCAAAAAAAGTACTCCATCACCATGTTGCATTTAATTGTATAAGATTACAGGTATGAGTCAATTTATGCTATGTGATAAATTGTTTATCATGTATTCATATTAGAGGAAAATATGTAGTAGGATTTTGGCAAATTTGTAAAGGGCAGATTCATTTGGTTTCCTTGATAAAGGGTGAATGGAAATTTGGTTTCCCTAATGCTATTTGAATTTTGTATCAGGCATTGGCCAGAGATGCTGCGAGGAGGATGCTGCGATAAAGATCTTGATTAGATGATAAAAGAAGGGATCGCGAAGCTGTTTTCGTGTTGCCTTTATTCTTACCTCATTCTCTTGCATCCATGCATTTTACTTTGTTTGACCAATAGCAATTAATCTCATATAATCATTATTGTTGTTTATTGTCATGAGATGATACTTGTTTAGTTTATCATGTGATGATATTTACTGCTGTTTATTCATGTTAAATAATTACCCAATATATATCATGTGTATATAAGACTAGGGATAAGTCCCTAAGTATTATGATCTTCTACCATACACTATGTGCTCTTATAGTGGGGAGTGTGAGTAAGCTGATAGGCCAAAGCCGGGCCTAATCCCTCTCACCTATGTGAAAGCATGGTGAAAACTTTATAAGCAAATAGTGGTAGCAACAATGCCAAAGCATGACCTTTCGCTAGATGTTTATTAGATTCATGGTAGGTGGGCACATAAATAAGAGATGTCAAACAATAACGCTAAAACGTGAGTATAACATCCTTTATAGATCAGAAAATAGATTGAATGCTCCAAAATTCACATGATAAGATCAGTGAAAGTGGAGAAGATAGATTCTATCTCCCTATTCAAGACGATGTGATATTACACCCAAAGACACGATTACATTAAGCCAGTGACTAGGTATTCGATGCCAATTAATTCTTCTGAATTGACAATACTATTAGAAACAAACCCATAATCTAATAGTATTAAATGAATTCAATAGATCCCTAATACTATCTTTATTTTGTCATTTGATTAGATCATGACAGGCCTTCACCCTCTAACTAAAATTTAATGAGATGAGAAGTTAGTTGGAACTAACTATGTTGACTAGAAAAGAAAAATAAGAATTGTATTTGCCGCAGACAACCTTGACCTATGTCTTAAGACACCTAAACCCGAGATTCCTTATGATGCATCATCGGCCCAAAAGGCTGAGTTGGAGCATTGGGAGAGGTCCAATCAGATGACCAAGTGTTACATTCTAGCTTCGATGTCTAAAATTTTGCAAAGCCAGCATGGACACATGAATAAAGCTTATGACATCTTGCAAAACCTGCATGAGATGTTTGATGAGCAAAATCGGTTAGCTCGACAAATAAAGTTAAAAACCCTTGTTAACACCAAGATGGCTGAGGGAACTCCAGTTAGAGAGCACATCATAAAGATGATGGGCCTCTGAATGAACTAAAAATTCTTGGTGGAGAGATGGATGCCGTCACTCAAGTTGATACAGTTCTGCAGTCACTCCCTTCGTCCTTCAATGCATCCATGTTAAATTATAGCATGAACAAGAGTGAAATGTCACTAAGTGAGCTTATGAACTCACTAGTGGCTGCAGAAGATTTGATCAAAAATTCAACTAAGGGTGAAACTTTAATTGTCGATAAACCTGATACCTCCAAACGAAACAAAAAGTTTAAGAAAAGGAACAAGGGTAAAGGAAAGTTTAAAGACTACAGGGGTAAGGCAAAAGTTGCCAAAGGTTCTTTAGGAGATGCTGGCAAGGATAACAAAGGTAAGGGAAAATGTTTCCACTGTGGCAAGATAGGCCACTGGAAGAGGAACTATAGGACTTACCTCGCAACTCTTAAGAAGGGTGGCACCGGTACTCAAGGTATGAGATGCTTTGAAGCACTAATTACTGTTGAGTTTAATTTTCTGGATGGTCCCCCTAATTCATGATGCGTGGATTCTGGATTCATTGTACATGTTTGCAATTGTTTGCAGGGATTCAGGGAAACTAGAAAATCAACAAAACAGGAGCAGAAGCTTAAAGTTGGCTCAGGTGCAAATGTTGCAGTCAAGTCAATAGATGTTTTTACTCTTTATTTACCTCATGATAAAACTTTAATTTTAGAAGACTGTTTTTATGTGCCTAGTGCATGCAGGAATTTGATTTCAGTTGCAAGACTTTTAAATTGTGGTTACTCTATCATTTTTAATTCAATAGTTGAAATTAAGAAAGATGAAATTGTCTTAATTACTGGTAATCTTATTAACGGTCTCTATTTAATATTTCATTTTGTAAATAATATAAGTCTGCTAAGTGACAATTCCTCATCATCTAGAGTGTCCGGAATGAAGAGACATTGTACAAAGTCAACTTATCTTTGGCATAAGAACTTGTTCACATTAATCTTGATATGATCAAGAGGTTGGTAAAAGATGGTCCCCTTGAATTTCTCAAGGTAGAACCACTCCCTACTTGCGAGTCATGTCTTGAAGGGAAGATTGTCGCGACCCAAAATACCCTATAGGAGTTAGGGATACTTTAGTGCGTGACTTATCATATCAAAACCATCCTACGAAAATACACAAGGCAAATACATAGCGGAAGCAAAATTGTAAATAACAAAAACCTGTGATTTGTATTCCAAGTCCAAACCAACAGATTATACAAAATATAAAGTCTAATGTGGACATTCACCACTTTCAAAATATATAACTCTCTCCCTCACATCACTCAAAAATAGTCTAGATAGGACCTTCTATTTAGAGCTCCATCATCTTGGTAATGATCCATGGCAGACTCCGACTCGTAGTACTCCTCCTCTATTCAAGGCTCAGGAGCATGTGCATCCACAGAACCTATCGAAGTCAACAATTCGACTGAGCATGGAATACTTAGTGGGTATAAGCTACTAGCTAACAGTGTTATAAAGCAATAATATCATGCGAGCACATAGAGAATTAAGAATTCATATTTCATGCTTTAAACTGAACTTGGAAATCATACGTTTGCAAGGGCATAACCTTTTACACCTTATCTTTTGAGCTTTCGTAAAAAACAAAATGTATTTTATAAGGTCCTGCGTGCATCAATCACTTATGAGTTCTTATGAGTCGTGTGAGCCACATATGATGCCTATATGCATGATGCCTTGTGAGATATGAATGATGCCTTGTGAGATATGTGTGAGCTTTTGCGATACTTGAGAGCATCTATGATCCCTTGAGAGCTTCGTGAAACGATCTTAGAATACAAACCCAATGTTTGGCATAATCACTTATGAGTTCTTATGAGGTTTCCTTAAAACGTTTCTTATGAATTTTGAAACATCCGACTTATGATAAATCCGATTCATGCTAGCTTTGTGTTCATGTGAGACTTGTGAGCATCTTGTAAGACTTAGAAATCCTTGAAATTAAACATATAAGGCTTTTGAGCATCTTACTAGACTTAGAAATCGTAAAACATAGTACATAGCCTTATGAGTATCATGGAAGTCATATAATACCTTAATAGCATAGGGGCACATCCATAAAGTAGCACACATCATGGAAACGTAGAATTTCTTAAGCATAGAGAATTACTTTTGTAGAAAACATCAGAGTAAATAACAAAGGAAACTCATAGAGAATTATAACCAAGCTAGGTAGTAGAAGGTATCTGTAGCACCCCGGACTTTTTCATCTTTAATGAATAGCACCTTCGTAGCTAATTGGCCTTCCTCATAGTCTAATTAATGAATAAGAGAGAAATCGGAAATTCTGAAATGTCAGAGATGTGCGTTTTCGAAAGATGAACCCAACGCAAGTTGAATCGTCGAAATCCGACGAGCGAGTCAAAAGATATGGTCAAAACAGTCCAGACATACAGGGCACCGATCGCTCGGTCCAGTCAGCGATCGATCGGTCCATAACCGATCGATCGGTAGCTATTGCACGGTCAGAAATTTTGTATGGGGAAATTTTCCAGAGAGTGAGTTTTTGACCGGTCGATCGGTCAATAACACCGATCGATCGGTAGGCAACCGATCGATCGGTCATAACCACCGATCGCTCGGTCTTCGTGTTTTTCAGAATTTTCATTAAGGGCTTTTTCATCTTTTGGGGGTTAAACCCTTTCTCCTTAAGGCTTGCCCGAGCCTTAGGGCATCATTCACTATACTTAGAGAGATTTGGGAGATAAGAGAGAAGAGAAAAGGGTTTCCTAAACCTAGGTTGCTTTTGGAGAAGAAATCAAAGGGGTGAAGACCTTAGATCGTCCCCAAGCACGTTTTTTTCAAGATTTCAACTCAAGCTCGGGTGGGGTGCATTCTCAAAGCTAGGGCAGCCCTCACTCACGTTTTTGAAAGGGATTTCTTCCCCAACTCAAGCTTCTTTCAAGCAAAGGCTTCATCTTTCAAGTTGGAGCTTCAATCAAGGTCCCTACCAAAGATTCAAGCCTTGATTCAAGGTTAGTACACCCTACTAACTTACCCTAGCAATAAATCTAAGTTTTCTTTATGAAATGTGATTTATGCTATTATGTTTGCTTTCTTGTGAAATGTATCATCCCAGATAAGAAAAAGGTATGGATGTGTGGATGGGATGTCGATTGAGGCGATTGGATGCCGTATGGATGTTGTGTGATGTGTGAAATGGAAAATGGAAGATGGGCACTTTACAAATAACGAATGTACCCTGATGTCTTGATGAAAAATACGCACTAAATAAGGGAAATGGAAGGACTAAGAAATGTGGCCCACCGTGTGTTTGATAAAATGACTAAACAAGGGATAAATGGACTTAATGAAGAAAATGGAAATAGAAATTGTGTAAATTTTCTTAGGGATGATAAATTGCTCAAATGTGCTATATGTTGCCTAAATTTTCATACCACTATGTTAGGGATTGAAATGCCATATTCATGTGATCCGCCCATCCAAGTATATCATCATGATTACCACTATTGACAAGCACACAAGCACGCATGCATGCATGAATTGGGTTTTCCAAGAGTAATTGTGCATAATAAAGCAAACAAGAAAATGAAACATGACAAGGAGGTTGGTAGCCCAAGGAAGGGTGCTAGCCTCTGGCTCACAAGAGAAATGGAACAAGAACATGACAAGGAGGTTGGTAGCCCAAGGAAGGGTGCTAGCCTCTGGCTCACAAGAGAAATGGAACAAGAACATGACAAGGAGGTTGGTAGCCTAAGGAAGGGTGCTAGCCTCTAGCTCACAAGTATACAAGTTAAGAACAAATCAAGACATGAAATACAAGACAAGACACGACACACATACATGATTTGACCGAGACATGAAAAAGGTTTCCGAGACATGAGTTTTACCGAGGTTTTTGCATTCATACACGCATGTCAAGATACGACTATGTATCTTATGCTTTCACTATTGCTTTAAATTAATATCTTGTATTGCTCACTGTTGTTATGCTTTCGCTATTGTTATGGTTAGCTAGTAGTTTGTACTCGCTGAGTATTCCATGCTCAGCCGTACTTTTATGTCGGCAGGTACTGTGGATGTCCTCGACCCCGAGCCTTAGGTCAAGGAGGAGTATGTAGAGGAGAGGGAGCCACCTATCCCATGGCAGTCTCAGGAGGATGGGGACTTGGATGTGTGGCCATACCTCGACTACTGTTGAGAGGAGAGGGTTAGAGAGTTCCTTTTTGTATTTTGATAGGTGGGCATGTCCACCTTTACTTTGATTGTATTTAGTATATGTTAACTTGGAATACTATATGGAGTTATAGAAGAAAAGAAAAAGTTGGCTTATGCTTCTGCACTTATGTTTAGTTTCCGCGCTCTGATTATCATTGTATTATATTATGTTTAGCCTCTTGCATTACAGGATGGTTTGACAGGTACACGTAGTCACCTCTAAAGTATCCCTTAACTCCTAGGGGGTATTTTGGGGCGCGACAGTATCTACCTCTTAGAAACTTAGAAATCCTTTAAGCTTGGAAATTCATTTTTCATGGAAACATACTTTTCATTTGATGAACATAACAAAGGAAACTAGTAGAGGGTTTTTACACCCTTTTCCTTAAAAATCTTAACATCTCATATTCCTTTTTCATAGGTTATTACACCCCACATAGCATAACTTTTCATTAGTTCATAGATGAAACATAACATAGAGAGCTAGTAGAAAATATCTACAACATTTTCTTGAAAAACCATTCATTTGATTAATTCTTAGTAACTTAGTAGAAGGTATTTATCATTTTTCATCAAAACTACACATTCAATACATTCTAATTCAAGGAATTCATTACAAAGCTAGATAGTAGATTGTATCTACCTTTCAAAACCGATTCCCTACGGTTACTTGCTTTGGAATACTCCTTGGAGGAAAGAAGGAAGCTCTTCCTTTATTGACAACCCAAATAAGAACACCCAAGCTCTTCTCTCTCTTTTTCTCTCAAAATTTCTCCAAAAAACTTCCCTCTAGGGTTCTTGTAACCCTAGCCCACCAAATGTGGGTTTATTTAGGGGTTTGGGATGAGCCAAAACCCCATAACACCCTTGAAATATCTCAGGAGGCCGGCCACAAGGCAAAACAGGCACCACCGATCGATCGGTCATGAGGATCGATCAATCAGTTAAAAAAACCCTCTCTGTCTAAAAACACCATACAACATTTAACCTGACCGATCGATCAATCATGGGCACCAGTCGATCGGTTGGGACGGATCGATCAGTTGCGGTTTTTGCCTGATTTTCTCCTATTTTTCTATTTTGGACTATGCTTTGTTCTTTTTCCCCTTCTTCTACTTACTCTTATACTTATTTTACTTTAAAACATTTTAACTTTAAGTTTTAAATTAAAATAAGAAAGTATCCCTCATTTGAATCCAATAAAAATACTTAGAAAATCCAATTCCTTATAACTAAAAATCAGATTTTCTAGTTTTAGGCAAAACCCGATAAATCTGATTCGTCGTAAATTTTTCAATAGGCCGGGAAACCATTCTAAACATATGAATAAAATCCCATAAAATTACATAAGCTTAGTTGACCTATAAACAACCATTACCGGGACTTATTATCTCAAAATTCGAAAAATTACAATACATGGTCACTATTCATAGCATTATTCACAAGCTATGAAAGTGAGATCCGGGGCTCTACAAAGATGACCAAGAAGCCTAACCCTAAAAAGGTAGGAAGAGCTGAAGAGAAGTTGAGACTCATACATAGTGATGTATGTAGTCCATTTAATATTGTTGCAGCACGAGGTCAATACCGGTATTTTGTTACATTTACTGATGACTATTCTAGATATGGATGTCTATTTGATGCAACACAAATCTGACACTTTTGAAAAGTTCAAAGAATTCAGATTAGAAGTTGAGAATCAAACAGACAAATCTATAAAGGCACTTTGATCAGATCGAGGTGGTGAATACCTCACCAATGATTTTATGGATTACTTAAAAGATAATGGGCTCACAATGGTCAAGTCCTGCCTCACCTCAACAAAATGGTGTTTCTGAAAGAAGAAACTGGATCTTATTAGATATGGTTTAATCTATGATGAGCCATGCCGATGTACCTTCCTATCTTTGGGGGTATGCTTTACAAACAACCATTTACATTCTTAACCGGGTTCCTTTTAAATCAATACCGGTTACACCCTATGAATTGTGGAATGGGCAAAAACTTAGTTTACAACATCTAAGGGTATGGGGTTGTCCTACGCATGTTCGCAAGCTCAAACCTACAAAGTTGAAATCTAGAACAGAAAAATAGAATTTTGTAGGGTATCAAAAGGAAACTAAGGGTTTCTATTTCTACTCCAAGGCAGACCAAACAATTGTTGTTAGGAATCATGCTACATTTTTGGAGGAAGAAATAGATCTTCTTAAAAAGGTTGAATTTCATGAGATGAAAGACAACACAGCTAGTGTCCCAAATGAACCTAATCCTTCCACTACAGACTCTTCTAATTCTATTCCACTGAGAAGGTCTGAAAAAGTTTTAGACTACTAGATAGACTTCAATATTTTAATAATGAGGTTTATCTAGTTACCCCTGATGATGAGGATACAGATCCTAATGAAGGGAATCCAGATAAAAAAAAATTATGCAGAAAACTAGATCCCGAGGATCTTTACACCATGGAAAGCAACTAATACTATCTACTATTGAAAGTAACCAAGGGGCTCACAAAAATCCAAGGGGGAATCCCTTGGAGCTCACGATTTGGAGAGAGAGGGGAGGAGAGAAAAAAAATCAATAATGATTCTTGATTAAAATCTCCTACGGTTTGGTTGTTGGGGATTTATTGAATTTGAACAATTCAAATCCTACTCCAATTAGGAAACTTCCCTTAAAGAGAGTTACTAAATTTTGACTTCTAATTAATTCATAATTAATTAGTTGTTACAAACCTTTTAATTTGGGATTCCTTTGCTCAAAAGGATTCCATAACTAAAGGGGGTGTAACTAATTCCTAAATTCTAGGAATCCCAACAACCTAACTAACTCCTAACAATTACGAATTAAAAACCAATTAGGAAACCCCTAAAAGGGGTGGGCGTGAGCAATAGGGGGCTTGAGCCCATGAAGCTTGGTCTCCAAGTTTTAATAAAACTCTTCATTTTTCTTATTTAATTCTTGTTTACCAAGATTAGAATCTAATCCCATAAATCAAGGAATTAATAAACATTAATTAATTAAGTAACTTATCCTAATCCAATTAGGAAACAATAAATGGGTGCCCCACCCTAGGGATTAAATCCCATGGGCTTGTGCCCATTTTAAGGTCCATACTGTATGGGTTTATGGATATGGGTCAAACCCATTTTCCCTTATTTAATGTTAATTAAATAATTATAAATATTATCCTTTAATTTAAATTAACAATTAATTTAAACCATAGATTAACATTTAATCTATTTTATTAATGATTAACATTTAATCATTTAATTTATTGATTAACATTTAATCAATTATATGAGCTTGTATTTCTTATATGAGCATCTTCACAGATTGCTCTGGGACATTCTAACCCCGGCTTACCTAATGTTATCCCATTGACCCTAAATAGGAATTACATCGGAATTGCAAATGACGTGAGATATCCATGTTGCAATTGAATCCCAGTGTAAGAACATTAACCATTTAGGATCCTGCCACATAAACTTTTTAATTCAATTGGTCATTCCAATTATATTATCCCTAATGGGTCTTCGAGATTATTTATACTATCTAACTCATAGCCCCCATTGCACATCATCTGGGTTTCCATGACATTTGATTAAGTCATGAGAAACATTTTCTCATGTAAAACATTTTGAGAAAATGTTTTTTTTATAAGTATAATATATTTTAATAAAAATATATTTCAAACTTATTTTGTTTCAAAATCACCTGCACAGGATTTAAGCTTAATCGACTGTCTTACCCGGAACTTGGATAATCTATCAATTTAATGAGCATGGATTTCATGTTTGAAATTCATCATGAATCGAAAAACTTTTTGACTATCCAACTGTCACTGTATCGTAGTCCCTAAGGTAGAGAATACATTAGTGGAATCAAAACAGTCAAATTAATGCTTAGTTATAAATGAAATCATTAGATCTAAGGATCATTGAAATCGTTCAATGTAAATAAGAGGCTAACTATCTGATTGTATGTTTATGCAAGAGGTCTCTCATTATATGCAATCAGTCAGTGTACATTTAAGCACCCATATGCCGATGTGTAGTCTCCACTACAATAATTTGAGATAAAACTACATCTCAACTATTGAGAACGTCTTAGCATTGTGGCAGCCATATAAGTGATGTGCCCAGCTTCACCCATAGCTATGACTATATAAGGTATAAGGAACTGGAAAGCTATATCTACCCGTGATAGTCTCATCACATAGCTTTCCTACAATATATCTTATGGACCTTAATCGATATCTCATATCGTATTGATCATCTCATGATCATGGTCAATTACCCATAATGAATACACAATAGATAAAGAAGACGTCTCAATTAATCTAATTAATAAGAATCTTACAATCTAAATGACTTTTCTGGGCATTATGTCTAACACCTAATACTTATCAGGAAACTACAT
The DNA here is from genome assembly GCA_015143295.1 of Tetracentron sinense. NCBI lineage: Eukaryota > Viridiplantae > Streptophyta > Magnoliopsida > Trochodendrales > Trochodendraceae > Tetracentron > Tetracentron sinense. The sequence goes on along the minus strand of CM026553.1, from coordinate 4,484,592 downwards.
TAGAAGTAAATGCATCTCAATGGAATAAAGCCATGAATGCTAAAATAGATTCCATGTATGACAACGACGTCTGGACTTTAGTAGATCCACTAGATGGTATAAGGCCCATTGGATGCAAATAGATTTACAAAAGGAAGAAGGGTTCCGATGGAAACGTGGAGACCTATAAAGCAAGATTTTTTGCAAACAGTTACACTCAAATTCAAGGAGTTGATTATGAGGATACCTTTTCACCAGTAGCTATGCTCAAATCCATCAGGATATTGCTAGCTATAGCTATACACCATGACTATGAGATATGGAAAATGGATTTCAAAACTGCTTTCCTAAATGGAATGTTAGAAGAAGACATCTATATGAAGCAACCTGAGGGCTTCATTGCTCCTAACCAGGAGAACATGGTATGGAAGCTAAACAAGTCAATATGGTTTGAAACAAGCTTCTAGAAGCTGGAGCCAAAGATTTGATCTTTCGATCAAATAATTTGGATTCCAAAAGAATTTAGAAGAATCTTGTTGAAAAATTTCAGTGAACGTCAATTCTAATATTTGAGTTGAGAACTCACAAATTCAAGGGGATGGTTAGGTCTCCATATAAGTCTATCTACCATTTTTAAGATTATACAATCAAATTATTAATTAAGGGATGATGCACTTAAAGTGTGGAATAAGGAAAATAAGCAAACTACAACACAAACAAATTTTAAGTGGAAAACCCTTCCGGGAAAAACCACGGGACCTAGTCTAGCCAAGAGATCAGTAAGACAAAGTAAAGATACTTACAAACTCGAACCTCACCCAAACAGGACTCGATTTCCTCGATCCATGGCTAGTCCTACACGCCTCAATAAGTAATCACAATCTCACAAGACTCGTAATCTATCGTAGTAGCTTGTTCTTCTCCTGTGTCTCGATAACCACGATCTCAACGATCGATCTTCGTCAATGATGGCTTCGGCTTCCACCGACCAAATCAGACAACCACGATCCTCCTTGGATCGATCTCATTCGAAAAGGCTCTGGAACACTCCGACCAATTTGTTCTTTCCAGAACAGGTTGATGGTTTGATTAAAATCAAATCCTAGATGGATTCCATCAATGGAAAAGTCCAAGCAAGCAAGAATGGAACAATAAGAGAAATGAAGGATATGATCGGAATGTCTTCAACAGATCTTCATTTGTCTTCATCTTCACTTATCGTGGATGCTTGAAGGCAATGACACAAGATACACTAGACTCACTTGTTTTGACACTAGAATAAGCCAACACTAAAACATGGACTTTACAATCTCCCCATTTGACAATTCCGTGGTAAAATCAAATTGAAGTACATGACTTGACACAAACTCACCTAAACACATCAAAACAGTGAATTAGGGCATTACATGACTCCAACACAGTTAAATGACACCAATTTACAAATAATCTTAAAGTGAAGATACTGAAGCTCTTGTCATGTAAGGTTTGTCTACTGAAACCTTGCACCTGCACTTGCTCATAAACAAAACACCCAATGAAGCATGCATGGAATATGAAAATAAATAAACACAGGTATTGCAAGGAATGTACTGAACTAGAGAAATAATACCCTAACATTCTCCCCCTTTTTGGCACAATTGCCAAAGGTAGTCATGAAGCCAATATCACAAAGAATATACCAATTTAACACATATGTAATATCAAGGCAATCACAATACAACCAAGTAAATGTAGACAATTCGGGGATTAAAGAGCGGGGAACAAAATAACAATATATAGCACAAACTCCCCCTAAACAACTCAACTTGATCTTCTCCCCTAAGTTCAAGGACCCTACCAAAAACAGGGCACCTAAGCTAGAAGGCATATACCAACCAATAAGGAATTATATAATAATAATACTAAAAAAAGTCATGTGCCACACAAACTTGCATAAAAAGCATTCCAATCAGTAGTAATTAAATTACAAATCCAATGAAGAACATGATTAGTTAGTCCGACTGAGGATACACATCTAACTAAATCTCACAGAATGCTAAAGCATAGTCAATTTACTTAGTCACATTTAGTGAACAGTTCAAAATTGAAGTAATATGTGTGTAGTGGTGGTCTGACTAGATACTAAATCAAGGTTTCTTTCTCTTTCCAAGGATATGACATTAACCACCAAGGGGATTCCGGAGATACAAATCTTAGAAGTCAAACGTAGTTAGATCCAGATATGCTGAATTTTTATATTTTGGTGCTCCTTTATCCATTTTATTTGATTCAATATTTTTCTTTTACTTTTGGTCAAATGCCTCCAAACTTTGTAAGATTTCTTTTGATGTTCTTTATCTGAACATATCTTTTCATGCAAAGATGGCTTTCACACTATCCAGGTAGGTAGTCCTACTTATTGGCAGTAGGGGCTTTCACTCTAGCAACCCAGATAGATAACTACTGTCCACATAGGTAGCCATTACATATTGTTTGCATCCAATAGTGACTTTCACACTAGCCTAGTAGGTAGTCCTTTTCATTGCAATAATTTTTGCTACATAGAGGATACACAAAATGGGGATGACTAACAATATGGTCATTCTAGATTGGTCATCCAAGGACACACTTTTGGGATAAGTCATACACCTACAGATTGGAAAATAGACATCTTAACAGAATCAGTCAGAGTTCATGTGAAATTGTAAAGCATACACATATGAATAAGTCTCTAACTGTGCAAGATAAAATCTGTCTAATTTTTAGTCTGACTAAGAGACTATGAAGGTGATATATCCTTAATCAGCTACAAACTCATGTTCAACCCTGGACAAGTATAGAATCAAAGATCACACAAGGAATGCAGATCATGCAAGTCAAACAAAGGTAACATGACAAAAATAATTTTGAGATTTTATAGTTTTTCAATGTTTTAGAATTTTTCAAAATAAAGAGAACAAAAAAAAAAACCAAAATAGATAACAAAAATAAAATAAAAACTACTAGTATACACAAGAAGCATAGCACTAGGACATGATATAAAAAATAAAGCACACCCTAGGCTATGATAGGCAAGGGATAAGTGAAGCCCTTCAGGTCTTCATTTCTCATCCAAACGGTTTTAGCAGTTTGATTGACCCTTTGGTTTCTAACCTTTTCAGTTGAGATAGGTATGACCTTTTGTCTCTTCCTCCTGTTCCTTATTTTTCAGGATTGAGTCCTAGAATTATAGCAGGCATTATGGTTCTCCCTATTACCTCCTTTATATCTAGCATAAGGAGTGTCATGACCATGCCATTGTCTAGAGTTGTGAGCAATTTTCAGCACATCTTCACACAAACTCCTAGACTTCTCAACTAGGACGTCAACTCTCCTTTGAAGATTTCCATTAAAATTATTGTGGTTCTCAAAATCATGATTGGGCATTCTTCGAAGTTTAGGACATCGAGACTTAATATGACCATTCCCTGTACATTTATGACATGTAGGAATGAATTTCTGAGTTGAAGGGTCCTTCCTATTTTCTGAAGGGTGCCTCTCATCACTAGGCTCAGTGTTCGAGGTAGATGGAGTTCCCTTTACATCTCCACACCTCTAATTTTGCTCAAGATCATCCAACTTGATTTCAAGACTTGTCTTTTCATCAAGACAAACATGCAAATCAGATTCAAAAAGCTGAGTCTTGACAAGGAGGGAAGCCTTCTCTTCCTCAAGCTATGACCCAAGAGCTTTCAACCCTAAAGCCATTTGGTCTAAGGCATCTCTTTCCATTTCAATAGATTTGACTTTTTTGGTAATAGAAAACTGAATCTTTTTCAACTTTAGGCATTCCTGAAATAGCTCATCATAGGTTGCCTCGAGATCTCCCTTAGAATCTGAGTCATTGTGACTCTCATCATCTTCACCATCACTATGGTGTTGGTCACTCACAATATTTGAAGAAGATTCTTCAACCCCAGATAAGGATGTAGTGAAGGTCACAAAACCTCTAGTCTCATCACAAGAAGAACTATCTGATTCCTTAGATTTAGATTCACTGTCATCTCTTGCCTTGCCCTTAAATCTTTTCTTATTAGAGCACTCAGCAGCAATATGGCCATAGCCTTGACATTCATAGCATTGAACACCTTGAGATTTACTATCAGTACTTTTAAGATGTTTTTTGTTTTCAAAGTGCTTGGACTTAGGCTTCTCAAAATATTTTTGTCCTTTCGGATTAAATCTCTTATTAAATTTTAGAAATTTTCTGAATTTCTTGGCAAAGAAAGCCAACTCTTCTTCATCATCCTCAGAGTCATTATCTGAATCATCTATGGATTCCTTGACGGATTTCAAGGCTTGGTTTCTTAGATGAGTTCAGATATAACTCATAGGTTTGGAGAGAACCAACCAACTCTTCAATTTTGAGAGTATCAATATTTTTGCTCTTTTTGATGACGGTAACCTTCGATTGAAATCCCTCAGGTAGAGATCTTAAAATATTTCTAATAATTTTGGACTCAGGAATACTTTCTCCAAGGTTAAAACAAGAATTAACAATGTCACTCAAATTAGCATAAAAACCATCAAAATTTTCATTATAATTCATTCTCAGATTTTTAAATTTAGAAGTGGGCATTTGAAGTTTGGAGATCTTGACAGTTGTAGTCCCTTCATGGGTAATTTGAAGAATGTCCCATGCTTCATTCGAAGTGCCACATTTAGAAATACGCCGATATTTTTCGGTTGTGACAGCAATGAAGATTGCATTAAGACCTTTATTGTTCCATCTACAACTTTCAAGATCTATATTGGTCCATTCAGAATAAGGTTTAGGGATGGTTTGGTCATCTATGGCCTTTGTTGGATGGATCTAACCTTGTTCAACAAAGATCCATACTCTCTCATCCAAAGATTTTAAAAAGGCTGTCATACGAGCTTTCTAATAGGCATAATTATTCTCATCAAATAATGGGGGACCAGAGATGGATCCTCCCTCTCTTTGGAGATTCATATTCACCGAATATAAGAATGAGACCGCACTAATAAATTAGTGAACCCGCTCTGATACCAATTTAAAAATTTCGGTGAACCTCAAATCTAATGTTTGAGTTGAGAACTCACAAATTCAAGGGGATGGTTAAGTCTCCCTATAAGTCTATCTACCCTTTTTTAAGATTATACAATCAAATTATTAATTAAGGGATGATGAACTTAAAGTGCAGAATAAGGAAAACAAGCAAACCACTACACAAGCAATTTTTACATGGAAAACCCTTCTGGGAAAAACCACGAGACCTAGTTCAGCCAAGAGATCACTAAGACAAAGTAAAGATACTTACAGACTTGAACTTCACCCAAATAGGACTTGACTTCCTCGATCCATAGATAGTCCTATACGCCTCAATAAGTAATCACAATCTTGCAAGACTCGCAATCTACCGTAGTAGCCTGTTCTTCTCTTGTGTCTCGACAACCACAATCTCAACGATCGATCTCCGTCAATGATGACTTTGGATTCCACCGGCCAAATCACACAACTACCATCCTCCTCGGATCGATCTCCTTCGAAAAGGCTCTGGAACACTCCGACCAATTTGTTCTTTCTAGAACAGGTTGATGGTCTTATTAAAATCAAATCGTAGATGGATTCCATCAATGGGAAAGTCCAAGCAAGCAAGAATGGAACAATGACTTGCAAACTCTAGAATGGAAGAGAACTTAATCAAAGGAGGGAGAGAAAATAATTTTAGAGTTTCTATGAACTCTAGAGATAACCCAATACACTCTCAATACTCTCCCAAAGTCCCACTTCACAGACTAGAGGGATCCCATTAAATAGAGAGGCCAAACCAAGGATTTAGAAAGGTCTAAAAACGATATTAGAAAGTTTTTTAAGCATTAGGTCTACCTAAGTGTCACTTTGGGTCGACCTAGACCTTTAGAAACACCCAAAAAACGTATTTAGGAGATTTTTTAAGGACTGGGTTGACTCAAGTGCCACTTTGGGTCGACCCAACTTATGGGTGCTCTCTGCCTCTTTTTCCCTTACAAAAATTTGCATAGACTAGGTTGACCCAATAATATTTTGGTCAACCAAGATATAAAATCTCATTTTTAGCTCTTACTTCCTTCAGGAAAGATGTAGATCTTTTCGATATGGTTGATTTGATATATTATGGAGCAAAATCAGAGCTACAGTTTGTGAGATATGTCTCTTACAAGGAACTTTAGTTTTTAAGAACCTTTAACACTTTTTGGGCTATATATCTGGTTACCTAAGGTCCATATGATTATTCTAAGTCAATTTCCACCTAAGGTATCATAGTATGATTATTCTAAGTCAATTCTCACCTAAGGTAACATGATATCTAGGTCACTTACCATCCTATGAGAGAAATGAAGGATATGATCAGAATGTTTTCAACCGATCTTCTTCTGTCTTCATCTTCACTTGTCGGGAATGCTTGAAGGCAATAACACAAGATACACTAGACTCACTTGTTTTGACACTGGAATAAGCCAACACTAAAACATGGACATTACACTTGTATTTATAAGAAGGATAGTGGGAGAGCAATAGTATACCTTATTCTATATGTAGATGACATCCTACTCATTGGGAATGAAGTAGGGATGTTGTCATCAGTCAAGATTTGGCTTTCTTAGCATTTCTCAATGAAAGATTTGGGAGAGGCATCCTACATTCTCAGAATAAAGATTCTGAGAGATAGAAAATGCCAGATATTGGGATTGAGCCAAACTTCCTACATTGACAAGATTTTGTTAAGGTACAGTATGAGTGATTGTAAGACAACTCTCATTCCTTTTAGACATGGTGTTACTTTGTCTAAAAGATGGCTCCTTTGTTAGCTGATGATATCGAGCAGATGAAGAGCTGCCCATATGCTTCGATAGTTGAGAGCCTCATGTATGCCATGCTGTGTACTAGACCGAATACTTGTCATACAGTGGGAGTTGTAAGTCGGTTCCAAAGCAATACAAGAGTCAATCATTGGATTGTTGTGCAGCACATCATGAAGTACCTGAAAAGGACTAGGGATTATGTGCTTACTTTTCAATCTGAAGATCTCGTTGGATTGGTTTATACTGATTCCAATTTCCAATCTGATCTGGACAATAGAGCTTTCCACATCTGGGTATGTACTTACACTAGGTGGTGCTGCTATGAATTGGCGCAACATAAAGCAGAAGAGTATTGTAGACTCCACCACATAAGCAGAATATATTGCCGCTTCTGAAGAAGCAAAGGAAGAGGTCTGGTTCAGAAGGTTTTTGCAAGAGCTAGGAAATGTTTCTTCAACACTTAAAGCTATCACTCTCTTTTGTGATAGTAATGGTGCAGTAGCGTATATCAAAGAACCTAGGAGTCACAAGAAGATGAAACATGTGGAGTGGAAGTATCATCTCATTCGTGAGATAATAGAGAGGCAAGACATTATTGTTATAAAGATTAGGTCTCAACTTAATGTTGCTGACCCGATGACTAAAGCTTTATCAGATAAAGTATTTGTAACACACTTAGATAGTATGGGATTAAAATCTTTGTCACAGTGACTTTAAGGGCAAGTGGGAGATTGTTGGACATTAGGCCCTAAAAAGTCATTTAGATTGTAAGATTCTTATTGATTAGATTAATAAAGACATCTTCTTTATCTATTGTGAATTCATTATGGATAATTGACCAAGATCATGAGATGATCTATATGATATGAGATATAGAACAAGGTCCCTAGGATATATCGTAAGAAAGCTATGTGATAGGTATTGGACTATCATAGGAAGATATAACTTTCCAGTTCCTTATACCTTATAGAGTCACAACTATGGGTGAAGCTGGGCACTTCACTTATATGGCTGCCACAATGCTTAGATGTTCTCAATGGTTGAGATGTAGTTTTATCTCGAACTATTGTAGTGGAGACTACACATCGGCATATGAGTGCTTAAATGTACATTGACTGATTGCATTCAATGAGAGAACTCCTACATAAAAATACTATAAGATAGTTGGTCTCTTATTCAAATTGAACAGTTTTGATGATCCTTAGATCTGATGAGTTCATTTATAACTGAGGAGTGATCTAACTATTTTGATTGCACCGAAGTACTCTCTTCCTGAGGGACTACGATACGATGACAGTTGGATAATCAGAAAGTTGTTCGAGTCATGATGAATTTCAAATAAGAAATCCATGATCATTAAATTGTGAGATTATCCAAGTTCCGGGTAAGACAGTACATTAAGCTTAAAGCCTGCACAGGTGAATTTGAAATTAAACATGTTTGAAATATATTTTTAGTATATATTAGACTAAATAAAAAATTTTTTCAAAATGTTTTAAATATCAGAAATAGTTTCTCGTGGCTTAATCAAATGTCTTGGAAACCCGGATGAGGTACAATAGGTTATGAGTTAGATAGTATATTAATGTCGAAGGCCTACTAGGGATAATGTTATTGGAAGGATCAATCGAATTCAAAAGTTTATGTGGCGGGATCCTTTATGAGTTTATGTTCTTACACTAGGATTCAATTGCAACATGGATATCTCACATCACTTGCAATTTCGGTGTCATTCCTATTAAAGGGTTAATGAGATAACATCGGGTAAGCTAGGGTTAGAATGTCCCAGAGCAATATGTGGAGATGCTCATAAATAAATATAAGATCAAAATAATAGATTAAATGTTAATCTATAATTAATGGATTAAATGTTAGAGGGTAGGATCTCTCCTCTCCCTATTTCTCTTCTAACTTTACTTATTGGTTGCACCTGGTCCACATTTAGGGACTTGTTTACATCCCTCATAAGCTTGGGCAAAGGGGCCCCCAATGAAGAGGAAAAACTGTTTTTGCGAATCCGTGATATGTAAAACATAATTCCCGTAGCTCTCTTAAACCTTCTAGAGCACCCCTAGTTCATGAGGAAGTCCTTGGATGCGCCTTAGTCCAAGACCAGATGGGAAATGGGTTTTCTGGAAAAATACCAGAATGTCGGTAATGAGTTTACCTACATTTTGGACTTCGCCCAGAACAACGATACTTTTCCTTGCCTTTTGGCTTCTCGTCGACTCCAGATCCTAGGGTCATGCCCTATGGACCTCCTTAATGCCCCATGACCATCCTAAGCCCATCAGCGCCCCCGGCCTTAGCTAATTCTCATAGAATCTGGAAAAGCTCCAGAATGTCGATATTGGGTTTACCAACATTTTGTGACTTCCCCTTGTTCTTGCTTTTTCCCTACTATAGACCATTCCCAGACCTCCCCCAGATCTAATTTAGGGCCTCTGAGCTGAATCTAGGGTCCAGGGACCCTCTGGTGCCTTTATCACCCATTACCCTTGGTTGTAATGCCATTTTCCAGAAGACACTGGAATTGTCAAAATTCCAGTACCGCCAATTCCGACATCTCTGTAAATGCAATATTGCCTTGGGTCCAGACCTTGTAGGAATCCATTCTAGGCTTTGCAATTGTCCTCGGACTCAACTCAGACCTTGACTTGACCATAGACCTTAACTGGGGTTAAACTTAACCCCGGTTAACTTACCTTTGCCTTAGGTGCTTAATCAACATTGGAAAAATCACAAAATAACATAAAATACCAAAAGACCAAAAAGTAATTAACCCCAGTTAAACAATGCTTCGAAACGAGCCTAAAATACCACAATCTCTAAAACGAGGTCTTAAAATATCCCACTTTGAAACGAGTCTAAAGCTACTAAAACACCACAACGAGTGTAAACTACGGTAATCTCCTACTGAGAACTACATCGGTCTGATCTTGCCTAGCCAGGTATATAGGAAGCCCAATCACTGGGTTCGACCCCTAGGATAAAATTTTCCTTTCTTATGGGTAAGCATATCCTAAATCCTTAAGTGTTTTCCTCATATTTTATCTTTGTTTGGCTTACACCTAGGGAGTAGGTAACCATTCTAAGACAGGGGTCCTGGGTGCCTAACACCTTCCCCGGGGACTTAAAAGAATCTTTTACCTAGGCTCTGATTGAGACCGTAGGTCCTTATCAACATTCACTCGGTCCTACTTCCCCCAAAATAAAGTAGGTGGTGACTCGAGTCATTTGTGAGAAAATAAGGCGTTTAGCATCATTCCTCCGCTTGGAAGGAAATGTGGTAAATCCCATGCTCACATCTTCTATTCTTTGTGGATTCAAGGTTCCTCATGGATTTAAGGGTTAACTGGTTGAAGACTACTCTTCTTCTCTTTTCATACCATCTACTATGATAATTTTGATCAGATGACTTCTGGGAAAGGGTTGAAATTCCCAACCATTGCTTAGGTACGAGCGTTTAACAGTCGTGACCCAAGACCCCCTAGGAGTTAGGGATACTTTAGTTCATGACCATCATATCATACATCCCGTATGACACATAAGGCATATATAACAACCTGTCAGAGTACACCAGTTATACATAGCGGAAAAGATTTATAATACATAGCGGAAGCAATTTATAATTTAATACTCCTATCGTTCGGTTCAAGTTTGAACCAACAGAACATGTCCAAAATACGAAGTACAGAGTGGACAAGTCCCACTCTCAACATACACAAAATATCAGTATCATTTCTCTCATTCTCTCAACAGAAATCAAAATCGGGCCGCCTATCCAGCGATCCATCATCTTAGTAATGGTCCATAGAGGGGTCCTGATCGTAGTATTCTTCTTCTATCCAAGGCTCCGTAACACAGACATCGAAAAGGACACGTGCACTTGTCGAAGTCAATAATCGGCTGAGCATGGAATACTCAGTCATATACAAACTACTAATTAACAGTGAATAATATCATGAACATGCATAAGCTTAGAGTATATCATTCGTGAAAGTAGTTACCAAAATCATTTTCTTAACAGTATTTGTCTGAAATCAAAACCAAGTAAATCTTGTGAGGTCGTGTGATAATCATGGCTCTTGTGAGTTCTTGTGAATTCTTACGAGAGTTGGGATTCCTTGTGAGCATGTGAGATCTGAGTATGCATGATTTTCTTGTGAACTTGTGAGCTTGTGAACTTGTGAGATTGTGAGAAATGACTACTTGTGAGTCCATGTATAGTGGGATTCCTTGTGAGCTTTGAAACGATCTTAGAATACTAACACCAACCCAAAGTTTGGCCTTATCAATAATTGTGAGCTTGTGAGAATTCTTTTAATAAAAACCTTCCTTATGAGCTTTATGAAATACATTTCTTGTGAGAAATCATCGAATCATGCGAGACTTATGAACATCACGCTAGACTTGTGAACATAAGGTGCATATAGTACTTGTGAATATCATGGTAATCTTAGAAAACTTGTAAACATAGAATCATATTCATCAAACATCAATAGTAGTGATAGCTTACATCACATATACCAATCATCATCGAATCCATCCAAGAATACCCTTAAATATAGTGTTTTGTCTTAAAAATAATAACACAAGGTAGGTAGTAGAGTGTAACTACCTTTCTAGATCAACCCTTTGATCTAAAACGCTTTAGAAAGGTTGAGAAGCGTGAAGGAACGCTTCCGGTGTTGAGAAATCAACTCAAGAACTCCCGAAACCAAAAACCAAGCACCGCTTCCTTCTTCCTCTTTCTTCTCTTCTCTTTCTCTCTCTTTTCTCTTTTCTTAGTGTTCTAGGGTTCTTGAAACCCTAAGGCACGAAATTGGGTCTTTTATAGACCCAATTAGGTTGTTAGGAAACACCCAAAAGGCTCTCAATGGAACAGTAGGTCGGCCAAAGGCAAGACAACATGATCGGTCGACCGGTAGTGAGGTTCAGTCGACCGGTCAAAAGATCCCTCTCTGTTGAAAAACCCCATACAATTTTTCGTGCCTTCGGTCGACCGGTAAGGAGGTTCGGTCGACCGGTAGCAAATTCGGTCGACCAGATTTTCCTGTTTTTCCCTTGTTTTGCCCTGTGCTTTGTTTTTCTTTCCTTCATTCTTCTTCCTCTTATACTTATTTTTCTTTAAAACATTTAAGTTAATTTTTTAACTTTAAGTTTTAAATTAAAATAAGGAAGTATCCCCTATTTGAATCTAATAAAAATACTTATAAATTCCAATTCCTCATAACTCAAAATCTGAATTTCTAGTTTTAGGCAAAATCCGATAATTCGGTTCGTTGTAAACTTTTCCATTGTCCGGGAAAACATTCTAAACATACAAGTAAAATCCCATAAAATTACCTAAGCTTAGTGAAACTACAACCAACCATTCTGGGACTTTTTATCTCAAAATTCGGAAAATTACATTATATGGTCACTATTCACCGCACTATTCACAGCACTATTCACAGGCTATGAAAGTGAGATATGGGGTTCTATATTAACACACAAAGTATTACCCTTTTATTATTGGGAAATGCTTTTGAGACCGCCTTAGGGTCGAGACCACCGAGACCGTGCTCTCCGAGCACGGGATTTCAGGTGGGTCCCACCATGTGATATGGCCCCACCTTAAGTACTGGGAGCACGGTCTCGATGTCTCTGCTCTAAGACGGTCTCAGTAGCAAAGTCCTTTAGTATTAGTGTAGGTTACTTTCATAAAGGTGCATCTTACAACTACTTGTAGAATCCATCTTACCATCTCTAAGGGTAAGTAGCAAATATTTCATTTGCTACCTCAATTTGCTACTTATCAAATTTGTCATTCCAATGGAAGTAGTCAATTCTAATATTTTATTATTATTATTTTTTACCCTATTACATATGAGATCGAATCACAGCCAATTGCAATTGGATTTGGGGACAGTTCAATCGCACCCACAAGTCACCACGTGTCCCTGTTAACCCCGATTAACCTTGGTTATGAATCACTAACCCTTAGGGTTCAACAATCTAACCTTCGTTTTTAGAAAAAAATTATTAAAAAATATTAACCCTAAGGGTTACAAATTATTAACTAGAGTTAAAAGTTTTTTCTAAAAACAAAGTTAGATTATTGAACCCAAAGGGTTAATGAATCTTAACCACGCTTAATTGACATTAACAGGGACACGTGATGATTTGTGGGTGCAGTTGAACTCTCCCCCGAATCCAATCCAATCGCAATTGCATTGAAAGATTCGGTCATGGAAAAGAAGTTGAGTCAAAGGTAACAAATATTTTAATAGTTTTAATTCACTTTGTCGTGTGCTTCAAACCCTGCAAATTTACCGTGCGAAAGTTGAAGTAGCAAATTTGAGGCTTCGGATTACCTCTTGTGGATGCCTGAGGTGGGACCTCGGGCATCCACACATCATTGGGCATGTGGCGTTTTAAGGGGAGAGATATCATCTAGGGAGAAGTCAAAATCAAGGGAGAAAATGAAATGACTTCTCCTCATTTTATCACCAGGTGCCCAATGATGTGTGGTCCCACCTCGGGCATCCACCAGATGTAATCCGAAGCCCAAATTTGATGTTGAAGTTGCTGTGCCCGTTGGAGAGCATGTTACCCTACGTGGCACAGCAACTTAAGTTTGCTACCTCATTTGACAGGCCGTTGGAGATGGTCTTAGCAAGACCAAAACATTAAAATCTCAATCCAGATCTCTCTACTTAAACCGTCTCAGCTGTATCCTTCTCCCTGTCATAAGACTGTCAACCATCTAACTATGAAGAACAATAGTCACTGAATCATGGTTTCATACAGTTCCATTGAACCATTTCATATGCTATTAAACACATAAAAGAACCAGGGTCTAGAATCCTTGTATACGAGAGAGAGAGAGAGAGAGAGAGAGAGAGAGAGAGAGAGAGAGAGTTCAAACAAAATATAAAAATATTATAGAGTTCACACCTGGCGGGAGCAGGGCTCAAAGCTGATTAGAGTCCACACCCGCAGGGCTCAAAGCTGATGAGCATATATAATATGTTACAAGTTCACAAAGCTGTTACAATATCTAGAGAGTCATTAGACTTGAGTCGATCCCGGCAAGTCGGGCACGAGGAGTGGGACAGGAGCCATGTATCGATGCACCCAACATGAAATCGATGGTTGCACTTGGGTAGTACTCTTATCTTGTCCCCATCCAAGAAGTCCGCCAGGCAAATTGCACATCCGGAAGTCGAGGCTGGTGAACCAGAGGTAGCATAGGTCGAAGTAGGTAGTGCTACCATGTCTTTCTTCTTAAGGCCGGAGTTCAGGTGACGCGAAGCAGCCCATTCAACTGGCTCAGTAACGGCACGGCGGGTGCATCTAACTACACATTGCAGCATGGAGTTAAGGCCGAGTGCGCAAACTAGAGCACATAACATTGCGGCAACAATGACGACCGCGTTGAAATCAAGCGGCGGTTCATAAGGGTCGAGATGGGTTGTGCTGACCATGGGGCTCTGGGTGGGAGGAAGAGGTTCATCCATGGAGGTGGAGAGGGAGAAGGGAAGGTGAGTGAGGAGATAGAGAGACAAGGAAAGGCCACATCGTACAGAAAGGCCAATGACCCTTAATGGAATTGGAGGGTGGTGCTAAAATGATGGGAATTGGTGGCATAGGATGCTAACATGATAACCCACTGCCCTCCTTTTGTTTATGCGCTTAAAAGGGAAAGTACAATTTGTTGCGCATTCCTATTTGTTGTTCACTAATCACTTTTTTTTTTGGTTCACTAATCACTTTATCTCTCTCTATCTCTCTCGCCAAGGATAAGGATTTTTTTTCAATACCCATAAGGTATATGAACCGTCCAATCTAAAGATGGACGGTTTGGATGAGTTCATATGAAGACACACTTATCCCTTAATTTTTGCACGGTTCTTCGGTTTTTCACGCTGTTCTTGTGACCTGCTAATACCAGTAACCAATTAGAATCGTGGCCAGATGAACAACCACGATTCTAAGGTACTTAAGCTTTCCATACACTGGGGGTATTGAAGTGCTACTCGATAATTGTTGCCCATTCCTATTTTCTCATCACTAAACATCTATAAAACATCAATTTTTTGTCGAAAGGGACTGCTAGTGGTAAAGCTTACATTTTAAATTGCTCAAAATAGCGAGTAAGGGTGGGGCGAGTGCTGATACCCAGACACACAGGCATTTTTGTCCAGAGCAATAGTTCGCTCCACGGGTGAGGAGCCAATTCCTATGAACTCCGGTTAAATTTTGTTAATCCTTCTAAGTAATTATTTTTTTCTTCTTCTAAAAGATGGGTGAACCTTAGTAGTGATTGAATCTTAACCACAGCTAAAGGGAGTCAATAGGGGGCACGTGACATAAAAGGGGCTTCGAGACGCCCTCTTCCGTGATATTTCCCTTTTGTACATTCGTTGGTCAGATCAACATCATATTTCAAATCGCCCTCTTGTGAAAATCAAACATCTTTTCACAAGGGGAGTGTTAAACTGTTATCGCTTAGATTTCAAATTGCCCCCAATTAAAACACAACACATGTTGCTTTATTAAAGCAACTAGTTTTTACTGTATCCAAGGCTTTAAGGGTTTCAGAAGGCCTCCCTTCTGAAAGATGTTTTATTATTTCCTTAATTAAGCTAAGATGGCGAGTGTGCCCATCATGTCATAGGGAGGGACCAGTTTCTCTCGGTCATGTTGGTATTTACGAGGCTCAGCATCTTAATTTCGCCATTACTTTGGTTCTTTAGGGGAAAATGAGACTGTTTTCTCTCTATTAGAGGAAGATGCAACTGTTTTTCCTAGAAGAAGTAGCTTTGGAGTCTCTGGCGCTAACTCTTTCTGTGAACTTGAGGTCTTGATGTGATTTTCCTAGTGCACGAGTTGTCTTTTAGAATATGGATTCTTCAGTAGCCTATACAAGTTTAGTTTTGTTGTAAGCTTGTGTGTACTCCTGTCTTATAAGCCTCCAAAAGGAATCACACTCCACTCATAGAGAATCGGTAAGTCTATCCCCTAGAGTTATAGTGCCAATCTTTTGAGATATCTAACTACTGGCCAGTATTAATGACTTATCCCATATTGCTTGGTACGAGGCCACGTGTAAAACACTAGAAAAATCATGATGAAGATCAACAATAATGGTTTCCTTCCAAAAGATAAGCTTTGCTACGGAGATTGAGGTGCGCCAAATAGGGCTGCGATATTCTTTTTTAGCTTTGCTCTTGAGACCAGGTGAAGAGAAGAGAGTAATTTTATGCAGTAGCAGAGTGCAAAATATTTTTCCCTTTTCTTTTTATAACTAAATTTAAGCAATTTTGCCCACGTACATATCTTATGGGTATTGTTTCTCATTATTTACAGGGTAGCTATCTTCGTACCCTATGGTTATCCCACACTACAAGAAATCAGGATTTTACCGACGGTTTCAAACTGTCAGTATAATGCTCGGTATATCATTTAGCAACGGAAAAGTGACCGTCGGTATTCTATCGCTAATACAAGCGTCAATAAATCATATAGGATGAAAATTTGTAACCATCCATATTTATGGACGGAAATGATTCCGTTGCTATTAATCATAATTCCATCCCTATATATTTGTAATGTAATATATTTTCGACTCCAATTCCGATGGTCTTTACTATCTCCGACGGTTTCTTGTACAATTGCGACGGTAAATAACTGTCACTATAGATTTTATACCGACGGAATAATTACCGTGGCTGATTTATAAATACCGACGGTAAATTTCGTTGGTATAACTCTATCTATACTAATGGTTATCTAATCGTTGCAATACATCCATCATACCAACGGGAGTTCTCCACTACCGACATAAATATTTTCGTGGCTCTTTGTAATATTAGCGACGATAATTTTTGTGGCAATTTGTAATATTAGAGACAGTCCGTCGCTAGCTAATTCCCTTTCAAAAAAAAAAAAACCAGTATACAACGATTGTATATATGTCCCCTATTAACCTATCACCTGTTTTAAAAAACAAACCTATATATATATATATAAATAATAATCAACGCATATTCCTAACAAAAATTAATTACAGAGTATCAATCCATGTAAATTATAAGTATACAAAAATAAACAAGTCGATCATCTCAAATAGTGATATTACACAAATGATCCATCCACGAGGGCAATGGCAAAAAAGGTAGGTCCGTGAAACAAAAAGACATGTCATCGATGTTGGGTAGCATCCGGCGGCTGAGTAGCGTCTGTGTCATACTTTGAAAATGTGTGTTAGACATGATGCCCAGAAAAGTCATTTAGATTGTTAGATTCTTATTAATTTGATTAATAGAGACTTCTTCTTAATCTATTGTGTAATCATTATGGGTAATTGACCATGATCATGAGATGATCTATACGATATGAGATATCGATAAAGGTCCATAGGATATATTGTAGGAAAGTTATGTGATTGGATTATTACAAGCAGATATAACTTTCTGGTTCCTTATACCTTATATAGTCACAACTGTGGGTGAAGCTGGGCACTTCACTTATATGACTGCCAGAATGCTAAGATGTTCTCAATAGTTGAGATGTAGTTCTATCTCGAACTATTGTAGTAGAGACAATACATCAGCATATGGGTGCTTAAATGTACATTGACTGATTGCATTCAATGAGGGACCTCTTGCATAAACATACTATCAGATAGTTGGTCTCTCATTCACATTGAACAGTTTAGATGATCCTTAGATCTAATGTGTTCATCTATGACTGAGCAGTGATTTGACTGTTTTGATTCCACCAAAGTATTTTCTACCTTAGGGAATACGATACAGTGACAGTTGGATAGTCAGATAACTGTTTGAGTTATGATGAATTTCAAATAAGAAATCCATGCTCATTTATTTGAGAGATTATCCAAGTTCCAGGTAAGATAGTCGATTAAGTTCAAATCCTGCGCAGGTGATTTTGAAATCAAAAAAAGTTTGGAAATATACTTTTATTAAAAAATATTATACTTATTAAAGGATTTTCTCAAAACGTTTTTCATGAGAAATTGTTTCTCATGCCTTAATCATAAGTCTTGGAACCCGGATGATGTGCAATGGGCTATGAGTTAGATAGTATGCCAATCTCGAAGGCCCATTAGGGATAATGTATTTGGAATGATAAATCGAATTAAAAAGTTCGTATGACGGGATCCGTAATGATTAATGTTCATACACTGGGATTCAATTGCAACATGGATATCTCACGTCACTTGCAATTCCGACGTAATTCTTGTTTAGGGTCAATGGGATAACATTGGGTAAGCTAGGGTAAGAATGTCCCAAAGCAATCTGTGGAGATGCTCACATAAGAAATACAAGCTCAATAATTGATTAAATGTTAATCAATTATTTAAGCGATCAAAAGTTAATCATTTAATTAAATAGATTAAAAGTTAATCTATGGTTTAAATTAATTGTTAATTTAAATCTAGTGATTATTTTAATAATTATTTAATTAACATAATTAAAGGGGAAATTGGTTTGACCCATATCCATAAACCCATTAATATGGACCTTTAAAATGGGCCAAAGCCCATGGGTTTAAACCTTAGGGTGGGGCGCCCACTTTGGAAATCCTAATTGGATTGAGATTTGGTTACTTGAATAATTATTGAGTAATAACTCTATTAATTAAGGAATTAAAATCCAATGGTTGGATTGCAATTAGGATTAAGATGACATGGAGTTGGATTGCAACAAGGAGTGTTAAACTCCTCAAAACTTACGCCCCCCTTGATGCTCACATCCCCCCTTTGTGGTTTGAGGTATCCTAATTTGACTACGATTCCTCCCTTTGTACGTTGTTGACTTATCCCTATTAATTAAAGAATCCTCATTTAATAAGGACTCTTTAATTAGTAGGATTACTGTAACCAAAGTAGTTATAGTTAAACTAGGATTTTATTTAAATTAATAATAAGAGTTATTATTAATAAATAACTTCTTAAAGGACAAGTTATACTTGGAGTATGATATGGATTAGATCCATTCTATAAATACCCCAAGACCAAAACGTAGGGAGAAGATAAAAACAATTCTCCAGAATTATTTTACTCTCCCTCTCCTCTCTCTCCAAACCGTGGGCACCTAAGGAGTCTCCCTAGGATTTTTGTGAGCTATATAGGTTGTCCAAGTTGGGTTTTGCAAATCTAGGGTTTTGAACCTCAAGGTTGTTGGTGATAGAAGGTCTACACCATTATTCCAACTTCTTCCTCTTGCTTTAATAATTTCAAAGGAGATTCTAAAGCTTCGTGGGGATAGCAAAGAACAAGGATCGAGCTTCTAGTATTTTTTGGAAAAATCTTTACAAAGAGTTCTGACGATTCGAGTGGATTAAGCTTCACCGGTGAACATCATTCACTGAGGTGATATGACTAAAACTCTTAGATATTTTTTGATACTTTCTATGGTGTTAAGATCTAGGGGGTCCTGTTTTCCGCATAAATTTTTTTATCCTGATCCCCCTTCAAGTGGTATCAGAGCATGGTTAGGGAGTATTGTTAATTTATTTTAATAAGGTTATTAAATGGATAATTTAATTCATGAGATGAATTTAATTTAGATCTATTTAATATAGCTTGTAGTTTTTATTATTTTATTTGTTAGTGAGATGAATAAATAAATAAATATTTTATTTTATTATTGAATGAGATTTGATCATTTAATAATTTTTAAAACTAGCATTATATGTGATATAATTAAATTCGAAATAAAGAGTTTATTTTGAAATTCCTTTTTAAATGATTTGATCATTTAATACATATTTATTACTTGTTTAAAATAATTAATAAATGATTTTTCCCATAAATAGATTTTATTCGAAAAATTATAAAATCTTATTTTATGATGAGATCATATTTAGGATTTTCGATTCTCTTAATTTTTTAGTTTAATCTTGGATAATAGTAGAACCCATTTATATGAAAGGATCTTGCATTCAAGAAAGAAATAAAATATTGTAGAGATTTTAAGAAAATTCTATCTTATATTTTAAAAATAATTTTATGAAAATTGTTTTATGGAAAATATAATTGTTTTATTTTTTCCGGGGTTTGATCTATATAAGATATAGATTTTATCAAGCGATTTGATAATTGTTATCAAATTTTAAATCCTTTTAAAATAAGAAAAATTACTCCATCACCATGTAGCATTTTTTTATATGAGACTATAGTTATGGGTCATATTTTATGATAAATTGTTTATCATTCATGCATTCATATTAAAGGATAATATGTAGTAGGTTTTGACAATCTGTAAAGGGCAGATTCATTCGGTTTCCCTGAAAAGGGCGAATGGAATACTAGTTTCCCTAATGCTATTTAAATTCTATTTAATGCATTGGTGGAGATGCTGCGAAGGAGGATGCTGAGATGATGATCTTGATAAGATGATAAAGGAAGGGATCGCGATGGAGTTTGTAAGCTGCCTTTATTCTTATCTCATTCTCTTGCATCAATGCATTTTGATTTATTGAACCATAACAATTAATCTCTTATATTATTGTTTTATTTTATCATGAGATGATATTTGTTTATATGTTAAATTATTCTGTTGAAATAATTGCCCTTGATATATCATGTGTATATAAGACTGGGGACAAGTGAAGGGGGATCCAGATAAAATTTTATGCGAAAAAAAGGATCCCCTAGATCTTAACACCATAGAAAGCATCAAAAACTATCTAAGAGTTTTAGTCATATCACCTCAGTGAATGATGTTCACCGGTGAAGCTTAATCCACTCGAACCGTCAGAACTCTTTGTAGAGATTTCTTGGTATAAATACTAGAAGCTCGATCCTTGTTCTTCGCTATCTTCACGAAGCTTTAGACTCTCCTTTGGAATTATTAAAGCAAGAGGAAAAAGATGGAGTAATGGTGTAGACCTTCTATCACCAAAAACACTAAGGTTCAAAACCCTAGATTTGCAAAACCCAACTTGGACCACCTAGTAGCTCGCGAAAATCCTAGGGAATATCCCCAGGTGCTCACGGTTTGAAGAGAGAGGAGAGGGAGTGAGAAAAAATTCTGGAGAATTGTGATTATATTCTCCTCACGTTTTAGTCTTGGGGTATTTATAGGATGAATCTAATCCATATCCTACTCCAAGTATAACTTATCCTTTAAGAAGTTATTTATTAATAATAACTCTTATTATTAATTTAAATAAAATCCTAGTTTAACTATAACTACTTTAGTTATAGTAATCCTACTAATTAAAGAGTCCTTATTAAATGAAGATTCCTTAATTAATAGGGATAAGTCAACAACCAACAAAGGGAGGAATCCTAGTCAAACTAGGATACCTCAAACCACAAAGGGGGGGTGTGAGTATCAAGGGGGGCGTGAGTTTTGAGGAGTTTAACACTCCTTGTTGCAATCCAACTCCATGTCATCTTAATCCTAATTGCTATCCAACCATTGGATTTTAATTCCTTAATTAATAGAGTTATTACTCAATAATTATTCAAGTAACCAAATCCCAATCCAATTAGGATTTCCAAAGTGGGCGCCCCACCCTAGGGTTTAAACCCATGGGCTTTGGCCCATATTAAAGGTCTATATAAATGGGTTTATGGATATGGGTCAAACCCATTTCCCCTTTAATTAGGTTAATTAAATAATTATTAAAATAATCCCTAGATTTAAATTAACAATTAATTTAAACCATAGATTAACTTTTAAGCTATTTAATTAATGATTAACTTTTAATCACTTAAATAATTGATTAACATTTAATCAATTATTGAGTTTGTATTTCTTATGTGAGTATTTCCACAGATTGCTCTGGGACATTCTTACCCTGACTTACCCAATGTTATCCCATTGATCCTAAACAGGAATTACATCGGAAGTGCAAGTGACGTGAGATATCCATGTTGCAATTGAATCCCAATGAATGAACGTTAACCATTACGGATCCCGCCACATGAACTTTTAAATTCGATTTATCATTCCAAATACATTATCCCTAATGGGCCTTCGAGATTGACAAACTATCTAACTCATAGCTTATTGCACATCATCCGGGTTTCCAAGACTTATGATTAAGTCATGAGAAACAATTTTTCATGAAAACCACTTTGAGAAAATCCTTTAATAAGTATTATATCTTTTAATAAAAGTATATTTCAAAACTTATTTTGATTTCAAAATCACCTACACAGGATTTGAACTTAATCAACTGTCTTACCCGGAACTTTGATAATCTTTCAAATTAATGAGTATGGATTTCTTGTTTGAAATTCATTATGACTCGAACAGCTCTCTGGTTATCCAACTGTCACTGTATCGTATTCCCTAAGGTAGAAAATACTTTAGTAGAATCAAAACAGTCAGATCACTGCTCAGTTATAGATGAAGACATCAGATCTAAGGATCATCGAAACTGTTCAATGTGAATGAGAGACCAACTATCTGATAGTATGTTTATGCAAGAGGTCTCTCATTGAATGCAATCAGTCAGTGTACATTTAAGCACCCATATGCTGATGTGTAGTCTCTACTACAATAGTTCGAGATAGAACTACATCTCAACTATTGAGAACATCTTAACATAGTGGAAGCCATATAAGTGAAGTGCCCAGCTTCACCCATAGCTGTGACTATATAAGGTATAAAGAACTGGAAAGTTATATCTACCTGTGATAATCTAATCACATAACTTTCCTACAATATATCCTAAGGACCTTTATCGATATCTCATATTGTATAGATCATTTCATGATCATGGTCAATTACCCATAATGAATACACAATAGATTAAGAAGAAGTCTTTATTAATCAAATTAATAAGAGTCTAACAATCTAAATGACTTTTCTGGGCATCATGTCTAACAACAACTCCCTAAGTATTATGATCTTCTACCATACACTATGTGATCCTTTAGTGTGGAGTGTGAGTAAGCTAACAGGCTAAAGTCGGGCCCAATCCCTCTCACTTATGTGTGAACATGGTGAAAACTATATAAACAATAGTGGGAGCAATAACGCCAAAGCGTGGGTATAACATCCCTTATAGATGAGACAGTAGATCGAATGCTCCAGAATTCACAAGATGAGATCTGTGAAATTGGAGAAGATAATTTCTATCTGCTTATTCAAGGTGATGTGATGATGTGCCCAAAGGCAGGATCACATTAAGCCAGGAGTGAAATGTCACTAAGTGAGCTTATGAACTCACTTGTGTCTGTAGAAGATTTGATCAAAAAGTTAACAAAGGGTGAAATTTTAACTGTCGATAAACCTGATACCTTCAATCGATCTAAAAAGTTTAGAAAGAAGAATAAGGGTAAAGGTAAGTTTAAAGACAGTGAGGTAAGACAAAAGTTACCAAAGGTTCATCAAGTGATGCTGTCAAGGATAAGAAGGGCAATGGAAAGTGTTTTTACTGTAGTAAAGTAGGCCACTGGAAGAGGAACTGTAGGACTTACTTCGTAACTCTTAAGAAGGGTGGCGGAAGTACTCAAGGTATGAGATGCTTTGAAGTGCTTATTACTATTGAATCGAACTTTCTGGACGGTCCTCCTAACTCTTGGTACGTGGATTCTGGATCCACTGTACACATTTGCAATTGTTTGCAGGGGTTTAGGGAAACCAGAAAGCGGACCAAACAGGAGCAGAAGCTTAAAGTTGGCTCCAGTGCAAATGTTGTAGTGAAATCAATCGTCTTGTTTACTCTTTATTTACCTAATGGAAAGACATTAATTTTAGAAAACTGCTTTTATGTGTCTTCAGCACATCGTAATTTGATTTAAGTATCTAGACTCTTATTTTATGGATTCTTTATCAATTTTAACTCAATTGTTGAAATTAAGAAAGATGGAATGGTCTTGATTACTAGTAATCTCATTAATGGTCTTTATTTAATATTTAATTTGGTAGATAATGAATGTCTGCAAAGTTACAATGTCTCATCATCTAGAATGTCTGGAATGAAGAGACATTGCACTGAGTCTACTTATTTTTGGCATAAGAGACTTGGTTATATTAATCTTGATAGGATCAAGAGGTTAGTAATAGATGGTCCCCTTGATTTCCTCAAGGTCGAACCACTCCCTACTTGTAAGTCTTGTCTCGAAGGGAAGATGACCAAGAAGCCTTACCCTAAAAAGGTAGGAAGAGCCGAAGAAAAGTTAAGACTAATACATAGTGATGTATGTGGTCCATTTAACATTGTTGCACGAGATCAATATTGGTATTTTGTCACATTTACCGATGACTATTCCATATATGGATATGTCTATTTGATGCAACACAAATCTGACACCTTGGAAAAGTTCAAAGAATTTAGATTAGAAGTTGAAAATCAAACTGACAAATCCATAAAGACACTTCAATCAGATCGAGGTGGTGAATACCTCACCAACAAGTTTATGGATGACTTAAGGGATAGTGAGATTATCTTGCAATGGACAAGTCTTGCCTCTCCTCAACAAAATGGAGTTTCTGAAAGAAGAAACCGGACCTTATTAGATATGGTTCGCTCTACGATGAGCTATGCCGATGTACCTTCATATCTTTGGGGATATGTTTTATAAACTGTCATTTATATTCTGAACTGGGTTCCATCTAAGTCTATTCTGGTTACACCCTATGAATTGTGGACTAGGTGAAAACCTAGTTTTCAACGTCTAAGGGTATGGGGTTGTCCTGCGCATGTTCGCAAACTCAAACCCACTAAGTTGGAATCTAGGATGGAGAAATGAAACTTTGTAGGGTATCCAAAAGAAACTAAGGGTCTCTATTTCTACTCCAAGGCAGACCAAACAATAGTTGTTAGGCTTCATGCCACTTTCTTGGAGGAAGAAATGGATCTCCTTAGAAAGGTTGAATTTTATGAGATGAAAGACAACACAGCCAGTGTCCAAACTGAACCTAATCCTTTTATTAATAATTCTCCTAATTTTATTTCACTGAGAAGGTCTGAAAGAGTTTCTAGACCACCAGATAGACTTCAGTATTACAATAATGAGGTTTATCTAGTTACCCCTGATGATGAGGATGATGCGGATCCTAATACTTATCAGGAAGCTACATTAGATGTAGATGCATCTCAATGGAATAAAGCCATGAATGCTGAAATAGATTCCATGTATGGCAATGACGTCTGGACTTTAGTAGATCCACCAGATGGTATAAGGCCAATTGGGTGCAAATGGATTTACAAAAGGAAGAAGGGTGCTGATGGTAACGTGGAGACTTATAAAGCTAGACTTGTTGCAAAAGGTTACACTCAAATTCAAGGAGTTGATTATGAGGATATTGCTAGCTATAGCTGCACACCATTACTATGAGATATGACAAATGGATGTCAAAACTGCTTTCCTTAACAGAATGTTAGATGAAGACATCTATATGAAGCAACCAGAGAACTTCATTGCTCCTAACCAGGAGAACATGGTATACAAGCTCAACAAGTTGATATATGGTTTAAAACAAGCTTTTAGAAGCTAGAACCAAAGATTTGATCTTTCGATCAAAGAATTTGGATTCTAAAAGAATTTGGAAGAATCTTGTATTTACAAAAAGGACAGTGGGAGAGCAGTAGTATACCTAATTCTTTATGTAGATGACATTCTACTCATTGGGAATGACGTAGAGATGTTATCATCAGTCAAGATATGACTTTCTCAGCATTTCTCAACGAAAGACTTGGGAGAAGCATCCTATATTCTTAGAATAAAGATTCTGAGAGATAGAAAATGCCGAATATTGGGATTGAGCCAAACTTCCTACATAGACAAGATATTGTTTAGGTACAATATGAGTGATTGTAAGACAACACTTATTCCTTTTAGACATGGTGTCACTTTGTCTAAAAAGATGACCACTACATCAGCTGATGAGATCAAGCAGATGAAGAGGTGCCCTTATACTTCGGCAGTTGGGACCCTCATGTATGTCATGTTATTTACTAGACCGAATATCTGCCATGCAGTGAGAGTTATTAGTCGGTTCCAAAGCAATCCAAGTATGAGATAATTGGACTGCTGTGAAGCACATCATGAAGTACCTGAAAAGGACTAGAGATTATGTGCTTACTTTTCACTTAGAGGAAATATCTTCTCATTAATGAGATTATTGAAAGATAAGGCAAAATGTTGTTGTTACCAAGATTAGGTCTAAACTTAATGTTGCTGACCCGATGACCTAAGGTTTATTAGATAAAGTATTTGTAACACAGTGAATTTTAGGGCAAGTAGGAGATTGTTAGACATGATGCCCAGAAAAGTCATTTAGATTGTTAGACTCTTATTAATTTGATTAATAAAGACTTCTTCCTAATCTATTGTGTATTCATTATAGGTAATTGACTATGATCATGAGATGATCTATACGGTATGAGATATCGATAAAGGTCCATAGGATATATTGTAGGAAAGTTATGTGATTAGATTATCACAGACAGATATAACTTTCCGGCTCCTTATACCTTATATAGTCACAGCCGTGGGTGAAGCTGGGCACTTCACTTATATGGCAGCTAGAATGCTAAGATATTCTCAATAGTTGAGATGTAGTTCTATCTCGAACTATTGTAGTGGAGACTACACATCAGTATATGGGTGCTTTAATGTACACTGACTGATTGCATTCAATGAGGGACCTCTTGCATAAACATACTATCAGATAGTTGCTCTCTCATTCACATTGAATAGTTTCGATGATCCTTATATCTAATGTGTTCATCTATGACTGAGTAGTGATCTGACTGTTTTGATTCCACCAAAGTATTTTCTACCTTAGGGAATACGATACAGTGACAGTTGGATAGTCAGAAAGCTGTTCGAGTTATGATGAATTTCAATCAAGAAATCAATGCTCATTTATTTGAGAGATTATCCAAGTTCTGGGTAAGACAGTTGATTAAGTTCAAATCTTGCGCAGGTGATTTTGAAATCAAAAAAAGTTTAGAAATATACTTTTATTAAAAGATATTATACTTATTAAAGGATTTTCTCAAAAAAAATTTCATGAGAAATTGTTTCTCATGGCTTAATCATAAGTCTGGGAAACCCGGATGATGTGCAATGGGCTATGAGTTTGATAGTATGCCAATCTCGAAGGTCCATTAGGGATAATATATTTAGAGGGATAAATCGAATTAAAAAGTTCATGTGACAGGATCTGTAATGGTTAATGTTCTAGGATTCAATTGCAACAAAGATATCTCACATCACTTGCAATTCCGATGTAATTCCTGTTTAGGGTCAATGGGATAACATTGGGTAAGCCAGGGTAAGAATTTCACAGAGCAATCTGTGGAGATGCTCACATAAGATATACAAGCTCAATAATTGATTAAATGTTTATCAATTATTTAAGTGATTAAAAGTTAATCATTTAATTAAATAGATTAAAAGTTAATCTATGATTTAAATTAATTGTTAATTTAAATATAAGGATTATTTTAATAATTATTTAATTAACCTAATTAAAGGGGAAATGGGGTTGAGTCATATCCATAAACCCATTAATATGGACCTTTAATATGGGCCAAAGCCCATGGGTTTAATCCCTAGGGTGGGGTGCCCACTTTGGAAATCCTAATTGGATTGGGATTTGGTTACTTGAATAATTATTGAGTAATAATTCTATTAATTAAGGAATTAAAATCCAATGGTTGGATTGCAATTAGGATTAAGATGACATGGAGTTGGATTGCAACAAGGAGTGTTAAACTCCTCAAAACTCACGCCCTCCTTTGTGGTTTGAGGTATCCTAGTTTGACTAGGCTTCCTCCCTTTGTTGGTTGTTGACTTATCCCTATTAATTAAGGAATCCTCATTTAATAAGGACTCTTTAATTAGTAGGATTACTATAACTAAAGCAGTTATAGTTAAACTAGGATTTTATTGAAATTAATAATAAGAGTTATTATTAATAAATAACTTCTTAAAGGATAAGTTATACTTGGAGTCGGATATGGATTAGATCCATTCTATAAATACCCTCAGGCCAAAATTTAGGGAGAAGATAATCACAATTTTCCAGAATTTTTTTACTCTCCCTCTCCTCTCTCTCCAAACCGTGGGCACCTAGTGTCGCGCCCCAAAATACCCCCTATGAGTTAAGGGATACTTTAGGTGTGACTATACATAACCTGGCAAACCATCCTGCAAAGAACAAGGTATAACATGCTCTAATGGAAATATAATACAGAGTGCGGAAGCTAAAATATGGCGGAAATACCACCAACTTTTTCTTTTCTTCTATAAACTTAACAAGTATTCCAAGTTTATACAAAATATAACATGTAAAGGTGGACATGCCCACCTATCAAAATACAACTCTATCTCGCTCAATAGTCACTCCTGTGGGGCCAAAGCTCTAAGTCTCTCGCCTCAGCCTGAGGCTCAACTACCGAGTCTTCATAAGGTTCTTTCTCGCCATAGTCCTCCTCAACCCAAGGACCCGGGGCACAAATGTCAAAAGGGACTCGTGTAACTGCCGACATAAAAGTACGGCTGAGCATGGAATACTCAGTGAGTATAAGCTCCTAGCTAACAATAATAATAACAAGCGAAGAATCATATGCATGTACTGGAAGGATACAGTACAGTTCATACTCATTTAAAACAACATCATACATAATCATTTATTATATCACAACTCTAATGAAAATCAAAACATGTCTATAAAACATATGAGTCCTTTCCATATCTCTTATGAGCAAGAGGTTAGTACCCGCATAACCCTGGGCTACCAACCTCCTTGACAGTACAATACTTTTGAGTCTTTTCTTATGAGCCAGGGGTTAGTACCCGCACAATCCTGGACTACCAACCCCCTTGAAAATTCCAATACTTTTCTTATGAGCCAGAGGCTAGCACCCTTAACCGGGGTTACCAACCTCCTTGACAGTTCCATATCCTTTTCTTATGAGCCAGAGGCTAGCACCCTTAACCGGGGCTACCAACCTCCTTGACAGTTCCATATCCTTTTCTTATGAGCCAGGGGCTAGCACCCTTAACCAGGGCTACCAACCTCCTTGACAGTACAATACTTTCGAGTCCTTTCTTGGGAGCCAAGGGTTAGCACCCGCACTATCCTGGGCTACCAACCCCCTTGACAATACCATTTCTTATGAGCAAGAGGCTAGCACCCTTAACCGGGGCTACCAACCTCCTTGACATTTCCCCCATCTACATATGTGCTCGTGCATAGCAATTGTGAAAGTATGATGACATATAGCGTTTTAACAATTCCAAAATCATATGAGAATTTAAGAAGCGAAATAACCACATGCCTACAACTTGCGAAAATGGGGAACATTATATAACTCATGCTTTCAAAATCTTGGTTCATTCATGCATTCTATCAAACATGTGGTATTCAATCTTCTTACCTTTAGTTACTTCATATTTTCTCATTCGAACATTTCATCAAACACTTGAGGTGTGTTCATTATGAGTAAGATGCCCTTCCACAATTTTTCCATAACACACACATCACAATCCATGGCAACCCATCGCTTCAATCCCTTCCTCCATCCATACATTTCACCATTCATTCATTTTATCTTGTTTATGTTTTAGGGATTTAGTATATTTCAACACAAAGGATGAATGGGGAAGATACAACACACCATATTCACAAGAAGTCTAGGTTATTACCAAGGTAGCTAGGAAGAGTGTACTAACCTTAAAAGAAGAAGAGAATTAAAATGCCGAGGGAGACGCTGCCCTAGCTTAGAGAACGAGCTCCATATGGCTCGGGCAAGCCTTTATGGGTAAGGGTTTAATGCCCAAAAGACGAAAAAGCCCTTTCTGAAATTTCTGCAAAACGTGATAGACCGAGCGATCGGTGGTTATGACCGCTCGATCGGTTCCCTACCGAGCGATCGGTGTTCTTGACCGAGTGATCGATAAAAAGCATGTTTTCTGGAAACATTCCCCATACAAAAAAGTTAACCAGTCGATAGCTACCGATCGATCGGTTTTGGACCGATCGATCGCTGAAATGGACCGAGCGATTGGTGTGAACCGATTGATCGCTAGCGATCGGTGCTCTGCAGGTTTTTGACCCCTTTTTCTATTTCGGCTATAACTTTTGACCCGTTCGTCGGATTTTGACGATTCAACTTGCGTTGGATTCATATTTTGAAAAGGAACATTTCTGGCATTTCAGATTCTTTAATTTCTCCCTTATTCATTAATTATACTACGTGAAAGGCCAATCAGTTACGAATGTACTATTCATTAAGTACGGAAAGTCTGGGGTGCTACACCTAGGGAGTCTCCCTAGGATTTTCGTGAGCTATATAGGTGGTCCAAGTTGGGTGTTGCAAATCTAGGGTTTTGAACCTCAAGGTTGTTGGTGATAGAAGGTCTACACCATTACTCCATCTTCTTCCTTTTGCTTCAATAATTCCAAAGGAGATTCTAAAGCTTCATGGGGATAGGAAAGAACAATGATCGAGTTTCTGGTATTTTTTAGAGAAATCTCTGCAAAGAGTTCTGATGGTTCGAGTGGATTAAGCTTCACCGGTAAACATCATTCACCGAGGTGATATGACTAAAACTCTTAGATAGTTTTTGATGCTTTCTATGGTGTTTAGATCTAGGGGATCCTGTTTTCCGCATAAATTTTTATCCCGATCCCCCTTCAATGTGGGCATATTGTTCACCACCCATCCAAAACTATTCATAAAGCTTTCTATTCTTGACACTGTGCCTTGTAGGGTAGAAATCATAGCCCCCTGTGAATCTATTATCACCACGAGCTCTGCCTGACGAGCCTCGGCTATGGTTCCTCGAGCCTGGGATTCATGACACATCCGTCGCTACTGGTCAACATTTGCTGTCGAAGACTAGTGACATAAATATTACCATCTGTATTTGGTAAATTTATTAGTTGTAGAAATATTTTCCATTGTCGGTGATTGAATTCCAAATTTTTTTAAAGAAATTAATTACTTATACTATTACTAGCGACATAATACTACCAACAGATCTGTCGGTATAATGGTTTTGTTGCAATGGAAATATTTCTGTCGCTAAAATTCTGTCACTAAAAACCACTTTTCTTGTAGTGCCATGTTAGAAAATTAAATAACATAATACAAAAATATATTTTGTTTTTCAAAAGTTTAGGCCCCCTTTTCGAATGGCTATGCCTTATGAAATAATATAATATATTTTTTCAAAATTTAAGGGGGCAATTGCCCTTTTGTCCCATAACGTTGCCCTATTAAATAATTAAATAATACTGTATAAAAGATTTTTTTTATAAGTTCAAGGAGATTGGATCACAGTCAATTGTGATTCAACCCTCCCCGAGTTCAATCACACCCACACGTCAACATGTTTCCCTTTTAAGTCCTATTAATTATGGTTAAGAACTCTGGTAATGGTTGGAAGTCAACTCAGGATTGACGGAATTGAAGGACACATTAGGATTGATGGGTATGAGGATTCTGGTAGTAGTCGAAAGATGACTCAAGATGTGAATTCGAAATCTTCGTTTGCCTATGTGATTTAACAAGGAGATCACTCTCGCATGGTGAATGGATTTTGTCCTCAGGGGTAAAGTATGATGCTAAGCAGATTTGTCCTATTGTGACATTGATAAAGTTAGGTTTTGATCCTTGCGGTGTGCGGAGTCGGGCTTTGCTTGGAGTCAGGGACCTAGGGTCTCTTTGCCAGTAAGATTCTGCTTTGCCTTGATCTGGTTGTACTCCTATCGAATCGAGTGTTTTCAACTTATCCCTTTTTTACCCTTGGAATAACCAAGTCTGGGTTCGCATGACTTTTACGCAATGAGGCCATTTCTTGTTTTCACTCATGCCTATAAAGTTGATGGGTTTTCCTCCATTTTTTGCCCCTAGTCTCGAGACCAGGTTTGGGGTTTGCGTAATTTTTGCGCACCAGTGCCATTTTTGATTTTCACTGGGCCCACGATCGATTTGAATGGAACCAAACACGATGGAACGAGATTCTTCTCGGGGACGCTTCTGTCGGATGTTTACTGCTTTCAACATTTTCCCTTTTTTGCCCTTGGAATGACCAAGTCCAGGGTCGCATAATTTTGCACAATGAGACCGTTTCTGATTTTCACTTATGCTTGCGAAGTTGATGAACGTTCTTTCCCTTTTTGCCCCTGATCTCGAGACCAGGTCTGGGGTTCGCGTAACTTTTGCGCACCATTGCCATTTCTAGTTTTCATTGGGCCCGCAATGGATTGGGGGATCTGGATTCTTCTCTTGTCATTGCCTTGAATGTCAGTATCTCGCCTTCAAATGCTTGTCTGATAAGCTGCCTGCACTCATAGTCTCTAGGGAATCTATGAAGATTTATGATAGGATGAAATGTAGGCTAGGGGACTGAAGTGTGGGACACCCTGAGGATTGCTGTATTTTGGAACACCTTTGGAATTTTTTGTTTGAATTTTGACCTGACTTTTTTCTTTTGGCTTTGCCGTTCTATTTTATTTGGCCCTGCTTTTGATTTGGGGCCTTGCTTTTTTTTAAATTTATTATTTGGTCTTGCCCCTTTTTCCGGATCTTGCTCTTGATGAGGCCAATTTCTGTGCTTAATTGATTGAGCGCGTTTGCTTTTCCTCTAGGTGAGGCTAAATGTTCTCGCTCAACCGATTTAGAGGAGTGATAGTGAGATATATTTTGTATTTTGATAGGTGGGCATATCCACCTTTGCTTTTGTTATGTATTTGCAAACTTGGAATATTGTCTTATATGTTAAAGAAATTTTTTGTTTACACTTCCGCTATGTCATTTCTTAGTGTTCTTGTATAGGTTGGCTTGTAAGACAAGTTAGTCACGAACAAATTCCCACCTAACTCCTAGGGTGGATTTTGGGGCGCTACAGTTATACAATATTCCGAGTCACAAGTTGACTCACAATTTCTTCCAACCCACACATATTATTTTGAGAGATCTCATTAATTCTTGTGTTGATCATTAAACTCGGAACGACATCAATTATTGGATTATTACAAAAGAACTTTTTTTGTATCCATTCAAGACATTAGACATGATAGTGCAACCCTAGAAAATCGTATAGGCCATGTTTGTTACCTTTTAGACTTTTTAGCTTACCTAACTTTTACATCTGTAGAAAGCCCTTTTGAGCCTTTAATGAAACCTTTTCTTGTCAACCCATTAACTGAAAACCCAATCCAGATAAGAAATATGACTCGCGACCTTATTTCTGAGAAGGATAAAAGAGTAAGTGGAATGGGTACACCATGAAAGATAGAAATCGAGAAAGGAAAGAAAAACCAAGTGAGTTCGAACTAAAAAGAAAACATGGAAAGCTGAAAAAAAATATTGAGCATGCTAGACATATATGCCCACGAAAGCCATTCCGGAATTGTATTTATCTATTTTAATCAATAAATGCATATTTTACATTCACACTTTGTCTTCTACATTGGGTAATATATCTAAAGTATCTCATTGGATGAGACTACTTTGTCCCTTAGGTAACATTGTAGGAAAATCATCCAATTAGTTGATAACTGATTGCTAAGGAGATATGATTTTTCTAATTCCTTATAGACCTAAAATTGTTCTATGTTAATCAGGATACATCTGGACAATGTATTCCTAATAACTTACACATTGTTAGTTCCATATGATGGAGTGATGAATCTTAATCACTGAGAGAAGAGTCTCTTGACTAAGATGTGGATATAAGTAAGAAGTACTTATATTGCAACTAGATCGCTCAGTGGATACCCTTAGAAATATACTGTCTTTATATTTAGGGTAGTCAATTTGACAGATTGTCCTTAACTTGAGAGGTTGACATCTTCTTTAGTATTTGCCTATGTAACTTTGATGTAACCAATCGTCAATGTCCAACACACTGGACTAAATACGGGCTCGTTGGGTTATGTACGTTGTACTGTAAGAAGTGTGTGTACACTCGACAAGGATTCCACTACTCTTAACAGAGTAAATAATATTGAGTTGATACTTGTCAAAACCGGACTTGAAAAACCCAGCGCTGGTATTTATCAATGAAATGGTTTTATCGAGGAATTTATTTTCTGTATAAAAGAAATGTAATTATAATTATTATTTCTTTTAAAGAATTTCTAAAATGTTTTGAAAGTCCAAGTTTGACTAAAAGTATCAAAGAGAACAATATTAGATATTGTCCCATAAGCTTATAACAATACTGGAAGTGGAGGGACTGATCTGTAAACAAATCTTGAGATAGAAATACCTGCAAGTAATTCTCTATTTTTTGGAGGTTGATCACATTGTGTTAATGGACATTAATTGTGATTGGTGGAAGTCCAGGGATATAGATGACATTCTATAACCCTAATGGAGTCTAGGAAAGGTGTTTCCTAGTAACAATGCTTTAATCAAAAGGTTGAGTACTTGGTCCCACAATCGGAAATAGGAGATCCCTTTAGATCCCACACACAAGGACTTTCTTAAAGTATTTAATTTAATTAAATAATTAAATTAATTAATTTCTCTAAGTGATCTCTATATGGTATAGTGAAGCTCTAAAAGGTTGAATCACATTAGATGTGAAAAACCAAATGGGTAGGACCCATTAGGGAATATTTTAAAAGAATAATTAAAGTGACCATTTAGGGTTTAGAACCCTTGAGGACGTGTGGGAGTGGGGCCCACCTAGGGTGGGATGCCTACTTCAAGGAGATTAATATTTATTAATCATTTAATTAGTTTCTAATAACTAACTAATTATTGGATAAGGTTAGTTACTTAGGGTTAGTTACTAATTAAAGATTCCTTGTTGGACAAGGAGTCTATTAGTTTCTTGCTAATCAAGGAATCCTAATTGGATTAGGATAAGGATAAGATTAGTTGGACACTAATGGATAAGATTAGTTTCTATTTTGATTAATCCTAATTAATTAAAGGAAAAACTAAATAGGAAACTAACTGAGGACTTCTAATTGGATTAGAAATAGGAGACTTGGGTTGCAAGCAACCCAAGTAAAGCCTATAAAGAGGTGGACATCCAAGGTGTTGGACACATTAATTATTTTCCAGAATTTTCTAGATTTGGAAATATTTCTCCTCCCCTCAAATACCTCATGCCCCTCTCTCCTTTAGTGGTGTACGGTTAGCCCATTCCACCCCCTCGTCATCTCTCTTGTGTTCTTAGTTTTGAAGATCAAGAAGAGGATCAAGAAAGGATCTTTATAATAAATGATTGGATCTTTTATTTAAGATTTCTAGAGCTGGAATTTTTGGAAAGGCTATTAGCTTCCATTAGAAAAAGCTTTAAGGAAAAAGAAGGTCCGTGTGGATTGCGAAGGAGACTTGGCACTTGTAAAGTTTTGCCGGTATCACTATTATCGTGGATTTGACTTAACAATTTCAAAGTCGCAAAGGTGATTGTGATTTCTTACTCTCATTAAATAAAATCAATTAGAATCTTAGTCAGATCTTAGGATTCGATGTATGCCCCCAAGAACTGTTTTTCTAAAATTCAAAAGAGGCATACTTTCAGTGGCATCATAGCCTTGGCTATGCTTCTCTTTGATTTTAGGGCATAACCAATTTTTATTAGATCATATTACCCTCCCTATAGATTTTGGCTACCCCTAGTGATGAATCTTTTAGATTCTTGATCATTTCTTGATTATGAGATAATCATTAATAGGGCTAAGGGGTTCCCCTGTTATTATTGAGGGAATAAAAATTAAGCCCTACAAATTAGTGTGATGCTAATTGAAATTACTCTGATCAATGATCTTTATGACCTAGAGGGGGGTGAATAGGTCTATCTAAGAACTTCTAACCAATTTTTAATTTTTTATCTAATTAGATTAGAAATCAATGACTCATTCACACAAACAATCCACACAAATCAAACACAACAAATTTTTATGTGGAAAACCCTTACGGGAAAAAACCACGGGACCTCGTACCAGCAACAAACTTCACTATAAGAAGAATTCAAGTACAAGACAAGACCTTACCCAAACCGGACTTGACGTTCCTAGGTACAGAATCTTACTCTTGATTTCCACGAACCAACAGGTTCGATCTCCGCTGTAGCAGCTTCGGTTCCTAACCGACCAAATCTTCTCAAGCTACTTCAATACCACGATCACACACAATCGATCTCCTTCCACGCAGGCTCCGGATCATACACCGGACACACACACAAAGTGTAGGGTTGTGAATCAATTTAGAAAGCTTCAAACCCTAGAGGGATCTCATACAGATCTGAGATCACACAATGCAAGATCAAAAGAATAGATCTATACTTGCATTCTTTAGGATGATTGAAAAAGGAGGGATCACTAAAGATCTATGAAGAACAATGGAAAAAGCCCTAGAAGGGTTTCTCAGACCTCTACTCTTTCAAAAATAAACAAAGATACGAATTAGGTCTCCAAAAAGTTATTTATATAGGGTTTAGAAAAGAGTCCAGAAAAAATAAAATTATGTTTACGAGGACCGATCGATCGGTACTTATGACCGATCGCTCGGTCCAAAACCGATCGATCGCTACTTTCACCGAGAGATCGGTTAAAAATAGTCTCTCTGGAAAAATACCCCATACAAAATTTTTGACCAGTCGATAGCCACCGATCGATCGGTCGCAACACCGAGCGATCGGTTGAGAAAAAATTCAGCCTAAACATTTTTCTTTTATTTTTGTTTGATTCAAATTAGATCAAACCTCTTTGGTAGGCTTAAAACTATTCTCCTAGGTATGTTTAGAGTTATCTAAGTTAAATCCAACCTAGATAGGGGTCTCTAAGTCCATTACCTGTCTAGATCCGGAGTAGAAGCTTTTTCTTCAATATCTTTAGTCTTCTTGAAACTTTAACTCTTCCGACAAGTTGAACAAGACACAACACTCATGACCTATCTAATGATCACGGAATTTGCCAACACGTATTTCTGGATTTACAATCTCCCCCTTAGGCAATTCCGAGACAAAACAAGACTAACTCACATACTAGGTTCAATTTTTCCCAAATGATTCAAAAATGGAAAATTGAACCTTTACATGAAAAAAAAATTTATGACATTCAACTTGTCATGTTTCAACAATCTTAGAACCTGTTTGCCTGCACAAGCTCAACCAAAAACCTGTGAAGCATGGGAAATAATATTCAAAGAAAATAGAACATCATCGAGCATCATCCATAACAGGTTTAGCATCATCCATAACAATCACAATATATACCATCATCCATCACAATACCTACTCTCCCCCTTTTTGGCTCGAATGCCAAAGGCGGAATAAGAATTAAAGAATAAAGGCAAAATCAGTATAAGAGATGAGATAATAGATAATGAGAGTAAAATATCAAACATCATCTAATATGCATTCAAACCAAGAACATCCAAACGAGGTTTGTACTGAGTACAACCAATACAAAATTCATCAAATGTCTGAATATAACACTAGGACTACAGTAAACTCCTAAATAAAAAAGTGAAACATAAGGAGTATCCTAGTACATCAAACTAACTATCACTCCTCATCATCAGAAGTGAGATGTGACTTATAATATGCTCTAAAATCACGAACATCTCGCTGTACTCCCAGCACTGCTGCATCGAGTGATCCAAGTCTTCCACGGATCTCTGTGGTGAACTCCTAGTAGGATGAAATATGAGTTGGGAGATCCATCTGCATCTCGCTCATCATCCTGGCAAGATCATCAATCGTGGCCGGAGGTGGATGAGAGGATCTGGTACCAAATTCAGCTTCCTCCTCAATATCTCTAACTAAGGCATGTGAGAAACTCTGAGCTATGGTCTTTTTGTTGATTGGACCTTTCGGATTACGGGTAGGAACACTAGGAGGAGTAATAACCCCTTGAGAACCAAGGAGTTTAGTAATCAGGGAACCAAACGGAAGAGCTCCAACCACAGTTTGAGTTTGATGGGCTTGAATCATCAAATCAATTATGTGTGCTGCAAGGTCAATATCATGTCCACGAAGGACACTGAATAAAAATCGAGCTCTATCTTCCCTAAGGTCTGCAGTATGAACCTTTAGGTGGATATTGGCACTCATTACTAGGTTTACAAGTCTTGCATCCCTAGTGAGTTTTGTTACTTCAATGAAGGAACCAACCCAAAGTGTAGGAGCACCACAAAGAAAGGTGACTACATTGTTCATAGATTCTTTATCCTCGTCTTTCTTGTACTTATAAGGATAATAGGCATCTGGAACTCGAGGACAACCAAGAAATTTAGCACTGACATTAGGATTTATCAAAACAGATTTTTCTAAAGATCGAGATTTAAAAGACCAAGTTTTAGAGTTGATTTCAGAGAAATTTGAGTAAAATTCCTGGACTAACTGAATAGGAGCAAGACCGGATAAAGTGAGAATACCTTCCCATTGACGATCGGTAATGAGCTTAGAAAGGTAATAATCACCAAAATCTGAAATTCTAATGCTTCTTTCAACCATAACACCCTTTTTACTAAAATACTCACTATAAAGCCGAGCAGCACTAGGGCTAATGAAGGGACCCAATAGAACATTTGAAGATGAACTAGCTTTTCCCTTTTGTTTCCGGGTTTTATCTGCCAAAGACTTTTGGCGATTTTCAGTAGTAGAATCAACCATTCTACGGATTGGTCGATCCCCTATTGAAATCCCATGACCTATTGGAGTGAAAGAGTAGGGCTCATTGTGTTCCTCTTCCTCTAGAGGGTCCTCTTGGTTGTTGAGGACCAATCTCTGGCGTTTAGAGACACCGGACATGAGGAATGCAAGAATAACTAAGGAGTATGAGAAAATCATCACTAACTTTTGATGCCCTAGATGTGAAAAGTAAACCAAAATCAAGAAAATGATTAAAGTTTACCTTTTTAGATGCTAGGAGACCCTTGGAGTAGAAAGAGATGAACGTAAGAGAGATTTGGAGGAGAAGGAAACGAGAGATCGCTCTAGAGTTCGGAGAACAAAAGAATAGGAAACTGAGAAATGAAGGTTTTATAACCCTGTTCACGAAAGACCGATCGATCGGTCATTAACACCGAGCGATCGGTGGTCTGCAAAATTTTTGAAAATTTTTCTTAAAACCATTTTTCTCCCCCTCAATCAAAGCAAGATTTAAAATCAATTTCACTTCAAAATCACCTAATAAAAATTCACTTATGCAAACATTTATGTCATCAAAATCATAAAAAATATTCAACCAAGAATGTATATTACAGAATAGTTATGAATAAGGATTATGTAAATAACTTTTAGTTTCCATAAGTGATTAATTTTGATTTTTGCATCAAATCCACATTTAGAGAAAATAAACGCTCAGAAGTAATGTGTGTGTAATATTAAAAATTCATAACATGACTCTGAGGATTGGTTTCATCCACAAAACAAGATTTTGACATTATAGCATAAAGGTACTCTAGAATGTTCAAATACTAGAATTAAAACCAAGAACCATCCATAGAATTATGATGAGCAATGTTTACCCCAAATTTGATCTATAAGGTTATTTCATTTTATGATCAAATTTTACACATTATCTTTTCTTTGGACATTGGTGACTTTCACTCAAGTGAGAAGGTAGCCCTCTCTAATGACAGTGGGGGCTTTCACACTAGCAACCCATATAGATACCTACTGTTTGTCTAGGTAGCCATTACTCACTGTTTGCATTTACTAGAAGCTATCACACAAACTCACAGGTAGTCCTTTCCATGTCAATAATTTTTTAAAACTAGGGGGCTCACCTTATGGAATTTTAATCACTTCGGTTATACTAGATTTGATTAAACTAGGGAACCATATGATATAATATTAGAATCTATAAATAGGAACTAATACCATCTCAAAAATCAGTTAGAGTGCATGTGCAATACATAACATCTTTGTTTACTCAACTCTAACTGAGATTGGTGATCATGACCATTTTAAATCACTAGATAGAACTAATAGTTGAACTATCCTTATTTACTCAATCCTATGAAAAATTTACCCTTGGAATTAATATTCAATTATGATTTCAAGGAAATAACTTTAAGCATAATGATAGGAAAGAAGGCCATACAAACACACTATTTTTTGCAACATTTTTTAATTTTTTGAATTTTTTGGATTTTTATTAATTAAAGAAAATAACAAAAAAATAGCTCTATGACTTAAAATCAAACAAGAATAACACATAGGCTATGAAGAAAGCACACCATCACTCAACTCCACACAAACCAATGGATTTCCTAAGGAATTCAAACCTAAGGGAATCTAAGGGTTTTGTGAGAATGTCTGCAAATTGTTTCTCTGTTTGGACATACTCAATACACACAACATTTTACTCAACTAAATCACGAATGAAGTGATGCCTAATGTCAATGTGTTTCGTGCGAGAATGTTGAACAGGATTTTTGGAAATATTGATAGCACTTGAATTATCACAATACACAGTCATAGTGCCTTGTTCAATCCCGTAATCATGCAACATCTGCTTCATCCATAGAAGTTGAGTACAACAACTGCCAGCTGCTATGTACTCAGCTTCGGCAGTGGACAATGAAATTGAATTTTACTTTTTGCTAAGCCAAACAACTAAGCAGTTTCTAATATAGAAACACCCTCCGGAGGTGCTCTTCCTATCATCAGCATTTCTGGCCCAGTCGGCATCGGAATATCCAACTATTGTGGCATTGGTATCGAAAGAATACCAGAGGCCAAATGATGGAGTTCCACTTACATATCGAATGATACGCTTGACTTCAAGTAAGTGAGACTCTTTTGGGCTCGCTTGATAGCGGGCACATGCTCCAACACTAAAGGCAATGTCTGGTCTAGTAGCAGTTAGGTAGAGCAAACTACTAATCATGCTTCTGTAAGAAGTTTGATCAACATCCTTGCCTGAAGTATCTTTACTAAGTTTTGTTGTAGAACTCATATGAGTCCTAGCATGCTTAGCAGAACTCATACCAAATTTCTTCACCAGATTTTTAGCATATTTGATTTGAGATACTGAGATCCCAGAATCTAATTGCTTGATCTGAAGACCAAGGAAGAAACTCAGCTCACCTACCATGCTCATTTCAAATTCATTTTTCATTTGTTCAGTAAATAATTGAGCATGTAAGTCTAATGTGGAACCAAACACAATGTCATCAACATATATCTGGGCGATGACAATATCACCTTTCACATTTTTTATAAAAAGGGTTCTGTCTACTCCCCCTCTCGAAAATCCATTTTCCAAGAGATAAGTAGTCAACCTCTCATACCAAGCTCTTGGAGCTTGCTTTAAACCATAGAGGGCCCTTTTTAATCGATAGACTTGATCAAGGTGATGTGGATCTTCAAACCCTTTTGGTTGTTCCACATAGACTTCTTCTTGTAGAATGTCATTCAAAAAGGCACTCTTAACATCCATTTGAAACAACTTGAATTTCATATGGCAAGCCACAGCTAAAAGAATTCTGATTGATTCTAGCCTGGCTACAGGAGCAAAGGTCTCATTGAAATCAATGCCTTCAATTTGGGTGTATCCTTGTGCAACTAACCTAGCCTTATTTCTTATGATAGTACCTTTTTCATCAGATTTGTTCTTGAAAATCCATTTGGTACCTACCACATTTGTATTGTTAGGCCTAGGTACTAAATACCAAACATCATTCCTAGTAAACTGAAGTAACTCTTCTTCCATTGCATTGATCCAATTATCATCTGCAAGGGCTTCAGCTACATTCTTGGGTTCAAAAGATGAAGTATAGCAAATGTAGCTAACTTCATTTTCAATTTTTTTCCTTGTTCTCACTCCACTTTCAAGATCACCAATAATATCTGTCGAGGTGTGAGGACTTATGACCCTTGGATGTGTGGGTTTTAATGGAGATGATTGCTTAGTAATAAGTGGAGTTGAAGAAGTTTCAACATTTTCATTTCTAGCACTATCATCATCCTCAAGTTGCCCAGTTGCTCTCTATCCTTTAGGATATAGCATTTACTTCCGAATTCTCGAAAGTACTTGACACTTGGTTTCTTGTTATTCCACAACTCATATGGGGTTTTCTTTGTTCCAGGCCTTAGAAAAACTCGATTAACTATATAACAAGCAGTGTTTACTGCTTCAGCCCAGAAATGAGAAGCTAGATTATTGCTATGAAGCATAACTCTAGCCATCTCTTGGAGAACCCTGTTCTTCCTCTCCACAACACCATTCTATTGAGGTGTAATGGGTGCAGAAAATTCATGTTTGATACCCGGCTCATCACAAAAGTCGTTGTACTTAGAGTTTTCAAACTCCTTTCCATGATCACTTCGAATTCGAGTGATTGAGCATCTTTTCTCATTTTGAATTTTCAAGCAAATACTTTTAAAATTTTCAAAAGCATCAGATTTCTCTCTTATAAATGCCACCCATGACATTCTTGAGAAATCATCAACCATGACTAGGATGTATCGCTTTCCACCTAGACTTTCAGATCTTGTAGGACCCATAAGATTCATATGAATTAATTCCAGTGGATATGAAGTAGCAATACTTAAAGTCTTCTTATGTGGGGTTCTAATTTGTTTACCAATCTGCCATGGCCCACACATAGCAGTAGAAGGCTTTCCTAGTTTGGGCACACCTCTCACAAGTTCTTGCTTTGAGATTTTGCATACGTCTTTGAAGTTCATGTGACCTAGCCTTCGGTGCCACAAATCAACTTCCTCAATTTTAGCCCTATTACAGACATTTGAGAAATTAGAACTAGGGATTAATCCGTAGCAATTGTCAGTGGTTCTTAACCCTTCTAGAACATACTTACCTTTACCATTAATAACTAAGCATTTATTTTGGGTAAAGTGCATAGCATGGTTATCATCACATAGTTGACTTATGCTAATCAAATTAGCTTTTAGTCCTTCAACAAACAAGACATTTTTCAATTTTGGTATGCCTGGTGAATCGATGATACCCTTCCCTTTAACTAATGACTTGCTTCCATCGTCAAAAGTAACAGTCCCATCTGGACAATCCTCAAATTGAGTAAATAAGGACTTGTTACCTGTCATATGCCGAGAACACCCACTGTCAAAGTACCACATTTCTGTGTTTTGGGCTTTAAAGGCAGTATGAATGAAAAGACACTTAAGATCATCCTTTCTCACATACACAGTTCTTAAACTTTGTTTACACATTTGAATATTGTTCTGTGTAGTAGAGACCTTTTTCTTTTTAGACCTTATAGACCTCTTTCCGTTCTGTTCAGTTCTAGCATAATGATTTGTCACATTCTTTCCTCTTGAGTAATCATAAGGAGTTAATGGACCATTTTCATTTATAGACATTTGAGCTATCCTATTGACATCTTCGCTCAAAATTCTAGATTTTTCAGCCAGAACTTGAATCTGCATTTTAAGATTCCCTTGACTTTGATTTTGGTTCCATGAACCATTTCGGGGAGCTCTTCTAAACGCATTACAGTTTGGTCGTATGTGACCTCTTACACCACAAAAGTGACACGTGGGTATGAATCTAGAAAAAGGAGGAGGATTTCTTCTAAAAGGAATTTGATTCCTCAAAGCATTCACCCTAGGAGCTGCATTTCTAGGCTTTACAACATTTGTATAAGCCTTAGTACTTGATGTGGAAGGTGCATTCACTTTGGGATCAGAATGTATTGGTTCAAACACAGC
The DNA here is from genome assembly GCA_015143295.1 of Tetracentron sinense. Taxonomy (NCBI): domain Eukaryota; kingdom Viridiplantae; phylum Streptophyta; class Magnoliopsida; order Trochodendrales; family Trochodendraceae; genus Tetracentron; species Tetracentron sinense. Next base: position 4,441,181 of record CM026553.1, on the reverse strand, counting down.
ACTAGCCATTGTACCAACAGCTAAAGGACCAGCTGGTGTGTTAGTATGTCCTATCCCAGACCTATTAGAATTTGATCCATATTTTCTAACTAATTCATCTAGGCAGCTAGTATTTCCAAACATTCTTACTTCTTTTTCAAGAGTATAGACCTTCTGAATCAAGTCAGTCTTGTCTTTAAGGGTTATATGATGTTTTTTTTCAAGAAATTTCACCTTATCGACAAGAGAATCTTTTAAAGATTCCAACTCCACTAATAGAGTCCTTGACTCTCCAACTTCTTTGAAGGAAGTGTCTCTTTCAACTTCTAATCTTCTGACAACAATTGTCAATGAGACATTTTCTTCCAAAAGACATTTAACTTTTTCAGAAAAAGCTTCTTTCTCATTTTCAAGCTGACTAACTAGAGCATTCATCTCATTTGCTTCTAGTTTATAAGTATCTCTTTCATTTTGAATGATTTTGAGTTTTTTGCTCAAAGAGATTTTTGCTTGAGTCAGTTTCAAACTTTTAGAATACAACTTATCATAAGTTGTTTTCAAATCTTCATCACTTTCAGAGTCAGTATGACTCTTCTCAGTGTCTCCACTAGACTCAGCGTGACTACTTTCATCACTTCTATCATTCTCATCAACTACTGAGGTAGTCTCAAGAATCCCAGAAAGGGACACAGTGAAAGCAGTATGATTATCAGTTTCTTCACTAGAGGAAGAACTGTCTGATTCTTCATTCTCGGAATCACTGTCATCCCAACAGGCATTCATCACCCTGCCCTTACTTTTCTTCTTGTTAGGACAGTTAGGTGAAATATAACCGAAGCCATGACATTCATAACATTGAACACCTTGGGGTTTCTTGTCGCCACTCTTGGAATTTTTCTTGATTTCCCAGGGCTTAGTCTTTGACTTCTCAAAAGATTTCCCTCCCTGTTTGGGATTGAACCTCTTTTTCGTTCTAAAAAATTTTCAAAATTTTTTAACGAAGAGAGCCATTTCTTCCTCATTCATCTCTCCATCACTGTTATCGTCATCCAAAGATTCCTTAATTGATTTCAAGGCTAAAGATTTGGTTTTCTTGGATGGTCTAAGATTGAGTTCATAAGTTTCGAGTGAACCAACTAATTCTTCAATCTTCAGAGAGTCAACATTTTTACTCTCTTCAATAGCAGTGACCTTGGGTTGAAATCTCTCAGGTAGAGATTTAAGGACTTTTCTAACTATCTTGGACTCAGTTAATCTTTCACCTAAGTTGAAACTAGCATTGAAAATGTCACTAAGTTTTGCATAAAATTCATCAAATGTGTCATCGTCTTCCATTTTCAAATATTCAAATTTGGTGGTTAACATTTGGAGTTTTGAGATTTTAATAGTGGTCGTACCCTCATGGGTAATCTCTCGTATGTCCCATGCCTCCTTTGCTATTTCACATGAAGAAATTCTTCTGAATTCCTCAGCTGTGACTGCAGTAAAGATAGCATTGAGTCCTTTAGTATTCCAACCATTTGTCTCAAGCTCTTCTCTGGTCCATTCATTAGAATATTTGACGACAGTCAAATCACCTAGAGTTTTCACAGGCGTAGTCCACCCATTTTGGATAGACATCCAAATTCTCTCGTCAATTGATTTGAGAAAAGCTCTCATACGGGCTTTCCAATATGCGTAATTATTCCCATCGAACAGTGGGGGACGAGAGACTGAACCGCCCTCTCTTAGAGTACTCATGATCACAGAGTAAGATATACAGGATCACACTCAAGGGTTTAGTCTTAAAGGTGAACCTGCTCTGATACCAATTGAAATTACTCTGATCAATGATCTTTATGACCTAGAGGGGGGTGAATAGGTCTATCTAAGAACTTCTAACCAATTTTTAATTTTTTATCTAATTAGATTAGAAATCAATGACTCATTCACACAAACAATCCACACAAATCAAACACAGCAGATTTTTATGTGGAAAACCCTTACGGGAAAAAACCACGGGACCTCATCCAGCAACAAACTTCACTATAAGAAGAATTCAAGTACAAGACAAGACCTTACCCAAACCGGACTCGACGTTCCTACGTACAGAATCTTACTCTTGATTTTCACGAACCAGCAGGTTCGATCTCCGCTGTAGCAGCTTCGGTTCCTAACCGACCAAATCTTCTCAAGCTACTTCAATACCACGATCACACACGATCGATCTCCTTCTACGAAGGCTCCGGATCATACACCGGACACACACACAAAGTGTAGGGTTGTGAATCAATTTAGAAAGCTTCAAACCCTAGAGGGATCTCATACAGATTTGAGATCACACAATGCAAGATCAAAAGAATAGATCTATACTTGCATTCTCTAGGATGATTGAAAAAGGAGGGATCACTAAAGATCTATGAAGAACAATGGAAAAAGCCCTAGAAGGGTTTCTCAGACCTTCTACTCTTTCAAAAATAAACAAAGATACGAATTAGGTCTCCAAAAATTTGTTTATATAGGGTTTAGAAAAGAGTCCAGAAAAAATAAAATTATGTTTACGAGGACCGATCGATCGGTGCTTATGACCGATCGCTCGGTCCAAAACCAATCGATCGCTACTTTCACCGAGAGATCGGTTAAAAATAGTCTCTCTGGAAAAATACCCCATACAAAGTTTTTGACCAGTCGATAGCCACCGATCGCTCGGTAGGCCACCGATCGATCGGTCGCAACACCGAGCGATCAGTTGAGACAGAATTTCAGCCTAAACATTTTTCTTTTATTTTTGTTTGATTCAAATTAGATCAAACCTCTTTAGTAGGCTTAAAACTATTCTCCTAGGTATGTTTAGAGTTATCTAGGTCAAATCTAACCTAGGTAGGGGTCTCTAAGTCCATTACCTGTCTAGATCCGGAGTAGAAGCTTTTTCTTCAATATCTCCAGTCTTCTTGAAACTTTAACTCTTCCGACAAGTTGAACAAGACACAATACTCATGACCTATCTAATGATCACGGAATTTGCCAACACCTATTTCTGGATTTACACTAATTTTTTTTTTGGATGATTTCAAAACATCTCTCAATTAATTTAGGGATAGGCATATATAGATTAATAAATTTGGTTAAAGTCCTTAACGATTTAGAGATCCTTTTTAGCAGTAAATTAAATTGTGTAATTTATTCTGAGAGCCCCGGGCTAGCATAAATAATATATAATATATTTATCATGATAAATAAATATTATTTTATATGTTGGATGGGTTCCACAAATCATACCTCCTTCTCTTTCCCTTTCCCTCCCTTTTTCTTATTTTTAGAATAGGGTTGCTGATTTATGTTGGACTAAATCAACTGAAGGAGATGCCCAGAGAACCACTGCAAGATAGCAAAATTGTAGTAGGGCTTTATTTAATTCCCCTGTTATAATTAAATAAGGTCGTATGATTTTTGTGAACCCATTGTGAGACTATAATATGATTATAATTATTATATTATTATTCATGTGATGATTAATAGTATTTCCTTTAGCCCGGAAGTTGTGATAATTGTGATTATCGCTTTTATGATAATTTAGGATAATTGGATTTTTCTTCTATTAATGGATTGTGTTTAATTATAAATTGTTTATATTTAGACACAATACATTACTAATACTCTTTTGGACGTGGAGTTTGTGACCCATGCGGAGATATTTACGTAAAATCTTTGCATACGAGATTATTGGATAATCGTGTCTGAAAAGACAGTAATCATAGATGAATCACTAAACTGACATCCAAATATCCTAAGGTAATAGGGATGAGTAAGTTTTGATTATAAGGTGAAAACCCTAATGATCATAACCCCCTGTGAGGGCTAGTGGGAGTTTATCACTCCTTGATAATCCTATTATCGAAAATTTTCATAATTCATATGATGAATACTTGAACAATGATATGATCATGTTTGTTTAATATTGTTCCCTTCAAGAAAAATATTAAGTGATTATAAATGAGATTATTAATCTTAAGGCCTTCCATTATCAATAAAGACTAGGAATTAATTAACCCGAGTCTTATCTCTCTAATAGGAGTTCGACATAATTCAGTCTAAATTAAACTCATAGTGCATTATTTCTATTGTAGATAGGTCTGTGTATGGCTTGATAGGGAGTGTCAACTAGCATAGGGGCACATCTCTACTTGATTATATGACAGCCGAGAATAATGGGTTTCACTTAAACAAGGAAATATGGCGGCTGACACAGTGACAGTCATGTTGTCCTTGTAGGTCGCAAGAAAATTGGGAATCACTAATTTACATAAGGATTTATGCATGAGATGCTTAGTGATGGATGGTTACTATCCGCCTTGTAGTGCATGTGTGGTACTATCCTAGCATGGAAGATTACATGAGTGTTATGAGGATCCCAATACTCATATGGAATAAAAAGTTTATTTCCTAATTTCATATACTAAACCTGAACAAATTGGAGACATCTCTACCAGAGCTCCTAAACATGTTGCAAGGAGCTGAGGACCTTATGCAGCGTATTAAGCTCTATGCAAATGTGGCAGAGGGAGTTGAACCTTCAAGGCCCAGGCCTAAGGGCAAAGGCTAGAAAAAGAAGAAGTCCAATTTCTCCAGGTTCCTCAAAGGCAAGAAGGGTAAGAACAAGAAAGCATTTGAGAAGAAAGATGAGGAAAAGAATCAGAATATCTGTTTTTATTGCAAGAAACCAGGTCACTGGAAGAGGAATTGCAAAGTATACTTAGCATCACTCAAGGACAAGCCTTTGGAAGGTATGTCAGATTCTTTCATCATTGAATCTAATTTTATTATTGGTTCCTCAAACTCTTGGTGTGTAGATAGTGGATCTACCTCACATATTTGTAATATGTTACAGGGGTTTCAGGAGAGCAGAAAGCTTAGTGATGGGGAAGTCAAGATAAGGATGGGAATGAAAGCAAGTGTTGCTGCAATCGCCATCCGGACTTATATTTTAGAATTTGCTTTTAATAGGATTTTGGTTTTAAAAGACTGCTTATATGTGCCAGACATGCGCAGAAATTTGATTTCTGTTTCTAGTTTAATCGTTAATGGTTATTCAGTGCATTTTGATACTAATGTAGTTATCAAATACAACAATAGTTTTATTGTTTCCGGCACATTATCTAATGGTCTTTATTATCTTGATCCTATAAGAAATTCTGTAAACAACATTGAGGATAAAGAGTCCACTAGTGTGACACCTCAGAAAAGAGGTAGAGAGTCTGTGAATCCAACATACTTATGGCATCTCAGATTAGGCCATATCAATTTGGATAGGCTCAATAGATTGGTAAAGGATGGTGCTTTAAACCATTTACATGTTGAACCTTATCCAACTTGTGAACCTTATTTGCAAGGTAAAATGACCAAAAGGCCATTTATAGGCAAACCTATGAGAGCCACAAGTATATTGGAATTAATTCACACTGATGTATGTGGACCCATGAATCATTCAGCTAGAGGTGGCTTTGTCTACTTCATTACATTCACAGATGTTTTTTTTTTAGATTTGGTTTCATATATCTAATGAAACACATGTCGGAATCTTTTGAAAAGTTCAAAGAATTCTGGAATGAAGTAGAAAAGCAATCAGGTAAATGTATTAAAACTCTTAGATCTGACAGAGGAGGAGAATACATCTCGAATGAGTTCATGGATTATCTTAGAGATAATGGAATTTTATCCCAATGGACTCCCCCAGGAACACCCCAGCTTAATGGTGTTTCAGAAAGAAGAAATCGAACCCTATTAGATATGGTTCATTCAATGATGATTAAAAATGATTTGCCAGTATCTGTTTGGGAATATGCATTAGAGACTGTAATTTATCTATTGAATAAGGTACCTTCTAAGTCTGTTTCCAAATCTCCATTTGAGCTATGGAATGGGCGAAAGGCTAGTCTGAAGCATGTCAGGATATGGGGTTGTTCAGTTCATGTGCAAAAGCAGAACTTTGACAAGTTGGAAAGTAGGATTGAAAAGTGCCTATTTATAGGATACCCAAAAGAAACTCTCGGATATTATTTCTATAATCCTAGCGAACAAAAGGTGTTTGTGAGCAAGAATGCCATTTTTTAGAAGCGAATATGATCCTCAATAGAAAAGATGGATTTAGAATTGATCTTGAGGAGCAAAGTCAGGACAAAATGACAAAGGTTAATCACATCTTAACTGAACCTTTAAATACACAACAGCCTAGGAGAAGTGCAAGGATTAGTAGACCTCCAAATAGATTGTCTTATTAACATGAGGTATATTCTATGGAATCGGATTCCTTAGACGATGATCCTTACACTTATTAAGAAGCAATATGTGATATTGATTCTGATAATTGGAAAAAGGCCATGGAATCTGAAATGGACTCCATGTACTCGAATGACGTCTGGACCCTTGTTGAAAAGCCTGAGGGAATTAGACCTATTGGGTGTAAATAGATCTACAAGAGCAAACATGGATCCGATGGAAAGGTAGAGACCTTTAAAGCAAGGCTTGTGGTGAAAGGTATAGTCAAAGAGCTAGTATCGACTATGAGGAAACCTTTTCACCAGTAGCAATGCTAAAGTTCATCAAAATTCTATTATCAATTGCAGCCTTTTATGATTATGATATATGGCAAATAGATGTCAAAACTGCTTTTTTGAATGGAAACATTCAAGAGGATATTTATATGGACCAGCCCGAAGGTTTTGAACTCCATGGCCAAAATAATAAAGTCTGCAAATTGATAAAATCTATTTATGAACTTAAGCAAGCTTTTCGTAGTTGGAATATCCGGTTTTGATGAATCAATCAAATCGTTTGGTTTTAAATAAAACATGGATGAGGCATGTGTGTACAAGAAGGTCAGTGGGAGTGCAATAACTTTCCTAGTTCTTTATGTAGATGATATTTTATTTATTGGGAATGATGTAGGAATGTTATCAACGGTTAAAATCTGGTTGTCATGTAACTTTGCAATGAAAGACCTCGGTGAGGCATCCTATATTCTTGGTCTTAAATTATTTAGAGATCGAAAGAAAAAGGATGTTGGGATTGTCCCAATTCAATTAGATTGATAAGAATTGATACATGTCATGCAGTGAGTTTCATGATTAGATATCAATCAAACACTGGTCTTGAGCATTGGACAACAGTTAAGCACATTTTCAAGTATTAATAGTGGATTAAATTGTCTAGCTTACAGTATGGATAAAATAGTTTATCCAAGTACAACATGGATAAAAGAGTTTATCCAAGCACTCTATTGATAAAGAGTTTATCCAGGCACTTGGTGTTGTTTCCTTGATATAGTCTCCTACCATACATTATGGTGATAGTAGTAGTGCTATTGCTCAAGTCTAGAAATATTCAGAGGACTAAGCACAATGAAAGGAGATTTTATGTGATTCGAGACAAGTAGATTGTCAAGATTGGAAACATCGAGTTATCCAAGAGTGCGTCAGCAGACAACATGGTGGACCGGCTTACTCAGGTGTTTGAGAAACATCTAGAGTCGATGGGTGTAAGATACATAGGAAATTGGCTTTGAGTGCAAGTGGGAGATTGTTAGACATATATGCCTACGAAAGCCATTCCGGAATTGTATTTATCTATTTTAATCAATAAATGCATATTTTACATTCACACATTGTCTTCTACATTGGGTAATATGTCTAAAGTATCTCATTGGACGAGACTACTATGTCCCTTAGGTAACATTGTAGGAAAATCATCCAATTAGTTGATAACTGATTGCTAAAGAGATATGGTTTTTCCAGTTCCTTGTAAACCTAAAATTGTTCTAAGTTAATCAGGATACATCTGGACAATGTATTCCTAATAACTTACACATTGTTATTTCCATATGATGGAGTGATGAATCTCAATCACTGAGAGAAGGGTCTCTTGACTAAGATGTTGATATAAGTAATAAGTACTTACATTGCAACTGGATCGCTCAGTGGATACCCTTAGAAATATACTGTCTTTATATTTAGGGTAGTCCATTTGACAGATTGTCCTTAACCTGAGAGGTCGACATCTTCTCTAGTATTTGCCTATGTAGCTTTGATGTAGCCAATCGTCAATGTCCAACACACCGGGCTAAATACAGGCTCGTTGGGTTATGTACGCTGTAATGGAAGAAATGTGTGTACGCTTGACAAGGATTCCACTACTCTTAACAGAGTAAATAATATTGAGTTGATACTTGTCAAAACCGAACTTGAAAAACCCAGCGCTGGTATTTATCGATGAAATGGTTTTATCGAGGAATTTATTTTCTGTATAAAAGAAATGTAATTATAATTATTATTTCTTTTAAAGAATTTCTAAAATGTTTTGAAAGTCCAAGTTTGACTAAAAGTATCAAAGAGAATGGGTTCTCAATATAAGCCAGGGATTAAAGACAATATTAGATATTGTCCCATAAACTTATAACAATATTGGAAGTGGAGGGACTGATCTGTAAACAAATCTTGAGATAGAAATACCTGCAAGTAATTCTCTATTTTTTGGAGGTTGATCACATTGTGTTAATAGACATTAATTGTGATTGGTGGAAGTCCAGGGTAGATGACATTTTATAATCCTAATGGAGTGTAGGAAAGGTGTTTCCTAGTAACAATGTTTTAACCAAAAGGTTGAGTACTTGGTCCCACAACCGGAAATAGGAGATCCCTTTAGATCCCACACACAAGGACTTTCTTAAAGTATTTAATTTAATTAAATAATTAAATAAATTAATTTCTCTAAGTAATCACTATATGGTATAATGAATCTCTAAAAGGTGGAATCACATTTGATGTGAAAAACCAAATGGGTAGGACCCATTGGGGAATATTTTAAAAGAATAATTAAAGTGACCATTTAGGGTTTAGAACCCTTGAGGACGTGTGGGAGTGGGGCCCACCTAGGGTGGGATGCCCACTTCAAGGAGATTAATATTTATTAATCACTTAATTAGTTTCTAATAACTAACTACTTATTGGATAAGGTTAGTTAGTTAGTTAGGGTTAGTTACTAATTAAAGATTCCTTGTTGGACAAAGAGTCTATTAGTTTCTTGCTAATCAAGGAATCCTAATTGGATTAGGATAAGGATAAGATTAGTTGGACACTAATGGATAAGATTAGTTTCTATTTTGATTAATCCTAATTAATTAAAGGAGAAACCAAATAGGAAACTAATTGAGGACTTCTAATTGGATTAGAAATAGGAGACTTGGGTTGCAAGCAACCCAAGTAAAGCCTATAAAGAGGTGGACGTCCAAGGTGTTGGACACATTAATTATTTTCCAGAATTTTTCAGATTTGGAAATATTTCTCCTTCCCTCAAATACCTCACGCCCCTCTCTCCTTTAGTGGTGTAAAGTTAGCCCATTCCACCCCCTCGTCATCTCTCTTGTGTTCTTAGTTTTGAAGATCAAGAAGAGGATCAAGAAAGAATCTTTATAATAAAAGATTGGATCTTTTATTTAAGATTCATAGAGCTGGATGTTTGGGAAGGGCCATTAGCTTCCATTAGAAAAAGCTTTAAAGAAAAAGAAGGTCCATGTGGATTACGAAGGAGACTTGGCTCTTGTGAAGTTTTGCCGGTATCGCTATTATCGTGGATTTGACTTAACAATTTCAAAGTTGCAAAGGTGATTGTGATTTCTTACTCTCATTAAATAAAATCAATTGGAATCTTAGTCAGATCTTGGGATTCGATGTATGCCCCCCAAGAACTGTTTTTCTAAAATTAAAAAGAGGCATACTTTCAGAACAATCTCAAAAAAGATCAAAAAAATGAAAGAAGAAAAAGGAATTGGTGTTACACTCTCAAGAAATAAAGAATATTGAGATATCCTCTCAGAACTTTGAATCCCTGTGTCCCCTTCTTTTCCTAAACCGATCCCAAGCCTCAATACAACCTGTTAAAGTCCTACTTGATTCTAGGTCAGCACAATCATAAAATGTGGAGAATGGAGAAAGAGAAACTGTAGAGTGAAGGGAATCCAGATAAAAAAAAATATGCTGAAAAATGGATCCCGAAGATCTTTACACCATAGAAAACAAATAATACTAACTGCATGTTTTGAGAATTACCTCGGTGAATGATGTTCACTGGCGAAGCAAAAATCAACTCGAACCATCAGAACTCTTTGTAGAGATTTCTCGAAGAAATACTCAAAGCTCGATCCTTATTCTTTGCCATCCACGCGAAGCTTTTGAATCTCTATTTGGTATTGAAGAAATAAAGAGAAGAATGAGAGATGATAGAGTAGACTTTCTATCTCACAAAACCCTTAGGGTTCCAAACCCTAGCCTTGAAAATCCCATTAGGGTTTAAAACCCTAGCTCACAAAAAACCTTTGGGGATTCTCCCTTAATCTCACGAAAACACATTGGAGGAATCTCCCTTGGCCCATGAAATTTCCAGCAAGAGGAAAAATTAACCACTCTCCCCCACATGGTTTTGGGTTGGAGAATAATAATGATCTTATTCCCCCCTACGGTTTTGGAAATGGGTTATTTATAGATGTGGATCTTATCCACATCTAGATCTCCTAATCATTATCCAATAGTGATACTTTGTCCCTTGGATTTTTTGATTTAATAGACTCCTAATTAATCCATAATTAATTAGTTGTTACAAGCCTTCTAATTTGGGATTCCTTTTCTAAAAAAGATTCCTTAATTAAAGGGATATAACTAACTCCTACTTTGTAGGGATCCAATCAACTCCCTACATAATAGGGATATGATCAAATCCCTATACAGTAGGGATTCTAATCAAATTAGAAAGACCAAGGGTGGGCGTGAGCAAGGAGTGGGCGACTTGATCTCCAAGTTTGGGATTAAGGTCAAACCTTATCTCTTTGTTTTTTGTTTTCCAAGCATGGAATCTAATCCCATAAATTAAGGATTAATTAATTAATAATTATTTAACTAACAAACTTCCCAACTAATTAGGAAACTCCAAATGGGCGCCCACCCTAGGGATTTAATCCCATGGGCTTGGGCCCACTTTTAAGGTCCATACTTTATGGGTTTTATGGATATGGGTGAAACCCATTTCCTCTTATTTTGTGTTAATTAAATAATCATTATTAATATCCTTTAATTTAGATTAACTTTTAATCTAAACCATAGATTAACATTTAATTTATTTTATTAATGATTAACATTTAATCACTTAAATTATAGATTAGCATTTAATCTATTATTGAGCTTCTATCTCTTATGTGAGCATCTCCACAGATTGCTCTGGGACATTCTAACACTGGCTTACCCAATGTTATCTCATTGACCCTAAATAGGAATAACATCGGAATTGCAAGTGACGTGAGATATCCACGTTGCAATTGAATCTCAGTGCAAGAACATTAACCATTAAGGATCCCGCCACATGAACTTTTTAATTCAATTGATCATTCCAATAACATTATCCCTAATGGGCCTTCGAGATTAATATACTATCTAACGCAATCCATTGTACATCATTCGGGTTTCCAAGACTTCTGATTAAGCCATGAGAAACTTTTTCTCATGTAAAACATTTTGAGAAAAGCTTTTGATTATGTATAATATATTTTAATAAAAATATATTTTAAATTTTTTTGATTTCAAAATCACCTGTGCAGGATTTAAACTTAATTGACTGTCTTACCCGAAACTTGGATAATCTCTCAAGTTAATGAGCATAGATTTCTTGTTTGAAATTCATCATGACTCGAACAACTTTCTGACTATCCAACTATCACCGTATCATAGCTCTCAGGTAGAGAGTACTTTGGTGCAATCAAAATAGTCAGATTACTGCTCAGTTATAAATGAATTCATCAAATCTGAGGATCATTAAAACAGTTCAATGTGAATAAGAGACCAACTATCTGATAGTATGTTTATGCAAGAGATCTCTCATTGCATGCAATCAATCAGTGTACACTTAAGCACCCATATGCTGATGTGTAGTCCCCACTACAATAGTTTGAGATAAAACTACATCTCAACCATTGAGAACATCTTAGCATTGTGGCTACCATAAAAGTGAAGTGCCCAGCTTCACCCACTGCTATGACTATATGAGGTATAAGGAATAGGAAAGCTATATCTACTTGTGATAGTATCATCACATAGCTTTCCTACAATATATCCTATGGAACTTAGTCGATATCTTTGTAACGCCCCAAAATACCCCCTAGGAGTTAGGCGATAATTTGGGCTCGTTACCTACCACACAACCATCCTGCGGAAGCATATAAGGCAAGCTAAAAAGTGAACTGAAAATTTCTTTAATAATTTGACTGTATTCCAAGTGCAATTGTTTACAATAACTGAATATAAACTAAAACATATACATGTAATCTTTAACCTGAGTTACCAACTCAAGTAATACAATATCCCTAGACATAAAACCCAAAATAGAAGTCTCTCCCACTTAACCCAACCATAGGGCTACATCTCTAAACCCTCATTTCTGGGTGACAAGTGGAGCAATCTCTTGCTCTCCATGAACTGCCTCGATCCAAGGAATTGGAGTACGTATATTCTATGGTGTACCTGCTAACATAAAATGTATGGTTGAGCATGGAATACTCAATGGGTACAAGCTCCTTGCTAACAATAGTAATAACGAACAAATATCATATGCAAGTGCGGGAAAAGAGTACAGTTCAAAATCATTCTAAACCACATCATACCAAAGCATTTATCAAATCATTTATCTCGTGGAAACCAGAACACCATTTGTGAGTCATATGAATTCTAGTGAGCTTATGAGATTCTTATAAGCTTTCCTTATGAGTTCTTATGAACTTTCTTTATGAGTTTCCTTTTGAGCTTTCCTTATGAGTTCCCTTATTCAACTTATGAGCATTTTCTTATGAGTAAGAGGTTAGCACCCTTCAACTTGGGCTACCAATCTCCTTGACATTTCCTTATGAGCCAGAGGTTAGTACCCTTCACTTGGGCTACCAACCTCCTTGACATTTCCATATTCAACTTATGAGCCTTTTCTTATGAGCAAGAGGTTAGCACCCTTCAACTTGGGCTACCAACCTCCTTGACATTTTGTTATGAGCCTTTTTTATGAGCCTGAGGTTTGCACCCTTCACTTGGGCAACTAACCTCCTTGACATTTCCTTATTCAACTGATGAGCCTTTTCTTATGAGCAAGAGGTTAGCACCCTTCAACTTGGGCTATCAACCCCCTTGACATTTCCTTATTCAATTTCATATATGATTACTTTTTGAAATTATCGTGACCCAAAACCCACCCTAGGAGTTAGAGTGAATCTTGGACGACTTATCATGACTTACATGACATGCTTGGCAAACCATCCTGCAAAATACATTGAGCATATACAATAGAGGACAAAATAGTGGAAGCATAAACTACATAGCATAGCGGAAGACTAACCAAACCTCTAAGTATATATACATGATCCAAGTTTATACAAAAGGGGAAAAACAGAAGAAGGTACGAACATGCCCGCCAAAATACATGGGTATAATCTCTCGTGCTCACCCACGCTCACCTAGAATCTACCACCTAGTAATAGCCCTCTACTCAAGGTTCCTCCACAGGTTCCTCAACATACTCCTCCTCCACCCATGGGCCAGGAGCACAGATGTCAAAAGGAGCCGCTGCTCCACTATCACCTACCGACATGAGAAGTACCACTGAACATGGAATACTCAATGGGTACCAAATACTAACCAATAGTCATAGCATAATAATAATAGAATAAAGCAGGAAGCAGTTCATATGACTAATAGGAAAAGTAAACAGTTTATAGTTCATGCTTGTATCATATCGAAGTCGGAAATCTCTTGAAAGCGTCATGTGCTTGACTTGACTTAAAATACTCATTTCGTGTTTAAAACTTGTCTTGTCCTGTTCTGTCTTGTTGATCTTGTCGAGTCGTGCTTGTCTTGTATTGCGTGTTATGTCGTGTCATGCATGTCATGCTATGGGATCATGCTTGCTTGCTTGGAAATTAAACAAGTTCATGTAACTTGTGAGATGCACTTGAGAGGGAGGGGAGACCCCTCTCCCCTCCCTCTTTCAATGAGATGCACTTGAAAGGGAAGGGAATCCCTTCTTTCAATGATATGCACTTGTGAGTGAGGGGAGACCCCTCTTTCAATAATATGCAACTTGTGAGGGAGGGGAGACCCCTCCTTAATGATATGCACTTATGAGGGAGGGGAGACCCCTCCTTAATGATATGCACTTGTTCTTGTCAAAAGCGAGGCAAAACATATCGTAAGATATGTCCTACCTCTAAAATCCTTATTTTTGAAAAACAACGGTAAACCATATCATGCATGCTGTGCTCGTGAAATCGTGTACATGCTTTAACTTGGAATTTAATATGACATTTGGGATTCAACAAAGTATAGCATAACATTTATTTCAATAAGTAATTATTCATGCCGTTGGAAAAAGGCAATTAAACACACTATCATAAACCCTAGCAATTTCATACACTTTAAATCATAACTTTCTTGGTTTATAATTCATTTTCTTCACCTTGGCATTTCATCAAACATGGGGTGAGTACATTATTGGTTAAAGCCTATACCATGCTTTTCTAGAGGGGTTTATGTTCACAACATACATATGTATTCATTATTGGTACAATACCCTTCCCATTTCATTCATCACAATACATTCACACGGCATCCATCGTCCAACATCCATTCTCACACCACAATCCATCTCTTATTTCATTCATACTTAAGGAAAATAAGGAAGAAGGAAAGAAAAGAGAGAATATGAACTAGGAGGATAGCATATGGTACCGAACTTGAAAAGGCGAGGAAAACCTTCCAAAACGTGCGTGGAGTCGCTGCCCTAGCTTGGAGAACGTGTCCCCCACTTGCTTGAAGTTGGATTTGAAGAATCTAAGCCTTGAGGTGAGATCTAGGGTCTTTAAACTCTTGATTCCTTCTCAAGTTGAAGACCTAGGTTAGAAATCCCCTTTCTCCTCTCTCACTATCTCTCAAAATACTCTAAGTGTGATGAATGAGGACCCAAGGCTTCGTGCAAGCCCTTATAGGTAAAGGTGAAATGCCCAAATGATAAAAAAACCCTTAATGAAATTTCTGCAAAACACGATAGACCGATCGATCGGTGGTTATGACCGAGCGATCAGTGTTCTTGACCGAGCGATCGGTCAAAAACACCATCTCTGGAAAAATTCCCGATACAAATTAGTTAACCATTCGATAGCTACTGATCGATTGATTGTGGATCGATCGATCGCTAATATGGACTGAGCGATCGGTTATGGACCGATCGATTGCTAATATGGACCGAGCGATCGGTGCTTAGCAAATTCGACATTGAGTCCATTTTTCACTCAATCCATTACTCGAACTTATTCCACTCCTACTCTAACATTTTCTAAACATGACTAGGACCTTTCTAAGGCTACGACATATTAATAAATATTTTATTTAATTATTTAAAGCGTTCTTGCGAAATTCTCAAAGGTTTCCAAATTTTCATTTGATGGAATTGGAGATTACAAGGCATCATGCCTTGATAGACATTCCAAGGCATATACAAAAAGTTCCGGGGTTCTACAGAAATCACATGTTTTTTCAAACTTTGCTTTAACTCTACTTTCCTCATCTTTATCATGCTCTTCTCTTTACACATAACACATATCTCACATGCATCATTTCTTGACTAATATTACATTTCACACATGCATTTCATTTCAATTTGAGCATTTCATTTCACTTAGAGCAAATCCTTTCACTTATGCATTTCTTATGATTCTTGAAATTTTACACTTATGAGAAAACCTCGGTCATGCATTCATGCTTGTGCATAGTGCATTGTGAGCATTGTCTTGGCATGAAGATACTTTGAACAATAACATATACCATTTCCATAGGCATGAGAGATATTAAATAGAACATATATAAGCATGTTAATACTTTGATAATTTAGGGAGAATCCTTAAAATCATGTCTTTAAAGTCTTATGTTTAACGCTCGTACATGCATGCTTTCTTGTGCACAACAATTGTGATATCGTGTATCATGAATGACAACATCATATAGCATTTCTACAATTTCATAGTTATGTGAGTTTTGGAAGAAACATATAAAGCATTTCTTTAAAAATTACCAAACGGGAAAACCCCTAATTCATACTCTCATTGTCTTAGCTTCGTCCTCATTCATGCATTTCATCAAATATGTAGCATTCACATTTCTTAAGTCTTTTAACTCATGATTTCATAATTGACATTTCATCGAACATGACATGTGCGTTCCTTATGCGTACAATGCCCTTCCACCCTTTTCATCACACACCATACATCACATTCACATGGCATCCAATCGCCTTAACATCCACACTTCATTCACCATTTAGTTTATCTTGTATAATTTAGGGCATCATTTGTTTGAAATAAGAATTTGGGACACACATGCTCAAATCATAATAATTTTCAAGGAAAAACCTAAGTTACTACTAAGTTAACTAGGAGGATGTACTAACTTTGAAGATCAAAGCTTGATCTTGAAGAAAATGCTTGGGTTGGGTCCCAAGCTTGAGGAAGAACACCAACTTGAGATATGGAGGAACCCTTGCTTGATTTGGGGAAGATCAACCTTGATCTTGATCTCCTCTTGATCCTTCAATCTCAAAACCCTTCTCTTTCTCTCCAATCTCCCTTCTCTTTCTCTCGAATCTCTCTCTTAGGTTTAGGTTTTTCTAAAACCCCCAACTTGGCTTCCTATTTATAGGCCAAGGGGTTAAAAACCCTCATTTCCGTGTCTTTAAAAAAAAAAAACGAAATCGCGCTTTGACGATTGATCGTCCACGTTCTTGTAAGCTATCCAGATTTCTGGGCTCCTGACGATCGATCGTCATTTTGGGATGATCGATCATCCAAATCCCTGAGAGTTGTCCGGATTTTTGCTATTTGGTATTTCGACCATAAATTTTGACTCGTTCATCAGAGTTTGACGATTTAACTTGTGTTGGACTCATCTTTGAAAGGGGAACAACTTTGATGTTTTATACAACTCCTAATTCTTCTTTATTCATGCTCCAAAGTGGCCATAAAGGTAACTGGGTCAGGAATTTCAGCAGAAAATGATGGAAAACTCACATTTGACTTAACCTCGACTCAAATTATAGAAAAACATTAAACATGAACCTCAAAGAGGGTTCCAATATGGTTCTAATGGCTCAAGAATCACTCAATTCTGATAAGAGGTGAGAAAACTAGAGCTATTCAAAGTTGAGGGTATGATAAGGCGTTCCTCTTGACACTTAGGGTATTTTCACACCCCATCCACCTTGAATCCAACCTCTACTCCATTCTCATAACTCACGATCCTAGGTTCTTAACCCAAACTAAGGTGATGTCACGCCCCAAAATACCCCCTAGGAGTTAGGATACCTTGGCGACGTGACCTATCCTTACTCAACCGGCGAGAGCATAACAAGGCATGCAAGAATAGAGAGACTAAAATTTCCATTAACATAAATGTAATTCCAAATGTCCATATCATTAATAGCTGGATAGAATACAATAATCACAAGAGTACAAATGCTTGAGTCACCTACTCAAGCTCACACGAAAAGTCCCCAAGGAAATCCCAAAATACATGTCTCTCTCTCTCGCTCATCCCAACCGTTGGCCATACGCCACGTCTCCTAATATCTAGGTAACCATCCGAAGAATCTCCTGCTCACCCCGAGCTGCCTCGATCCAAGGGGCAAGAGTTCATATGCTGCATAATGTACCTGCCGACATAAAAGTACGGCTGAGCATGGAATACTCAGCGAGTACAAGCTACTAACTAACAATAGTAATAACAATAGCATAACATGTAATACATGATACAGTTCACCCAAGAGATACAAATTCAGAGCGCGGAAGCTAAAACAACATAACCACGTAAGTGAATCATGAACATCAACTCATGCATTGTAAATTCGTATCCAAAAGTCATGACTTGTTCTCGTATCGTGGAAATCACACCTGCCTTGTTTTGTTCTGGTTTAGCTAGTACCCGAACTATGAACTGGACGGACGTACTAGGTTCTTGCCTGGTTCTTGTCTCGTGAGTAAGTATTATGCGTATGTTCTTGTTGACTTGCTCGTGAGTTTTCTTGTTTGCCTGGGAACAGATGACAATGCCCGTACCTGGTCTTAGTACATCATCACTCTTCCATATTTCTTGATTCTCGCTTGGAGACAGATACTAGTACCCGTACATGGTCTTAGTATACTAGTATCCTCTCATACTTGTTGGAAACAGATGTTAATGCCCGTACCTGGTCTTAGTACATTAACATCCTTTCATGCTTGTCTTGGAAACATGCACTAGTGCCCGTACCTGGTCTTAGTACACTAGCATACTTTCATGGGTGTTGGGGAACAGATGTTAGTGCCCGTACCTGGTCTTAGTACACTAACACCCTTCCATGTTTCTTGATTCTCGCTCGTCATGTTTTCTTGTGAGCCAGGTATGACATATCCTAGGGATATGCCCTACCCTTGATATTCATGTTCGTTTAACTTGTGAGCCAGAGGCTAGCACCCGCACATCCCTGGGCTACCAACCTCCTTGACATCTGCTTGTTTCTCGTTTTATTTCTCATGCACTAATACTCGTGAAATAAACCCAGTTCATGCAAGCATGCGTGAGTGTGTGTAGAAATTGTGGTAGGCATGAGGACATACTTGAGTATGATGGTCACATGAGCATAGCATTTCAATTCTTAAGATGAGCATATGGAAATGTAAATGACATGTAGCACATTTGATCAAGATAGGCATTTTAGAAAGAATAACTCAATGCATGCTTTTATAATTCAAGTTCACTCATTCAAATCGTCATTTAAACATTTTCTCAAACACTTGGTAAGCATCACTATTATAGCCTTTTTATTTAGGTTGCTTAGTGCATGTTTTTCATCCATCACAAAGGTATGTTCATTATGTTGAAAATGCCCTTCCACCATTATCCATCCCATTACATACATCACCCCACACGGCACCCATTCGCCACAATCCACCATCCATTCACACATTCCCACATCTTTATCCATTTATCTTATTTATTATAGGGATTTCATCACAACTCAATAAAAAGGGACAAACAACATATAAAATCATCATATTTGAGGAAGAAAAATCAAGGTTATCACTAATGAAGTTAGTAGAGTGTACTAACCTTGAAATCAAGGCTTGACCTTGAAGAAACCTTGAAATCGAACCTCAAATGGTAGGGAAGAACCCTTACTTGAAGAAGGCTTGATTTGGGGAAGAAACCCCCTTCAAAATGCCGTAGGATCGCTGCCCTAGCTTGGAATGGGAATGCCACACGAGTTTGAGGTTGGATTTGATGAATCCAAGCCCTTTTTGGGATGATCTTGGGTGTTTAAACCCTTGATTCACTCTCAAGTTGAAACCCTAGGTTAGAACCCCTTTCTCCTCTCCCACTCTCTCTCAAATATCTGCCCTAAGGGTTTATGAAACCCTTAGGCTCGTGCAAGGCTTATAAAGCAAGGGTGAAATGCCCAAATGACGAAAAAGCCCTTACTGAAATTTCTGCAAAAACGCGAAGACCGAGCGATCGGTGTTAATGACCGATCGATCGGTTGCCTACCGAGAGATCGGTGTGATTGACCGATCGACCGGTCAAAAACTCACTCTCTGGAAAATTTCCCCATACAAATTTTCTGACCGTGCGATAGCTACCGATCGATCGGTTATGGACCGATCGATCGCTGACTGGACCGAGCGATCGGTGCTCTGTATGTCTGGACTGTTTTGACCATATCTTTTGACTCGCTCGTCGGATTTCGATGATTCAACTTGCGTTGGATCCGTCTTTCGAAAACGAACATTTCTGACTTTTCGGAATTTCCAATTTCTCCTTTATTTATTAATTACACTACGAAAACGGCTAATTAGCTACGAGAGTGCCATTCATTAAAGATGAAAAAGTCCGGGGTGCTCAGGTGACCCGTTGGACACAACCCATGCGCATGGGAGACCCCGACCACTAGAAAATCCCTTGAATTGACACTATTCATAGCCCTATTCACTTAATGCTTCAAGCATGTTTTCATACCTTTGTTTCTTCATCCCAAACACCCAACACAACACTTATATTAAGTTAAACTATTCTCATCTTGCCTTATAAACCAAGTTAGATAAATGATCCTCAACCTTTACAAGACTTGTGCTCAGGGCACTATTCGTGGCTTAGTGAACTCGGTTCCGAGGCCTAAGGCTCACCACACTCTAAATCCTCAACTCATACAACAAATATAGCATGTTTTATACAAAAATGTATTCATCTTAGCATTAACCAAATGCTAAGATCAGATTGAAAACCTTGGTTTGAACACACCTAGTGCAAGACACTATTCACTCACAGGATCCGTGTTTGCAAAAAATCCGAGGCTCTACAATCTCATATCGTATAGATCATCTCATGATCATGGTCAATTACCCATAATGAATTCACAGATGATAAAGAAGATGTCTCTATTAATCTAAGTAATAACAATCTTACAATCTAAATGACTTTTCTGGGCATCATGTCTAACAAAGAGTTTGATCTAACGTTCCTGAGTGACATGATATTCCTATCAAGAGATCTTTGATTTTATAATGTCCTCCCTTCTAGACAATCTATGTGAGAAATTTGCCTGTTTCTATCAATATATCTCCTCACTTATAACTTGAGAGAAAATAAATAAAACCATTTCCCAGTGATTTCACTTCTGAATGGTATACAAGTGAGAATTGAGGTCAAGGCATACAATCTTAGATGTGATCTGAAAGTCTTTACTGCCAGATAATAATGATGTTGAGCACACACACACTCTGAGTCTAATTTTTCTTTGTGGTGAGAGTTCATCTGTACTTTTACTGTAATTCACTGACTAAGTTCTAACGTGTAAATAATGTTTACATCCTTGAAATAATTTGACAAATAGAATTGTCTCTGAGCAAATGAAAAACAATGTGTAACATGTGACAAGCTTTTTAAGCTCTATTTTTTGTACTGATTTCTAAGGTCTGGCAATATGCTATTTGGGGGTGGTGATATTCGCTTAAAAGTGCTATTTTCACTAACATATTTTGAAACATTATCGCATTCTTTTATGTAAAACTTGCATTCTTACAAAATTTTCTATGTAAGAGTACCCTCCATTGCATAAAACACACATTTCTGGTAAAAATGATATATTTGCATGAATTAAACAAGTTTCTGAAAGTCTAGATTTAAAGTTGTTTTTATGAACTCTCATTATGAATTTTAATGTTTCAGGACCCCAGATTAGAAGAAATTCAGGAACCAGGAAGCCAAAAGCAACTAT
The DNA here is from genome assembly GCA_015143295.1 of Tetracentron sinense. Classification (NCBI taxonomy): domain Eukaryota; kingdom Viridiplantae; phylum Streptophyta; class Magnoliopsida; order Trochodendrales; family Trochodendraceae; genus Tetracentron; species Tetracentron sinense. The sequence continues at coordinate 4,419,851 of CM026553.1, read as the reverse complement.
CGAAGCCCCATTATTGAAAGCTAAAGAGCTAACAAGCTACATCATGTAGAGACGAATTAAGCATGGGCTGAGCTAGTGAATGAAGAAGGCAAAAGAACCAAAGAAAAAATTTCTAAAAGAAAGGGACGCAATTTGTCGATCCCCAAAATACCTCCTAGGAGTTAAGGAATACTTTAGAGGTGACTATACGTATCTGCCAAATCATCCTGAAATGAACAAGGTAAATATAATACTGAAACAAATGATACTCAGAGCACGGAAGCTAAATATAGATGCGGAAGCGTGAATTAACTTTTTCTTTTCTTCTATAATACCAAAATAGTATTCCAAGTGAACATATACACAAACATATCTAAGTCTAAGGTGGACGGGCCCACCTATCAAAATATTAAAATACACACGAAACCCTCTCGTACTCTCCCCTGAACAGTAGTCGAGGTACGGCCACACGTCGAGGTCTCGATCCGCCTGAGACTTTAATGGGATAGACGGATCTCTCTCCTCTATGTATTCTTCCTCGACCCAAAGCTCAGGATCGAGGGCTTCTCCGGTACCTGCTGACATAAAGGTACGACTGAGCATGGAATACTCAGCGAGTACAAGCTACTAGCTAACCATAGCAATAGCGAAAGCATAACAACAGTGAACGCAATACAAAATATTGATTTAAAGCAATACTAGAAGCATAAGATGCATAGCATTGAACATGAAGCAATATAATTATCTTGACATGCGTGCATGAATGCGAAAACCTTGGTGAAACTCATGTTCGGAAACCCTTTTCATGTCTCGGTTTTGCTTGTGAAAATCATGCATGCGTGTCTTATCATCATTTTGTATACTTGTGAGCCAGAGACTAACACCCAAACATCCCTAGGCTACCAACCTCCTTGACATGCAATATTTTTATTTCCTTGTGAGCATTTTCTTGTGAACTTATTCTTGTGAGCCAGAGGCTAGTACCCTTCACTTGGGTTACCAACCTCCTTGACATATTTTATTTACTTGTGAGCCAGAGGTAGCACTCGAACCTCCCTGGGCTGCCAACCTCCTTGACATATTGTTTTCTTGTGAGCCAGAGGCTAGTACCCGCACATCCCTGGGCTACCAACCTCCTTGACCTATATTGGTTTTAGTTACTTGATTAGTTTTCTTGTGAGCCAGAGGCTAGTACCCGTACATCCCTGGGCTACCAACCTCCTTGACATGTAGTAAATTTTGATTTTCTTGTGAGCCAGAGGCTAGTACCCGAACCTCCTTGGGCTACCAACCTCCTTGACATGCAATGTTTTCTTGTTGATTTATTATATGCATATGCTCTTGAAAACTCGGTTCATGCAAATATGCGTGCTCGTGTACGTGCCAATAGTGACAAGCATGATGACATGCTTGGATGAGGGGATCACATAAGTATAGCATTTCCATTTCTAATATAAGCATACGGGAATGTAGATAGCATGTAGGGCATTTGATCAGGGTAAGCATTTAACAATAATAACTCAATTCAGGCTTTCATAATTCGAGTTCATTCGTTCACATTGTCATTTAAGCATTTTATCAAACACTTGGTGAGCAATCACATTCATAGTCATTTCGTTTCGATTTCTTAATGCATATATTTTCCTCACACCATACAAAATGTGTTCATTATGTTTAAATACCCATCCACCATTTTTCCAACACACATTCACATCATACATCTAGGCATCCAATCGCCTCGACCCTTCATCCATCCACACATCACAACCTTCCTTATTATCTTGCTTACCTTTTATAGAAATAGCACATTTCAATAGGAGGGAAAACATACGATCAAGAATCATCTTTTAAAATAGAAAACCTAGGTTATTGCTAATAGGAGTTAGTAGGGTGTACTAACCTTGAATAAGGCTTGATCTTGGGTGGAAACCTTGATTGAAGCTCCAACTTGGAAGAAGGAGGACCCTTGCTTGAAAAAGGCTTGATTTGGGGAGGAAAACCCCTTGCAAAATGCTATAGGATTGCTGTCCTAGCTTGAAAAGGGGACACCACATGAGTTTGAGGTTTGGCTTGGAGAAAATCCAAGCAAAATGGATGATTGTGGGTCTTGAAACCCTTGATTTCTTTTCTCCCAATGATGCCCTAGGGAAACCCTCTTCTCTTCTCTCCTTTTCTCTCTAATTTCTCTAAGTGTAGTGAATGAGGACCCAAATGGTCGAGCAAACCCTTCTAGGCAAGGGTTTAAAGCCCAAAAGATGAAACAACCCTTAATGAAATTTCTGCAAAACGCGATAGACCGAGCGATCGGTCAAAAACATGCTCTCTGGAATTTTTTTCCATACAAAAAAGTTAACCAGTCGATAGCTACCGATCGATCGGTTTTGGACCGATCGATCGCTAATAATGACTGAGCGATCGGTTGTGAACCGATCGATCTCTACATTTGACCGAGCGATCGGTTCTCTGCAGGTTCCAACTGTTTTGGCCATATCTTTTGACTCGTTCGTCGGTTTTCGACGATTGAACTTGCATTGGATTCGTCTTTTGAAAACGAACATTTCTGACATTTCAGAATTTTCAATTTTCTCCTTATTTATTAATTAGACTACGCGAAAGACCAAATTGACTACGAAAGTGCTATTCATTAAGTATAGAAAAGTCCAGGGTGCTACACAATTGATAAATATTCCTTACAAGACAAAGAAAGAAGCAAACTTAATTGGCAAAGGCCGGGGGAGATCATGTTAGAGACTAGGGTTCAAGACCTTTTGCTTCTTTTTGTTTGTTTTTATTTTGTAATTTTAAAACCTTAACCAATTTCCTCTCTAATAAATCGTAGCCACCCATTCTTCTTCTATCCTAACCATCTATTTCAAATCCATACTTTCCCTCTTTCACATGGTAACTCTAATTCTACAATATCTTCCCATATTTTATTTCCCTCTTTAGCTCTCCCTAAATTCTCCTATTGTGTTAAAACCCTAATCTCTTTCTCTACAAAATCCTAACTATTCAACTCTTTTCTATCACCAAACCTTAATCCTAGCCACCCATCTCTTTCTAAAAATCCTAACCCACTTTTCTAATCTTAATCTTTATAAAACCCTAGTCACCCTCTATAAATACTCACCCCCTCTCTTTCCCTTATAGATGGCTCCCCCCCCCTAACTTTTTTTCTCATCTCTCACTCATTTCTCAACCCCTTCTTTTCTCAACCCCCTTTTCTGTCTAATTAACCTCTCAACCTCTTCTTTTCTCAACTCCTTCTCAAAAACCTCACTCGGAACACTTGCAACTACGATTAGTGCGAGTTTCCGGTTGCTGAACTTTTTTCTTCTACAGATGTATTGTGAGTTCGATTAATTTTTGTGAGTGACTTTTATTTAATGCAATGAATGAATGTTCTTCTTATTTAATGTTTTCATATCTCTTCATTTATTCACTAGTTTAATTTCATGTCATTTGATTAGTAGATCTTAATTACCTCTCCCAAAGTTGTTTTAAAATTTTCAAATAATCACCACTCTCATCCCTCCATCGTTTTACGATTCATTTTTTTTTTTTTGGTTTCTTTCTTTATATTAACCCCAAATTTCATGAGTGAGGATTCGACATTCGACACGATCCCTATACCATTCTCATGTATTTTGTAAGTCTCGGATTACACTTGAAGACTTGTTAGTAGGGTGATTCTAAACGACAGAAAAACCTTACTTTCAATTATCATAAATCATACAACTCAAACTATGCATTGAAACCTTTTGGTTTTAAAACACCCGTTTCATAGTACTATTCACAGCACTATTCACTAGTACTGTGCACATGAGATTCGGGGTTCTACATGTCTATACCATTGAACTCGTATCGACTTTATACTATCGGCCCTACTTTCAACATGTCATGTGGCCGGGCCCCACAACATACACCCACCATGTGTCCGATAAAATGTCAAGCCTAAGTTACACGACAAAAATCTTCATATAAACTTCGCCCAAGCCATAGTACCTCGTACCCAACATCAAGACACATCCGTGTCCCATCAATCTCCACTTAGTACTTATCTACTAAGCACTACGGTACCCCAACATCAAGGCACCAACCTTGCACCACGCTATGATAAAGCTTGCATTGTGCATCGCCTATCACCAAGGCACGACATAAGCATTGCTTGCCCATGCTCGGGCAATCCCGGCCCATTATCACGATCATGACACTACATAACTACTATGTCCGTGACACTTGACCCCCCCTCCCCCGGCTCCACCCATGGCTTAGCCTCTTAGATTTTTATAAGTCTTAAATTATTATATTATATATGATATATCATATAGAATAGAGGATTGGGCCGGTCTAGGTTTTTACCAAGGCCAACCCTCAAGTAAAATGGTCTTTCAAAATTAGGTTCATATTGGCCCAAGGGCTTTATTAAGGGAATAAAAGCCCTAGCTCTATTTTGTGGACTTTGAAGCAGCCCTAAGTCCTCGAGATGCACATCGATTAAGATTGAAATTTAAACTGATGCGCAATGGATCATTAGATGGCAATGGGTCTTAAGACCGCCCTCATTAATTTCTCAATCCTCACTATACGGAGACCAAGTCCATTACCATCATCAAAATAGGCAAAGGGCAGTTGAACGGAAGGCTCTCGGTTACAGTCTAATAAAAGACTCCCTTTTGTATTAAAAGCTAAGAGTCTTGTAATTCTAACACTTGGGTAAACCGTAAACCCGTTACCAAAAAAAAAACCTGTTTTATTTTCTGTAAAGAGAAAATAAAAATGAAACCCATTAGAGTGCTGTGTTACATTCTGGCATTGTTGGTACAAGAGGCTACTTGCTTGATCCCACATCGTCGGAAGTTGACGGAATTCCGAGAGAAGTTTCAAGAGAAGGCAGCCGCTAGACCGACGGTGGTGCCACCAGCGGCTTTCAATGCCACATTGCCGGGCAGTTCCGCCAAGAAGGTGAGATAGATTTTTTTTTTCTTATTTTTTAATGAAATTGATGTTGTGTGTTTGTAACGGATGTCTCATGAATTGTAATGGTTATGATCTGACGATTTTTTTAGAATGGGAGAGTGTTCTATCCAATTGGGTATGGTGCTGACCCAACTGGAGCGCAAGATAGCAGTGGTGCCATATTGAAGGCTTTGAATGATGCTTTTCAAGCGCAAAGTGGGAGGGTTTTGCTGCCTGGGGTCAATGATTTGGGTGGTGTGGTGATTGACTTGCAAGGTGGGAATTACAAGATCAGTAAACCCATGCGGTTTCCTGCTAGGGGTGGAGGGAATGTTGTCGTAAGTCTCTCCCTCTCTATCTCTCCTCACAGACCTCACCTCTCTGCGCACGTTAGCTTGGTCCCTAGGATTGCTACTCACACTTCTTATGAGCTCTCCCCTTTTGGGGGCAGCGAGAAAATCTTTTCGTGTCAGGCCTTCGTCGGTCACCACAAAGTTCCTATCTTCTTGCCAACCAAAAAGATATAGCGTAATAGGGAGAGTTTGGTTAGCAAATTCCTTCTAACCTTGGCTACAATTTACAAAATCCATTGATGCAAACTTTCATTTATGAGCAGTGTTTAGCGGACCCAAGGTCCGTTTCATATCTTACCCCGTGTCCTCGCGTTCCTTTTAACAATCTTTTAACCCTGAATAAGCTTAACTAAATTAAAACTTACATTTTTATTTTTTATTTTAAAAACCCCGTGTCCTCGTCCGTTTCATATCTGCCGCTGCCGGCGCATGTTAGCACAAATTGTTTGACTTGCCCTTGTTTGAACTTTGAAACCTCATTTACTGTCATGGATGTGGGTTTGCGCCACGTCGCAATAACAGTTTATTGCGTGTGAATCCAAACAGTGAATATAACTGCTATTCTCTATAAATTCTGCTACCAACGCCTTTTAATCTCGGCCTTTAAATTCCAACCGCTCAGTCAAGAACTACAATGTTCTTCCCACCATAAGTTTGAAAAACAGGAAATTCAAATCTCTCTCTCCTTTTAAGTTTTTAACGCACATGCACGCGCGTGCACAACAACACATGCATTGCGTAACAAAGCTATATTTTCATGGTTATTAAGGTTGAAGGAGGGACACTGCGAGCATCGAATACATTTCCTGGGGACCGACATCTCATCGAATTATGGGCATCTGATTCTGAGAACATCGGAATCTATTACGAAGACATCACCTTCCGAGACCTCCTCTTTGATTCAAGTTATCGAGGAGGTGGAATCTATGTGATCGATTCTGCCAGGATCCGCATCAACAATTGCTTCTTCATCCACTTCACTACACAGGGAATCCTAGTCCAAAAGGGACATGAGACCTTCATCTCTAGCTCCTTCCTTGGACAACACTTAACTGTTGGTGGGGACAAAGGCGAGAAATGGTTTTCGGGTACGGCCATCGATCTTTCTAGCACCGATAATGCAATCACCGACATCGCAATTTTCTCGGCAGCGATTGGAGTAATTCTACGGGGGCAGGCTAATATACTCACAGGGGTACATTGTTACAACAAGGCCACTTTTTTTGGTGGTATTGGAATACTAGTAAATTTAGCGGGTTTATCGCAAACTAGGATAGATAATTGTTATATGGACTACACGGCTATAGTGATGGAAGACCCAGTTCAAGTTCATGTTACTAATGCGTTCTTCTTAGGGGATGCTAACATTGTTTTAAGGTCTGTTAGGGGACAGATCTCCGGGTTAAATATTGTTGATAACATGTTCTCTGGGGATCCAAATCATATGAAACCGATTGTGAAATTGGAGGGCAAATTCACAAACGTGGATCAAGTAGTGATTGATCGAAACAATGTGAATGGCATGCGATTGAAGTCAACAGTAGGGAAATTGACAGTGGCCGGAAATGGGACGAAGTGGGTAGCTGATTTCTCATCACTGTTGGTATTTCCAAACCGGATAATTCACTTTCAGTACTCCTTTTACACCCGAGGGAAAATGGGGTTCCCTGCACACAAAGTGACCAATGTGTCACACAATGTGGTGGTGGTGGAGAGTGATAGGGCAGTGGATGGGGTGGTTTCCATGGTGGTCGATCAATATAACATGGTGGGAGAGAAGAACCTTCTCATGTAAAGAGGACTTGATTTGAGTACATGTAATATTGAATTCTTTCTGTAAGACTAAAACTGAGAGATTGTCCTGACTCAAAGAATGGTGTGCTACAAGAGTTCGGATGGGCAATATCGCTCGTTGTTGCCCAATTGTGCCTGAAAAACACGGGCCCATCCTCTGTTGATGGAGGGCCTAACATATTGAATGAGGGGCATATGTTTTTCAAACACAACCGTGCTCGTCTGAACTTGGTGATATAATGGTCACTTAAATAATTTGGGTAATGCTAACTAATTCTTCTTTTACTTTTAAAGAAAGTTGTTTAAAACTCTCAATACTACCAATTATCCAGAGCTCAACTGCCGGATTAAAACCCATTAGTGCTAAAAGTGCACTTGCATTAAAATGGAAGGCCCCACTTGATGTACCACACTGTTGGATTTTTAATTCTACGGCGGACCTCTCCATACATTAGTAGGTCCTATCCAGAGTTTTAAATAACTTACCTTCTTTTAAACTCACTTTTTCAATGTTAAGACTTGCGTTACTGTCTTTTATTAAGAGAAATATAATGTTTTACATGCACTAACACTATGTCTACTTAGAGTGTATTAACAAGAAAGTGTTGCTACCATTATCCTAAATATTTGTGTCTAGCTTTTGAGTTTTGACCTTGCTTTTCAACCTTAAGGGTCTATACTTCTATATATATAAGGAGCAGTGATTAGCGTACCCATCGAAAGTTATCTAACGTACCACTGTTTGCCCATCAAAAACCTGGTTAAGCTTATAAATTTCATTAAAGTTACGATATTTGTTTTCTTTTCTTTCTCAAAACCAAGGTTGGATTGCTTAACCCTAAAGGGGTGTGAATCTTAACCACAGTTAGTGAGTGTTAAAAAGTAAGGTATGGACCAATGAGGACCGGCCATTTTGTTACATAATAGAATCCATCGATAAGTTAAGCATTTTCCTATATAAGGAGGGTTTTGTTCCTAGAATTTCCAAGGACGGGAGTGCTGGTTGCAGTACGCTTTCCCTTATGCATTCGCTCCCCACAAGGGAAGGTCAATATAGGCCCACCAAAATTGTCTTTCTTTTCCGGCCAATGAACAAGGGCTTTGATAAGCCATCTTAAATTAAATAAGGAGAAAATACATTTACACCCCATGAGGTTTGACAAAAATACATATAGACCTCTCAGGTTTCAGAAAATACATTAGGGACCCCTACTTTTCAAAATATTGACACATACACACCTTCCATCAGTTGACCGTTTAGTCCACTGATAGAATGACGATGTCATATGATAAAGTGGTATGAAGTACCAAAAATGCCCTCTTTATTAAAGTTGTCATTTTCCACTTTTCTCATATACGAAATTGTCCCCTCATTTTTAAATGAAGTCAAATCCTCTAGGGGTGGCCACGTGTCCTTCTTGACACCCCTTGAGGTGGCCACGTGTCATTTTTGACACCCCTGAGGTGGCCATGTGTCCTTCTTGACACCCTTGAGGTGGCCAATGTAAGTGGTGAAATCTCACCACTTATTTTACACCCCACACAAACAGTGGTGTGCACAATCTGTGCTAGATCACAACCTTGAGAAGGGTCGTGATCACCTCACATGTGCAAAAGCACATGTGAATTCTTACCGCATTGGATTACAACGAATCGAAGGGCAGCAAGGTGCTCCCTGGTTGCCCTAAATTAAAACAAAGGGGTCTTTAACAGACCCCACCATGGCAGCAATGAGTCCCCTTGCTGCCCAAAATTGAAATCAAATTAAATGGGTCCTTAATAGACCCCACTGTGGCAGCAAGGAGCTCCCTTGCAGACCCAAATCAAAATTAAATTACAGGGGTCTAAGGAGCCCCTTGCTGCCCCAAATCGAAAACTAATTACAGAGATCTTTAATAGACCCCACCGTGACAGCAAGAAGCTCCCTTACTCCTCCAAATTGAAATTAAATTAAAAGGGTCCTTAATAGACCTCACTATGGTAGCAAAGAGCTCCCTTGCTGCCCCAAATTGAAATTAAATTCAAGGGGCCTTTAATAGACCCACCATGGTAGTAAGAAGCTCTCTTGCTGCCCCAAATTGAAATTAAATCAAAGGATCTTTAACAAACCCACCATGGTAGTAAGGAGCACCCTTGTTGCCCCAAATTGAAATTAAAATAAAGGGGTCATTAACAGACCCCACCATGACAGCAAGGAGCCCCCTTGCTGCCCCAAATTGAATAATTAAAGGGGTCCTTAATAGACCCCACTGTTGCAGCAAAGAGCTCCCCTGCTACCCCAAATTGAAATTAAATCAAAGGGGTTTTTAATAAACCCCACCATGGTAATAAGGAGCACCCTTGTTGCCCCAAATTGAAATTAAATCAAAGGAGTCATTAACAGACCCCACCATCACAGCAAGGAGCCCCCTTACTGCCCCAAATTGAAATCAAGTTAAAGGGGTTCTTAATAGACCCCACTGTTACAGCAAGGAGCTCCCTTGCTGCCCCACTTCAAAATTAAATTATAACGAGTCTTTTATAGACCCCACCATGGCAGCAAGGAGCCCACTTGCTGCCCAAAATTGAAATCAAATTAAAGGTCCTTAATAAACCCCGCTGTGGTAGCAAGGAGCTCCCTTGCTGCCCCAAATCGAAATTAAATTACAGAGGTCTTTAATAGACCCCACCGTGGCAGTAAGGAGCTCCCTTACTGTCCCAAATTGAAATTAAATTAAAGGGGTCCTTAATATACCCCACTATGGCAGCAAGGAGCTCCTTTGCTGCCCCAAATTGAAATTAAATTAAAGGAGTCTTTAATAGACCCCACCATAGTAGCAAGTGTTGGCCAGGTAATGACCCTAAAGGGGGGGGGTGAATAGGGTCTTGGGCAGATTTTTAAAAAATTTAGAGACTAAGTCTAAAATATGGAATTTAAATTAATTTGCAACTCAGATTAATTAGAGATAATGCTGAAAGTAAAGAGAAGAGTTAGAAGAAGCACGGGGTTCAGCAATCCAGCCTACTCCCCGCCTCAAGCTTGTCCAGCTAGAGGATTCACCATGATTCCTTAATTGTACAGGCTCTTTCACTGGTGGAGCCTAAACCTTTACAATCTCTCTTCAAGTCGAGATGGAACCTTTACAAACTCTCTTTCTGGCCGAGTTGAAGCCTTGCAAGAGTTCTTCACTCTTTTACTGAAGCAGCAGCTTCAAGGTGCAAGAATCCTGAGATTCTTGGCTGATTTTAAATAGAAGTGTTTGGATTTGAAAATCCGAATTGAAAGCTCCTTAATTGAGCTGAATGAGAGTGAAGTACAAGCTCTAACTGAAATCTCTCAAAAGTGAACGGTGTTAAATAGCTCAAGAGAAGTTTTTGCCTCCCCGAAAGGGAAGCAAATCAAAGGAAGAGGAGGCAGCAAGGCCCTCTTGCTGTCCCAAATTGAAATTAAATTAAAGTGGTCCTTAATAGATCCCACTATGGCAGCAAGGAGCTCCCTTGCTGCCCCAAATTGAAATTAAATTAAAGGAGTCCTTAATAGACCCCATTATGGTAACAAGGAGCTCCATTGCTGCCCCAAATTAAAATAACTGATTTTATAATAATAATTTATTATTATTTTAATAACATTTTAAAGGGGTCCTTAATATACCCCACTATGGCAGCAAGGAGCCCTCTCGCTACCCCAAATTGAAATCAAATTAATGGAATCCTTAATAGACCCCACTGTGGCCGCAAGGAACTCTTTTGCTGGCCCAAATAAAAATTAAACTAAAAATGTCCTTAATAGACCCCACTCTAGCAGCAAGGAGTCCCCTTGCTGCCCCAAATTAAAAGTAAATTCGAGGGGTCCTTAATAGACCCCACCGTGGCAGCAAGGAACATCGTTGCTGCCTTAAATAAAAAATGACTGAAGGCTATCTTGCACTGACATCTGGTAGTCAAGTAGTGGGTATAATACCCACTACCACCATTCCTCACTCACGATCCATAATAAGAGGGTGAGGAATAATCCCCATTCTCCCACGAATAGGACAGATGTCCTCTTCACAAAGAAGAAGACAGTTAGAGGAGGTAGTTGTGAAACCACTCCCCCCAATAAGTCCCACGGTATAAAAGTGGAAGTTAGTTTTCAAGGATGGGATCCATTCGAAAACCGAAGATCCGAGAATCAGAGAGAAGAATCTCCAAGGAGAATTCTTGAAGCCAAGGAAGAATCCCTGCAGCCATAGAAGTAGCAAGGTCAGCTAAAATGCCTATCCTCCTTCTCTCTTCCCCTCTTTCTTTTTTTGTTTTGGAAACACCTCTTTTGAGGCAGTTGTAAATGCCAAAATAGGGCATTTAGCACCCCTTTTATAAATGAATGAAAGTTATACTTGTCTCTCTTGCTCTGTTCTTCTTACTCAGAGGTCTCCCTCATCAAGAGAGAGTAATTAACGGTTGGTTTACCCATGATGGAAAAAGAGTTCCCCACATAAAATAATAAACTCCATTAATGTAGGGTATTTGAACAACGAAGTTCAAGTGCCTCACACTCAAGTGAGGCACTCGAAATTTGCTGTTACGAATTTCTGGCACACCCGATGGGACCCATTTCTCCCCTCATGTCTGAAGAAGAGAGTTTTAAAGAGAGATAGCATTGTGCTAACCCTCTTCTAAATGTGCATGACCATCGAAGTTCAGCACAGAGGATATCGCCTGATCATCAACAAGCATTTGCTCATGCGTCAGGTTCAACAGATTCAGCCCATGACTTGGGCTGAAGTTGTGGCCAGGCCTGCAATTCTGGCCATGACAGAAGATTATAGCCACCGGAGTGGCCCTCCCATTCAAGGGTCAGTGAAGATTTGCCTCCCCAAAAGGGAAGCAAATCAAAAGGAGAGGAGGAAGCAAACCCCTCCCCCCCTCATTAGAGCACCCCTAAAAGTGGAGCTTACAGGTCTAGCCCTGGGGCTGGACCCTTCCCGTAGCAACCAGACAATCAGCCTGGTTGCCTTCTTCAAGGTAGCACTCCCAAGGGAGTGCCTACAAGTTCAACCCTTGGGTTGAACCTCATTTACAACAAATAGGCCGTCAGGGTCGTTTCTCCATCCCACAGGAACCAGACAATCAGTCTGGTTGCCTTCTTTAACACAGCACTCCCAAGGGGAGTGCCTATAGGTTCAACCCTCTGGTTGAACCCCATTTACAATAAACAAGCCGTCAGGCCCGTTTCTCTGCCCCACAGCAACCAGACAATCAGTCTAGTTGCCTCCTTCGAGGCAACACTCCTAATGGTGGTGCCTACAGGTTCAACCCTCGGGTTAAACCCCATTTACAAAAAGCAAGTCGTCAGGCCCGTTTCTCTGTCCCGCAGCAACTAGACAATCAATCTAGTTGTCTCCTTCGAGGCAGCACTCCCAAGGGGGGTGCCTACAGGTTCAACCATCAAGTTGAACCTCATTTACAACAAACAGGTCATCATGCCCATTTCTCTGTCCCATAGCAACCAGACAATCAGTCTGGTTGCCTCCTTCAAGACAACACTCCCAAGGGGAGTGCCTATAGATTCAACCCTTAAGTTGAACATCATTCATAGCAAATAGGCCTTCAGGCCCTTTTCCATGACCCGCAGCAACTAGATGATCAGTTTGGTTGCCTCCTTCAAGGCAGCACTCCCAAGAGGAGTGCCTATAAGTTCAACCCTCAGGTTGGCCTCTATTTGTAATAGTCAAGCCTTCGGGCCGATTGTTATCATTATAACTTACCTGAAAGGGGAGTTAGATTAATCAACCATCGGTTCAGCCCGGAGCACTGAAATGATCGTCAAACCCCTAATTAACCCATTGTGGATAACATAATGGCTAGTCTGATCGAATAAAAAAGAAGAGAATATCTCCAATCGGAGCAACATACTAGGGGCAATTACAAATATAGCCCGAATCGACACAACAAGATGTTGAATTTCTCAGAGCATTAGAACCTAATGCATTCCGAGGAACAAATCGAACCACCCTCTCTGTTGTTATGTCTGCATATAGGGGACAAACCCATAATGCACGATACACAGGACCGTTTTGGGGAGAATATGTGCAAACATCCACAAGGGATGTCCAAGTTTTTAGAGACCCTCGAGTCAAAGTTTTACATAGAGGGACAGTGACTGAAAGGCTTCCCATAATTCAGAGGAAAGATATAGTGTGGGTTCGTAGTCTGCAAAGACCAAGCCATATCCGAACCTGCCAGAGAAGGCCACACATTCACCATCCGCCTTTAAAGCGAAACCAAAGGCAACCCTCCACCGAGTCAAATATTTCCTCGGTTGCATCTTGCCCTCCACAAAATATTGGAGGAAACAAAGTACAACATGTCTCGATTCACATAGTCACGACTCATAGTCAAGACGAGGCCGAAAAAAGAGGACACATCTAACTGGGAAAGATATGAAGCTACTTTATCCCCGGCCTTAGCTATACTCTCCGCATTAAAAGATAAAGAGGCCAATGAATCAGGGATAGTGGAGTTTAATGCTGGTACTCTCGAAGTCCCGCAAAAGAAGAGGACCCCAAGAGGCAGAGCCCGAGGAAGGAAAAGGGTCGCGAATGCAAACTGTCCTGACCCAGGAAATGAAATTCTGCTAATGAAGCATATGAGAAATATCTCACACAATTTTCTTGAGGCTAGTAGCCCAACTAGCCCCATGGTGCAAAATGCAACGGGCCAAGACGAAGCTGTATTTCAAGCATCTAGCTTGACCAACCCCCTATATGGGGTCCCAAAAGCCCTATTTTCATAAGAAGAATTTTCGAAGGTTGTTTCTACGGGAGAATCGGCATCAAATTATTATCTAGATCTGGCAAAGCAGTCTCAATGATGATGGCCGAATTAGGAGATGACGCTGTCCCACCTCCAGACCAAGAAGAAGCTCTCCTCACTCTTCGTTGTTAAATAGAAAGGAAAGACACTGAGATGGTTGTCATGATGGAACGAATAGCACAGATGATCGAGCAGTTATCATCATTAAAAGCTAAAAATACCAATCAATTAGCAGAGCATTCAAATCCTTCATTTTCTGGTCACAGACCACGAGGAAAAGAGCAAGGGGCAACTTCGGGTACCCAAACCAATCTGTTTTCAAGATCAATGGGGTTGAACATTGCTGATACCCCAGTAGTCCCGGGCTTAGAAAGAGTGGCATGAGAGATGGTGCCTTCTCTCATTGCAACAATCGAAGAAATGATTCGCAGTCAAATGCGAAGTGCTAAAGATCAAGAATATGACAATTGATTGTTAAGCCTTACCCATTATCAATTGATGCAGTACCATTCCCACAAAGTTTCTCGCAACTAACATTCAAAATGTTCGACGAGACTGGCAATCCTCCCCAGCATATTGCTCATTTCTTATCCAAATACGGACCAGTGGCACGGAATGAAGCATTGTGCCTCCTGTTGCTTGTGTAATCACTCGAAGGAGTAGCCTTCACTTGGTACGCGAACTTGCCAAAAGAATCAATCACGAACTGCGAGTCAGTGGTCTCTGAATTCAGAAGATAGTTCTATAATACCCATCGAAGAGTAGGTGTTCCAAAACTAATCGAAACTAAGCAGAGAGATAATGAGCCTGTCTCAGAATTCATTGCCAGGTGGAGGTCACTAACCTTCTCATGTCCGCAAAAGTTCACACAATAGGAGTTGATATGTATGTGTCTGAACAACTACAAACACGACCTATCCACTTCCCTCATGGCCCAAACTTTTGTTGGGTTTGATGATTTATGCACTAATGCTCACGACATGGAGTTGTACTTGGGGAAGAGAAGACGTGGTCGAACCACGGATTGCTTTGAGACAGCCGTAGTTATGATGGTCGAGATAAAGAACTCACCTTTAACTAAAGCATCCACCAGGACCGTAAAAGCCAGTGGCGGTTGGGAGAAATAAAGGACGAAAAGAAGAAGCCAAGAAGTTGACCATGTAGAACCGAATGGAGAAGACTTACTCCTCTTCAAACGAAGTGGTGGAGGACCTCTTTGAAGACTTACTGCGTCAAAACTTGATAACTCTACCTGAGATCAAGAGACCAGATGAAGCTAGAAAGATAGATCATCCAAAATATTTTCGTTTTCACTGTATTGTGAGCCATACCCTGAAAGATTGCTTTGTTTTGAAGGATCAAATTCAAAAATTGTTGGATGACAAAATAATTGTAATGGCTCCAGAAGAAGCAGAAGCTACTACAACTAATACAATGTTTGCGACAGAGGTTGTCAACAAGGAACAAATAAAAGTTGATAGAGATGAAGTCCTTTCTAGAGGTTAAGAATGGACTCTCTATGAGAGCAAAGGAGCCAAGAAGAAGAAACAAATGGATCAAACTCTAGCCACGCAGCGACAGCCTCACAGAACTGAGCAAAGAAAGATGCCCAGATTCGTAAAGGAGAAACAGAGAAAGAAGAAGGGAAACAAAGAAAATGCAAAGGGTGTACTTCCAAGATAGATCTTGAAACAAGACCAGCCAACACCTATTACCCTTAAGGGCTTTATCCCTCCATGACTTTTCTACAGTCAGAGTAGTGATTACTCCAATTATACCGATGAGGGTGACTACGATGAATATGTGTGAGCATGGATTTTACCAACCCACTTTCACAATTTATATGTTGACAGAGAGTCGCCACCTATTCATTCTAAGGGATAGGTCCCGGGATTGATTTGTTTATTGATAAGGCAAATGGTCTATCAGAGTTAAGGTAAGTGGTTCGATTAAGCCTCGGGGAAGGTGTTAGGCACCTAGGATCCCAGTTTTACAACGGTTACCTACTCCCTAAAATTAAGCCAAAGTTTAATCTCAATATTAGTTAAAATTTCAAAGTATTTAAGTAAATGCTAGTCCAATAAATGTAGAAAGCTAGATGGCTAAGGTCGAACCCGAGTAAGGTTGCCTACGTACGCATAAGGTGAGATTGGATCGAGTGTAGTTCTGGTACATGAGCCTGTGCCAAGGCTAAGGGGTATGTGTGTGTATACATAGGGTAGTCAAGGGTCTTGTCCGGAGGGCTAGGGTTTAGTTGACCAGGGTGGTGAAGTGCTCAAGGGTGAGTCTAACCACAGTTAGTAGGATTTAACCATGGTTAGGGGCTAACCATGGTTAAGAGAGTCTACAAGGCCTCTTTTCGTGTTTCTGTATTTTTCATATTTTTTTGGTATTTTATGTGATATTTATCAAATTGGGAAACTTAACCATGGTTAAACTAAACAAGGTTTAGTTAACCATGGTTAAGCGTTAACTATAATTAAAAAAAAAAAATTGGTCTTTTTGAATTTTTTTATGACTTTATGTGCATTTTTCAAGTAGGAAAGCTTAACTAGGGTTAATAGCTAACTGAGGTTGAACTATCCCCGGTTAAGAACATGATATGGGCTGAAAATGGGTCCAGTGGGTGTGATAGGGCCTTAGTGGGCCTCAGTATGGGTCTGGACCTGAGATATGGTTGTTGTTAAGGGAATACAGGGAACGGCGGTAAATGTTTTACCGCCATTTCCAATACTATGTATATTGGAAATGTCGGTAAAACAAATACCGCCATTCCTGGTTTTTCAAGAACAACAGATAGGCTAGCAATGGGGGAACTCAAGGGAGGCGCCACATGGGCTAGAGGGTGTAAGCAAGAACTCAGGGGAGGTGCCACGCGTCCTAGGCTCAGTATGGGCCCTAGTCTCAGCTTGGATCAAGCCGATGAATGCCCCAGAGTCACTGGTTCAAAAATAAATTCAGAATGTCAGTAATGTAATTACCGACATTCTGCACAGGTTTGATTTTGTCTCATTTAACCCTAGTTAAGCTAACCCCTAGAGCCTGGAAGCTCAAGGGTGAAAGAAGGAAGTCTCACACATCCAAAACAGGCCCTAGAATAGACCAGGGCCTCACCAAACATGGCATGTGGCATCTGCAAAAGAAAAAGTCAAAAGTGGTGGTAAGTATTCTGCCGCCACTGTCGATTTTTCAAAAAATGCAAAATCAGCTATTAGGACTGTTCCACGATGCAACCAGGGTGTTCCTCATGGATTGAGGACCCCCCAGAAGGTTAGTGGAGGGGTGAGAGGGGTTTGTGTACGGTGTGTGGGAGTGTGGGAGGTTCATGGGGTTCCACTGCCTATGAAGGAGGCAAGGAACCCCTCCTATACTACTGATAACCGAGCCAATACCCCTGGAACTGCCCAGGGGTTTACAAATGCTCCAAAATAAAGGATAAAAGGGTAGGGGGATCCCTACCCTGCTGGACTGCGAGAGATAGGCAGGCAGTGACGGTGGTGGCTGCTGTCCACGGTTGTAGAGCCCCGGACTTTTTCACATTTAATGCATGACACTTTCGTTGCCATTTTGCCTTTAAAGAGGTATAATTAATAAATAAGAAATAAATTGGAAATTCTGAAATATCAAAAATGTTTGTTTTCGAAGTACGAACCCAACGCAGGTTGAATCGTCAAAATCGGACGAACGAGTCAAAAGTTATGGCCAAAACAGTTTGGACCTGCAGACCACCGATCGCTCGGTCCAAAACCGATCGCTCGGAGGCTATCGACTGGTCAAGATTTTTGTATGGGAAAATTTTCTAGAGAGTGAAATTTTAACCGATCGCTCGGTTATGAAACCGATCGATCGGTCATTAACACCGATCGCTCGGTACTCGCGTTTTTGCAGAAATTTCAGTAAGGGTATTATGGTCTTTTGGTTGGTTTACTCTTACCTTAAGAGTCTTGCCCGAGCCTTTTGGGCATCATTCGACACTTAGAGAGTTTGAGAGAATAGGAGAAGGGGGAGAAGGCGATTCCAACCTAGGGCTTGTCTTTGGAAGAGAAATCAAAGGGTTTTGAGACCCTAGATTACTTCAAGCTCGGCTCTTCTCCAAGATCACGGCTCAAACACTCGTGGAGAGCGTTCTCCAAGCTAGGGCAGCAGCTACACAGTCGTTTTGGAAAGGGGTTTCTCCCCTCATTATTCAAGGTCGGTACTTCTTGCTACCCTCCTAGTTATAGTTCCTCTTTTCCCTTTATTTCTCTTTATTTTCCTTTATTTACACATGTGCTATGAGATGGATGGTTGTGAATGGTGAATGGAGATGGAATGGGCGATTGGATGCCAATGGTTGTGTTGTGATGATTAAAATGGGGAGGGCATTGTTCCAATAATGAACATACATGCATGATTTGAGTAAAACCCATCTAGAAAAGCATGTTGTAGGGTAAATCAATAATGAACACACCATGTTTGATGAAATGCCAAGATGAATGAAATGAATAATAAATAAACAAATTGCATGCTTAAACATTCATGGAAATTGCTAGGGTTATGGTAGTGTGTTTTCGCGCTTTCCCTAAATTGTTTAATTTATTACTTGTATATATGGTGATGTGCAATGTATTGTGAATTCCCTAAAATGTCATATTTAATTTTCATTGCAAGTGTGTACACGATTACACGAGCACGGCATGAAACGACGTGATTTACCGATGTTTTCAAGGACGAGATGTAGAGGTGGGGCATATCCTACGATATGTTTCACTTCACTTTGGTCAAGGACAAGATGATCATGCATTGCATAGGGAAGGGTCTCTCATCCCATCGCATTACACGCATGGCATGGCATCGCATTACACGCATGGCATAGCATCGCATGACACGCATAGCATAGCATTTCATGACCCTCATGGCATGACATGACACGCATGGATGCTAGTTGCGACGGACTATGAACGGCAACTAGGCATACCCATCTGCATATAGGGTACTAGTTGCGACGGACTATGAACGGCAACTAGGCATATCATTCCGCATGGATGCTAGTTGTGACGGGCTATGAACGGCAACTAGTCATACACATTCTGCATGAATGCTAGTTGCGACGGGCTATGAACGGCAACTAGGCATGTCATTCCGCATATAGGGTACTAGTTGCGACAGACTATGAACGGCAACTAGGCATGTGAACATGTTTAAATTCCGAATAAGCAAGCATGATTCACGCATGACACGCATAGCATGACATGGCACGCATGATACAAGCATGACAAGCATGACACGGTAAATAAATTTCCAATTACGCGAAGAGTATTTTAAGTCAAGTCAAGTGCATGGTGTTTTTCAAGGATTTTATCGGCTTTTCATGAACTGCAAGCATGATTATGAATTTCCTTATTTCTTTGTATGATATTAACTGTTCCTGATTCATATATATCTATATTGTTTCCTGGGTATGCATTGCTATCTCTTGCTATAACTGTTGGTTAGTATTTGGTACCCGCTGAGTATTCCATGCTCAGCCGTACTTCTTATGTCGGCAGGTTCTGAGGGAGCTGCTGCTCCATTTGATGTTTGTGCTCCTGGTCCATGGGTGGAGGAGGAGTACGTCGAGGAGCCTTTGGAGGAACCTCTCGTAGAGGGTTATCAGTAGGTGGTGTTAGATTCTGAGTGGATTAGCTGTGGGTGAGCATGAGTGATTATATCCATGTATTTTGGCGGGCATGTCCGCACTTTCTTTGTTTTGATTTCTTTGTATTAAAACTTGGACCATGTGTATATTTTTAGAGGTTTGTTAGACTTCCGTTGTGTCTTATAGTTATGCTTCCGCTGTTATCCTCTATTGTATATGCTCTGTGGGTGTTTTGCAGGTGGTTTGTCAAGCAAGTCATGTAAGTCATGATTTAGTCGTCCACGATTCAGTCTAACTCCTAGGGTGGGTTTTGGGTCGCGACAACGGTGGTGCTGCTGCACGTGGGGTGATCTTCGGATTTTTGCAAGGTCTAAGACTATTGGAAGCTTTGAAATCTACCAGGGGTTCCCTATAGTTTTTTAGGTGTGGTTTGCAGTGGTGAGGTGTTGGATTTTATAGGGGATAGAGGTGAGGACATGGGGGGCATTAGGACGGTGTTGGGTGGTGTTGCAGCCGCCTGGAGTGGGGCTCTGAAGGTGGTCAAGCGTGTGAGGGAAGCATGTGGGAGGTCTGGAAGGTGGGTGATGTAGGGGGTGGCTGCAGGTGCTGCGAACATGTAAGTTCAGACATGGCAGTAGATCATCTACCTGATCTACCGCCACTCAAAACTTAGGCAAAAATTAAATGTTGGTAGATAGACTACCGACATCCTGAGATTTCAAATATTTAAGGGGCAAGCCCCCTATGAGGCTAGGTTTGGGTTCTTGGGCCCTTGCTTGGGCCCATCTCAGTTTGCCTATGGGTTTTAGGCCATAAGGGCTTGGACTTAGGCTTAGGGCTTACTAGGGTTAGGCTAGGGCTACCTAGGGTTTAGGTGAGGTCGACCTAGGGTTGGGTTTAACTATGGTTTAGACCTAGGGTTTAGACTGAGGTTGAACTAGGGTTAGGGGTTAAACTAACCATGGTTAAGGGAGGTGTAAAAATGGGATGTTGACAGCTACCCCTCTTTGTCGGAGAATGTTAAGTTGACAATTGAACGACAAAGACTGGAATCAACCAATTTTTATACCAGAGCAAGCAGAGCATGATGGATAAGCATAGAGGACAAGCATAGAGAACAAGCATGATGAATACAGGGGATGAACACACGTCCATTCCCCCAAAGATGAGGTGAAGGTTGGCCACACAACTACCTTACCAGAGATCGATAAGCAAAGCAATGATGGGTACGGGTTTAGCATCACTGGAGGCTGTAACTGACATCTGATCACACCACCGTGACAGTATACTCTTTGAATAGTGAGCTAGCAAAGCAAGATGATGGTGATGAATGCAATGATGTAGGTGATGGGTGTAAAACTAACGTCACTGGAGGCTGTAACTGATGTCCGATCACACGACCGTGTCAGCACTCCTTTAATAGTGAGCAAGTAGAGCAAGAAAGTGATGATGAATGCAAAAATAAAGGTGATGGGTGCAAAACTAATATCACTGGAGGCCATACTTGACGTCCGGTCACACGATCGTGACAATACTCCTTTAATGGTGAGCTAGTAGAGCAGAAAGAAGATGATGAATGCAAAAATAAAGGTGATAAGTGTAAAACTAACATCATTGGAGGCCGTAACTGACGTCCGCTTACACGACCGTGATAGTACTACTTTAATAGTGGGCTAATCAAGTAGAAATGAGCTTCACAAGAGGCCACAACTGAAATCTGGCCACACGACCATTCTAGTAATCCTTTAATAGTGAAGGGGAAGCAATGTGATGGATGCGGGACTAATATCACTGGAGGCCGTAACTGACATCCAATCACACGACCGCGACAGTATACTCCTTTAATAGTGAGCTAGTAAAGAAAAAATGAGCTTCACAAGAGGCCGCAACTGAAATCTGGCCACACGACCGTTCCAGTACTCCTTTAATAGTGAGCTAACCAGGCAAAAATGAGCTTTACAAGAGGATGCAACTGAAATCCAGCCACACGACCATTCCAATACTCCTTTAATAGTGAAGGGGAAGCGATGTGATGGATGTGGGACTAACATCACTAGAGGCTAGTCAACCTTCACGGCCTGTGCATTTGACATCTTAGGCGGCATATGATGACAACCTGGAAAAATCAATTGAAGCCCTCACGCCTAGTCAGCGTCTCGTTTGGGCTCAATACTATAAAACCGGGTTCATGCTAGACCTATCCATGGTTAAACCAAATCTGCGCCTCATAAATGCTGTTATCCAGTATTGGAACCCATCATATATGGTGTTTCGTTTTGGTAAGAATGAGCTATGTCCAACACTGGAAGAGATCCAGCGTATTCTGAGCTTAACCGTGGATGGCGAAGCCATAGTACCACACTACAAGACAATATACCAGGTAGACCTCTCCAAGTTTTAGCATATCAAGCCTGCTTGTTTGCGGCATGGTCCTAATGGCTCTTATGATCGGATACCCATAAGATATCTAGAAGATCAGTACAGCCACAAATGGAACCTTAGCACCATAACAACTGAACTTCCAGGTCTCAATGCCTTTGCACTGATAGTTATGTCTCAGTTGGTATTCTCGAAGTGCCGCACCCTCGCCAACTCAGCACTTGTAGGGGTTATTGAAGACATGTGCAGCTCTGGAAAGTTGTACCCGTCATCCTTACAGAGCTTCCCAGGGCTTTCAATTAAGCAGCAGATCGTAGAAGAGGCATCTTCCATGCCAGTTCACCTCTCTTGCACCTATGGTTGGTAGGACACCTGCCTACAATCATCTCAGTACCTACCGATCTCCATGATGCATACAGCCTACCCAGGAAGATTTCTCATAATCAGGACCAGATATTGACTACAGATGTCAGAACTCTTTACCAGCTTCTCCAAAACCTGTTAGAGGAGGAGATTACATGGAAATGTGAGTGGTTAATCCTGAAAAAGCTACCTCGCATCGTCATAACAGGAAGACGATGCATGATCCTTGCCGGTCTAACTTGCTCAGTAGTCTATGCACCATGTCGAGTCCTTCGTCAGTTTGGACTCCCTCAATGTATCCCAGTGATAAACCAGCAGGGAAATAATTGTGTCAACTTCACAGTGCACTCCAAAAGCCTCACTTGTCGCTTCCAGTCAGGTTGGCAAAGCTTTAGAAGAGAATAGTGGCCAGACTTTGTGGTTACAGCAGGTGTTGCACCCCCAAAATACCCCCTAGGAATTAAGGGATACTTTAGAGGTGACTATTCGTACTTGTCAAACCATCTTGTAATGAACAAGGCTAACATGATATAATGACAACAATAATCAGAGTACGGAAGCTAAACATGAGTGCGGAAGTGTAAACCAAAATTTTCTTTCCAATATAAGGTAGTCTGTATTCCAAGTTTATACATAACATATCAAGTCAAAGGTGGACATGCCCACCTATCAAAATATCAAAATACAAAAAGAACTATTGAGCCCACTATGCTCAACAGTAATCTAAGTAAGGCCAAACGCCATGATCTCTATCCTCCTGTGACTGCATCGGGATAGGAGGCTCTCTCTCCTCTACGTACTCTTCCTCAACCCAAGGCTCAGGGTTGAGGGCTTCCTCGGTACCTGCCGACATAAAAGTACGGCTGAGTATGGAATACTCAACGAGTACAAGCTACTAGCTAACAATAGCAAGAACCATCACACAAGGCAATAAGATATAGTTCACCACATCAATTTAAAACAAATAATAGCAGTATATGACAATAGAATTGAAAATAAAGCAATGTGATAATCTTAACATGCTTGAATGAATGCAAAAACTCCAGTAAAACGCGTACTTTAAAAATCAAGTCTTACTCTTGAAAATATTCTTCCATGTTTCTTTCAAAACTTGCTTTTCATGTTTGAAAACTTGTTCTTGTCTTGATTTCATACGTAAGAATCATGCATGCTTGTCTTGTCTTGCTTGTTCTTGCCATGTTCTTGACTTGACTTGCTTATTTACTTGTGAGCTAGAGGTTAGTGCCCTTGATGCGACTTGTGAGCCGGGAACGTAGGTTCTCTACAATAAAATATATATATAGAAAAGGGTACACTAACCTCCTTGTTTTCTTGTGAGCCAGGTATGACATATCTTGCGATATGCCTTACCCTTGACTGGCCCGATGTCTGACTTTATCATTCATTCTTGTTTTCTTGTGAGCTAGGTATAACATATATTGTGATATGCCCTACCCTTGACCGGCCCGATGTCTTGCTTTATCATTCATGCTTGTTTTCTTGTGAGCCAGGTATGACATATCTTACGATATGCCCTACCCTTGACCAGCCCGATGTCTGGCTTTATCATTCGTATCGTTCTTGTTGTTTTGTATACTTTATACTTTAGGAAAATCTCGGTTAATACATACATGTGTGTGTGAGGTCATGTGTAATAATCATGATGACATGAATAAATAAAAGGAATCGTGTGTGTCGCACTTGTAGTGTCGAGCATTTGATCAATTATCATTTTAGGGGAAACCTACACACATCCTACTTTCATATCCTTCATTGAACCCTTTAATCTTCATTTAGGCATTTTATCAAACATTTGGTGAGCATCACATTCATAGTCGCTTATTCAAGTCCTTAGTGCATATATTTCAACACATGGGGTGTATTTATTATGTATGAAATACTCTTCCACCATTTTTCCATTACACACAATACATCACGCATCATGGCATCCAATCGCCTCATCCACATCCATCCATACAACCCACACCTCTTGCTTATCTTGCTCATATTTAGGGGAAAAGCATATTTCAAAGAAAGGGGAGAACACAAGATAGAAATCATCATTATCATGAGAAAACCTAGATTATTGCTAAGGGAGTTAGTAGGGTGTACTAACCTTGAGATCAAAGCTTGATCTTGGAAGAAAACCCTTGATTGATCTCCCAACTCAATAGAGATGATCCCTCTTTGAAGAAAAGCTCCAAGCTTGAAATAGGGGGAGATCCTTGCTTGAAATGGAAATCCAAGCTAATATTGAGCTCCAATCCTTGAAATCCAAGCCCACTTGAGTAGAACCCTAACCCTTCCTCCTTCTTCTCTCTCAATCTCCCAAAACCTAAGCTTAAGGGTTTATGAGAACTCAAACCCACGGATTTAGGTTTTTGTAAGAAATGGGGTGGTCAAAGACCCATTTACCCTTAATGATTTGGCAAAAATCGACCAAAAGGGCAAAATCCTGCATGATCGGTCTACCGGTCAAAAATGACCTCTCTAGAAATATAACCCACCCATTCATTTAGTGCGATGTTCAGTCGACCGGTAATGGGTATCGATCGATCGGTGGCTGTTCGGTCGACCGGTAGCAAATTCGGTCGACCGGTTTCCTTGTGTTTTTGCCCATTTGTTGTTTCCTCTCACTTTTCCTACTTTGGTATTTTGGCCATAACTTTTTACTCATTCGTCGGATTTTGACGATTCAACTTGCGTTGGATTCGTCTTTCGAAGGGGAACATTTTTGGCATTTTAGAATTGTCCGATTCTTCTTTATTTATTAATTTGACTACGTGAAATGTCAAATTGGCTATGAGCACACTATTGATTAAGTGTGAAAAGTTCCAGGGCGCTACATTCTCCCCCCTTACAAAAATTTCGTCCTTGAAATTGGACGATACTTCCATTACAAAACCAAAAAAGAATTACATGACACACTTATAAAAACTTATTCAAACAACTCTGGATACTTCGCTTTGACTTCAGCCTCACGCTCCCATGTGGCCTCTTCTCGAGCATGATGTTGCCATTGCACAAGAGCCAACGGGATAGTCTTGTTGCGAGGCACTTGATCTTTCCAATCCAAAATCTGAACCGGTTTCTCCACAAGTGTGAGGTCCTCCCTGATTTCGACCAGATCAAGTTCGATGACATGGGATGGGTCCGGGACATACTTCCGGAGCATAGAAACATGGAATACATTATGGACCTTTGCCATTTGAGCGGGCTAGGCAACACGGTAAGCCACCTCACCGACTCTAGTGATGATCTTGAACGGACCCACGTATCTCGGACTGAGCTTGCCTCTCTTCCCGAATCTCATGGCACCCTTGGTCGGTGAAATCTTGATAAAAACCAAGTCGCCAACTTGAAATTCGAATCTCTCCTTCGGTTCTCGGCATAGCTCTTCTATCGATCCTGTGCGGCCTTCAACCTCTCCCGGATAAGCTTGACCCTATCAGCCGTCTGCTCAATCAATTCGGGGCCCAACACTTTCCTTTCCCCGACTTCATCCCAATACAAGGGAGATCTACAACTCCTCCCATATAAAGCCTCAAAAGGCGTCATCTAAATGCTCGCTTGGTAGCTATTATTATAATGGAATTCCACCAATGGCAAGTGGTCTTCCCAGCTACTCTTGAAGTCTAGCATACAAGCTTAGAGCATACCTTCTATTACTTGATTCACTCTCTCAGTTTGCCCGTCGGTCTGTGGATGGAATGCCCTGCTAAAGTCTAGTCGGGAATGCATGGCACTCTCAAAGCTCTTCCAAAACCTAGATGTGAACTTTGTATCCCGGTCTGAGATAATGCTCACTGGCACCCCGTGCAACCAGACTATCTCCTTAATATACAATGCATCCAACTGATTGGAATTGAATGTAGTCTGATACGGCAAGAAATACGCGGATTTTGTGAGTTTGTCAACTACAACCCATATAGCATCAGTGTTTCTAACCGTCTTTGGTAACCCCACAATAAAATCCATGGAGATGTGTTCCTACTTCCACTCGGGAATAGGGAGGGATTGTAAAAGTCCAGCCGGTCTCCTGTTTTCGGCTTTGACTTGCTGGCACACCAAACACCGAGATACATACTCAGCTACTTCTCTCTTCATGTTTTGCCACCAAAATAACTTCTTAAGATTTCGACACATCTTTGTTCTTCCAGGGTGTATGGTATATTTGGACCTATGGGCTTTATCCAAAATTTCCCTTTTTAGCTCTTCATTGGCGGGGATACATGTCCTCCCCTTGAATGTGATAGTTCCATCTCCCTTCGTAGCGAATTCATCACTTACTTTGTTAACTGCCTTGTCACAGAACGCAATCAACTCGGCATCCGCTACTTGCATCTCCGGGATCCAATCTATGATGCACGGCTTCACCATGATATTTGCCATCAATGGCCCATGAGTAGGAGGATTGAAACAAATGTCGAGGTTAGAGGCATCCTCCAACAATTTCTACTCTTGAACCATCATATAGGCAACAACCCCATGTGATTTCCTACTCAAGGCATCCACCACCACGTTTGCTTTGCATGGATGATATTGAATTGAGCATTCACAGTCTTTTAAGAACTCCATCCATCGTCGTTGCCTTAAATTTAATTCATTTTGGGAAAACAGGTACTTCAAGCTTTTGTGATCTGTGAACACCTCAAATTGTTTCCTATATAGATAATGTCGCCATATTTTCAAGGCAAACACAACCACGGCGAGCTCTAAGTCGTGAGAGGGATAAATCTTCTCATGCTCTTTTAATTACCTTAAGGCGTAGGTAATGACCTTTCCGTGCTGCATGAGCACACATCCCAACCCCACGTGGGAAGCATCACTGTAAATGATGAAACCACCACTCTCGGATGGCACTGTGAGTACGGGAGCCGTAGTAAGGCGTTTCTTCAACTCTTGGAAGCTAATTTCGCATCTGTCGCTCCAACTAAACTTGACATTCTTCCTCGTCAAGTAAGTGAGAGGTACAGCCAAACTGGAGAATCCCTTCACAAATCTCCGGTAGTAGCCTGCTAACCCAAGGAAACTCTGAATCTCGATGAAGCTTCCGAGTCTTTTCCAATTCAATACTGCCTTTACCTTGGTTGGGTCTACTGAAATACCTTCTGCGGACACCACATGACGCAGGAAAGACACCTTCTCCAACCAGAATTCGTACTTACTTAGCTTGGCATATAACTTGTACTCTCGAAGCATCTCTAGAGTAAGGCGAATGTATCGATTATGATCCTCCCATGTCGGGGAGTATACTAAAATGTCATCTATGAACACCATGACACATCTATCGAGAAAGGGTCTAAACACCCGATTCATCAAATCCATGAACGCCACCAGTGCATTCGTCAAACCAAATGGCATAACAAGGAACTCGTAATGTTCATACCGATTCCTGAAAGCCATCTTCAGAATATCTCCCTCCTTGACCTTCAATTGATGATACCTCGACTTTAGATCAATTTTGGAGAAGTATCTCGCTCCCTTCAACTGGTCGAATAAATCGTTTATCCGTGGTAAAGGATAACGGTTATTGATAGTGACCCTATTTAACTATCGGTAATCAATACACATACGCATTGAACCGTCTTTCTTCTTCACGAATAACACTGGGGCACCCCACGGTGAGACACTTGGTCTAATGAATCCCAAGCCTTACATTTCGTCCAATTGCACCTTCAACTCTTTGAGTTCAATCAGGGCGATTCTAAATGGAGCTCTTGAAATTGGAGTTGTGCCCGGAGTAAGCTATATAGCGAACTTGATCTCTCTATCAGGAGGCAATTCAGAAAGTTCTTCTAGAAATACATCCAAGAACTCACTCACAACCGGAATGGCTGAGGAGTTCGGTGCCTCTAGGTGTGCTAAGCTCAAAGCTGCGAGGCGGGCAATATCCTTTTTTCTCAATCCTCGAAAGTGAAATGGGTTAACTCCTTCTGGCCTAAAGTTCACCATCTTTTCCAAGTATGCAATATGGCCGTGGTGGTTTAACAACCAATCCATCCCCAGGATGACATCGAAATCCAAATCTTGGAAATCTAGGATGATGAGATCGGCTAATAATTCATTCTCCCCCACTTGAACCACACTATCCTTGTATATTCGATCCATATCAACTGACTTGCCAAGCGGAGTCGTAATGGTCAACTCACGCTCCAACGGAGTAGACTAAGTTGAAAAGCCCTTCGCAAAACTGTGTGAGAGAAAAGAGTGAGTGGATCCTGTGTCGATCAACACTTGGGCGAGACACTCGTTCACTAATAAGGTGCCTGTGCGATTAAACACTAACATCAATAGATTTCAAACAAGAACATACATCATACATAGGTAACCCCTAGTATAAATAACAACACATCACATGATAGAATCATTCACAACTTAAAACTCTAACATTCTTGCGTACCTTACATGACATCGTCAGATGCACGTGCGTCTTTCTCTGACAAGGCAAAGACTCGTCCTTGAGTTGCTTGACGAGGCGGCCGAGTAGACGGTGAGGGCCTCGATGCCTGAGACAAGCTCTGCTGAGATGCCTACCTAACAGGAGGCTTACTCCCTTGAGACTGAGCTGGTAGATGGCGCCGGGGGTAATCTCTAATAATGTGGCCTTGGTCACCAGAATGGAAACAACTTCTGGTAGCCTTTCGACACTCACCGGCCAAATGCCTCCTTCCACAAAGGGTGTAGATATCATATGAATAAGTGGATGGCGCATAACCCGTAGCCTGAGTCACTACGAGGCTAGGAGCCTGAGTGAGAGCTGGGCGAAAAGTTGGTGGAGCAAAAGGGTGAAGAGACTGAGGTGCTAGCCCTGGAGACTGATAAGAACTAGTCCTTGCTCTCTTCCTTACCGAGCCACTAGACTGACCCTTCTCCATTCCTCTTCTCTTAAAGAACTCTTCAGAATTAGCCTTTGCTAATAGAGCTTTGTCCACTACCTCGGTATATGTCTCATGCCGGAACATCAAAAATCGGTCTTTGAGGTAGGCCTTCAACCCCCTTTCAAATTTCTGGGCTTTCATAACCTCTGTAGCGATCATGTGTGGAGCAAATCTGGATAGCTCCAAAAACTTAGCCTCATTAGCGGCTATAGACATATTACCTTGCTCCAAGGTAAACTCAACTTCCTTCTTTTCTTTTATCCTGATGGGGAAGTACTTCTTATAGAAAACATCCAAGAACTCTCTCCAAGTCCAGTTTTGACCCTGTCGGGTCAAGTCTCGGGTCCTAAGTGCGGACCTCCACCAATGATCGGACTCCCCTTCAAGCATGAAGGCGGCCCAGGTGACCATTTCTGCCTCAGTCGGTGTCAATACTGAGAATGTCTTTTCTAATTGCCGAATCCATCCTTCGGCCACAAGTGAATCAATGCTTCCACAAAATGTTGGAGGCCTCATCTTCCGAAAAGTCTCTATCCCGGCTTGTTCTCGATTTAGAGGAGCAGTTATAAGTGTGGCATTAGGAGGAGTAGCCGATTGTCTTGCCGCTAGCATAGCCAAAGTCTCGGCTATTGATGCAAAAGCTTAGGCGAAATCGGGTTGTTCATCACCCGATGGCGCATCACCTCCATTGCCCCTCGTGTTGTATCCGCAACCCCGAGTATTGCGTCTCATTATTACTCCTGAGAACGACAATACAACATGAGTCTAACATAGATACGCATTTAGTAACCATTTCAATATTCACCCAATGCATATTCACTAAACATAGAATAAACACACATGGTTTTCATAACGATGTCATAACATACAATCTGTGTTCCTAGCGTAGGTCACTAAGTTCGGTTGACGTTCAACCTATTTTGACTAAGACTAACTTGTTAGTCCATATTTGGAATACAACTCTTTCATATGACCCTAATGCCTTATTCAATCATTGTATCAGTACTAAGTGACCCTAGGGACTTTAATGCCTAGAGCTCTGACACCACTTCTGTCGTGCTCCAAAATACCCCCCAGGAGTTAAGGGATACATTAGAGGTGACTATTCATACCTGTCAAACCATCCTGTAATGAACAAGGCTAACATGATATAATGACAAAAATAATTAGAATGCGGAAGCTAAACATGAGTGCGAAAGCATAAACCAAAATTTTCTTTTTCATATAAGGTAGTCTGTATTCCAAGTTTATACATAACATATCAAGTCAAAGGTGGACATGCCGTCCTATCAAAATACAAAAAAAACTATTGAGCCCACTATGCTCAACAGTAATCTAAGTAAGGCCAAACGTCACGATCTCTATCCTCCTATGACTGCATCAGGATAGGAGGCTCTCTCTCCTCTACATACTCTTCCTCAACCCAAGGCTCAGGGTTGAGGGCTTCTTCGGTACCTGCGGACACAAAAGTGCAGCTGAGTATGGAATACTCAGCGAGTACAAACTACTAGCTAACAATAGCAATAACCATCAAACAAGGCAACAAGATATAATTCATCACATCAATTTAAAACAAATAATAGCAGCATATGACAATAGAATTGAAAATAAAGCAATGTGATAATCTTGACATGCTTGAATGAATGCAAAAATTCTGGTAAAATGCGTACTTTAAAAATCATGTCTTACTCTTGAAAATAGTCTATCATGTTTCTTTCAAAACTTGCTTTTCATGTTTGAAAATTGGTTCTTGTCTTGGTTTCGTTCGTAAGAATCACACATGCTTGTCTTGTCTTGCTTGTTCTTATCATGTTCTTGACTTGACTTGCTTGTTTACTTGTGAGTTAGAGGTTAGTGCCCTTAAAGCAACTTGTGAGCCGAGAATGTAGGTTCCCTTCAGCAGAATATATATATAGAAAAGGGTACACCAACCTCCTTGTTTTCTTGTTTTTTTATGAGCCAGGTATGACATATCTTGCGATATACCTTACCCTTGACCGGCCCGATGTCTGACTTTATCATTCATGCTTGTTTTCTTGTGAGCTAGGTATGACATATGTTGCGATATGCCCTACCCTTGACTGGCCCGATGTCCAGCTTTATCATTCATGCTTGTTTTCTTGTGAGCCGGGTATGGCATATCTTACTAAAAAATCTAATTCGGTGAACCTCAAATCAAGGTTTGAGTTGAGAACTCACAAAGTCAAGGGGATGGCTAGGGCTTCCTATAAGTCTATCTACCCGTTATGATGTTTTAACAATTAAGTTGTTAAGTTATAGGATGATGTACTTTAAATGCGGAAAATAGAAAGTCAAGCAAACCACAACACAAGGATTTTTACATGGAAACCCTTCTGGGAAAAACCACGGGACCTAGTCCAGCCATGAGAATCCACTAAGACAAAGTAAACAAGAACTTACAAGACTCGAACTTGACTCCTTCGGACTCGACACTACGATCCTTCAGTTCTTAGTCCTCCATGCCTCGAAAATTCATCACGTACTCACAAGTCCCATGATCAACCACAGCCGCTTGTACTTCTCTTTGTGTCTCGAAAACAGATCACGATCTTTCAATCGATCTCCGACAATGACGGCCTCGGATTCCACCGACCAATTCACACATCCACGATCTGTCTCAGATCGATCTCCTTTGTAAAGGCTCCAGAATACTCTGGCCAAGGTGTTCTATCCAGAACGGGTTGATGGTTTGATAGAAATCAATACCTAGATGGACTCCTTTAATGCACAAGTCCAAACAAGCTAATATGGAGCTTTAGGCTCGTAATCTATAGGTTTAATGCACTAACAAAAGGGATTGGGAAAAATAGATTCCATGGATTTTATGACCTCTGGAGAAACTTCAAAATACTCTCCACACACTCCCTAAGTTATACTCCACGAACTAGAGGGGTTCACACTTTATAGGGAAACAAAACCAAGCTTAGAAGTTGCTAAAAAGTTTTTAAAACCAAAGAGGAAACCAAACAATCGAATTGGGCATGTTTCCCATATCAGGGTCGACCCTGGGGGATGGTTCGGTTAACCAAAGTGTACACTTCGGTCAACCCAACCATCCTTCAGGGTTGACCTCCATTTTTTCAACTTGCTATCCAAAAACCCCATACATAATTTTGGCACTTCAGGGTCGACCCTCAACACCCAGGGTTGACCCTGAGGTGAAAAACAAATTTAAAATTTTGTTTTCAGCTTTTAGTCTCTTCACAAAAGTTGTAGCTCTTTTCAACACGGTCGATTTGACATATTATAGAGAAAACTCTGAGCTACGGTTTGGGAGATATGCCCAAAACAAGCAATCTTGGTTTTTTGAAAAAATTTCAGATTTTAAAACAAGTTTTGCACTGTTTATCTCATCACCTAGGGTCCGTATGATTAGTCTAGGACACTTACCACCTAAGGCGTCATATTAGGATTATTCTAAGTCAATTCCCACCATGGTAGCATGGTATCTAGGTCACTTACCATCCTATGAAGGAAATGATCAAACCGAGTCTTCAACGGTCTTCAACTTCACTTGTTTGCGAATGCTTGACGGCAACGACACAAGATACACACCTAGACACCTAGATTCATTTGTTTTGACACTGGAATATGCCAACACATAAAACATGGACTTTACAATCTCCCCCTTTGGCAATTTCATGGCAAAACCAAACTGAAGTACATGACTTGACACAAACTCACCCAAACACATCAAAACGGTGAATTAGGATATTACATGACTCCAACACTCTTTCATGACATCAATTGACAAATCATCTTAAATTAAGACACTTAAGCTCTTGTCAAGTAAAATCAGTCCGCTACAACCCTGCACCTGCACATGCTCATAAACAAAACACCCAGTGAAGCATGTGTGGAATATGAAAATAAATAAGCGCAGGTAATGCAAGGAATGTACTGAACTTGGGAAATAATACCCAATATTCTCCCCTTTTTTGGCACAATTGCCAAAGGTAATCATGATTCTAATATCACAAAGACAATGTCAATTTAACACATGTAAAATATCAAGGCAATCACAATACAACCAATCAAATGTAGATAATGAGGGGACTAAAGAGCGAGGAACAAAATAGAAATATAAACATAAACTCCCCCTCAACAAATCAAGCACAAACTCCCCCTTATCAACTCAACTTGATCTTCTCCCCCTAAGATCAAGAAGACCACCAAAAGCAGGGCACCTATGATAGAAAGGCCCATGCCAAATAAAAAGAAACACACAAAAAAATATCATGTGTCACACAAACATGCATCAAAAACATTCCAAGCAGTAGTAATTTAAGATTACAAATCCAATGAAGAACATGATTAGTTAGTTCGACTGAGGATACACATCTAACTAAATCTCATGGAATGCTAAATTATAGTCAATTCACTTAGACACATTTAGTGAACAGTTCAAAAGTGAAGCATTATGTGTAGTGGTGGTCTGACTAGATACTAGATCAAGGTTTCTTTCCCTTTCCAAGGATATGACATTAACCACTAAGGGGACTCCCGAAGACATAAATCTTAGAAGTCAAACCTAGTTACATCCAGATATATTGATTTTTTACATTTTGGTGCTCCTTTTCCACTTTATTTGATTCAATATTTTTTCTTTTATTTTTGGTCAAATACCTCTAAACATTGTAAGATTTATTTTGATGATCTTTATCTTATCATATCTTTTCATGTAATGATGGCTTTCACACTATCTAGGTAGGTAGTCCTGACTATTGCCAGTAGGGGCTTTCACTCTAGTGACTCAGATAGATACCGACTTTTCGCCTAGGTAGCCTTTTCATATTGTTTGCATCCAATAGTGACTTCACACTATCCCAGTAGGTAGCCCTTTTCATTGTAACAATTTTAGCTCATGGAGGATACACAAAATGGAGATGACTAATAAAATGGTCATTCTAGATTGGTCATCCAAGGTCACACTATTGGGATAAGTCAAACACCCACAGATTGGAAAATAGACCTCTCAATAGAATCAGTCAGAGTGTATGTGAAATTTGTAAAGCATACACACATGAATAAGTCTCTAACTGTTCAAGATAAAATCGGTCTAATTTTCAGCCTAACCAAGAGATTGTGAAGCTGATATATCCTCAATCAGCAACAAACTCATGTTTAACCCTGGACAAGTATAGAAATAAAGAACACACAAGGAATGTAGATCATGCAAGTCAAACAAGGGCAACATGAAAAAAAAATCTTTTTTTGTATTTTATGGTTTTTCAATGTTTTTGGATTTTTCAATATAAAGAAAATAGAAAGACATACCAAAGCAAATAAACACTAGTAAAATGAAAGACTACTAGTATACACAGTTAGCATAGCACTAGGACAAGATATATCACAAACAGCACACCCTAGGCTATGACAGGCACGAGCTAAGTGAAGCCCTTTAGGTCTTTCTTTCTCACCCAAACGGTTTTAGAAGTTTGATTGACCTTTGGTCTCTAACCGTTTCAGTAGAGGTAGGTATGACCTTTTGCCTCTTCCTCCTATTCCTCATTTTCCAAGATTGAGTCCTAGAATTATGGCCAACATTATGGTTCTCTCTGTTACCTCCTCTATATCTAGCATAAGGAGTGTCATGACCATGCCACTGTCTAGAGTTGTGAGCAATTTTCATCACATCTTCACACAAACTCTTAGACTTCTCCTAAGACCTCAACTCTCCTTTGAAGATTCCTATGAAAATTATTGTGGTTCTCAAAATCATGATTGGGCATTCTTCGAAGTTTAGGACATCGAGGCTTAATATGACCCTTCACTCCACATTTATGATATGTAGGAATGAATTTCTGAGTTGAAGGGTCATTCCCTTTAGCAGGAGGGTACCTTTTAGCACTAGGCTCAGTGTTCGAGGTAGATGGAGTTCCCTTCACATCTCTACACCTCTGATTTTGCTTATGATCAGTCAACTTGATTTTAAGACTTTACTTTTCATCAAGACAAACACGCAAATCAGATTCAAAAAGCTGAGCCTTGACAAGGAGGGAAGCCTTCTCTTCCTCAAGTTGTGACATAAGAGCTTTCAACCCTGAAGCCACTTAGTCTAAGGCATCTCTTTCCATTTCAATAGATTTGACATTTTTGGTCATGGAAAACTGCACCTTTTTCAGCTTTAGGCATTCCTGAAATAGCTCATCATAGGCCTTCTCAAGGTCTCCCTCAGAATCTAAGTCACTTTGACTCTCTCTATCATCCTCCTTACCATCCCTACAGTGTTGGTTACTCACAGCATTTGAAGAAGATTCCTCAATCCCTGATAAGGATGCAGTGAAGGCCATATAACCCCTAGTCTCCTCACAAGAAGAACTATCTGATTCCTCAGATTCAGATTCACTGTCATCGCTTGCCTTGCCCTTAAATATTTTCTTATTAGAGTACTCAGCGGCAATATGGCCGTAGCCTTGACATTCATAGCATTGAACACCTTGGGATTTCTTGTCCACACTCTTAAAATGTTTCTTGTTTTCAAAGTGCTTGGACTTGGGCTTTTCAAAAGATTTTTATCATTTTGGATTAAATCTCTTATTAAGTTTCAAACATTTTCTAAATTTATTTGCAAATAAAGCCAACTCTTTTTCATCATCCTTAGAGTCACTATCCTAACCATCTATGGATTCCTTGATGGATTTCAAGGTAATAGATTTTGGTTTCTTAGATGGGTTCAAATTTAACTCATAGGTTTGGAGAGAACCAACCAACTCTTCAAGTTTGAGAGCATCCACATTTTTGCTCTCCTCGATGGCAGTAACCTTCGATTGAAATCTCTCAGGTAGAGATCTCAAAATTTTTCTAACAATTTTGGACTCAGGAATTCTTTCCCCTAAATTGAAACTAGAATTGACAATGTCACTCAGATTAGCATAAAAACTATCAAAAGTTTCATTATCATCAATTATCAATTTTTCAAACTTAGAGGTAAGCATTTGAAGTTTTGAGATCTTGACAGTTGTAGTCCCTTCATAGGTGATTTGAAGAATATCTCATGCCTCCTTCGAAGTGTCACATATAGAAATAACTCGAAATTCTTCGAGTGTGACAGCAGTGAAGATTACAATTAG
This sequence comes from Tetracentron sinense, assembly GCA_015143295.1. Taxonomy (NCBI): domain Eukaryota; kingdom Viridiplantae; phylum Streptophyta; class Magnoliopsida; order Trochodendrales; family Trochodendraceae; genus Tetracentron; species Tetracentron sinense. The sequence continues at coordinate 4,383,658 of CM026553.1, read as the reverse complement.
AACCTTATGATTCCATCTACAACTCTTGAGCTCTACATTGGTCCATTCAAAAGAAGGTTTAGGAATGGTCTGGTCATTTATGGTCTTTATTGGATGGGTCCAGCCTTGTTCAATGGAGAACCAAACTCTCTCATCTAATGATTTTAGAACCGCTCTCATTCGAGCTTTCCAATAGGCATAATTATTCCTATCAAATAATGGGGGACAAGAGATGGATACTCCCTCTCTTTGGAGATTCATATTCACCGAAATTATGAGACAAGATCACACTAATAAATTAGTGAACCCGCTCTGATACCAATTGAAAAATCTAATTCGGTGAACCTCAAATCAAGGTTTGAGTTGAGAACTCACAAAGTCAAGGGGATGGTTAGGGCTTCCTATAAGTCTATCTACCCTTTTTGATGTTTTAACAATTAAGTTATTAAGTTAAGGGATGCTGTACTTTAAGTGCGGAAAATAGAAAGTTAAGCAAACCATAACACAAGGATTTTTACGTGGAAACCCTTCTGGGAAAAACCACGGGACCTAGTCCAGCCATGAGAATCCACTAAGACAACGTAAACAAGAACTTATAAGACTCGAACTTGACTCCTTCGGACTTGACACTTCAATCCTTCAGTTCCTAGTCCTCCATGCCTTGAAAAGTCACCACATACTCTCAAGTCCTGTTATCAACCGCAACCGCTTGTACTTCTCTTTGTGTCTTGAAAACAGTCCATGATCTTCCGATCGATCTCCGTCAATGACGGCTTCGGAATCCACCGACCAAATCACTCTACCACGATCCTTCTCAGATCGATCTCCTTCGTAAAGGCTGCGGAATACTCTGGCCAAGGTGTTCTATTCAGAACGGATTGATGGTTTGAAAAAATCATCACCTAGATGGACTCCTTCAATGCACAAGTCCAAACAAGCTAATATAGAGCTTTAGGCTTGTAATCTCTAGGTTTAATGCACTAATAAAAAGGAAGAAGAGACTATAAAAATTAGAGCTTTTATGAACTCTAGAGATAGCTCAAAATGCTCTCAATATACTCCAAAAAAATCCCCATTTTCGGACTAGAAATGTTCTAGTTATATAGAGGAACCAAAAATCAAGTTTAGAAGTTGCCAAACCCATAATAGCATGAAAACCCACTTCAATGTCGACCCTGGGAGTGCTGGGTCGGCCAAAAGGTGCACTTGGGTCGACTCAAGTATCGTCCAGGGTCGACCCTGGCTTTTCTCACTTGCTAGAAAATTTCAGCATACAAAATTTTGGCACTTCAGGGTCGACCCTCAACGCACAGGATCGACCCTAAGGCTAAAAAAAAATTTAACACTTCATTTTTAGCCCTCGGTCTCTTCATAAAAGTTGTAGCTCTTTTCGACACTGTTGATTTGACATATTATAGAACAAAATCTGAGCTACATTTTGGGAGATATACCCAAAACAAGCAACCTTGGTTTTTAAAAAAATTTCAGAAAATTTCAGAATTTTTAAACAAGTTTTGCACTGTTTATCTCATCACCTGGGGTCCGTATGGTTAGTCTAGGACACTTACCACCTAAGGCAACACGTTAGGATTATTCTAAGTCAATTCCCACCTATGGTAGCATGGTATCTAGGTCACTTACCATCCTACGAAGGAAATGATCAAACTAAGTCTTCAACTTCACTTGTTTGCGAATGCTTGACGGTAATGACACAAGATACACACCTAGACACCTAGATTCATTTGTTTTGACACCGGAATATGCCAAGACATAAAACATAGACTTTACACTTACGATATGCCCTACCCTTGACCGGCTCGATGTCCGGCTATACCATTCGTATCGTAAATCACGTTCTTGTTCTTGTTGTTTTGTACTTTATACTTTAGGAAAATCTCGGTTAATACATGCATGTGTTTGTGAGGCCATGTGTAATAATCATGATGACATGAATAAATAAAAGGAATCATGTGTGTAGTACTTGTAGTGATCATGATAGCATGTGCGACAAAAGGGAAGATGTATAACATTTTCATTCTTAATATAATCATGCGAGAATTTAGACAACATATGGAGCATTTGATCAATTTATTATTTTAGGGGAAACCTACACACATCCTACTTTCATATCCTTCATTGAACTCTTTAATCTTCATTCAGGCATTTTATCAAACATTTGGTGAGCATCACATTCATAGTCGTTTATTCAAGTCCTTAGTGCATATATTTCATCAACACATAGGGTGTATTTATTATGTATGAAATACCCTTCCACCATTTTTCCATTACACACAATACATCATGCATCATGGCATCCAATCGCCTCATCCACATCCATCCATACAACCCACACCTCTTGCTTATCTTGCTCATATTTAGGGAAAAAGCATATTTCAAAGAAAGGGGAGAACACAAGATAGAAATCATCATTATCATGAGAAAACCTAGATTATTGCTAAGGGAGTTAGTAGGGTGTACTAACCTTGAGATCAAAGCTTGATCTTAGAAGAAAACCCTTGATTGATCTCCCAACTCAATAGAGATGATCCCTCTTTGAAGAAAAGCTCCAAGCTTGAAATAGGGGGAGATCCTTGCTTGAAATGAAAATCCAAGCTAGTATTGAGCTCCAATCCTTAAAATCCAAGTCCACTTGAGTAGAACCCTAACCCTTCCTCCTTCTCTCTCAATCTCCCAAAACCTAAGCTTAAGGGTTTATGAGGACCCAAACCCACGGATTTAGGTTTTTATAAGAAATGGGGTGGTTAAAGACCCATTTACCCTTAATGATTTGGCAAAAACCGACCAATAGGGCAAAATCCTACATGATCGGTCAACCGGTGGTGACCTTCGGTCGACTGGTCAAAAATGACCTCTCTGGAAAAATAACTCATTCATTTAGTATGATGTTCAGTTGACCGGTAATGGGTATCGGTCGAGCGATAGCAAATTCGATTGACCGGTTTCCATGTGTTTTTGCCCATTTGTTGTTTCCTCTCATTTTTCCCACTTCGGTATTTTGGCCATAACTTTTTACTCGTTCGTCGGATTTTGACGATTCAACTTGCGTTGGATTCGTCTTTTGAAGGGGAACAGTTCTGATATTTTAGAATCATCTGATTCTTCTTTATTTATTAATTTGACTATGTGAAAGGTCAAATTGGTTATGAGCACACTATTCATTAAGTGCAAAAAGTTCCGGGGCGCTACAGCAGGACCACCAACTGATTCAACATACCAACTTTGGGTGGAAGACCCTAGCATTCCATCCAGTATGCCAACACCAAGGGAACTGCCCACACCAATATCAACTCCGTCAAAAGGAACTATACCCATAGCTGAAATGGTAGTTCCCTGGAGGTACATATTCCTGGAGAGACAGCTATAAATCCAAGAGAAGGAGAGAAGGCTACGGAAAGCCCAACAAGCATTCAGACGGTAGGAAACGAAGCAGAACCGTGACCTTCAAACCATGTAGGGATAGGTCGAGCAGCTCAAGCATACAGTCCAATGCCTCCAAAAGAAACGCAAGGGCAATGTTAGAGAGATAGCCGTCATCAGGGCCCAACTGCACTTCTACCAAGAGTAGCTTGATAGTGCAAAGGTTGAGATGATCGCTCAGATCCGATAGTTTGGATCTTGAATGTTCAATGCTACTGAGACAATTGAAAAAATGGAGGTTGTGATCACATCACTCTAGCAGCAAATCATGGACCTTAACGGTGTGCCCAGCCACTTGACTATACAATTCCTGACAGACCTTCCTAGGATCGAGTCTTTTCCTTTTTTCGAGTCACACAGTCCTGTACTTCACCAGCATGCATCAGTGAAAAATCCTTTCTAGAATCTTCTCTCTTGCACATCATGCATATTCATGTTTAGCCGTTGCAACCTTTCCAGTTACATAAGCCGACCCATGACTCGCTCGATGACTGTAATTCTCACAGAAGTAGCAGCAGTAGACACAGTTCTAACTGAGGTACTAGTTATGAAAGAAGCATCCAGGAAAGCATTTCTTGATAGTTAGTCAGAATCAATGATAAAACCTTCTGATCAGTAGCAAAGAACCAGTGAGATCCTGCAGCCTCATGATAGACACATCACAGCCATACAAGCCAAGTTCGAAAGTATTCTGGAATCCTTGAAGATTCTCATTGGTGTCCAAACTGATGACCCACACATCTGAAACCCTACAAGGGAATCCTCTTAACAGTCACACCCAGAGCCACATAAGCTTATTTCCATCATCATTCATAACCCCAGACCCACACTAGACAGGAGTGAAGCAGAATATAATCAATTTGATGGGGTAGAGCGGCCTAAGGCCTCTCACGTCAATCAGGATAGGCCATCATCTTCAGACCCTACCCCATCCCTCAGGGACCAGCATGAAGAGATCAAACAGCTGAAGAAAGAGATGAGACGAATAAAGGGGGCATCTATCCGATCTATCATTAGAAGATCTAACTATCTCATCTGGGGAGGTTATTCCCCCAGGATTCAAAGTGCCTGACTTTTACAAGTATGACAACGCAGGCTACCCGAAGCAACACTTGCAACTATATCTGGGAGACATGCTCCAGTGTAACAAGAACCAACTTCTTCTGATCCAGTACTTTCAGAAGAGCCTAAAGGGAGCAACCCTTACCTGGTGGATGCCTGTGAACATGGAGTCTACTAATGATAAGTGTTATCATTATTAGAAACTCTAAAAGATAATTATCAAGATATGGATTAGATCCACATCTATATATACCACAAGCTAAAACCATGTGGGGAGATTATTCATCAAAAGAATTTTTGTGAGCCTAAAGTGGATACCAAAGGATTTTCGTGGGAGATAGAGAGTCTACACCCAAGGATTCTTCACCGAGATAGCAAAGAGCGAGGATCTAGCTGGGATTATTTCTTCGAGAAATCTCTACAAAGAGTTATGAAGTTCTATCATTTTGTCTGACACCGGTGAACATCATTCACCGAGGTATTCTTCTTCTTTAATGTAGATAATATTAAATTTTTTCTATGGTGTAAAGATCTTCAGGATTCAGGTTTCTGCATATTTTTTTATCTAGAGTCCCTTCTATCGAACCATCCTTCTTCTTCACAAACAACACCGAAGCTCCCTAATGTGACATACTTGGGCTAATAAAACTCAGATTGAGCAACTCTTCGATCTCCCTATCTGGCGGTAAGCCCGGTAAATCCTTTAGAAAGACATCCATGAATTCCTCTACAATAGGAATACTTGAAGAATCTAGTACCTCCGAGGTAATAAGACTCAGTGTCGTGAATCGAGCTAAGTCTTTCTTCTTCAACCCTTAGAAATGAAAAGGGGGCTCACTGATTGGTCTAAAGTTGTCCACCTTCCCAAAACAGTCAATATGGCCATGGTAATTGGAAAGCTAATCCATGCCTAGTATGATGTCGAAGTCCTGGAATTCAAGGACAATCAGGTCAGCTGGCATTTCTCTCTGACCCACTCGAATATCACAAGCTCGATAGACTATATCAATGATGACTGAACTACCAACAGGAGTGGCAATGAACAGTTTACGATCTAAGAAACTTGGTTCCATCGGAAACTCTCGTGCAAAACTAGGTGTGATGAAGGAGTGTGTAGAACCGGTATCAACCAACACATGAGCTAAGAAATCATTTACTAACAAAGTGTCTGGATTTGGATACATAACTGAGTGTGTCAAACCATAAATACATACATACATCATACATAAAACATATTCATGCATAATATTTAACATTACATACATAGCATCAGAATAACATTTTAATTACTTAAAATCACAAGTAGACGTACACTACACAATGACGTCAGACACCTGTGCAAGCAGGGCTGCTAGGGTCTCGGATCCTGGGGTGACCTCTGCAGCATTGGCTGCCTCATCGGTGACCTGACTCCCTAAGGCTGATCAGTTGAAGCCCCTGCTGATTATTGAGTGGGTAATCTCGGATCCAGTGTGAAATATCTCCATAATCGAAACAATCTCCAGTAATCCTACACTCCCCCACTCGATTTCTCTTTCCACATTGGCTGCATGCATCATACAAATGAGCCTCAATAGTAGGCGTGGTAACTTGTGATGCGTAATGGGCTACCTGAGTAGGCCTTTGATACGGGGTAGGCCTAGCAATCGGTATAGGACCTGATGCCCTTGGCCTCTTATCCTACAGGCCTTAGTCTATCTGCCAGCATTACTCTCTTCCTCAAAAACTCTACCAACCTCCTCTCGGCAAGCAAAGCTCTCTCACTAACTTCTGGACATGTCCCAAGATACAAGATCTCAACCCTATCTTAGATGTAGTCTCTGAGACCCCTCTCAAATCTTATCGCCTTCATGCTCTCTGTGGTGATTAAATGAGGCGCGAACCTAGACAGCTTAGCAAACTTGACCTCATACTCGACCACCGATATGCTCCCCTGCTGTAAAGTGGAGAACTCAATCTCCTTCGGCTCTCTCACTGAATTCGGGAAGTACTGCTCATGGAATACATCGAGGAACTCTCCCCATATCCATGACTGTCCCGCTCACACTTCATTCCTTTTCCTAGCTATGACCCTCCACCAATGCTCAGTCTCGCCTTCCATGAGAAAGGAAGCCCACTTCACTCTCTGATCCTCTGTAGGCTCGAGCACAAAGAATATCTTCTCTAACTGCATGATCCACCACTCTGCTACAATAGGATCAGTACTCCTACATAAAGCTGGAGGACTTATCCTCCTGAATTCTTCCACTTTGTGATGTCGAGGTGGGTGGACCTCAGCTAGCCTATCTTGCCTAGCTTGCCCAGCTACTAGCAATGCTGTCTACATGCCTTAATCTCATCCTATCAAGTCATGGTTGTAATAGCTTCCATAGCCCGACTTTCATTAGGCTGGTAAGTATCCTCCGGGGTATCCCCATCAGTCACACTACCCCCTCCATTCCTATTATTCCGTACACCTCTTCTCATGACTTGCAACTCTTGAGGTCAATAAGAAACCAGTCATCTTTTAGAAACAATTCACAAAATAATCAATTCATAGGTTCAATCCTAAGGTTTAACCTAAATCCTAACTTGATGTTGCTTCCCTAACTTAGGACAATTTCCTTATTCCTAAATCTAGTATACCTTAACCTTGAGGATTCTAATGCCTTGGGCTTTGATACCACCTCTGTAACGACCCCAAAGCCTACCTTGAACAAAATAGGACCTTGGGTCATCACATTTCTTAAACCAGCTTAAATCCCATGACATACAAGGCATACAACACGAGTCTCCAAAATAAGAGTAATAAAATTTTGATACATAAAACCAAATCATCCTGCTTAAGTTTATGGTCAACATAAACATAATCCACTATAAGCAAAGTAGTCTGATACCTAACTATAAAGTAATTTGATAAGCAACATCATCTAAGAGTATTACAAAAACTCCTCCCAACTCAAAAGTAAAAGCCTAATGATAAGGCCACCTATCCAACTTTCGCTCTCCCTCCACCAGAGGATCACCTTCCTCCTCTACTCTGTAAGCCTCCTCCACCCAAGGCTCACCTACAAACTCGGGCTCCACACCTACCATAACAAGAATTTAGCTGAGTACAAAAGCACTCGGTGTATATAAAATTCAACCAACAACATAGTATCCCTGTACTTAGTTACAACATAACCAATAGTATATGTGAGCCCTGCACTTAGTTACAACATAACCAATAGTATATGTGAGCACAAGATTTCGCTTCCCTAAGAATCTCATCGGTTTTGTAATGTTTAGAGTCACCACCTATTAATTAAGAAGGGATAAGTCTCCGGGTGTTGGATAAGGTCTTGGTTTATGGTAGAGGTTTGGTTAAGTCCGGGGAAGGTGTTAGGCACCCCAAGCCTTCTATTTTACAATGGTTCCCTACTTCCTAGGTTTAAGCCAATTAAAGTCAATTTTGTTCGTATGCCAAAGTGTTTAAGGAAATACTAATCTAAGAAAGAAATGCTAACTAGGCTCGAACCCAGGTTGGGTTACCTACATACTCACAAGGGTGAGATTAGACCGAGCGTAGTTCTAACACATGAGCCTGTGCCGAGGCTATGGGGTGTGTGCGTGTACACTAAGGGTGCCTAATAGACTAGTCTGGTACACAAGGATTTGATTGACCTAGGTTGGTCAAGTGCAAGGTGTTGGGCCCGGTAGACCGAGGGTTAGTTTAGTAGACTAAGGGAAAGGCCCGGTAAGCCAAGACAGAAGCCTGGTAGGCTAAGGCAAAGTTTGACCTAGGTTAGGATTGCTAACTAAGGTTAGGTCAAACTAATCATGGTTAGGGTTATTAACCACAGTTAAGGGAGGTATGGTCAAGCCCGGTAGGCTGAGATTGGGTTCGGTAGGCCAAAAGATATTAACTAAGGGTTAGGGTTGCTAATTGAGATTAAGAGGATGGTTAACCATGGTTAGGGCTGCTAACCATGGTAAAAAGGTCCAGAAATAATTTTTGTCTTTTTGTATTTTTTGAATGTTTTTTGAGATTTTTCCAAGGTTTAAGACTGCTTAACCATGGTTAAATGCTAACTAGGGTTAGATTAACCCTGGTTAAGATATCTAGGCAAGTTGGGGTGGGCCTAGAGAGCTTGGTAGGGCTTAGAGTGGCCTCCTACCTGGTCTAAGCCATGTGCAAAAGCCCAAAATACAAAAATTAGGAATGGCGGTAATCTGTTTACCGCCATTCCAAAACTTCACTATTTTTGAATGGTGGTAGATAGTCTACCCCCATTAACATTGTTTACTGTTAAGGGTTTTACAGGTCTGGGGTTGGGTTAAGGGTTAACTCATAGGGTCAAGGACCCATAGAGTTGATAGAGAGGATTTCCAAGAAGGTCCTGGGCCTTTGGTGGACCTTGGACATGGTCTAAGATGGGCCTGAAGTAGGCCCAAAGTCACTGCAAAAGGAAACATAAAATGGTGGTAGATGGTCTACCGCCATTCTGCACAGGGTTGAGTTAAGGCCAAATTAACCACGGTTAAACAATAGGCTTGGGCCTGGATTGATTAGGCAAGGTAAGCCAGGGTCTAAGGAGCCAAGACATGGCCCTGGATTGGACCATGGCCCACCCAAGAGGGTATAACAGTAGCTGTAATAAAGAGGTACAGGAATGGCGGTAATTATTCTACCGCCATTCCTGAATATTTTCAGAAAATGATTTCTCCCCTACGGGGCCACACTAAGGGGGTTCTAGGGGTTCCCTCATGACTTGAGGGACCCCCAGAACCTAGAGAGGAGTTCTATAGTGGTGAGGGGTTTTATACCCTTGATCAAAATGCCTCAAGGGGGTTCCACCACACCTATGAAGTAGGTGGAGGACCCCTGTCCTTGGTTGAGAAGCAAAAAAATTGAAATAAAGGACCCCCTGGAGTAGAACCAAGGGGTCTTACAATGCTCAACAGAAATGAAATGGGGTAGGGATTGCCTACCCTCTTGGTTTAATCTCCACAGTGGTGGGGTAGTGGCTGTGGACTGGTGCACGACTGAGGAGCAGCTAGGGTTATCTGGGATAACTCCTGTGGAGGTATAGGTTCTGCCTTGAAGGGGAACAAGAATTGGAGTAGGTTAAGAGTGGGCTGGCCGAGTTTGGATAGGGGTTTAGTATAGAAGTTTTGGAATGAATTTAAACTAATGAATGGTGGGTTATTTATAGGTTAGGGAGACCCTAGGGTAGTATGGGGATTCCTACAGGCATGCTAGACACAAGAGAGATGGAGCAGGAGAGGTGCAGTGGGGTGCCAGTTGCGAATTTGCAAAAGATCAACAATAACGGTAATAACATTACTGCCTTTCCTGGATTAGGCCAGAATGGGAGTGGTGGTGATGTTATTACTGCCATATATTGGTTTCTGTCAAAAATGGCTAACTCACACACTTGGGCTGATACACTATTCACTTTGCCAAAATTGGGAATGGCGGTAAAGTTATTACCGCCATTCCTGGGATTTTTGAATTTGAGCTGTGGCCCTACCCTAGCGGGTCTAAAGGCATGTGGGCCCACAAAGGGTTCTAGGCCTAATTGTTTTGGGTTTTTGGACCTTGGGGCTAAGCCAGGGTTTACTTAGGGTTAGACTAGGGTTTACCTAGGGTTAGGTATAGGGTTTGAGGGTTTAGGGTTTTCACCTAGGTTTGACTAGGGTTTGACCGGCGTTTACCTAGAATTAGGGTTTGTCATAGGGTTAGGCCTAGGGCTTGATTAGGATTTGACCAGGGTTTACCTAGGGTTAGGATTTGTCCTAGGGTTAGGCCTAGGGCTTAACCAGGGTTAGGCCTAAGGTTTAGGGCTTGACTATGGTTATGCCTAGTGTTTGGTCAGGGTTTACCTAGGGTTGGTCTTAGGGTTTTACTAAGGCTAGGATTTGATTGGGGTTTAACTGGGATAACCAAGGTTGATGGTGCTAACCGTGGTTAAGGCAGGGGTGTAAAAATTGATTGCTTATAGCTGCCCCTCTTTGCCAGAGAGTGCTTAATTGACAATTGAGCGGCAAAGAATGGAATCATCCTATTTTTACACCAAGATTGGATTTTTAGGGAATGATGATATATATGTTGTGCAAGTGGTAATATGAAGTGCTTGCCTATACCCGGAGGAGATATGGGCGACTTGGGGAAGGAAGAAGTAACCACTCCCTAGGGAAGGAAGATTAGTTCGTGCTACTCATGCTGGGGATTGATGAAAGCTATGAAAGATGACATGTCTTGGAAGCGCTAGCTAGATTGGTTGTTATGACATTACCCGGAGGTTCTTAGCCAAGATAAATGAGGGACACGCGGAGTGTCGAAAGGGAGGATATACGAGGTGTTGGTATTTTAACAAGGTATGTTATGTCAATGAAGACCTGGGATGTCAAGGACACACGGGGTGTTGAAAGGGTTGTGGCATGTCCTGAAGGCACTAACCGGATTGATATTGAGATGTCATGCCCGGAGGTGCTAGCCAGATTGATTTTGAAATGGCCCGGCGGTGCTAGATTTTGATGATGTCATGCAAGGTGTAAAGGGGAGGATGCTTTCCCATGAATCTGTTGATTGCGATTCGTGGAGCTGCGTGGTGTCGGCTTCTTCTGCTTGTCTTTATCGCGGCTGCCTAATGCAAGTTGGTACGATCTGGTTTCGGTACCAGAAGCTCTGTTTTGAAAAAAATTTTAGAAAAGTGTTGAACATTTGCAAAAATTTTGGATTTTAACAGAAATAATGTTTACCTAGCTTTTAGGTTTGCCAGAAAATTGCCTTTGTCAGGGCTTAGGGGATTTTTTTAATCTGTCTTTCACTCTCGGAGAGTAGAGTATGACCTAGAAGAGGCTTTATCACCGCTGGGGATACTTGGGGGGGTAGACCTGCTTGTCTTGCCATTGTCGGAGATTGTATTCTAGCTGGGGAGAAGCTTGCTGGGGAGAAATTGGAAACTTCTAGACTCTTGCTAAAAAGAATGTTTGTAGAGAGCAATTGGAGGCCTCTACTGGGTATCCACTGGGGAATGTGACATTGTTGTAGACCACTGCTGGGGATCTGTCGGGAAGTGGCACTCTGCTGGAGATTGTCAACTATTTGCTGAGGAGTTATGACATCTACTGTGGAAATCTACTGGAGACTGCTGTCGGGAAATCTCCAGGGGTTTGTTGGGAGTTCGGTGAGATTGATGGCTGTTGGATTGTGTTGTCAAACTGCTCTTCAGCTTTTCTCCCTTTTTACCCTTGGAATGACCAAGTCATGGGTTCGTATATTTTTTATGCAATGAGGTCGTTGCCGTTTTTCCTCATGCCTGCAAAGTTGATTGATTTTTGTCCATTTCTTACCCTTAGTCGTAAGACTAGGTCTGGGGTCGCATAATTTTTGCGCAATGGGGCCGTTGCCAATTTTTACTCATGCTTACGATTTGTTGGAGAAAATAGATTTTCTCCCTTCATTGCCCTGAATGGCGATTTGCTGACGATTTTTGTTCCGTCGAGGATGTAGGTGTGATACTACGTTTGCACTCGTAGGTTTTAGGGGATCTAGGAGGACTTAGAGTGGGATGAAAAGTAGGTTAGGAGACTGAAGTTTGGGACACCCTAGGATTTGTAGTCGATCTTTTGGGGACTTCTCCTATTATACTCTCCTGGGGATTTGTACTTTGGAATTCTCGACGGAGATTGATTGATTTTTTTTTGTGCTCCGCTGGGAATTTGAGAGAGGTTGTCTCTACTGGGGAGAGTTTCAAGAGAGGTTGTCTTTGCTTGAGGATTTGTTTTCGGGAGAGATTGTCCCCGAAAGGTTTCTACTGGGAGAAAGAGTCCGGAGAGGCTATCTCTGTGGGGAGTCTCTGACTATTAGAATGTTTCAACTTCAATTTTGGGCTTTCCTTTGATGGAAATTTTCGTACCCTTGAGAGTTGACTTGGCTAAGGAAGTCAAGAGGATTTTTGCTCTGTTTGGACTCTGAGGGGAGACCTTTTAGAGAGGCTTTGATTCCACTGGGGATGGTATAGGGGATGTTCGAACTCTGCTTGGGAGAGGATTCTGGAAATATCTTGATCCCTTTAGTGACCTCACCTGATTTTTCAGGTTGCCTACGTACCCTTTACAGGATCAGGTCATGACGTAGTTCAGAAAAATGTCACAGATTGGTAAGGAGGACGTCCTTTAAAAATGTTTCATGAAAGAGGGGTTGTTATGCTGAAGGGGGTTAACTAGCGGATTTCATTGATTTACAATGGGTTTACATTGCTGGGGATAAGGAGTGTGCCAAAGATGGCCCCCTGTCATTTCCCGGAGAATCTACGAGTGCAAAGAGCCTATCAGATCTAGACCCTAAGCATAGTATCGCTTGACTTTGTCCATGTTGATGAGTTCTAAGAGGTCTTCGCCATCCATGTGTCCGAGTTGAAGGGCACCACCTGAGAATTTGTCTCGGACGATGTATGGGCCTTTGTAGCTAGGAGTGAACATGCCCTTTGGGTCAGGGCGGTTTGGTAGCATTTTCTGGAAACTGGGTCACTGACTTCGATGCTTTGTGGCTTGATTTTCTTGTTAAATGCACTGGCCATGTGCCTCTGATAGGCCTGAGAATAGTTGATGGCTTTCAGTCATCGCTCCTCGATCAAATTCAGCTACTCAAACCGAGTCTGTGCCTATTCTGCTTCTGAAATGTCTGCTTTCATTAACATGCGGAGTGATGGAATTAGTACTTCGATGGGGAGGACTGCTTCCATACCATAGGCTAGAAAGAATGGTGTTGCACTAGTTAAGGTTCAGATGGACGTTCTATAGGCCAAGAGTGTATACGAGAGCATTTCATGCCAGGCAGAGTAATTGGTTGCCATCTTTTCTATGATTTTCATGTTTTTATTGGCGGCTTCAACTACACCATTGGTCTATGGCCTGTATGGCGTGGAGTTATGATGCCGTATCTTGAATTTCTGGTAAAGATCTGTCATCCCCTTGTTGTAGAAGTTGAGAGCATTATCTGTTACAATCTCAAATGGGACACTGTACCAACAGATGATGTCCTTTTTCAGAAAATGCTGAACCACAGAGGCTGTGACGTTGGCATAAGATGCTGTCTCGATCCATTTTATGTAGTAATCGATTACAAGCAGAATGAATCGATGTCTGTTTGATACTTTCGGCGCTATAGGTCTGATGACGTCGATTCCCCAAGCTGAGAATGACCATAGAGTAGTGAGATTATGCAGCTAGGTTAGCAGTGTATTGATTCTGTTGGCATAGATTTGGCATTGATGACACTTCTGTACATCTTGGCAACAGTCATATTCCATTGTAGACCAGTAGTAGCCCAGTCGGAGTATCTTCTTAGAGAGCATCAACCCGTTCATGTGTGGGCCGCAAGTCCCTCTGTGAACTTCTTCAACTACTTGTGCTGCTTCACAAGTGTCGAGGCATCTGAGCCAAATGAGGTTAGGTGAACTCTTGTACAAGATTCCCCCAGAGAGGAAAACCTGAATGGCCAGTCTTCTTATTGCCCAGCGGTTTGTTTTAATAGCATCGAGTGGGAAGGTCCCGTCCCCGAGGTACTACTTGATGTCCGCATATCAAGTGTAGTGCCCCAGAACTTTTCGTACTTAATGAACAGTGTTCTCATAACCAATAGGCCTTTCACATAGTCTAATTAATAAATAAAGAAGAATTTGAAAATTCTAAAATACCAGAAATGTTCCCCTTCAAATGACGAATCCAACGCAAGTTGAATCGTCAAAATCCGATGAACGAATCAAAAGTTATGGCCGAAACAGTAAAATGGATTCAGTGTCAAAATTTGCAGAGTACTGATCGCTCAGTCATAAGAGAGATCGATCGGTCCACAACCGATCGCTCGGTCCAAATTAGCGATCGATCGGTATCTATCGACTGGTCCAAAATTTTGTATGGGGAAAAATTTCAGAGAGGGTGTTTTCAACCAATCGCTCGGTCAAAAACACCGATCGCTCGGTAAGCCACTGATCGCTCGGTCATATGCACCAATCGCTCGGTCTTTCGCGATTTTATAGATTTTCATTAAGGGTAAATGAGTCTTTTGACCCCCTCTTTTCTATATAAGCCTAACTTGTGGGTGAGGGTTTCCAAAACCCTTAAAGCTCATATTTGGGAGATTTAGAGAAGGGAGAGAAGGGAAGAACTGGGGTTTTGCTCAAGACCCATTTCAAGCAAGGATCTTCTCCACCAAGGATTGGATCTCATCTCCCCACAAGTTATTATCTAAATTTTAAGGTTAGTACACCCTACTAACTCCCTCAGCAATAACCTAGGTTTTTCTCTTGATAATGATGATGTTTCTGTTGTGTTTTTTCCCTTCCTTTGAAATATGCTATTTTCCTCAATTATGAACGAGATAAATGTGTGGGGTGAATGTTTGAGGTGATGGATGCCGTATGGATATGATGGATGTTATGTGATGGGAAATGGTGGAATGGACATCCTACAAATAATGAACACACATTAATGTTTTGATGAAATGTATGCACTAAAAAGAAGAAATAAAATGACTAAAATGTTGCATGCCATGTGTTTGATTAAATGCATAAATGAGAAGTTCGCAAATCAATGAAAAATATGAAAGTATGAATATGTGTAGTTCTTCCAAATTAGTAACCTTGATCAAATGCTATATATATGCTATCTAAATTCTCACATGCTTATGTTAGAAATTGAAATGCTACATACCATCCCTTGAGTTATTCAAGTCACCATGATTACTACAATGCTACACACACACACATGTATGCATGGACCGATTTTCTAAAAGTGTATGTATATGATAAACCCAACAAGAACAAGAACTGTGATTCATGATACGAATGATAAAGTTGGACATCGGGCCGGTCAAGGATAGGGCATATCCCTAGGATATATCATACCTGGCTCACAAGAAAAACAAATATGATTGATAAAGTCGGACATCGGGCCGGTCAAGGGTAGGGCATATCGTAAGATATGTCATACCTAGCTCACAAGAAAACAATTCAAGGAGGTTGGTGTACCTTTTCTATATGTATATTTCCCTGAAGGAAATTTACATTCC
Source organism: Tetracentron sinense (assembly GCA_015143295.1). Taxonomy (NCBI): domain Eukaryota; kingdom Viridiplantae; phylum Streptophyta; class Magnoliopsida; order Trochodendrales; family Trochodendraceae; genus Tetracentron; species Tetracentron sinense. The sequence goes on along the minus strand of CM026553.1, from coordinate 4,368,141 downwards.
CCGGCTCACAAGTCGCTTCAAGAGCCGGGGAATGTGTGATTCTTACAAATAAGACCAAGACAAGTTAAGTCAAGTCAAGACAGGCATGTGTGATTCTTACGAGTCAAGTCAAGCGACTTGTTCTTGTCATATTCTTGAAGCGACAAGCAAGTCAAGTCAAGAATATGGCAAGAACAAGCAAGACAAGTGATTCCAAGCAAGACAAGACAAGTATGTGTGATTCTTACAAATAAGACCAAGACAAGAACAAGTTTTCAAACATTGACAAGCAAGTTTTGAAAGAAACACGAAAGACTATTTTCAAGTATAAGACATGATTTTCAAAGTACGAGTTTTATCAGAGTTTTTCGCATTCATTCAAGCATGACAAGATTATCACATTGCTTTACTTTTAATGTTATTTGTCTTATGCTGCTAGTATTACTTTAAATCGATATTGTGTACTGTGTCCATTGTTATTGTGTTTTATTATTGCTATGGTTAGCTAGTAGCTTGTACTCGCTAAGTATTCCATACTCAACCATACTTTTATGTCGGCAGGTATCGAGGAAGCCCTCAACCTTGAGCCTTGGGTTGAGGAAGAGTACGTAGAGGAGAGAGACCCTCCTATCCCGATGCAATCATAGGAGGATAGAGATCGTGACGTTTGGCCTTAGATTTCTATTGAGCATAATGGGCTCAATAGTTCTTTTTGTATTTTGATATTTGATAGGTGGGCATGTCCACCTTTGACTTGATATGTTATGTGTATACACTTGGAATACTGGTTTGAGTTATAGAAGAAAAGAAAAAGTTGGTTCACGCTTCCGCATCCATGTTTAGCTTCCGCACTTATGCTATAGCTTCCGCACTCTGATTACTGTTGTCATTGTATCATGTTAGCTTTGTTTATTACAGGATGGTTTGGCAGGTATGAATAGTCACCTCTAAAGTATCCCTTAACTCATAGGGGGTATTTTTGGGGACGACACCAAGGCTTCTCTTCAATCTCAAGGCATTAGGTAGGCTAATCCTGTTGCTAGATCTCGATTGGCCAGAGTATGATGCCCTTAGGGATTTGAACCATGGAGACGAGAGTGGCCAGTGCATTGGCGAATCTGTTGTGGTTCCTGAACCTATGACTGAATCTGATTCTCCTGAACTGAGTGATTAGCACGTTGAGGTAGGCAAAGTACGAGACTAGCCTTGCTTCTCGGATGACCCAAGATTCATTTGCCTGACAGATTACCAAGGATGAGTCACCGTAGACATCGATCTCTTCAATCTCGATGCCCAGAGCTTCTTTTAGTCCGGCTATGCACGCCTCATACTCTACTTCGTTGTTTAAACATCTGAATTGTAGCTTGACTGAGATAGGGAGTTATGCTCCCTTGGGTGAGATCAAGACTGCTCCTGCCCCGTGTCCATGACTGTTAGCGGCTTCATCGAAATACAGTTCCCACCCGAGGTATTGCTGCTCTTCTACTTCGGTATACAGGATGACTTCATCTGGAAACTGATCATATACTAAAACATAGTCTTGTGCTGAACTGTTGGCCAGGTGATCTGCTATCTTCGGCCCCTTGATTGACTTCTGACTCATATACGTGATATCAAATTCAGACAACATCATAAGCCATCGGGTTGTCCTCCCAGTGGTGGCTGGTTTTTCCAGTATGTACTTGAGTGGGTCCACTCGGGAGATCAGGATTACCGGATAGGTAAGCAGATAATGCCAGAAAACGCTGCGTAGCCCAGACCAGTGCCAGACAAGTTTTCTCGAGTGGGTTGTACCTCTTTTCATACTCTAGCAGGCACTTACTGATGTAGTAGATGGCTTGCTCTGTTCTACCTGTCTCGTCATATTGTGCCAAAACGCACTCTATGGAGGTTTCTTGAACTGAGATGTAGAGTAGCAGTGGCCATCCCAGTGTAGGAGGCACAAGTACTGGAGGACAAAGGAGATACTGCTTTATTCTGTCAAAGGCTTCCTGGCACTCGTCAATCCAGACTATAGTGTGTTCTTCTAGAGAAGCTTGAAGATCGGCTCGCATATCAGAGTGAGCTGAGAGATGAATCAACTGATGTATTGAATTCTGTCTAGGAAACCGCGGATCTACTTTTTAGTTTGGGGAGTTGGCATTTCGATGATAGCTCTAACTTTAGCTGGATCGATCTCGATGCCTCTTTTGCTGACTATGAAGCTGATGAGCTTTCCTAATGAGGCTCCAAAGACGCATTTGGCCGGATTCAATCTCAAGCCGAATTCTCTAAGTCTGTCACGAAGTCTTTTCAGGTCTTCTGGATGCTGCCTGGCAGTAGGCGATTTGATGATCATGTCATCCATATAGACTTCAGCTGACTTGTGGATCATGTCATGGAACAGTGCTATCATGGCCCTCTGGTAGGTTGCCCCTGCATTTTTGAGCCCAAAGAACATTACCTTGTAGCAGAACGTGCCCCAAGGTGTGATGAAGGAGGTTTTCTTCATGTCTTCTTTACCACTCTGATCTGGTTGTATCTAGAAATACCATGCATGAATGAAAGTGTCTCATGCTCTGCAGTATTGTCGACCAGGATGTCAATGTGCGGGGAGGGAGGCTATCTTTAGGGCTCACCTTGTTCAGATTTCGGTAGTCAATACACATTCAGACATTGCCATCCTTCTTGGGTACCGGTACAATGTTAGCTAATCATTCAGGATAATTTGCTACTGCCAGGAAGCCTGCACTGATCCTCTTTTCCACTTCTTCTTTGACCTTCTACGAACATTCGGGCTTCATCCATCCCAGTTTCTGCTTAACTGCTCTGACTTCTGGGTTCAGGTACAATCTGTGTACCACCAATGCTGGGTCCAGGTCGGGTATGTCTGTATATGACCAAGCAAAGACGTCACTGTAGCTCTTCAGGAAGCTGATCATGTCTGTTCTCTGTTGTAGGCTCATGGTTGTGCCGATCTTAACGAGCTGAGGATTTTCTTTGGAACAAAGGTTTATGGTCTCAGTGTCCTCGATGTTTGACTATAGGAGGTCTAGAATCTCTTCAGGCGGTTCCTCTTCCTATTCTGAGTCATACTCAACTTCCGAAAGTTCAAGGAGGGTTTCGGGGATAGCCTTAGTGCAGGCAATTTATTGATAAATTATTTAAGCTTAGTTCAGCATGCTTTTTGTTAATTTTGTTAGCTTCAGGACACTAGGCCTTCCAGGGGAAGAGTCTATGTGATTTCATCATCAACCAGATGAAATGTTTTTTAAAAAAAAACATGATTTTTGAGTCAAAACATTCAATTTTATATTGATAAAAAGGTGGACTGTTTACAAAACTGACTCGACAAAAAGAGGCCTACAGTGGCCTGACATTTGGATTTTGCAATGGGAGCGAAAGAGAAGATAGATGGAAGAGAAGAATGGTGCTTTGGTCACTGCTTGATTGAACCAACCTACCCTGTAACTTGATTGCCCCAACCCTGAATGGCCTCGATGGGGAGAGCCTTAGACCACTAACGGATTAGTGGTCAGTGACTGGAGGATGCCTCGGCGCTGTTGGAGAGAGTGCAGACCTGCTCTCCCACTGGATCTTTCATTTCTACGACTTCTTCGACAGTCAGCTCGTTGAACATTTGTGACATGCTAAATATTTCTGGATCCAGAATCCCTGAACACTCAACACTGGGCTGGGGGTTTGAGATACTGGCAATTGGTGCAAGAGGTGTATCTGGGTAGTGTTTGAATGTTCCTACTGGGAAGGTTACAGAGATGTGGGGTCGGGGTTCTGGTTTAGCCGACCAGGTGCTCTTTTTTTGTAAATTTGGAGAAATAGTCCTCAAATTTGGGCTTGCACCCTAATCCGAATGGAGGAGTGTAGCGCGGAGGCATATATCTCTTCTTCATCCCCTGATTTCTGACTCCCAGGCCTAACCCTGGTTGATAGTTCATTCTGCCCATCATCTTAACAAATGGTGGCACTGCTTGCCTACTTTGCTCTTCCACCCTAGTGATAAAACTGACTTGCTCGAACTGGTATGTCATGAAGGCGTTACTTTGCCCCAGTTCCTAGATGTCCCCGAAGGAACTAGCCATCTCCTCTTAAGGGATAATGACCAAATGGTCATCCTGAATGAATTTGATTCTCTGGTGGAGAGAAGAGGGAATGGCTTCGGCCGTGTCGATCAATGGCCTCCTCAGAAATAAGGTGAATGATGCTGGCACATTCATGACTTGGAATTTTGTTGTGAACTGAGCTGGTCCGACCCTGATGGTCAAGTCTATGCCACCCAGGTTCTGCCTGGTAGAGTTGTCAAAGGCCCTGATGGTCATTGGTTTCTTCTTCACCTGATCGAGATTCAGTCCCAAACTTTACAGTGTTGAGAGAGTGAAGACGTTTAGGCCAGAGCCATTGTCGAAGAGTACTAATCATAATGTCCTATCCATGCACTGAACTGCGATATATAAAGCATAGGTATGATCCCTTTCACTATCCGGTATTTTCTCTTCTGTGAAATAGATGATTCTTGATTCGAGCACCTGCCCCACTATATGCCTCAGTTTTTCGAGCATGATGTTTGGTGTTACATGGGCATTGTTAAATACCCAGAGCAACTGCTTCCAGTGATGCTCAAATGTTAGAAGAAGACCCAAGATGGATATTTACGTGAGTGTCTTACTCAATTGCTGAGTGATATTGAATTCCTCTGCTTTTTTCAGGATTTTCAATAACACTGCGGAGTCTGCTACTTCTTTCTCTGGGTCTGACACCATTGCTTTTTCCTTCTCTGCTCCCTTTGCCTTTGTCGGCTCAACTGCTGGGGGTTGGTAGACCCGGCCAGATCTGGTGAGGTAGGTGATGCTCTCACTCTCAAGGATGAGAGAGCGTGGAGTGGGTACATGGTTGAGGTTGAAAGATGGAGAAGGGATGTAAGGGATCTGGATGGGGCCTATAGAGGTGGAGGCTTGAGCTGAGGCCATGAGTTTTCTAGGTAAGGGATAATGTAGATGATCTACTCAAAGATGGGGATTTGTACTGGAGACTGGATGGTGTGTATATTTGACTGGGGGAAAGGGATTATGATGGGAGGCTGGTAAGAAAGCCTGATAACGTCGTCATTAACTGCAAGTGTATAGGGTCTCGGCTGCCCTGCCCCAGGCTCTTCCCACTCATTGAAGTTAACCTGATTGTTGTGTGGGGGCCGTGGCGCCTAGTTGATACTGGTATTACCAGGGACTAGTTCAACCCTTCCCTTATCCGGTAGATCCTGAATGGCGCACTTCAGACCAATGCAGTAGTCTGTAGTATGGTCTGGGCCTCGGTGGAAGGCATAGTGATGATCAGCATTGTAATTTTTGTTCTGTTTATCTGGAGGTAAGAGAGGAGTAGGACCTCTCAAAGTAAGAAGACCCTGCTTTATTAGAAAGTCTAGCAACTGGCTAAGAGTGTAGGGAAGAGGCATGAAATTTTTGGGGGGTTCAATTCTACCCCTGGTTTTTTCTAGCTGGTTGGGTGTTTCCGGATGCTGTCTGAGACTAAGCGGCTTGGCGCTGACAATCTGATGGGTACTACGGAAGATACCATCTGGACATCTTCTTTTCTACGCTGGTCACGTGGACCACTGTTTCTGCTTCTCGAAACTGCTGTTCTGGGGAGAAGCAAGCCTTAGGCTGGAGTGGATGACACCGCTCTGAATAGTTGCTCGATGCGAGCACCAGTTTTGAAAATTGTGCCAAAGTCTATCACTGGTAACTTTACCATCAGAGTTGAGTAGAGCTGCTTCAGAGTGCCCATGAATATGCTTGCCAACTCCTCCTTGGGGATCGGGATAGATACTTTTGCTGCCATTTCCCTCCAAAGAGTGGCGTATTCCAGGAAGGATTCATTGTTGCGCAGGTACATCTGGTTCAACCGACTTTTCTAAGGCCGAAGCTCCTGATTGAAGGAGTACTGCTCTACAAAGCTGTCCATGGCGTCTGCCAAGTCTTGATTCCCTGCTTCTCAACCGACATCCACCACGTAAGGGCTACCGCCGGATGAGAAAGTTAGGTCTTCCAATGAGAGATTGGGGTTTATAGATTCCCCTTTCATCTGTCTCATATCCTCCTTCATCTGTTTGATTTCCTCGTGCTGGTCCTTGAGGGACAGAGTAGGGTCTGAGGATGACGGTCGGTCTTGATTGATATGGGAGGCCTTGAGCTGGTCATCGTACTGATCATACTCTTCTCCTCCGCCTGTTGTAGGTCTAGGGTTTGGAATGGTAATAGGGATGGGCTGATGTGGCTCTGGATGAGGCTATTTGGGAGTTTTTCCGGTAGGAATTCAGATGGAGGGTTCTTCAGTTCGGGTACCAATGAGAATCTTCAGGGATTCCAGACATTGTCCAACTTTTCTTGCATGAATGTAATATCTCTCTCATGGGACTACAGGATCTCACCGGTTCGCTGATGCTGGTTGGATGTTTCTGCCATCGATTCTGATTAGCTGTCAATAGAGGCTGCACTGTAAGTTTCTTCCATAACTGACACTTCTGTTAGGACTACGTCTGCGGCAGCTGCTTCTGTGAGAATTACAGTCATAGATCGAGTCATGGATTGGCTTATGCAAATTGAAAAGGATGCAACAGCTAAACGTGAATATGCATGATGCCAGGAAGAAGATGCTAGAAAAGGATTTTTCATTGATGCATGCAAAGTGAATATAGGACTGTGCGACTCAGAAAAAGAAAAAACTCGATCCTAGGCAGGCCCATCAGGGATCGCAAAGTTAAGTGGTCGGGGCACACCGTTGAGGTCCATGATTTGCTGCTGGATGGATGTGACCTCATCCTCCATGTTTTCAATTGCCTCTATAACATTGAACATTCGGGATCCGAACTGTCGGATTCGGTCGGTCATTCAGCCTTTGTACTATCTAGCTACTCTTGGTAGAAGTGCAGCTGGGTCCTGATGACGGCAATATCTCTGGCATTGCTTTTGAGTCTCTTCTGGAGAGCTTGGACTGTATACTTGAGCTGCTTGACCTGTACCTAAATGGACTAGAGTTTGCGGTTCCGCTCTGCCTCCTATTGTCTGAATGCTTGTTGGGCCTTCTGTAGCCTTCTTTCCTTCTACTGGATCTAGAGCTATCTCTCCAGGAAGATGTCTCTCCAAGGAACTACCATTTCAGCTAAGGGTATGGTCTCGTGTGATGGAGCTGAGACTGGTGTGGATAGTTCCCTTGGTGCAGGCATAACGGATGGAATGTCAGGGTCTTTCGCCTATAGTTGGTATGCTAAATCGATTGATGGTCCTGATGTAACCATAAAGTCTGGCCACTGATCTCATCTGGAGCTTCGCAAAGCTGACTGGAAGAGATGGGTGAGGCTTTTGGAGTACACTGAGAAGGTGACCCAATCACTTTCCTACCGGTCTATCATGGGGATATGCTGAGAGAATCTAAATTGGTGAATGACTCAGAGTGGTGCATAGACTACGGAGCCTGTTAGACTGGTGAGAATCATGCATCGCCTTCTAGTTATGACGACCTGAGGTAGCTTTTTCAGGACTAGCCATCCGCATTGCCATGTGATCTCCTCCTCTGATAGGTTTTGGAGAAGTTAGTGAAGCATTCTGACGTCTGTAGTCATCACCTGTCCCTGATTCTGAGAAATCTTTTGGAGTAGACTGTATGCATCATGGAGGTCAACAGGTACTGGAATGATTATAGGTAGGTGTCGTACCAACCATAGGTGTAGAAGTGGTGCACTGGCATGGAAGATTCCCTTTCTACGGTCCGCTACTTTGTTCAGGGCTCGAAGAAGCTCTACAAGGATGACTGGTACAACTGCTCCGGAGCTACACATGTCTTTGATGATCCCTACCAGTACTGATTTGACGAGGGTGCGGCATTTTGGGAATACCAATTGAGACATAGCTATTAGTGCAAAGGCGTTGAGACCGGGAAGTTCAGCTGTAATGGAGTCAGGGTCCCACTTGTGCTTGTACTGCTTTTCTAGATACTCAACGGGTATCCGATCAAAAGAGCTGTTAGGATCATGCTTCAAGCAGACATGCTTTATATGCAAAAACCTTGATAGATCTACCTGATATGTTGTCTTGTAGCACAATACTATGGCTTCGCCGTCCATTTTTAAACCTAGAATATGCTGAATCTCTTCCAGTGTTAGACACAATTCATTCTTACCGAAACGGAACACCATATGTGATGGGTTCTAGCACTGGATAGCAACGTTCATGAGGCGCTAGTCTGGTTTAACCATGGATAAGTCTAAGATGGTCCCGACTTTGTAGTGTTGGTTAGGTAGTGACCCTAAAGGGAGGGTGAATAGGGTCTGTGGTAGATTTAAAAATTTAATGAACTTTAGGTTCAAGATGCGGAATAAATTAAATTAGCAGCAAGTAAAACAATAGAAACATTATACGAAAGGGAGAAGAGAGATAAAGAGTGGAACCTCATAATTTATTCATGAGGTTCAGCAATCCAGCCTACTCCCCGCCTCAAGCTTCCAGTTAGAGGGTTCACCACGATTCCTTAATCTCACAGACTCCTTCACTGGTGGAGTCCAAATCGTTACAATCTCTCTTACAGGTCGAGATATTACCTTTACAAGCTCTCCTTTAGGCCGAGCTAAAACCTTTCAAGAGCACCACCCTCTCTTGATAAAACTGAAGCAACAGCTTCAGTGCAAGAATCCAAGATTCTTGACTAACTCTCAGAAAATGAGTTTGGATTTGAAATCCGAAATAAATAGCTCCTTAAATGAGCTGGATAAGAGTGAAGCACAAACTCTAATGAAATCTCTCAAAAGAAATTGGAGTTGAATGAGCTCAATGGAGATTTGGGGATTTCTATAAATGTGAGTGAGTGAGAAATCAAAAGCAATGAATGAGTGATCAATAGAAGTTACCACAGTGATCAAGAGTGGTTATTAGTTCATAAATGAACTTTTATCGCTTTTGATCCAATAAGGCTGTTGAGGAAGCATTTAATGCCTTTTAGTTTGTTGAAAATTAGCCGTTATAACGAGTTTTCTGTTTCAGACTGGAATTCATCGACGAAGTGGGGTTCCCACTTGAATTCATCGCCGAATATAGAAGACATAATGTAATTACAAAATAACTGTTATAACTTCGTCACCGAATTCAAATGACTTTGACAATTTGTCGACTAATCTAGAGCAAAATTTTTGAATTTTTTCTAGGATCAGACCAAAGTGATGGGATTGATTTCCTAGGTCAATTAGCTATGTTTTAACATGATTTTATGATCCCTTAGGGCCTTAGAATGATTTCCAAAAAGTGTCCTAGGCTCCTATGGTAATTCTATGATTTTTGAGCTTTTCAACTTACCAAACTTTTGAGGTCTTCTTACATAAGTCGTAGGTACTCTCAAACAAATAAAAATTTACATTTGAAGCTACTTGAGAATTGATCTTGGCTTGTCTTGGGTCTTGTGATTTGTCTTTGTCTTCAATGGACCCGACTTGGACCATGGTCTTATCTTGAATCTTCATCTTGTATACATTGAGTTGAACTACCTCTTAGGTAAACTTTCATCATTTTTCATGATTGGAGTGCTATCAAATTCTGTATTCTGAAATGTTCAATCTCTTAAATAGGATTATTAGTACCAAGACTTTTATTTCATTATTATGTTATTATCAAAATTATTAGGGGTACCCATGGTTGTAACCCTGAGGCTAAGAATCTCCCTCGTTTTGATGATGACATAACAATGTAATGAAATGGGATTGAGCTCCCTCTCACAACATGTTTTTTATAAAAACTCATGAGGAAAGCTCCCCCTAAACAAATGCATTTAAAAAAGAGTCACAATTGTTACTTGGATGCATATTTTAGGTGGTTCATAGGACATATCACCATGTTTTAGTACTAAGAGAAGTTCCACAAAGGTAAGTATCAAACTTAATTTCTATTTACAACAAAATTGAAGATAAAAATTTGATCAAATTAAATTGTGAATCAAGAGAAGTTCCATGTTTGAATAAGTTAAGATTTATGTAAGTACTTGCCAAAGATGCAAAAAAATGATATATAATGATTTCATTCATTCAAAATAGATTTGATTCCCTACCAATATGTTTTTGTAATTGGATTTCTGTCTATCTAGATTCAATTGCAATGATATATTTTAACCTTCTTATTATAAGTATTGGTGCTTTTTTTTATGTTTTCTTTTAAAGTTTCTTCTCCTATCATTTCGATGTCTCAATTTTGACTTGTGCATCGCACAAGGTGTTGACTAGTAATTTTATATTTAACAGTCCTTAATTTTGATTGAAATGGAAAGTAATGATTAACATTTTGTGAAGTGTCTGACATTATTTTTCTAATGTTTGTAGGTAAGACGACAATCTTCAGTCCTCCCCGAATCTCCTGCTAACATAATATCATCACGTTGTTTATTGATGAATTTCCAAGAGGAAGACAGTTGCACTTGGATGCATAAATAGAGATGCAACACCATCTATCAATTCGTATAGTGTCATCGTAGATGAAGTCTATGATATCCTTCCAGATTTGTATGAAGGAGAAGGGACACTTGGAGATATTACACCTGGGGATATTATTACTTGGCCCATACCTTTCACAAAGCTACTTTGATTTTTCTCATGTGTAGTTAGACTTTTTTTATTCATTAGTTTTAGTTTTTTTTTTTTGGTTAAGAGATAACATTCAACCCACAGTAGAACAATTGCAATTACAGGAAGTGTATTATGAACATGTTTATTTTGACTTGTTTTTTTTATTCATTAGTTGATAATTTATTTTTAGATGAAACATATAATGAACATGTTAATTTTGAGTTGAAGTATATTATGATGTTTGTGTGTTTGAAGTAATGGTTAGGTTTTTTAATTGAATTGTGATTGTAGGGTGTTTCAAGTGATGGTTTGGTGTTTCATACGTATTGTGATTGTTAGGTATTGGATGCGATGATTGAGTGTAGTATAGTGGATTGTGATAGTTGATATGGTATTTAATGAATTGAAAGGTATTACAGGTGATGTATGGCTAAAAAAATAAATATTTTTTTAAAAATATTTTTCTTAAAAAACGACGGTTTCGGACCGTTGTTTAGGATAAAAGCGATTTCCTACAATGATGATTAAATCAACAAAAACAACGGTCGATAACCGTTGTTTTTCAGAAAAAACATTTTTTGAACTTGGTAGCCAAATCAAGAAGAACCGCGGTTTAAAGCCGTTGTTTATGAAATAATATTCAACGGTTAAAATCCGTTGTTTATTTATTCATAAACAACGGTTTTAGACCGTTGTGTTTTCCCCTCTTTTATGACTGTCATTATCCATTGTTGATATAAACCATGGCAAAATTCTCGACGGATCCTACCACGGCCAAATACCGTGGTTTTTGACCAAAAACCACGGTTTTTAACAGTGGTTTTTAGTGCTTTTTGACGTAGTGATATAAGGCCAGTAAATTTTGTTTCTTGCAGAACCATGAAACAAGATAATGTCCTAGAAAGTGATAAGTTTCACTAGTGCTTTTTCTATCCACTTTGCATCCAACAAAGTCTGCATCTGAATAGCTCATTAGATCTAGATTTGTGTCTTTAGGATACCATAAGCCTAAATCAATTGTGTCAAGAAAGTATCTAAAAATTCTTTTCACAACAATTAAGTGAGCTTTTTTTTACAGGATTGGAATCTTGCACAAATGCAAACACTGAACATAATATCAGTTCTACTTGCAGTGAGATACAAAAGACTTCAAATCATGCCTCTATAAAGTTTTTCATCAATATTTTTGCCCTTTTCATCCTTATCAAGTTTGGTTGATGAACTCATAGGTGTATCCATTACTTTAGTATTTTTCATTCTAAACTTTTTAAGTAATTCTTTAGTATATTTAACTTGATTAACAAATGTTCCTTGTTTGGTTTGCTTAATTTGAAGTCTTAAGGAGAATGTGAGTTCACCCAAAATGCTCATTTCAAATTCTTTTTGCATTGTTTTAGCAAGCATTTTACAAAGAGATTCATTAGTTGATCCAAAGATGATGTCATCTACATAGATTTGAATAATTAGCATATCATCATTTTTGGTCATTATGAATAAAGTTGTATCAATTTTACCTCTTATGAATCCATTTTCAATTAAGAAACTACTTACCCTATCATACCAAGCTCTTGGAGCTTGCTTTAATTCATATAAGGCTTTAGTTAACTTGAATACATGATTTAGAAATTTATGATTTCAAAACAAGGTGGTTGATTTACATATACTTCTTAATTAATATAACCATTAAGAAATGCACTTTTTACATCTATTTGGAATAATTTAAATTCTTTATGACTAGCAAATGTAAGTAGCATTCTTATAACTTCTAATCTAGCAATCGAGACAAAAGTTTCATAAGAGTTTATGCCTTCTTCTTGGTTGTAACCTCGAGCTACTAGTCTAGCTTTGATTTTATTTATATTTCCATCTTCATCCTTTTTATTTCTAAAGACCTATTTTGTACCAATAATAGATTTGTCATTTGGTCTAGGCACTAGATCTCATACTTGGTTTTTATCAAATTGATTTAGTTCTTCTTGGATAGCAATGCCCCAAGATTTATCTTCAATAGTTTCTAAAGCATTTTTAGGTTCAGTTTGACTTTGGAATGCAATGTTTATTAGATTTCTTCTTGTTCTAACCCCTTGTTCCATATTACCAAAAATTAAATCTTTAGGATGATCTTTTATGAATTTCTAAGCATTGGGAAGTTGATAAGATTCTTCATTTTCATTTTCTTCCTCATTTTCTATTTCAATAGATTTATCATTTGATTTTTCTTTCTCTTAATCATCTTTGTTATCTTTGTTAATTTCTAAGTTAGATATTTCTTTTGGAAGATTTTCAATTTCATCATCAAATTCATCATTATTAGAAGATTCGTTAAATGGATTTGATTTATCAAATGCTACATGGATTGATTCTTCAATAACCAAAGATTTCTTATTAAACACTCTATAAGCTTTGCTGTATGTAGAATATCCTAAGAAGATTCCTTCTATAGATTTTGCATCAAATTTCTTAAGATATTGTTTATCATTGAGTATAAAATATTTATATTCAAACATCTTAAAATAGCTTATATTAGGAATTCTTTCATTCCAAAGCTCATAGGAAATTTTATTAAACTTATTTCTTATCACAGCTTTGTTAATTACATAGCATGAAGTATTAATGGCTTCAACCCAAAAATAGTTAGGTAGTTTATTTTCATTAAGCATAGTTTTAACCATTTCTTGAAGAGATCTATTCTTTTTTTCTACTACACCATTTTGTTGTAGAGTTTTAGGAGCTGAAAAATTATAGTTAAAACCATTTTCATCACAAAAAGACTCTAGCTCTTTATTTTTGAAATCTCCTCCTCTATCACTTCTAATATTATTAATAAAATAACTTTTTTCATTTTGAACTCTTTTGTAAAACTTTTTAAATAGAGAAGATGCTTAATTTTTATGGGAAATGAATAGTACTCAAGAGTACCTTGAATAATCATCCATAATTACAAAAGCATAAGTTTTTCAAGCAAGGTTAGCTACTTTATTTGGGCCAAAAAGGTCCATATGCAAGAGTTCTAAAGGCCTACTGGTAGAGATGATTTTCTTAGTTTTGAATGAAGATTTTATTTGTTTTCCAAATTGGCAAGCATTATAGATTGTCTTTTATAAATTTAGTTTTAGGTAATCATTTAACTAATTCCTTTTTAGAAAGTTTAGACAAAAGATCCATACTAGCATGTCCTAGTCTTCTATGCTATAACCAACTAGCTTCATCCATAGCAGAAAATCAGATCATGTTTTGAAATTTAAGTTCATCAAAATCTAAGGTGTAAACATTTTCACTTCTATGTGCTACAAATAGAGTGTTAAGATTATCCTTGTCCTTAATCATGGAAATATTTGACTTAAAATAAATATTTAATCATTTATCACAAAATTGACTAATACTAATAAGATTATGCTTAAGATCATGCACAAGCAACACATTTTTAATAAAAGCAGAGTTATTCTTACCAATGTTACCTAATCCAATGATCTTCCCTTTAGCATTGTCTCCAAAAGTTACATGTCCGTCATCCTTTGGTGTGAGTGATGTAAACAGCCTCTTGTTTCCAGTCATATGCCTTGAGCATCCACTGTTCAAAAATCATGTTGTCTTGGATGTTCTTGGCTTGAGGCACACCTACACAACCAATTCAAGTAACTCCAAGATATTTTTCCCTAATACCCAAACAGTTTTGGTTGAAACCCAACTTCACTTTTGGGTGTTCTTGGGAGGATTAGTTCTCTTGGGAACCCATATTATTCTTGGTCCTTTGTGGTCAGTTTTGGAAGAAGAAGATGTTCCTTTTGGAACCCAAACTTTTCTAACTATGTTACCATTATAAAATAAGGTAGAAGGTGGAGTTTGGTTACTAAACAATTTAGTAAAGAAATTTTGATAATCTTTTTGTTTTGAAAAGGTGTTGTAGCCAAGTCCTGCTTTGTTAAAAACACATCTCTATTGTCCTAAGAGCCTTTCTAAGTTCTTTTGACCATTTGTGAATGTGAGGATGGTATTAGTCAAGTCTTTGACTTTTGCTTTTAACTCATCACATTCATAAGATGAGTCATGAGGAAAATTTTGAATTTCATTTAATTTATTACTCAATTTCTCATTCTCATTCACTAACACACTCTTTTCTTTTTACAGAATTTCACATGAATGTGTGAGAGTATGAATTTTCTTTTTAAAAGATTTTTTAATTTAGTTATTCTACCAAATTCAATGTAGAGCTCATCAAATGTCTCTCTTATTTCATCATATGTGAGAGAATCATTTGGGGAAGAAGTTACCTCATCCTCATTTGCCATGAAGCACAGATTTGTCACCTCTTCATCACTTGAGTCTTCTAACTTGCTTCCTTCTGAGTCATCCCAAGTAGCCATCGTAGCCTTTTTCTTGAATTTTTGGGTCTTCTTAAGTTGAGGGCAATTAGTCCTTATGTGGCCTGGTTTCTTGCATGCATAGCAAGTGAGGGGTTCTTTCTTGCTTGATTCTGCCTTGGATACCTCCTTTGAGAACTCCTTCTTGTAAGGTCTCTTTTTGAAAATTTTCTTGTACTTGAGAAACCTTTTGAATCTTCTTGCCATCAAGGCAATGTCATCATCATCACTAGTGTTGGATTCCTCATCACTATCTTCCACTTGAGTAGTCTTGAGGGCCAGCGCTTTCTTGGTTCTTGGTTCATCCGGCAGTTAATCCTTCATTATGACCTCATGAGTCATCAAAGATCCCAACAGCTTATCCATAGGTAGCTTGGTGTGGTCCTTAGCTTCTTGGATTGCTGTGACTTTTGGAGTCCATTCCTTAGGCAGTGATCTTAAAATCTTTCTCACATTTTCTGCATTTGAATACACTTTACCCAAAGATTTTAGACCATTCAAGATGTTAGTAAATCTGGTGAACATATACCAATAGGCTCTTCTTTTTCCATTTTAAATAATTCATACTTTTGAACAAGCATGATAATATTTTCTTCTTTAACCTAATTAGTCTCTTCATAGGTGACGTTCAATTTATCCCAGATTTCTTTAGCAGAGTCACATCCAGAGACTCTGTTCAATTCCTGAGGGTCTAAGGCACAGTAGAGGTTCCTAATGGCCTTGGCATTTATTTGAATGAGCTTAATGTCAGCATCATTCCACTTTTCTTCTACCTTAGGGATTCTAACATCATCCACAATTTTTGTAGGTAGATGGGGGTCATTGACTATTACCCTCCAACACTCATAATCTAGAGCTTGAATGTATTACATCATTCTAGTTTTTCAGTAGTTATAATTCTCTCCATTGAACAATGGAGGTCTGGTGGTTTACTTTCCTTCTCCTAGGCTTATTGCAAAAATGTTGTTTGCCATTTTAAAATTGATTACTCATATTTTTTAGATCTATCTAGAGTATTAGGCTTTGATACCAATTGTTGGCTAGGTAATGACCCTAAAGGGGGGGTGAATAGGTTCTATGGCAGATTTAAAATTTTAATGAACTTTAGGCTCAAGATGCGGAATAAATTAAATAAACAGCATGTAAAAAAATAGAAATATTGTAAGAAAGGGAGAAGAGAGATAAAGAGAGTGCAAACTCAGAATTTGTTCATGAGCGTCAGTAATCTAGCCTACTCTCCACCTCAAGCTTTCAGCTAGAGGGTTCACCACGATTCCTTAATCGGACAGACTCCTTCACTGGTGGAGTCCAAACCATTACAATCTCTCTTACATGTCGAGATATTACCTTTATAAGCTCTCCTTTAGGCCGAACTGAAACCTTTCGAGAGCACCACCCTCTCTTGATAAAACTGAAGCAACAGCTTCAGTGCAAGAATCCAAGATTCTTGACTAACTCTCAGAAAATGAGTTTGGATATAAAATCTGAAATAAATAGCTCCTTAAATGAGCTGGATAAGAGTGAAGCATAAAATCTAGTGACATCTCTCAAAAGAAATTGGTGTTGAATGAGCTCAATGGAGATTTGGGGATTTCTATAAATTTGAGTGAGTGAGAAATCAAAAGTAATGAATGAGTGATCAATAAAAGTTATTACAGTGATCAAGAGTGGTTATTAGTTCATAAATGAACTCCTTTTATGGCACTTGATCCAATAAGGCTGTTGAGGAAGCATTTAATGCCTTTTAGTCCATTGAAAACTAGCCGTTATAACGAGTTTTCTATTTCAGACTGGAATTCGTCGACGAAGTGGAGTTCCCACTTGAATTCATCACCGAATATAGAAGATAGAATGTAATTACAAAATAATTGTCATGACTTCGTCGCCGAATTCAAATGACTCTGAGAATTCGTCGACGAATCCAGAACAAAATTTTTGAATTCTGTCTAGGATCAGACCAAAGTAATGGGATTGATTTTCTAGGTCAATTAGCTATGTTTTAACATGATTTTATAATCCCTTATGACCTTAAAATGATTTTCAAAAAGTGTCCTAGGCTCCTATGGTCATTCTATGATTTTTGAGCTTTTCAATTTACCAAACTTTTGAGGTCTTTTTACATAAGTCCTAGGTACTCTTAAACAAATAAAAAATTACATTTGATGCTACTTGAGAGTTGATCTTGGCTTGTCTTGGGTCTTGTGATTTGCCTTTGTATTCAATGGACCCGACTTAGACTATGGTCTTATCTCGAATTTTCATCTTGTATACATTGAGTTGAACTTCCTCTTAGGTAAACTTTCATCTTTTTTTATGATTGGAGTGTTATCAAATTTTGTATTCTGAAATGTTCAAGCACTTAAACAGGATTATTAGTACCAAGACTTTCATTTCATTATTATGTTATTATCAAAATTATTAGGGGTACCCATGGTTGTAACCCTGAGGCTAAGATATAGTACTAAGCCCAAGCAAGATGCTGACTCTGAGTGAGGGCATTGATTGATTTCTGGAGGTTGTCATCATGTGTGATGTCAAATGCATGGGCCGAGATGGTTGAACAATTGACCGAACAATCCCTGAAGGACCTGTCATCTACACTAGACAAAAGACAAACTCGATGTGAGTGTACTGTGTATGCAGATGAAAAATACAAAAATAAATGATGTTTATTTTTTGATTTTTTCTTGATTTTGATTGGGTGTGATAAGGCACATGTGATCTGATTGGGCAGACGGATAGAGGTCTGACGTGCTTTACTCGGGTTGTTGGGAATCTGGGAACCTATCAGGTTAAGGTTAGGGATAAGTCTGGTGAAGACCTAATCGCCTGGGATTTGAAAGCCATATGCTATGTCGGGATGCAGGGTTGGATGCAGTTTATTACAAGCACAGATTTAGCTCATTATATGCCTTTGGGAGGGTGCTTATCGGGGTAGAATGTGTCCAGATAATCAACCATGATTTGGGACAGATATAAGGTGCAAGCAAGTTAGGGTTCAGCATAACCCTCCCTGGATGGACTGCTCGTAGACTATACCAGATCCTAGTCTACATGTATGAATGCTGGGTTGATGCAAGTGTGTTCCTAGTAGGATGGGGGGATTACTTAACACCGTATATACGACTCCCCAGTATAGAACATACCTGAAAATAGATGATTCGTTAAAGCAGGAGTGTTCAGAATCCTTCCCTAAGGGTAACACCCACCAGGCGTAATTCCACGGGCCTCCAACACTTTTAAGATACTGACACTGAGGATGATCATGCATCAGTCGTTAACGTAATAAGCCTGACTGCTGAGTTTAATAGGACATTTACACTACTATGTTATGTATGATATGCATAATACACAATTAAACCAAAGAAGTGAAATGATTAGTATTAGGTTAAATACTTAGGCATTTGAATAAGATTGAGGTTAGTTGGCTTAACCCTAGGTTCCGGGTTGAACCTTAGGTATAGCCCTAGCAAAATCGCCAGAGTTATGAGCATGGGATTTCGCTTCCCTAAGAATCTCATAGGTTTTGTAATATTTAGAGTCACCACATATTAATTCAAAAGGGATAAGTCCCCGGGTGTTAGATAATGTCTTGGTCTACGGTAGAGATCAGCGTAAGAGGTTCGGTTAAGTCCGGAGAAGGTGTTAGGCACCCCGAGGCTTCTATTTTACAATGGTTCCCTACTCCCTAGGTTTAAGCCAATTAAATTCAATTTTGTTCAAATGCCAAAGTATTTAAAGAAATATTAATCTAAGAAAGAAAAGCTAACTAGGGTCGAACCCGGGTTAGGTTGCCTACGCAGTCACAAGGGTGAGATCAGACCGAGCGTAATTCTGACACATGATCCCGTGCCAAGGTTACGGGTGTATGTGTGCCAAGGGTGGCTAATAGACTAGTCTGGTAGACTAGGGTTTGATTGACCGAGGTTGATCGATCAAGTGCAAGGTATTTAGCCTGGTAGGCCGAGGGTTAGTCCGGTAGACTAAGGGAAATGCCCGATCGGCCAAGAGAGAAGCCTGGTAGGCTAAAGCAAAGTTTGACCTAGGTTAAGGTTGCTAATCGGGGTTAGGTCAAACTAACCATGGTTAAGGTTACTAACCACAGTTAAAGGAGGTATGGTCAAACCCAGTAGGCTGAGATTAGGCCCGGTAGGCCGATAAATTAGACCCGGTAGGCCAAATGATATTAACCAAAGGTTATGGTTGTTAACCGGGGTTAAGAGGATGGTTAATCATGGTTAGGGCTGCTAATCATGGTAAAAAGGTCTTGAAATAATATTTTTGGTCTTTTTGTATTTTTTGGGATTTTTCCATGGTTAAGGGCTGCTTAACCATGGTTAAATACTAACTAGGATTAAGTTAACCCTGGTTAAGAGATCTAAGCAAGTCGGGGTGGGCCCAAAGAACTTGGCAAGGCCTACAATGGCCACCTACCTGGTCTGGTCCCTGTGCAAAAGCCCAAAATACAGAAATTAGGAATGGCGGTAGACAGTCTACTGCCATTAACAATGTTTACTGTTAATGGTTTTGCAGGTCTGGGGTTGGGTTAAGGGTTAACCCATGGGGTTAGGGACCCACAGAGTTGATAGAGGGGACTTCCAAGAAGGTCATGGGCCTTTGGTGGGCCTTGGACAAGGTCTAAAATGGGCCTGAAGAAGGCCCAAAGTCACTGCAAAAGGAAACATGAAATGGCGGTAGATGGTCTACCGCTATTCAGCACAGGGTTGAGTTAAGGCCAAATTAACCATGGTTAAGTAGTAGGGTTGGGCCTGGATTGACTAGGTAGGGTAGGCCAGGGTCTAAGGAGCCAAGAAATGGCCCTGGATTGGACCAAGGCCCACCCAAGAGGGTGTAACAGTAGCTGTAATGAAGAGGTACAGGAATGGCGATAATTATTCTACCATAATTCCTGAATATTTTCAGAAAATGATTTCTCCCCTACGAGGCCGCACCAAGGGGGGTTCCAGAGGTTCCCTCATGGCTAGAGAGACCCCAGAACCTAGAGGGGAGTTCTGTAGTGGTGAGGGGTCTAGTACCCTTGATCAAAATGCTTCAAGGGGATTCCACCACACCTATGATGTAGGTGTGGGACCCCTATCCTTGGCTAAGAAGCAAAGAAACAAAAATAAAGGACCCCTTATTACAATGCTCAAGAAAAATAAAATGGGGTAGGGGTTGCCTCCCTCTTAGTTTAATCTTCATAGTGGTGGGGTAGTGGCTGTGGACTAGTGCACAACTGAGGAGCAGCTGGGGCTGTCTAGGATAGCTCTTGTGGAGGCCTAGGTTCTGCCTTGAAGGAGAACAATGATTGGAGTAGGAGAGTGGACTGGCCGATTTTGGACAGGGGCTAATATAAAAGCTTTGGAATGAGTTTGAACTCAAGAATGGTTTGGTATTTATAGGGTTAAGGAGACCCTAGGGTACTATGGGGATTCCTACAGGCATGCTAAACACAAGAGAGGCGGAGCAGGAGAGGTGCAGTGGGGTGTCAGCTGCGAATTTGCAGAAGATCAACAATTGCGGTAATAACATTACCACCATTCCTGGATTAGGCCAGAATGGGAATGGCGGTGATGTTATTACTGCCATATATTGGTTTTTGCCAAAAATGGCTAAACCTTCACACACTTGGGCTAATACACTGTTCACTTTGCCAAAACTGGGAATGGCGGTAAAGTTCTTACCGCCATTCCTGAGATTTTTGAATTTGAGCCTGTGGGCCCCACCCTAACGGATCTAAAGGCATGTGGGCCCACTGTTTGGGCCTGAGTTTTTAGGGTTTTTGGACCCTGGGGCTAAGCCAGGGTTTACCTATGGTTAGACTAGGGTTAGACCTAGGGTTTGAGGGTTTAGAGTTTTTACCTAGGTTTGACTAGGGTTTGACCAGGGTTTACCTAGGGTTAGGGTTTGTCCTAGAGTTAGGCCTAGGGCTTGGGGTTTGTCCTAGGGTTAGGCCTAGGACTTGACAAGGGTTTTGTAGAGCCCCAGACTTTTTCATGCTTAATACATGGCACTTTCGTAGCTAAATTGCCTTTAAAGTAGTACGATTAATAAATAAGGAAGAAATTGAAAATTTCGAAATGTCAGAAATGTTCCTTTTCGAAGTATGAACCCAACGTAAGTTGAATCGTCGAAATCCGATGAGCGAGTCAAAAGATATGGCCAAAACAGTTTGGACCTGCAGGCAACCGATCGCTCGGTCCACGGAGCGATCGATCGGTCAAAAACCGATCGATCGGAGGCTATCGACTGGTCGAAAATTTTGTATGGGGAAATTTTCCAGAGAGTAGATTTGTGGTCAATCGCTCGGTTAGGAAACCGATCGATCGGTAGGCAACCGATCGCTCGGTATCGACCACCGATCGATCGGTGTATCGCGTTTTGCAGAAATTTTAGTAAGGGTGTTTCTATCTTTTGGTGTTTCACTCTTGCCTTAAGAGTCTTGCCCGAGCCTTTAGGGCTCATTTACAACACTTAAGAGATTTAAGAGGTAGGGGAGAAGAGGAAAAGGGTTTTCCAAAACCTAGGTTTTCATTTGGGGAGAAATCAAAGGGGTTAAGACCCTAGATCAACCCCAAGCCCGTTTTCTCCAAGATCAAGGCTCAAGCATTCGAGGAGCTCGTGATCCAAGCTAGGGCAGCAGCTACACGGTCGTTTTTGGAAGGGGTTTCTTCCTCATTTCTTCAAGGTCGGTACTTCTTGCTACCCTCCTAGTTATAGTTCATTCTTTTCCTTTATTTCTCTTTGTTTTCTTTCATTTACACATGTGCTATGAGATGGATGGGTGTGAATGGTGAATGGAGACGAAATGGGCGATTGGATGCCGTATGTATGGTTGTGATGAATGAAATGGGGAGGGCATTGTGCAAATAATAAACATACAAGTGTGATGTGAGTATAACCCACCTAGAAAAGCATGACCTAGGTTAAGAAAATAATGAACACACCCTATGTTTGATGAAACGCCAAGGTGAATAAAATGAGTGATAAATTAGGAAATGCATGCCTAATAAATTATGGAAATTGCTAGGATCTATGATAGTGTGTTTTCTTGCTTTCCCTAAATGATGTGAATATTGCATTGCTCAATCATTGATGTTACATGTGTGGTGAATTACCCAAATGTCATATTTAAATTTAAATGCAAGTATGTACACGATTCCCACGAACACGGCATGCATGACATGATTTACCGAGGTTTTCAAGAACATGGTTAGAGGTGGGACATATTCTACGATATGTTTTACCTCGCTTTTCACAAGAAAACAAGAACAAACATTCCACGAGGGATCTCCCCTCACTCACAAGTGCATAGCATAAAAGAAGGGCCTCCCTTCCCTCGCAAGTACATACATACATATCATGAAGAAGGGTCTCCCTTCCCTCTCAAGTGCATTGCATAAAGAAGGGTCTCCCTTCCCTCTCAAGTGCATCTCACAAGGACATCTCACAAGTGAATCTCATAAGTGGAAGGACAAGCATGAGCATTATAGGAAGAATGGTCTCCCTTCCCTCACAAGTAGATTACTTTTCAGAACAAGCAAGCATGATACACGCATGATATGGCATGACATGACACGCATGATACAAGCATGACACGCATGACACGGTAGACAATTTTCAAGCATAAAAAGGGTAATTTCAATCAAGTCAAGTGCACAAGATTTCAAGGGTTTTACCGGCTTTTATGAATTCAAACATGATGAATTATATTGCTTTACTTTATTGTCATGATATGAATCATTCCGGCTTTATATGTGTGAATTGTTTCCAGCTTTATGTATGCATCCGTATGCTATGACTGTTGGTTAGTGCTTGGTACCCGCTGAGTATTCCATGCTCAGCCGTACTTCTTATGTCTGCAGGTGATAGCGGAGCGGCTGCTCCTTTTGATGTATGTGCTCCTGGCCCATGGGTGGAGGAGGAGTACGTTGAGGAGCCTGTGGAGGACCCTCCGGTCGAGGGTTATTATTAGAGGTAGTAGATTCTGAGTGATAGAGCTATGGGTGAGTTGAGAGAGACATATCCATGTATTTTGGCGGGCATGTCCGCACTTTCTTTTGGATTTCTTTTGTGTAAACTTGGATTTGTATATACATAGAGGTTTGTTTAGACTTCTGCTGTGCTTTATAGTTTATGTTTCCGCTATTATTGTCCTCTATTGTGTATGCTCTGTGGGTTTGCAGGTTATTTTGGTCAAGCAAGTCATGTAAGTCATGATTAGTCGTCCAAAGTTCACTCTAACTCCTAGGGTGGGCTTTGGGTCGTGACAGGTTTGACCAGGGTTTACCTAGGATTAAGGTTTGTCCTAGTGTTAGGCGTAGGGCTTAACTAGGGTTAGGCCTAAGGTTTAGGACTTAACTATGGTTAGGCCTAATGTTTGGTCAGGGTTTACCTATGATTCGTCTTAGGGTTTTACTAAGACTAGGATTTGACTGGTGTTTAGCTGGGGATAACCAAGGTTGATGGTGCTAACCCTGGTTAGGGCAGGGGTGTAAAAATTGGGTACTTAAAGTATAATAACATAATCAAAGTGCGGAAGAACATGTACTCATATACATCATATCATCACCTTAACTCATATACTTGTAAGAACCTTAGACTTAGAAACAACATACTTATGAGATGCTTATACTTATGAGACCACGTGCTTGTGAGATGGTTATGCTTATGAGTCCTTGAGTAGCTTATTGAGATCATGCACTTATCCAGATCCCTCATTGGGCTTATTCAGTTTGTCAAGCGTATGCAATACGTATGCTTGTGAGTCCTTGAGCAGCTTATTCAAGTCATGCACTTATTCAGATCCCTCATTGGGCTTATTCAGGCTGTCAGACGTATGAAATGCTTATGCTTGTGGTCCACATGTGTGACTTGTGAGACTCTTAGCTTAACATACACGTGAATTTGCGCATAAGTGTCGCAATTAACATTTGAGTTGGTAAACGCTTAGATTTTGATCTCCCACCAAGGAAACTATACTATACTGTCTCATACCATATAGTTAGAGAATTCCCGGTTTGAAAGATTTTCCTCTAAGTTCTTACCTTCCCGAATATCAATTACCATGCAAATAATTAGGCATAACTTAACAAATAATCACATATATATACCTTATCATGATTCTTATCATAACTCATAATCAACTTGACAAATATTCATTTATAAGTTATTCATTGTCCATTACATATTATCATGACAAACAACAATAAATATTTGACTTAATTTCATAACAATTTCGTAGTGTCATGTTAATATTTATCATCTCAAGCATTTTAGCAATCACCTTGGGTACGTAATTTATAAATACATTGCCCTTTCCCATTTCCAATCATTCACTATACCATAATCCATCCTTACCACCCAAACACAATCTACATCCATACATTCATCCCATCCTCCATAGTATTTTCTATCCTCCATACATTTCATCCATAGTATTAAACCACATTTTCGTCTCTAATAAACTTAATTCATACATAATTGGAGAAAAACATATCTAATCTCTATTTCTATCATACTAATATTCACAAAACATCATAATAGGGTTGAGTTAGATATTATAACGACATTTGAGATCCTTCCCTTGGATCCAAAACGCTCCCAAGAAGGTTTGATATTGATTTCCAAGCTTTCCTTGCAATCTCCAAGCAATCTCCTTCCTCTCCAAGAAATTTCTTCCTTAGAAACCTAAGTTTTCTCTCCCCTCTTTGACAAATTAGGTTTTGAAAAATTAGAACCCTAAAACCCTCGAAATGGAACATCTATTTATAGTCTAGAGGTTTAAAACCCTAATTTCCATAACTCTTTAAAAAAATTTGGGCGTGATTGCGATCGATCGTCATGTTGGGCGATCGGTCGTCGCTTGCTTGGCAATCGATCATCACGTCTGCTGCGATCGATCGTCGAAAAAAAAGAAACTTCCCCAAATTTCCTGATTCTGGATGATTGATCGTCATGTTAGTGTGATCAATCGTCGCACAAAACAGGTGCTTACCTTGGTTCCAGGTTGTAGATGATTGATCGTCGCCTCTCCTGTGATCAATCGTTGGCCCAGATTTTTTACCCTATTAACACTTAAACAATATTTAACCCACACTACACCGCTTAAATAAAATTAAATATGCATAAAAACTTGACAAGAGACTATTATACTTATGTTAATTGCATTAAAGGCATGAAAGAAAGTTCGGATCTCTACACATAGTATAATCCTCATTCCAACATTTGTATTGTAACAAGCTAGGTAGTAGAAGGTACTTACTATTCTTGTTCCAAATCATGCATTCAATCCTTTATTTGCATCATACTATAGTTAGTTAGTAGGAGTACTTACCTTTAAAATTGGAGGAAAAGATTGAGGAGGGTTGAGAAGATGAGATCCAAATCTTGAATAAATGATCCAAGTTTCACCTTGAGCCTAACCAAACCCTAGCTTTCCCCTTTCTCATTTCTAACTCTCCCAATTTCTCTCAAATTCTGTCTTGAGGGTTTATGAAACCCTCACCCACGAATTTGGGGATTTATAGAGTAAGGGGAGGTCAAAAGACCACCCTACCCTTAATGAAAGAGTGCAAAAGGCCCAACTAGGCAAGACCTCGGGAGCTCGGTCGACCGGCTAAGAGGGGTGATCGACCGGCCAGGCCAAAAACCCTACTGTAAAGCTCATTTTGGGCATTTTTCTCACAGTCGGTCGACCGGCCTTGAGGGGCGGTCGATGAGCCCTGCTTAACCGCTCACTATTAGCCCTTTTTGGGCATTTTCGTGACAGCCGGTCAACCGGCCTTGGGGGCCGTCAACCAGGATTCACCAGAACTTGGTGAATCCTTTTGTTTTCCCCATTTTTTCTCACTTAAAGTGATCCCACTCTTCTCTTTACCCCCCTAGGGAGCTTTTGGTTCTAACAACTTTTATTCTTAATACATACACCATAACACATTGAGGACCCATTTTGATCAAAAATCACTATTCATTGACACTATTCACCAACTAGGTGATTGAGTTTCGGGGTTCTACACAAAAACCACCCTACCCTTAATGAAATGGTGCAACAAACCAAAATTTGGCAAAATTTCGGGAGCCCGATCGACCGGCCAGGAGGGGCGGTCGACCGGCCAGGCCAAACACCCTACTATTGAGCCTTTTTGGCATTTTTGGTGACAGCCGGTCGACCGGCTAGGAGGGGCGGTCAAACGGCCCTACACACAAACTCACTGTTAGCCCATTTTTTGGCCTTTTCGAGACAGTCAGTCGACTGGCCTTGAGGGGCAGTCGACCGGCCTTCACCGGAAATTGGTGATTTCTCTTATTTTTCTCATTTTTCACACTTAAAGTGTTTCCACTCTTCTCTTAACCCACTTAGAGTGTCTCCACTCTTTTACCTTGACTTAACACCCCCCCAACACATGTACTTTGGTTGCAACTCTTTCATTCAACCAATCCACACCAAAATATATAGAAGGCCCTTTTGGCTAAAATTCACTATTCACTTGCACTATTCACTAACTATGAACCTGAGTTTCGGGGTTCTACAGTTAGAATCTGCATTAGAGTTCACAGAAGTTTTTTTTCCCGATTAGGAATAAAAAAGTCAAATTATAAAACTATCCATCCAGATGAAGATTAGACTAAGAAAACTATAGTATATGAATTCTTAAAGAGATTTTATGAAGCTACAAAAAATATATCTTGAAACTAAATACCCAATTGTGCATTCATTTATACATGAAGTATTTAAAATTCATAGCTTATTGAATGAAAGATTATTTGATGAAGATCAGTTTTGTAGGGGTATGGTTGTAAAAATGAAAGAGAAATTTTATAAATATTGAAAGAACTATAATCCCATTTTTGAACATATTTTGTTATCCACAATATAAGAAATTATTTTTAGAATTTATTTTAAAAAGGAGAAAATGCATTTACAGCCCTGAGGTTTGGCGAAAATACACATAAACTCCCTCAATTTTCAGAAAATACATTAGGTACCCTTTCTTTTCAAAATAATGACACTTACACCCCTTCTGCGGTCAACTAACGATTAGGCCCCCTTAGGTGGCCACGTGTCCCTTTTTAAACCCTTTAACTGTGGTTAAGATTCACCCACCTCCTTGGTTTTTAGAAAAAAATAATAAAAAGTCATTAACCTTGGTTAAAATTTTCTAACTCCTAAGGTTACATTTTTTTTAATATTTTTTTCTAAAACTAAAGATATTTGAGTGAAACCTAGGGGTGGGTGACCTTAACCACAGTTAAGGAGTGTAAAAAGGTACACGTGGCCACCTCGGGGGGCTAATCGGTTTTTTTCATTATAAAAAGAATAAAAGCTTAAATTTAGTAATATAACTATTGCTTGTCCCAAGCCTGGATAATTGAGTGAGAAGTGATGTCAAGTTGGAAACCGTCTGTGATTTAGAAAATAATATTAGATAAATATCATGACAAAACTTCTTTTCAAGCCCAGCCCAGTCCTAACCCTAAGGCTATTGCTCTGACTGCGAGGACTTGGGTCGAACCCTTACAAGTGAGGGCTCGGTGGGACAAACCCCACCCAACACATTAGCAGCCCCACATTTATGGTCAATAAATAAGGGTTGTACTAGGCTTACAGCCGATGTGATTCTTTATTATTTTTACCAAGCTAACAGCTCTAATACCGATTTTAAAAAAATTCTTATATTATAAATTTAATAAACTTTTAAACTTACAATAAATACTGATGTTTTTCTTAGGTATGTTTTGGTGGGTGGCTTACCAACCACAGGGACGATGACCCTCTATTTGAGTTTTGGTGGCTGGTTAGTCTCTTTCGACTTGAAATTCAGTAATCAATACTTGTAATTCATTCAACTTAGTCTACTCTTTCATCTATCTTCTTAGGAGACTCACCTACTCTCACCACAACATATGACTCTCAGTATCCAACCACGCCACCCAAATAACAGGAGATAATTAGTTAAGCTGAACGCAGCATCCCCGCATGACTTTCAATTTGAAGACCCCAAACAGATGACTACTACTTCTACTACGGACGTAATGCTGATTCTGCGTAGATTTTGATTTTTCAGTTCTCATTGCATTTGCATGTTTTCATTTGCTTGTTGAACCGCAAATCCTAGTCATCAGTCTATAATGTCAAAAAAAATGGCCAACAGTTGTGCACGCGACATAGTGAACTGTGTATCAGTTCGATATCTTTCCTCAGCCATCCAATCGGCAAGAAGTACATTTGATGAGAGGATATTCAAATTCAGACCTTATAGTCTGAGATTGAGTCATAGCTAATCGCGATTGAACTCGGGGAGAGTTCAATCGCATCCATAGGTCAATACTTGTCCCTTTTAACTCTTATTAACCGTGGTTAAAATTCACTAACTCTTTAGGTTTTAATAATCTACCTTAGATTTCAGAAAAAAAATATTGAAAAAAATTTAACCTTAGGGTTAAGAAATTTGAAACCTAAGGTTAAATTTTTTAATATTCATTTTTAAAAAAATCAAGATTAGATTGTTGAACCCTAAACGTTAGTGAATCTTAACCATGGTTAATATGGGTTAAAAGGGATTCGTGTTGACCTATGGGTGCCATTGAACTCTCCCTGAGTTCAATCACGATTGGCAGTGATTCGATCTCAGTCTTCGACGACAAAGCGTACTCTTGGAGAATTATAAAATTCGTACATGCTTTGATCATCTAAAAACCAGGCTTAGATTAGTTAGTCCTACATTTGAAATTTATTACCTCTTGTTTCAAGCCTAAATGTACTTTTTTTTTGTCGCGATCACTGTAAACATGGAAATGATCGACCAACATTGATTGATTCAAAGGCAAGGGCAAATATTGTCTTAAAGATAGTGACTTACATAAGGCGGTTCGAATCTTCACCGAATACCCATTTTTCTTTCATTTTAACATACAAATCCTTAACTTACTTTCTCTCAGTAGTTTAAAAAAAACTTGCAAGGGAGCCATATTGTCCACAAATGGGTGGATCCCATTTCAAAGACAAATATGAAAACAGATGGGAGGTCATGGCCGGAACATCAGGCGGTTGGTAGATGCAATTAGACTGAGCTACTGCAGGTATATTTAGATTTAAAACATTTAACCTTAGTTTTTAGCGAAAGGTTAAAAGAGTAACTATAGGGGTTAAAACTTGTTAACCATAGATAAGGACAGTTAAAGTAAGGATTATTGCTCTTCATACAATAAATACACTATGCCCATTACACCATTTTTTTTTTTTTGGAAGATAAGTGAGGATTAGGCAGACCCCAACCAGATATATAAAAAGAACCTCAATAACAATCTCAAGTACAAGTTCCAGGAAAAAAAAAAAAAAAAACAGAATCTCGTATGAGAATCTACGGCACGGTTACATTCACGCCATACATGAGAGATGGAGAAAGCTGATAACTTATTAAGAAGAAGTTTAGCGAGGAAAATCTATTTTCCACTGCCAAGGAGGCTGAGATACCATTACACCATTTCTTCCTTTGTTAATTAGGACAAGGAAGAGTATATCTTCATTTATTATTAAATATTTTGAACGAAATAAAGAAATATCATGTGCAACTGTTTGATGTTGCAAGCTGTAACAATCCACCACCTTATTCCCACTTCTCCTGTATCTGCTTATGGACCTGAAAATCAGTTCAGCTTGTACTCACCATACCTTGATCCACCATAACATACACCATGGCAGGAACGGCAATATCGGACTCGATCGTAACACGGTTCCCCGAGACATTACGCAAGGCGTGGTTAGGGAACGATTTACTCGTGCTTAATGAGTACTGCACTAGTTTGATAAGGTTAGGAAATAGCAGAACTGGATTGAAATCCACTGTCCACGAGCTACCATTCCCTTGTGTTGATCCCCTTGCAACAGTAGCTTTTAGTGTCATCCCTTTCACATTATTCCGATCAATTACAACTTCATCAATGGCTTTGAAAGGTCCATTTGATTGATCCAATTGAACAATCTCAATCCCATTCCCGCTACCGGAGAACATGTTATCAACAATGTTGACACCGTTCACTATACCTTTTATAGACTTGAAAAGAATAAAGGCATCGCCGAGGAAGAAAGTGCTAGAGATATGAAGTTGCACAGGGTCTTCTGCAACAATGCCTGTGTAGTCCAAGTAAGAATTCACGATACGGGTTTGTGTCAACCCGGGTAGCCGTAGATAAATTCCAATCCCACCCCAACCTGTTGCTTTGTTATAGCAGTGTACCCCTGAGAGAGTGTTAGCCTGACCCGAAACCATTACCCCTATCGCAGCGGAAAATATGACGACATCGGTGACAGCATTATCATTCCCAATTAGGTTGATTGCAGTGCCGGAGAAGTTCCTCTCACCAGGATCACCTCCGGCGGTGATGTGCTGTCCGAGGAAGGAGTTTCGAATGTAGGTTTCATGGCCACCTTGGACCAAGACCCCATTGGTTGAGAAATGGGCAATGTAACAGTTGTCTATGGTAGTTCTTAGTGAGTTAATAACTGAAATGGCCCCACCTTTGTAATTAGAGTCCAACATGAGGTCTTTGAGGGTGATATCTTCATAAGTATAGGGTAATGAAGAACCTGATAGCTCTATCAGATACTGATCAGTCGGAAAATCATCGGATGCTCGTATTGATCCACCGTGTATCTGTTTCACCAGAATCAAATAAAAAGTATTAGCAAGTAGAAAGAGAATGGGAATTTCAATCATTTTCATTAGAGGTATCTTTCTATGTCGTAAATATTTGCTGAGTTATATGAGAACTACTTTTGAAACTTCTAATAAAAAAATGTTATGGAAGATAGAAATTCTAAGGTGGCCTACCATAGAAGTAAAACATGAAATTTTTGCAATTCATGGAGGCTTACCAAAAGGTTTCCTCCGCCAGTGGCCGGCAATCGCAGGGGACGACTTATCATGTAACTCCCTCCTTCAAGGTGAATCTGTGTACCCCCAAGATTCTTGATCCCCTGGATCAGAACTCCACCACTTGGAGTTTCAAAAGCATCCGAAATTGTTCTAAGGAGTGCTTCTGTGCTGTCTGTTTTTCCAGTTGGATCAGCGCCGTAGGATGTCGCATGATATACTCGTGAGCTAGACGACATCTGCGCCACCATCACCAATCACATTAATTCATCAAGAAAGAACAAGAAAATTAGAATTCAAGAAAATGATCATCATTGTCTCTACTAACCTATAATGCCAAGATTATCAAAGATTAGCAAAGAAAGATCAATAGGTACAGGATTACGAGAATCACCGGAGGATCATAACTGGGCGAAGGAGAAATCGAGCTCGGCGGAAGAGAAACCAAATCGCGACGCAGGAAGGAAGCCTTAATCCTTTGCATTCGATGAATCTGGTCATAGTTAGGACTGTCTGGAAGTCTACCCACCTTCGAATTCTCGCCGTAAACATGAACTACAATCAAACTAGCCAACCCCATGAACATGGAGAACACCAGAGCTCCTCTTGCCATTATTACTTTCATTTCTTTCTCTTCTGCCCCACCAAGATCATGTTGTGTTTATTAGAAGAGCCTGTTATATATATGGCGAGATTTCCTAAGAAACGGTCTTCTGTTATTCATATTTGTACCACATTGGTTATTTATAAGCATGTTTATGAGAACTCAATCCTTACCTTTGAATTTTTTATCCATGACAGATGGTCACTTCTTACATTAAGGATTCTAACAGGTTTACATAATGTAAAAAGTATTGTTATTGACAAAAGTTCAGTTGGAATGGTGGATAAGTCGCTTTGGTGGGGCCTAATGGCAGCATCATAACATGATTATGTACATGATCATAGGGAGATCTTAAACTCCATATGTAGGGCAGTTAGGGTCTTTTAATTTAGATATTGGACATTCCGGGAGGACCCACCAATTGAATGGTTCAGATTGAAAGAATTTTGTCAAGATAGATGGTATTTCAATGTAGGGTGACGCAGCAAATAGTTGATATTTCTCTCCAAGTCAGACATGAAGAGAGAAAAATAAGGTGTCGGCAACTACTACAGGGCGCCCATTAGCCTAAAGAAAAAGAAAAAAAATCAATAGATTTAGATTAGGATTTAGATTTGTGTGTGTGTTAGGCACTGACTGTCGTGACAGTAAGCATATTTTAAAAAAACGTTTGCATATTTATAGGGGTAATATTTTCAACATGCCTATGAAGGTAACCCATAATAAATTTTTTTATTTTTGATTGCGAACAATTCAACTGGTGAGTCACCTATTTGATGCCCGATATCTCCATACTAAAATCGGGCAATTTTCGATTCCTGACCATCAAATGTAGTAGCTTTTCTTCAAGCTTTAAACACTTGTACATTTTTGCCTGTAGAGATCCCATGTTAGTGGTTGCTTTCAATGCCAGGAATACCTTGACAAGCCCCGGCGCGGGGGGAGGGCGCACTTTACTAGCTAAGCGATGCACGGGAGAATAATTGAGATGAAAGTGAAAAAAACTGTAATAGAAAACAAAAATATGAAAACATAAACGTTAAAAAATGCACTCATCCCTCTAATAGGGAGCTAAAGATGTGTTGAAAGGATTCCTAGTTCAATTTCAAGAAGAGGAACACCGAACAGAATGGAAAATTTCCACTTAGGTGGGGTACGCAAGTCAGTTCCTTGACACGTCACCCCTAGAAATTTAGAAAGGAACACGCCTAATGAGGTTGTACGGTCTCAGACCTAACCGAGACCGTCCGTTTGCGTTTTGACAATATCTTAGGGCGTTCAAAAATTTTGGCTAATGGGCAGAATCTTATGGATATGGGATTTCAGGGAACCTGTTTTCTTGGACTAATCGGCGAGTGGCAGATGCTAATGTGAAGGAAAAGCTAGACCATGTGTTATGCTCTACTGAATGGAGGCTTCGATTTCTTGACGTTGTAGTTCTTCATTTGCCTATTTTGGCCTCTGACCATTGCCCCCTAAGGATGGCATTGCAGGCTCAAAGGGAGCATCGGAGGAAGGGGTTCAAGTTTGAAGCTATGTGGACGAAAAATGAAGACAGTAAAGTCATTATTGACAGGGCGTGGACAACTGAGGTTAGGGATCCAGCATGTTCAAGCTTTGCAAACTTATCAACCATTGCTGGATGGGGCTGGCGAAGTGGAACAAGGAGGAGTTTGGCAGCATTCACCAAAGAAAGACAGGGCTTATGACTACACTTCAAAGAAAATCTGCTACGGAGGGAAACAAGCAGCAAAAGGAGAGTCTTAAAAGCGACCTAGATCACATTCTTTTGAGCAAGAAGAAATTTTTTGGGCTTAGATAGCTAGAATTCGTTGACTAAAGGAAGGGGATCGCAATACAAAAAATTTACATCTATCCACTATCCCACAAAGGAAGGGTAACAGTATAGACACCATTAGGTCCGAGGAATGAGAGGAATACAATACTCCTGCGGAAGTCGAGGAATGTATCCTTCACCATTTTCAGCGACTATTTCAATTGTGTAAACCAACGAATATTGATAATGTTATCCAAAGAATTCCAATGAAGATTACCGAAGAAATGAATAGTGAGTTGTGTCTTCCTCTACTAGATGCTGAGATTAGGGATGCAACATTCCAATTAGGTCTCTCCGAGGCCCCCGAGCAAGACGATCCATTTTTACCAGCACTTTTGGGGATATTGTGGGACCTCAGATCATCCAAGCGGTGAACCTTACTAATATTATCTTAATCCCGAAAGTGCCTAATCCTCAACATTTGGGTCAAAGACGTCTGATCAGTCTGTGCAACGTTGTATATAAAATATGTGCGCGGGTTCTTGCAAATAGGTTGCGTAGTATTTTGGGGGACTTAGTTTACCATGCCCAAACAACTTTTGTTCCCGGGAGAATGTGTTTGTCACGCACGAGATTCTTCACTATATGAAGGGTAAAAATAAAGGGTTAGAGTACTCGATGGCAGTCAAATTGAATATGAATAAAGCCTACGATCGACTGGAATGGGATTTCATTGAAAAATTGCTTCGAAGATTGGGTTTATCTGAGCGGTGGATCGGGTAACTCATGCAATGTATAACCACGGTAAAGTATTCTCTTGTCATTAATGGAGTTGCCCGTGGTACG
Organism: Tetracentron sinense; assembly: GCA_015143295.1. Lineage (NCBI taxonomy): Eukaryota > Viridiplantae > Streptophyta > Magnoliopsida > Trochodendrales > Trochodendraceae > Tetracentron > Tetracentron sinense. Next base: position 4,334,108 of record CM026553.1, on the reverse strand, counting down.
TACCATGAATCCTGAGCGTGGCCTCAGGCAAGGCGATCCATTATTTCCCTACATTTTTATCCTAGCAACTAATGATCTCTTGTATTGTCTTGAGAGGTTGGAAGAGAAAGGAAGGCTCCAAGGAATAAAAATTTGTCGTCAGAAGGTGAATCTTCCAAAATGTGGGATCGTTTTTAGTCCCAATACCCCTGGAAATTTCAGCACATGTTATCTCGTATGCTGCATATGCGAGTTATGGACCAGGCAGGAGCTTATTTAGGGTTGCCAACAACTTTTGGGCATTCTAAGGGGCACTTATTTTCCACTATTCTCCATAGGTTGAAAGCTAAAATCCAATCATGGTGAGGCACTAAACAAAGCGGGCCGTGAAGTGTTGTTGAAAGTAGTGGTCCAACCGATCCCCTCTTATGCGATGGGATGTTTTAAATTACCAGGATACGTGTGTAAGAGGATCTCTACTGGCTAATTTCTATTGGGGTCATGAAGAAAACAATAGAAAAATCCATTGGGTGTGGTGGGATACATTGTGCAATAGCAACGAGGTTGGAGGAGTCGGGTTTTGAGATCTAACTTTGTTCAACTTAGCTCTTTTGGCAAAACAAGGTTGGATTATTATGCAAAATCCCAACTCACTCTGGAGCAGACTTGTGAAGAGTATTCACTTTCCCCATGGCGACTTTATGAATGCAAAAATGGGACATCGCCCATCTTGGTTGTGGAGGAGTCTGCTAGCAGGCAGGGCGACTCTCCAAGGGGGCCTCCGATGGCAAATTGGCAACGGGGAATCTATCGACCCTTGGAAGGATGCTTGGATCCCAAGCTGCGTGGGTTCCAAAGTTCCATATCAAAAACCCATTTTTTGTTCTTGGAACACAGTAGCGGATTTCCTTAACAACGCCTTTACAGTGTAGAACCCCGGAACTCAAGTCCATAGTTGGTGAATAGTGCCGGTGAATAGTGTATGTGAATAGTGATTTTAGGCCAAAAGGGCCTTCTATGTATTTTGGTGAGGGATGAATGAATGAAAGAGTTACAACCAAAGTATGTGTGTTGTGAGAGTGTAAAAGCCAATGTAAAAGAGTGGAAACGGCCTAAGTGAGCTAAGGGAAGTGTGGAAACACTATAAGTGTGAAAAATGGAGAAAAATGGGGAAAATAGCCAAGTTCTGCAAGTGGCCGGTCAACCACCCCTCCTGGCCGGTCAACCGACTGTCTCGAAAGTGGTCCAAAATGGGCCACAGTGTGTAAGAATTCAGAGGCCGGTTGACCGCCCCTCTGGCCGGTCGACCGACTGTCCCCAAAAGGGTCAAAATGGGGCAAAACAGTAGGGTTTTTGCAAAGGCAGGTCGACCGCCTTTTAGTAATTTGAGGTTTTTCCCCTTTTCCATGATTTTTAATGATGGGTTAGGGTTTTAAACACCCTTGGCTTATAAATACACACAATTTTCATCGATTTTAGGGAGACACTAAACCTAAGAGAGATTGTGGGAGGAAAAGAGAGAATGCTAGGATTTCTAAAGGGGTTTTGTTGGAGATCAAAGAAGACCTCAAATCCTTGCTTCCAAAGCTTGGATCATGTTCCTCAAGTGTGGATCGTCTTTCTCGAGGTTGGATATCCTCTCTCAAGCTTTGATCTCTCTTCCAACGTGTTTTCTCAAGCATTAGATCGCGAGGATTCGACCTTCTCTTTGCTCAAGCACTAGATCTCGGGTATTTGATTCCAAAAGGTAGAACAATCTAATCATTCATGCAATGTAGGTGTTAAATGTATGGTTTTATTAAGGAAGATAAAAAGGGATGAGTTTTGATAAAGAGAGTGTGAATATACCCTCCTAAATGGTTTTGTTAGGAATTCTTTAGGTTAAGTAAGGATGAAGGGATGGGTTTTGATTAAAAGAGAGTAAAACACTCTACTAGTTTTTCCTATTGTGATTCATTCATGATTACTAGGATGTTAAACCTATGTTTTGATGAAAATAAATGGATAGTTCCACCAGTTAATCTTATTAAAATTCATTAGGGAAAGTAAGGTCAACAAGCATGATAAATTGATGAAAATGAAGGAGATACACCCTACTAGGTGGCTATGTGATAAATTATTTCTAGATATTAGGATTGATAAATGGTTTTGGTAAATCCTATGGCCTTACTTTTGTAAAGTACGATATGGATGTTAATTTGATTGCCTCATTTTCCATAATTGTACACAAATGATATACATGATCACTCATGCTTATTTAATTGATTTTCATCGAATACAAGTATTGAAAGGGGAGTTTGGTTTTAAACAATGATTTCCGCTCAAAGTATTGTTTTGGCTTAAACAAGGGTTTGGCAAAGATGGGCTTTCAAAGTATGAGGTTCAAAGGATGGGTTTTCAAAGTATGATGTTCAAAGTGTGATTTTGCTCAAAGAAGGGTTTCGTTAAAGTAGGTATTCAAAGAGGATTTGTCAAAGCATGGGTTTTGCACCAAAGTATGTGTTACGTTTTATGTGCAACATTGCTAATGCGTTCCGTTCCACCATAGTCCATGCATTAGTTAAGTAAAGTGAAAGAGGCTAATGTGTTATGTTCCATCATAGTCCGGGCATTAGTTAAGCAAGTTTAATGCTAATGTGTTCCGTTCCATCATAGTCGGGGCATTAGTTAAGCATGTGAAATAGCTAGTGTGTTCCGTTCCACTATAATCCGAGCACTAGTCAAGTCAAGAGAAGATGTTAATGTGTTCCGTTCCATCATAGTTCGGGCAATATTTAAGCATGTGAAATAGCTAGTGTGTTCCGTTCCACCATAGTCCGAGCACTAGTCAAGTCAATATAAGATGCTAATGTGTTCCATTCCATCATAGTCCGGGCATTAGTTAAGCATGTGAAATAGCTAGTGTGTTCCGTTCCACCATAGTCCGGGCACTACTCAAGTCAAGATAAGATGCTAATGTGTTCCGTTCCATCATAGTCTAGGCATTAGTTAAGCATGTGAATAGCTAGGTGTTTCGTTCCACCATAGTCTGTGCACTAGCCAGTCAAGATAAGAGGCTAATGCGTTCCGTTCCATCATAGTCCAAGCATTAGTTAAGCAAGTTTAATGCTAATGTGTTCCGTTCCATCATAGTCCGGGCATTAGTTAAGCGAGTGAAATAGCTAATGTGTTCTGTTCCATTATTATTCGGGCATTAGTTAAGCAAGTATAAGCATGCTAATGTGTTCCGTTCCACCATAGTCCGGGCATTACTTAAGCAAAGTGAAAGAGGCTAATGTGCTCCGTTCCATCATAGTTCGGGCATTAGTTAAACAAGTTTAATGCTAGTGTGTTCCATTCCACCATAGTCCAGACACTAGTTAAAGAAAGTAAAAGAAATAAAAGAACAAGAAATGGAAGAAAGTGCAAAATATGTATGATGTGTATGTATGAATGGTACTAGTACGTTCCGTTCAATCATAGTTCGGGTACTAGTGATACATTCAATGAATGTGACGAATGTAAAGAATAATGCATTTGTGGGATAATGTACTGGTAAATAAATGATGCATGTGTGAAATGAGGTACTCGTAACGGAATAATGCATGTGTGGTGTATGTTATGTGTAAAAGGGAAAGACATGATTTAAATGATGAAAATATGGTTCTCAAGTAAGGTTTGGAAAGCATGTGATTTTGAAAAGTATATGCCCATGATGTTGAAATGAAAAGTATTGATGCAATTATGATTTCAAAAAGTAGGACCATGATAGTTTTGAAAAGAATTATAGCTTCCACACTCTGATTTTAGTATTGTTCATGCTTTGAAATGCCTTATTCTATGTATCTGCAAGCATGATAATGTGATGTTCATAACATGGTTAGCTAGTACATTTATACGCTGAGTATTCCATGCTCAACCGAACTGTTACTTCGGCAGGTACACAGGTAGACATACGCGCTCTGGAACCATGGTTCGAGGAGGTACATGTAAATGAACTGGTAGGCAGTATGATGGATGATGGTAGGGACCTTGACAGGTGTCCCCACTGATGAGTGGATGAGAGGGAGAGAGATGAATTTTTGGGTTTTCATTTTATAGGATTTTGTATTGGTTTGAATTGATAACTCAAGCTAGGGATCTTATGTACATGTCTTAGTTTATATTTTAGTTATTGTAGACATTTGTACTTGGAATACTGTATATAGAAGAAAGAAATTTTCAGTTTCACTGTTTAGTGTGCCTTATATGCTCTTACAAGATGGTTTGTAAAGTTAAGTCACGATGCCAAAGTCTCATAACTCATAGGTAGGATTTTGGGTCACGACAGAAAGAGTGGGACATCAACAAACTCTCTCAAGTTCTTTCTCCCAAAATAGTAGAACATATTAGTAGAATTCCATGTAGTACAACGGTGCCCCGGATCAACAGATTGGCATTTCCAGAAGAAGGGCATTTATACAGTTCAGTCAAGCTACCACAGGTTGAAGGAGCTACAGCCTTCGGGGAGGGTGGCTTTCCCTTCCACCTATATTTGTTTTTCCCCAAGAGAGTTGGAAAGCCATATAGTCTCTCAAACTTCCCCCTAAAGTGGCATGGTTTATATGGAGAGGTATGCATAGAGCTCTCGAGGTCAGGCAAGAATCACAACGAAAGCACATCATGCCCGACAATACTTGCCCAATCTGCAGAAGAGGGGAAGAAACCATCAAGCATATGCTTTTTGAATGTGAGCATGCTCGATACTCTTGGCTGGGCTCGAGGGTGGGTATACGTTCTAGGTTAGTACTTGCTGACACCTTCGGAGAATGGTGATCATTATGGGTGCGTCGAGGTATATAGACAAAGAATTGAAAAAGAGCATTATGTGCAGCCTTGTGTCAACAACTTGGATCATTTGGAAACTAGAAACTTAAAAGTGTTCCAAAGGGCATCAATTGATCCTGTTCGTACTATTCAGCAAGCAGGGAAGTTGGTTTATGAGGTTCAGACTGGCATCTCAATTATTGGGGAATTGAGTTCCCATATGAGGGAATTAGTGCAACACCATCCTTCTTGGATCCCACCTCCTTTTAGTTGGATTCAGATCAACATAGATGGAGCATCTGCAAATGAGGTTACGGTGTTCGGATTAGGAGGCATTGCTCGTGATCACCGGAGTTGTATCATTGGGGGCTTTATTCAGGCTTTGCATTGGGGATCTCCGCTAGTGGCAGAAGCGTTGGCTCTCTACAATGTCGTTGTTTTTGCTATCTCCAAGTGCTAGAATGCAGTACTTTTTGCTTCCGATTCTCAAGTTCTAGTGGACTCTTGCAGCACTAGCTCTTCCGAAGTTCTTTGGGAGATCCGAACCATAGTGCATGACATCAAGGTGGAGTTAGCCCATCTGCCAAATTATAACATGATATTCTCTCCAAGATCTGCTAATGGGTTTGCTCATCATCTTGCTTCGTTCGGATCTGGCCTTAGTTCTCATGGTTCCTTTCTAGTGATAGATTTATCTCCTCATGATTGCAGGAGGATTCTGTCCAGGCGAGGACAATCGCACTATAGATCTAGGACATCTTGAAGTTGTTTGGATTGCTTTCATCAAAATAGAAATAAAATATTTGAATGGTTCACCTAAAATAACGTGATTCAGGTTATTTTAACTGTTTCAGTTAAAATAATGTGAATTAGTTTTTACAGGAACACTAAATGGATGGTGAGTGTAAAGTTAGACGCCCCACCAATAGGAACAATCTCGGTTAGTACTACAAAATTAAAGACTTTTAGTGGCGATGTTGAACCACTGCTAAAGATACATAAAACGCCGCAATTAACACCAACAATAGTTCAAGGAAACCGTCGATATTTGTAGCGCCCCGAAACTTTTCACGCTTAATGAATAGTGCTCTCATATCCAATTTAACCTTTCGTGTAGTTCAACTAATAAATAAATAAAACACCAGAAATGTTCCCTTTCAAATGACGAATCCAACGCAAGTTGAATCGTTAAAATCCGATGAACGCGTCAAAAGATATGGCCGAAACAGCAAAAATCTGTAGAACACCGATCGCAAGAGATCGATCAGTCCACAACCGATCACTCAGTCCAAATTAGCGATCGATCAGTCCAAAACCAATCGATTGGTATCTATCGACCGGTCCAGAATTTTTTATGGGAAAAAATTCCAAAGAGGGTGTTTTCAACCGATTGCTCGGTAGAGAACACCGGTCGATCGGTAGGCCACCGATCACTCGGTCATAAGCACTAATCGCTCGGTCATAAGCACCAATCGCTCGGTCTTTCGCGTTTTGCAGAAATTTCATTAAGGGCTTTTTCGTATTTTGGGCATTCTACCCTTCCCTATAAAGGCTCGCTCAAGCCATAAGGGTTCATAAACCATAAGGCATCATACTTTGAGTGAGAGTGAGAGAGGGAAAGGGGTTTTCCTCCTAGGGATTTCAACTTGAGAGAATCAAGGTATTGTGAACCCTAGAATCATCCTAAGGGCTTGGATTTCTCAAATCCACTCTCAAGCTCATGTGGAGTTCTTTTCGAAGCTAGGGCATCATTTTTCCACGGTATTTCTCAAAGGGTTTCTTCCCCAATCAAGCATCCTTCGTACAAGGGTTCTCCTCTTCCAAGTTGGAGGTTCAATCAAGGGTTTCCATCCAAGATCAAGCTTTGGTTTCAAAGTTAGTACACCCTACTAATTCCCTTAGCAATAACCTAGGTTTTCCTTTCAAAAAAATGATGATCTTAATAATGTGTTATCCATTCTTCTTGAGTTATGCTATATTCCCTAAAATAAACAAGATAAAGGGAATGAATGAGGATGTGTGTGATGTCAATGGGTTGAGGCGATTGGAAGCCATATGTTGTGGTGTGATGTGTGGAATGGAAAATGGTGGATGGGCATTCTACAAATAATGAACGCACCTTGATGATTTGATGAAAAATATGCACTAAAAAGAGTAAATGAAACGACTAAGAAATGTTGCACGCCGGTTGTTTGATAAAATGCTTAAACAATGATTAAATGGATTAAATGAAGAAAATGGAAATAGGATTTATGTAATTTTCTTATAAATGATAAATTGATCAAATGCCATATAGGTTAACCAAATTCTCACATGTTTATACTATGAATTGAAATGCTATGCACTATCCCTCATGTCATACATATCATCATGGCTACCACAAGTTCTACACACACCCACGAATGCATGCATGAACCGATGATTTTAAAGTACAAGTATTTGAAAGAAACAAACAAGAACAAGAATGTGATTTACAATACGCATGATAAAGCCAGACATTGGGCTAGTCAAGGGTAGGGCATATCCCTAGGATATGTCATACCTGGCTCACAAGGAAAACAAGCATGATTGATAAAGCCGGACATCAAGTCGGTCAAGGGTAGGGCATATCGGAAGATGTGTCATACCTGACTCACAAGAAAACAAGATAAGGAGGTTGGTGTACCCTTTTTTATATATGTATATTTCGTTGAAGTGAATTTACATTCCCGGCTCACAAGTCGCCTCAAGAGCACTAACCTCTGGCTCACAAGTATACAAGCAAGTCAAGTCAAGAACATGTCAAGAATATGACAAGAACAAGCATGACAAGTGTGATTTCCACGATACAAGAACAAGACAACAACAAGTTTTAACATGACAAGCAAGTTTTGTAACACAAGAAAAGCTATTTTCGAGAACAAGTCATGATTTCTAAATATGGGTTTTACCGGAGTTTTTGCATTCATTCAAGCATGTCAATGTTCATATTCATTCAAGCATGCCAAGATTATTACCTTACTTTACTTTAAATGTTATGCATGCCATATGTTGCTAGTATCGCTTAAAGTTGATGTTGTGTATTGTGGTTATTATTGTTGTACTTTGTTATTGCTATTGTTAGTTAGTGGCTTGTACGCACTGAGTATTCCATATTCAGCCGCACTTTTATGTCAGCAGGTACCGAGGAAGCCCTCAACCCTGAGCCTTGGGTTGAGGAAGAGTATGTTGAGGAGAGAGAGCCTCTTATCCCGATACAGTCGCAGGAGGATAGGGATCGGGACGTGTAGGCCTATTTAGATTACTGTTAGTAGAGAGAGTTGTGAAGATTCTCATTTCTTATTTTGATAGGTGGGCATGTCCATCTTTATCCTTATGATTATGTTTTGTATATGTTAACTTGGAATACTATTTTGAGTTATAGAAGAAAAGAAAAAGTTGGTTCACACTTCCGCATTCATGTTTAGCTTCCGCACTCATGTCTTAGCTTCCGCACTCTATTTATTGTCGTTATTATCTCATGTTGGCCTTGTTTATTCTAGGATGGTTTGGCAGGTATGAATTGTCACCTCTAAAGTATCATTTAACTCCTAGGGGGTATTTTGGGGCGCGACAGTATTAGTCTTGTCGGGTATGCTTATAGAGGCAGTTTTTTGTACTGCCGTTATTTTTATTTTTATTTTTTTTCTTAAAAATAAAAAACCACTCAGAAGGAGTAGGGGGTTTGGCAGACCCCTACCTGTTTATTAATAAAAAAGAATGGGGGGGACATAAAACCTTACCCCTGAATAGACACAACAAGGGGGGACAAAAACCAAAACCTCTAGAAAGACACAATGGGCCATGGGAATTAAAAACCCCAACCCTACAAACCGACACAAAAAAGCACAAAAAAACATATTAAATCATTATGATATTACCTATGCCCAATTTATCAAGGAATAGAAGAGCTTTGAGCCGAGGAGGGCACTCCTGTCTTGAGTGAAAAGAACCATTGTGGTGGAGGTCACAACCATAATTAGCTAAAAAATCAGCAACCTGATTAGCTTCCCTGAAGATATGAGAAATTTTAGATACTATATTGAAACTTTTGTTTATCTGCTGATTCCAGTACCAAACATTCCATGGGTGAGAAGATATTCCATTCCAAGCATTAACCAGAGATTGAGAATCCGATTCAATCTCAATCTAAGAGTATCCTCTAGATTGACAAAGATTGATACCATCGAGGCGAGCTCTAGTTTCAGCTACATAACAGGAGTAGTGATCATAATAGGCAAAGAAACAAGCTAGAATTTCTCCATTATGGTTTCGAATGATACCCCCACCACCTGCTAAACCTGGATTACCTCTAGAAGCCCCATCAACATTAAGCTTTATTCTTCCAACTGGAGGCCGAATCCATTTGACGATTGAAATAATCTCTCGATGTTTTTGAGGGATTATACTGGGAGTGAACATAGAAAGATCCATTCTCTTCATACTTGGATACTTCCCCATGTCCCTCAGTCCAAGCTTTATGTGGGCAATAAGAGTACCAGAACATTTCCTCACTCCTTTGAATCGGCGCGAACACCTTTCTTTCCAAATTTCTCATATTATAAGAAGCAGAAGCAATATGTAGATCTCATTCTGAATACTATCATAAGTTCTAAACCATCTCATTAGAAAACATTGAATGGTATCACTAGATTGAATGACAATAGAAGTAATTCCTGCAAAATACCTCCATACACTAATTGCAATATTACTATGAAAAAGAAGATGGGTTAGATTTTCTATATGACCAGTGGAACAACACGAACAACAACTGACAAAGGGAATACCAACAGATTGAATATTAGTATCATTCGAAACTGCACCATTCATTACCTTCCATCCAAAGATTTGGATTTTCTTTGGAACAATGTTATTCCAAACATACTTACTCCATTCTTTTCGAGGATAAGAATTTCTAATATTTTCCCATGCAGATTTGACCGTAAACTTACTATTAGAACTGGGATTCCATATAAAGCCATCATTAGACTCTGATAAGAAAAAACCTGCATTTCTAATTGCAGTTTGAAGATGGTCAGGCAAAAAATCATTAACCATAGAAAAATTCCAATGACCATTATTATCAAGCATATTGGATATAGTTAGAAAAGAGTTCGGGAAAGATATAGCATGTTCAATAAGAGGAACCTCTCCAAACCATCTATCAAACCAAAAATTTACCCTTGTACCATTACCAATTAAAGCGGTAGAATTATAAATCACCTCCTTACAAAAATAAGTAATTTTAATCCAAGTTTTAGAAGACCCCACCCGATAAGAAGCATTCCAAATATGATTAAATTGGTACTTGTCTCTAAAGAAATTAGACCAAAGATTAGAACATTGGTAAATGTTCCATGCTTCTTTAACTCTGAGAGCTAAAGCAAAATCATTCATTTTTCTAATTCCTAATCCTCCTTCTAAGAGGGGAAGAGAACAAGTATTCCAGTTAATCCAGTGATGTTTTTTAGCTTCATTAGTTTTATTCCAAAAGAATTTAGCCATAATTCTATCAATTTGATTAGTTATGGCTTTAGGAACATGAATGCCCGCTAGAAGATAGGTGGGGATGGAAGATAAAACATGCTTAATAAGAGCAAGCCTCCCACCCGAAGGTAAGAATTTAGCTTTCCAACCTTCCACCTTAGAAATAATAGATTCAATAAGGGAATTGAAGAACATCTTTTTAAGACGGCCTTTATAAATGGGAACTCCTAAATAGATAAATGGAAATTTTTTTCTAGGAATCCTAACCCAATTAGATATAGTATCAGATCTTCTTGTAGACATGTTATCAGAACAGTAGAAGGCACTTTTATCCCTATTAATCAATTGTCCAAAAGACTTTTCATAAGAAGAAATAAAATCAAAAAGATGCTTAATATTTTGTTTCTTACCATTGCAAAATAAAAGGGTATCATCAGCAAAAAGAAGGTGAGAAACCGGATTACCAAATCTCCCTAATTTATAAGTGGAGGTAAGACTCACAGAGATATTTTTAATACCCCTACTAAGAACTTCTTCCGCTAGAATAAAAAGAGCAGGAGAAATTGGATCACCTTGACAGAGACCACGCGAGCTCTGAAAAAAACCTTGTAAGCATCCATTGATAATGATGGAGAAAGATTGGTTAAACAGGCACCCCCGAATTAATCTCATAACCCCTTCATTAAAACCCATTTTCCCCAAGACCGCAAAGATGAAGTTCCACTCCATACGGTCATAGGCTTTAGACATATCAAGCTTAAAAATGGCATTACCTCCTATAGTTTTCCTATCAATATCCTGGATCATTTCCTGAGCTATACTTACATTATGTAAAATATTTCTACCTTTCACAAATGCACTCTGCTCATCAGAAATAATGTTGGGAAGCAATAGACCAATTCTGTCAGTCAAGATACGCGATATTATTTTATAAAGAAAATTGCATAAACTTATTGGTCTAAAATCCGAAAAAGAAATAGGAGATTTAGAATTAAGGCAATTGCAGTAGCATTTATAGCTCTAGGCATTTCAGCTATCAAGAAAAAGAATGTAATAGCATGAAAGAGATCATCTTTAATAATATTCCAACAAGACTGGAAGAAATGGCCAATATAGCCATCCGAACCAGGAGCACTATCAGGCGACATATTAAAGACAACCCTTTTTATTTCTTCAATAGAGGGAGAAAGAGATATATCACTATTATTCTCCTCAGAAATAAGAGTAGGAATAAAATTCAAAATATTAGGATCAATCAGAGAATTATTCGAAGTAAGCAAATTTTGAAAGAAAGAAATTGCTTCCTTACCAATTTCCTCCTAAGTTTCCAGCCATTTACCATGAGCATCTTGAATTCTGTGGATTCCATTCCGACTTTTTCTAGAATTAGTAACCATGTGGAAAAATTGTGTATTATTATCCCCCTCTTTCAACCATTGAATTCTAGATTTTTGCCTCCAATAAATATCTTCTTGGAGAAGAACAGACTGCAAAACAACTTTAAGATTAGAAAGTCTAATGTTTTTTTCCTCATCCCAAGAGTGTTGAACCTCTTCTTCCAAAATACCTATTTGATTCTCAATATCTTTCAGCTTTATAAAAATATTACCAAAGACTTCTCTATTCCAAGTTTTAAGGGTTGCTTTAAGACGTTTAAGTTTTAGAAAGAAAGATAAAAGAGGATTAGCTAAAATGGGATGATCCCTAGAATCAGACACAACTCTTGAAAAGTCCGAATGGGTAATCCACATTTGCTGAAATTTAAAAGATGAGGGTCTTTTAAGAAAGGTTTTGCCAAATTCAAACAAAAGAGGAGAATGATCCGAAGCAACTCTAGAAAGGTGATTTACTAACGAGAGTTGAAAATTATTGCTCCACTCATGATTGATCAAAATACGGTCGAGACAGGCATAAATACGATGCACACCCTCTTGGTTATTACACCAAGTGAAATTGTTTCCAGAAAACCCAGCATCCAACAGACCCAAATCATTTATCATATTATTAAAGTCTTCCATAGAATCAAAATTAACATCCCTACCTCAATTCAAACAAAAGAGGAGAATGATCCGAAGCAACTCTAGAAAGGTGATTTACTAACGAGAGTTGAAAATTATTGCTCCACTCATGATTGATCAAAATACGGTCGAGACGGGCATAAATACGGTGCACACCCTCTTGGTTATTACACCAAGTGAAATTGTTTCCAGAAAACCCAGAATCCAACAGACCCAAATCATTTATCATATTATTAAAGTCTTCCATAGAATCAAAATTAACATCCCTACCTCCCATTTTCTCATTGGAAGTAGAGATCGCATTAAAATCACCCCCAATGAAGTAAGGACCTGAAAAAGCATGAAAAGCAGCACAAATATCTTCCTAAAGGGTTATTCCTTCCCGTCTAGTACATTTAACATAGATAAAAGACATCTAATTTTAACCATATCAGAGTTGCAAACATCTACAATTATCATTTGCTCAGTAGCAGATATATAAGAAACTTTAGTATTATTTTTCCAAAATAACCAAATCTCATTATGATTCAGTTCAGAGTTTAAGTGATTATCCATACCAACAAAATAACAGATTTCATGGATAGATTCAAATTTTTTCTTAGGTTCTATAACAGCTGCTAAAGAGACAAAATTTGAAGAAAAAAAATTTTTTAGTCTAGCTTTAGAGGCCAAATTACCAATACCTCTTATGTTCCAAATTAGAAACTTATTCATGAATAATATTTTGAGGGTTTGTAGCTTTAGATAGAACCGTAGTTCTAGATCGAGTTACTCTATCCATTAGCACACTCACTTTATTGGAATTTGTTTTTCTCTTTTGAACTCCCAAAATCTGGTTGGTAAATAATTCAGAATTCAGAATTTTTTTAGAGAACTTTATCCCATCTTGTCTGAACTCTTCAAAATTATGTAGGGAACAAAGATCAAACTTCGAATGAAATTCCAAAGTTTGAGATTGTTCCATAAAGTTTTTAAGATTAGGCCGACTATGAAGAGGGTATTCAGTTTCTTCTAAAGTATCCATAACCTTGTCCACATACGATAACGATTGGAATCGTGGAAATCTTGTCTACATTTCAAGCTTTCAGTCATTTTGAGCCCTTGTAGTTCTGAACTAGATAGTATATTACTCCTTTCTAGGTCTTTTTTAGCACCATGAAGATCCTTTTCAGGATTATCAGAATGTAAGATTTTTTCTATGGAAGATACCCGATCCCTAGCCTTGTCAAAACTCGTGACTGGGTTGATGTTACCTATCTCTTTGGTAGTTCTTCTACTCACTATAGATTCATCTACTTGATTGTGCTCAGAAGTAGGGATATTATTGAGTTCAGAAATAGAGTTAGAGAGCAGACCTTCCAAGGTATGCATAGATGGTGCTTCATTGATCAATTCCGCCTGGTTTTCTCTATTTTTTTCTGTCAAAAAAGAAAGATCATTAGTATCATTCATACCTTTTACCTGAACCGTATTGAGATCCTCAAGTTCTTCTAGATCCACGGTCTGGACTGGAGAATCCTTAGAGTATTGCTGCACCGATCTAAGATTCTGTAGAACCCAGTTCTTTGTCTAATTATTATTTGGTGTAGCTGCGACCTCTGATGAATCTTTAGGAACTTCAGTACTAGGATTTGGAAATTCCTTATTTGCTATTTTTGTTCCTTCTTTAGCAAAAGGGGGATTCGAAACATCCTCTTCACTTCGGTCTAGAGTATGCTGCGTAGGTGGTATCGGATTGGAATTTTCTATTCTCTCAACTGGATCCATAATTTTCTGGACCCACTGCTATTTTGGATTCTTTGAAGTATCCATATGCTCTTCACGATTGCTGGGTTTTTTTTCCTTATGTTTTCCAACCGAACAAATGGTTTCATCATGCCCTAGTTTCTTGCACTTCAAGCAAAACTGGTATTTCTTTTCATATTCAACTTGCTACCAACGTCCATGATCCCCTATCCCAAGCCAAAATCGATTTGGGTTTTTCTTTAGAATATCTATCTCTATGCATATAGATCTAATCATTAACAGCGTTTTATAACCGCCATAATTAAATATTGATCTGTAGAGGTGTGTTTTGGACTGCCGTTATAGATCTACTCATTAACGGCGTTTTGAAACACCGTTGTTAATATATCTATAACAGCGTTCATGACACGCCGTTGTAGAGCTACTCATTAATGGCATTCAATAAACGCCGTTATAAATCAATTAATTATGGCGGAGGTTAGATGTCGTTAATTATAGGTTCTGTAACGGCGTTAATGAATATATCTGTAACGGCATGTTGTAAACGCCGTTATGTATGAGAATCAATAGCGGCGTTGCAAAACCGCCACGAGTAGTAATTAATAAATAAATAAATATTATTTTGTACAATTTTTTTTTTTACCTGTATTATTTTGTACCTATCAACAATATACAATAAAAAGAGAAATTCATATAATTTTCTACCTGTAATCCATCCAAACCAATCAATACCATACAATATAAAATATCAATCTAATCATAATACAAATGCACCCATAATGTAATAATAAAAATATATAAATGTCCATAATAAAGTGTCGGGTAGTAAAAAAAAAAAAAACCCCTATGTCTGCCTATATTCGTTCGGCTAGCTCCCTCCTTCTACTCTAAAACCCAACAAATGCATGCTGTCGGCTCCCTCCTACAAAGACAATAAAATACAATAAATTATTATAATGTCGAAATGATAAAATTTAGGGATTTCATAAGTAATTAATATGCAAATAAATAAGTTCATCTTAAATTTTTCATACATATAAATTTTAAACATATAAAAGTATATGATTTCATCCCTAACATGCAAACTCATCCCAAATTTTTCATACTAATAGAGTTTAATTAAACACATAAAAGTGTAGAAATTTAATCACTAAAGCGGCCGAATTCCCATCTTTTCATCTATACTTGACCTAAACCTATCTACAGGCACCAAATGTTAACCGTGGCTCGGTTTTTTATGCGGTTTCTTGTAACGCGTGTATTTCAATATAACCAAAGTATTGGACTTGGTTTCGAGGGTTTCAGAGGTTTTTTGGCCAATTTGCGCAAAGTAGCCCGAATTCCCAACTTTTCATCTATACTTAGACCTAAACTAATCTAATCGCACCAAATGCTAGTCAAAGCTTGATTTTTTATGCGGTATCTTCTAACGTGTGTATTTTAATATATCCTAAGTGTTGGAATTGGTTTCGAGGGAATCTGAGGTCGTTTGCCCGATTTGGGCACTGAGAAGACCAAATTTTAACTTTTTAAATATACTTTGGCCTAAACCTACAACATTCCACCAAATCCTAACCCGGGCTTGGTTTTTAATGGGGTTTCTTCTAACATGTGTATTTCAATATATCCTAAGTGTTGGAATTGATTTCGAGGGTTTCCGAGGTCATTTGGCAAATTTGGGCACCGAGTAGCTCGAATTCTCAACCTTCCATCTATACTTAGACCTAAACCTATCTACACGCACCAAATGATAATCGGGGCTCGGTTTTTTATTTGGTTTTTTCTAACGCGTGTATTTCAATATATCCTAAGTGTTGAAATTGGTTTCGAGGGAATCTGAGGTCGTTTACCCGATTTGGGCACCAAGAATGCCGAATTCCAACTTTTTTAAGTACATGTTGGCCTAAACCTACAACGTTCCACCAAATCCTAATTGGGGCTCGGTTTTTTATGTAGTTTCTTATAACACGTGTATTTCAATATATCCTAAGTGTTTGAATTGGTTTCGAGGGAATTCGATGTCGTTTACCCAATTTGGACATCAAGAATGCTGAATTCTAACTTTTTAGTCTACTTTGGTCTAAACCTACGACCTTCCACTAAATCCTGACCGGGCTCAATTTTTTATACGATTTCTTCTAACACATGTAATTCAATATATTCTAAGTGTGAAATTGGTTTCGAGGGAATCCGAGGTCATTTACCCGATTTGGGCACCGAGAATACCGAATTCTAACTTTTAAAGTATACTTTGGCCTACACCTACAACCTTCGACCAAATCCTAATCGGGGCTCGGTTTTTTATGCAGTTTCCTCTAATGCGTATATATCGATATATCCTAAGTGTTGGAATTATTTTTGAGGGTTTCCGAGGTTGTTTGGCTGATTTGGGCACTGAGTAGCCCGAATTCCCAACTTTTTATCTATACTTAGACCTAAACCTATCTACGTGCACCAAAAGCTAATCGGGCTTGGTTTTTTATGCAGTTTCTTTTAACGCGTGTATTTCAATAGATCCTAAGTGTTGGAATTGGTTTCGAGGGAATCTGAGGTCATTTGTCTGATTTGGGCACCAAAAAGGCCGAATTCTAACTTTTTTAAGAATACTTTGGCCTAAACCTACAACCTTCCACCAATTCCTAACTGGGGCTCGGTTTTTTAGGGGGTTTCTTCTAATGTGTGTATTTCAATATATCCTAAGTATTGGAATTGGTTTCGAGGGAATCTGAGATTGTTTGCCTGATTTGGACACCGAGAATGCCGAATTCTAATTTTTTTAGTATACTTGGCCTAAACCTACAACCTTCCACCAAATTCTAATCAGGCTTGATTTTTTATACAGTTTTTTCTAACCCATGTATTTCAATATATCCTAAGTGTTGGAATTGGTTTCGAGGGAATCCGAAGTCATTTGTCTGATTTGGGCACCGAGAAGACCAAATTCTAACTTTTTAAGTATATTTTGGCTTAAACCAACAACTTTCCACCAAATCCTAACCGGGGCTCAATTTTTTATGTGGTTTCTTGTAACGCGTGTATTTCAATAAATCCTAAGTGTTGGAATTGGTTTCAAGGGTTTTCGAGGTCGTTTGGCCGATTTGGGCATCGAGTAGCCAGAATTCCCAACTTTTCATCTATACTTAGACCTAAACCTATCTACGCGCACCAAATGCTAACCGGGCTTGGTTTTTTATGCAGTTTCTTCTAACGCGTATATTTAACTATATCCTAAGTGTTAGAATTGGTTTCAAGGGAATCCGAGGTCGTTTACCCGATTTGGGCACCAAGAAGGCCGAATTCCAAATTTTATAAGTATACTTCAGCCTAAACATACAACCTTCCACCAAATACTAATTGGGGCTCATTTTCTTATGTGGTTTCCTTTAACACGTGTATTTCAATATATCTTAAATGTTGGAATTCGTTTTAAGGGAATCTGAGGTCATTTGCTCGATTTGGGTACCGAGAAGGCCGAATTCTAACTTTTTTAGTATACTTTGGTCTAAACCTACAACCTTTCACCAAATCCTAATCTGGCTCAATTTTTTATGCAATTTTTTTTAATGCGTGTATTTCAATATATCCAAAGTGGTGGAATTAGTTTCGAGGGAATCCGAGGTCGTTTGTCTGATTTGGGTACCGAGAAGGCTTTAGTCTAACTTTTTAAGTATGCTTTGGCCTAAACCTACAACCTTCCACCATATCCTAATCGGGGCTCTGTTTTTTATGCGGTTTCTTCTAACGTGTGTATGTCAATATATCTTAAGTATTTGAATTGGTTTCAAGGGTTTCTGAGGTAGTTTGGCTGATTTGGACGCCGAGTAGCCCGAATTCTCAACTTTTCATCTATACTTAGACCTAAACCTATCTACGTGCACCAAATGCTAATCGGGGCTCGGTTTTTTATGCAGATTCTTCTAACGTGTATATTTCAATATATCCTAAGTATTGAAATTGGTTTCGAGGGAATCCGAGGTCGTTTGCCCGATTTGGGCACCGAGAAATCCGAATTCCAACTTTTTAAAGTATACTTTGGCCTAAACCTACAATCTTCTACCAAATCCTAACCGGGGCTTGGTTTTTTAGTTGGTTTCTTCTGACGCATGTATTTCAATATATCCTAAGTGTTGGAATTGGTTTCGAATGAATTTGAGGTTGTTTGGCCGATTTGGGCACCGAGAATGCCGAATTCCAACTTTTTTAAGCATATTTTGACCTAAACCTACAACCTTCCACCAAATCTTAATTGGGCTCGGTTTTTTATAAGGTTTCTTCTAACGCGTGTATTTCAATATATTCTAAGTGTTGGAATTGATTTCGAGGGAATCTGAGGTCGTTTGCCCGATTTGGGTACCGAGAAGGCCGAATTCTAACTTTTTTAGTATACTGTCTTAAACCTATAACCTTCCACTAAATCCTAATCGGGCTCGGTTTTTTTTAACACGTGTATTTAAATATATCCTAAGTGTTGGAATTGGTTTTGAGGGAATCCGAGGTTGTTTGACCAATTTGGGTACCGAGAAGAGCGAATTCTAACTTTTTAAGTATATTTTGGCCTAAACCTACAACCTTTCATCAAATCCTAACCGGGGCTCGGTTTTTGATGCGGTTTTTCCTAATATGTGTATTTTAATAGATTATAAGTGTTGGAATTGGTTTCGAGGGTTTCCAAGGTCATTGGCCAATTTGGGCACCGAGAAGCCCAAATTCCCAACTTTTCATCTATATTTAGACCTAAACCTATCTACACGCAACAAATGCTAACAGGGGCCTAGGTTTTGATGCAATTTCTTCTAACGCATGTATTTCAATATATCCTAAGTGTTGAAATTAGTTTCGAGGGAATCCGAGGTCATTTGCCCGATTTAGGCACTAAGAAGGCCAAATTCCCACTTTTTAATTATACTTTGGCCTAATCTACAACCTTCAACCAAATCCTAATCGGGGCCCGGTTTTTGATGCGGTTTCTTCTAACACGTGTCTTTCCATATATCCTAAGTGTTGGAATTGGTTTCGAGGGAATCCGCGGTCGTTTGCCCGATTTGGGCACCGAGAATGCCGAATTCCAACTTTTAAAGTACACTTTAGCCTAAACCTACAACTTTCTACCAAATCTATGTGGTTTCTTCTAATGCATGTATTTTAATATATCCTAAGTGTTGGAATTGGTTTCGAGGTTTCCGAGTTTGTTTGGCCGATCTGGGCACCGAGTAGCCCCCAATTCCCAACTTTTCATCTATACTTAGCCCTAAACCTATCAACGCGCACCGAATGCTAATCGGGCCTCGGTTGTTTATGCGTTTTCTTCTAACGCCTGTATTTCAATATATCCTAAGTGTTGGAATTGGTTTCGAGGGAATCCAAGATCGTTTGCCCGATTTGGGCAATGAGAAGGCCGAATTTCAATTTTTTAAGTATACTTTGACCTAAACCTACAACCTTTCACCAAATCCTAACCAGGCCTTGGTTTTTGATGTGATTTCTTCTAACGTGTGTATTCCAATATATCCTAAGTATTGGAATTGGTTTCGAGGGTTTCCGAGGTCGTTTGGCTCAAATTCCCAACTTTTCATCTATACTTAGACCTAAACCTATCTACGCGCACCAAATGCTAATCAGGGCTTGGTTTTTTATGTTGTTTCCTTATTTCAATATATCTCAAGTGTTGGAAATTAATCCTTTCGACTGAGATAAGGCCACTTTTTTCATTTCATTGCTCCTCTAACGACCTTATTGCTAAAACTACAGATAATTTTTGGTAGCACCACCACTACACACCCATCACTACTAGCACCACCACTAGCACCCTCCACCACCATCACCATACACTACCACTATCCACCCACCACCACTAGCACCACCACTATCAAATGAATGCAAGAACAAAAAGTTCACAAACAAACATATGTTGTAAAAATTACCTGATTGGTCGTTTTTGGCGCTATAGAAGGATGAGGCCCAATCTGTTATCAAAATTTACAATAAATAAATGATTGAATATCTACATTTTAAAAATGATTTATTAATGCTTGTTAGATTATATACCTGCCCATGTAACATCTGTTGGATCAGTCGTTGCATGTCATTGAGTTGAGCGTGTTGGGCCACCATTAATGCTTGTTGGGATGTCATCTGAGCTTGTTGGGATGCCATCTGAGCTTGTTGGGATGCCACTTAAGATTTCATCTCCTCAAGTTCAGCCCGCAGTATATGGGTCTCGATAGTAGCACTACCACTAGCACCGGAATGGCTCGAAGATGACCCCTATAACCTGGTCGGAGTCGGGCCCAATCCACATCCACAGATGCATCCATGATGCTCAGGACCCATGATCTACGATAAAACATCATTTCAGCCTGTGCTATCTTGCGAGTCATCCAGTGTCTGCTCGAGGAGGTCCCTGATTTGGTGTTGCAAATATTTTGAAATAGTTACTATCTTGAATTCCAATTAAAGTGTTATATGATATAATGAATATTTAAATTACTTACAATCGTTTCTCCCGCCTCAAAGTTGACCGACAAGCCATCCTTCCTCGTGTGCATCTTTATCCAGACCGTAGCACGACCCAGAGCTACCAAAGAGGGACTCGCCAATCGCTATGACAGTGACAATAGTATAACAACAAATTGTTAACCCATATGCATCAATTTGTTAAATAAATTATTAAAATTAAACCGAACATACCTCCTCCTCTCTGACTCTGGCAAAGCTCTTTGTGCCAGCCGTATAGGGAACCTTTTGGCACTCACGACTCATTTTATTCGTGGTCTTCTGTTTCTACAATATTACATTAATATATCATATGAGAGAATTCAAATCAAAATGGTATAAGCATAATTTAATTCAAATCAAATATACCTAGCCCTCATCAGAGTACCAGAAGTCGACAAGTACATTCCATTGTTCCCGGGGAATATCGGAGGGCACCGGGCATAGTTCACAACATGAGGGTCCACGAAAACAAAATGTTTTCTCCTCATGTCAGGCTTATTGTCCCGCCATTTCTTATCTAGAGACATTAAAGTAAGTCATCTAGGAAAGGCGGGTAGTCGAACTTCTCCTACAAAAATGTTATCAAATGATTAATATATCAAAGAGCTACATTAGTGTGTTTTAATAATAAATGACCAACTTTTTTTTGTTCTTACCTGTATCGTACCCAAAGCATGTTGTTTGTCATCATCATTGATTTTCTTCCAATTCTACACATCGACTCGAAATAAGAGGGCATCTCGTGCAATATTGCCCGCATACCCAGCCATAAGGCCAGCCTCCTTCCCCACTGGTTGTCCTGTGTCATTTACCTCCACTTTTTTCTTCTCTCTTGGGCGCATCTTGTGCACCTCCTTGCACTTAGCTTTACCTCATACCTTCCTCGTCATCGTCGCAGCAGGTGTGGAAATCCCCGCACTAGATGGGGGGTCCATGTAGGATCCATCTGCTATAAAAAGACCAAATGATAGGACATAAATACCTATGTGAAGGAATTTCACAATCAATACAATAAAACATTTCGCTTTTTTTTAATAATATGCTAGTGTATAATATAGAAATAAATAGTGAATTGGCATTAAATAGATCAGTAGTGAAATTTGAACAAATAAACATATTTAGTTTGACGAAATAAACATCTTAAGAGCCTAAGCTTAGCATTTGAGTGATTTAATAATTTGAAACAGCAAAATAATTATTTAAGAATTTAGAAGGGCAACTCAATAAATAAGTACATAAAAAATTTCATTTTTGGATCATTATGAAAGGAAATAAAATCAAATTTAGTTCAAATGTGAATGTCTTAGTATATAAAGAATGTTCACAAATTCACAAAACTAGTTTTATATAAAGAATGTTCACAGATTCACAAAGTACTCGACATTTTATTTCGACAAAGACGATCATTATCAATAATAAGGCTAAACCAAATTTATATACTTGCTCACATTTAAATAAACAAATTCTCATCAATACAACAAAAAAGAATCATTTTGTTTCATCATTATATTCTGATTCAACATCGTCATCACTAGATTTGGTAGAAGGAGCTTGTGTTGTTGTAGTATTTGGGGAGGCGCATCAACAGTTACAATAGTAATTCCTAATCTCACCCACCCGACACCTCCGTCATCGTCATGTTCATTGTCATCTAATTGTTGGTCATCGAAAGGCTCGTTCTCCCTGAATGCATAATCATCCACAACAGATTCCTCATTCATGTCAAAGAAGTCTCCTAGTTTAGTCTTGATGACAACATTCCAATCTGCTTCCATTGGATCTTCGAGATAAAATACTTATTCTGCCTGAGATGCCAACAAATATGATTCGTGAGACTCAGAGTGTGCCGGAAGTACGCGTGTAAAGTTCACAAGCGTAAACCCATAGGGACCAGTCTTTATTCCTCTACCCTGTGACCTCACATCAACCCAGTCGCACTTAAACAATACAAATTTTAGGCTTTGAGAGTACGTAAATTCGATTACGTCTGTTAAGTGCCCATAATAAGGAATATCGCTTGCACTGGATGTCCTATCCTTAGAAGTTGAATAATTTGTAGTATTTGCAATGACCGCAACCGCACTATTCTGAATTTAGTGTCTTCGCTCTCTATCCTTAGTACAAAACCTATATCCATTTATGACATAGCCCTTAAACCTTTTTGCGACTTTTTGTGGACTGTATGCAACCCAAGTAATCTCATCAGAAACTGAAGTACGTGAATCTTGCAAATTTTGAACCTATTTGTAGAGAAAATACGACTAATATATATATATCAAAACATAACTAATGAATTTGGAAAAAATTCACAAGTTAAGACTTATGTAGCCCCTAAACCAATCAACAAATTGTTCGTTGTGCTTTTTTTGGAGTTCGTGGGGGGACGTTCTAAGTCTTGGATTTGTTATTTTAATGAAATTCATGTGCTGCCTGTGAAGAATAAATCATTTCCCAATATTTTAAGTTAAAAAAGAACAATGAAAGAACAAATTCTATGATAATTGTGTTCTTACTTTGTATATTTTGTGACTTTATCTGTAGCAGCCCGGACTTTTTCATCCTTAATGAATAGCACCTTCGTATCTAATTGGCCATTTTTGTAGTCTAATTAATAAATAAAGGAGAAATTGGAAATTCCGAAATGTCAGGAATGTTCCTTTTCGAAGTACGAACCCAACGCAAGTTGAATCGTCAAAATCGGACGAACGAGTCAAAAGATATGGCCAAAACAGTCTGGACCTGCAGGCAATCGTAGCTCGGAAGGCACTAAGGACGTAGCTCAGAAGGCACTAAGGACGTAGCTCTGATAACGTGCTCTGACAACGTGCTCTGATAAGGCACAGACAACGCATAGACAATGTACTCTGATAACGTATACGTTGTGCATCCGTTGTGCAGCAGACAACGTGTACGTTGTACAGCAAACAACGTGTACGTTGTACAGCTCACGACGGGCACGTTGTACATAAGACAACGTGAGAACGGGTTCGGCACCCTTCACAGCACAACGTACTCGGCACTATTCACAGCACAACGTGTTCAGCACTATTCACAGCACAACGTGTTCAGCACTATTCACAGCACAACGTGCTCGGCACTATTCACAGCACAACGTGTTCAGCACTATTCACAGCACAACGTGTTCAGCACTATTCACAACACAATGTGTTCAGCACTATTCACAGCACAACGTGTTTGACACTATTCACAGCACAACGTGTTCGGCACTATTCACAGCACAACGTGTTTGGCACTATTCACAGCACAACGTGTTCGGCACTATTCACAGCACAACGTGTTTGGCACTATTCACAGCACAACGTGTTCGGCACTATTCACAGCACAACGTGTTTGGCACTATTCACAGCTCAACGTGTTCGGCACTCGTGTTTTTGCAGAAATTTCAGTAAGGGTATTATGGTCTTTTGGTCGGTTCACTCTTACCTTAAGAGTTTAACCCGAGCCTTTAGGGCTCATTCTCAATACTTAGAGGATTTGGGGGATTAGAAGAGAGGAGAAAGGGTTTCCTAACCTAGGGTTTTGCTTTTGGAGAAGAATCAAAGGGGTTTTGAGACCCTAGATCACTTCAAGTCCGGTTTTTCTCCAAGATCACGGCTCAAGCACTCGTGGAGAGCGTTCCCCAAGCTAGGGCAGCAACCCAAGCACGTTTTTGGAAGGGGTTTCTTCCCCAACTCAAGTCTCCTTCAAGCAAAGGTGTTCTTCTTTCAAGTTGGAGCTTCAATCAAGGTTTCTACCAAGGATCAAGCCTTGATCTAAGGTTAGTACACCCTACTAACTTACCCTAGCAATAAATCTAGGTTTTCCTTATGAAATGTGATTTATGCTATTATGTTTGCCTCCCATATGAAATGTATCATCTCCAATGAACCTAAATAAGATAAGAAAAGGGTATGGATGTGTGTGGGTGTTGATGTGGTGATTGGATGCCAAGATGTATGTTGTGTGATGTGTGTGATGGAAATGGTGGATGGGTACTTTACCAATAATGAACTTACCTTGATGTTTGGATGGAAGGTATGCGCTAAAAAGAACACGATGAATCATTAAGAAACATTGCATGTGATGTGTTTGACAAAATGGCTAAAATATGAATAAATGATCTAAAGGAAGAATATGAAAATGGGTTTTATGCATGCGTTCTTATAAGCGATAAATTGATCAAATGTTATGCAAACTACTTATGTTACCTATGTTCATATCATGAATTGAATTGTAATGTCATATCTTGGTTATTCCCATTATCATGATTGTCACTATGGAAACGTACACGAGCACGCATGATAGCATGAACCGAGATTTCAAGAGCATGTGCATATAATAAACAACAAGAAAATATTGCATGTCAAGGAGGTTGGTAGCCCAGGGAGGATTCGGGTACTAACCTCTGGCTCACAAGATAACCCCTAAAACACCTATTGTCAAGGAGGTTGGTAGCCCAGGGACATTCGGGTACTAGCCTCTGGCTCACAAGAAAACTAAACAAGTAATAAAAATCACCTATTGTCAAAGAGGTTGGTAGCCCAGGGACATTCGGGTACTAACCTCTGGCTCACAAGAAAACCATGCATTTCATAACAAGGAGGTTGGTAGCCCAGGGACATTCGGGTGCTAGCCTCTGGCTCACAAGTGCATTGCATATCAAGGAGGTTGGCAGCCCAGGGAGATTCGGGTGCTAGCCTCTGGCTCACAAGTTACAAGATGGAGGTTTACAAGATGATGATCATGCATTCATGCATGCACGCATACATGATTTCTACGAGGCATACCGGGACATGACAGGGGTTTTCAAGCATGAGTTTTATCGGCGTTTTCGCATTCATGTACGGACGTCAGGATGCTTGTATTGTATCATGCCTTATACTGTTTCTTTTGTGATGTTTCTATTACTGCTTGTATGATATTACTATTGTGTGTTTTATTATTGTTATGGTCTGCTAGTAGCTTGTACTCGCTGAGTATTCCATGCTCAGCCGTACTTTCATGTCGGCAGGTACTGAGGGAGCCCTCGACCCAGAGCCTTGGGTCGAGGAAGAGTATATAGAGGAGAGAGAGCCGGCTATTCCATTACAGTTTCAGGCGGACCGAGACCTCGATGTGTGGCCATACCTCGACTACTGTTGAGGGAAGAGTATAAGAGGGTCTTGTGTATTTTGATATTTTGATAGGTGGGCCTGTCCACCTTAGACTTAGACATGTCTTGTATTTATGTTAACTTGGAATACTATTTTGGATCATCAGAAGAAATGAAAATTTGTTTACGCTTCCGCATGTATGTTAGCTTCCACGCTCTGATTATCGTTGTTAGTACTGTATTTTATCTTGTGCATTACAGGATGGTTTGATAGGTACGTAGTGTGACACCTAAAATATCCCTAAACTCCTAGGGGGTATTTCGGGGCGTTACATTATCGCAGTTGAACAACACATAACGATGTGTCTGTTGCCATTCTAATTCACTTAGAGCGAATGGCTCTGCACCACCTATCACACTCTCATCATCATTCCTCACCGGTCTGTTCAATCTCGATTCCACATTATTTAGTTATCTTGAGCAGAATTTCAAGCATTCTTTCGCCAAGTACCCTTTTGCAATGCAACCCTCTGGTTGAGCTCAATTGCGCACATAAGATTTCAGTGTATAAAAGTACCTATGTGAAAGAAATTTTGGTAAGACAAGGGAAAAACTATAACAAAATTTTTTTCACATCTGAACAATTATAATTGAAGGTGTGATGCCCCGAACCCGCACCGAGGGAATCATGTTCCGAGATTCGTGCCCACTGTAAGCACCCAATTTTAACACCCTGCCTTAGCCCTGGTTAAATATTCCTAACTATGAGTACCCCCAGCTGAGTATTAGTCAAGCCCTAAACCCTAGGCAAACCCTGATCAAACCCTAGGCCTAACCCTAGGTGAACCCTAGGCCTAACCCTAGTCAAGCCCTAAATCCTAAGCAATCCCAGGTAAAACCCTAGAGTAACCCTAGGTAAACCCTGATCAAAACCTAGGCTTAACCCTAGGTGAACCCTAGGCCTAACCCTAGTTGAACCCTAGACTAATCCTAGGTAAACCCTGATCAAACCCTAGGCCTAACCTAAGGTGAACCCTAGACCTAACCCTAGTTAAACCCTAGTCTAACCCTAGGTGAACCCTAATTCAACCCTAAGGCCTGAAATGAAAGTATGCCTCTTTAGTAATTTTAGAAAAACAGTTCTTGGGGCATACATTGAATCCCAAGATCTGACTAAGATTCTAATTGATTTTATTCAATGAAGATTGAAACAACAATTACCTTTGCGACTTTAAAATTGTTAAGTCAAATCCACGATAGAAACGATACCGGCAAAACTTCACAAGTGTCAAGTCTCCTTCACAATCCACACGAACCTTTTTTTTCTTTAAAGCTTTCTCTAATGGAAGCTAATGGCCCTTCCAAAAATTCCAGTTCTAGGATCTTGAAATAAAGATCCAATCTTTATCTTCAAGAAGGCTTCTTGATCTTCTTCTTGATATTCAAAAGCTAGAACACAAGAGAAGAAGAAAGAGGGGAAGAGAGGTTGACCGTACACCTCAAGGAAGAGAGGGAGGGCGTGAGATTGAGGAGAGGAGAGGAGAGGGAGAGAAAATTCTGGAATTTTACTCACCCTCTAATGCTTGGACGTCCACCTCTTTTATAGGCTTCACTTGGGTTGCTTTCAACCAAAGTCTCTTCTTTCTAATCCAATTAGAATTCCTCAATTGTTTCTATTCTTGATTTCTCCTAATTAATTAGGATTAATCATTAATAGAAACTAACATTATCCATTATTAGTAACTAACTAACCATATCCTTATCCAATAAGGAATCTTAATTAGTAACTAACTAATTAATGATTAGTAATAAACTAATAGAATCCCTAACAATTAGGGAATCTTTAATTAGTAACTAACTAACCTTATCTAATAAGGTGTTATTAGTTATTAGAAACTAATTAAAGCAAATGCCTCTTTGAAGTGGACGTCCCACCCTAGGTGGGCCCCACTCCACACACGCCTTAGGGTTTCAAACCCTAATTAGGTCACTTCTTTGATCTTCTATCAAAATCCCCAATGGGTCCTACCCATTTGGTTTTTCACATCTAATGTAATTGCACCTTATAGAGATAGTGATTACTTAGAGAAATTAATTAATTTAATTAATAATTAAGTTAAATATTTTAAGAAAGTCTTTGTATGTGGAATCTAGAGGGATTTCTTATTTCCGGTTGTGGGACCAAGTACTTAACCTTTTGGTTAAAGCATTGTTACTAGGAAATACCTTTCCTACACCTCCATTAGGATTATAGAATTTTATCTATATCCCTAGACTTCCACCAATCACAATAATGTCCATCAACACAATATGACTAACCTCCAGAAAATAGAGAATTACTTGCAGGTATTTCTATCTCAAGATTTGTTTACAGATGAGTCCCTCAACTTCCAATATTGTTATAAGCTTACGAGACAATATCTAATAATTAATAATTACATTTCTTTTATACAGAAAATAAACTTCTCGATAAAACTATGAGCATGGGATTTCGAACTCACGAAGGTATATCCTCTCGGGTGTGAAGTTGTTTAGAGTCGCCACCTATTCATTCAGAAGGGATAAGTCTCCAGGATTTGGATAAGGTCATGGTCTACAATTTGAAATTAGGGTAAGAGGTTTAGTTAAGTTCGAAGAAGGTGTTAGGCACCCCGAGGCATCCATTTTATAATGGTTCCCTACTCCCCATGTGTAAGCTAATTAAAGTCAAAGTTTGTTAAAATACCTAAGTGTCTAAAATAGTACTAATCCAAGAAAGAAAAACTAAACTAGGGTCGAACCCGGATTGGGTTGCCTACGTACTCACAAGGGTGAGATCAGACCGAGCATAGTTATGGCTCGTGAACCTGTGCTGAGGCTAGGGGTGTGTGTGTGTGCACCAAGGGTAGCTAACTGGGCTAGTTCGGTAGACTAGGGTTTGACTGACTGAGGTAGATCAAGTGGATGGTTCAAGCCCGATAGGCTTAGGGTTAGTCTGGTAGATTAGGGTGAGGGCTTGGTAGGCCAAAAGAGTAGCCCGATAGGCTAAAATAGAATTTGACCAAGATTAGGGTTGCTAACCGGGGTTAGGTCAAACTAACTATAATTAGGATTGCTAATCACAGTCAAAGGAGGGTAAGATTAAGCTCGGTAGGCTGAGGTTAGGCCTAATAGGCCAAGGGGTGAGTCGGTAGACTGGATTTTAGACCCTGTAGGCCAGAATTGAAAATAACCGCAGTTAGGGTTGCTAACCAGAGTTATAAAGGGTAGTCTAACCATGGTTACGGTTACTAACCAGGTTTGAAAGGGGTCAAGATCAGTTTTATGGTCCAATTACCATTCTCAGGGATTTACCAGAATTTTACCAAGGTTAAATGGGCTTAACCATATTTAAGGAAGGGTCTAACCATGGTTAAGATGATTTAACCGCGGTTAAGGATGTAGTTAAGTTCAGTTTACTCATTTTCTGTAATTTTTGATTATTTGGGATTTTAGGGAATTTTCTAGATTTTTGTCTCATGTTTAGGTCAGCTAATCATGGTTAAAAACTAATCGGGGTTGGGTTAACCCCTGGTTAAGGCTAGGGAAGGTCTGAGATGGGCCCAGGGGGCTAGGCAGGGCCTAGAGTGGCCTTCTACCAGGCTTGGGCCCTTACAAAAAGTTCAAAGTTTAAAAATTCAATAATGGTGGTAATCGAATTACCGTCATTAAAACAGTATTTTTAACCATGGTTTGCATGTTGTTAACTCGGATTAGGGGTGCAACCAAAGGGTTTTGAATCCATGAGGTTGAAGAAAAGACTTCAGGGAAGAGAATGAGCCTGATGTGGGCCTAGGGGGTGGCCTAGAGTAGGCCCCACAGTGAGCCAAAGTTGCTGCACATAAAACGATAGAATTGAGGTAGATAATCAACCGCCATTCTTGATAGTGTTCAAGTTTTGGATTTTAACCATGGTTAGGCTTATGCCATGAACCTGGAAAGACCGGGTTAGACTCAGATGAGTCTGGGGAGTCCAGTCCAAGCCCTAGAATGGACCAGGACCTCACCTAAATGGGTTTAACAGGCTATAATATAAACTGCCAGGAATAGCGGTATTGAGTTTACCGTCATTCCTGGGTTTGGTTAAAACCAGGGTTGTGCCCACGGGGCTATGCTCTAATGCTACTAGGGGTCCCCTCATGAACTGAGGGACCCCTAGAGGGTCTGGTTATGGCCTGAGAGGTTCAAGGGGGCTTATACCCATAGGGGTTCCCCACACCTATGAAGAAGGTGAGGGAGTCCCCTATCTTGGGTTTGAGCTGTAATCAATAGAAGAATGTAATAAAAGTCCCCTGAAAATGACCAAGGGCTCACAATGGAAGCAAAAGAAAATAAAAAAGGGTGGTAGGGGGATGTCCTACTCTTTTGCTCTGCTTCTTGTCAAGTGGTGGTGCTATGACAGTGGTGGTGCACACCGTGGTGGTGCTGTTGACGGTGGCAAAGGGGGAGTTGAGGGTAGCTCCCGAAGGCTTAAAAGGGTGTTAAGAATGCTCTCAGGTATTGGGCAAAGGGCTTAGGCCTTGAGAAAAACACACAGGGGTTTGAACAAGGGAGTTTGCATATTTGGTTTACGGTTATGGAAGGTTGGGTTTTATAGAGGGAGCTTTAAGGACTCAAAGGGGATTAAGGGGAAGGTCTGGGACTTGGTTGGACCTCCCAGAGGTCGATTTGCTGCGATGGAGTGTGCAGGGGGACGAGCAGGGCCTGTAAACTGATTTTCAGGTAATGGCGGTAGATGATCTACCGCCATTTTCAAACCAGGCAAAAATTGAATGGTGGTAGATCATCTACCGCCAAAATTGAATTTATTTGAATTGGGCCTGTCCCATGCATGCACAGGGTAGGGAGGTTGGTCTTTTGAGTTTTTTGGGCCCCATGGGCCCAAATCAAGGGTTCAGGCCCTAGAGGCCTTGGACTTTAAGACCTAAGGGTTTAGGCTAGGTCTTAAAGTTTGGTTAGGTTTTGTCCTAGGGTTTAACTAGGGCTTGCCTAGGGTTTTAACTAGGGCTAGGTCTTAGGGTTTAGTTAGGGGTTTACCTAGGGTCTTGACTAGGGTTGTGTCTTAGGGTTGAGGGGGACTCGGCTGGGTATAACCATCATGAAAAGACCTTAACCATGGTTAGACAGGGGTGTATAAATTGGGTGATTACAACTGCCTCTCTTTGTCAGAGAGTACTAAGGTTGGTGACTTGATCGACAAAGACTGGAATCATCCTATTTTTACGCTGTGATTAGATTTTATAATATGACATGTATGCATGCAGTGCAACTGGTAGGTGCAATGAAGTGGTACGGATACTACTGGTGAAGAGCGAGTAGTTCAATCTACTGGATGCAGGAATGGCACAGCCGGAGGCATTAGCCGAAAGAGGGCATTAGTCAAATTGATCGAAAGGCACACAAGATATCGAGAACACATGGGGTGTTGCAAAGGGGACATGCGAGGTGTCGACAAAGTGTGTTATATCGATACTCACTTGGGATGTCACGGACACACGAGGTGTCGGAGGGGAGACATGCAAGAGGTGATGCCACGGTATAATGAGATTGTCATGGAGCACACAAGATGTCGAGGATATATGGGGGTGTCGAAGGAGAGAGACATGCAGGAGGTAATACTACGGTATGACGAGATTGTCAAGGAGTATACAGGATGTCAATGACACATGTGGGTGTCGAAGGGGGGAGATGCAGGAGGTTGCGGTATAACAAGGTTGTCAAAGAGCACACAGGATGTCGAGGACACACGGGGGTGTCGAAGGGAGGACATGTAGGAGGTAATGCCACGGTATGACAAGGTTGTCAAGGAGCACACAGGATATCAAGGACACACGGGGGTGTCGAAGGGAGGTCATACAGAAGGTAATGATGCGATAAGACGAGGTTGTCAATGAGCACAGGATGTCGAGGACACACGGGGGTATCACAGGAGTTGCGGCATGTCCAAGAGGCACTAGCCACGTCGATTTGAAATGGCTAGGAGGCACTGGATTTTGATCAAGTTGATTGATGCTGAGGGGTTTGGTCACACAGAGTGTGATGCCATGCAGAGTGATGACATGCATAGGATAAAAGTGAGGATGCTTTCCCATGACCCTGTTGATTGCGACTTGCGGGGATGCATGGTGTCAGCTTCTTCTACTTCCTCTTACTGAGGCTGCTCAATGTGGGTTGGTACGACCAAGTTTAGATACCGGAAGCTTTGTTTTGAAAACAATTTTAGAAAATTTTTGGCTTTTGCAAAATTTTTTGATTTTGGCGGAGAGAGAGATTAACTTAGCTTTTTAGATTTGCTAGGGGATTGCCTTTTAACAGGGCTTAGGGGATTTTGTAATCTGTCTTTCACTCTCAGAGAGTGGAGTATGACCCAGAAGAGGTTTCGTCACCGCTGGGAATGTTTGTGGGTCAACCTGCTTATCTTGCCACTGCTAGAGATTGTACTCTGGCTGAGGGGAAACTTGATGGGAGCAATTAAGGCTTCTACTAAGGATCCACTGGAGAATATGACACCATCATAGACCACTGTCGGAGATCTATCAGCTGGAGCCTAGACTTTAGCTGGGGATTACCTTGTTGAAGGCTGATAACTGTTTGCTTGGCAATTATGGCCCCTACTAAAGACTACGTCCAGGAGTCTATTTCTTAGTTTTGTCTGCGGGAGATTATTGCAGGAGTATCTGTTTCTTAGTGTCATCTGCTAGCGACCTATGGGGGATTGTCGGGAGTTCGGCTAGACTGCTTGTTGCCGGATTCTGTTGCCAAACTGCTCTTTAGCTTTTCTCCTTTTTTTACCCTTGGAATGACCAAGTCATGGGGTTCGCATAATTTTTGTGCAATGAGGCTGTTGCCGGTTTTCCTCATGCCTGCGAAGCTGGTTGATTTTTGTCCATTTTTTACCTCTAATCGTCAAACTAAGTCTGGAGTTGCGTGATTTTTGCGTAATGAGGTCGTTGCCGGTTTTCACTCATGCCCATGAATTACTGGAAAAATGGTCTTCTCCCTTCATTGCCCTGAATGGTGCTCCTCTAGGGATTATAGGAATTATGTCTCTACTAAGGATATAGATGTGATACTGTACTTGTACTCATAGTTTCTAGGGTATCTAGAAGGACTTAGAGTATGACAAAATGTAAGCTAAGGGAGCGAAGTTCGGGACACCTTGGGATTTCTCTTGTTGTAGTTGATTTACACTCCCTATGAGATTTGTATTTTACCATAGTTGATTTTCATTCTCTTGGGGAATTCTCTTGTTGAGGATTGGTACTTTAGGATTCCCGGGGAGAGAGAGGTTGTCTCTACTGGGGAGAGAGAGTTTATCTCTGCTCAGGGTTTGTTTTTCAGGAGAGGTTGTCCCTGAAAGATCAGAGTTTAGAGAGGTTGTCTCTGTGGTGGAGTCTCTAGCTTTGAAAATGTTTCAACTTCTATTTTGGGTTTTCCCTTGATGGAAATTTTATACCCTTGAGAGTCGATTCTTCTGGGGATGAGGATTTTTGCCCTGTCTGGACTTTGTGGGGAGAGGTTTCTAGAAAGGCTTTGGTTCCACTAGGGATAGTTTGACTTTGCATGGAGAAGTCGGGGGTATGATTCCTTTTCGTAACCGCACCTGATTTGTCAGATTGCCTACGTACCCTTTGCAGGATCAAATCAAGACGTAGTTCAAGCAAATGCTACGGGTTGGCATGGGAGGGTGTCCCTAAAAATGTTTCATGAAAGAAAGGTTGTTAGGCACGAGGTGCTAACTAGTGAATTTTATTGATTTGTAAAAATGGGTTTTACATTTGCTGGGGATAAGGAGTGTGCCAAAGATGGCCTCTTTTCATTTCCCGAAGAAACTAAAAGTGTAAAGTGTCTATTAGATTTAGTCCCTAAGCATAGTATCATTTGACTTTGTCCATGTTCATGGGCTCTAGGAGGTCTTCGTCATCTATACGTCCGAGTCGGAGGGCGTCGCCTGAGAATTTATCTCGGACGATGTATGGGCCTTCATAGTTGGGAGTGAATTTGCCCCTTGGGTCAAGGCAGTTTGGCAACATCTTATGGAGAACCAGGTCACCGATCTCAATTCTTTGCGGCTTGACTTTCTTGTTGAATGCCCTAGCCATGAGCCTCTGATAGGCCTGACAGTGGTTGATGGCTTTCAGTCTCCATTCTTCAATCAGATTCAGCAGCTTGTACCGGGTCTATGCCCATTCTGGCTCTGAGAGTTCTGCTTCCATTAGCACCCAGAGTGATTGAACTTATACTTCGACGGGGAAGACTGCTTCCATACCATAGGCCAGAGAGAACGGTGTGGCCCAGTTGAAGTTCGAATGGACGTTCTGTAAGCCATGAGTGCATATGGTAGCATCTCATATCATGCAGAGTAATGGTTGCCATCTTTTCTATAATTTTCTTCATACTCTTGTTAGCAATTTCAACTGCACCATTGGTTTGTGGCCTGTATGGCGTCGAGTTGTGATGTTAAATCTTGAACTTCTAGCAGAGATCAGTTATCCCCTTATTGTAGAAGTTGAGAGTATTGTCTGTTATGATCTCATATGGGACTCCGTACCGGCAGATGATATCCCTTTTCAAAAAATGCTAAACCACAGAGGTTGTGATGTTGGCATAAGAGGCTGCCTCGTCCCATTTTGTAAAATAATCGATTACTACCAGAATAAATCGGTGTTCGTTTGATGCTTTCGGAGCTATGGGTCCAATGACGTCGATGCCCCAAGCTGAGAATGACCAAGGAGTAGTAAGATTGTGCAGATTGGTTGGCGGTTCATTAACCCTGTCGGTATAGATTTGGCACTGGTGGCACTTCTATACGTGCTTGCAACAGTCTGATTCCATTATGGACCAGTAGTAGCCCAGTCTGAGAATCTTCTTGGAGAGCATTAACCCGTTCATGTGTGGGCCGCAAGTTCCTCCGTAAACTTCTTCGACAACCTGTGTTGCTTCACTGGTATTGAGGCATATGAGCCAGATTAGGTTTGGCAACCTTTTGTACAAGAAGCCCCCTAAAAGGATGAACTGAATGGCCAGTCTTCTGATTACCCGACGGTCTGTTTTGGTAGCATCGAGTGGGAAGGTCCTGTCCTCGAGGTATTACTTGATGTCTGCATACCAAGGCTTATTGTCTGATGCTTTTTCAATCTGAAGGCAGTAAGCAGGCTGGTCCTGCTGCTGACTCTTGATCGGCCAGAGCATGATGCATGTGGGGATCTGAACCATGGAAGCGAGAGAAGCCAGTGCATCGACAAATCTGTTGTGGTTCCTGGACCTGTGACTGAAGCTGATTCTTCTTAACTGCGTGATTAGCATATTGAGGTAAGCCAAGTACGGGACTATCCTTGCTTCTCGGATGACCCAAGATTCATTTGCCTAATAGATTACCAAAGACGAGTCACCATAGACATCTACCTCCTCAATCCCGATGCTCAGGGCTTCTTTTAGTCCGGCTATGCATGCCTCGTATTCTGCTTCGTTATTTGAGCATTTGAACTTTAGCTTGACTGAGATGGCGAGGTGTGCTCCATTAGGTAAGATTAGGATTGCTCCTACTCCGTGTCCGGGATTGTTAGCGACTTCGTCGAAGTATAACTCCCAACCGAGGAACTGTTGTTCTTCTGCTTCTGCATACAGGATGGCTTCATCTGGAAACTGATCATGTACTGAAATATAGTCTTGTACTGGACTATGGGCCAGGTGATCTACAATTGCCTGCCCTTTGAAATACTGCTTTATTCTGTCAAAGGCTTCTTGGTACTCGACTGTCCAGACTATAGGCACTTTCTTCTAGAGAAGCTTGAAGAACGGCTTGTATATCAGAGAGAGTTAAGAGATAAACCGGTTGATGTACTGAATTCTGCCCAGGAACCCGGATTTCCTTTTCAGTTTGGGGAGTTAGCCTTTCGATGATAGCCTTAGCTTTGGCTGGATCGATCTCGATGCCTCTCTTGCTAACTTTGAAGCCAATGAGCTTTCTTGATGAGGCTCCAAAGACACATTTGGCCGGATTTAGTCTCAGGCCAAACATTCGGAGTCTATCACAAAGTCTCTTCAAATCTTCGGGGTATTGCCTGGTAGTTGGAGATTTAACAATCATGTCATCCACATAGATTTCAGTTGACTTGTAGATCATGTTATAGAATAGTGCCTTCATAGCCCTCTAGTAGGTTGCCCCTGCATTCTTGAGTCCGAAGGGCATTACCTTGTAGCAGAATGTGCCCCAAGGCATGATGTTTTCCTTTGTCATTCTGATCTGGTTGTATCCAGAGAAACCATCCATGAATGAGAGTGTCTCATGCCCTGCAGTGTTGTCAACCAAAATGTCAATGTGTAGGAGTGAGAAGTTATCTTTAGGGCTTACCCTTCAGATTTAGGTAGTCGATGCTCATTCAGACCTTGCCGTCCTTTTTGGGTACCGGTACAATGTTGACTAACCACTCAGGATAGGTTGCTACTGCAAGGAAGCCTGCTTCGATCTGCTTTTCTACTTCTTCCTTGACCTTTTGTGACCAATCGAGCCTTATCCGTCTCAGTTTTTGCTTAACTGGTCTAACGTCAGGGTTCAGAGATAGTCTGTGTACCACCAATGCTAGGTCCAGGCTGGGCATGTCTGCATATGACCAGGCAAAGACGTCACTGTAGTTTCTCAGGAAGCTAATCATATCTGCTCTGAACTATGGGCTCATAGTTGTGCTGATTTTGACTAGCTGGGGACTATCTGCGGATCCCAGGTTCACTGTCTCGGTGTCCTCCATATTTGACTACAGTAGCCCTTCACTGTGTTCCAGGAAGTCTAGAATCTCCTGAGGTGATTCCTCTTCCTGTTCTGAGTTATACTCCATTTTGGAAAGTTCAAGGAGGTTTTTAGGGGTAGCCATCTCAGAGGTGATTTCTTGGCAAATCAATTAGTTTAAGTTTAGCATGCTTATGTTGTTTTTTGTTGTTGGCTTCAGGACACTAGGCTTCCTAGGGGAAGAGTCCGTGTGTTTTCGTCATCACTCGATATGAAATGTTTGCTTTTGAAAACATGATTTTGAGTCAAAAACATCTGATTTTTATTGACAAAATAGATGATTGTTTACAAAATGACTCAAACAAAAGGAGGTCGACAGTGGCCTGACATTTGGATTTTACAATGGGAGCAAAAGAGAAAGATAGATGGAGGAGAAGGATGATGCTTGGTCACTACTAGCTTGGACCAACCTTTCCTGTACTATGTTTACCCTGGCCCTGAATGGCCTCAATAATGAGAGCCTCGGTCTACCAATAGATTAGTGGCCAGCAACTGAATGACGCTTTGGCACTGTTAGAGAGGGTGCAAACCTGCTCTCCTACTAGATCTTCTGTTTCGGTAGCATCTTCGACAGTCAGCTCGTCGAACATCTAGGCCATGCTGAATACCTCTGGATCGGGAATCCTTGAAGATTCAACACTGGGCTGGAGGGTTAAGCAACTGGTGCAACCGAGGTATCAGGGTAGGATTGGAAGGTTCTAACTGGGAAAGTTATGAAGATGTGGGGTCGGGGTTCTGGTTTCACCAACCGGCTGTTCTTTCGTGTTAGCTTGGAGAGATAGTCCTCAAACTTAGGCTTGTAACCCAATCCAAAGGGCGGAGTGTAGCGAGGAGGTAAATATCTCTTTTTCATTCCCTGATTCCTACTTCCTAGGCCTGACCCGGGTTGGTAGTTCATTTTGGCCATCATCCTGATAAATGGCGAAAGCTACTTCTTGTTCTATTCTTCTATCTGGGCGATAGAACTAACCTACTCAAATTGATAAGTCATAAAGGTGGTGCCCTATCCCAGCTCCTGGACGTCCCCGAGGGCACTTGGTAACTCTTCTGACGGGATCATGACCATGTGGTCATCCTGAATAAACTTGATTCTTTGGTGAAGAGAAGAAGGAATGGCTCCGACCGTGTGGATCCACGGCCTCCCAATGAGCAAGGTGAATGAGGCAGGTACATTCACAACCTAGAAATTTGTAGTGAAATGAGTAGGTTCGACCCTGATGGTCAGGTCTATGTTGTCCAAATTCTGTCATGTCGAGTTGTCGAAAGCCCTGATTGTCATGGGTCTCTTCTTTACTTGACTGAGATCCATACCCAAGCTTTGTAGTGTAGATAAAGTGCAGACATTTAGATTAGAGCCGTTGTCGATGAGCACTGAGAATAAAGTTCTGTCCATGCATTGTACTGTGATGTAGAGTGCTCGGGTATGGTCACTGTTGTCATCTGGTATTTCTTCTTCTGTATAGGAGATAACTCTTGGCTCTAGCACTTGCCCCACCATATGCCATAGCTTTTCGGGCGTAATGCTTGGTGTTACATGGGCACTATTAAATACCTGGAGAAGCTGTTTCTGATGATGCTCGAATGTCAGAAGAAGGCCCATGATGGAGATCTGGGCTGGTGTCTTGCTCAACTGTTGTGCTATATTGAACTCTTCCGCTTTTTCTAATATTTTCAACATGACTGCAGAGTCTGCTATTTCCTTTTCTGGGTCTGGTACCCCTACTTTTTCTATCTCCTTCCCTTTTGCCAGCTCAACTGCTGGAGGTTGGTACACCTAGCCAGATCGGGTGAGATTGGCTATGCTTTCACTCTTTATGATGAGAGAGTGAGGAGCGGGTACATGGCTGAGGGTGAACGGCTGAGTGGGGATGTAAGGGATCCTCATAGGGCCGGTAGAAGTGGAGGGTTGAGCTGGTGCTATGGGCCAATTGACGAGACAGGGGATTGTACAAACAATCTGCTCTTCTTCAAGTTTAAGAGCAGGGTTCCGTACTGGGGCCTGGATGGCTTAGATGCCTGACTGAGGGAAGGGGATTATGAGAGGGGGTCAGTAAGAGGGCCTGATGATGCCATCATCGACCACTAGTGCGAAGGATCCTAGCTGCCCTTCCTCGGTCTCTTCCCACTTAATGAAATTAACTTGATTGTTGTGTGGGGGCAGTGGTGTCTGGTTAATGCTGGTATTGCTGGGGGCCAGCTCAACCCTTCTGTCATCCAAAAGATCTTGGATGACGCACTTCAAGCTGATGCAGTAGTCAGTGGCATGGCCTAGGCCTTGTGGAAGGCACAATGACGATCGGCTTTGTAGTTTTTGTTTTGCTTGTCGGGGGCAAAAGAGGAGTAGGGCCTCTCAAGGTGAGGAGACCCTGCTTGGTCAAAAGGTCTAGAAGGTGGCTAAGTGAGTAAGGAAGAAGGGTAAAATTTTTTAGGGGTCGGTCTTGTTGACGATTTTACCCCTGGTTAGGTCAGGCTAGCCGGGTGTTTCTGATAGCTGGCAGCGGCTGAGCTATTAGAGATGGTAATCTGATAGGTGCTGTGGAAGCAACCATATGTACGTCTTCCTTCTTTCTTTGGTCCCTGGGACCGATGTTCTTACTAGATGAGGCAGCTGTCTTGGGAGGATTAAGTCCTAGACTAGGATGGATAGCCCCACTCTTGATGGCAGTCTCGATGCGGGCACCTGTCTTGACTATGGTACCGAAATCAACTACGGGTAAAGTCACCATAAGTGTAAAGTAGGGCTTCTTTAGAGTGCCCATGAACATGCTTACCAACTCTTCCTTAGGGATTGGAGTCGGGATTTTTACTGTCATCTCCCTCCAGCGGGTGGCATATTCTAGGAATGATTCATTGTTGCACTGGGTCAATTGTTCGAGCTGGCTCTTCTGAGGTCGGAGCTCTTGATTAAAGGAATACTGCTCTACAAAGCAGTCCATAGCATCCTGTCAAGTCTTGACTTTCTTTTTGTCCACAGACATCCACCATGTAAAGGCTGCCCCCTTCAGACTTTTTTGGCAGTACTGGATAAGCAGAGGCTAGTTTCTGTTGTGCTAGAGCATATCCCCTAGGTACAACTACAGGTGTTGTTTCGGGCAGCCTGTGCCATCATATTTATCAAAGTTTGGTACTTTGAAGCCTGCGGGAATAACATCCCTCGATAAGAAAGTTAAGTCCTCCAAAGATAGACTGGTACTGGTAGATGCACCCTTCATTCTCCTCTTCTCTTCTTTCATCTGCTTGATCTCCTCCTATTGATCCCTGAGGGACGGAGTAGGGTCTAAAGCTGAAGGCTAGTCCTAGTTGACGTGTGAGGCTTTAGGTTGCTCCTCATATTGATCATACTCTTTACCCCGCCTGTTGCAGGTATAGGGTTAGGTATGATGAGGGAGATATGATAAGGCTCTGGAACAGGTTGCTTGAACAGTTCACCAGTCGGGATCCGAGTAGAGGGTTCATCAGTTCGAACACTAATTAGAATCTTCGAGGATTCCAGAACACTGTCGAGCTTTGCTTGCATGGCTACGATGTCTCTGTTATGTGACTATAGGATCTCACTGGTTCTCTGATGCTGATCTGCAGGTTCTGCCATTGAGTCTGTGTTGCTCACTGATTAGGCTGTGTAAAGTACTATCCCTGTGACTGGTACCTCATTTAGGATTGCGTTTGTGGCTACTACTTCTGCGAGAATCGCAGTCATAGAACGAGTCATAGGTCGGCTCATGCAACTGAAAAGAATGCAACGGTTAATCACGATTATGCATGAAGACAGGGAGAAGATGCTAGAAAAAAGATTTTTCATTGCTGCATGCAGAGTGT
The DNA here is from genome assembly GCA_015143295.1 of Tetracentron sinense. NCBI lineage: Eukaryota > Viridiplantae > Streptophyta > Magnoliopsida > Trochodendrales > Trochodendraceae > Tetracentron > Tetracentron sinense. The sequence continues at coordinate 4,293,868 of CM026553.1, read as the reverse complement.
AATGAGTACAGGATTGTGTGACTCAAAAAAAGAAAAAGACTCAATCCTATGCAGGCCCATCAGGAATTGTGAAGTCAAGTGGCTGGGGCACACTATCAAGATCCATGATCTGTTATTGGAGGGATGCGATCTCAACCTACATGTGGTTAATTTTTTCTATAGCGTTGAACATTCGAAATCTAAACTATTGGATTCGATCGGTCATCTCAACCTTTGCACTGTCAAGCTGCTCTTGGTAGAAGTGCAGCTAGGCCCTAATGACGGTGGTTTCTTTGGCATCGCCCCTGCTTCTCCTCTAGAGAGACTGGACTATCTGCTCGAGCTGCTCAACCTGTTCTTACGTGGCTTGGAGTTCACGGCCCTGTTCTGCTTCATGTTACCTGAATGCTCGTTGGGCTTTCCGTAACCTTTTCTCCTTTTACTGGATCTGGAGCTGTCTCTCCAGGAAGATGTCTCTCCAGGGAACCACCATTTCAACTAGGGGCATAGTTCTGTGTGATGGAGTTGAGACCGGTGTGGGTAGTTCCCTGGGTACGGGCATACCGGATGGAATGTCAGGATCTTCCACCCACAGTTAGTATGTTGAATCGGTTGGTGGTCCTGATGTAACCACGAAGTCAAGCCATTGATCTCATCTAGAGCTTCACTAATCTGACTGGAATCAGCGAGTGAGGCTGTCGAAGTGTACTGAGAAGGTGATCCAATCATTTCCCGGCCGGTCTATCACTGAGATGCGCTGAAGGAATCCAAACTATCGGAGGACTCAGAGTGGTGTATAGACTGCAGAACCTGTAAGACCAGCAAGAATCATGCATCGTCTGTCAGTTATGACGACACGAGGTAGCCTTCTCAGGACAAGTCACTCGCATTGTCATATGATTTCTTCTGCTGTCAGGGTTTGGAGAAGCTGGTAGAGCTTCTTGACGTCTGTAGTCGCTATCGGACCCTGATTCTGAGAAATCTTTCAAGGTAGACTATAGGCATCACTAAGATCAACTGGTACTGCTATGATTGTAGGTAGGTGGCTTACCAACCAAAGGTGGAGGAGAAGTGTACTGGCATAGAAGATGCCCTTTCTACGGTCTGCCGCTTGGTTGAGAGCCCTAAGAAGCTCTGCTAGGATGACAGGTACAATTAAACCGGAGTTATGCATATCCTTGATGATCCCTACCAGAACTGATTCGAAAAGTGTACGGCTCCTCAGGAATACCAGTTAAGACATGACTATCAGTGCAAGGGGGTTGAGAGCGGGAAGTTCTGCGATAATAGAGTCAGGGTTCCACTTGCACTTGTACCATTTTTTGAGAAAATCGAAGGGTATCCGATCAAAAGAGCCGTTAAGACCGGGCTGCAAGCAAGCAGGCTTGATATGCATGAACCTAGATAAGTCTGCCTAATATGTTGTCTTGTAGTGCGGTACTATGGCTTCGTCATTTATATTTAGACCTATAATGCGCTGAATCTCTTCAAGTGTTGGACACAGTTCATTCTTACCAAAACGGAACACCATGTGAGATGGGTTCCAACACTGTATAGCAGCATTCAATAGGCGCAGATCTAGTTTAACCATGGATAGGTCTAGGATAGTCCCGATTTTGTAGTACTGAGCCCAAGCGATACGCTTACTCGAAGTAAAGACCTCAACTGCTTTCTGGAGGTTGTTATCACATGTCCCCTGAGAAGTAAGATGCACGGCCATGATGATCGGCTTATTGACAGAACAATTCCTGAAGGGTCTGCCATCTACATTGCACAAAAGACAAACTCGATGAGTGTATTGTGTATGCAGATGGAATGAAAAAGGATGATGTAAATTTTTTTTTGATTTTTGATTTGATTGGGTATGACAAAGCACATGTGATCCGATAGGGCAGACGGACGGAGGTCTGACGTACTTTAGCCTAGGTTGTTGAGAATCGAGGAACCTATCAAGTCAAGGTTGGTGAGAGGCCCTGTATAGGCCTATCTGCCTGAGATTTGAACCACATATGCTATGTCAGGAAGCAGGGTTTGATGTATTTTATTACAAGTACATGTTTGGCTCATTACATGCCCCTGGGTGGGTGGTTATCCGGGTAGAATGTGTCCGGGTAGTCAACCATGATTGGAGACAGGTATAGGGTGCAAGCAGGTTAGGGTTCAGAGTGACCCTCCCTGGGTGGGATGCTTGTAGACTATACCCTATCTTAGGCTATATGTATGAATGATGGTTTGATGCAAGTGTGTTCCTAACAGGATGAGGGATCACTTAACACTATATATGCGACTCCCCGATATAGAACATACCTGAAAATGGATGGTTTGTGAAAGTGGGAGCGTTCAGAATCTTTTTTTGAGGGTAATCACCCATCAGGAGTAACTCCGCGGGCCTCCAAGACTGTTAAGCCACTAACATTGAGGATGATCATCTACCAGCCGTTAACGTAATAAGCCTGTCTACTGGGTTTAATGGGATAATTACACTACTATGACATGTATGAATACACAGTACACAATTAGCCAAAAGATATAAAATGATTAGTGTTAAGTTAAACGCTTAAACATTTTGACAAATTTGAGGTTTAATTGGCTTAAACATAGGTTCTGGGCTGAAACTTAGAAAAACATAACTACCCAGTGGAGTCGCCAGAGCTATGAGCATGGGATTTCAAACTCACGAAGGATTTGGATAAGGTCCTCATCTGCGATTTGAGATTAGGGTAAGAGGTTCGGTTAAGTCCGGGGAAGGTGTTAGGCACCCGAGGCTTCCATTTTATAATGGTTCCATACTCCCTATGTGTAAGCCAATTAAAGTCAAAGTTTGTTAAAATACCTGAGTATTTAAGATAGTACTAATCCAAGAAAGAAAAACTAAACTAGGGTCAAACCCGGGTTGGGTTACCTATGCACTTACAAGGGTGAGATCAGACCGAGCGTAGTTCTGGCACGTGAGCTTGTGCCGAGGCTATGGATGTATGTGTGTGTGTACCAAGGGTGGCTAACTAGGCTAGTCCAGTAGACTAGGGTTTGAGGTAGGTCATGTGGATGGTTCAAGCCCGGTAAGCTTAGGGTTATTCTGGTAAACTAGGGTAAGGGCTTGGTATGCCAAAAAAGGAACACAGTAAGCTAAGGTGGAATTTGACCAAGATTAGGGTTGCTAACCGGGGTTAGGTCAAATTAACTATGGTTAGGATTGCTAAACACAGTCAAAAGAGTGTAAGGTTAAGCCCGGTAGGCTGAGATTAGGTCCGATAAGCTAAGGGATAAGTCCGATAGACTGGATTTTAGGCCCGATAGGTCAAAATCAAAAATAACTGCAGTTAGGGTTGCTAACCGAGGTTATAAAGGGTGGTCTAACCATGATTAGGGTTGTTAACCAGGTTTGAAAATGGCCAATATCAGTTTTATGGTCCAATTACCATTCTCAGGGATTTACCAGAATTTTACCAAGCTTAAATAGACTTAACCATGGTTAAGGAAGGATTTAAAAATGGTTAAGCTGAGTTAACCATAGTTAAGGATGCAGTTATGTCCAGTTTACTCATTTTCTGCAATTTCAGATTATTTGAAAATTTTAGAGAATTTCTAGGATTTTTGTCTCCTGGTTAGTTCAGTTAACCAAGGTTAAAAATTAACTGGGGTTAGATTAACCCCTGGTTAAGGATGGGGAAGGTCTAAGATGGGCCCAGGGGGCTAGGCAGGGCCTAGAGTGGCCTCCTACCAGGCATGTGCCCTTGCAAAAAGCCCAAAGTTTAAAATTCAATAATGGCGGTAATCGAATTAACGTCATTAAAATAGTATTTTTAACCATGATTTGCATGCTATTAACTCGGGTTAGGGGTGCAACCAAGGGGTTCAGAACCCATGAGGTTGAAGAGGGGACTTCAGGAAAGAGAATGAGCCTGATGTGGGCCCAGGGGGTGGCCTAGAGTGGGCCCCATAATGAGCCAAAGTTACTGCACATAAAATGACAGAATGGCGGTAGATGATAATGTTCAAGTTTTAGATTTTAACCATGTTTAGGCTTATGCCATGAACTTGGAAAGACCAGGTTAGACTTAAACGGGGTTGGGGAGTCCAGTCCAGGCCCTAAAATGGACCAGAGCCTCACCTAAATGAGTTTAAACAGGCTACAATATAAACAGCCAAGATTGGCGGTACTGAGTTTACCGTCATTCCTGGGTTTGGTTAAAACTAGGGTTGTGCCCACGGGGGTTGTGCTCCAGTGCTACCAAGGGTCCCCTCATGAACTGAGGGACCCCCAGAGGGTCTGGTGAGGGCCTAAGAGGTTCAGGGGGCTTGTACCCATAGGGGTTCCCCACACCTATGAAGAAGGTGTGGGAGTCTCCTGTCTTGGGTTTGAGCTATAATCAACAAAAGAACGTAATAAAAGTCCCCTAGAAATGACTAGGGGCTCATAGTGGAAGCAAAAGAAAATAAAAAAGGGTGGTAGGAGATGACCGACCCTTCTGCTCTGTTTCTTGCCGAGTGGTGGCGTTGTGACCGTGGTGGTGCTGCTGACGGTGATAAAGGGGGAGCTGAGGGTGGCTCCCAAAGGTTTAAAAGAGTGTCGAGAATGCTATCAGGTATTGGGAAAAGGGCTTAGGCCTTGAGAAAAACACACAAGGGTTTGAACAGGGGAGTTTACAGATTTGGTTTACGGTTATGGACGGTTGAGTTTTATAGAGGGAGCTTTGGGGACTCAAAGGGGATTAAAGGGAAGGTCTGAGACATGGTTAGACCTCCCAGAGGTCGATTTAGAAGGTTGATGCTATGGTGGAGTGTGCAGGGGGACGAATAGAGCCTGCAAATAGATTCTCAGGTAATGACGTTAGATGATCTACCGTCATTTCCAAACCAGGCAAAAATTGAATGGTAGTAGATCATCTACCGCCAAAATTGAATTTATTTGAATTGGGCCTGGCCCATGCACGCACAAGGTAAGGAGGTTGGTCTTGTGAGTTTTTTGGGCCCCATGGGCCCAAATCAAGGGTTCAGGCCCTTGAGGCCTTGGACTTTAAGACCTAAGGATTTAGGCTAGGTCTTAGGGTTTGGCTAGGTTTTGTCCTGGGGTTTAACTAGGGCCTGTTAGGTCCTAGGGTTTAGCTAGGGGTTTACCTAGGGTCTTGACTAGGGTTGAGGGGGACTCGGCTAGGTATAACCATGGTTAAAAGACCTTAACCATGGTTAGACAGGGGTGTAAAAATTGGGTGCTTACAAAAACCATTTCATAGATAAATACCAGAGCTGGTTTTTTCAAGTCTGGTTTTGACAAGTATCAAGTCAATATTATTTACTCTGTAAGAGTAGTGGAATCCTTGTTGAGTGTACATACACTTCTTCTAATATAGCTTACATAACCCAACGAGCCCATATTTAGTCTAGCGTGTTGGACATTGACGATTGGTTACATCAAAGCTACGTAGGCAAATACTAGAGAAGATGTCGACCTCTCAGGTTAAAAACAATCTATCAAAGGGACTACTCTAAATATAAAGACAGTATACTTCTAAGGGTATCCACTGAGCGATTCAGTTACAATATAAGTACTTCTTACTTATATCCACATCTTAGTCAAGAGACCCTTCTCTCAGTGATTGAGATTCATCACTTTATCATATGGAACTAAGAATGTGTAAGTTAGTAAGAATACAGTGTCCAGACGTATACTGAATAACTTAAAACAATTTTAGGTCTACAAGGAACTGGAAAACCATATCTCCTTAGCAATTAGTTAACTTAATTGGATGGTTTTCCTACAATGTGACCTAAGGGACAAAGTAATCTAATCCAATGGGATACTTTTAGTGTGTTACCCAATGCAGAAGACAATGTGTGAATGTAAAATATGCATTTATTGATTAAGTAGATTAATACAATTCCGGAGTGGCTTTCGTGAGCATATATGTCTAACATGAAAACTCTTAAATCCGAAGCCTAGAAACCCCTGTGGGCCCAAAACAAGGGCCCACAAGCCTTTAGAACCCATTGCAGTAGGGCACACCTGCTTTATTTGAAAGTTCAAACAATTACGGTAATAACTTTACCGTCATTATCAATAATAGCAAAGTGAACAGTGATCCAGGCCAATCGGGTGAGAGTTGGGCCTGTTTTAGTATAAAACAGGAAATGACGGTAATAACTCTACCGCCATTACTTGATTTCTAGTTTGTAATGCAGCTGGACCCCCTGCAGCTCTCCTACTCTGCCTCCCCAATAATCCCCATACTGCCTTCGGTCCCCTTGAACTCTATAAATAACACCCCCTCTAGGCCTTGAGTTCAAATTCCAAAACCTCCCTACCAAAGCCCTGTAGGATTTCGGTTAGCCTAAAACCAAGCATTCCAAACTCTTTTCTTCCATCTAAGACTAACCTAGACCAGCTAGGAAGCACCCCCCTAGGCACCCCCAGGCCTGCTTCAGCACTGTCTCTAGTTCACCATCGTAGGCCATCACCCATTCGTGGGATTTGCAGAGCAGGGTAGGACCCCCTCTACCCCCCTCTTTCTTTTCTATTTCAAGAATCTGTAAGACCCCTAGTCCTACTCCAGGGGTCATCTACTTGCTTTTATTTCCCTGTATTCGCTTTGCACAGACCAAGGATAGGTGGTCCCCTACCTTCCTCATAGGTATGGGGGAACCCCCTTGATGGTTTTAGCTCGTGGTATAGTGCCCCTCCAAGCATGGAGCCCCCCTTACATTTTAGGGGACCCCCAGTCTATGAGGGATCCCCTGGAATAACCCTTAGTGCAGCCCCCGTAAGGGAAAAATACATTTCTGGCAAAACTAGGAATGACAGTAGAATAATTACGACCATTCCTAGCCTACCAATTTCCAGCCATTCTTGCATGCCTTTTTGTGGGCCCTGGTTCATTCTAGGGCCAAGGTTGGACCCCCCTGATGTTCCACTACCTAGCTTAGTCCTTCCAGGCTCACCCCTAGTGCTTAACCCTAGTTAATATGGCCTAAACCATACTCTGTCCAGAATTACGGTAGTCTATCTACCCCTATTTCAGTATATCAAACACAGTAGCTTTGGCCCACTGTGGGGCCCATTGCAGACCACTCCCTCGACCCACCAAAGGCCCAGACCGCCCTGGCACTTCCCTCTTCAACCCTGCTAGTCTAGTACCCCATGGGTACATCCCTAACTCGACTTACAGACCTGCAAAGACTCCCTGTAACTGCATCTGTAATGGCTGTAATTTCTTTACCGTCATTACGAATTTTTGATCATTGGACTTTGCACAAGGCCCAAACCAGGTAGGAGGCCATTCTAGGCCCTGTCATGCTCTCTGGGCCCACCTTGACCTGTCTGGACTATCAAACGGAGGTTAACCTAACCTTGGTTAACTTTTAATCATGGTTAAGTAGCTCTTAACCCTTGGAAAAATCTGGAAAAATATCAAAAATTCTTATTTATTGCATGTGTCTAAAATGTTACTGCTTTGGCCGATTTTACTATGGTTAGCAGCCCTAACCATGGTTACTTTACCTATTTAACTCCGGTTAACAGCTCTAACCTCGGTTAAATCCGATTTTGGCCTACTGGGTCCTTAGCCTACCGAGCTCACTCTTGACCTGCCGGGCCCAACCTCAGCCTACTGGGCTTTACCATGTCACCCTCAACTGTGGTTGGCAAACCTAACCATGGTTAGTTTGACCCTTAACCTTAGTTAGCAACCCTAACCTTGGTTTTCTTTGATTTTAGTCTACCAGGACTAATCAAGTCTACCGGACTTACTCATTGGCCTACCAGGCCAAATCCTTAGTCTATCGGACTACAACCTAAGCCTATCGGACTTAAATCATGCATTTGACCAAACTCGGTCAACCAAACCCTAGTCTACCGGACTAGTCCATTAGTCACCCATGGTGCAAACATACACACCCCCTAGCCTTGGTATAGGCCCATGTGCTAGAACTACGCTCGGTCTGATCTCACATTGTGAGTAAGTAGGCAACCCAACCCGGGTTCAACCCTAATTAGCTTTTCTTTCTTAGATTAGTATTATCTTAAACACTCAGACATTTGAACAAATCTTGATTTTAATTGGCTTACACCTAGAAAGTAGAGAACCTTTGAAAAATTGAAGTCTCGGGGTGCCTAACACCTTCCCTGAAGTTAACCGAACCTCTTACCTAGACCCTCCCGTAGACTAAGACTTTATCCACTACTCGGGGACTTATACCTTCTGAATGAATGGGTGGCGACTCTAACATATACCTGTGAGATCTTGGGAGTTAAATCCCATGCACAAAGCTCTGGCGACTCTACTAAGGATCCAAACCAAGGTTTAATCCAGAACCTAGGTCTAACCATTCAAAATCAACTTGTTCAATTGCCTAAGTATTTAACCTAATAGTAATTATTTCATCTCTTTGGTTTAACTGTGTACTGTGCATATCATACGTATCATAATAGTATAATGGCCTATTAAACTCATTAATTAAGCTTATTACGCTTACGGCTGGTGGATGATGATCCTTAGTGTCAGAAGCTTAAAAGTCTTGAAGGTCCATGGAATTATGTCTAGTGGGTGATTACCCTCAGGGAATGATTTTGAATACTCCTGCTTACACCAATCATCATTTTTCAGGTATGCTCTATACCGGGGAGTTGAATATACGGTGTTAAGTGATCCTCCTATTTTGTTAAGAACACATTTGTATCAAACCTGTATTCATACATGTAGACTAGGATCTGGTATAGTCTATAAGCAGCCCATCTGGGGAGGGTTACTCTGAACCTTAACCTGCTTGCACCCTATACATGTCCCCAATCATGGTTGACTATCCGAGCATATTATACCTTGATAAGTACCCATCCAGAGGCATTTAATGAACCAAACCTATGATTGTAATAAACTACATCCAACCCTACATCCTGACACAGCATATGGGGTTCAAATCCCAGGCAGTTAGGTCTTCACAGAACCTATCTCCAACCTTGATCTAATAGGCTCCGGTTTCCAACAATCCGAATAAAGCACGTTGAACCCCCGTCCATCTGCCCTATTGGATCATATGTGTCTTGTCACACCCAATCAAAATCAAGAAAAATCAAAAAAATTACATCATCATCATTTTGTATTTTTTCATCTGCATACACAGTACACTCACATCGAGTCTGTCTTTTGTCCAGGTAAATGGCACGTCCTTCAGGGATCGTTCAGTCAATTAATCAACCATCACGACATGTGCATTTGACATCTCAGGCGGCATGTGACAACAACCTCCAAAATGAAATTAAGGCCTTTACTCTGAGTCAGCGTCTCACTTGGGCTCAGTACTATAAAACCAGGTCCATCTTAGACCTGCCCATGGTTAAACCGGACCAGCACCTCATGAATGTTGTTATCCAGTATTAGAACCCATCACATATGGTGTTCTGCTTTAGTAAAAATGAACTATGTCCAACACTGGAAGAGATTCAGTGCATTCTGGGTTTAAACATAGATGGCGAAGCCATAGTACCGTGCTACAAGACAACATATCAAGCAGACCTCTCAAGGTTCTTGTACATCAAGCCTGCCAGCTTGCAATATAGTCCTTACGGCTCTTTCAATAGGATACCCGTAGAATTTCTTAAAAAGCAGTGCAAGCACAAGTGGAACCCTGACTCTATTACAGTTGCACTTTCGGGTCTCAACGCCCTTACACTGATAGCTATGTCTCAGTTGGTGTTTCAGAAGTGCCGCTCCCTTGCCGAATCAGTACTAGTAGGGATCATCGAGGACATGCACAACTCTGGATCAGTTGTACCCATCATCCTTGCAGAGCTTCTCAGGACTCTCAACCAAGCGGCAGACCATAGAAATGGCATCTTCCATCCCAGTGCACCACTCTTACACCTATGGTTGGTAGGACACCTGCCTATAATCATATCGGTACCAGTCGATCTCCGTGAGGCATATAGTCTACCTCGAAAGATTTCTCAGAACTAGGGACAGATAGTGACTACTGACGTCAGGATGCTCTACCAGCTTCTCCAGACCCTGTCAGATGAGGAAATCGTATGGCAATGTGAGTGGCTTGTTCAGAAAAAGTTACCTTGCGTCATCATAACCGGGAGACGATGCATAATCCTTAAAGGTCTAACTGGCTCAGTTGTCTATACACCACTTCGAGTCCTTCGTTAATTTGGATTCCCTCAGCGCATCCCAGTAATAGACCGACAGAGAAATGATTGGATCACCTTCTCAGTGCACTCCGACAACCCCACTTGACGCTTCCAATCTAGTTGGCGAAATTCCTAAAGAGAACAGTGGCTAGACTTTGTGATTACATCAGGACCACCAACCGATTCAGCATACCAACTATAGGTGGAAGATCCTCGCATTCCATCCAGTATGCCTGCACCCAGGGAATTACCCACACCAGTCTCAGCTCCATCTCACGGAACCATACTCCTAACCGAAATGGTGGTCCCCTGGAGAGACATCTTCCTAAAAAAACAGCTCCAGATCCAACAGAAGGAGAAAAGGCTATAAAGGGCCCAGCAAGCATTCAGGCAATAGGAAGCGGAGCATAACAGTGAACTCCAAGCCATACAAGAGCAGGTCGAGTAGTTGGAATAGATAGTCCAAGCACTCCAGAAGAGACGCAGAGGCGATGCTAGAGAAACCACCGTCATTAAGGCCCAACTGCACCTCTACCAAGAGCAGCTTAACAGTGCAAAGGTTGAGATGACCTCCCAGATTCGACAGTTCGGATGTCGATTGTTCAATGTTACTAAGGTAATTGAAAATATGGAGGTTCAGGTCACATCTCTCTAGCAGCAAATCATGGACCTTAACGGTGTGCCCCGACCACTTAACTTCGCGATCCCTAACGGACCTGCCTAGGATCGAGTCTTTTTCTTTTTTGAGTCGCACAGGCCTGTACTCACTTTGCATGCATCAATGAAAAATCCTTTCTAGCATCTTCTTCCTGTCATCATGTATATTCATGTTTAGTTGTTGCATCCTTTTCAGTTGCATGAGCGGACCCATGACTCGATCTATGACTGCAATTCTCATAGAAGCAGCAGCCGTAGATGCAGCTCTAACAGAAGTTCCAATTACAAAAGAAGCATACAATGCAGCCTCTACGGAAAGTCAATCAGAATCGATGGCAGAACCATCTGACTAGCATCAACGAACCAGTGAGATTCTGCAGTCTCACGAGAGAGATATTACGGTAATGCAAGCAAAGTTAGACAGTGTTCTAGAATCCCTGAAGATTCTCATTGGTGCCGGAACCGAAGAACCCTCTATCTGAATCCCTACCAGAGAAACCCCTGAGCAGCCTCATCCAAAGCCACATCAGCCTATCCCTATCATCATTCCTAACCCTGGACCTGCAACAGGTGAAGAAGAAGAATATAATCAGTACAATGAGTAGCCCAAGACCTCGCATGTCAACCAAGACAGGTCGTCATCCTCAGACCTTACTCTGTCCCTCAGGGACCAGCACGAGGAAATTAAACAGATGAAGGAAGAGATGAGACGAATGAAAAGGGCATTTCCCAGCCCCTGTCTATCATTGAAAAACCTGACTTTCTTATCTGGGGATGCAGTACCCCCAGGGTTCAAGGTTCCAGACTTTAACAAGTACGATAGCACAGGCTACCCGAAGCAACATCTACAGTTGTATCTAGAGGACATACTCCAGCACAACAAGAACCAGCCCTTGCTCATCCAGTACTTCCAAAAAAGTCTGAAGGGGCAGCCCTTACATGATGGATGTTGGTTGACAAACAGTAAATCAAGACTTGGTAGGATGCCATGGACAATTTTGTGGAGCAGTACTCCTTCAACCAAGAGCTTTGGCCTCAGCGAAGCCAACTAGAACAGATATACTAGCGAAACAACGACTCCTTCCTAGAGTACGCCACTCGCTAAAGGGAGATGGCCACAAAGATATCCACTCTGATCCCCAAGGAGTTGGCAAACATATTTATGGGCACACTGAAGCAGTCTTACTCAACTCTGATGGTAACTCTACCAGTTATAGATTTTGGCACCATCATCAAGACTGGTGCCTGCATCAAATAGCCACCCAGAGCAGTGCAATTCACTCTAGTCTAAGGCTTACTCCTCCAAAACAGCAGCACCTATAAACAAAAACAATGGTCCCTGGGACCAGAGAAGGAGAGAGGATGTCCAGATGATATCTTCCGCAGCACCTATTAGATTGCCAGCGCCCGCCGCTCAGTCTCAGCAAGCATCCGGAAACACCTGGCCAGATAGACAAAACCAGGGACAGAACCATTCCCCAGAAACTTTACCCCTCTTCCAAACACTCTCAGCCAGTTATTGGACTTCTTAACCAAGCAGGGTCTTCTCTAATTAAGAGACCCTACCCCTCTTTTACTCCTGACAAACAGAACAAAAATTACCGAGCCGATCATCACTACGCCTTTCATCGAGGCCCAAGCAATGTTACAGACTACTGCGTTGACCTAAAGTGCGCTATCCAGGACTTCTGGATAAGGGTAAGGTTGAACTGGCCCCTGGCAATACCAGTATCAACCAGGTGTCACTGCCCCCACATAATAATCAAGTCAATTTCATTGAGTGGGAAGAGCCCGGGCTAGCAAATCTAGACCCAGTGCACTCGCAATAGATGACGGCATCATCAGGCCCTCGTACCAGTCTCCTGTCATAATCCTTTTTCCCTAGTCAAACATACAGACCATCCAGTCTCCAGTACAGATCCCTGTCCAAGAGCAGATCATCTACACTATCCCTTACCCTGCCAACTAGCCCACGGACCCAGCTCAAACCTCCATCTCTGCAAGCCCCATCCGGATCCCTTACATCCCTTCTCCACCTTTCAACCTCAACCATGTACCCGGCCCATGCTCTCTCGTCCTTGAGAGTGAGAGCATCGCCTACCTCACTAGATCTGGTCGGGTGTACCAACCCCCAGCAGCTGAGCTGGCAAAGGCAAAGAGAACAGAGAAAGAGAAAGTAGGGGTGTCAAACCTAGAGAGAGAAGCAGCAGACTCGACAGTCTTGCCAAAAATCTTGGAAAAGGCAGAGGAGTTCAACAGTACTCAGGAATTGAGCAAAGTCCCAGCATAGATTTTCATCTTGGGTCTTCTTCTAACTTTCAAGCATCACCGGAAGCAGCTGTTCCGGGTATTTAACAATGCTCACGTAACACCAGACATATCACCTGAGAAACTAGGGCATATGGTGGGGCAAGTACTCAAATCTAGGATTATCTCCTTCACTGAAGAGGAAATACCCGACAGCGATAGGGATTACACTCAGGCTCTTTATATTGCAGTTCAATGCATGGACAAGACATTATCATTGGTGTTAATCGACAATGGCTCCAGCCTGAATGTCTGTACCTTGTCAACGCTACAAAGCTTGGGGCTCAATCTCAGTCAGGTGAAGAAGAGACCTATGACAATTAGGGCTTTTGACAACTCTGCCAGGCAGAACCTGAGTGACATTGACCTGACCATCAGGGTTAGACCTACTCAGTTCACCACAAACTTTCAAGTCGTGAATGTGTCAGCCTCATTCACCTTTCTCCTTGGGAGGCCGTGGATCCACCCACCCTGAGCCATTCCCTCCTCTCTCTTCACCAAAGAATCAAGTTCATTCAGGATGACCATTTGGTCATAATCCCTTTAGAGGAGATGGCTAGTTCCTTCGGGGATATCTAAGTGTTGGGGTAAGGTAACGCCTTCATAACATACCAGTTCAAACAAGTCCATTTCATTGCTCAGACAGAAGAGCAAAGCAAGCAAGCAATACTGCTATTTATCGGGATGATGACCAAAATGAAGTACTAACCAAGGGTTGGGACTGGGAGTCAGAAACCAGGGGATGAAGAAGAGATATACTCCTCCTCGTTATACACCACCATTCAAATTGGGGTACAAGCCCAAATTCGAGGACTATTTCTCAAAGCTCTCGAAAAAAAAACAGTTGGTCGGCGAAACCAGAGTCCCGACCTCACATCTCTGTAACCTTCCCAATAGGAGCATTTAAACCCTACCCAGATACCCCTCTTGCACCAGTTGCCAGTATCTTAAACACCTAGCCCAATGTTGAGTCTTCAGGGATTCCAAATCCAGAAGTATTCAGCATGACATAGATGTTCGACGAGCTGACTTTCGAAGACGCCACAAAAGTAGAAGATCCAGCTGGAGAGCAGGTCTGCACCGTCTCCAACAGCGCTGAGGCATCATCCAATTGTTGACCACTGATTCATTGGTGGACCAAGGCTCTCACCATTGAGGTCATTCAGGGCTGGGGCAAACAAGTTACAGGGTAGGTTGGTTCGATCAAACAGTGAAAGCACCATACTTCTCCTCTTTCTACCTTCTCTTTTGCTCCTATTGCAAAATCCAAATCTCAGCCACTGTCGGCCTATTTTTGTTGAGTCACATTTTGTAAACAACTGCCATGTTTTATCTATAAAATCTGATATTTTGACTGAAAAACATGTTTTGCATAAAACATTTCATCTGTCTGAGGACGAAATCACAGGGACTCTTCCCTTGAAAGACTTAGTGTCCTGAAGCTAATAAACATAACAAAAGCATACTAAACTAAGCTTAATGATTTACCAGAAAATCACCTGCACTAAGGCTACCCTTGAAACCCTTCTCAAATTTTTGGAAGTTGAGTATGACTCAGAACAGGAAGAGAAACCGCCTCAAGAGATTTTGGACCTCCTAGAGCACAGTGAAGGGATACTGCATTCTAACATTGAGGACACTAAGACCATAAATCTCGGTTCTGAAGACAACCCCTAACTTGTCAAGATCGGCACAACCATGAGCCCGCAACAGAGAACAGACATGATCAGCTTCCTAAAGAGCTACAGTGACGTCTTCACCTGGTCATAGGCAGACATGCCTACCCTGGACCCAGCATTGGTGGTACACAAACTGCCCCTGAATCCTAAAGCCAGACCAATTAAGCAGAAACTGAGATGGATGAGGCCCGAATGGTCGCAGAAGGTTAAAGAAAAGGTAGAGAAGCAGATCAAAGCAGGCTTCCTAGCAGTTGCAACCTACCCTGAATGGTTAGCCAACATTGTACCAATACCCGATAAGGATGGCAAGGTCCGAATGTGCATCGACTACTAAAATCTAAACAAGGCTAGCTCTAAAGACAACTTCCCTCTCCCGCACATCGACATTCTGATCAACAATACAGTGGGGCATAAAACTCTCATTCATGGATGGTTTCTCCAGGTACAATCAGATCAGAATGACAGAAGAAGACATGAAGAAAACCTCCTTCATCACACCTTGGGGCATGTTCTGCTACAAGGTAATGCCTTTCGGGCTTAAGAATGCAAGGAAAACCTATCAGAGGGCCATGACAGCATTGTTCCACGACATGTTTCACAAGTCAACTGAAATCTATATGGATGACATGATCGTCAAATCACCAACTGCCAAGAAGCACCCTGTAGACCTGAAGAGATTATGTAACAGACTCAGAGAATTCGGCCTGAGAATGAATTCGACCAAATGTGTCTTTAGAGCCTCATCAGGAAAGCTCGTTGGCTTCATAGTCAAAAAAAGAGGCATCAAGATTGATCCAGCTAAAGCTAGAGCTATCATCGAAATTCCAACTCCCCAAACTAAAAAGGAAATCCATAAGTTCCTAGGTAGAATTCAATACCTCAATCGATTCATATCTCAGCTCACTCTGATATGCGAGCCGATCTTCAAGCTTCTCCAGAAGAATGTACCTACAGTCTGGACAGATGAATTCCTGCCTTTGACAGAATAAAGCAATATCTTCTACATCCTCTAGTACTTCTGCCTCCTACACTGAGACGGCTACTGCTACTGAAACCTCCATGGGGTGTGTCCTGGCATAGCATGGTGAGACAGACATAATAGAACAAGTTATCTATTACATCAGTAAGCGCCTATTAGAGTATTAAGAGAGGTACAGTCCACTCGAGAAAACTTGTCTGTCACTGGTCTGGGCGACTCAGTGTCTTCGGCATTACCTACTTTCTATCCGGTAATTCTGATCTCTCAGATGAACCCACTCAAGTACCTACTGGGAAAGCCAGCCACCACCGGGAGGATAACCCGATAGCTTATGATGTTGTCTGAATTCTACATCACATACATGACTCAGAAGTCAATCAAAGGGTAGGCGATTACAGATCACCTGGCCCACAGTCTAGCACAAAACTACATCTCAATACATAATCAATTTCCAAATGAAGCCATCCTATATGTAAAAGTAGACAAGCAGCAATACCTCAGTTGAGAGCTATACTTCAACGGAGCCGTTAACAGTCACGGGCATGGGGCAGGAGCAGTCCTGATCTCTTCTAAGGGAGCACACCTCTCAATCTTAGTCAAACTATGATTCAAATGCTCAAAAAATGAAGCAGAATATCAGGCATTCATAACCAGACTAAAAGAAGCCTTGGGCATCGGGATTGAAGAGGTAAATTTCTACGGTGACTCATCTTTGGTAATCTGTCACGCAAACAAATCGTGGGTCATCCGAGAAGCAAGGCTAGTCCCTTACTTGGCCTTCCTCAACATGCTGATTACTCAGTTCAGGAGAATCACCTTCAGTCACAGGTCCGGGAACCACAACAGATTCGCCGATATACTGGTCACTCTCGCCTCCATGGTACAGATCCCCAGGGGAGTCATGCTCTGGCCGATCGAGATTTAACAACAAGATTAGCCTGCCTACTGCCTTGAGATGAAGAGGTACCAGACAACAAGCTTTGGTATACAAACATTAAACAGTATCTCAAGGACGGGATCTTCCCACTCGATACAACCAAAAGAGATCGTCGGGCAATCAGAAGACTGGTCATTTAGTTTGTCCTATTAGGGAGAATCTTGTACAAGAGATCACCAAACTTGATCTGGCTCAGATGCCTCGATACCTGTAAAACAACACAGGTAGTTGAGGAAGTTCACAGAAGAACCTGCAGCCCACACATAAACAGGTTAATGCTCTCCAAGAAGATACTCAAACTGAGCTACTACTAGTCCACAATGGAATCTGACTGTTAACAGCATGTACAGAAGTGCCACCAGTGCCAAATCTATACCGACAGAATCAATGCACTGCCGACAAGGCTAAAAAATCTTACTACTCCATGGCCATTCTCAACTTAGGGAATCGACATCATTGGACCCATAGCACCGAAAGTATCAAATGGACATCAATTCATCCTGGTTGTAATCGATTACTTCACAAAATAAGTCGAAGCAACCTCTTATTCCAACGTCACAGCCTCAATGGTTCAGTGTTTTCTGAAAAAGGACATCATCTGCCGATATGGTGTTCCGTTTGAGATTGTAACAGACATTGCTCTCAACTTCTGCAACAAAGAGATAATAAATCTCTGCCAAAAATTCAAAATACAACATTAAAATTCTACACCATACAGGCCTCAGACCAATGGTGCAGTTCAAGCCGCCAACAAGAACATAAAGAAAATCATAGAAAAGATGGCAACCAATTACTCTACTTGGCACAAGATGCTCCCATATGCACTCATGGCCTATAGAACGTCCATCTGAACTTCAACGAGGGCGACACCATTTTCTCTGGCTTATGATATGGAAGCAGTCCTCCATATTGAAATAAAAATTTCATGACTCCGGGTGTTAATAGAAGTAGAAAATTTAGAGGCAGAATGGGTACAGACCGGTATGAGTAGCTAAATCTGATTGAAGAGCGGCGATTAAAAGCCATCAATCACTCTCAGGCCTATCAGAGGCGCATGGCTAGGGCATTCAACAAGAAATTCAAACCATAAAGCATTGAAGTCGGTGACCTGGTTCTCCAGAAAATGTTGCCAAACCGTCTTGACCCAAGGGGCAACTTCACTCCCAACTATGAAGGCCCATACATCGTCCGAGACAAATTCCCAGGCGGTGCCCTTCGACTCAGACTTATGGATGACGAAGACCTCCCAGAGCCCGTCAACATGGACAAAGTCAAACGATATTACGCTTAGAGTCTAGATCTGATAGGCGCTATGCACTCATAGATTCTCTGGGAAATGACAGAAGGTCATCCTTGGCATACTCCTTATCCCCAGCAATGTAAAACATTTACAAATCAATAAAATCCACTAGTTAGCCCTCTTGAGCCTAACAGCCCTTCTTTCATGAAACCTTTTCAGGGACACCCTCCCTCGCCCTCTACGGTATTTTTCTGAACTACGTCATGACCTGATCCTGTAAAGGGTACTTAGGCAACCTTACAAATCAGGTGCGGTTACTAAAGGGATCAAGATATTTCCAAAATCATCTCCCAAGCAGGGATCCAACCATCCCCAGTGGAGCCAAAGCCCCTCTAAAAAAGCCTCTCCAAAGAGTCCAAACAGAGCAAGAATCCTTTCGACTTCCCCAGCCGAATCAACTCTCAAGGGTATAAAATTTTCATTAAATGAAAGCCCAAAATAGAAGTCGAAACATTCCTAAAAGTCAGAGACTCCCCACAGAGACAAGCTCTCCGGGCTCTTTCCCCAGCAAAAATATTTTGGGACAATCTCTCCTAACAAAACAATCTCCAAGCAGAAACAACCTCTCTCGAAACTCTCCCCAGCAAAAACAACCTGTCTCAATTTCCCCAGTGGAGCCCAAAAAAAAAAATCCGTCGAAAACTCAAAGTACAAATCCCCAGGATAGTACATGGGAGAAGCCCCAGACGAGTCTAGATCAACTACAATCAGGAGAAATCCCAGGGTGTCCTAAACTTCGGTCCCCTAGCCTACATTTTGTCCTACTCTAAGTCCTTCTAAATCCCCTAGAAACTACGAGTGCAAGTACAGTATCACATCCACATCCTCCACGGAACACAATCATTAGCAGAATGTCATTCAGGGCAATAAAGGAAGAAGATCCATTTTCTTCAACAAATCGCAGGCATGAGTGAAAACCGAAAACGGCCTCATTGCACAAAAATTACGCAACTCCAGACCTAGTCTTGCGACTAGGGACAAAAATCAACCAACTTCGCAGCCATGAGGAAAACTGGCAACGGTCTCATCGTGTAAAAATTATGCGAACCTCATGGCTTGGTCATTCCAAATGGAAAAAAATGAAGAAAAGCTGAAGAGCAGTTTGGCAACAAAGTCCAGCAGTAATCAGTCTCGTCGAATTCCTAACAATCAGTCTCGTCGAATTCCTAACAATCCCCCGCAGGTTACCACGAGAAACAGATTTCCCAGCAGTAGTCTCCAACAAATTTCTCTGGTAATGGTCTCGAGCAGAGTTCAACTCCCCATCAGACAGTTGACACCCTCCAGTAGAGTGCCACTCCCCGGTAGATCCCCAGCAGTGGTCTACAACAATGTCACAGTCCCTAGTGGATCCCCGACAGAAGCCTCCAATTGTTCTCTACAAACACTCTCCCCAGCAAGAGTCTAGATGTTTCCAATTGCTGCTCAACAAGCTTCTCCCCATTTAGAGTTCAATCTTCAGTAGCGGCAAGACAAACAGGTCTACCCCCAAGCATCCCCGATGGTGACAAAGCCTCTTATGGGTTATACTCCACTCTCCGAGAGTAAAAAACATACTACAAAAATCCCCTAGGCCCTGACAAAGATAATTTCTTGGTAAATCTAAAAGCTAGCTAAACATTCTTTCTTTTAAAAATCAAAAACTTTTGCAAAAGTCCAACACTTTTCTAAAAACATTTTTCAAAAGAGAGCTTCCAATACCAAGACCTGCTCGTACCGACCTGCATCAAGTAGCCCCGGCAAAGACAAGCAGAAGGAGCCGACACCACACATCCCCGCTAGTCGCAACCAACAGAGTTATGGGAAAGCATCATCGTCTTTACACCCCGCATGACATCATCAAAATCTAGCACCCCTGAGCCATTTCAAAATCAATCCGGCTAGTGCCTCTTGGACATGCCATACCCTTTTGACACCCCCTTGTGTCTCCAACATCCCAGGTGTACCATTGACATAACACACCTTGTTAACATGCCAACACCTCGCATGTTCCTTGACATCCTGCGTATCCCTTAAAAACCTTGTCATACCGTGATACTACCCGCATGTCGCCCTTCTACACCCCCGTGTGTCTCCAAAATCGTAGGTGAGCATCGACATAACGTACTTTTCCGACACCTCGCATGTCCCTTGACATCATGCGTATCCCATGACAATCTCGTCATACCGCGATACCACCCACATGTCCCCCTTTCAACATCCCCGTGTGTCTCCGACATCCCAGGTGAGCATCGACATAACACACTTTGTTGGCACCTCACACATCCCCCTTTGACACCCCGTGTGTCTCTAATATCCCAGGTGAGCATTGACATAACGCACTTTGTCGACACCTCATATGTCCCCATTCAACACCCCGTGTGTCTCTGACATCCCAAGTGAACATCGACATAACACACTTTGTCGGCACCTCGCATGTCCCTCTTCGACACCCCATGTGTGTCTGACATCTTAGGTGAGCATCAACATAATACACTTTTTCGGTACCTCGCATGTCTTTCTTCTGACACTCCACGTGTCCTTCATTTGTTCTAGCAAGCACCTTCGGGTAATGCCATAGAAGCCAATCCTGGCTAGTGCCTCCAGGGCATGCCATCTTTCATAGCATCCATTAATCACCAGCATAAGTCGCACGGACTTCTAACTGCTTCCTCTTTCCCCAGCTCGCCCATATCTCTAGCAAGTATAGGCAAGCACTTCACTAATCGCGCCACTTGCACAACATGCATGCATATCATCATTCCTTAAAACTCAATCTTGGTGTAAAAATAGGATGATTCCAATCTTTGTCATTCAATTACCAAATTCGGTACTCTCTGGGAAAGAGGGGCAGTTGTAAGCACCCAATTTTTATACCCTACCTTAGCCCTGGTTAAATTTTCCTAACTATGATTACCCCAAGCTGAGTATTAGTCAAGCCCTAAACCCTAGGCAATCTCAGGTAAAACCCTAGACTAACCCTTGGTAAACCCTGATCAAACCCTACGCTTAACCCTAGGTGAACCTTAGGCCTAACCCTAGTTGAACCCTAGACTAACCCTAGGTAAACCCTGATCAAACCCTAGGCCTAACCCTAGCTAAACCCTAAGCTAACCCTAGGTGAACCCTAATTTAGCCCTAAGGCCTGAAAACCCTCAAATCCGAAGCCTAGAAACCCCTGAGGGCCCAAATAAGGGCCCATAAGCCTTTAGAACCCATTGCAGTGGGGCCCACCTACTTTATTTGAAAATTCAAATAGTTACAGTAATAACTTTACCGCCATTATCAAAAATAGCTAAGTGGACAGTGATCCAGGCCAATCATGTGAGGGTTGGGCCTGTTTTAGCATAAAACAGGAAATGACGATAATAACTCTACCGTCATTACTTGATTTCCAATTTGCAGTGCAGCTGGACCCCCTGCAGCTCTCCTGCTTTGCCTCCCCGGTGTTCTCCACCTTCCCAATAATCCCCATACTACCCTAGGTCCAATTGAACTCTATAAATAACACCCCTTCCAGGCCTTGAGTTCACATTTTAAAACCTCCCTACCAAAGCCCTCTAGGATTTCGGTTAGCCCAGAACCAAGCATTCCAAACTATTGTCTTCCATCTAAGACTACCCTAGACTAGCTAGGAAGCACCCCTAAGCACCCCCCAGACCTGCTTCAACACTGCCTCCAGTTCACCACCATAGATCATCACCCATTCATGGGATTTGCAGAGCAAGGTAGGACCCCCTCTACCCCCCCTTTTTCCTTTCTTTTTTAGGAATCTGTAAAACCCCTAGTCCTACTCCAAAGGTCATCTACTTGCTTTTATTTCCCTGTATTCACTTTGCACAGACTAAGGATAGGGGGTCCCCCTACCTTCCTCATAGGTATAAGGGAACCCCCTTGATGGTTTTAGCTCGGGTACAGTGCCCCCTCCAAGCATGGAGCCTCCCCTTACATTCTGGGGGACCCCCAGTCTATGTGGGATCCCTTGGGATAAGCCTTAGTGCATCTCCCGTAGGGGAAAAATACATTTCTGGGAAGAACTAGGAATGACGATAGAATAATTACCGTCATTCCTAGCATACTTGTTTCCAGCCACTGTTGCATGCCTTTTGTAGGCCCTGGTCCATTCCAGGGCCAAGGTTGGACCCCCCTGATGTTCCTCTACCTAGCCTGGTCCTTCCAAGCTCACCCCTGGTGCTTAACCCAGGTTAATATGGCATAAACCATACTCTGTCCGGAATGACGGTAGTCCATCTACCACCATTTCAGTATACCAAACACAGTGGCTGTGGCCCACTGTGGGGCCCATTCCAGACCACTCCCTGGGCCCACCAAAGGCCCAGGACCTCCCTGACACTTCCCTCTTCAACCCTGCAAGTCCAGTACCCCATGGATTCATCCCCAACTCGACCTACAGACCTGCGAAGACCCCCTGTAACTGCATCTATAATGGCGGTAATCTCTTTACCACCATTACTGATTTTTGATCATTGAGCTTTTCACAGAGCTCAGACCAGGTAGGAGGTAATTCTAGGCTCTGCCATGCTCTCTAGGCCCACCCTGACCTGCCTAGACCATCTAACAAGAGTTAACCTAACCCCAGTTAACTTTTAACCATGGTTAAGCAGCCCTTAACCCTTAGAAAAATACTAAAAATTCTGATTTATTACATGTGTCCAAAATGTTACTGCTTTGACCTATTGTACCATGGTTAGTAGCCCTAACCATGGTTACTTTACCTATTTAACTCCGGTTAGCAACCCTAACCTTGGTTAAATCCGATTTTGGCCTACCGGGCCTAATCTCTTTAACCTATTGGGCTAACCCTTAACCTACCCGACCCAACCTCAGCCTACCAGGCTTTACCATGTTACCCTCAACTGTGGTCAGCAACCCTAACCATGGTTAGTTTGACTCTTAACCTTGATTAGCAATCCTAACCTTGGTTTTCTTCGATTTTGGCCTACCAGGCCTAATCAAGTCTACTGGACTTACCTCTTGGCCTACCCGGGTTAATTCTTAACCAAACTCGGTCAACCAAACCTTAGTCTACCGGACTAGTCTATTAGCCACCCATGTTTCACACACACACACCCCCTAGCCTTGGCACGGGCCCATGTACTAGAACTACACTCGGTCTGATCTCACATTGTGAGTACGTAGGTAACCCAACCTAGGTTCGACCCTAGTTAGTTTTTCTTTCTTAGATTAGTATTATCTTAAACACTTAGGCATTTGAACAAATCTTGATTTTAATTGGCTTACACCTAAAAAGTAGGGAACCATTGAAAAATGAAAGTATCAGGTGCCTAAAACCTTCCCCGGACTTAACCAAACCTCTTACCTAGACCTCTCTCGCAGACCAAGACCTTATCCACTACCCGGGGACTTATCTCTTTTGAATGATTAGGTGACGACTCTAACATATACCTGTGAGATCTTGGGAGTGAAATCTCGTGCTCACACCCATTTGTCATTATCACGCAAGCGGAAAACTTTACTCATAAAATACAAGAAATTTAAACATTTATCAAATACTTTCGATAAAGTAATATACACTGTCATCACAATAGCCATCATACAAACCAAATACCTATATTATTTATATTTTTGTCTGTTTGCAAAAATAGACGCCACTACAGCGCCGAGTATAGTCTATACAGTATCCAAAAGTCCAGAAGTCTAGCTCCAAGATCTGCTGACATGAAAGGTCAGTGAACTATGAAGCTCAATAAAACCACAATCTTCTAGACTATTTTTCACATAATAACACGCATCAATAATGATATAATAAACAGTTCAGTTGCATGTTATAGTAAAATAGAACAATATATAATAAACTTTGATCCAAGGTCACTTAGGATTATGTCACGCTAACCGAGGTTACCGACCTCATTCTCCAATTATAAATTTCATTTAAGAAATGATGTTCACATTACCTAGTTATCATTTCAATCATCAATCATATTTCATTTCGAGTCCTTAGACTTTCTTAACTGACCATAGCCCATAAATATTCATCTTAAGGTCTTTAAAACTAAACCATACATAGAGCCGTTTAGAGTCACTTAAATTATTCCAGCTTTCACCCGAACATGACTAAACCTTGGGTATACCAACCCAAACTACCTGGAATCTGACAATTCTATACCGAACTTTGAGTACACCGACTCAGACAAATACATCAACCCTGAGTACGGTAACCTAGACAACTTCGTATCCGAAGATTACACACACAATCTGGGCATTCACCCAATAAGGACATACTTCTTAATTCAACTGACTGATAACATCTACCGTGTATTCACCGCCATCGCCCTGGGTATCAATCAAGAAGGAACCACGACCAACCTACTTACCGTCATCTTTTGGCTAGTCTATGGAGGAACCCCGACATCCTTACCGATGTTGTCATCTCCTGACGTTCCACCAAGAAGGGACCCTAATAGACACGGTGTTGACATCTCTGACCCACCCAGAGAGGAACTCCAAACTATACACTATCTGATGCTCAATTACTTTAAACTCCCTAAGACTTCGACATCTCCCGACTATCAGTCACAGAGGAACCACGGGTCTTACTAGACCC
This sequence comes from Tetracentron sinense, assembly GCA_015143295.1. Taxonomy (NCBI): domain Eukaryota; kingdom Viridiplantae; phylum Streptophyta; class Magnoliopsida; order Trochodendrales; family Trochodendraceae; genus Tetracentron; species Tetracentron sinense. The sequence continues at coordinate 4,269,342 of CM026553.1, read as the reverse complement.
GCCACTCCTAACGTAATCCAAGAGGAACCATAAACGACCTAGACAAACAGACCGACATCTCCAGACTATCACTCACAGAGGAACCACAGGCCTTACTGGACACCGTCACTCCTAACCTAGTCAAAGATGAACCACAGACTATACTTAACCCTGGTTAGGTTTTCTAACCACAAGACTAACCCCAATTAATTCAAGCTTCGCTTGATAAATTGAAACAGTTGGGCCTCATGTCCGTGAACCAAGTTCAAAAACATATCGTTCCATTAGGGAACGTTTCCAGGCCAATGGATGTGTCCATTGCCTTACACGACACTCAAAAAAAAAAATTGACACCTTAAGGTGACGATACCACATACTCGGGACCCAATCCAGACTCCCCGAAGTCCACGCATCATCACAACCCCAAAAATCATTTTAGGGCACTGGCGATCGATTGCCAGTGCTAGGCGATCGATCGCCCAGGCATTTGCATGTAGGCAATCGATCGCCCCTACAGGGTGATCGATCGCCCACTGTCCAATGAGCCTAAATCTGGAGTTTTTCAACCCTAGACCGAGGGCTACACCCCTCTACTCATTTTTCACGCACATCCACCCTTTCATTCATCATCCACGAGGTCTCCGACTCTTTTTCATCAATGCCAAACAAAAACATACATTCCACATAGCTTAAAAAGAAGAAAATAGAGAAGAGGGAATGGGTTTTACCTCCCTACATGAACTTTGAGATGACTGGGGAAGAAACAGACACCGCCAACGCGCTCAGAAGAGCGATCAACCCCAAGGTAGAGCATCTCTCTCTAAGTCGCACTTTCTATCTCTAGCTTTTCCTTTTTCTCTCTCTACACGCCAACCAAGGCACCGGAAAAGAAATCGGACGCCACCAACGCGTCGGGAGCATCGAAATACCCCAAGGTAGCTTCTCATTTTCTTCTCTCTTCTTTCTCTCTCCTCTCTCTAGACTTTCTCTCTCTAGAAAGTGGAGTTTGGCAGCACCCTCTCTCCATGAGAAAAATGGGTGAGAATGAGGGTGTTGGCCCCTCTTTTATACGCCAAGGTCATGTGCCATGCACATGACCATAATGATGTGACCCGTTGACTGAGTCTAACGGTTTGATTGGTTGACTAAATTTTGACTTTTTGTCGTGTATACGGCCTCCAAAACCCTATTATGTGACATATGATTGTGATGAAACTTTAGGTGACTGAACTTTAGACAGTCCAACACCCATTGTAGAAATTTCGGGGAAAAATACTTTATTTTGACCATAAAATGTATGTCCGGAAGAAAACTACAAAACCCGCTAATTTCTTGATTTCAGACACAAAACATGCTACCATTTCTTCATTTGAGATGATGAACTGCCGAAACGACAGACAGTCATCAACATGGTCTATAGACACAGTGGTATAAGTGTTGTAGATTTCTATTAGAATTCCTAACAATTATAGTCTCAACTGAATTTTGAAAATCTATAAATTTCCTTGTTTTCTCGATTTTCTTACATTTAAGACCCTTGCGGTCTTGCGAATCGATACACGACGAAACTGGAATGATGGGTGATAGTCTAGATAGTCGACTTGTACATTGTGTACAATTTTCGAGGAAAAACATTGAAATTTTATCGATACAATGCAATCCCGAATAAAACCCACTTTCCACCAATCTAACAACTCCACCAATTTAACAACTCCTTAAGCTCTATTGGGGCCATCCTGTATGGAGCCCTAGAAATTGGAGCAGTGCTAGGAGCAAGCTCTATCGCGAACTCGATCTCTCAATCTGGAGGCAATCCAAGCAAATCCTCGGGAAAAAACGTCCAAGTACTCCTTACAACCAGAATGGTTGAGGAGTCTCATGCCTCTGAGTTCGAAAGGCTTAGTGCTGCGAAGCGAGTGATGTCTCTCTCCGCAATCCACGAAAATTAAACAAATTTACACCCTTCGGTCTGAAGTTCACCATCTTCTTAAAACAAGCCATGTGCCCATGGTGCATCGCAAGCCAATCCATTCCCAGGATGATGTCGAAATCCTGGAAATCTAGGATACTCAGGTCGGCCAACAATTCATTCTGCCCCACTTGGACAACACAATCCTTGTATATTCGGTCCACAACCACTGACTTGCCAAGCGGAGTCAAAATGGATAACTCACGCTCCATCGGACTTGACTCGGATAAAAATCCCTTCGTAAAACTAGGCGAGACGAATGAATGAGTGGATCTTGTGTCGAACAACACTCGGGCTAGACATTCATTTACTAATAACGCGCCTGTGTAATTAAATAACTCACAGGAATAGATTTCAAGCAAGAATATACATAGTGTATATGTAGCATGTTGTACACATACAACCACATCATATAATAGCAAACACTCACAACTTGAAAATTTTAGCACTCTAGTGTACCTTACACGATATCGTCAGATGTCCGTGCGTCCCGTTCGGTCATGGAAAATGAAAGTATGCCTCTTTTTAATTTTAGAAAAATAGTTCTTGGGGGGGCATACATCGGAATCCAAGATCTGACTAAGATTCTAATTGATTTTATTCAATGAAGGTTAAAATAACATTCACCTTTGCAACTTTGAAATTGTTAAGTCAAATCCACATTAGAACAGTACTCGCAAAACTTCACAAGTATCAAGTCTCCTTCGCGATCCACACGAACCTTCTTTTTTCTTTAAAGCTTTCTCTAATGGAAGCTAATGGCCCTTCCAAATTCTAGCTCTAGGATCTTAAAATAAAAATCCAATTTTTATGATCAAGAACTCTTTCTTGATGAACAAGATCCTTGATCTTCTTCTTCTTTATTTTCAAAACCTAGAAAACAAGAGAAGAGAAGGGGGAAGAGTAGTGATTGTACACTCTAGAGAGAGACAGGGGGAGGGTGTGAGATTGAGGAGAGGAGAAAATAAAAATTTTGGAAATTTTATTGTGTCCCAAGCCTTGGACGTCCACCTCTTTATCTCCTTATTCTAATCCAATTAGAATTCCTCAATTTGTTTCCTTAATGATTTTTCCTAATTTAATTAGGATTTACCTTTAATAGAAACTAACCTTATTTATTAGTAACTAATTTTATCCTTATCCAATAAGGAATCTTGAATTAGTAACTAACTAATGGAATCCCTAACAATTAGGGAATCTTTAATTAGTAACTAACTAACTAACTAACCTTATCCAATAAGGAGTTTAATTATTAGAAACTAATTAAAATAAGGTTACTCTTTGAAGTGGGTGTCCCACCATGTGGGCCCCACTCCACACGCCCCTTAGGGTTCTAAACCCCTTAGGTCACCTTTTTGATCTTTTAAATAAATCCTCAATGGTTCCTACCCATTTGGTTTTTCACATCTAATGTGATTCCACCTTTTAGAGCTTCACTATACCATATAGTGATTACTAAGAGAAATTAATAAATAATTAAATTAAACACTTTAAGAAAATCCTAGTGTGTGGGATCTAAAGGAATCTCCTATTTCCGGTTGTGGGACCAAGTACTCAACCTTTTAGTTAAAGCATTGTTACTAGGAAACACCTTTCCTAAAACTCCATTAGGATCATAGAATGTTATCTAAGTCCATGGACTTCTACCAATCACAATAATGTCCATTAACACAATGTGACTAACCTCCAAAAATTAGAGAATTGCTTGTAAGTACCATCTCACAATTTATTTACAAATAAATCCTTCCACATTCCGATATCACATGTAAGCTTCTGGGATTGGAACAATTTCACTTTCTAGTCCCTAGCCTATGTATAGAACCCTTTCTCATGATTACTTTTTCATTGAACTGAATTTCCAAAACACTTTTGAAGAAACATTAGAAAAGAACTGACATATATATTTATATATACTTTTTCATATTGAAAATATCAACTTCGATAAAGACTATTTTACCGAAAAGCACCAGTACTGGATTTAACAGTTCAGTTCAACAAGTATCACATTGATATCATTATCTCCAATTAAAGAGTTGTGGATTCCTTATTGAGTGTTTACACACTTCTCCAAGCATTGTGTACATGACCCAACGTACCCGGAGTTAGTCCTGTGTATTGGACATTGCCGATTGGCACATCAAAGCCATATAGACAGATGTCTGAGAAGATGTTAACCTCTCAGGTCTAAGGACAATTTGTCAAATGGATAACCCTAATACAATCCGACAGTGTATTCCATAGGATATCCACTAGTGACCGTATTCAGTATTATGTACTTGCTACATATACTCACATGTTAGTTAAGAGTCACCACTCTCTGTGAATGAGATTCATCACACTATCTCATAGAACTACACATGTGCAAGCCATGATGACGTATGGTGCCCAACCAGTACTCTAGAGGCTTTGAACAATATTAGGTTTACAAGGAACTGGAAAATCATATCTCCTCGCAACCTTTGCATGATTTTCCTACAATGTTACCTATGGAACTTTATGTCATCATCAAATGAGACAGTAATTGATATAAATACTTTTTATAGTTAGTTGTGTGAATATGATGCTTGTCTAATCAACATAGAAAAATCTTTTATTGGCTTTCGAGGGCATATATGTCTGACAGAAAAGACTCAGCCCTGGTTTGCCTAGCAAGGTGGCTGCGTAGAAAGTGAGGGTCTCGATGCCTATGAAGAGCCTTGCTGAGAAGGCTGCCGAATCGGGGGCCTGCTCCCTTGAGACTAAAATGGCAACTGCCGTTGGGGACAATCTCTAATCATATGGCCATGGTCACCACAATGAAAGCATCCATTGGACACCTTCTGACACTCTCCCATCACGTGTCTCCTACCACAATGAGCGCAAACCTCATAAGAGAATGTAGATGGCGCATATCCCGTGGCCTGAGATAGTACGGAGGGAGGTGTCTATGTAGTCGACGAGCATGAAGCCTGTGGAGCAAGAGGGCGAGCAGCCTGCGGTGTAGAGTGAGTCCTCTGAGATTGTGTTGGCCTTAAAGGATGGTACGGTGTAGTCCGAGCCCTCTTCTCGGGAGGAGCTGAGCTACTGGACTAGCCTCTAACACTCTCCCTTATCCTGAAGAATTCCTCTGAATTCGTCTCAACCAACTGGGCTTTGTCCACCACCTCTGCATAGGTCTCATGTTTAAACATAGAGACTCTATCCTTGACGTAGTCCTTCAATCCCCTTTCAAATTTCCAAGCTTTCATAGCCACCGTGGCTATCATGTGTTAAGCAAATTTAGATAACTCCGAAAACTTAGCCTCGTACTCGGCCACAGTCAAATTACCTTACTCTAAGGTAATAAATTTTACTTCTTTCTTATCCTTCATTCCTATTAGGAAGTACTTCTTGTAGAAGACGTCAAGAAATTCTCCCCAAGTCCATTCTTGACCCAGTCAGGTCAAATCCCAAATCCTAACAGCGGACCTCCACCAATGATCGGCCTCACCTTCTAGCATAAAGGTGGCCCAGGTGATCCTTTTTGCCTCAGTGGGCAACAACACTGAGAATAACTTTTCCAGTTGCTTGATCCATACCTCTGCCACTAACAGATCAACGCTACCAGAAAATACCAGATGCCTCATCCTCCGAAATGCCTCTATTCCTACTAGCGCTCTATTTGGCTAAGCAGTTATGAGTGCCACAGCAAGAGGAGGTTGCCAGTATATCCAGTGTCTCAGCTATCGATGCAAAAGCCTAAGCCATGTCAAGTGGTGCATCCTCTATTGGAGGAGATGATCCATTACTCCTCGTATAGTGTCTGCGACCCCGTGTGCCACGTCTCATAACTTAGTCATGAGAACAATAGCAACCATGAGTCTAACTTGGAAACTAACTTTATTTCAATCATAACTTCAAGATTATTCAATATTTATGAGGTATATAATAGTAATACATCGAGGTATATATTGCAATAGTATAAGCATACAATTTATGTTTCTAGCATAGAATACTAAGTTCGGTTGGGTTCTAAGCGGTTATGGACTAAGACTAAATAATTAATCTATACTTGGAATACGACTCTTTTCTTAAACCTAATGCCTTGTTTTAATCATGGTATCAATTACTGACCCTAAGGGCATCTAATGCTTAAGCTCTGATACCAACTCTGTCGCGCCCCAAAATCCTCTTAGGAGTTAGGAGAGCCTTTAGACGTGACTAACCTAACTTGACAAGCCATCCTGCAAAATATACAAGACATAAACATAGCGGAAGTAAAAATAATGTGGAAGAGTGAACTAAATTTTTCTTTTCTATACATAAATAATATTCCAAGTTTTATACATCAATATGACTAAGGTAAGAGTGGACATACCCACCCATCAAAATACAAAATATAACTCTCTCTCTCTCTCTCTCTCTCACAGTAGTCACCCTGATAGGGCCAACTATCTAAGTCTCTTGCCTCCACCTAAGGCTCTATTGCATGCTCTATCAAAGGCTCCTCCTCACCATAGTCCTCCTCGACCCAATGACCAGGAGAACAAATATCAAATGGTGTACTTGCCGACATCAAAATGTACAGCTGAATATTGAAACACTCAGCGAGTACAAGCTACTAGCTAACAATGATATAATGCAATTCATAACATACTGGAAATTTAAAAAATGCATTTATGAGCATGCATGAAAATCCAAGCGCAAAACCTCATGTAAATCATGTGTGCATAATTCATATCTTGTACTTGAAATCATCTTTTCGCATTTTTAAAACTTGTTTATCGTGTTCAAAAATCTTATTCTTGTCTTGTAAAAATCATGTTTGTCTTGTCTTGTTTCTTGTTTGAATCATACTTGTCTTGCTTGTCTTGTCATGTTTTTCTTATGAGCTAGATGTTAGTGCCCTTGTAGCAATTTGTGAGTCGAGTATATATACCCTTCATCAAAATTTCTAGAAAGCAACTTGTGAGCCGGGTATGTAAATACCCTTCAAGGAAATAGAAAAGACACACCAACATCCTTGACCGACCCAAAGTTCGGCATTGTCATTTTTGCTTGTTTTGTTTTCTTGAAGCCAAATATGACATATCCTTGGATATGCCCTATCCTTGACCGACCCACAGTTCGGCTTTATCATTCGTTTCATGAATCACTTGTCTTGTTCTTTGGTTTGTGTTCATATACTTATACTTAGAAAACTATATCATGCATACATGCTTGTGCATAAGGAATGGTAAGCATCATGATAGTATGGTAATACTTAAAGAATCACATGTCAGCTTTTAAAGCATTTCTATATTTATGGGAAAACTTAAAAGCATCATAATAAGCATGAATAAGCTTAAAACATGTAATCATGACAATAGGCATCATACATTTGACATACATGGCATAGATCATGGTTACTTAGCCTATTACATCAATATCGTACTTTATAGTTCATATATTTTAGAGAAATCATGGTAGGTTAGGAATTTAAAAACACACGTGAACAATATCAACATCACATACTTGAAAACCTAGGTTTTAGATCTAGATTATCACTAAGTTAACTAGAAGGGTGCACTTACCTAGCAAAGATGAAATCTTAGCTTGGAAGGGTGATTGGACACGAACTTGAGCTTGGAAATGGAGACCTACGCTCGAGGATGAAGATCCAAGCTTGTGGAAGCTTGGGAAGCATGGATTCGAGCTCCTCCTTGATCTCACAAGAAAACCCTTTTTGGAACCCTAGGTTTTCTCCATTTCTTCTCAAAATATTTCTTTCTAAGTGTTAGAACTCTTAATCCCACGAAAATTAGGTATTTATAGGGTTAGGGTTGTCAAAATTACGCTTGTACCCTTTAAAATCTCATTTTTTGCGATCCCCGCATATAAACGTCGACGTGTGGGTTTTAGATGTCAATGTTTGAGAATTTTGAGCATTCTGTTCATGCCCATACGTCGACGTTTCCATGGCCCTTTGGTGCAAACGTCGACGTTTGGGTGTTCTGATTGGGTTGAGTTTTTCCCGCTTTGATATTTCGAACCATAACTTTTGACTCGTTTATTGGATTTTTATGATTTAACTTGCGTTGGATTTATCATTCAAAGGGGAACAATTTTATATCTAATGAATAAATCCTAATTCTGATTTCTTAATAGTTTAAATGAGCTCTAAATCTGACTAGTTTGAGATGGATTACAGTAGACCAGAATTTTAGCAGACTAAACTTCAGAAATCCAACTTTTAACCTAACTTAGACTAAAAATATGAAAAAAATGATAAACATGAACATCGAAGAGGGTTTCGATATATTTCTAATGGCTCAAGAATCATTTGATTCCGATCATCGGTGACAAAAATAGAGTTTCCTAAAGTTGACTGTATGTTAAGACATTCCCCTTTTTGATACTTAGAATATTTTATACTTTTACTCATTCATCCCAAACACCCATAAACTTAAGAAAACATTCTTAAGGCTTCAATACCTGCCATAACACATTATCCACCCTAAATTTATAAAAACAAGGTTTCCAGTATCATTGATAACCATTCAAGGCATTACAATAAGCTTTAAGTCTTAGACACTATTCACAGCACTATTGACCATGTTATGCCATCAAGATCCGGGATTCTACATGGAGAGCTTAAGGCGGGGAGTAGGCGGGCTGCCAAACCTCGAGAACAAACATCGCATTTCAATTTGTGTTTGCATTTTCTCTAACTCTATCTCTTTAATTATTGTTTGAATGTATGTTTAGAATTGCCTAGTTTCAATTCCCTTTAACTTAATTAAGTTGAAATTCTGCTTAGTGAATTTGAATAGAATTTTTAAATTGCCATAAAGCCTAATCACCCCCTCTTTAGAGTTAATACCCTACGCATTACAACATAACAATAATATGATGGAGGAACGAAGGAAATACCGAATACTTCTGTATACATCATGTGGATGCATAATTATTCTGACTGTTATTGCCTTTTTTTTTTGGTCATTTTTATGGTTTGTAACCATTGTCTTCCGATAAGGTCTTATGTCACTTTTTATGGTTTGTAACTATTATCTTCAAATAGGGTCTTATGTCACTTTTATGATAAATATTGTCTACAAGTAGGGCATTTTTTTGTTAACTTTCAAGGGATGAATAACATTTTCAGAATTTCAGAACAGTAATCAGTTTTATGTTTAGGATGATCCAAACAGGATTATTTTGCACATAATCGACTTTTTGTAAATAATCGATTATAGGCAGGATGCTATCCAAACATAATTATTTATAACAATGCTTTCAGTAGACAACACTTATTCATGACAACGCTTTCTGTATAATCAATTGTGACTGTATTAATCCAAAACAAACAGGTCCTTATAGGTTTTGAAATCATATTTTCTATTTATTTAAATGATATCGATGGGAAGTGAACAAAGAGAAATATGAGTAGTGGAGATCGGGTCCGGGTTCGGGTTCGGGTTGAATTCGTCTTGGTGATGGTCGGGTTTGGAAGTCCTCACTCCACACTCCTGTCGATGACAATTACTGAAGTCATAACTAACGGAAACAGATGACAGTTGTGGAAAAATCTAGGGTTTCCGTTTCATTTCTGTGTTTTCTTCTACATGTAGATACCCCTCTGATTTTTGCCCTAACACGTATTCGTGAGCTCTCTCAACTTCAAAAATCGATGGGACGTTCTCGAGGAATTCCCCATTCTGCAGACGAAGATCCGAGCCAGAGGTCCTTTATATTCTTCCCTCATCGATCGTTTCTGCTCTACTAGTTCTTGATTTCTAGTTTGCAACATCTGGAGATTGACTGTTTTTCAAGTTTGCTATTGTGATTGAGATTGATAATGATATATTTGTGAAATTAAATGCAAGAGCCCAAATGCTATTATTCACGTCTGAAAACTAACAAAGTTTGACCTGATGGAGACTTCTTTACAACATCACAGCTCTGGCTTAGTACATAAATTTTTTCCTTTTTTATTTTCTTCTTCTTCTGCAGGAAATCATGAAGTTGATACTCTATTATGCATCAATATGGAATTTCTTATTCATTTTGGGGACTATAAAGATTTCTAGCCTGACCCTTTCTTTTTTCTTAAATGTGTTTACCTTTGTCAGTTTTTCAGGACATTTCTTATGTAGTGTTTCTTCAAGTATCTGTTAGGCACGCGTATGTTACTGCTCATTCATTTGTTGACTATTAAGTTTTTTAAACAAATTTGTTAAATCCTTTCGTATCTTCTCTTTTTCAGAAATTCTCATTTGTATTTGTATTTGTATTTCAAACAAAGCCTTTTGACAAAATCTAAGAAAATAACAAGTAGAATCAAGGTGCTGGTGCCCCATTTTGTCTTTCTTCTCTACCTTGCACACATTTCAATATGATCAATTTTTTTGCTTCCGTTGTACATCGAGTATTTTGTGGCAAGATCTTTTTATTTTTCTTGTGGTCCCCTTTGAGATGCCTTTTTGTGTTCTATAGATCAAAGAGAAAAAGGGCTGCTTCAAGTGGAGAGAATTTAGAGTCTGCAGCTACAGGTTTGTTTTGTGTATATTCTTGCAAGCATCAATGAGCTATTTATTTCCATTTGTCTATCCCTACCTCCAATAACTCTAATTTTCATTGAGACAGGTCAAGGAACAAGTGAAGGGAAAAGGGCTTTATACCATTGCAATTATTGCAACAAAGACATTTCAGGGAAGATTCGTTTTAAGTGTGTAAAGTGTCCCGACTTTGACCTATGCGTAGAGTGCTTTTTTGTCGGAGCTGAGGTTACTGCTCACAAAAGCAACCACCCTTACAGGGTTATGGTTAGTAATGCCATTCATAAAATACTCTCTTAAGAACTTACTAAATTATAGAGTTATCCCATATTCTTGAAGGATATGTAGTAGCTATCCACCATGTTGCTCTGTTTCAAAAATAAACTGGTGCATGTTCTCTCAGCAAATCTTAAGCGACTGTAGTTTGTTTTGTTTGTTATTTAGAGTTCAAAGGGGCTTGATCTTCCAAACTTATTTTCTTTTGGGTCACCTTAAAATTCCATCTGCTACCTGTGCTTAACCTATGATGTGTATGATATTAGACACCTTAATAAGAGAAGTTAGTTGGGTGCAGTTAGCACTGTTTTGAGGAACTTGAACTGAAAATTATTTTCCATCATTTATCTTGATATTAATGATCAAAAATCCATGATTTAAATTTCTTCAATTTTAAAGGAAGTTGCTAGTATGTTCAGTTTTTGAGGGATTAGGACAATTCACATACTTTTACCGTTTATGATTAATTTTTCTCTAGTATTGGCATAATTGCTATTTCATTGTTCACCTTCATTTTATCTCTTTGGTTGTGCCCTTCTATATTTTAAAAAAGTGTCTTTGGTCTATGACTAAACAATGGTCTAAGCCTTTTTTTCTTTTCTTATTTTCTTCTTGGTTTGTTTTGTTCATGTTTCTTTTTTCAACTATTCAGTTCCATGTAAAGACCATTGTTTATATAAGTTTTGGTGTAGTTATGATATAGCTCTAACTATGAGAGCTCTCTAGAATATTTTCTTGCTTTTGTATTGTTTAACTTGTAACCTAGAACACAGAAAAAGAAAGAAGACAACAAGTCGAGTCCTAGATGCTATTGTGTTTAAACCTTTAGTTGTCCCCACATATGTCAGCAAACGGGCTCAATGATTAAGGTTCCAGGATACAACGGAAACAACTCGAAAATTGTTTAACGGATTTAATTTCTTGTATTAAAAAATCCATTCCAAAACGCTATTTATCTTCAAAAATGCCTAGACAAAAATGCAGAAATACAGAAGAGAGTTGGAAGTGTTCATCCTTGGGAAGAGATTCCCTTTTAGAAACGTTCAGGTAACCTTTTGAAGAATGAAAGACACAATAAGGGTGGTTAAGGAATCATGCTGGTAGTGAATAGCTCGAGCTCGGCTCGTTAAAAGCTTGCTTGAGCTTGTTTATTTAATAAACAAGCCATGCCTGAACTAGATTTTCAAGCTTGTTGAATTAACGAGCCAAGCTTGAACACGCAGGTACTCGGCTCGTTAAAAGCTCGGATCAATTATATATACTTACTATATTAAAATATTGAAAATATACTTACTTCATTTAAATACTAAAATTAAGTATATTTCTTACATATTAGTAAAGATTAATAGTATATAATCTATTTTATGTGATAAGAATACCCTTTATACGATTATAAAGTTATATAAAATTTTTAGTTAACACTGTAATTTTTTATCTAGTATAATAAATAAAAATTTCGCATAATATAAATAGCTATATCCAATGAACCAAGCTGTTAACGAACTACTTGAGCTCGACTCAAGTTCATTTACTAAAGCTCAAGCTTGTTTATTTAATAAACAAGCAAAGCTCAAGCTTGATTTTCAAGTTTGTTTAATTAACAAAGAAGCTTGGAAACACCACTACTCGGCCCGGCTCGATAACGTCCCTAGACACAATGTCTATTTGAAGAGTTACCAAAACCAAGGGATATAATTCTTGTGAAGAGTTGCAAACCAAAGGGAAGTCACAAAAAAGGTCATAAAATGGTTGAGACTAAATTAAAATATTAAAAGAAAAAAGGACCAAAAAGTAATATTAAAATTTTACTTATAACCCTACACGGCTCGACGCATGCACGTGTGTGTGAGTTTGGACATAGATGAGTCACAAGTAAGAGTGCACCCAAGCTGAATCGGCTCATAGAATCGGCTTGGCTCTGCTCGATCAAGCCTAGTTTAAGCCAGAGTTTTAGGCTCTATTGAGCCGAACTGAGCAACCTAAGCTTGGAGTTGGGCTCGAAAAAGTAAACAAGCCGAGCTCGAGCCAACCTCTATTTGATTCGGATCGGCTTGTATAAGCTCGGTTCGACACCACTCTTGGTTTTTGCCCAAAGTTTTCATCTCTGCGCTTTCCCTCCTCCTCTTGCTGTTATTGCAACGTAACCGAACCCGGATTGGATTGGCGTATGGGTATGGCCTGTTTTGCTAAGGTCTGGATTGTATTGCCTCCACTGTATCATTTCCAATTTTTATTTATTTAGCCCTTCTTCCTTTTATTTTTCGAGAGAGTAGAAGAAGGTTGAGATGGAATTGGAGTAAAAGGGTATGAGCTTTGTCTTTGAGTGGTGTATGGGTATGGCTTGTTTTGCGAAGGTCTGGATTGTATTGCCTCCACTGTATCATTCCTAATTTTTATTAATTTAGCCCTTCTATCTTCTTTTTTTTCGAGAAAGTGTAGAAGAAGGTTGAGATGGGATTGCAGAGAGATTGAACGTTGAATCGATTTGCTTATTTGGTAGGTTTGTGAAGAAATAAAGAGAGGCAAAAGAGAATCGATTCTTCCTTGATTTTGTTGGATCTCTCTCTCTCTTTGGTTTTTTTTTGGGTGACACTAGCAGTTGAGTCGCTAAAGTATTGGGATTTAAATGAATCTTTTTTTAGGCCTAGCCATTTGAGTGCCGGATTTGAGTGTAGGTTCTACTATAGTAGTCCCAGATGTATAATATCAAGTGTTGCAAAAATCAAGGTTCAAATGTCAATTTTGCTCGACATGTCGAGCCGTGGTAAAAAGATATATCGGAGATATATTGTTTATCGGTGATTTTTAAAAAAATGGCAAAGATGGGGCAAAATATATAATTTTACAGTGGAACTTTAGAAAATGTTAAAGTAAATGTTAATACATCTTTGAGAATAAAAACATTTTAAAAAATATACATAAGAGATGCAATGGTAAGGGGGCAAAGATGTGCGTTGACGACACAATGTATGATTGATTCATATTCCTAAATCATAACTAACTTACATAAAATGTTTAATTCATTTCGCAATCAATCATAAATTCATAACAATACAAACATACATAATATGGTAATAATAATCTAACTCATCCCAAGAACTACAATCAAAACCAAAAGGAGTTACGCAATGGCTCGAAGTCATATCTATCCTCACTAGGTTGGTGATAATATTGGTTATCCACATATGTATAGTACTGTGCCCAACTCATCATATTATGGTAGATTAATGTATACTTAAGTGCATGACACTGGTAGTAATCTGGTCCAAAATGTGTTGCCCAAATAATTGACCCTAGAGGGGGGCTGAATAGGGTCTTGGCAAATTAAGAACTTCTTCCTAATTCCTTAATTAGGATTTTAAGCAACTAATGATATTTGCAATTGAAGATAGAAATGCAATAATCAATAAAACAGTAATTCAAAGAGAAGGGAAGAAAGAGTGCAAACACAACGATATGTTATCGAGGTTCGGTTTCCAGCCTACATCCCCGCCTCAAGCTACCTACTTGAGGATTCAAGACGATCCACTATCACCTAGCCTTCTTCACGGGTGAAGACCAAACATTTACACTTGTAAGAGAAACCCTCTCTTGATTTCATTACAATGAAGTTTCCCTCTTCAAGGACAAGAGTCACACTGACTTCTTGATTTCGAATACACTTTGTAGAAGATTGAATACAATCTGAAATTAATCCTTAGATGAGCTAATAGATGACTTGAACGCTCACTAAGAGTCTCTCAAAGAATGGAGTTGAATAGCTCAAATTTGACTCTTTTGATTTCTAGGGTTTTTCTCAAAGAATGATTCAATGAATGCTTGAGAATGATCAATAGCAATTAATAAGATGATTGAAGTTCTTATTTTGTTCATAAATGATCCTAATTTATAGCCCAAGATGAAATATGGCCGTTGGAGGTGCATTAAATGCATTTATGGCCGTTTGAAAACTAGTCGTTACGAAGCTTTTAATGCTCTGTCGCGAGCAAATCAGTCGACTGATTTTTTTGTCTCTTGATAAATCAGTTGATTGGTTTATACCAGCCAATTTCCAGTAACCACAGAGCCCAAATCAGTCGACTGGTTTTTATATCAAGTGAGAATCAGTTGACTGGTTTTGATAACAATATCTATTCACGATATAGGTTATGAATCAGTCGACTGATTTTATGTGCCTCGGGAAATTAGTCGGCTGATTATCTGCTTTTCACAGAAAAATCCTTTGAACCAGCCTAGATGATATGAATGATTCGATTTGGACAATTAGCTTATCTTTATAAAGGGCATATGCATTTAAAAAGATGTTCTAGGACCTTATAATGATATGCAAATTAATTCTACGGTTCCTAAGGTCAATCTAGGTAAATGAGCTTTCAATCTTCCATCTTTGAGGACTTTTTACAAAAGTCCTAAGAAGTCTTAAACTAAAAATATAAAAGCCTTTAACCTTCATAGGATAGAGTCTTCAAAGTCCTTCAAGCTTGATCTTGGTTCATTCTTCTCTGGTTTCATCTTCATGACTTTCTTTATTGACCAAGATTGCTTCCAAGAGAGTCTTCATCTTCATGTCAAAGAGTCTTGTCTTTTTGCGAGGAATGATAAGATCTTAATCTTGTTCGGATGGATTCCTTTAAGGCTTGATTTTGGATCCTTTCTATACTTTGTGACAATTTCTTGCTTTGTGCCTTGGATGGTTTGCTAATGCTCTTTGTAAACTAAATATCACATGAACTTAATAGAGACATTAGTAACACAATGATCATTTCATTATTGTGTTATCATCAAAATCATTGAGGGTCCCTATGATTGTAACCTATAAGGCTAACAATCTCATCATTTTTGATGATGACATAATAATAAAATGAAAGGAAACAAGCTCCCCCTCAATATATAAATTGAATAAATTTTTTTAAGTAATCTCCCCCTAAACATATGCATTAATGAATTTCAATAAATTGAAGATATAAATTCTATTTATTCTTATTCATTAGCTTAAGTCATTCATAACCATTTATAATCACAAGATATCAATGTAGTCATTCTCAAAAGTCACAATGTATGAGAAGAAATGCATTGTAATATATAGATTTGCCAAAAAGGGTACAAGATGCTCACATCAAAGCATACATCCATTACATTCACACACTTTTTCTTTCCCATACAAAAAGTACAAAATATATTTTAACATTTCATTCAATTTTTCTCCCCTTGACAACATAAAAAAGAATCTACTTGGGGTCACTACGGCCACTCTTTAGTTCAAGTTTAAAACGGGTCTTGCTATTCTACGTATCAAAGACCAGACCATTTAGATGAGCAGCCATCTGGCTGAGTTTAGGGCCAGCCACATTGAGTCTGTTGTCAAGAGACTCTGATCTTCCTTTGACGAGGAAGATCTCATCACTCACCTTCTGAACTTGCTCAAATAAATCTTTTCATTGCCTTTCGACTACTCCCATGGTGGCATCAATCCTATACTTTAAGATGTCCACATCCACGCTTAGATCACTAAGTCTAGTGTCTAGAGTGCCCATCTTCTCCTGGACTTCTTCCTGAAAGCTCATAATGCTTGTCCCAATGGAGTATATTTTGCCTATCAGTAGGCCAACTAAATCATCATCAAGAGTGGTCCTCCTGGGTGGCAAAGACTGAGAAGAAGGTCCACCCTCCTCCATATGAGGTGAAGCCTCTCTTTGGTGAGACTCTAATGGTGTCACTGGTGGTGTCTTAGTAGCAGTGCTAGAAGGGGTGCCAAGGGTGGATCCAGTGCCTGGAGTGCCTCTGCTTCTCTTCCTCTAAAGTGCTGTTGGAGTGGAATCATCTGGAGCTGTCTCTATCGCAGCTGCTGAGGAAGGTGACTCATTGACGGTAGACTTGGGAACCCAACCCCTCTCATCACACCAAAGATACCCCATTCTTAAGACAGTGGCCTTTCCATAGATGTCATTGTAACGACCCCAAAACCCCACTTTGGTCATAATGGGACTTTGGACCCGCTACATTACCTATCCCAGCTTAACTTCGATAGCAAAAGACAATGACAAGATAATATTTCTACCGAAATAGCAATTATAAAATTTCTCAATATAAACAAACTATCCTATGTATTATTAGACCAATATGAACATAGTCCAAAAATTCGAATCAACCACTATGATCCTCACCAAACTCCAACTAATGCAACATCAACAAAAATATGATATTCTATTACAATTTCCCTCTCATAAAACTGAATAAAGACTAATAGTAAGGGTAACAATCCAAGTCCCTAGCACCCTCGAAAGGATTACCTGTTTCTTCTTCTTGGTAATCCTCCTCAATCCAAGGAGCGCTTGCTCCTGCACTAAACTTGACGACAATAATAGGTTGACTGAGTATTGAAAACACTCAGCGGATATCCAATCTAACTAACAATGACAATACCACATGCACATGTTCAATATCGTTTCATGCAACAGTTGTATAATCAATGACAATATCATATGACAGTAATATAATCAATAACAGTAACATAATCAGAGTGCGCGAAAAGCATGCAAGCATAACATGCCATCACCTTGACTCGTGTACTTGTGTGACACATGGACTTGTACAATGAATGCCATGCATGCTTGTTTCTCATAAGATAATATTTTAGGTCTTTGGTCATATCCATGGAGGTTCATCGATAATAAGCATAAGCCCCAGATGCCTTTGTTGACACAATGTCCATGATGCATTATCCAAGACTTGAAATCATATCCATGGAGAGCACAACGGTTTCCCGACGCTTGTTATAATTCATATACTTGTATTATTGGACTTGAAATTCATGCACTTATTTTCTTGGACTTGAAATTCATGCACTTGTATTCTTGTTCTTGCACTTGTATTTAATGACCAGTGTCATTGTACTTGTATTTCAGTATCCATGCAGTGTCCATGATGTGCTTGTGTACCCATGATACTTGTTGTGGGCAGTGAAATCTCACCCTCTATTGCCCAGGTGTGTGTGCAATTACACACACCTGATCATTGTCTTTCGAAGAGAAGGTTTAGAGCTGTGCGTGCCAATGGCATGCGTGGTCCTTTTGGCTGCTAGTATTAAATGCTGATAGTTGGCCATCATGCCATTAAACATGGCAAGGGGAGGGGTGATCTGTGAGGACACACACCTCACGGATATAACCCTAAATGTCAGCCTCCGAGAGGCTGACACATGTCTGATCCGTGAGGACAAACCTCACGGATATAACCCTTTGAGTGCCAGCCTCTGAGAGGCTGACACGTGTCATGTTTAAGAGGATAAACCTCACAGATCCATCCTTTGAGAGCCAGCCTCCGAGAGGCTGACACGTATCAGGTCCGAAAGGATAAACCTCACGGATCCATCTTTTGAGTGCCAGCCTTCGAGAGGCTAACACGCATTTGATCCGTGAGAACAAATCTCACGGACCCAACTTCTAAGTACCATCCCCCTAGAGGCTGACGCATGTCCAATTCGTGAGGACCAAAACCTCACGGATGATTACTGAGTGTTAGCCTTCGAAAGGCTGACATGTATTTGATCCGTGAGGATAAACCTCACGGATCCACCTTCTGAATGACAGCTTCTAAGAAGCTGATATATGTTAGATCCGTGAAGATAAACCTCACGCTTCCAATCCTTTAGGTGTCAACCTCCGTGAGGTTGACACGTGGATCATCCATGAGGACAAATCTCATGGATTAACCATTTAGGTGTCAGCTCTGGGAGACTGACACATGTCCATAATGATTAAATCTCATGGATTAAAATGACAGTCAATAGTTGACTGCTACGTCCTGGAGAAATCTCAAAAGGAGATTCTCCTGACTTTGGGGATCCCAAGATAAGGATCCCTCCCTTTCAAAATCTTATGGGATGCCACATAACACCTCATAATCATGAAAGGATTAGGACTTTGTCTTATATCCTAGGAAATGATGTGACTTAACATCCACCTTTTGATGAGAAGATAAGATCTTCTTCTCCCTTTTCGAAAGATACTAGGATTCTTCCCAAAAGGGGAAACCTGGTATAAAAGTCCTCAAAAGAAGAGAACTCTCTTCAGCTTTAGAAGTCTCCCAAATAAGGGAGACTCGTGAGTTAGCCTCCTCTAAGAGGAGAGCCCAAGTTGACTTCCCTAAAATAAGGGAATCAAAGAGAGAGACCAAAAAGGACTCTCTCTTAAATCTATAAAAGGGGAGTTTCTCATAAGAAACGCATACGAAGAAACACGAAGAGATACGAGAAAAGAGAGAGAAAAACTTCCAAAAGTAAAGAGAAGAGAAGAGAAGAAATAACTCTTTTCTCATTTTCAAGCAACAACGAGCAAAAGCAAGCAAGATGAAGAAGAAGACTCCTTCAACATGGAGAATATCAGGTGAGCCTCATAAAATGGTCACCCCCATTCTCTATTTTTTTCTAGAAATATCAAAACCTTAAAGAAGGTATCTGTAATGCCTACATGGGATTTGGGCAACCCCATTGAATAAATACAAATACTTTATTCAAGTATTTTGTTCTTCTTTATTTCTTCTTAATCAGAGGTTCTTCCCCAAATCGGGAAGGTAATTAATAGTCTGGGTTTACTCAAATTGGAAGGATAGTCCCCCACATAAAATAATAAACTCCATACAACAATGGAGGTAATTTGACACGCATTGACGAAATAAAGCATTACACTTGTAACTACCACACGTGCACTTGTGCTTGAGTGTCGTAATTGACATTCGAGCTTGGTCAACTTCTTAGATTCCGATTTTCTGCCAAGAAACTCTGTCAGGGTACATCTACCTGGTTAGAGAATTCCTGACATAGAGGACATCCTCTAAGTGTTGGCTTACCCGACTATCAATCACCATACCGTATAAATAGGACTTAATTTATCATGATAATCACAGTTAACATATTATTATGATTTCACATTTCCATAACATGAGCAATAATAATGATATCACATTTCCATTCTCATCATCACATTCATTCACAAAGTTCTATTCCTTCTACACTAACGTCATTTTTCATTTCACAATACTTCACAACCACCATAATTCGCCACAATCTCTCCATAACAAATTCTCATATTTCATTTCATACATACAAACCATAGCACATGTTTTATTAATGTAAGAGAAATATCAAACCTTACAACATTTATAAAACCACAATAAAATTCCCTTTTCAAGTATAGGATCACCCATTTCCCCAATGTCAATCCATGGATGCGACATCTAGTAATTAAATCCTACAATCTCATACAATTAGTGTTCAATCATACAAAACTATCACTGGAGATAGATTAGAGAGGATATTTACTTCATTTCATGCTCAAGTTCATTAATCCATGCATAATCATATAAGTTTCTTGGAAAATCCATAGACATTCTTACTTAAGCATGCAAAACAGTAAATGAGGCTAGATTAGATAGGATATCGACCTTAGAAATCGTTCCCTTCGATCCAAAATGCTCAAGGAGGACTATGGGAGTGATCTCCAAGTTTTTCTTCCCTTCTCCAAGCAATTTCTTTAGAAACTCTAGGGTTTTCTCTCTTCCTTAGCCAAATTGGGTAAAAAGCTCTTAGAATACCTTAAACCTCGGAAATGATATCCTATTTATAGTCCTAGGGTGTAA
The DNA here is from genome assembly GCA_015143295.1 of Tetracentron sinense. NCBI lineage: Eukaryota > Viridiplantae > Streptophyta > Magnoliopsida > Trochodendrales > Trochodendraceae > Tetracentron > Tetracentron sinense. The sequence continues at coordinate 4,248,987 of CM026553.1, read as the reverse complement.
AACCCTCAAAATCTGCACTTAAACCCATTTAAAAAAAAATTGTTTGCGAGCAATTCGTTCGAACGAACATCCGGCCCTTTCGAACGGAAATGGCTGTAGGATTGACATTTTCGAGAGGTTTCCTGGTTTCTTTCGAACGAATGAAATTTTCGTTCGAACGAAAGTCCCAAAATTTCTGATTTTTGCCTTTCTTCCAACTTGACTTCGACCACTTAGGCTTATATACATTTTAAACATTCAAATACATATTTTCAAGATTAAAACCCATCAAAACACTTTATTAATGATGATCATGACTACAATTGATATTTGACCAAAATACCCTTGATGAGCATAGGATTTTATATGGGTAAAGTTCGGGACTCTGTAGTCATAATGGGAGACATCTTCCTTATTAGTTCAGGAGGCTAATGGGAGTCTGAAGTATTTAAAGATACGGGTAAGAGCTTGGTCATAGGGAGATTCCCGATTTTCTTCTTGACACTATCATTCATGGTATGGGCAATCAGATAAGATAGGTCAATATGCTTAGTGGTGACGATGCACCACATGACAAAAACATCAAGAAAGGTAATGTAGTCCCTACCATCGGCTCTAGGAATGATATTATGAGTGATGACATGATGAATGATCCTAGCCTCTAGAGTGAGGTCCTTGACCCTAGGTTGGAAAGCTTCGGTGAAGTCTTGATTTGTACACATAAGCTTTAAAGCTTCAATTTCATCAAAACCTTCGAAGGTTGTCCATTTGTTGTTGGTGTAGGACTGAAATTTGCCTTCAGGCATGCGAAGAATGTCTCGAAGATCATCCCGATGAAATGAGATGTGCTGACCACAAAGATAGGAGGTTATGGTTTTGGTGGTTTAATTGCAGTTGACATGGGTATAAAAAAGTTTTACTAATTCGGGGTACATGGATTCATTTGATTCTAGAAAGGTTTTCCATTTTAAGGCACCGAAAAGATGGGTAGTGCTAGATAATCTCGAAGCATCAAAGAAAATGAAATCGAGTACTTTACCATACACGACTGTCCTCTTGGCGAAGTTCTCCTTAAGCTTCTTCTCAAATTAGGCTGATTTGCACTTGGAAGAGCCTTTCATGGCTCGAATAGGAGTGGAGGAGGAAGAAGCAATACTTTTCCCTTTTTCTGTCTGTTGCTTCTTAGGGTTTGGACCTAGGTTAGGGTTTCGGGTTCTAGCCATTGGATGGTGAATGTGAGATGATTTTAGGGTTTGGAGAGATTAGAATAGATGGAAAATGACTTTGAAAGGATTTGGATGGTGGAAGAGAGAGAAATCAGTTGTTTGGGGGCAAAAGGGTCGACTGGTTCATGAAGAGGAGGTTTTGTGAAATGTTTGGAACAGGGGGTTTTATTTATAAACCCTACAGAATCAGTCAATTGGATTAGTTATGCCTGAAGAATCAGTTGACAGATTTTCAATAAATCAGTTATGTTAACAGACACCTATAAGTCAGTCGACTGATTTGGTTTCCAACCAATAATCAGTCGATTGGTTTAGAATGAAAATTTTGGAAAATTTTAATTTCACTATTAAACCAATCTAATTATAAACATATGTTTTATTAAACATCCAAATTATCAATCATACACATTAAGCATCATAATCACATAAGATATGATCAATTAATCATCCAAATTATTTAAAATAAACATTAAACATCATTTAAACATGATCACATAAGGTCATTAAGCTTATCCATCCCAAGTTCTCTTCTCAAGGTACTAAACCTTTCATGTTGAAGGAGTTTTTTGAAAATGTCCGTAAGTTGGTTATTTGTATCAACAAATTCCAATATTACATCCCCATTTTGAACATGATCTTTAATAAAATGATATCTAATTTCAATGTGTTTAATTCTTGAGTGTTGAATGAGATTTTTAGTCATGCAAATAGCACTAGTATTAGCACATTTAATTGAAATATGATCATATTTAAGTTTAAAGTCTTTCAATTGTTGTTTCATGTATAAAGTTTGAGCACAACTCCCAACTGCTACATATTCAGCCTCGGCTGTAGATAAAGCTACGGAGTTTTGCTTTTTGCTAAACCATGAAACAAAGAAGTGTCCTAGAAAGTGACAAGTGTCATTTGTGCTTTTGCGATCAACTTTGTACCCGGCAAAGTCCGTATCAGAATAACTAATGAGTTCAAATGATGTATTCTTAGGATACCAAAGACCTAAGTCTATTGATCCTAACAAGTATCTAAATATTCTTTTTACCATAATCGTATTAGATTTTTTTAGGACATGATTGAAATCTAACACATCTGCAAACACTAAACATAATATCGGGTCTACTAGCAGTTAAATATAGTCAACTACCAATCATACCTCGATATTTCTTTTCATCCACATCCTTGTCAAGTTTGGTTAAAGGACTTATTGGAGTGTCTATCTATTTAGCTTTGTTCATTCCAAACTTCTTAAGAACCTCCTTAGTGTACTTGACTTGATTGATAAAGGTTCCTTCCTTTGTTTGCTTGATTTGAAGTCCAAGGAAGAAATTCGATTCTCCTATCATGCTTATTTCGAAGTCCTCTTGCATGGTCTTAGCAAACTCTTTACACAAAGATTCATTAATAGATCCAAAAATAATATCTCATCAACATATATTTGCAAAATAAGTATATCATTATTCTTGGATTTTACAAATAATGTAGTATCTATTTTTCCTCTAATGAAATCATTGCCAGGAAGTAAACCACTCAATCTATCGTACCATGCTCTAGGTGCTTGTTTTAAGACAAGGAGATTGTTCAACATATACTTCCTCCGATATGAAACCATTTAAAAATGCACTTTTGACATCCATTTTATATAATTTGAAATCTTTATAACTAGCAAAAACAAATAGCATTCTAATAGCATCTAGTCTAACTACCGGAGCAAAAGTTTTTTCATAGTCTATTCCTTCTTCTTGGTTGTAACCTTGGACTACCAATCTTGCTTTATTCTTTACAATGTTTCTGGATTCATTTTTTTTATTTCTAAATACCCATTTTGTACCTATGATAGATTTATCTTTAGTTCTAGGTACTAAATCTCATACATTGTTTCTTTTGAATTGGTTTAATTCTTCTTGCATAGCCATTACTTAAGATTAATCTTCAATTGCTTCATTAACATTTTTAGGTTCTATTTGAGATAAGAATGCCAAGTTATTACAAATGTTCCTTCTTGTTCTTACCCATTTTTCCATATCACAAAGAATTTGTTCTTTGGTGTGATCTATCTTTTACTAATTTCCAAGCTTTAGGAAATTAATATTCTTTTTCAATTTCAAGTTCTTCCTCATTATCAATTTCAATTGGTTCATTCTAATTAGAATCTTCTATATCTTTATCATCATTTTCTTTCTTATTAAATTCAATGGTTGAGATATCCTTTGAAAGTTTCCCTACTTTGTTTTTTATCTCATCTTCATCATTTTTCTCCTTATCAAAATGATTTGCTACATCAAATACTACATGAATAGATAGATTCTTCAACAACTAAATTCTTTTTGTTAAATACTCTATATGCTTTGCTATTTGTTGAATATCTTAGAAAGATTCCTTCGTGAGATTTATGATCAAATTTCTTTAAGTGATACTTCTTATTTAATATAAAATATTTGCATCCAAATAGCTTAAAGTAACCAATATTAAGTGATCTTCCTTTCCAAAGTTCATATGGTGTTTTATTTAATTTGTTTTTTATTACAACTTTATTGATTACATAACTTGAGGTATTTATGGTTTCGGCTCAAAAGTAATTTGGTAAGTTATGTTCATTTAGCATTGTTCTAGCCATTTCTTGAATTGACCTGTTCTTACGTTCTACTACACCATTTTGTTGAGGGGTTCTAGGAGCGGAGAAGTTGTGTCCAAATCCATTTTCTTCACAAAAATCTTCTATTTCTTTGTTTTTAAATTCTCCTCCCCTCACTTCTTATATTGTTAATTGAATAACCTTTTTCATTTTGCACCTTCTTACAAAATTTAATAAATAATGTGTGTGCTTCACTTTTATGTGACAAGAATAAAACCTAAGTGAATCTAGAATAGTCATCAACAATTACAAAGGCATATAATTTACCTCCTAGGCTAACAACATCATTAGGTCCAAACAAATCTAAGTGTAGAAGCTCTAAAGGTCTAGAAGTTGAGATTTCTTTCTTTTTCTTAAAAGATATTTTGATTTGTTTGCCTAGTTGACATGCATCATATACTTTATCTTTTACGAATTTAGTTTTAGGTAATCCTTTAGCTAGTTCATTTCTGGATAGTTTAGAAAGCTAAGTCCATTCTAGCATGTCCTAGTCTCCTATGCCATAACCAACTAGCTTCATTTAGAGCCGAAAAACATATCAAGTTTTGAGAAGTAATTTCATTGAATTCAATTGTATATACATTCATATTTCTATATGCAATGAACAAGGTATTTATATTATCACTATCCTTAATCATACAAATGTTTGATTTGAAAGATACATTTAGGCCTTTATCACACAATTGACTAATACTAATCAAATTATACTTTAAAACTTCAACTAAAAAAACATTTTCAATGAAAGTAGAGTTAACTTTACCAACATTACCTATGCCGGCGATCTTCCCTTTTGAGTTGTCTCCGAAGGTCACATGTCCTCCATCTTTAGGAGAAAGAGAGATGAATAGTTTTTTGTTTCCCGTCATGTGTCTTGAGCAACTGTTATCCAAGAACCAAATGGTCTTGGAGGAACTTGATTTCTTGCAAACCTACAACACAACTTCAAGTAACTCCCTTTGGTACCCAAACCCTTTTGGGCCCTACTTGGTTAGTCTTGAGAGGGTTGTTCCCTTGGGAACCTAAACTTTCCTCACTCTCTTCTTTTCAAAATATGAATAAGAGGTACTAGAAGAGGTATGTGAAGAACTAGTAGATGTTGTAAAGAAGTTTTGATAATTCTTTTGTTTGATTGAGAGATTATACCAAATTTCGGCTTTATCAAACACACATCTTTGTTGTTTTAGCAATGTTTGGTTACAATGCTAGTCAAGTTCTTAACCTTAGCTTTTAATTCATCACATTCTTTTGTTGAGACTTGAGACCTAGAATCAAGTTCTTCTTTCTCCTTTTTTAAATTCTCATTTTTATTTTGTAAAATCTCATTTTCATTTGAGAGAGAAGAATTTGCTTTCTTAAGCTTTGAGTTCTTAGAAGCCATCTTTGTAAATTCACCATAAAGTTCATCAAAAGCTTCTCTAAGCTCATCAAAAGAAAGAGATTCATCAAGTATAGAGTTTACCTCATCCTCATGTGCCATGAGGCAAAGATTGGCTATTTCCTCATTACTTGAGCAAGCATCTGATTCACTTTTATTGGAGTTGTCCCATGTGGCTTTTATAGCCTTCTTCTTGAATTTCTTGCCTTTCTTGAGTTGAGGACACTCGGATTTGATGTAACCGGGCTTCTTGCATGCAAAGCATATGATGAGCTCTTTCTTGCTTGATTCACCTTTAACTAATTCTTTGGTGACTTCTTTCATGAATGACCTCTTCTTGAAGTTCTTCTTATGCTTCAAGAATTTCTTGAACTTTATTGCTATGAGAGCTATATCCTCATCATCTTCATTATCATCCTCCTTATATCTTTCTTGAGTGGATTTCAATGCAAGCCCTTTCTTTGGCTTTGGCTTTGGCTCTTCTTCATCTTGGTATTTCATTATGACTTCATAAGTCATGAGGGATCCTAGAAGCTCATCCATAGGTAACTTGGTGAGATCCTTAGCCTCTTGGATTGCCGTCACCTTCGGAGCTCAGCTTTTTGGAAGAGAACGAAGAATCTTCCTAACATTTGCTACCTTAAAATAGACTTTACTGAGAGATTTTAGTCCATTTATAATGTTAGTAAATCTAGTGAACATCTTAGTAATGGATTCATCTTTTTTCATTTTAAACAATTCATATTGTGGACTAACATATTAATTTTCTCTTCTTTCACTTGGTTAGTCCCTTCATAAGGTATTTTGAAGTTTATCCCAAATTTTCTTAGCGGAGTTACAAGCCAAAACTCTATTAAATTCTTGTAGACTCAATGCACAATATAAATTATTAATTACTTTGGCATTGAGTTGCACACGCTTTGTATCGGCCTCTGACCATTCATCCTCTACTTTGGGTACTTGTACACCATCAATAGTTTTGGTAGGCATGTGAGGACCTTTGACTATGATTTTCCAACATTCATAGTCTAAGGCTTGAATGTAATACATCATTCTAGTTTTTCAATAATTATAGTTTTCCCCATTGAACAAAGGAGGTCTAGTGGTCGATTGTCCTTCTTTATGGTAGTTGCAAATTCATTTTCCATAGACCTTTTCTTTAAGACGGTTAGGTCAAATATAGAGTCCTAAGCTCTGATGCCAATTGTTGCCCAAATAATTGACCCTGGGAGGGGGGTGAATAGGGTTTTGGTAAATTATGAACTTTTTCCTAATTCCTTAATTAGGATTTTAAGCAACTAATGATATTTGGAATTGAAGATAGAAATGCATTAATCAATAAAATAGTAATTCAAAGAGAAGGGAAGAAAGAGTGCAAACACAACGATATGTTATCGAGGTTCGGCTTCCCGCGTATGTCCCCACCTCAATCTACCCACTTGAGGATTCAACACGATCTACTAACGCCCAACCTTCTTCACGGGTGAAGACCAAACCTTTACACTTGTAGGAGAAACCCTCTCTTGACTTCCTTACTATGAAGTTTCCCTCTTCAAGGACAAGAGTCACACTGACTTCTTGATTTCGAATACACTTTGTAGAAGATTGAATACAATCTGAAATTGCTCATTAGATGAGCTAATAGATGACTTGAACACTCACTAAGAGTCTCTCAAAAAATGGAGTTGAATAGCTCAAATATGACTCTTTTGATTTCTAGGGTTTTTCTTAAAGAAATATTCAATGAATGCTTGGGAATTATCAGTAACAATTAATAAGATGATTGGAGTTCTTATTTTGTTTATAAATGATCACAATTTATAGCCCAAGAAGAAATATGGCCGTTGGAGGTGCAATAAATGCATTTATGATCGTTTGAAAACTAGCCGTTACGAACCATTTAATGCTATGTCGTGAGCAAATCAATCGACTGGTTTATACCAGCCAATATCCAGTAACCACAGAGCCCAAATTAGTCGACTGGTTTTTATATCTAGTGAGAATCAGTCGACTAATTTTGATAACAGTATCTATTCATGATAGAGGGTATGAATTAGTCGACTGATTTTAAGTGCCTCAGAAAATTAGTCGACTGATTTTATGTTTTTCACATAAAAATCCTTTTAACCAGCCTTGATGATATGAATGATTCGATTGGACAATTAGCTTATCTTTATCAAGGGTATATTCATTTAAAAAGATGTTCTAGGACCTTATAATGATATGTAAAATACTTTTACGGTTCTTAAGGTCAATCTATGTAAATGAGCTTTCAATATTCCATCTTTGAGGACTTTTTACAAAAGTCCTCAGAACTCTTAAACTAAAAATATAAAAGCCTTTAACCTTCATAGGAGAGAGTCTTTAAAGTCCTTCAAACTTGATTTTGGTTCATTTTTCTTTGGTTTCATCTTTATGACTCTCTTTATTGACCAAGATTGCTTCCAAAGGAGTCTTCATCTTCATGTCAAAGAGTCTAGTCTTTTTACAAGGAATGATAAGATTTTAATCTTGTTCGGATGGTTTGCTTCAAGGCTTGATTTTGGATCCTTTCTATACTTTGTGACAATTTCTTGCTTTGTGCTTTGGATGGTTTGCTAATGCTCTGTATAAAATGAATATTACATGAACTTAATAGAGATATTAGTAACACAATGATCATTTTATTATTATGTTATCATCAAAATCATTAAGGGTCCCTATGGTTATAACCTATAAGGCTAACAAAATGTAGCAACGCGCCTGTTGTAATTGTTATTATGGGCTCTCGCAATCTTCTTCTTATTATTTTTCTTGTTGGGCCTTGGGCAATGTATCAAGTTGTAAGCCTTTTAAGTTGTTTTGAATATAGGTCTAGAAGAGAGGGGAGAACGTAACTTTCTCCAATTTTCTCTTTCCCTCCTTCCTCCTTCCATCTCCTTCTCTCAAACCCTAATCAACCAAGCATCAACCCACTTGGTATCAGAGCATCTTTAACAAAAGTTCAAGTAAATCAGCCAAGCTAGAAGAAGGGGACTAGCTATCGCTACCAGCCGTATGGCTAACGTCAATCATACGGCCTAGGACCTCCATGGGAAAGATTTGAAGGTTGGTTCTTGTAGATCTTGATTTTAGATAATTTTTTAACCCATTCTCATGTGATTTGGAGAAGTATTGAAGTAGTTATATGGATTTTTCAGAAAAAAATAAAAAAAATACATGTTTTAGTTTGATGATGATTATAATTCTATGAACTATTTCTAGTTTAGTCTATCACATCTCTTTGGGTCTTTTTTTGGTGGCTATCCTTCTAAAGTGGCCTTATTTCATTCCATGAAGTATTGAATGAGTGTTTAATTGTTTTCTACCTCTTGGGGCTATCGTTTTTCTGCAGAAATTCCATTTTCTGTGTTTTTAATGGCTGGAAAGTGCTGGACAGTCCCTTATTTGGACTCCAAAGCGTTAGAGGATGACTTTAAATCATTTGGTTTGTTTCTGGGGGATTTGATCTTGTTGGAAGTGATTTCGTAATACTTTCATTCATGTGTTTTTTGACTTTTTTGTGTATTGGAGAAGGTTTTTTTGGAGTTTGGGCTCTTTGTTGGTGCTTGGAAATTTGTCGAGGTCATTTTTATCTCGCCTTTGCTATGTCAGAAGAAGATCAAACCTCAAATGTGATACCTCCAAGTGTCGGGTAGGCTATGAGGGGTCAAGTAATGACAACCCTTACTTGCAAATCACAATTGTCAAGCTTGATGGTGAGAATTATGTGCATTGGGCACAATCGGTCCGCATGTATGTTGGAGCTAAGGGTAAGCTAGGTTACCTCCTTGGAGACCTAAAAGAGCCACCAAAGTTGGATCCTACACATGCCAAATGGGATCAAGAGAATTTAACTGTTACGTCTTGGCTCAACAATTCTATGTTACCCCACATTAGTAGGGTTTGGCGTTCTTAAAGACTGCTAAGGATGTGTGGGAAACTCTCTCTCAGACTTAATCGAAAGTAGGTAATTTTGCTCAACTTTATAAGCTCCAATGGGACACTTTCAAACTCGTAAGGGGGAGTTGCCCTTGGCTATGTACTATGCAAAGCTAAGGGAGAAATGAGAAGAGTTTGATCATTACTCCGAGTTTCAACCTAATTGTGCTGCTGATGTTGTGGCTTTTCAAAAATGAGTTGAACGGATGTGGATCTTTGAATTTCTTACAGGATTGAACCAAGAGTATGAAATTGCTCACTTTCAGATCCTTGGTTGTGATCCCCCTCCTCACTCTCTTAACCTTGTCTACACTTACATTCAGAGTGAAGAGAGTAGAAGAGATGTGATGACTCCTAGAACGGTAGTAGTCCTTGAGAGGTCTGCTATCTCCTTGATCTTGTAGTGTGGTGGGAGAGGAGGTGGTCGAGGAAATGCTAGAGGTCGAAGTAATTGGTTTGATGGTGCCTCACATGATGACAAGGACATATTGAAATGTGACTATTGTGGGCGGAATCGTTATACTCGGGATTATTGTTGGCAATTACATGGTAGGCCTACACAGAGAGGGGGTCGCTCAGGAGGGTTTGAACACTCCTCCGCTCATGTTGCTACCGCCATTAGACCTATATATCCTCTTGCTACTTATAAGACCCCACGTGCTGATGTGGAGTCTCTTCGTCAGGAAATATAAGTCATGCGCCAAGCTGTGTTTCATTTGGAGGTACTTTCCACTGCATCCAGATCCTCCCTTGTTCAGTCAAGTATCTCTACTACTGGCCTACTGCTCTAAATGCTTATGTTTCGTCTCCTCACCATCCTTGGATTATTGATTTTGGAGCATCCGAGCATATGACTGGTATGTCCTCCATTTTTTCTACCTATCATCTTAGTTATGGAAGAGATAACGTTCACATTGCGGATAGTACTATGTCCTCTATTGCTGGCAAGGGTACCATCCAATTCTCTCCATCCACGCATTTGTCTAGTGCCCTCCATATCCCTAACTTTGCCACTAATCTTCTATTTGTTAGTAGTATTACTAAATCTGTCATTTGTAGTGTCACATTTTTCCCTTCCTTTTGTATGTTTCAGGACTTGGTGACGAGGAGGATGATGGGTAGTGGTCATGAGAAGGATGGTCTATATCAACTAGATTTCTCTCTTGTGTTGCATGCTTATCCATCCACTTCAAAGAACAAGAGTGATTTTGATTAGTTGATGCGATGACATCGTCGTTTAGGACATCCATCTTTTTTGCTTCTTAAGAAGATGTTTCCTTAGTTATTTAGTTCTTTATCTAATGTTTCTTTTCAGTGGGAAACCTATGAATTGTCTAAACCTTGTAGGGTTTCATACCCAACTAGCACTACTAAATGCAATTTACCTTTTGAACTTGTTCATTCTGATGTTTGGGTCCTACACCCACTACTTCTGTTTTTGGTTATAAGTATTTTGTTACTTTTGTTGGTGATTGTTCTTGTGCTACTTGGGTGTATCTACTTAAGTCTAAGTCTAATGTCAGTTCTTCTTTTAAAGCTTTTCATCGGATGGTGTGCACTCAGTTTGATACTAAACTTAAAATCCTATGTTCTAACAATGGTGGAGAATATCTGACTGGAGACTTGTGTACCTATTTTATTGACCATGGTCTTATTCACTAAACTATATGTGTTCACACTTCCCAACAAAATGGAATGGGTTGCTCTGTCTCTCGGTTGTAGGGTTGGGTTCCTTTAATCGGTTTACCTAGGGGTGCCCCTCGATGCTCGATTTAAATCTAATGCAGTATGGGCCCCAGTTTTGGAGAGATTTGCAAAAAGATTGTCAGGGTGGCAGTTGTCCTTTTTATCTAAAGGGGGAAAGTTAACATTGATCCATAGTACCCTAAGAAGCCTGCCAACCTATTTCATGTCTACTATGGTTATTCCTCATTCGGTTGTTGTGTCTCTCGAACGTATGCAGAGAGAATTCCTATGGCACGGGAAATGAGGTCAGGCTAAGTATCATTTAGCCAATTGGAACCGGATTTGTCATCCAAAGAGGGATGGGGGCCTCAATTTGAAGCCGTTGTCTTTGGTCAACAAGGTTCTCCTAGGAAAATGGATTTGGAGGTTTGGGGAGGAAAGAGAGTCTCTGGCGATTGGTCATCATTTCCAAATACGGGGAGGGTACTTGTTGGGTTCCCAAGGAGGTGTCGAGGCCCCACGGGGTGGGGATATGGAAAGCGATCATGGCAGTAGCATGCCTAGTTGTTCATTTCTTCAAGTTCAAAGTTAGGGATGGGTCTGAGGTCAGTTTCTGGAAGGATGTGTGGAATAGGTCCTCGAGGCTACAGGATGACTGCCACTATTTTTCGGTTAGCTTCGGATAAGAAGGCGACATTGGGGGATTATATTGATAGAGGCAATGGAGGGGCCACGTGGGATCCCAATCTAAGAAGAGGGTTAAATGCTTGGGAAATAGTTGAGTATGGCAGGCTGCTAGAGCGTCTGGGGTCTCTCCCTTCGGTTTCTCAGGGCCAGGACTGTAGAGTTTGGTCTAAAGACAACAAGGGTCGTTTTTTAGTGAGATCTCTAGTTCAGCTACTTGAAGATGGTCCTCCATCCCCTTTCCTCATAGAGTTGTGTGGAACCCAGGTATTCAATCTAAAGTTTTTTATTTTTATTTTTATGAAATTCAGTTTTTAATAAAATTCTCACATGTGATCACTTGAAAAGTCGAGGGTGGAGGATGGCGAATCGTTGTTTTATGTGTCTCCTAGCTGAAGAGTCGGTAGATCACCTTCTCTTGTATTGCCCTTTAGCTCGTGAGATTTGGAGTTTCTTTCTTTTCCGCATGGGTGTGGCCTAGGTCTTTCCCTCATTCTTTCACAACTTCTTATCCTGTTGGGATGTGGTAAATGGGGAAGGATCAAGGTTAGTGTTATGGAAGATTCTCCCAGACACCATAGCTTTGTCTATTTGGAAAGAGAGGAATATGAGAGTTTTCGAGAACTCTCCCTACTATCTCTCCCGTATTTGTAATAGATCCAGGTCTTTGGTGGTGGAGTGGGTTTCAGCTAGGTAAGAAGGGGTGAGGTTAGACATGATGTTTGCCTGATTTGTATTGTCGGTGGGGGATTCTATTTGGGGGTTAGCATGGCGTATTCTATTTTCTTTTTGCACATTGCTTTGGTTCACGATATCATGAACCATGCGCTTTATGCTTCTTTGTACTTATGTTGCTCTTTTATTTATATATTTGCTTGGTTTATCGATTAAAAAAAAATGGACTGGTTGAACGCAAGAATCGACATGTTCTTGAGATTACCTGATCCCTTCTCTTAGCCATGAATGTTCCCAACTATCTTTGGATAGAGGCTTTACTTTCCACTGCCTTTCTTATGAACCGGATGCCTTCTTGGGTTTTGGGTTATAAGGCCCCTTTGGATATCATTTCTCATACTGCTCCTCATTTTCCTATACCATCCAAAGTTTTTGGGTCCGTCTGTTTTGTTCATGTCCCTAAACCTGACCGCACCAAACTTGACCCTCGTGCGGTCAAATGTGTCTTCCTTGGGTATTCCCCCACTCAGAAAGGTTATAAGTGTTATCACCCCTCTTCCAAGAGGTGCTTTGTTTTCATTGATGTCTCCTTTTTTGAACACACTCCTTTCCTCGAAGACTCCTCTTCAGGGGGAGACTGTTCATGATGTTGCAGAGTTGTCTTCTCCTATTCCACTCCCTATTATTGATATTCATGATTCTCCTAATGACACTCTTGATTCTCCTGTTGTTAATGTTGGGAGTAAAAAGTTTTATTTGGAGCCTTACTCTTGGGTCTACTCTCGGCGACCAAGACCTATATCTCATTACCCCAGCCAAGAGGCCTTCTCAGATTCTACTGACCCATGTAATGCTTCTAACTCACACTATTCCTATTGATAACCCTGATCTCCTTATCGCTCGTAGAAAAGGAGTTATCTTGCACCCAACATCCCATTTCTAACTTTGTGTCCTATAACTCCTTATTTGCTTTCTATCATACCTTTGCCTCTTCTTTGTCTTCTGTGTCTTTGCCTTGCAGTGTATCTGAGGCACTTGCACATCCTAAATGGAAGGATGCAATGCATGAGGAAATGAAGGCTCTTGAAAAACTGGCACATTGGAGCTTGTAGATCTTTCAAAGGGAAAGAAAAAAGTTGGATGCAAATGAGTGTTTACAATCAAATACAAATCAGATGGGTCTATGGAAAAATACAAGGCAAGATTGGTAGCCAAGGGGTTTACTCAAACTCATGGAATTGACTACCATGAGACTTTTGCTCCTATAACAAAGATGAATTCCATTCGGGTCATTATTTCCCTTGCAGCCAATCAGGGCTAACCCCTTTATCAACTTAATGTAAAGAATGCCTTCCTTCATGGAGACTTAGAAGAAGTATACATGAATGTCCCTTTTAGGTTCAAGTTTCCCACTACTCAAGGAAATGTGTGGAAACTAAAGAAGTCTTTTTATGGTCTAAAGCAGTCTCCCTGGGCTTGGTTTGAAAGGTTCAATGGAGTCATGAAAGGGAAGGGTACACTCAAAGCCATACATTCCATACCTTTTCATTCGTCACTGTTCGGGGAAGACGACAACTCTCATTGTGTATGTAGATGACATAGTGTTGATAGGGAATGATGAACATGAAGTGAGGAGGTTAAAGTCCCAACTAGTCATAGAGTTTGAGATTAAAGACTTGGGGACATCAAAGTACTTTCTTAGCATAGAAGTTGCTAAGTCAAAGAGAGGTTTTTTTATCTCCCAAAGGAAGTACATTCTAGATCTCCTTAGAGAGACAGAGATGTTAGGCTGTAAACCTTTATAGAGCAGAACAACAAATTAGCAGAAGATAGTGGGGAATCCCTTAGTGATACAGGAAGGTATCAGCGTCTTGTTGGTCGTCTTATCTATCTCTCCCTCACTCACCCAGATATTGCTTATGCTGTGAGTGTAGTGAGTCAATTTATGCATGCCCCACAAACCTCTCATCTAGAGGTGGTTTACAAGATTCTCAGGTACTTAAAATCCTCACCAGGAAAAGGTATTCTATTTGGTTGCCATGGACACTTGAGAGTAGAGGCCTACACTGACGCAGATTAGGTGGGATCTGTGTCTGATAGGAGATCTACCTCCAGGTATTGAATGCTTGTTGGGGGAAATCTTGTAACTTGGAGAAGTAAGAAATAGGCTGTTGTTGCAAGGTCTAGTGCTGAAGTTGAGTTTAGAGTCATGGCTCATGGGATATGTGAACTAGTTTAGCTGAATGCCCTTTCAAGGGAGCTAGGTTTTCATGTAGATAAGCCAAGGAACCTATACTATGACAACAAAGCCGCGATTAGCATTGCTCACAATCCTATGTAACATGACAGAACAAAGCATATTGAGGTTGACCGTCACTTCATCAAAAAGAAATTCAATTCTGGGGAAATTTGCACTCCTTATGTGAGGAATGGAGATCAACTCGCGGATATCTTAACCAAAGGGGTTCTTGGCTATCGTTTGCATGGTATTCTTGGCAAGCTGGACATGTGTGACATATACGTACCAGCTTGAGGGGGTGTTGTAATTGTTATTATGGGCTCTCACATTCTTCTTCTTATTATTTTTTTTCTTGTTTGGCCTTAGGCCCATGTATCAAGTTGTAAGCTTTTTAAGTTGTATTGAATTTAGGTCTAGAAGAGGGGAAAACGTAACTTTCTCCTATTCTCTCTTTCCTTCATTCTTCCTCCTTCCATCTCCTTCTCTCAAACCCTAATCAACCAAGCATCAACCCACTACGTCCATCAATGGATACTGTGGGTACTGAGGCACAACTGCCATCGACACTGGCAAATGAGGTTGTCTACATCTATACCCATATGGATATTGGCCCTTTGATTGTGCATAGTTATGTTCATGAGAGCACAATTGTCATTAGTCATTGACGCTGCCACATAAGGTTGTACACTCCATACTCATATTCATATGGTTCATACCCAAAAATATATCCACATGCTTAATTTTTTGTGTAAAGCTTGAACGTAAAGTCTTTTTCTATTGAACTGTTGGTTGACTTTTTGACCTTGGAGATGAAAATATTTTTGAAGACTAAAATATGAGACTTATTTCACCGGACTTTGGGTTTTAGTAATGTTTTGATATGGTAGAATTTATGAAATTTTAAGATTTGAGAAATACCTCAGCATTTTGAAAGTTGAAATTCTTAGAAAAACATTAAAAAATGGATTTTGTTCTTGAATTGAAAAGTTGACTTTTTATCCTTCAAGAATTTCAATCCAGGATATTTTTTATTGAATTCAAATAGAGGGTATAAGTGTATAACCTTATTTAGATATAAATATCTCGAATCAATGAAAGTCATTTACTTAAATTATATTTTCTATAAATAAGATAGAGTGAAGTAATGAGTTGTTTCACTCTCATACCCAAAGGCCAATTAAAAAAAAATATATTTCAACACATATTTCGGTTGGTATTGCACGATATCAGCGATATATTGTCGATATATCCTCGATTTCGGGTGTTGTGGTGTAAAAAAATTCAAACGGCATGTAGATGTGTCGATGAGTTGCGATATCGATAAATATCGGAGATACATCGTCGATATTGTCAATATTTGAAACCTTGGCAAAAATTGCAATTGAAGCTGTCTTTGCTCATAGGAATAGGGATGGTTACCAATCTGTATTTGCATACACAACTGCAAATACAGAAACGAGTGTTTTTTTATCACAAATTTGTTAGTGAAAGTATCAAATGGAAGAGAATGTCGAGCTCGGCTCAAACTGGAATTAGTTCGAGCTCAAGCCAAGCTCAAGCTTGATAATATGTGTTTGAGCAAGCTTCGAGCCTGGCTGCCCAAGGTTGATTCGAGCTCAAGCCAAGCCTAATCTGAACAGCTTCAAGCTGAGCTCGAGCTTCACTTAGCTCGGCTCAGCTCCAATGCAATCCTAGTCACAAGGGGCATAGGTAACAAATTTCAATACTCCTTGAAGGCCCAAGCCTTTTCCTACTCTCCTACTTATACAAGACAAAGTTCTGATAAAAATCTGATGTGAGACTATTCAAAAATCAAAACACACATAACAAAGCTACCAACATCACATTTGAAATTTTAACAACATTCCCCAACTATTTAAAAATGATCAGGAAAAATTGATCTGAGCATACCAAAAGAATTCATATTTCAGTGAATGGCGTTTTATAGATTTTAAGTTTTAACCATCACCTAAGAATACCAAGTCAAAGTTCACCAGTTTTTTCAGTGACCTTAGTCTTGATTCTTGAATTGCCTACACTTGTTGATGAATTGGATTTTATATACACATACTTTTCTCAAAAGACATTCGTTCATTTTCGTTGGAACTTTAATAGCTATCTACTTTAATCCTGGTTTCTATGAATTTTTTTTGAGATAAAAGCTTCTCACTTTAGAAGTAGCCAAATTTAACTTAGCCGTATTTTTCATGTATAATTAATATGTTATAATTTACCATGCCATAAAAAAGAGTCAACCAAATGGTAAAAAGCAGGAATTTCACTCAGGCATAGCCTTTTTCAATAAATAACTCATTCTTTGACAGTATTAACTTATTAGACTCAAACATCAACTTAAGGCTATGCTTAATTAATAAGATGTCAAATACAAGATTCTTTCTAATTTCAGGAGCACGTAAAACATCATTCAGATGTCTTACAATCTTCCAATTTCCTACAATCTTGGCCATTGAAGAGTTTCTTATGTAGAGACTTTGATCATCGATTGCTTTTTCATAATCATAAGAGAAGAACATGACACAATTGTTGCACACATGTATTACCACCTGTGTTTCCCCACCAATCTTTTTCGTCTTCTATAATATTCACTACAGATAAAAATGCAACCAGTTTCTCCTTGACCTCATTTGCTCGACTTTTCTTGAAGAATTGGCAATCCTTTTGAAGTGGCCAGACTTCCCTCAATGGTTGCAAGCCCCCTTCTTTGGTTTCTTGTTCTTGGTATTCTTCTTGTCCTTTTATTGGTTGGAGTGCTTAGTCTTATCTTTTTCTTATTTAGTTCATCAAAAATTTCAACCAAAATGGCCTTCGAAACAAGTTCAGATTACTTCTCAATTTTGTCCCTTAGACTTTCTCTTTCAATTCGAAGATGCTTAAGGAGGTATTTCATTGACATCTCTTGCTATGTTTGAGCACTTTTCGGCAGTCTTTCCATAAAAGTGACAATTTTGTCACTACTGCAATTAAGTGACAGATTTCCAGTGATTCAGTCTCAGCTGGAAATTAAGGTATTGGTAATAACCTAAGACTCGTGAATTTGGTCGAGTATAGGCTTACTATATAGCATATGAAAATTTAAAAACTGGTTTATTGGATATGAACAATACGATATCTTGCATCCTCAATTTTGTACCTTTTCAGCAGCTCCCATAGTTCTTTTCTTGTTTTTGTGTGCTGATAGACATCAAAAACAACTGATGCTGAGTAGTTTGGGATGCGTCCACAGCATGCATGAGCATCAATTTTTCGTTTTTGTTTCCTTCGGATTTCGTCAATAGTTGAGGTTTCTTTGACATTGGGGTAGCTAGTAGTCAATGCATGTGCTACATTGAGGGTGCTCAGGAAAAATTGAACTTTATGCTGCCACCTTTTGAAGTTTGTACCATAAAAAAATTTCAGTCTTGGCATATTCAAATTTCCCATGTTTTAGTTATGATTTTGGTTTCTAGAAGCTATTGGTATAAAGGTTTAAAATTGTTGGACCTATAACCCAGAATATAGAAAAAGAAAGAAGACAGCCAATCGAGTTCGAGACGTGGATGCCATTGTCTTGAAACTCTTATCCATCCGCACACAGATCAACAAATGGGTCCAACGAATAAGGTTCCAGGATACAACGGGCACAACTCGGAAGTTGTTTAATGAATTCAATTTGTTGTATTGAAAAATTCGTTCTAGAACACTATTTCGAATTCCGGAAAATGCCGGTGACTGACCCATAGCTGATGGATTGCCCATTGTCTGAGAACTTGAAGAGTGATGATAAAAATTAATTAGATTCTTTATTAAAAATAATATTCTCAACTCATTCATTAATCAAAATTACACATTTTGTTATAAAAAATTTCAAACCATATTAACCATTCTATAATATGAATATATGATATGGAACAATAACAATCATAATTAGACTACCATCATAGAAAATTCAATAAACTAGTACTACCAAAATGAAAGGCTCATAAGGCCGGACTAAGTCTTACAATTATCAATCTCATTCGACATACCAATTAAAAGAAAATTAATAAATTTCCTATCCTTAGTCCAACTTCTCACCACATCTAGTAGTTCAATCTAAAACATAAATTAATAGTGAGTTTCACAAGCCCAATAGAAAATCAACCCAAATTAGATATAATAATGAGGATATATATTCGATAAAGAAAATCATTCCTTTCAAAATAATGCAATACAAGAATTTCTATGAGAATAAACCAAATCAATTTAACTATATACTCACACCTATACCAAAGACTTTCTTTCATCCGAATTCGTGTATCAATGTGGCTTGATTTTCTCATCAGCTCAGCCTAACTCTCATAATACCCACACCAAGGTATTCTTGAGGATGTTTGGGGCCTTTCACCCTAGGGCACCAAGCCCTTCTTGCTTACTTAAGGGGATTTTTCTCAGGAGGTCTCTAAGACATGCCCATATACATGTATTCAAACAAAATTCAAGACTCCTCATTCTCATTATTCTTTATCAAATCTCAAGTATAAACACTCCAAATGCATTCATTATTATTTCTTTAGAAAATAGACTCAATGCTAGAAAAATATTAAATATTTAAATCTCATGATTTTTCACATAAAATAAAAGAATTTGAGACCTCAGTAATGATGCTAAAAACAGTTACTGAGAAATAGTTAGGAATAAAAAATTATTATAAATAAATTTCAATTCCAATTTCAGTAAACTCCAGGGGTTTTAAGCTAACTCTCATATATATTACAAGAAATTTTTTGAGGATTTATAGGATAACCTTTCAACTTAAAATATTTAATCTAATAAGGTTATACCGTTATAGTATTGGAGGTTCTGAAATTCAAATTCGAACACCTCTCACAAATAAATACATGTTAAATTGAATATAACTCGAAATTGGATGAAACTAGTAGGGTTTTAAAGAAGACAGATTAAGACATCTGCAGTAAAAAAATTTATGATTTTATTCAAAGAAAAGCTTTATGAAATATTAATTAAATCTCTGTTGATGGAATCTGGGAGTGCAGTTTACAGCACAACCCTCCAAAATACGAGATTAAATAAAATACTAAAACACCAAGAAAAATATGAAAAAATTACAGGAGTAATGTTAATCAATTAAGATTCGTTTCCAATTGGCCAAAGTATTAAATTATATATACACAGGAAGTTATATATATTTATCTTAAAGTCAATATGAATTGTTTCTTAGGTTTAGGGCTTTGGAGAAAATATGAGAACAATAGAAAAATCTCATGTATAAAGTTCTTCACTCTCTTAATTCTCTCAAACCCCTTTAATCTCTCCTCACTTCCCTATTCTCTTCAAATTCAAACTAGCACTTGAAGCTTAAGAGTGTATGGGCTCTGCCCAACGAAGCCTCTACTAAGGGATTTCATCATTTGGGCCCCACAAGAATGAGTAGGCCCAACAAACAGAAAATCCCCATAGTCCAAAACTTAAATTGGGTTATCAAAATTTATCTTTAGAAATGATTAGATTTTTTTTTTGGTTAAAGAAATGCTTAGATAGAATCACAAAAATGTAGATATACAGAGAGAAGTATAGAAGAGATTTGGTAGTACCCATCCCTTGGAAGAGATTATCTCTTATAGATGTTTAAGCAACCCTTTGAAGAGACACAATGTCTCTCTGAAGAGTTACCAAAACCAAAGGATGCAATCCCTGTGAAGATTTGTAGACCAAAGGGAAGAGATAACAAAAAAGTCATAAATTGGTTGCGACTAAATTAAAAAATTTAAAAGAAAAATGGACCAAAAAGTAATAGTAGAATTTTACTTATAACCCAACCCGAACCTACTGGGCCAGGCCCAACGTGTGCGGGCGTCAGTTTTGGAGTAGAAGAGTACAATTACAAGGGGCATAGGGGAGTGGGTAACAAATTCCAATCTCCTCTCTTGAAGGCCCAAGCCTTCTTCCAACTCTCCTACGTGTCACGAAGAAATGAATCATCTACTGTCACCTTTCGAAGTTTGCACCATCACATTTTCTCAGTATTAGACTATTTGGCGTGCATCTAGCAGGAATTGAACCTACGAATTTTCCAATTATGAGTTGGGCGTTTTAACCATTCAGCCATGGATGATTTCCCATGTTTTGATTATGATTCTACTTTCTAGAAGGCATTTGGATAAAGTTTTAAAATTGTTGGACCTATAATCCAGAATACAGAAGAAGAAAGAAGACAAAAGTTAGATTCGAGACGTAGATGCCACTGTCCTTAAACTTTTATATCCCTACGCGGTTCAACATACATGCCCACTGAATAAGGTTCCAGAATACAATGGATACAACTTGAAAGCTGTTTAACGATTGCAATTTGTTGTATTGAAAAACCTGTTCCAAAACACTATTTATGTTCAGAAATGTAGAAACACAAAGTGAGAAATACAGAAAAGAGTTGGTGGTACTCATCCCTAGGTAGATATTCCTTTTTTATAACATTCAGGCAACCTTTTGAAGAGACACAATGTCTCTGAATGTTTGCAGAACAAAGGGAAGAGATACCAAAAAACAGTCATAAAATTGTTGGGACTAAATAAAAAATTTAAAAGAAAAATGGACCAAAAAGTAATATTATAATTTTACTTATAACCAAACCCAACCCAACCCGGCTTGGCACAGTGTGTCAATTTGGGCATAGATGAGTCATAGGGGGTATAGGGGGGATATGTAACAAATTCCAATGCCCCTTGAAGGCTCAAGCCTTCTTCCAACTCTTCTACTTATGTACAAGAGAGTTTTAAAAGCAATCCGATGTGGGACTAGTCAAAACACACGTAAAAACACATAGGAAAACTATCCACATAACATTTGTTAAAATATCCAACATGTGTTTATTCTTTTTAAATTTTCTTTCATCAGGACAATTTGTCTTTCCCACTTATTTGTCCCGACTGGAATGCAGACGAAGAGATTTTACTTCTAGAGGTAATTCTGCATATTTTATCCAACTCCCTTAATTGCGTGTCATTGCATTTGATGTTTGGAGGATTTTTTTTTTTCTTGGAGCTTATGCCTATAGTTCTATTACATTCTACTTCTAGGGAACCGAAATGTATGGACTAGGGAACTGGGCCGAAGTTGCGGAGCATGTTGGAACAAAGAACAAAGCACAATGTATCGACCACTATACTGCTGCATACATGAACTCCCCATGCTTTCCTCTTCCGGTATGATATTTTGTTGATCCAAATCATCTTTTAGGTTAAGATTTTTTTATGTTAGTTATATTTCTTAAATATATTTTCTAGGACATGTCTCATGTTGTTGGAAAGAATAGAAAGGAGCTTATTGCTATGGCTAAAGGACATGGTGAGTGCAAGCAAGGTTAGTGATGATGTTCACAATGATTCCCTCATTCCTTAATCCTTCTAGTTCCAATAATGAATTTGTTGTTATAGTGAAATTTGATTGGCATTCATGTGGTATACTATGTGAGAAATTGAGTTTCCAATGGTTTAGGAAGCAAACCACTTGCAGCCAGGTAAATTGGGGGCTTATTATTCGCTGTTCCTTTTTCATAATGGGGTTATTTTCTTCCAATCAATTTCAAATGAAGGAGTAGATAGTATTATGCTCCTTGCTGTTGTTGTCTTGTTGATTTTCAGGTTGTTAATAACTTGGTTATGCTTCCTTTGAATAAATTCGGTTATGATACTTCACGATCATCAACGAGCTCCACTAATTGAAAACGAAATTACCAGTTCTTACATGCCAAACTGCCACAGGTTTTCCAATGCTCGGGGAGCTTACCTTGAAGGAAGAGTCTCCATTTTCTCCTTCAAGAGTCAAGTATGGTTTTCATTCTCCTTCGTACACACATTCTTATAATTTGCCTATTAAATCTTCATGCTAATTGTACTTGATCAGGATTGAAGATTTAAGTAAAGAAGGTCCAGCAGATCCATCCCCATCTGGCTTAACTGCAGGTATGACATGAATATTTTTAAATTGGTGTTTCTAATTTATCGGATATCTGCTCAAATACTTTCAAGTTTGTGATAGACATGATGCATGTGATACCATACTTTTATCTTCGACAATCAGAGGTAGACTACAGGGTTGGTTCTAGCAGCACTAATACAGCATCAGTAGGTGCAGTTAAGAAGTCGTCCAACATGGTTCAGATCAAGGATAGTCCTGGTGCCATTAAATTGGAAGGTGCGAGTTCTGACATTCTTTTGTATAATGAAAATGATTGCTTAGAAATACCTTCTCTTTCTGGCTTTTTTTTTTGGCTATGTATTACTTTTTCTATCTGAGCCATATGTGTAATAACACTTCCATCTGGGTGCCTTTTCATAAGGACTGATGCTAGTCTAAATATTCGATGAATTTCTTTTGGGTTATGGGAATTGATGATATCAGAGTTATGGAAAAAGTAGTGCAGTGATCTCAGGTTCTATTTTATTTCCATGGTGTCATGATTGTTAGCTCCATGCTTTAGGAATGAGATTCTGATTTTGTGAGCTGATTTCAAAGGTGAATCCTCACCATAAATCTGGTTTGACCAGTCACACAATGTGTTCTGGGTATACAGGGCACTATTGATTCGGTGTAGGTGGAGTGGAGAAAATTTTCAGTGCTTCATGAAAAGTATTCTTTACATTGTATGTGAACTGTGATGACCCTTTTGACATTTTGTTTTTATATAATCTAGTTTTAAGCTTTTAATTTAATTTTATTATTACCATTATTATTATTTTGTTTAATGTTGATGACTTGAAGAAGAAACCCCTACTTTCCTGGTATACTAGAAAAATACTCATTTAGTTTTGGTAGAAAATTGCTGGCAGATTCTCAAGTTGATAGGAGCATTGGGGTGAAGAAACCTAGATCTTCAGGGGATGAGGGGCCTTCATTGACCGAGTTGAGTGGCTATAACCCCCAGAGGCATGAGTTCGATCCTGAATATGATAATGATGCTGAACAGTCTCTTGCAGAAATGGAATTCAAAGACACTGATACCAAAGTTGAGCGTGAACTGAAGCTGCAAGTGTTGCGCATCTATTTCAAAAGGTATATAGTCATTTTTCTTTGTTTATATATATATATATTTATATGCATACATAAATTATATTTTATATGAGAAATTGTAACATAACCATGAGCGATACACTAACTGCTAATACAGCTGAGAGATATAAGGTGTGTTGATGTGTCATTTTATGTTAAACCACGAAAGCAAATAAAGAAGTGACACATGGAGGGAAGTAAAAAAGAAAGAAATGATCAATGCTTTCATAAATATTTAATGCGCCTTTGACAAGAGGTCTTTGCGCCTATAGCTTGAAATAGAACGCCTACTTGTATTAGTTATTGTGCCCTTCATACTTGGCAAAATGCCTTCAACTTAAAACTTGTGCACTTTTCAGCATAATGTTTGCAAAACCTAAAAGGGGTAAAAAAAAAGGGACTTAAGGAATGGAGGGCGAGAGGTTCATTGGTCGATAAGTGTGCCATCACACGAAAAGTGAAGCCGCCTTCACCAATCCACTTAGAATATTTTGAAGAGTGAAAAGTCGCTGTAAGGCACCAGATGAAGCAAAATAATTGTTAATTAATGGACACATTAAATACAAAAGACGTTATCATAATAAATGTCATTAATGTGTCTGTTACAAATATTACAATTATTTTTGTGTTAAATGATTCCCAAAAAAAATCCTATAAATAGGAGAGACCATTGGTCTAAAAGGGACACAACAACACCAAGAGCCAAATACGACAAGGCTAAAAGTAGTCACTCCTCGGTACTCTCAGATTTCTTGGTGTACTCTCAACTCCTTCCTTTGCCATTTTTTTCCTTTTCGCCACAAGTCAAAACAGCCCCTCGAGGTTTAGGCTGACCTGTGATCAAACACAAGGAATTGAGGATTAATCGTCAGATTAAATCCATCTAGAAAATCACCTTGTTGCATTTGGCGACTCCACTGGGCTTGATTTTATGAAAAATCAATGGCATCCAATGACGGAAACACAAACGATTCTACAGCACCCAACCAAAACATACCAAATCCACCCAACGGTCTGGCTGCCGAGCTGATCTCAATATTGGCTCCTTTATTACAGACAATGCATCAATCCCAAGCCCAAGCCCAAGCCCAAGCCCAAGCCCAAGCCCAAGCCCAAGCCCAAGCTCTGGAAGCCCATAATCAGATGTTGACTCTGTTAAGAGAAATTTAGGGAGGAAATCCCTGCAAATACACTAATGAACGTGATTCTCGTATACCAAATCTTGAAGAAGGATACTTTATTGTTGCAATGTTTTAAAACGCGAAGGCATGAGGCGAGACGTTAGGACCTCGAGATGCATGAGTAAGCCTCGAGGCGTGTGGCTTAAGCCTCACAAGAAAGCTTCATGCTCTCTCATTTAAAAATTAAACAAAATTTTCAAAGACTCACAAAATTAATGAAAGATTATAGTGTATGTATATAGAGAGAGCAAGAGAGATATATACATACATATATTTGTATTCGTGTACATTTGGGAGCACGCTTACACATAGGAAACACTATATAAATTATTTAAGTATCAAAAAAATGAATAGAAAAAGGGCAAGCAAATGTTGAAATTTAGATTTACTTTTTTGTTTATATACATATTGAAGATGATGTCCAATCATCAATTCATGTGGTGAATTTGGAATCTTAATAAAAAACTGTCAGGAAGTCATGAACTACATGACTCCAATTTTTTTAAATGTCTATTAGGGAAATAGTGTGAATTAGACTCAAAGGTTTTTAAAAGCCTAAATACATTAAACATAATAAATTGAGTGTTAGTTGAAACCAATATCATCAATATCATTTTTAATGTCTTGTCTGAAATAAATAAAGTGTTATTTGTTATTAGTTGAAACAAATAACAATTGTTTTTCTAAAAAATGACATTTAAGTGTCAGTTGTAATTAGAACCCTAATTTTAATTAATGTATGAGGCGTATGACATAGACATAAATCGAGCCTCAAAGCATGAGACATGTGTCTCTTGTGAGCCTCACACTTTGAGGCGTGAGCCTAATGGGATTTAAGCCTCTTGGTTGAGCCTCAAGACGTTTTCCTTAAGCCTTGCCTTGAGGCGAGACTTGACATGTAAGCCTCTCACGCCTTTTAAAACACTGACTGTTGTTGATGTGGATGCTATATTTGAACATCAAAAAACAAAGACGGCAAGTGAGAATTTCACTTCGATTCCAATCCATCTAACTCAACGAACATACTCAAAAATCCATATCCCCAAGGCTACATAGTTCCAACTTTCCCGCAGTACAATGGAAAGGAAGGAAATGCAAGAGAGCATGTCAAGTGCTTCATCGATGCCTTGGGCGTGCACGCCTCTCCGATCATGAACTTCGTCTGAGAGAATTCTCAAAATCTCTCTCCGATCGTGCCTATACTTGGTACAGTGATTTGTTCCCAAATTCTATCAATTCCTATGAAGAAATTTTTCCTAAAAGAGAATCGTATCTCTTTTGTTGATCTTAGTCAAGAAAGACAGAAACCTTCTTAAGGACTTCTTGAATATGTCAAGAGGTTCCGAGAACGCGCTTTCGAATGTCATGCACTAGTGCAAATGTGCATTAGCGAAATGTTAAAAGAATACCGTGTTCATTTGGAAAATCTTGGAATAAAAAATTTCTCTCGCCTTCAACAAGCTACTCGTCATATAAGTGAGTCCGTAAAGGTGGATGAACACACTTGGCGCCGTGAATCACGTCCACCAAAGGCACAATTTATGGTGGCGGCACCCTCTTCCGATAAACGTCAATCTAAGTCTAATTTTGGACCTTCGAAGAAATTCAAAACAAACTACACCGATGTTGATGAACCTCCACCTTTTCTGGTTGACATGGAGTTTATTGACGATATTTTTTATGAATGTCGTCGGGATGGTGTCAGTCGCCCGCCTACCCCCCTCTGCCACCCAACTCCTGAACATAAGAAAAGTCCTAATTACTGCATCTACCACAGCAATACATGCCACTCAATGAGTAATTGCTGGACTTTGCGCCCTTTTTTCCACAAAAAGGTCACCGCCGGTGAGGTCCAGTTACTTGACAGTACTTTGTTGTTCCACAATGCTCCCTTACCAACCCACAAACCCGAGGAGATGCAATGGTTACCCACATTGAGGGAGAAGACAAAATTATCACACCTTCACCTAAAGCTTCCTTCTTGAAACTGCCAGTTGTCCAAAATTTCATGGACCATATGGCTTTTTCTGACGTTGCTCTCCACGATCTTGCTCCTTCTTTTACGAAGATAGTTGACCGCCATGGTGAGGAATGCTTCAAAGTTGACAGCGCCGTTCGTCAACCTCCAACCCGCCCCAATTCTACATAGTCCTCAATTACTTTTATCGATGCAGACATGGTGGCCTCCCACTCGGATCATAACCGGCCATTATACACATGGTTCAAAATATCGGTACGTATCGGCTGATACATGCCGGTTTTTTTAACTACCCGAAACGTTGATATGCAGGAAAAGTTTTTCCTGTATGGTATCGTGGCCGTATCAGTAGTACAACAGTTTGACGAGTTTTTATTGACCCCGATTCCTCCATTAATCTCCTTCCATTTCGTTCCAATAAGATTCATCTATACCTAAACATGTTCTTGAAATCAACAATAATCTTTATTTAAAATTATTAACTAGGTAATCTATCAAACCTCTCAAGATCGTCTTCCTACAGTCAATTGCTTGCGAAAGCCTTGGATCTAGATTTCCAAGCGTTTCTCCTTCTCTATTTGGAAGCCCTTGCAAACCCTAGGTTTTTCCCCCTATTTGTTCTTCTCAAAAGCTTTGAATGTTTCTCTAACCTAAGGTTCATGAAATAAGAAGTATTTATAGGGTTGGGAACCCTAGGGAAGTTAAAAAGTCAGAAAATCACAATTCCCAAAAAAATCACCACTTTCGGCAATCGATCGGCACTGGTGGGCGATCGATTGATGCCCTTTAATTCTTTTTAAAAAATTATTTTGCTACTTTTTTGTTAACTTCAATTCCATGCAATTAAATCATAGAAAATGCTAAAATTAGCAAGATAATTGAGTTTCTACTTCTAGACATTCCACTTAAATTCTCATAGAAACAAGTGCAAAATTGAACACATTTTTCTAAGAAACTCGTATAAATAGCAAGAATGCCGAGGAAATAAAATCGTCTCTACTTCCTTCCTCCCTTAAAAGAATTACGTCTTCGAAATTACCTACCTTAGACAAACAGGTGGAGATACTTTTCTCGAACTTCATCCTCTCTTTCCCAAGTGGCTTCTTCAACGGAGTGGTGTTGCCAACGCAGGAGAACAAAGCGGATGGTCTTCGTGCGTAAGACTTTTGCTCCTTTTGATCCAAAATTTGAATTGGTTATTCAACCAAAGTCAAATCTTCACAAATCTCTAGTGGTTCAAGGTTAATAATGTGAGATAGATCTGAAATATACTTCCTTAGCATGGAGACATTGAAGACATTATGTACCACTGCCATGTGAGGAGGTAAGGCAACCCTGTAGGAAACTTCCCCAATTCTTCTAATGACTTCAAAAGGACCCACATACCTCGGACTTAGCTTATCCCGTTTGCCAAATCTCATAACTTCTTTTGTAGGAGATATCTTGATAAAGACTTGATCCCCAACTTGGGATTCCAAGTCTCTTTGGTGAGTATCTGCATAGCTCTTCTACCTACTCTGAGCAGTCTTCAATCTTTCTCTAATCACCTAAACTCTGTTGGCAATCTGCCGAATGAGCTCGGGACCCAACAACTTCCTCTCACCTACTTTGTCGCAATATAGAGGAGACCTACAACTTCTCCCATACAATGCTTCGAAAGGTGCCATCTGTATGCTTACTTGGTAACTGTTGTTGTAGTCGAACTCAACCAAGGGTAAGTGTTCATCCCAACTACCTTAAAAATAGGGCATTCAAGACCGGAGCATATCCTCTATGATCTAATTTACTCTCTCTGTTTGAGGATGAAATGTCATGTTGAAATCCAGGCGAGATCCCATGGCTTGCTGAAAACTCTTCCAGAATCTTGAGGTAAATCTGGTATCTCTATCAGAAATTATATTGATCGGCACTCTATGCAAATAGACTACTTCCTTTATATACAACTCTGCTAGCTTGTTGGAATTAAATGGGTCTGATAGGGAGAAAGTGAGCCGACTTTGTCAAACAGTCCACTACTACCCAAATGACATCAAAATTTCTGAGTGTCCTGGGCAAACCAACTACAAAATCCATCGAGAGATTTTCCCACTTCCATTCCGGAATAGGGAGCAGTGGAAGAAGTTCTGCTGGTCTTTGGTGTTTGGCCTTTACTTGCTAGCAAACCAAACACTTAAACACATATGAAGTCACATCCCTCATTATGTTTCTCCACCAAAAGTGTCTCTTGAGGTTTTGGTACATTTTGGTGCTTCCTGGATGAACATTGTACTTCGATTTATGTGCCTTATCAATAATTTCTCCTCTATTCTTCATTTGCTGGGACACATTGAAGGTCAGGGCACCCTTCTCATTCATCTTAAAATCTTCTTTTTCTTTGCTGATCATCCTGCTATAATATTCCCACAATTCCCGATCAACATCCTGAAGATCCTTGATCTTGTCTAAGATCAATGGCCTAAATGCAATGTTAGCCACTAAAGCCCTTGATGTGCCAACATTGAAGTTCGCATCATTGTTGGATAAGTTTTCCAACAATCTCTATTCCTGGACCATCATGTGAGCCAAAAGTCCAGAAGGTTGCTGAGTGCATCAGCCACCACATTGGCTTTCTCGGGATCATACAAGATCGAACAATCGTAGTCCTTAAGGAACTCTACCCAACGACGATGCCTCAAATTTAACTCCTTCTGCGAGAAGAGATACTTAAAACTCTTATGATCCGTGAATATTTCGAACTGCTCTCCATACAAATAGTGCCTCCAGATCTTGAGAGCAAAAACCACTGCTGCTAACTCCAAGTCATGAGTGTGAGTGTGATAGTCTTCTCGTGGTCTTTCAACTGTCGGGATGCATAGGTGATGACTTTCCTGGGTTGCATAAGAACACATCTTAATCCAATGTGTGATCACTGAAAACCACAAAACCCCCACTCCTAGATGGAACTGTAAGGACTGACACTGTAGTGAGACGCTTCTTCAACTCAAGAAAAATCTTCTCACATCTTTCATCCCATTTGAACTTAGCATTTTTCTTGGTCAAATGGGTGAGTGGTACTGTCAAGCTAGGGAATCCCTCTACAAATCTCCTGTAGTACCTGCAAGGCATAGGAAAATTCTGATTTCCGTAACACTCTTTTGCCTATTTCAATCTGATACAACTTCAATCTTTGCAGAATTTACTGAAATACCTTATGCAGAAACCACATGGCTTAAGAACGCCACCTTCTTGGGCCAAAATTCTCGTTTACTAAGTTTGGTATACAACTGATGTTCCCTTAACATCTCTAATGTTGCCTAGAGATGCTTGTCATGTTCTTCCCATGTTTTAAAGTATATCAAGATGTCATTTACGAAGACTATCACGTAGCAGTCCAAAACTGGCTTGAACACCCTATTCATTAAATTTATGAATGCTGCAGAAGCATTCGCCAAACCAAATGGTATGACTAGAAACTCGTAATGCTCATACCGAGTCCTGAAGGTAGTCTTTGGAACATCTTCTACCCTGATCTTCAACTGGTGGTAGCCTGATCGCAGATCGATCATAGAGAAATATTTTCCCCCCTGCAACTGGTTAAACAAATCATCTATCCTTAGTAATGGATAACGATTTTTTATTATTATCTTGTTCAGTTGTCTGTAATCGATGCACATCCTCATCGACCCATCTTTCTTCTTCATAAAGAGCACTGGAGCTCCCCATGACAACAGACTTGGCCTGATGAAACCATTTTCAAGTAGCTCCTGTATCTACTCCTTCAACTCTTTAACTCTACCGGAGTCATCATATATGGTGCCCTTGAGATGAGTGCGGTACTCGGAGCTAGGTCTATAATGAACTTAATCTCCCTATTTGGTGGTAACCCTAGCAACTCATCGGGAAACACATCCATAAATTCACTTACTACGGGGATGACCGAATAATCTTTCTCCTCTGGATTCGAAAGACTTAAGGCTGCAAATTGTGCAGTCCTTCCTTAATCCTCTAAAATAGAAAGGAGTTCTTGGCTTGAAGCTTATCATCTTCTCAAAACAGTCCACATGACCATGGTAAGCTGACAGTCAATCCATTCCTAGAATGACATCGAAATCCTGAAAGTCGAGGATGATCAAATCTACAGGCAACTCGTGTTATCCAAAGCGGATGATACAAGCGCAGTATACTTTGTTGGTGATCACTGAACTACCAATCAGGGTGGCAATAGACATCTCGCGATCCAATTGACTTGGTTCTAAGGGGAATCCCTTGGAAAAATTGGGTGTGATGAATGAATGAGTTTACCCAGTGTCGATCAACACATGTGCTAGATAGTCATTCACCATCAAGGTGCCTAAGTTTCATAAATAACTAGGTGTTTTATGTTTTGTACTAGCATGCATATTTCATACATCACATTGTAACTCACTTATAAAGTATAAATAGCATGTTCACAAGTCATCATAGAAATTCGTAGTCAACTTAAAACTGTAATTAAAACGTACCTTGGACAACGTCATCAGATGCCTGAGCATCCTGCTCTGAAATGGCAAACACTTTGTCCTGGTTAGTTGGACAGGGTGGTTGAGGTGGTTGCTGAGGCTTCGGAGCCTGAGGAGGCCTCTGCTGTACATTATTCCTGGCTGGTCAACTCGCTCCCTGAGGTTGCTGCTGGTTCCGAGTAGGGCAATCCTTAATTCTGTGTCAAATTCCCACAGTGGAAGCATACACCTGTAACTATTCGGCATTCGCCTGGCCTGTGCCTCTCGTTACACTGTGTACACATATCAAATGTAGGTGCCCAATTATTAGGCTGTGTTGCCCTTGGTGCCTAAGTAGTGGTAGGGCATGGCACTGTAGGTGCAGGCCTCTAATAAGGAGTCGGCCTGGCAACTGGTGCTTGGCCTGAAAATATGGACCTCTTATCTTGTGGACCCATCCTGCTCGGCTGTCCCCTATTGAACCTCTCCTCTGGTTCATCTCCCTTTTCCTCAAGAATTCATCTGAATTCTTATCTGCTAATTGTGCTCTGTCACACTTCCGTAAAAGTCTCAAGTTGAAACATAGTGAGCCTATCTCGAATATAGTCCCTTAGTCCCCTTTCAAATTTTCTGGCCTTCATCGCCTCAATTGCAATCATGTGAGGGGCGAACCTCGAAAGCTCTGAAAATTTGGCCTCGTACTTGGCCATATCATAGTCAATTGCTCTAGAGTGAGGAACTTTCCTTCCTTCCTTTTCCTAACTACTACAGGAAAATACTTCTTGTAAAAGACATCGAGGAATTCTCCTCATGTCCAAGGTTGACCTGTCCTTGTCAAATATTTGGTTCTCATGGTGGCTCTCCACTAGTGTTCAACTTCACCTTCCATGACGGAGGCAGGCCAAGTTATCCTTTCTGCTTTCGTGGGTGATAAGACAGAGAACATTTTCTCTAACTACATTATCCATGCTTCTATAGCTATTGGGTTTGTACTCCCATAAAATGCCGGATGCCTCAACCTTCGGAAAGCCTCAACCCTGCTGGTGCTCTAGGTGGAGGAGGTGCAACAACTGGAATAGCAACAGACTGCCTAGCTGCAAGGAGCACCATTGTTTCAGCAATGAACCCTAAAACTTGAGTCAGGTTGGGCTGATCATGACCCCTGGAGCTCCCTCTCCATTACCTCTACCCTGAAATCCACAACCTCGGTTACCACGTCTCATTCGATTATCCTGAGAACAAATAGTAAACCATTAGTCTCCTCAATGCAAAATTTAACATATAAGACTAACACTCAAGTCTTAAGCCTAGACCCTAGTGTTTTATTCACGATGTTGCTTTACTAAGTTTTCTTCAATGTCTTATCCCTAAGGGACCTAATGCCTTAAGCTTTGATACCACTTCTGTCGCGCCCCAAAATCCCATATTGGTCAAATAAGACTTTGAACCCGTGACACTTCATATCCAACATATCCTAACAGCATATAAGGCATATAAAATACGAGTCTCAAAATTTCTTCAACATTAATAAATTTCTCAATGAAATTCTTCAATAAATGAAATGATATCAACTATAATTTGAAGACATAATGACCAATCTTAACCATAATTAAATCTAATCATCCTATGTGATCATAACATCTAAAACTGAATTCAAACCTAAGCAACATCAATTAAATTATCTGAGTACAACTCTTTTTAAATGAAAATAAAACTACTACTGCATCAACAATAGGGTCATCTATCTAGATCCCTTTCCTCTTCAGGATGATCACTTTCGGGCTCCTCTTTGTATTCTTCCTCAATCCACAGTCCTGAATCGCAGATGTCGAATCCCGAACCTACCAAATAATAACAGTTTGGCTGAGCTCTGGAAATACTCAGCTGATACAGAGCATACTTAACAATATAAATACAATGAATTTTCAGTCAATATGTACATATCATACTTTATCAAAAATCAGAGTGCGGAAACATATAAACAGTTCATAATTCATTCCAAGATATGTTCAGACTCGTGACTTGTGCAAACTCATAATACATATGTAAACTCATGTCCATCCATACTAGGTCCATACCAGCTCCATGTTAGTTCCCTGCCATTCCAAGCTTCAATTGCCATACCAGAGATCCATACCAGCTTTCCTCATATTTGGAATGAGCATTGTATCTAGAACATGCTGCAGGATTAATGTGCAACTGTATCTAGAACGTGCATCAGTATCCATGACATTCCAGGCTTACCAATTCACACTTTCCAATTCCTTACCAGGGTCCAAGGTCCATACCAGATTTCCATGCCATCACAAGCTTACCCATTTCCGTACCAGGTTCCAAGGTCCATATTATTAGTCATGTGTAACTATGCAGACTCACCAACTCGCTGACTTGTGTGGACCAACCAACTTACCATGTTGTGGGGATTTATGCTTCACCGTGTCATGATTAATTTTTGTCTAGGCTATCTCTTAGATTCCGATATCTCCCTTTGAAACTCCACTAAAGTATCCCATTCACGATAGCTATAGAATTCTAGTTCAAATACATCATTCTCTAAGCATAGACTACACTAAACTTAATCATTATATATATGCATAATTAATCATAATTTAACATGTAACATTATACCATAATATTTAACATTTCATAGGGTATAAGAATTCAAATCATATTTACAAGATCATCAATATTATCACATAGCATAAAATCGTTAGTTCCAAGCCATTCTTTCCCCCATAATTCAAACATACATCCCTTTTTTTCCATATCCATTTATAATCTATCATTCATTCCCTTCCTCCGTTTCCAATTAAGATCCATCATGTGTTAGGATTCAACAACATTATTATTAAAGATCAAAAGCAATAAATATGTCAACAATCTTTCCAATTGTCTATTCCAAATCGTAAAATCATACTTGTGGAATCATGGAAAATCCATTGCGTTCCAATAAGATTCATCCATACTTAAACATGTTCTTGAAATCAACAATAATCTTTATTTAAAATTATTAACTATGCAATATATCAAACCTCTCAAGATCGTTGCCCTACGATCAATCACCTGCGAAAGCCTTGGATCTCAATTTCCAAGTGTACCTCCTTCTCTAGTTCGAAGCCCTTGCAAATTCTAGGTTTTCCCCCCCTTTTGTTCTTCTCAAAAGCTTAGAATGTTTCTCTAACCTAAGGTTCACGAAATAAAAAGTATTTATAGGGTTGGGAACCCCAGTGAAGTTAAAAAGTTGGAAAATCACGATTCCCGAAAAAATCACCGCTGGTGGGCGATCGGCTGACACCCTTTATTTTTTTTGAAAATCTTTTGCTACTTTTTTGTTAACTTCAATTTCATGCAATTAAATCATAAAAAGGGGCTAAAATAAGTGAGATAATTAGGTTTCTACTTCTAGACATTCGACATATATTCTCATAGAAACAATTGCATTAAAATTGAACACATTTTTCTAGGAAATTCATATAAATAGCATGAAAGCCGTGGAAATAAATTCGAGTCTCTACACCTGACCCTAGAGATAAGTTAGGTAAAGCAAGCAGTTGGAGATGAGTCGGGTTGCTGGAAATGCCATAGAAAAATGATGAGCTTTGAGAAAGTGCATGGACTAGAGTTCTAGGAGCCTCCTGGCAAGGGCGCACAACAAAAGTCTCCTCTCCTGCCTTTGATTCTTCATCACTGGGAGAAGAAGATTCACTATCACCCTCACTTTCATTAACTTACTGAACATCCTCTTCTACTTCATCTTCGCTTTCATCAGTTTCCTCTTCATTGTTCTTTGAGGAAGATGCAAGAAAATCCTCCGTATTCTCTTCTTCTTCTTCAATTACCTTGGTCTAAACAAAAAGAAGAAGAAGAGAGAGAACCAATAAATTTACAAAGTAAAGACAAGGAAAATGAAAGAAAAAGGATAGAAAAGATATACAAATGTGTATATTACCTTTTTACTAGTAGGATGTTTATAAGGAGGAGGAGTGCTCTTTTTAGAAGGCACTGTCGTCTTTCCTTTTTTTTGTCGCCATCACCTTTCCTGTTTTACCCTTGGCCTTCTTTGGTCGACCCTTAAGACGAGGACTAGGGTCTGTTGGCAAATCCTGAATGAGTGGAGGAGACTTCATAAAGTCTTGGAAAAGCTGAACAGACTTTTCTCTATACGCCTTCATAACTGGAGTATATCGCCCTTGACGATGGATGTTTGGCATGAGGAAAAACTCCTTCTTAGGGCAAAGGTAATGTTGCCACCTTTCCAAAAGAAACATCCTCCTCGTCGTTGTTGGTGTAAATTCTTGAATGACAAGGGACCCCTTCGTCAAGCCCAAATTGTATGACAATAAATGATTGGGGTTATAGCTGACTGATATAAAGGGAGATTCATTCACCACTAAGAGCACACTATCTGTGGTAGTGGCGAGGAAATTCAATTGTTGAGATGATAAATTGGGGTTGCCGGAGAGAGAGACTCGTTCATATGAATCACTTGGGCTGTAAAGATCCAGTGGGATGGCGCCTTCAAGGAGTATGAGTATATGGGCGAAATGTAAAAATTCCCTTATCCAGGGAATGAAGGAGCCTGGCCTGCCTCTTGGGTCTTACACCTGACCAACGAAGCGCTTTTGGAAGCGCTTTCTCAGGGTTGTCTTCTTCATTTACAACTTGGAGCAAAGACAAGGGAGGAGGCGCATACCTAGACACTCTTTCCCAAAGCCACATTTGAAGAAAGAAGGCACATACAAAAGTTTCTAGAGGGCACTCGCCCTTAGACTCAATCAAGTCTTTATGAAACAAATCAAAATTATGGTAGAGATTACCCATAAACATTGAAGCAAGGCTATACTTCGCCCATTTGCTATCTTGACGATGGGTCCAAAAAGATGCTCTTGAACCTTCTCGTAGGGATAAGTAGGAAAGATATAGCGAGATAACCACATAGCAACAAAGGCCTCGCACTTATAAGGACTATCCATTCCCGTGCCATTTGAAGACTGTAAAGGCGCACCTCCTTTGCTTTTGAGAGCTTGGTATTTCCAAAAATACCGAACCCAGCCGTTGAAATTTGATCTCTTCATTTACTTTTTCGTTGAAGCTTTTAAGAGTGGCTTCTAGGCTCTCTATACTCTTCATCATGGAAGGGTCATTGTAGTTAATAGAGGCAAATACATTATCCCCAAAGATTCCTAGATGCAAAAGTGCGGCAACATCCTTTAGTGTAGGTGCAATTTCACCCTGAGGAGTAATGAAGGTGTGAGTCGAAGAGTTTGACCGATAAAGAAGTTGCTTCAAGGCATTTAGATCCCGTTTTATCATGAAATTTGCGGTCAACTTAATAGCCTCTTTCACTCCCGCATCTTCAAGAAGAGTAATGAACTCTCCATCATTAAACATGTTGTTTAGCCATCCTCCCAATCTCCTGAAGGCCCAGAGTGAGAGCGGGAGACAGGCTTTGAAAGGGTGAAGTCACCTCTTCCAACTCTAAATCTCGGAGTTCCCAAGGGCGAAGGAGGATCTACATTGTTCTCTATAGGCTCTTCTCTTGAAAGACACGAACCACCGGAAGGGGTACTCGTGTCCCACCAACTTGGTTGAGCGTCAAGCCAAAAGGAGTCCCCGATGTTGCTTAGTCTCCCATGAGAACTTGAGGAAGCCATTGAAATAAAAGAAAAAAAAAGGGGGGAGAACACTAGAGAAGAGGAGAAGAAAATGAGGTGAGAAATAAAATGGCGAAGTTACTCAATATATAGATGAAGGGCGGGAATTCGAAGAGACGAGTAATGATGGCAGACACATCAAATGCCGTGCCTTCAAACCATAATGACGGCATATCAAACGTCACGCCAGTAACGGCGGTGCACACCAGGTGTCTCAACATTAAATGAGCCAGTTTCGAAAGATAAACAAAGTATGTACCTGATAAAGTGATCAAGTATAAGTTCAAAGGCGTGTCTTGAAGGTGTCTCACAAAACCTTCTCAAACACAGGGCTTATGTTGATGGGTCATTTTATGTTAAACCACGAAAGCAAATAAAGAAGTGACACTTGGAGGCAAATAAAAAAGAAAGAAATGATTAATGCTTTCTAGAATATTTAATGCACCTTTAACAAGAGCTCTTTGTTCTAAAAGGGACACAACAACACCACGAGTCAAATACGACAAGACTAAAAGTAGTCACTCCTCAATACTCTCAGATTTCTTGGTGTGCTCTCAACCCCTTCCTTTGCAATTTTTCTCCTTTTCGCCATAAGTAGAATGGCCCCTCGAGGTTTAGGCTGACCTGTGATCAAGTATGAGGATCAATCGGTAGATTAAATCCATCTAGAAAATCACTCAGATACAAAGTGCAAACAGAGCACAGCTGTCAACAGGTTGTGATGAATAATTGCTCATGGTGCTTGGACTTCTTCCTTGGTTAATATATTTACTGTAAAGCCTGTACTTTGGCTCATTGGTTTTTAAATCAAGACTAATATACAATATTTTATAGAAAGAGAACATTCTTAAGAGTATATATATATTTTGCTGGGGATATCATTTACTTGCGTTTAGTAACAATGGCCAGTGGTTAGCATTGGGGATTGGAGCTCTTGCTATGACATTACATATTTATATTAGCTAATAGGCACTAACATAATAAAATATATTATCGATAAAAAAAAACATAATACGATGTATTAGCTAGTAGTCAATCAAATGTTCAGTAATCGCTTTTATGTAATCTTTACATTGTTTTAATAGTTTTGATAGTATTTACATTGCTCCTCTTACATTCATAGATACTGGAAATTTCTTGGCAGGCTTAATGAGAGGAAACGCAGGAAGGATTTTATATTGGAAAGAAATTTACTCTACCCTGACCCTCTTGAGAAGGACTTCTCATCTGAAGAGAAGGAGATATATCAGCACTATAAGGTCTTCATGCGTTATCTTTCCAAAGAAGAATATGTGGACTTAATTGAGACAGTTATTGGGGAGCATCGGACTCGGAAAAGAATTCAAGATCTTCAGGTATTTTGCACACCTGACATTGGCATGTGCGTACTTGATTTTCTTCTTTCCTTAGGAGAAAATAGTGGATACTGCTCTTGTATTTATTTACTTCAAAAATTTTAACACTACAATACTTATTCGCATTAATAGGTTCCTTAGTCTATATTAGGTGTGCAACATGCTGATATGCATAAAACAACTTTTGGTGACAAATTGTGCAAATTTAAGGCTCAAATGCTCCTTATAGATGGAATGAGGTACCTGTTGTTAAACAATTTAGATGGCCTATGAACGGCATGACAATACATCAACTTACATTCAGAGGGAATGAGTTCACGGTATGACGAGTCTACGTGGGGCTCAAACGCTATGTACGCAAATATTCCTTCATTTATTCTTGTTGTCTACTTTTTCTCTAAATCACTCATACCTTACCTTTTAATATTTTAATCATATCTGTGTTCCTCAATGTTTAAACCTGGCGTGCTGTATCTAAACTGGTGTGTTATTGGCACCTCTGCTCATGCCTAGGTAACATGGCCTACTCCAAAAATCAGACAATCTAATTGGTCAAAATTGATTTGTTTTTCTTATATCTTTCTTGATCGTTTCTTTATTGTTTCTGACTGTCCAAGAGAATAATGATACAATTATATGATCGAACTGACGTTTCAATATGAGATCTCCTAGTTTTGATCATAGTAACAAAGTTCTCTGATTGTTTTCCAAAAATACTGAATAAGTAACGATTTTTTCGTTGAACAATTAATTCACGAAGTATTTTCTACTTTTTGAAAAAATTACGAATTTTTCAAAAAGTCAAAGAATTATAAATTGAACACGAATTATTCATGACTTTTTGAAAGAGTTCCGAATTAATATCTAATATATGAATTTTTAAAAAAAGTTTTAATAATTGAAATCTTATTTATTTTTTACTCATATCTTGATCGACATTTTATCAATTTTTGCCCAAATTTTTGAATTTTGCTGAATTTTTCCTTAGCTGATTAGTTCCCAAACTCTGACTTAGTAACTATGGTTGGACCTGCACATACACTTGTGTACTGGTATGCCATCCTTATGGTCCACCGAGCAAGTACTTATTGCTATAACTTGCTTATCTTACAGATAATTGAAACTATATATTGGAAAACAATGAGCTCCAAACTCTTTAACCATAAGCTGAATTTTAGACAGTAAAAGACTATTATACACAAACATACATTGTAACCCATCTATTCTTTATTCTTTCCCCTTATGAGCTCGGACTGACTCTGGACTCAACATCTTGCTCTTGTGCAAGTTCCCTTTCCTGAACTCATGTTAATCAAATTATGCAGGAAGCGCGAGCTGCTGGATGTCGGACATCAGCTGAGGCAGACAGATATCTTGAACAAAGAAGGAAGGAAGCAGAAGAAAGTGCAACTAGAGGGAAGGGAAGTGTTCAGGTTGGTCCAAGTGGTAAAGTATTGCAAAGGGTGAATCGTCCCAAAGGAGAACCTGATGGAAGCCCTCGGGGAGGTGTAAAGGGGTCCCCGGGTTTAGAGTCTGTTGTCAAGAATTCATCTTCTGCAACTGCAGGACAGGCTACTTCAAGCTCCCTACATGATTGGAATATCATGGGATTTCCTGGGACAGATCTACTATCTGAAACTGTAAGTATGCTCTTCCTAGTTTCTAACATCTTTAACCAGTAAAAGTTTTTCCAAGTTTGGGCTTTTTTGCTACATCAGATAGATAGTAGTATGTCATGGGCAGATAATTTCTTTTCAGAAGTGGTTAGCCTACACAAAGTGGATTGGTGGGATTACCATCCATGAGGTTGCACATAAACATGGTCTGGACTCTGATTGGTGCAGCCATCTTTCTGATTAGTAGCCATATTTTAAAACCTTACTCTTCCTAAATATTGGTGACAGATCTCCCTACTTCTGAATGTATACAAGTTCAACATCTCATGGTTAGGTTCATTAGATTGGTGAATTGTTTTAGCTAGAAGATCTCTTGCGTGGAACCAATTGATTGGGGCCAGACTATTTGTATGTGCTCGATGAGTGCACGAGTTCTCAGCTCGTATTGCAGTCTGATACCACCACACATGAAATTCGTGTTCTTCTCCAACTTCTGCCAACAATGTGGTGGGCCCATCTGGACGGGTTGACCAATTGATAAACCAACCTGATATTCTCTAAGCCTTAAATATAGTAAATGGGTGATCAAACAATCTAGATAATGTTTTAACAAATGACAAAGGCAGTCTGACTCTGATCAGAAGGTTAGTTTGGGGTTTCATGACTTACCAAGCAGTTGGATGCTCTGCATTGGTGGAAGTAAGAGCAAACATGGGATTCATGCTACACTCTGTTATCATACATGAGCTTGTAATGGTATTAGGCCAAATAATTGTTTTGTTTCAGTTTTTATGTATATATTGGGAGTCTAGTGTGAGGTTTTTGACCAAGTCTAATTCGATGTTTCACAGGAGAAGCAACTCTGCCGTGAGATGAAGTTACTCCCCTCCCATTATCTTAACATACAGCAGACAATGTCAATAGGGATCTTCAAGGGCAATATCACCACAAAATCTGACGCCCATCGCCTATTCAAGGTTGATCCGAGCAAAGTTGATAGAGTTTATGATATGGTTGTAAAAAAGGGGATTGCTCCATTGTGAGGGCCATCTCAAGACTTATACCAATTTTGTTCATGAGAAAAAGAAAGAAAAGAAGAAAATGTTCACCTTGTCCATGCATCTTGTGAAAGAAAACAAGCCATGATTAACCCAATACATGCTCCATGAGTAGAGTTAGAAACACAGTGGTACTATACTATTAATGTTATCCAGAATTACTCTCCTAAAAGAGGTGAAACAAAGATGTCTGTCAAAAGGGGAAACCAATAGTTGTATTTGTCATGAGGATTTCTCTGAGTTTGGATCCGCTGTGGCATGTGCCACACTAGGCGAAGCCTCTATTTTACTATTAGGTTTGCTTCTATCAGTACTGATTTCTTTCTTGCATGTACTTGCACTTTGTACGAATATACCAAAGAATTGAAGAAATGGGGAACGCATAGCATGTTGGATTTTATCTGAAGTGAAGGTGGTTATGCCTCCCTATTGGTATTCCAAGGTGGACTCAGTCGGGTTTTATGTCTTTGAGATGTGGGGGTTGAAAGGCCTACTAGTTTGGCGGTTGGAAGAGGATCCAAGCTGTTGGAATTGGAATAAGTTCGGGAGTAGATCACGAAATCTTTGTGATCTTCTCTATCTAATGAATGGGGTCCGCTTTGAAATCGTCCGCCCTGCACCCACCCTGAAGTATATGCTTCAATAGGAATCACACAAGGGTAGATTGATACAATAGAAAGGGTAGATTGATACAATAGAATGCTATGGTAAATCAAAATGAATTGTTGTTTCGACTAAGCAATTATGGGTCAGAGCATAAGTATGCTTTTGCCATCTAGGGGGCCACCGCTTCCCCTAGCAGCACGACCACAATACTAATCTTGGAGAAATGATATGTTTCAAATTTTTTTTTGCATTAACTGGTGCTTATATATGACTGTTATCTTGTGCCTGAATAGTGACATAATCCAAGTTAAAATGTA
The DNA here is from genome assembly GCA_015143295.1 of Tetracentron sinense. Lineage (NCBI taxonomy): Eukaryota > Viridiplantae > Streptophyta > Magnoliopsida > Trochodendrales > Trochodendraceae > Tetracentron > Tetracentron sinense. The sequence goes on along the minus strand of CM026553.1, from coordinate 4,207,267 downwards.
AAGACTACAAAGCAAATTTGAAAGTTTCTAATAATATTCCGAGTCTTACAAAAAAGGTTCCTATACTCATAAAGTTGTAAAAAGCGCTTGGGTACTCACAAAATTTCAAAAAGGCTCATAAGATCACTAAAAAAAAAGGCCCAACACAATGAAGCTGGGAATGGACCTCACATGGCCTGAATTTGAGTAGGAAGAACAAAGCCTATAAAACGGGTCTCTTAAGGCCAGGTTCTGAACACGAATAAGAAAGCCCATGAATACAAACTCAAGACTAAAATTGGGTTTCACTTTCACACCCATGAAATGGGTCGGTCCAAAAGTGCAACATATAAAATCGGCCTCGGATTCTCTCTGGCTGATGCCAGAAGTTGGTCTCAGGTCACCACAGATTAAGCGACATGTGGCTGGAGAAGTAATCTTATGGGCCCATGATTTTGACTTCTCCACACATTATTTGACACATGGTGATAAAGTGGTGAGATAAAGGAGGAGAGATATCAAGTGGGGAGAAGTCAAAATCAGGGGAGAAAATGAAATGACTTCTCCCTTTTTTATGCCACATGGCACCTAATGTGTGGTAGCCCAAGACCACCTTTCTGGCATCTGACAGAGAGAATCCAAGGCCTATAAAATCGGCCGGTGGACCAACATAAGAAGCTTTGATGTTGGCTCTATACCTGAGGAATTGTGACACCCATTAAAGTCCCCAAAGTGAATCAAATAAAAGTGAGACACATAATCTTATTTCAAGCAGTTTGTAATACAAGACTTTGAAGCCAGATAAATGAACAAAGAGCAATACAAATCAAAGTTAGAATACTTGGACTCAAAGCTCTCAAAAAAGACTAAAGCGGATTAAGTTTCCAGACGATAAAGCATGAAGCCCGAAAGGAAGAAGATAGCTACCACAACTTCTAAGAGATCAAGAAAATGCTAAAGCATGGTCTTTGCAGAAGAGTTACACATCCAAAACTCTCGAATAGCGAGAAGCACACCAGTCGGTCCTCGTCTTCATTACCATCAAATTCCAAAGTTGTACCCTTTTTGTTCAAAGGTAGAAAGAAAATGTAATTAGATCCTCCATCTTTCGTGATCATTTCATGATCTTGACATTTGTGTGACACTTACCTCTCTAATTATTTGGAGGATATTTTTTTCTTAGTTTGGATTGGCAATATAAATAGAGTCCGGAGAAGTGGACTGCAAGGTCCCCTTCCTAGCTGACCGCAATGTCCACGTGTCCCTTCTAACACTCCATTAACTATTGTTAATCTTAACTACATTAAGGTTGTTGCCCAGGGTTTGGACCATATTGAAGATCTAACCTTACATTGAAGCTTCTCACTTCAAGGACAAGAATCAACCGATTCTTGATTTCAAGCACACTTTGTAGAAAGTGATTTTACAATCATAAAATGTTCCTTACACAAGCTAAATGATCTATTTAAAGCTCTCTAATAATCTCCCAAAGATTGGAGTTGAATAGCTCAAGATTGGGCTTTGAGATTTCTAGGGTATATTCAATAGATTTGAAAATCTAATCTTTGGAGTGAATGGTAGAACAATTGGAAGTATTGGAGTTTTTTTTTTTGGTTATAAATCAATCTTTTTTTATAGCTCTTGCAATAATATAGCCGTTAGAGGCATAACCAAGACTCAAAGAGTCGTTAAAAACTATCCATTATAGAGTAAAACCCTGTCCCGAGCCATCTAGCCGACTGGATGAACACAGTAAAAATTTGGCCTATCTAGTTGATTGGATGGTGTATTTTTACCGAAATGACTTGACTAAGCCTACTTCTTTCTCTCCTCTCTATGAAGCAGCATCCTCTGTTTGCTCCACTCGTGTCTCTATTTCATGTCACTACTGGATCAATGACAAATCACTGTTGGGGATAACTACCAAGAAAGAAACTTCACAACCTTACAAAACATCTCTTTGGCATTGTAAAGCTAATTAATTCGATTATCAACAAAAGAAACAGAATCAACTGAAGCCGATGAAACATAATCAAACTCAAAAGAAATTCTTCTTAACCTAAATGATGGGAATGCTTTCCTAGGTCAATTCTTTTGCATTTAACATGATTTTTATCATTCTAAATGATGTCTAAGGTCCTTAGAAAGATATCCAATATGGTCTTACAGCACCTATGGTCAATCTAAGTATTGAGCAATTCAAACAACCAAAATTTGAGGACTTTTTACAAAAGTCTTAAGCACTCTCAAAGACTAAAAAATAAACTTTAAAACCTTCTTAAGAGTCTTCAAACTTGATTCTTAGATCTTTAATAATAGTTCTAATCTTGACATCTTCCAAGACTTCTTCTTCATCTTTTTTGGCATGAACTTCAATTTGGTCTTTTAGAATGATTGAAGCTTCTTTTGACTTTGTCTTCAATATCTTCATTCTTGTTCATGATCTGACTTGGACTTTGGATTTGCTCTTTATCATCTTCAATATAATCCAACTTGATCCAATAGCTTTGCTTGACTTGGTAATGATCTTTCTTCATGAATGGAGTCATTTTCATGCTTTTTCACTTAATGACTTTGTTAATGCTCTTTGTACACTATTTTTCATATAAACTCAATGGAAGCATTAGTAACACAAATCTCATTCTATTATTGTTTTATCATCAAAATCACCAATGAGACCTATGGTGGACACCTATAGGCTAAAAATTTCTCCATTTTTGATGATGACATAATAATGGAATGAAATGAGAATAAGTTCTCCCTCAATAAATAAATTCTATAAAATTTAAGGTAAGTAAGTATCAATTCATTTCAAACATTTTATGTAGAGACCCGAATCTTTTTCATGTTTTAGTGCATTGCATTAAGGGTATTTTAGTCTATAAATTAAGTGGAAATTAGAAATTCTAAAACATCAGAAATGTTCGTTTTCGAAAGACGAATCCAACGCAAGTTGAATCGTCAAAATCCGACGAACGAGTAAAAAGTTATGGCCAAAACAGTAAAGGGAGTCAAAACCTGTAGGAACCGATCGCTCGGTCAGAACCAGCGATCGATCGGTCCAAAACCGATCGATCGGTATCTATCGACTGGTCCAAATTTTTGTATGGGGAAATTTTCCAGAGAGTGTGTTTTTGACCGATCGCCCGGTCATAAACACCGATCGATCGGTAGGCAACCGATCGCTCGGTCATAACCACCGATCGCTCGGTCCTTCGTGTTTTTACAGAAATTTAGTAAGGGTTTTTTGGTCTTTTGTTCTCAGACCTTGGGGCTATAAATAGGGGGTCCTACTCGAAATATTAAAATACTCCACCTAGTTCTAACCTAATTTGGCAAAAAGGGGGAGAAACCCTAGGGTTTTGAGAGAGGGTTTTCTTGGAGAAGGAGGAGATTGATAGGAGATTGCAAGAAAAGTTTGGGAAGCTTCTCCAAATCGTCTCGGGAGCGTTTTGAATCCAAGGGAAGGATTCCTAAGGTCGATATACTATCCTAATCAACTTTATTTTAAGGTTTTGTGAATGTTAAGATGCTAGAAATGGTAGAAATAGATGTTTGATGCATTTTCCCTAATTTTCTAAGAAGCAAGCTAATTATGGATGGATATGTGGATTGGAAATGTGGATAGAATGTATGGAGGATGAGAAATATATGGAGGATGGGAAATGTATGGAGGATGGGATTAATATGTGGATGTGAATGGTGAATTGATTGTATGGATGAATTATGGTTTGATGAATGCTTGAAAATATAGAGGAGAATTGGATTCATATTATGCGTACACAAGGTGTTTGTGAAAATGCTTGAAATGATAAATGCTATTATACTCTTATGAAATGGTGGTAAATTGATTATGAATTGCGATATGAATTATGATAAGATATGTATATGTGAATTGTTGGTTAAGTATGTCTAATTATTTGTATGGAAATTGATAGTCGGGAAGGTAAGAACTTAGAGGAACATCTCTCAAACCGGAATTCTCTAACTATTTGGTATGGGACAGTATAGTGGAGTTTCTATGGTGGGAGATCGGAATCTAAGCAATTACCAACTCGAAAGTTAATTTCGACACTTAAGCACATATGCACGTGTATGTTAAGATAAGAGTCTCACAAGTCACACGTGTGGACCACAAGCATGAACATGGCATACGTATGACATTCTGAATAAGTATAAGCATGACATGGTCCGTATCCTCCAAGAACGGCATGTCAACCTGATTTCTAAGGCATGGTCCGTATCCGCCAAGAACGGCATGTCTCATTTCTGTGTGATCTGAATAAGTGCATAAAGCATGGTCCGTATCTGCCAAGAACGGCATGTCTCATTACTGTATGATCTGAATAAGTGCATAAGCATAAGCATAAGCATCTCACAAGCACGTGGTCTCGTAAGCATAAGTACCTCATAAGTGTATGGTTTTCTAAGTCTAAGATTCTCACAGTACACGAGTCAAGGTGATGATATGATGTATATGCGCACTACGTTCTTCCGCACTTTGATTATGTTATTATGCTATTGGGTATGTTTCTGACTAAGTGCAGGTATATTATTATTGTTGATTGGTTTTGGAGTGAATGGTAGAACAATTGGAAGTATTGGAGTTTTTTTTTTTGGTTATAAATCAATCTTTTTTTATAGCTCTTGCAATAATATAGCCGTTAGAGGCATAACCAAAACTCAAAGAGTCGTTAAAAACTATCCATTATAGAGTAAAACCCTGTCCCGAGCCATCTAGCCGACTGGATGAATACAGTAAAAATTGGGCCTATCTAGTTGATTGGAAGGTGTATTTTTACCGAAATGACTTGACTAAGCCTACTTCTTTCTCTCCTCTCTATGAAGCAACATCCTCTGTTTGCTCCACTCGTGTCTTTATTTCATGTCACTACCGGATCAATGACAAATCACTGTTGGGGATAACTACCAAGAAAGAAACTTCACAACCTTACAAAACATCTCTTTGGCATTGTAAAGCTAATTAATTCGATTATCAACAAAAGAAACAGAATCAACTGAAGCCGATGAAACATAATCAAACTCAAAAGAAATTCTTCTTAACCTAAATGATGGGAATGCTTTCCTAGGTCAATTCTTTTGCATTTAACATGGTTTTTATCATTCTAAATGATGTCTAAGGTCCTTAGAAAAATATCCAATATGGTCTTATAGCACCTATGGTCAATCTAAGTATTGAGCAATTCAAACAACCAACATTTGAGGACTTTTTACAAAAGTCTTAAGCACTCTCAAAGACTAAAAAATAAACTTTAAAACCTTCTTAAGAGTATTCAAACTTGATTCTTAGATCTTTAATAATAGTTCTAATCTTGACATCTTCCAAGACTTCTTCTTCATCTTTTTGGCATGAACTTCAATTTGGTCTTTTAGAATGATTGAAGCTTCTTTTGACTTTGTCTTCAATATCTTCATTCTTGTTCATGATCTGACTTGGACTTTGGATTTGCTCTTTATCATCTTCAATATAATCCAACTTGATCCAATAGCTTTGCTTGACTTGGTAATGATCTTTCTTCATGAATGGAGTCATTTTCATGCTTTTTCACTTAATGACTTTGTCAATGCTCTTTGTACACTATTTTTCATATAAACTCAATGGAAGCATTAGTAACACAAATCTCATTCTATTATTGTTTTATCATCAAAATCACCAATGAGACCTATGGTGGACACCTATAGGCTAAAAATTTCTCCATTTTTGATGATGACATAATAATGGAATGAAATGAGAATAAGCTCTCCCTCAATAAATAAATTCTATAAAATTTAAGGTAAGCTCTCCCGGAACATATGCATTAATATTTTAAGATATGAATTTAATTCATTTGCATATAGTTTAGTTAAACCATTCATTTGTTTATGATACCATTATTAGATTCATTTGATTAAGTACTTACAAGTAATTTGATATCAATTTGAATATGTCTTTTAAGCACTTAAATCCTATTAATCATTTCAAGGGTTTTAGATAATTTTTATTCTATTATCATATTTCTCCCCCTTGTCAACATCAAAAAGCATGAACAAGTAATGTAAGTATCAATTCATTTCAAACATTTTAGATATCATCCATTAATCACCAAACATTCAACATCTAAATTATCTTTCATATCACTTCATTCATTTCTTATCATATAACATCACAACATCATTCATCATGTATACTAATACCACATATCAACAAATACATGTATATATATATCACATATTAAATTTTTTTTTTATCATGATCATCCAATCCACATTAATCATAATCAATCAATTATATTAATCAATTATAATTAATAATTACATTGGGGTTGTATTTATAGGCACTGACCATTTAGTTGACTGGATGCACTATTTAGTTGGTTGGATGGACTAAATCCAACCCAGACAGTTTTTCTTCTATTTAGTTGACTGGATACACCATTTAGTCGATTGGATAAAAGAAAAAAAACTGATTTTTTTTTATTTTCTTCTTAATCCAATCACCTTTTCACTTTTCATTAATTAATCATTCAAATACTTCATTTAAGCACCATTAATCAAGCATCAATCATATATCAACATATCATCTAAAATTTAATATTCAAGCAATCAATCAATCATTACATTATTGCAAAACATATTGAGATATCTATCATTTAACCTTTATATCAAGCAATTCATTCATCATTCATATCATAAGAATACCATTTACACACATATATCAAACATTACATCAAAGTTGTAGAGCCCCGAAACTCATTCACCTAGGTGGTGAATAGTGAATAGAGATTTTTAGTCAAAAGGGTCCTCGATGTGTTATGGTGTATGCATTATGACTAAAAGGTGTTAGAACTAAAAATATAATCGTATAAGGATGTTAAAGCCAAAAGAAAACAGCGGAAGCACTCTAGGTGAGTTAAGGGAAGAGTGAAATCTAAGTATGAAAAATGGGAAAAAAACAAGAGGATTCACCAAGTTCTAGTGAATCCCGGTCGACTTGTACTTCGGATTCTAGGCCAGTCGACCGATTGTGAGGATTTTGCCCAAAATGGGCTAACAGTAAGGAAATTCATAGGGCCGGTTGACCGACCCTCCTAGTCGGTTGACCAGGCGCCCAAGGTTTTGCCTAGTTTGGTAAGATGGTCTTTTGACCTCCCCTTTTCCTATATATGCCCCAATTTTGTGGGTTAGGGTTCATAAACCCTCAAGGCAACCTAAGAGAGTTCTAAGGGGAGAAATTAGAGAGGGAGAAAGGGGAAGAAGCTAGGGTTTTCTATTTGGGGATCAAGGTGGAGCTTGGATTCCTTCTTCAAGATTGGATTCTTCTTGAAGCTTGGATCAAACCTTCTCAATCTTTTCTCAAATCCCAAAAGGTAAGTACTACTACTATCTAGCTTTGCTATGATACAAAGATTGAAATGGAGGATTACATGTACGAATTGGAATAGAAATTGTAAGTACCTACTATTACCTAACTTTGTTATGATGCATATAGTGAATGTATGATTTTGAATAGGATTTGCTAATACTCTCTACTAAATGACTTTATTATGATTCAATATTGCAAATAAGGGTTTTTAAGATTTGGGGTTTTCAATAAAAGGATAAATATAGTAATGCTTGTATATGATGATGATTATCTTCCAATGACTTATGATTTCTAAGTATGATGTTGATGAAATAGGCTTAATGGCCAAGATTTTGTGATATAATGTCATGAATGAAAATATTCTATGTGTTGCCCAGATAATGGACCCTAGAGGGGGGCTGAATAGGGTCAATGGCAATTAAAAAATTAAGCTATGTGATTTTTGCGGAATTAAGAATTAATCACTATTGCTACCAACAAATAATCAGGAAAAATAGATAGAGAGAGAGTTAGAGATACCAGACACACGATATGTTATCGGGGTTCAGCAACTTTCCTACGTCCCCACCTTTAAGCTTCCAGCTTTAAGGATTTTCACGATTCCAATAAGCGCACTCTTCTTTATGGGTAGAAAGCAAGCCTTTACAATCCTTTTGCAGGCTCAGGAATAACCTTAACAATCCTTTTAGTAGGCTAAGGAATACCCTTTTCAAGAGAAACTATCTCTTGGGTACAAGAAGACACTCTTCTCAAAAGGTGCAAGAATCCCTGATTCTTGACTTTCAGCTTTTACAGAAATTAAGTGGATTACAAATCCGAATTTAAAAGCTCCTAACTGAGCTAGATAAGAATGGAAAACAAAGCTACCAATCTCTTAAGATTGATTGGAATTGAATGCTTAAAGAGAAAGGGATTGGGATTCAAAGTATTCAATGCACAAACAGAGTATTGCTTGCTTGAGAGTTCTGAGTGATTTATGAATGATAGAATAGTGTGTTGAATGCTTAGGAACACTTCATTTGTTCATAAATCATCTTCATTTATAGTTTAGCAATCAATATGGCCGTTGGGGGTAGCATTTAATGCGGACTAGCCGTTGAAAACTAGCTGTTACAAGATTTTACCGCAGGCACTAGTCGACGAGTGAGTGAAAATCAGGCTTGAGTTGTCAATGAGTGGGAACAAGAGTTATTTCTTCATTTCTGTTCTCTCACTCGTCGACGAGTCCCTTGCACTCGTTGACGAGTCTACTGAATTTTTTCAGTAAACTCATCATACTGAGAATAATTTGATGGGAACCATGCAAGGACCCTTAGGCATTCAAATTAACATTATTTTAATTATTTTTAGGGTCTTAGATTGATGTCCAAATTATACTAGGTCTCCTAGGGTCTATCTAGGTTAACTTTGAGCAATTCTTTTCCAATGTCTTGAGGACTTTTACAAGGTCCTAGACATTTTTAACTAATACACTAGTCTTTATTTGAGTGATGATCTTCTTTCTTGATTTGTGGAGCTTCACTCTTGATGGATCTTCATGGATTGTCTTGAGCTCTTGAAGCTTTTTCCTTTGAAGGACTAGTATTTGAACTTTTGCCTTAATGACCTTGAATTGTTGAACTCTTCAATTTTTCACGACTTGAAAAATAATCTTAATATTCTTTTTCTCTGAAATTTCACATTCTAAATGGAAGAATTAGTATCATAAAGTTCATTCCATTATTGTGTTATCATCAAAACTATTAAAGGTACTTTGAGTTGTAACCTTGAGACTAACACTATGTTTTTAGAATTTGTCCAAGTGCACTATGATATGAATATGTCTTGTATGAACTCGTATGCAATGTTTAAATCATTCCATATATATATGATGCTCACAAGAACTCCACGCACTTTATGTTTTACATGACCGACGTTTTCTCATAAGCATGATATTTCAAAGATCATAAGAAAGGTTTTTCAAAAAAATCCATAAGAAGAAGCATAAATGCATAAGCATTGATAAGGCCAAACTTTGAGCTAGTATTTCTAAGATCGGTTACCTCATGCTCACATGGATCAAATCTAAGATCTTGCATAAACTCTAAGGATTATAAGTCTCGCAAGGCTTCTAAGAATTCATAAGAAATGCATAAGTCTAAGATCGGTTTCAAGGCTTACAAGGTTATAAGGTTCACAAGGTTACAAGGCTCATAAGTGCTCACAAGCTCTATGGATCATGTCTAAGATCTTGCTAAGTCTCGAAGGATCATAAAGCTCATAAGAACTCATAAGCTCACAAGGAACTCATAAGAACTCACAAGGCTCATAAACATTCATAAGAACTTATAAGGCATGTACAAAGTGTTTTGTTTTCCACGAAAGATAAGACTTGACAAAAGTTTTCCTATGATGGGTTTTAAGCATGAATGCTATGATTGGTATTCCTTTACGCACTTGCATGTGATATTATTGTTATTATATCATTGTTAGCTAGTAGTTTGTGTTCGTTGAGTATTCTATGTTCAACCGTACATTTTATGTTAGCAGATCAGTACGACATCTGTGACCCAGTTCGTGGATCAAGGAGGACTACGGTGAGGAGAAGTCGGGAAAAGCTCAGCCAGAAGAGGATAGGAACCTTGATAGGTGGCCTTATCCTGGATACTATTGAGAGTGAGTGAGAGAGAGAGTCTACTTTTGTATTTTGATTGAGTGGGCATGTCCACTCTTATTTTGGTTTATGTATTGTACAAACTTGGAATACCGATCATATATAGAAAATAAATTTTAAGTTTATGCCTCCGCACTACTTTATGTTTCCGTTATGTTATGCCTTGTATATTTTACAGGATGATTTGGTATCGGATATTGCACATCATGTGCCAAAGTATCCCTAACTCCTAGGTTGTATTTTGGGTCGTGACAGAGGATGTATCAGAGCTAAGGCATTAGGTTCACTAAAATGAGATTGTTCTCTGAGTTGAACTTAAAACTCAGGTGAATTCTAAATGATAGGTCTGATATCAGAGTGGGTATCAGTATTAGGTACTTTAGGGTTATTTAGAGTCTGATACCATCATGGAAACAGGGCATTAGGATGAGAAATGAGTCGTATTCCAAGTAGGACTAATCATTTAGTCTTAGTCCATAACCGATTGGAACCCAACTGAATTTAGTATCATACACTAGAAACACAAATTGTATGCTTATACTCTTGCAATGTATACCTCGTTGTATTACTATTAAGTACTTTATAAATATTGAATGATCTTGAATTTAGGATTGAAATAAAGTTGGTTTCCAAGTTAGACTCATGGTTGCTATTGTTCTCAGGACGAAGTCATGAGACGTGGCGGTCAGGGTCGCGGTTACCAGACCAGGAGTAATGGTAATAGAGGAGATCCTTCATCGGGTGATAAATAACCCGATATATCTCAGTTGCTAAATACTATGGTCGAGACCATATGTAGCACCCCGGACTTTTTAATCCTTAATGAATAGCACCTTCGTAGCTAATTGGCCGTTTTTGTAGTCTAATTAATAAATAAGGGAGAAATCGGAAATTCCGAAACGTCAGAAATGTGCGTTTTCGAAAGACGAACCCAACGTAAGTTGAATCGTCTAAATCCGACGAGCGAGTCAAAAGATATGGTCAAAACAGTCCAGACATACAGAGAACCGATCGCTCGGTCCAGTCAGCGATCGATCGGTCCATAACCGATCGATCGGTAGCTATCGCGCGGTCAGAAATTTTATATGGGGAAATTTTCCAGAGAGTGAGTTTTTGACCGGTCGATCGGTCATAAACACCGATCGCTCGGTAGGCAACCGATCGATCGGTCATAACCACCGATCGCTCGGTCTTCGCGTTTTAGCAGAAATTTCATTAAGGGCGTTTTCATCTTTTGGGGGTTAAACCCTTTCCTATAAGGCTTTGCCCGAGCCTTAGGGCCTCATTCTCATCACTTAAGAGAAATTGAGAGATAGAGAGTGAGAAGAAGGGGGTTTCTAACCTAGGATTTCCATTGAGGAAGGAATCAAAGGGGTGGACCATCCTAGGTCATCCTCAAGCTTGGATTGCTTCAAGTTCAAGGTTCAAGCTCGTGTGGGAGCCACTCTCCAAGCTAGGGCAGCACTCACCCACGTTTTTGAAAGGGGTTTCTTCCCCAACTCAAGTCCCCTTCAAGCAAAGGCTTCCTCCTTCTAAATAGAGCTTTTATTTCAAGGTTTCTTCAAGATCAAGCCTTGATCTGAGGTTAGTACACCCTACTAACTTACCCTAGCAATAAATCTAGGTTTTCCTTATGAAATATGATTCTTGTTAGTATGTTTTATTCTTTACAAAATGTGTTATCTATAATAAACATAAACAAGATAAAGAAAGGGTAGGGATGCTTGGATGGAGGTTGGATACGGCGATTGGATGCCGAATGTGTGATGTATGATGTGTGGGTTGTGGATTGGAAATTGGAGGATGGGCATTGTACAAATAACAAACTTACCATTGTGTGATTGAATGGAAAACATGCATTTAAAAAGAAGAAGATAAACTACTAAGGAATAATGTATGAAAGTGTTTGACAAAATACCTAAACTATGAATAAATGATCTCAATGAAGAATATAGAAATGGGTTTTTATGCATGCGTTCTTATAAATGATAAATTGATCAAATGTTATGCAAACTACTTATGTTGCCTATGTTCATATCATGAATTGAATTAAAATGTCATATCTTGGTTATTCCCATTATCATGATTGTCACTATGGACACGTACACGAGCACGCATGATAGCATGAACCGTGATTTCAATAGCATGTGCATATAATATAATAAACAACAAGAAAATATTGCATTGTCAAGGAGGTTGGTAGCCCAGGGAGGATTCGGGTACTAACCTCTGGCTCACAAGATAACCCCTAAAACACCTATTGTCAAGGAGGTTGGTAGCCCAGGGACATTCGGGTACTAGCCTCTAGCTCACAAGAAAACTAAACAAGTAATAAAAAATCATCTATTGTCAAGGAGGTTGGTAGCCCAGGGACATTCGGGTACTAACCTCTGGCTCACAAGAAAACCATGCATTTCATAACAAGGAGGTTGGTAGCCCAGGGAGGATTCGGGTACTAACCTCTGGCTCACAAGTGCATTGCATATCAAGGAGGTTGGCAGCCCAGGGAGATTCGGGTGCTAGCCTCTGGCTCACAAGTTTACAAGATGGAGGTTTACAAGATGATGATCATGCATTCATGCATGCACGCATACATGATTTCTACGAGGCATACCGGGACATGACAAGGGTTTTCAAGCATGAGTTTTATCGGCATTTTTGCATTCATGTACGCACGTCGGGATGCTTGTATTGTGTCATGCCCTATACTGTTTCTTTGTGATGTTTCTTTTACTGCTTGTATGATATTACTATTATGTGTTTTATTATTGTTATGGTCTGCTAGTAGCTTGTACTCGCTGAGTATTCCATGCTCAGCCGTACTTTCATGTCGGCAGGTACTGAGGGAGCCCTCGACCCGGAGCCTTGGGTCGAGGAAGAGTATACAGAGGAGAGAGAGTCGGCTATCCCATTACAGTCTCAGGCGGACCGAGACCTCGATGCGTGGCCATACCTCGACTACTGTTGAGGGGAGAGTATGAGAGGGTTTGGTGTATTTTGATATTTTGATAGGTGGGCCTGTCCACCTTAGGCTTAGACACGTCTTGTATTTATGTTAACTTGGAATACTATTTTGGATCATCAGAAGAAATGAAAATTTGTTTACGCTTCCGCATATATGATAGCTTCCGCGCTCTGATTATCGTTATGAGTACTGTGTTTTATCTTGTGCATTACAGGATGGTTTGATAGGTTCGCAGTGTGACACCTAAAATATCCCTAAACTCCTAGGGAGTATTTTGGGGCGTTACAGAGTGGTATCAGAGCCCTAGGCATTAGAGTCCATAGGGTCACTTAGATGATTGAACAAGGTATTAGAATCACCTTAGAGAGTTGTATTCCAAGTATAGACTAACAAGTTAGTCTTAGTCAAAATGGGTTGAACTTCAACCGAACATAGAGTCCTACGCTAGGAACACGGATTGTATGTTATGCTATTGTGTTATATACCATGTGTACATTATTTATGTTGTACTTATTAAATGTGCTTGATGAATATGTATTAAGTGAATTGCGAAATTGTACTAAATGCGTATCCAAGTTAGACTCATGTTGTATTGTCGTTCTCAGGAGAAATCATGAGACGCAATACCCGGGGTCGCGGGTACAACACAAGGGGTAATGGAGGTGATGCTCCATCGGGTGATGATCAACCCGACTTTGCCCAAGCATTCGCATCCATAGCCGAGACCTTGGCTATGTTGGCGGCAAGGCAACCGGCCACTCCGCCTAATGCGGCGCTCGTACCGGCTCCTCCTAACCGAGCCCAAGCCGGGATAGAAGCTTTTCGGAGGATGAGGCCTCCAACTTTTTGTGGAAGCATTGATCCACTTGTTGCCGAGGGTTGGATCCGGCAACTTGAGAAGATATTCTCAGTATTAGCACCTACTGAAGTGGAAAGGGTCACATGGGCCGCCTTTATGCTTGAAGGCGAGGCCGATCATTGGTGGAAGTCTGCACTTCGGACCCGAGAGTTGACCCGGCAAGGTCAAGATTGGACTTGGGAGGAATTCTTGGAGGTTTTCAACAAGAAGTATTTTCCGGTCGGGATGAAAGAAAAGATGGAAGTCGAATTCATTACCTTGGAGCAAGGTAATATGTCTGTAGCGGCTTATGAAGCCAAATTTTCGGAGCTATCTCGATTTGCTCCACACATGATAGCGACCGAGGCTATGAAGGCCCAGAAATTCGAGAGGGGGTTGAAGGCCTATCTCAAGGACCGAGTCTCGATGTTTAGACATGAGACATATTCTGAAGTTGTTGATAAAGCACTATTGGCCGAGTCGAACTCCGAGGAGTTCTTCAAAAGAAGAGGAATGGAAAAAGGACAGTCGAGTAGTTCAGGGGAGAAAAGAGCAAGGACGAGCTTGTATCAGTCTGCAGGCCCGGCTCAGTCACAGAGGATGTATTCAGCACCACAGGCCCCCCGCTCTTTCGCTCCACCGGCTTTTCGCCCGGTTACCTCATATGCTCCTCGCCCCGCAGTTACTCAGGCTACGGGGTATGCTCCGTCCTCCTATTTGCATGATGTTTGCACTCTTTGTGGGAGGAGGCATCCAGCGGGAGAATGCCGGAGAGTTTCAGGAAGTTGCTTCCATTGTGGTGACCAAGGCCACATGGTCAGAGATTGTCCCCGGCGTCAATTGCCAACTCAGTCTTCAGGGAGCAGGCCCCCGGTTAGGCAGACATCTCAGCCTAGCTCTTCTCAGGCTTCGAGGGCCTCACAGTCTACCCGGCCTCCTCGCCCAACCACACAGGGCCGAGTCTTTGCCTTATCCGAGAGAGACGCACGTGCATCCGACGATGTCATGCAAGGTACGCACTAATTCTAGAATTTAAATTGTGTAAAATTTCTATGGTTTGCTTTGTGAGTTTCTATACTAAGGGTTACCTATGTATGATGCCTGTTGTTTGAAATCTACTAATAGTAGTCACTTAATCGCACAGGCGCTTTGTTAGTGAACGAATGTCTTGCCCGAGTGTTGATTGACACAGGATCCACTCACTCCTTTGTGTCGCCTAGTTTCGCAAAGGGATTTTTGACTGAGGCTACTCCGTTAAAGCAGGAGTTGACCATTGCAACTCCACTCGGCAAGTCAGTTGATACAGACAAGATATTCGGGGATAGTGTGGTTCAAGTGGGGGAGAATGAACTGTTAGCCGATCTCATCGTCCTAGATTTTCAAGACTTGGATTTTGATGTCATCTTAGGGATGGATTGGTTGTCAAACCATCACGGGCATGTTGCGTGTTTTGAGAAGATGGTGAATTTCAAGCCGGAAGGGGGTAAGCCTTTTCACTTCCGAGGATTAAGAGAGAGGGACATTGCTCGCCTCGCAGCCTTGAGTGTAACCAACCTAGAAGCACAAAACTCCTCGGCCATTCCGGTCGTGAGTGATTTCTTGGACGTGTTTCCGGAGGAACTTCCCGGGTTACCTCCGAATCGGGAGATCGAGTTCGCTATAGAGCTTACTCCGGGCACCGCTCCAATTTCAAGAGCCCCATATAGAATGGCCCCGATAGAGCTTGAAGAATTGAAGAAGCAAATTGAGGAATTACAACAACTTGGTTTCATCCAACCAAGTGTGTCACCGTGGGGAGCTCCGGTCCTTTTTGTAAAGAAGAAAGACGGGTCGATGAGAATGTGTGTAGACTACCGTCAGTTGAACAAGGTAACTATCAAGAATCGTTATCCCTTGCCAAGGATCGATGACTTGTTCGACCAACTGAAGGGAGCGAGATTCTTCTCCAAAATTGATCTTAGATCGGGGTATCATCAATTAAGGATCAAGGCGGAAGATGTTCCGAAGACGGCCTTCAGGACTCGGTATGGGCATTACGAGTTCCTTGTCATGCCTTTTGGGCTGACGAATGCACCGGCGGCATTCATGGATTTGATGAACCGGGTGTTCCGATCTTACTTGGATCGATGCTTGATTGTATTCATTGATGACATTTTGGTGTATTCCCAGACACGGGAAGATCACGCGCGAGACCTCCGCCTTGCTCTGGAGATGTTGAGAGAGCATAGGCTATATGCCAAATTGAGTAAGTGCGAGTTCTGGTTAGAGAAGGTCGCATTTCTTGGACACGTGGTGTCGGCCGAGGGCATTTCTGTAGATCCAGCCAAGGTTGAGGCAGTCATGAGTTGGGAGAGGCCCAAGAGCGTCACAGAGATACGTAGTTTCCTCGGATTGGCAGGCTACTACCGGAGATTTGTGGAGGGATTCTCCAGTCTGGCTGCACCTCTCACCTACTTGACAAGGAAAAATGCAAAGTTCAGTTGGAGTGACCGATGTGAAGTAAGTTTCCAAGAGTTGAAGAAACGCCTCACCACAGCCCCTGTCCTTACTGTGCCATCCGGACATGGTGGTTATGAGGTATATAGCGATGCTTCGCATATCGGACTTGGGTGTGTCCTTATGCAGCATAAGAAAGTCATTGCCTACGCATCAAGACAATTGAAGGAGCATGAAAAGAATTACCCCACTCACGACTTAGAACTCGCCGCAGTTGTGTTTGCATTGAAGATTTGGCGACATTATCTTTATGGGGAACAATTTGAGGTATTCACAGATCATAAAAGCCTTAAGTATTTGTTTTCCCAGAAAGAGTTGAACCTGAGGCAAAGAAGATGGGTAGAATTTTTGAAGGACTATGAGTGCTCCATTCAATACCACCCGGGCAAGGCAAATGTAGTAGCCGATGCTCTTAGCCGGAAGCCTACTGGACTTTTGGCGCATATGATGCTGAAGGAGTGGAGATTGCTGGAGGATGCATCCAACCTCGACATCAGTTTTAGTCTCCCTACCTATGGGCCGGTAATGGCTAACATCACAGTTAGGCCATTTATGTTGAGCATGATCCAGGAGTTGCAGGAAATGGATGCCGAACTACTTTCTTGCCGAGACAAGTCAGTTAAAAGTGGCAGTAAGGACTTTATGGCGAGGGAAGATGGAATTATCACTTTCAAGGGAAGAGTATGTGTCCCAGCCGATGAGAAGCTTAAGCGAGAAATCTTGTACGAGGCTCACCGGTCCAAGTACACCGTTCACCCCGGGGGTACCAAAATGTATAGGGACTTGAAGAAGCATTTTTGGTGGCGGAACATGAAGCGAGAAATAGCGGAGTATGTGTCTAAATGCTTGGTGTGCCAACTAGTCAAAGCCGAACACAGGAGACCGGCTGGACTTTTGCAGTCCCTCCCTATTCCCGAGTGGAAATGGGAACATATCTCTATGGACTTTATCGTGGGGTTGCCGAAGACGGTTAGGAAGACTGATGCTATATGGGTAGTTGTTGATAGACTCACGAAGTCCACTCATTTCTTACCGTACCGGACTACATTCAACTCCAATCAGTTAGCGGAGCTATACATCAAGGAAATAGTCCGATTACATGGGGTGCCAGTGAGTATTGTGTCGGATAGAGACCCAAGATTCACATCCAGGTTTTGGAAAAGTTTTCAAGGTGCAATGGGCTCCCGGTTAGACTTTAGCACAGCTTTCCACCCACAGACCGACGGGCAAACCGAGAGGGTGAATCAGGTTATTGAAGATATGCTCCGAGCATGTATGCTAGACTTCAAGGGAAGTTGGGAAGATCACCTACCTTTGGTGGAATTCGCTTACAACAATAGTTATCAAGAAAGCATACAAATGGCGCCTTTCGAGGCTTTGTACGGAAGGAGTTGTAGATCCCCGTTGTATTGGGATGAAGTGGGAGAAAGAAAGATTTTGGGCCCCGAGTTAATTGAACAAACCGCGGATAGGGTCAAGCTTATCCGGGAGAGGTTAAAGACCGCACAAGATAGACAGAAAAGCTATGCCGACAACCGAAGGAGGGATCTTGAATTCCGAGTCGGTGATTTTGTGTTTGTAAGGATTTCACCGACCAAAGGTGTTATGCGATTCGGGAAGAGAGGCAAGCTTAGCCCGAGATATGTGGGTCCGTTCGAGATCATTACTCGAGTTGGCGAGGTGGCTTACCGTGTTGCTTTGCCCGCTCACATGGCGGCGGTCCATAATGTATTCCATGTCTCTATGCTCCGGAGGTACATCTCGGATCCTTCTCATGTCATCGAGCTTGATCCGATAGAGATCCGAGAGGACCTCACTTTAGTTGAGAAGCCGGTTCATATTTTGGATAGGAGAGATCAAGTGCTTCGCAACAAGACTATTCCGCTAGTCCTCGTGCAATGGCAACATGATGCACGAGAAGAAGCCACGTGGGAGCGTGAAGCCGAAGTCAAAGCAAAGTATCCCGAGTTGTTTGAATAGACTTGTGCATATGGCTTGTAATTTTGTTTTGATTTTGTGCATGTATGTATCGTCCAAATTTCGGGGACGAAATTTTTGTAAGGGGGGGAGAATGTAGCACCCCGGACTTTTTAATCCTTAATGAATAGCACCTTCGTAGCTAATTGGCCGTTTTTGTAGTCTAATTAATAAATAAGGGAGAAATCGGAAATTCCGAAACGTCAGAAATGTGCGTTTTCGAAAGACGAACCCAACGTAAGTTGAATCGTCTAAATCCGACGAGCGAGTCAAAAGATATGGTCAAAACAGTCCAGACATACAGAGAACCGATCGCTCGGTCCAGTCAGCGATCGATCGGTCCATAACCGATCGATCGGTAGCTATCGCGCGGTCAGAAATTTTATATGGGAAAATTTTCCAGAGAGTGAGTTTTTGACCGGTCGATCGGTCATAAACACCAATCGCTCGGTAGGCAACCGATCGATCGGTCATAACCACCGATCGCTCGGTCTTCGCGTTTTAGCAGAAATTTCATTAAGGGCGTTTTCATCTTTTGGGGGTTAAACCCTTTCCTATAAGGCTTTGCCCGAGCCTTAGGGCCTCATTCTCATCACTTAAGAGAAATTGAGAGATAGAGAGTGAGAAGAAGGGGGTTTCTAACCTAGGATTTCCATTGAGGAAGGAATCAAAGGGGTGGACCATCCTAGGTCATCCTCAAGCTTGGATTGCTTCAAGTTCAAGGTTCAAGCTCGTGTGGGAGCCACTCTCCAAGCTAGGGCAGCACTCACCCACGTTTTTGAAAGGGGTTTCTTCCCCAACTCAAGTCCCCTTCAAGCAAAGGCTTCCTCCTTCTAAATAGAGCTTTTATTTCAAGGTTTCTTCAAGATCAAGCCTTGATCTGAGGTTAGTACACCCTACTAACTTACCCTAGCAATAAATCTAGGTTTTCCTTATGAAATATGATTCTTGTTAGTATGTTTTATTCTTTACAAAATGTGTTATCTATAATAAACATAAACAAGATAAAGAAAGGGTAGGGATGCTTGGATGGAGGTTGGATACGGCGATTGGATGCCGAATGTGTGATGTATGATGTGTGGGTTGTGGATTGGAAATTGGAGGATGGGCATTGTACAAATAACAAACTTACCATTGTGTGATTGAATGGAAAACATGCATTTAAAAAGAAGAAGATAAACTACTAAGGAATAATGTATGAAAGTGTTTGACAAAATACCTAAACTATGAATAAATGATCTCAATGAAGAATATAGAAATGGGTTTTTATGCATGCGTTCTTATAAATGATAAATTGATCAAATGTTATGCAAACTACTTATGTTGCCTATGTTCATATCATGAATTGAATTAAAATGTCATATCTTGGTTATTCCCATTATCATGATTGTCACTATGGACACGTACACGAGCACGCATGATAGCATGAACCGTGATTTCAATAGCATGTGCATATAATATAATAAACAACAAGAAAATATTGCATTGTCAAGGAGGTTGGTAGCCCAGGGAGGATTC
Organism: Tetracentron sinense; assembly: GCA_015143295.1. Lineage (NCBI taxonomy): Eukaryota > Viridiplantae > Streptophyta > Magnoliopsida > Trochodendrales > Trochodendraceae > Tetracentron > Tetracentron sinense. The sequence continues at coordinate 4,187,478 of CM026553.1, read as the reverse complement.
GGGTACTAACCTCTGGCTCACAAGATAACCCCTAAAACACCTATTGTCAAGGAGGTTGGTAGCCCAGGGACATTCGGGTACTAGCCTCTAGCTCACAAGAAAACTAAACAAGTAATAAAAAATCATCTATTGTCAAGGAGGTTGGTAGCCCAGGGACATTCGGGTACTAACCTCTGGCTCACAAGAAAACCATGCATTTCATAACAAGGAGGTTGGTAGCCCAGGGAGGATTCGGGTACTAACCTCTGGCTCACAAGTGCATTGCATAACAAGGAGGTTGGTAGCCCAGGGAGGATTCGGGTACTAACCTCTGGCTCACAAGTGCATTGCATATCAAGGAGGTTGGCAGCCCAGGGAGATTCGGGTGCTAGCCTCTGGCTCACAAGTTTACAAGATGGAGGTTTACAAGATGATGATCATGCATTCATGCATGCACGCATACATGATTTCTACGAGGCATACCGGGACATGACAAGGGTTTTCAAGCATGAGTTTTATCGGCATTTTTGCATTCATGTACGCACGTCGGGATGCTTGTATTGTGTCATGCCCTATACTGTTTCTTTGTGATGTTTCTTTTACTGCTTGTATGATATTACTATTATGTGTTTTATTATTGTTATGGTCTGCTAGTAGCTTGTACTCGCTGAGTATTCCATGCTCAGCCGTACTTTCATGTCGGCAGGTACTGAGGGAGCCCTCGACCCGGAGCCTTGGGTCGAGGAAGAGTATACAGAGGAGAGAGAGTCGGCTATCCCATTACAGTCTCAGGCGGACCGAGACCTCGATGCGTGGCCATACCTCGACTACTGTTGAGGGGAGAGTATGAGAGGGTTTGGTGTATTTTGATATTTTGATAGGTGGGCCTGTCCACCTTAGGCTTAGACACGTCTTGTATTTATGTTAACTTGGAATACTATTTTGGATCATCAGAAGAAATGAAAATTTGTTTACGCTTCCGCATATATGATAGCTTCCGCGCTCTGATTATCGTTATGAGTACTGTGTTTTATCTTGTGCATTACAGGATGGTTTGATAGGTTCGCAGTGTGACACCTAAAATATCCCTAAACTCCTAGGGGGTATTTTGGGGCGTTACACCATAACCATGCTAGCAGCCAGACAACCTGCTGCTGCTATTGTACTGGTGCATCCACCTCCTACACATCATACTTCGGGACTTGAGGCGTTCCGAACGATCCATCCAACTACCTTCTATGGGACTACAAACCCCATGGTTGCAGAGGTGTGGATTATGCAACTGGAGAAGATATTCAGTGTAGACTGAGCTGTCTTCATGATGAAAGGGGAAGCCGATCATTGGTGGAGAGCTGCACTGAGGCAGAGAGACACTGCCAGGACCAGAGAGCCATGATCTTAGGGAGAATTCCTTGATGCCTTCTATGGGTAGTATTTTTCCAAGATTTTCAGACAGCAGAAAGAGATGGAGTTCATGTCTCTGGTACAAGGAGAGATGAGTGTGGCCGAGTATGAGGCCAAGTCCATTGAGTTGTCATGATTCGCACTATACCTGATCACGACAGAGGAGATGAGAGTCAAGAAGTTTGAGAATGGGCTGAAAGCCTTTATCAAGGACTAAGTCTCTATACTCCAGGTGGAGTCTTGGAGGGAGATTGTGGGGAAGGTGAAGATCACCGAGAGGAACTCAGAGGAGTTTCTTAGGAGGAGAGAGAGCGGCTTCGGGAAGGTCATGCATAGGGGTCAGTCCAGTGGCTCAGCACGATCGAAGAAGAGGGCCAAGACTTCCGTGTATCCAGCTCATAGGCCTACACAGACATAGAGGCCTCCATTTTCACCATCAGTGCCTCGTCTGGGTACTTTGTAGGCACCTCGCCCCGCTTTTTCCCAGGGTACCAAATATGTACCGCCTACATCCTCATCATCGTTTGAGGAGTACGATTATTGTGGCCGGAGGCATTCGGCTGGAGAGTGTCGGAAAGCATCGAGTGGATGTTTCCATTGTGGTGAGCAAGACCACATGATTACAGATTGCCCACACCGACAGTCGCGAGTCCAACCTCAGGGGAGCAGACCCCCAATTCATCAGGCTACTCAGTAAGGGTCTTCACAAGCTTCTGCCTCAAGACTCACAAGGCCCTCACAACCCATACAGCTATCTCACAAGACGAACCAGGATCGGGTCTTTGCCTTGACTGAAAGGGACGCACAGGCATCTGACGATGTTGTGCAAGGTACGCTAGAGCGCTAAAATTTTATCCAGTTGTGAAGGCTTTCTATTATATGATATGATTGATGATTTGTGCAACATGTTAACTATACACTATGTATATTCTTGCTTAAAATTATTGATGTGAGTTAATGATAATGCACATGCGTTTTACTAGTGAATGAGTGCTTAGTTCATGTGTTAATCGACACAGGATTGACACGTTCCTTTGTATCACCTAGCTTCGCCAAAGGTTTCTCTAATGAGCCGAGTCGTTTATATTAGGAGTTGACCATTTTGACTTCGCTTGGCAAGTCGGTTGATATAGACCGAGGATAATAGAATTGTATAGTTCAAGTTAGGTAGCATGAATTGCCAATCGATCTAATCATCCTTGAGTTCCAAGACTTAGACTTTGATGTTATTCTCGGGATGGATTGACTCACTACACACCATGGGCATGTAGCTTGTTTTGAAAAGATGGTAAATTTTAAGCGAGAAGGTGTCAAGCCATTCCACTTCCGTGGACTATGGAGAAGAGATATCGCCCACCTAGTGGCCCTAAGTCTTTCAAATCTGGAAGCACAAGACTCCTCAGCCATAGCGGTTGTGAGTGAGTATTTGGATGTATTTCCTGAGGACTTTCTAGGGTTGCCTCCAGATAGGGAGATAGAGTTTGCTATAGAGCTTGCTCTAGGCACTGCTCCAATTTCTAAGGCTTCATACATAATGACCCCAATAGAGCTTAAGGAGTTAAAAGAGCATATTGAAGAGTTGCAACAAGTTGATTTCATCCGACTAAGTGTGTCACCATGGGGAGCCCCAGTACTCTTTGTGAAGAAGAAGGATGGGTCGATGAGAATGTACATCGACTATAGGCAGTTGAACAAGGTTAGGATCAAGAACCGTTATCCATTGCCTCAGATAGATGATTTGTTTGACCAACTGAAGGGAGCAAGGTTCTTCTCCAAATTGATCTTCGATCAGGTTATCATCTGTTGAAGATCAAGGATGAATACATTCCCAAAATAGCCTTTAGGACTCGGTACGGGCACTATGAGTTCCTAGTCATACCTTTTGGTCTGACGAATGCACCAGTGATGTTCATGGATTTGATGAACCGGGTGTTCAGACCTTGTCTCGATCATTGTGTAATTGTTTTTGTCGACGATATCTTGGTGTATTCCTAGACACGGGAAGATCATGATCGAGACCTTCGCCTTACACTTGAGACTCTTTGAGAGCATAGACTGTATGCCAAGTTGAGTAAGTACGAATTTTGATCAGAGAAAGTGGTGTTCCTTGGCCACATGGTATTTGCCGAGGGTATTTCAGTAGCCCTAGCGAAGATAGAGGCAGTGATGAAATGGGAGAGACCTAGGAGTATTACCGAGATACGTAGCTTCCTCGGTTTGGTAGGCTACTACAGGAGATTCATAGAGAGATTCTCCAGCTTAGTGGCACCGCTCACGTACTTAAGGAGGAAAAATGCTATGTTTTCTTGGAGTGAAAAGTATGAAGTGAGCTTCACCAAGTTGAAGAAGAGGCTTACTACGACCCCCGTTCTCATAGTGCCATCTAGGAGTGGTGGTTTCGTGGTTTATAGTGATGCGTCAAATATCGGGCTAGGATGTGTTCTTATGTAGTGCGGGTATGTCATCGTCTATGCTTCCCAGCAGTTGAAGGATCACGAAAAGAACTATCCTACTCATGAATTGGAGTTGGCCATATTGATGTTTGCATTAAAGATTTGACGGCATTACCTTTATAGGGAACAGTTTGATGTGTTCACGGACCATACGAGCTTAAAATATTTGTTTTCTCAAAAAGAGTTGAGTATGAGGTAGCTTCGATGGATGAAATTCTTAAAGGACTATGAGTGTTCTATCCAGTACTATCCGGGTAAGGAAAATGTGGTGGTAGATGCTCTGAGTAGGAAACCTCTTGGACTTGTAGCCACAAGATGATTCAAGAGTGGAAGATGTTGGAGGTCATGGCAAACCTCAATACCAGCTTCAGTATTCCGACCTTTGGGCCAATCATGGCTAATCTTACGGTCAGGCCTTATATCCAAGTTCGGATCCAAGAGTCACAGGGTTCGGATGCGGAGATAATTTCTTACAGAGATAAGGCAATTAGCAAATGAAGTGATGAATTATCTTTGAATGGTAATAGAGTTATCACATTTAAGGGAAGGTAATGTGTTCCTGCGGATGCAGAATTGAAGAGTGAGATCTTAGATGAAACTCATTGGTCCAAGTACACTGTGCATCTTGGTGGTATGAAGATGTACCAGAACCTGAAGAGACACTATTGGTGGCAGAACATGAAGAGAGAAGTCATAGAGTATGTGTTAAGATGCTTAGTGTGCCAATAGGTGAAGGTCGAGCATATGAGGCCAGCAGGTCTTTTGCAATCCCTTCTGATTCCTGAGTGGAAATGGGAGAATATCTCCATGGATTTCATTGTTGGGTTTCCTAGGACGGTGAAGAACTCCGATGCAATTTGGGTGGTAGTTGACTGTTTAACAAAGTCCGCCCATTTCTTGCCCTATCGAACTACGTTCAATGCGAACTAGCTTGCAACACTGTACATCAAAGAAGTGATTCGGTTGCATGGAGTGCCAGTAAGTATTGTGTCAGACAGGGATCCGAGATTCACTTCTAGGTTCTAGAAAAGCTTTCAGAACGCTATGGGTTCCCGTTTAGACTTTAGTACTGCCTTTCATCCTCAGATAGATGGGCAAACTGAGAGGGTGAACCAGATTATAGAGGACATGCTCCAAGCTTGCATGTTGGACTTCAAGGGTAGTTAGGAGGATCACTTGTCGTTGGTTGTGTTCGCTTACAATAACAGTTATCAGGTGAGAGCATTCAAATGGCGCCTTTCGAAGCCTTGTATAGGAGAAGTTGCGGATCTCCTCTATACTGGGATTAAGTTGGAGAGAGAAAAATATTGGATCCCGAGTTGATTGAGCAGACTGCAGATAGGGTCAAGATAATTAGGGAAAGGTTGAAGACAACTCAGGATAGGCAAAAGAGCTATGCCGACACCTGTAGACGAGATCTTGAGTTTAGTGTCGGAGATATGGTGTTTGTTAAGGTTTCACCGACAACGGGTGTTATGAGATTTGGCAAGAGAGGAAAGCTCAGCCCAAGGTATGTGGGTCCGTTTGAGATCATCACCTGAGTTGGTGAAGTTGCTTATCGGGTTGCTCTACCCACTTATATGGCGGCGGTTCTGTCACGCCTTGATTTCTAAAAACTCACAACTCAGCCCATTATCTATGGTCCGGCTTGAGATCTAGAATTCGGGGGGGGGGGGGGGGGGGTGAAGATTATTAATAATTTAATTTATAATTGGTTTTTTAAGTATATTAATTTTTTTTTTTTTTGTTTTGTTTTTTTTTTTTTTGAGTTCGTTTTTCATATAAATAATTATGAAATAAATAGTAAACGAAATTATTTTGGCCTAAAATTTTATAAGGACATACTTCTATAAGTCTATGAACTACATATAAAATTTCAGAATTTTATGATAATGGAAAAATATTTTGTAAATATTTTTCCGAAACTAAACTTAAAATTTCAAGAAAACAACAATGTCGCATTACTTTTATTTAAAATATTTAAAACTAAAATTTGGTCTCTATACCTATCATGTCTTCCTAAGATATATAAATGAAATTAATCCATATTCTAGAAAAGAAATTTATTTCCAAAGTTCATACATCATTCACTAATTTCAATTAAATAAGCAAAAACATTAAAAATATCTACTAAAACATGATCCATTAATTTTGTAATTCTAAATCATGAGAGAAGTCTTCATGTTTCATCTTCACTTTCACGCATCCATTACTCCATACCTGAAAATATTTACATGAAGGTCTAATGAGCTATGAAGCCCAATAGGAAAAATCCACTCACTTTCTTACAATTAATTTACAATAAAAAGGCATGCAATATAAATACATTGAAAAAATATATAAATTAACATTATGATTATGCAAGTATGATGGCTCGATTTTCGAACCAGCTCGGCCTTACTATCATCACCGATTTTAGGACTAGTTTCGGTCAAACTGACTATCCCAAGCAAGGGATCTTTCTCGAGGGCTTTAGGGCCTTTCACCCAAGGATCCACGATCCTGGCTTGCTCATCATTTTAAGGGCTCTCACCCACGGCATCATATAACCGTCCTTAATGCATCAATCATGCATAACATGCTATTTACAATATAACAATCATTGTATCACATATTTTTCATCTATTCACAAATCTCATGTTAAAGATTTCTACTTTATTTGTGCAATAATAAACAAATAAACATTAATGCATGCTAATATAATTATGAAAATCTCAAATAACATGTTATCATCTACTTAGAATTTTTAGTAACAATATCATCACTATCAAACATTTATTTGATTTTTTTTTACTACAAATTAATTATATAAAAAAAGAATGGCAAAAACCTACCTGGATTTTTCTCGATTCTTGATTTCCTCCCAAAAGCCTTTTGACTTGATCTTTTCGCTCGTTTTCTTGGGCTTGATTTACGCCTAGAGAGAATATTATTTTAGTTCATAGAAAAGATAAATATTTAAAAAGATAGAATATGTGGGAAAGATGGATCGGAGTGAGGAAGACCTAGAAGAAAAAAAAAATGGAGAAGAAGAAAAGCTAAAAGAAAACCATCCTTTTTTTTTGTTCTTCTTCCTTTCTCTCTACCTCCACGTTCTATCCTTGTGATTTGAAGTCTCCAAAAAAAGACCTAATTAATTTAAACTACTTAATTCAAACTAATCTAATCTAAAACAGTCTCTATCTCCTTAATTCAAATTTAAAACAAAGGGTGAGCTTTTATCCCATGGGTTTTCCACTTTAGGCCCATAACTCTCTTTTGCTTCATATATATATATATATATATATATTTTATTTTATTTTATTTTTTCGGTTCTTACAAGTTCACAACGTATTCCATGTGTCCATGCTTCGGAAATACATTCCGGATCCTTCACATGTGATTCAACCTAGATCCATTGGAAATCCATGAAGATCTCATATTGGTGGAAAAACCGGTTCAAATTTTTGACTGGAGAGATCAAGCTTTGCGCAATCTGTTCGATGACAACATCATGATAGAAAAGAAGCCACGTGGGTGCGCGAAGCCAAAGTGAAAGAAAACTACCCTCACTTGTTTGTTTAGTTATCTAATGTATTTTGTGATTAGTTCTAATTTCGAGGACAAAATTTATGTAAGTGGGGGGGGGGGGGGGGGGGGGGGGGATGTAGAGCCCCGAAACTCATTCATCTAGTTGGTGAATAGTGTCTGTGAATAGTGATTTTTAGTCAAAAGGGTCCTCGATGTGTTATGGTGTATGCATTATGACTAAAATGTATTGGAACCAAAAATATAATTGTATAAGGATGTTAAAGCCAAAAGAAAAGAGTGGAAGCACTCTAGGTGAGTTAAGGGAAGAGTGGAATCACCCTAAGAGCATCTCCAAGAGACACAGCAAACCAGCTAGCAAATCTGGTTTGCTGTACCACGTAAGCAAATTGATGCTCCAATGGATACGACAACTTGAGAAGCAAATTTGCTACCTCCAAAGCCACACGGAAATTTTGTTACCTCCGAAGCCACACGACAATTTTTATTTTCTCATTAAAATATTAAGTAGGGCCCACATAATCAAAGTCCAAACGGTTGAGTATTCAATGGCTCTTTCTCCAACAACTCTTTTGTTTGAATTTTAATGCACTTTATGCCAATGGCTATTTTGTTTAAATTGCACTATGCCAACAGCTAGTGCTATTTGAGTGTCAATGGCTATAAAAAGCCAAGGTCAATCATATTTGTTTCTCACTTCTTTCCTTTGTTGATTTAATATTTTTTTTCAAAAATTAATTTCGATATCGATTCTCAATTTTCCTCTCAATCTAGCGTGAGCGCAAAAAAAAAAAAAAACGAGGTGTCAACTTCAACGTACAAGAAGACATTCTTCTTGTAACGGCATGGCTCAACATCAATACGGATGGAGTGTATGGGAATGATCAAAGTAAAAACAGTTTTTGGGGGCGAGTGTGGGAGTATTTTCACTACTACAAGGAACTTGAGAGCAATCGGGATGAAAAGTCACTACTACAACGGTGGTCGACTATTCAACATGCAACCAACAAATTTTGTGGTTGTCTTGCTCAAATTGAAAATATGCGCCAAAGTGGAAAGAGCGAACAAGACAAGGTAAACCTAAATATATAAATGTAAATACTATAATTAATTATTATTGTTTTCAATGTAATTAATTAAGATTTGTATTTTTCAGATTGCGGATGTAAAAGCACTATACAAACAAATGGTTGGAAAAAAATTCATATTTGACCATTGTTGGAATCTGTTAAGACTTCAGCCGAAGTGGATGGATGACATTAGCAAGCACAAATCATCATTTAAAGGCAAGGCTGCGAAATCCTTTTCCGACATGTCATCACCTTCTACTCTAGATAGTCCCATAAATCTTGGGGATGACGACGTCCCAAACACTGATTTTATGCAAAGACCACTAGGCAGGAATGCTGAGAAGCGAAAGATGAGAGATCGTAAAAAAAAAACATCATAGAAACACCTATTGTGGTGGATCTTTTAAAAGAAATGATGGAAGCAAGAAAGAAAACTGATGCAACATACTTGCAGGCAATTGAAGAAAAAAGACATACTAGTGCAAAAAAATTGGAGCTGGCCTAAATATAGCTACACCTAAAAGCAGATAAACGATAGAAACAAATAGCTGACGAAGAGAATAATGACAATGGATACAAGTGGAATGACTCCTGATGCCTAAGAATATTATAGGTGCCTTAGGATGCAAATTCTTCAGAGAGGCTTGGGCGGTGTTTGAAAATTAGTTGTTTCTTTTCATTATTTGCTATCATTATTGTATTTAGGCGTTCATCGTGGCCCCCTAAAGTTGCCACAAGTACTCAACAAGATCTGCTTAGAGTTGAGAATATATTCCTCTATCTCTAATGCGACGGTGATTTTGAAAGATTTGTGATAGTTCTACCATATGCTCGTGCAACACTGTAGTATTTTGATCAATTACATCATAATTGAGGTTAGGCATGTAAACATCGCGTTCATCTTTAACTATCATGTTGTGCATTATAATGCACGCCTTCATGATGTCGCTAAGCATTGGAAGATCCCAAAAATGAGAAGGTCCACGAACAATTGCAAATCACGCTTAGAGCACTCTAAATGCTCTCTCGACGTCCTTCCTTGCCGACTCTTGAGCTATTGCAAAATATTTATCCTTATTCTTTCATGGACATAGAATTGTTTTTACGAATGTTGACTATGGGGGATATATGCCATCGGTAAGATAATACCCCATTATATAGTCAAGACCATTAATTGAGTAATTGACTGGGGGTGTTGCTCCTTGGATGAGGTTGGTAAATAAAGAAGATCGTTCTAACACATTGATATCATTGTGAGATCTCGGTAACCCAAAGAAAGCATGCCATATCCAAAGATCTTATGAAGCCATGACTTCAAGAATAATCGATGGATCGTGGTGGCATCCCCTTCATACTGACCTTTCCATGCAACTAGACAAGTCTTCCACTTCCAATGCATGCAATCGATACTCCCCAACATCCCAGGAAACCCACAAGCCTCACCTTGAGCTAGCAGTCTAGAAATATCGTCGTTGTTTGGTGATCTCAAGTACTTCTCACCAAAAACCTCAACCACTGCCCTAACAAACCTTCTTAGACTTTCGATTGAGGTACTTTCACTGATCCTCACATAGTCGTCCATAGCATCTGCCGCTACTCCATACGTAAGCTTCCTCATTGCAGCAGTGACCTTTTGAAGAGATAATAAACCAATGACTTCAGCTGCATTTCTTTTTGAGACAAAGTATGGGTCATGAGCCTCCCTTGCAGACTGTATTTGAGGAAAAAGTGGTTGGCTCATTCGAAACCTCCTTTGAAATTGAATAGAAGAGTACACATGGTTTTTAGCAAAATAGTCGTTGTAGAGTCTTTCGTGACCCTAAACTCGATCACACCGAATAATTGAGTGACCTTGAATGGAACAACAATGTGATCTCGTTCTTCTCTCTTCATTAGATTGTTATTGTTGTAGAGCAACTATGACTAACATCTCCGATTCATAGTAAGGAGCGGGGGTGGGATCGGAGTCAGAGTCAGAGAGAAGTAGATCCATCATAAGTAGAGATTATGGAGTTGAGAAGATTGTGAAATTGAAAAATGTTTGTGAGAATGAGTGACGAAATTGTTGCATTTATAAAGAAAAGAGTCAAAAATTCAAATTTGAATTGCAACGGTCACAAACAGTCATAAACGGCAATAAAAGGTAATAAACAACAATAAACGGTCATAAACGGTCATAAATGGCCATAAATGGTCATAATAGGTAAAAGATAAAAAAATAATAAAATAACATTTGTTACCCTCTCTTGGAGTGAATTTTTTTAAAAAGTGTAAATGGAGATAGCAAATATGTAAATAGAGTAGCAAAGGACACATTTACTACCTCCATTTGCTACCCTCTCTTGGAGATGGTCTAAGTATGAAAAATGGGAAAAAACAAGAGGATTCACCAAGTTCTGGTGAATCCCGGTCGACCGCCCCTCATGGCCAGTCGACTAGTTATCAAGAAAAAGGGGCCAAAATGGCCAACAGAGTGCTTTGAGTTCAAGGCCAGTCGATCGACTGTGAGGATTTTGCCCAAAATGGGCTAATAGTAAGGAAATTTACAGGGCCGGTCGGCCGTCCCTCTTAGCCGGTCGACCGGGCGCCCAAGGTTTTGCCTAGTTTGGTATGTTGGACCATTTCATTAAGGGTAGGATGGTCTTGTGACCTCCCCTTTTCCTATAGAAGCCCCAATTTTGTGGGTTAGGGTTCATAAACCCTCAAGGCAACCTAAGAGAGTTCTAAGGGGAGAAATTAGAGATGGAGAAAGTGGAAGAAACTAGGGTTTTCTATTTGGGGATCAAGGAGGAGCTAGGATTCCTTCTTCAAGATTGGATTCTTCTTGAAGCTTGGATCACACATTCTCAATCTTTTCTCAAACCCCAAAAGGTAAGTACTACTACTATCTAGCTTTGCTATGATACAAAGATTGAAATGGAGGATTGCATGTATGATTTGGAATAGAAATTGTAAGTACCTACTATTACCTAACTTTGTTATGATGCATATAGTGAATGCATGATTTTGAATAGGATTTGCTAATACTCTCTGCTAAATGAATTTATTATGATTTAATGTTGTAAATAAGGGTTTTTAAGATTGGGGGTTTTCAATAAAATGATAAATATAGTTTTACTTGCATATGATGGTAATTATCTTCCAATGACCTATGATTTCTAAGTATGATGTTGATGAAATAAGCTTAATGGCCAAGATTTTGTGATGTAATGCCATGAATAAAAATATTCTATGTTTTTAGAATTTGTCCAAGTGTACTATGATACAAATATGTCTTGTATGAACTCGTATGCAATGTTTAAAACATTCCATATATATTATGATGCTCACAAGCACTCCACACACTTTATGTTTCACATGACTGAGGTTTTCTCATAAGCATGGTATTTCATGGATCATAAGAAATGTTTTCCAAAAAAAATTCATAAGAAGAAGCATAAGTGCATAAGCATTGACAAGGCAAAACTTTGGTTGATATTTCTAAGATCGGTTACCTCATGCTTACAAGGATCAAGTCTAAGATCTTGCATAAACTCGAAGGATTATAAGTCTTGCAAGACTTCTAAGAATTCATAAGAAATGCATAAGTTTAAAATCGGTTACAAGGCTCACAAGGTTACAGGGCTCATACGTGCTCACAAGCTCTACGGATCATGTCTACGATCTTGTATAAGTCTCGAAGGATCATAAAGCTCATAAGAACTCATAAGTTCACAAGGAACTCATAAGAACTCACAAGGCTCATAAGCATTCATAAGAACTCATAAGACATGTACAAAGTGTTCTGTTTTCCCCGAAAGATAAGACTTGACAAAAGGTTTCCTATGATGGGTTTTAAGCATGGATGTTATAATTGGTATTCATTTACGCACTTGCATGTGATATTATTATTATTATATCATTGTTAGCTAGTAGTTTGTACTCGATGAGTATTCCATGCTCAGTCATACATTTTATGTTGGCAGGTCAGTACGACATCTGTGATCCCAGTCCGTGGGTCGAGGTGGACTACAGTGAGGAGGAACTGGCAGAAGCTTAGCCAAAGGAGGATAGGAACCTTGATAGGTGGCCTTATCCTGGATACTATTGAGAGTGAGTGAGAGAGAGAGAGTCTACTTTTATATTTTGACTGAGTGGGCATATCCACTCTTATTTTGGTTAATGTATTGTACAAACTTTGAATACCGATCATGTATAGAAAAGAAATTTTAAGTTTACGCTTCCACACTACTTTATGTTTCCGCTATGTTATGTCCTGTATATTTTACAAGATGGTTTGGTATCGGATATTGCACATTGTGTGCCAAAGTATCCCTAATTCCTAGGGGTTATTTTGGGTCGCGACAAAAGTATAATATATGATTAATCAATAAATTCATTCTTCATAAATATTAATCATCACCAATATACTTTAATCATAATTAAGCATGATCACATAAAGAATTTAATTTGAGCTTACATGAACAAGTTCAAGTAGCTCCTTTTGGAAACCAAACCCTTTTGGGTCTAACTTGATTGGCCTTTGGAAGGATTGTTCCCTTGGGAAGCCAAACTTGCTTTACCCTTTTGTTTTCTAACATATGTATAAGATGTACTTGAAGTATATGTAGTAAAGAATTTTTGAGAATATTTTTGGTAGATTGATAAATTATATTCAATTCCTGCTCTATCAAACACACACTTTTGTTGACCTCGCATTGTATCTATGGTCTTTTTATCATTAGTAAATTTTTTTACAATGCAAGTCAAATCATCAACATTAGTTTTTAGTACATTGCATTCATTTGTTGATTCTTTAGGTAGAGATGATTTCTTCTTTTTCAAATTTTAAGTGAAAAATCTAATTCGGTGTATCCCAAATCTATGGTTTGAGTTGAGAATCTCACAAAGTCAAGGGGTTGGTTAGGTTTCCCTACTAGTCTGTCTACCCTTTTGAATGAATTTAAATTAAGTTATTTAACTCAAGGGAAGATGATAATCAAGTGCAGAAATATAGAGAAACACGCAAACCACAACACAAGGATTTTTACGTGGAAACCCTTCCGGGAAAAACCACGGGACCTAGTCCAGCCATGAGAATCCACTAAGACAAAGTAAACAAGAACTTACAAGACTCGAACTTGACACCTTCGGACTCGACACCACGATCCTTCAGTTCTTAGTCCTCCACGTCTCGAAAATTCATCACATACTCTCAAGTCCCGTGATCAACCACAGCCGCTTGTACTTCTCTTTGTGTCTCAAAAACACTCCACGATCTTCGTCAATGACGGCTTCGGAATCCACCGACCAAATCACTCTACCACGATCATTCTCGGATTGATTTCCTTCGCAAAGGCTCTGGGATACTCCGGCCAAGGTGTTCTATCCAGAATGGGCTGATGGTTTTATATAAATCAATACCTAGATAGACTCCTTCAAAGGACAAGTCCAAACAAGCTAAATTGGAACTTTGGGCTTGCAAACTCTAAGTTTTATGCACTAAAAAAAGGGGAGGAGAAAAATATATTCCATGAGTTTAATAACCTCTGGAGACACTTAAAAATCCTCTCCACACACTCCCTAAGTTGTGCTCCACGAAGTGGAAGGGTTCTATATAAATAGGGAAGTGAAAACCATGCTTAGAAGTTGCTAAAATAGTTAAAAACCAAAGAAGGAAGTAAATGATTCGCATTAGAAAAACCCACATATCAGGGTTGACCCATGGGTCACATTTGGTCGACCAAAAATAGACCTTCGGTCGACCAAAAGGTCCCTTTGGGTCGACCCTAAGAAAATCAACATTCTGTTAAAAAACCCCATACATTATTTTGCCTATTCAGGGTCAACCCAAAACGCCCAGGGTCGACCCTGAGGCTAAAAAAGATTTTAAAACATCATTTTCAGCTCTTAGTCTCTTCATGAAAGTTGTAGCTCTTTTCGACTGATTTGACATATTATAGAGCAAAATATAAGCTATGGTTTGTGAGATATGCCCAAAAAAAGCAACCTTGGTTTTTTGAAAAAATTTCAGATTTTAAAACAAGTTTTGCACTGTTTATCTCATCACCTAGGATTTAAAACTTCATTTTTAGATCTTGGTCCCTTCATGAAGGTTGTAGCTATTTTCAACACGGTCGATTTGACATATTATAGAGTAAAATATAAGCTACGGTTTGGGAGATATATGCAAAACAAGCAACCTTGGTTTTTTGAAAACATTTCAGCATTGTTAACTTGTTTTGCACTACTTATCTCATCACCTAGAGTCCGTATGATTAGACTAGGACACTTTTACCACCTAAGGCATCATGTTAGGATCATTCTAGGTCAAATCCCACCTATGGTCATATGGTATCTAGGTCACTTACCATCCTATGAAGGAAATGATCATCCGAGTTGATCAAGCGATTCTTCAACGCGCTTCAACTTCACTTGTCGTGGATGCTTGACGACAATGACACAAGAACCACTCCTAGACACCTAGACTCACTTGTTTTGACACCGGAATATGCCAATATGAAAAAATGGACTTTGCATTAAGATTTCATTTTTTTTAGAAGAATATCATTTTCATTTTTAAGAAATTCATTTTTACTTGTAAGAGAGGAATTTCATTTTTTTAATTTCTTATTTTTCTATTTTAAAATATTATTTTAATTTTGCAAAAAATCATTTTTATTTGAGAGGGAAATATTTTCTTTCTTGAGTTTTGAGTTCTTAGAATCAATTTTTCTAAATTCATCATATAATTCATCGAATGCTTCCCTTAATTATTTAAAAAAAATAGATTCATCTAGATTAGGATTTATCTCATCCTCATGTGCCATGGGGCATAGATTGGATTTTTCATCATTTGAGCTCATATTCAACTCACTTACATTTGAGTCATCCCAAGTAGCCTTCATTGCCATCTTATTGAATTTTTGACTTTTCTTGAGTTTGGAACACTTTGGCTTGATGTGTATGGACTTATTGCACTCATAGAAAATGATGTCTTCTTCTTTACTCAATTTTTCCTTGATGAGTTCCTTGGAAATGAGGGATCCAAGATGTTCGTCCATTGGCAACTCGATGAGATCTTTCGCTTCTTGAATTGTCGTGACTGTAGGTGCTCATTCCTTTGATAGTGAGCAAAGTATCTTCCTCACATTTTCTGCATTTAGATATACCTTACCAAGATATTTTAAGCCATTAGTAATTTTAGTGAATCTAGTAAACATATTGGAAATGGATTCATCTTCTTCCATTTTAAACATTTCATACTTATGGACTCGCATACTAATTTTCTCTTCTTTAACTAGGTTAGTCAATTCATAAGTAATTTGGACTTTATCCCAAATTTCTTTAGCCGAGACTCTATCGAACTCTTGTGAACTCAATGTGCAATATAAGTTGCTTATAGTTTTTACATTGAGTTGAACAAATTTAATATCGGCTTCCGACCATTCATCCTCATCCTTTGGTATTTGAGTATCATCAACAATTTTAGTGGGGATGTGGGGACTATTTACAATTATTTGCCAACATTTATAGTCTAAAGCTTGAATGAAATACATCATTCTAACTTTCAATAAGTATAATTTTCTCAATTGAAGAATAGAGGTCTTAGGGTTAATTGGCCTTCTCCTAGGTTAGATGAATACATAATTGCCAATTATATTTTCTCTAAGATAGTTAAATCTATAAAAACAAAGACTTAGGCTCTAATACCACTTGTTGCCCCAGGTTTGGACCCTAGAGGGGGATGAATAGGGTCTATGATAATTTTGATTTGTACTAAATCCCTTTTTACGGAAGTAAAATTAACAAGAGAATGCAACTAACAATTCTAAATTATAACAATAAAGAAAAGTAAGAGAAAGTTGAAGAAAGCAAACACAAGGATACTGTTCATGAACGTCCCCGCCTTAAGCGTCTCCGTTCAAGGATTCACTACGATTTATTCAATTGCCGATCTTCTTCTGGGTGAAGATCAAACTTTACATTTACAAGAGAATCCCCTCTTTTGACTTTCACGATCTTCTTCCGGGTGTAGATCCAACCTTACAATGAAGCTTGTCACTTAAAGGACTAAAATCCACCGATTCTTGATTTCAAGCACACATTGTAGAAAGTGATTTTATAATCATAAGATGCTCCTTACACGAGCTAGATGATCTCTTTAAAGCTCTCTAACAATCTCTCAAAGATTGGAGTTGAATAGCTCATGATTGGACTTTTGAGATTTCTAGGGTATATTCGATAGATATGGAAATCTTAGCTTTGGAATGAATGATTGGATGTATTGGAGTTCTTTTCTTGGTTCATAAATCAATCATTTTTTGTAGCTCTTGCAATAATATAGCCGTTGGAGGCTTAATCAAAACTCAAAGAGCCGTTAGAAACTAACCGTTACAGAGTAAAACTCTGTCTTAAGCTATCTAGTCGACTAGATGGGTTCATCTAGTCGACTCAACTGGATGAACAGAATAAAAATTTGGCCTATCTAGTTGATTGGATGACTCCATCTAGTCGAATAGATGGTGTATTTTTACTGAAATCATTTTTTCTTAACCTAAATGATGAGAATGCTTTCCTAGGTCAATTCATTTGCCTTAACATTATTTTTATCATTTTAAATGATGTCTAAGGTCCTTAGAAAAATATTCAATATGGTCTTAAGGTACCTATGGTCAATCTAAGTATTGAGCAATTCAATAACCAAACTTTGAGGACTTTTTACAAAAGTCCTAAGCACTCTCAAAGACTAAAAAATAAACTTTAAAACCTTCTTGAGAGTCTTCAAACTTGATTCTTGGATTTTCAATAATAGTTCTAATCTTGAGATCTTTGAAGACTTCTTCTTCATCATTTTGGCATGAACTTCAATTTGGTCTTCTAGAATGATTGAAGCTTCTTTTGACTTTGCCTTCAATATCTTCATTTTTGTTCATGACCTGACTTGGACTTTGGATTTCATCTTTATCATCTTCAATATGATCCAAGCTGATGTAAGCACCCCGATTTTTCACCCCTTTTAGCATCTTGTACTTTTCTAAAAACCCTCTTAAAAACCCTTTTTTAAGACCCTCTCTCTACAAGCTTTGAGTTCCGAAAAAAACGCCCCTCAGGTGAAAATTGACAAAAATACCCTTAGGGTAAAAAAACACCAAAATACCCCCAAAAAAGTGCTAAAAAGCTATCATTTTGTTTAAAATGATTTTATAAATTTTTTGGTAATTTTTGGTAATTTTTAGAGTTAAATCGGACTTAAAACGCTTAAAATTGACCGAAATACCCCTAGAGCATAAAATGACCAAAATGCCCCTGAAAAGTACCAAAAAATCCATGTTTTATCTAAAATACTTTTCTGGAGTTTATCGGCTCAATTTAGACTATTTTTGGGGTCAAAACAGGCTTAAAACAAAGGAATTATCTTGGGTATGACACGTGGCAAGTCAAAAGTCAACAAAAAAATAAGTTTTTAAAGCCCTTAAATGGGGCGCTACTTCAAGTAACGCCCCGCCTGTTTTTGCCCGATTATTGGAGGGGCGCTACCTGAAGTAGCGCCCCAAGTGAACCCCGTTTTTTTTGCCGTGTCGGTAGGCGTTTTTCCGGAAAAAATGAAAAGGGGAGCTACTTGAAGTAGCGCCCCCTCAATGTCGACCCGATTTTGCCACCGCACTGTTCACAACCGCCTACTGTTTGGGGTTTTTTCCCAAAAGGGGCGCTACTTCAAGTAGCGCCCCCCTTGTTTTTGCTTCCTATAAATACCCTACCCCTCTTCCTTCATTCTAACTCATTCCCACAAGTCTTGCTCTCTTCTCTCTCCTCTTTCACGACCTCTTTTTGGCATCGGCGATCCCGGGAACTCGATTTCGAAGAATCGTTCTCGGGAGCACTTAATTCAGAGACCCTTTTGGGTTTCCCGGAAGGTAAAATCGCCGAAACTCTGACGTTTGCTTTGTCATTTTTTAGTCTAATTATTTTATTATTTTTTAATGCTTAGACTGTTACCCTGTCAAACCTCTGCCCGGTTTTACCCAAACCTGGCTTACCTTGTCAAACCTCTGCCTGGTTTTACTTAAACCCAGCTTACCCTATCGAAACTCTGCCCGGTTTTATCCAAACCTAGCCTCGCCTAGTCGAACCCCTGCTCAAATCCCAGTTCGAAACTAGTCTCGCCTAAGTCGAACTTCTGTCCAAATCCCAGTTCAAAACCCTAGTTAAACCCTAGTTAACTCTAGGAAAACCCTACCTAAACCCTAGGTAAACCCTAGTAAACCCTAGTTAAACCCTAGTTAACTCTAGGTAAACCCTACCTAAACCCTAGGTAAACCCTAGCTTAACCCCGATCAAACCCTAGTCAAAGCCCTGCTCAAATCCCGGTTCGAAACTAGTCTCGCCTAAGTCGAACCTCTGTCCAAATCCCAGTTTAAAACCCTAGTTAAACCCTATCTATCTGTTCAAATCCTGTTCAAATACCTACCACACCAGGCTCCTCGGTACGAGCTTAAACTACCCCGAGGCTCCTCGGCACGAGCCTAAACTGCCCCATCGCTCCTCAGCATGAGCTTAAAAGGCCATTCTGCTCCCAAATGAGTGTAAACAATCACAATCACAATCAAATCAAACCTCCAATCAAAATCAAATCAAACTTCCAATCAAATCAAACCATCAATCACCAGCCGGAACTACGTGTGGCTTGATTCCACTAACTGTGGATACGTAGGCAACCCTGATCGGGTTCAGCTCCCCTAGGATAGAAGCCCTATTCCATTCTTATCCTACCTATCTTTATTTATTTCATTCACATTACATTGCTCAGCATATAGATCGAATTGCAAGTTTCTTATACGGTTTCCTTTATTTGATTCAGACTTAGAGAGTAGGTAACCATCTCCAGATGAGAGTTTATGGGTGCCTAACACCTTCCCCTAACTCAAATGAATCCTTTACCCTGACTTCTGATTTCTAGACCATGTCTTATCCAACAAATTCAGGGACCTATTTCCCTCAGAATTAGATAGGTGGCGACTCACAACTCAATTAAAATTTATCACCATTCCTTATTAGGATTTATCCTGATCGGGAAGGGAGGGTAAAATCCAGGTACTCACAGCTGGCGACTCTGCTGGGGATCGAACCCAGAATCTCTGGTTTCGCAGACCAGTATTCAAGCCAAAATCTAAGTCTGAATCAAATACCGGAAACCACATCAAAATCTTTCAATTTCATCGATATGTTATTTCATTCATTTTAATTAAAACCTCGGACATTTGTTTGCAAAACTTAGCAACATGCCTAGGGTTCCATTTTTATTCATTGCTTGATTTTGATTGATGCATTCATATTCATTGCATATTAGAATAAAAACCTTTCACCTACCTAGCTGGATTCGGTAAGCTTACAATCGAGGGATGGTTATCCCCGATGCTGGAGATCAAAGATCTGTGGAAAGTACTGGTTGTAGACCGAGAGATGGTTATCTGCGGTTAACGCAACTGGTCTTTCCCACTTGCACCAATCATCCATTTTCAGGTATGTTCTATACCGGGGAGTCGCATATACGGTCAAGTGCTCCTTAACCTTATAGTCAAAACCCTGCATACACCAGCATAAGCATGTAGATTATAAATCACTATTTGGGCATAAACCAAGAGCTACCCATCAGGTGGGACAACCTTATTCCTATTCTGCTCTTGGTTTAAGCCGCTCCCTCATTTCTGCTTAGATAAAGGGATTTCCTTATCCTTATACCTAACCTATTTTGGAGCTTGTGTGAGCCCAATTTGATGTTAGATAGGTGTGGACCCTAACCCTTCTTAGCCAACTCAACTCATATGTGACGCTAATACCCTAGATCAAACTGGTCAAGGGGCAACCAGCCAACCCACACTAAAATGAGTTGTATAGACTCTCCTTTTGTCAGTTTTATCTTAACCCATTTGGGCTCTGGTTTCTTACAACCCAGATAAATGAAATGGACTCCTATCCACTCACCCCAATGGGTTACACACGTTGAATTAGCTCACCCTTAAAATATGTTAATTCTTTCAATTTAATTCATTCAATTTCGTATCTCAATTCCTATCAGTGTCATCCATTTTTTTGAGTTTACATCTAAACTCAGGTTTTTTAATCAAAATTTATTTTGGTCAATCCATGTCACCGATATCTTCTGAGTTACATCTAACTCAGGTTTTTTTTAGTCAAAATTTATTTTGATTAATATCCAATCCATACCAACCCATCCATTTTCTGAGTTACATCTAACTCAGGTTTTTTAATCAAAATTTATTTTGGTCAATCCATGTCACCATCCATCTTCTGAGTTACATCTAACTCAGGTTTTTTTTAGTCAAAATTTATTTTGGTTAATATCCAATCCATACCAACCCATCCATCTTCTGAGTTACATCTAACTCAGGTTTTTTTGGTCAAAATTTATTTTGATTAATTTTCCACCCACTTGTCTACATCATCCATATTCATCATCTGAGTTTCCATTTAATTCAGGTTTTTACCAAAACTCATTTTGGTCAATTCATATTCAATCAATTTCAATTCATTTCATCACTATTCTTTATCTAAGTTTACATCAAACTCAGGTATTGTTTTTTTAGTCAAATTCATTTTGACTAATTCACATTCAATCAATTGCATTCAAATTTATTCTTATTTGTTTCTATCAAGATTCAAATTCATTCGATGACATTATCATTCATCATGAGTTTAACTCAGTCATTTCTTTCAAATTTCAAATTCAAATTCATTCTGTTTAAAAATTCAGTTCATCATGTGCATATCTTGATCGCATCATCATGCATTAGGTTTAGTTAAGTCTGATCCATCTGCATGCAGTATCACATCGGCAACTGATCCTTCAAATTGGGTAAGTTCATCAAGCCACAGGGATTCCCCCTGGCTATGAACTAATAATGCCAGCAATTATTCCCAGGGGCATATCACAGTCGCTTGATTTTGTTACCCTTTTACTGAAAGATCAGTAATAGGATCCGGCCCAAGCACACAACACTCAGCATCCATATCTTCATCATTGTATAAACAGGATGTTGTTCATTTGCATAAAGGGTCCATCAACGTGTCTTGAAACATATCTTGTGCATGATCATCATCATTCTGTATATCACCATCTCACATTTGTTTGCATGCTCTCGTCATCTTCTATGTCATGCATGCCATGTATCATCCTTTAAGTTATCATGTCATCACTTACACCATCATTTCATCTTTTGAGTCTCGTGTCCTGCGTCAACTCGCTCTATGTTCTCAGTTCTTACTCTTCCTCGAGTGACAGATCTAAAGGCAATCATCTGAAGAAATGGAGCGTGGTGAAGCATCAAATGATCACGAGGGAGTCATAGAAACCTTTCGCAGAGAAGAACTTAGAGCCCTTCTAAGTGACGTCGCTTATATTCTGAATGGATTCCAAGAAGTACAGGGGCAAAACCAAAACCAGGTTCTCATACCACAGCAAGTGCGGACGTTACCCAGAAACTTTACTCCACTACCGTGTAAGCTCAACCAACTTTTGCCCTTGCTTATACAGAAAAACCTGGTTCAACCTCGAGATCCTACACCACCACCAACCCGTCCATCACCCAGTTTTCGCATGGACCAGTATTGTTCATTCCATTAAGCCATTGGGCATGGCACTGACCGATGTATGCTTTTGAAGCATGTAGTCCAGGATTTAATCGACCAAGGTGACATTATAATTGAACCAGATATCATCCTTGGAATTGGGTACCCTTTTACCAAGACAAGCCCATCCATCCAAACCAATGAGCCGCTCTGTGCCATTCAAGCTCCCAAGGCAAAAGAGATGATTAAAGCATCACCAACAAGCTTGCTCCTGTGAGATTGATCAGACCACGTTTCAAACTTCGTCCGTTCAAATTTCTTTTTGTTTTTTTGTTGGCCATAGTGGTCAAGGAAGTCCACTTTTTTGAAGTCAAGCCTTGTATAGTCCTTTTCTATAAAATGGTACTCTTTTTCTAAGCATGACTCAACCTTTTTGCAAAATGCCCGAAAGGCTCATAATGTTACAAATCTTCTCTGACAGAGTTAGTGATCTGAAGCAAAAAATTATTTCTCATGCTAACTAAGCTTGTTGGTCTAATGAGAAATTGCCCAAACATTCACCAAGCCATCCACTTCAATTTCATAGTACCCAGGGGCAGCATATGTCAATGAGCAAGAAAAAGGGACCTCCCGAAAAGAGACCCTCGACCTCGCTGAGTCAAACCAAGTAAGAGAAAACTCAATAATGACCCTAAGCATGCAAAGATTAGCACCTTGCTGAGCCAAGTGTTGAGGCCGCACGAACACTACCTGCAGTATGCTTGCATGATCTCTTGAAACACTCAATCCGCTCCCTCAATTTCAAGCTTCCAGTCGTCAATACAAGCAGAGCATTCACTAAGCCGATTGGGGTATCATCAAGATAGACATCTTGCAGTCTAAGACATGGGCAATGCCACCATTCGAAGCTTGATCATTCACGCATTGAAGAAATACGATACAATACGAGAGGTCAAGCTATCGAACCATAGATGCTTGTATGAACAAGATCAGAGGAAGCAAAGCGGATTCCAGTACATCTCAAACAATTGAACCGCCACATCAACCAAGGCCGCAAGTCAAAGCATAGAGGAATATGATCACATCATTACACAAGAATCATCGACTTATTCAATACCAGGGGCAAAATATGTCCAGCTTTGAAGGCCCATGCGGTTGGTCAAAGACTCTCTGAATATTCTTTGACTCAGCTGCATGGATGATGAAGACCTCCCAGAGCCTGTCAGTATAGATCAGAACAGAGAAGCACCATGCTCAATATCTTGTCTGGAAACTGCCTGTACTCTTAGTTACTTTGGGAAATGAAAGAAGGCCATGTTTGGTACACCATTCCTCCCTGTTTATAACCCATCAAATTCATGAAGACCGCTAGTTAGCCCTTCGAGCCTAATAGCCTTTCCTTCACTACACTTTCATATCGGGACACCCTGTGCAAAAGTTTTTTACAAAGCATGAACTACGTCATGACCTGATCCTGAAAAGGGTACGTAGGCAGCCTGAAAACAAGTACGGTCAAATCAATCAGTTTTCTTGAGCAAACTAAAGTGTCTCAAAATAAAAATCAATCAAAAGCCAAAAAAAAAAAAAAAAAGTCAAAGCTCTATAGAAATGCTCAAGAAAGTTCAAAGGCAGAAAGGGTGTCCTAATCTTCGACCCCCTAGCCTACGTTTCGTCCTATCCCAAGTCCTCCTAGATCCCTCTGAGATTAAGAGTACTAGCAGATTGATAGACAAGTATCCAATAGCTGTAT
This sequence comes from Tetracentron sinense, assembly GCA_015143295.1. NCBI lineage: Eukaryota > Viridiplantae > Streptophyta > Magnoliopsida > Trochodendrales > Trochodendraceae > Tetracentron > Tetracentron sinense. The sequence continues at coordinate 4,163,725 of CM026553.1, read as the reverse complement.
CAAATCCACCAAGCAATGACAGGAGAGGACAGTTCGACTCAGAAAATCGCAGGCCCAGTAAAAACCAGAAATGGCACTGAGTCGCAAAAATTATGCGAGCCCAGCCCTGATGTTGTTATCAGGGGCAAAAAAGGGAATAAGAAAATCAACTTCGCAGGCATGAGTGAAAACCGGGAACGGCCTCATTGCGCAAAAATTATGCGATCCCCAGACTTGGTCATTCCAAGGGTAAAAAAGGGAAAAGTTGAACTCTGGTAACAGGATCTTAACAACGGTTATCCCAGATCTCCGGCAACATATCTGCAAGCAGCTCAGACTGAAGAATTCAACGTCATTTACAATACAAAGCCCTTGGCTCCAAGCAAGACAAATTCAGCATGCAATAAAGTCAGAATTGAGTAATTATCTTCCTTGGCTGAGCACAGAAGATCAACTTTGCTCATTGCTATATCCTGCCCTATGGGGGCAAAGCATTCAATCTTCAGTAAGGGCAAATCCTCTCACAAACCAACAAGCAAAGAAAGCACTTATTTTGGGAAACTCGAAAGTCATTTGTTTTCAAAAATAGTTTTATTTTAGTCTGTAATCAATGTCGAGTGTGGTTTATGACTTGGTCAAAATCAATCTCACTATAGCGAGCTCTCCAACAAAAGCAGGCAAAGCCAAGAATCTCAAATCAACAAGAAGCGAGAGCAAGACTGGATTATAGAGCGAGTCATGTTCTTCATATTCATCGCATGTCATGCATACGCATATATCAATTACATCGCACATTGCACATGCTTCACAAATTGCATACCAACACATGTACATTCACACCCATTGTCATTCTTTATTAGCCACCCTCATTCGGTGCACCCCAGATACATCATGTTTGATGCATCGTTCTTTGTTAGCCACCCTCATTCGGTGCACCCTAGATACATCATGTTTTATGTCTCATTTTTGTTAGCCACCTTCATTCGGTGCACCTCAGATACATCATGAGTCGCTCTTTATTAGTCACCCTCATTCGGTGCACCCAGATGCATCGTGTTTGATGCATCGCTCTTTGTTAGCCACCCTCATTCGGTGCACCTCAGATACATCATGTTTGATGTGTCGCTCTTTGTTAGCCACCCTCGTTCGGTGCACCCCAGATACATCATGTTTGATGCGTCGCTCACTATTAGTCACCCTCATTCGGTGCACCCCAGATACATCATATTTTATGTGTCATTCTTTATTAGCCACCCTCATTCGGTGCACCCCAGATACATCATGTATGATGCAGTGTTCTGTGCTAGCCATCTCATTTGATGGACCCCTTGATATGTTTTATTTGACACATTCACTGTGCACATACATTCACAATGTTATCTACACTACATGATTTCACATAGTTGGTCACACTACGCACACATATTCGTCATGTTAGCTCACTATGCATGCACATTAAGTAGTCACACTCTGCACATACATCTACATAGATTAGTTGCATTATGTTTACTTCCACTTAGCTGCACACTGCATAACCACCACATGTGTTCGCACTACACACACATTTGTCGCTCACTGCGCAAGTGCATTTACAATGTTAATAACACTTTGCACACACATTCACATAGTTAACCGCACAGCATTCACAATGTTAGTTGCTCTCTACACACACATTCCACGTGGTCAACCACGCCACACACACATAATCACGATGTTAGTTGTACTATTCGCACACATCTGCACCACAGACACTCACAAAATAAGTCGCACTCTATGCAGACACATCCACGTAGTTGCGCTACGCACTCGTATCACGCGTAACAAATTACACACACGTCCACTAGCCAGGTGAAATAAGTGAAGCTTGATTCTCAAAAGAATCTCTCAACTTTTCGTAGGCATTTCCCGCGCTCCGTGCGCATCTTAGCTTTCCATAAGTATTTCCCCGCGCTCCGTGCGCATCTTAGCTTTTCATAAGCAATTTCCCGCGCTCCGCGCGCATCTCAGCTTTCCGTAAGCATTTTCCTGCGTTTCGTGCGCATCTCAGCTTTCCGTAAACATTTCCCTATGCTCCGTGCACATCCCAACATTCCATACGTACACTCTGATACCTCGAGTACACCATTTTGCATTCTTGTACATCATCCACTCTTTTCAGTCCGATTGACATCGTAATGTGTTGTCATCCACCCTCCTACCACCCAACATTTCAAAAGCGATCCCTCCTGTGAAGAGGCTAAAAGCACATTTCAAAAGCGATCCCTCCTGTGAAGAGGTTAAAAGCAACATTTCAAAAGCGATCCCTCCTGTGAAGAGGCTAAAAGCACATTTCAAAATCGATCCCTCCTGTGAAGAGGCTAAAAGCACATTTCAAAATCGATTCCTCATGTGAAGAGGCTAAAAGCACATTTCAAAAGCGATCCCTCCTGTGAAGAGGCTAAAAGCACATTTCAAAATCGATCCCTCCTGTGAAGAGGCTAAAAGCACATTTCAAATGCGATCCCTCCTGTGAAGAGGCTAAAAGCAACACTTCAAAATCAATCCCTCCTGGGAAGAGGCTAAAAGCACATTTCAGAAAAGCGATCCCTCCTGTGAAGAGGCTAAAAGCACATTTCAAAAGCGATCCCTCTTGTGAAGAGGCTAAAAGCACATTTCAAAAGCGATCCCTCCTGTGAAGAGGCTAAAAGCACATTTCAAAATCGATCCCTCTTGTGAAGAGGCTAAAAGCACACTTCAAAAGCGATCCCTCCTGTGAAGAGGCTAAAAGCAACACTTCAAAATCGATCCCTCCTGTGAAGAGGCTAAAAGCAATATTTCAAAAGCGATCTCTCCTATGAAGAGGCTAAAAGCAACACTTCAAAATCGATCCCTCTTGTGAAGAGGCTAAAAGCACATTTTAAAAGCGATCCCTCCTGTGAAGAGGCTAAAAGCAACACTTTAAAAGCGATCCCTCCTGTGAGGAGGCGAAAAGCGCATTTGATTTGGCTGACATCGCTACGCTTGTCATCCACCCTTGCAACTGGCTGACATCGCCTCGCTTGTCATCCACCTTTCAAACCGGTTGACATCGCCTCGCTTGTCATCCGCCCTTTCAGTCTGGTTGACATCGCCCCGCTTGTCATCTACCTTTCAAACCGGCCGACATTGCCTCACTTGTCATCCACCCTTTCAATCTGGCTGACATCGCTATGGTTGTCATCCACCTTTTTACAATTTGGCTGACATCGTCATATGTTGTTATCCCTCCTTTATGAGTACGCTTCTTTTTCCCTTTGCAATAAGGTGAAGAACTATCTCTCTCATACCTCGAATGTTTCATCATTGAGCATGAACCATACCTTTCTTCCATCTATACCCGTCTACTGAACAGGTTCTCCCGTCAACCTCGCCCTTTAGGATCCCATTTGTGTCAAGCAGTCTAAGCATAATTTAACTTTCTTTTTAACTCTTTTGTTTAAACTTACAAGTTTTTAGCACATGCAAAATTGAGGTCTTATAGTCTTTGTCGTTCACGTGCCCGCACCCTCCGGCAAAAAGGGGCAACTGTAAGCACCCCAATTTTGCACCCCTTTTAGCATCTTGTACTCTTCTAAAAACCCTCTTAAAAACCCTTTTTTAAGACCCTCTCTCTACGTGCTTCGAGTTCCGAAAAAAACGCCTCTCAGGTGAAAATTGACAAAAATACCCTTAGGGTAAAAAATGACCAAAATACCCCTAAAAAAGTGCTAAAAAGCTATCATTTTGTTTAAAATGATTTGTAAATTTTTTGGTAATTTTGGGAGTTAAATCGGACTTAAAACGCTTAAAATTGACCGAAATACCCCTAGAGCGTAAAATGACCAAAATGCCCCTGAAAAGTACCGAAAAATCCATGTTTTATCTAAAATATTTTTCTGGATTTTATCGGCTCAATTTAGACTATTTTTGGGGTCAAAACAGGCTTAAAACAAAGGAATTATCTTGGGTATGACACTTGGCAAGTCAAAAGTCAACAAAAAAATAAAAAATAAGTTTTTAAAGCCCTTAAATGGGGGTGCTACTTCAAGTAGCGCCCTGCTTGTTTTTGACCGATTATTGGATGGGCGCTACTTCAAGTAGCGCCCCAAGTGAACCCCGTTTTTTTGCCGTGTCGGTAGGCGTTTCCGGAAAAAATGAAAAGGGGCGCTACTTCAAGTAGCGCCCCTTCAATGTCGACCCGATTTTGCCGCCGCACTGTTCACAACCGCCTACTGTTTGGGGTTTTTTCCCAAAAGGGGCGCTACTTCAAGTAGCGCCCCCCTTGTTTTTGCTTCCTATAAATATCCTACCCCTCTTCCTTCATTCTAACTCATTCTCACAAGTCTTGCTCTCTTCTCTCTCCTCTTTCACGACCTCTTTTTGGCATCGGCGATCCCGAGAACTCGATTTCGAAGAATCGTTCTCGGGAGCACTTAATTCAGAGACCCTTTTGGGTTTCCCGGAAGGTAAAATCGCCGAAACTCTGACGTTTGCTTTGTCATTTCTTAGTCTAATTATTTTATTATTTTTTAATGCTTAGACTGTTACCCTGTTAAACCTCTGCCCGGTTTTACTCAAACCTGGCTTACCCTGTCAAACCTCTGCCCGGTTTTACTTAAACCCAGCTTACCCTATCGAACCTCTGCCCGGTTTTATCCAAACCTAGCCTCGCCTGGTCGAACCCCTGCTCAAATCCCAGTTCGAAACTAGTCTCGCCTAAGTCGAACTTCTGTCCAAATCCCAGTTCAAAACCCTAGTTAAACCCTAGTTAACTCTAGGAAAACCCTACCTAAACCCTAAGTAAACCCTAGTAAACCCTAGTTAAACCCTAGTTAACTCTAGGTAAACCCTACCTAAACCCTAGGTAAACCCTAGCTTAACCCCGATCAAACCCTAGTCAAACCCCTGCTCAAATCCCGGTACGAAACTAGTCTCGCCTAAGTCGAACCTCTGTCCAAATCCTAGTTTAAAACCCTAGTTAAACCCTATCTATCTGTTCAAACCCTGTTCAAATACCCACCTCACCAGGCTCCTCGGTACGAGCTTAAACTACCCCGAGGCTCCTCGGCACGAGCCTAAACTGCCCCATCGCTCCTCAGCACGAGCTTAAAAGGCCATTTTGCTCCCAAATGAGCGTAAACAATCACAATCACAATCACAATCACAATCACAATCACAATCACAATCAAATCAAACCTCCAATCAAAATCAAATCAAACTTCCAATCAAATCAAACCATCAATCACCAGCCGGAACTACGTGTGGCTTGATTCCACTAACTGTGGATACGTAGGCAACCCTGATCGGGTTCAGCTCCCCTAGGATAGAAGCCCTATTCCATTCTTATCCTACCTATCTTTATTTATTTCATTCACATTACATTGCTCAGCATATAGATCGAATTGCAAGTTTCTTATACGGTTTCCTTTATTTGATTCAGACTTAGAGAGTAGGTAACCATCTCCAGATGGGAGTTTATGGGTGCCTAACACCTTCCCCTAACTCAAATGAATCTTTTACCCTGACTTCTGATTTCTAGACCATGCCTTATCCAACAAATTCAGGGACCTATTTCCCTCAGAATTAGATAGGTGGCGACTCACAAATCAATTACAATTTATCACCATTCCTTATTGGGATTTATCCTGATCGGGAAGGGAGGGTAAAATCCAGGTACTCACACCTGATTCAATAGCTTTGCTTGACTTGGTAATAATCTTTCTTCATGGATGAAGTCATTTTCGTGCTTTTTCACTGAATGACTTTGCTAATGCTCTTTGTACACTATTTTTCATATAAACTCAATAGAAGCATTAGTGACACAAATCTCATTCTATTATTGTGTTATCATCAAAATCACTGAGGAGACCTATGGTGGACACTTCTAGGCTAACAAAGGTTAATATTTGTGTTTATTTTTTTTGTCTAAAAACCAAAGTTATATTGTATGTCCTTAAGGTGAGTGAATCTTAACCACAATTGATGAATGTTTAAAATATTTCCGTGTCTAATACCTATTTATAGAGACGGAAATAATTCCGAGGCTAATATTCCGTATCTAATGTTGAATATAAGTTTGATTAATAATATATTTATGAGAGACATAAATTTTTCCGTGTCTAATACTATTAGACACAGAATTTGACATTAGTGACGGAAATATTTCCGTGGCTATTTTTAATGATCATTAGACACGGTAATATTTCCGTGTCTAATGTTAGTTATGTTATTTTCCTATTCCCTACCCGTAAAACTCCAAAATTTCCCCCCTTTTCCTTCGAGCTCCCGTCTCTCTCTCTCTCTCTCTCTCTCACTCCTTCTCCTTCGAGCTCCGACGATGCCTGTCGGCTAGCGCCGATCACCGCCACCGTGTCAAGCTCAGATCAGCGCCAAGCTTTAGTGTCAAGCTTGATCTGTCTGTCTTTCGTGCATTTTTTGTGAATCGAAGGCTTAATTAATCGACCTTGTTTCTGCAACTAATTCTTGAAATCTGCTCAGGTGAGTTTTTGAATCTTGAGTTAAATTGTTTCTATAATTAAATTTTAGGTAACTGTGGTGTTACGGTTATTCTCTGACTTGGTTTTCTTTGGATTGCTTAAGAGTAAATATCCAATTTCAACAACATATCATTCTTGGGTCTATATCAGAGAAATTGAAAACACAAGAGGTAAAATGGGATTACAGTTCACTTGATAGGAGCTATTGTCGCGCCCCAAAATACCCCCTAGGAGTTAAGGGATAATTTAGAGGTGATTATTCGTACCTGCCAAACCATCCTATAATGAACAAGGCTAAGCATAATATAATACAACAATAATCAGAGTGCGGAAGCTAAACATAAGTGTGGAAGCGTGAACAACATTTTTCTTTCCCATATAAGGTGGTCTATATTCCAAGTAAGCATATACAAAATATATCGAGTTAAAGGTGGACATGCCCACCTATCAAATATACCAAAATACAAAAAGACTATTGAGCCCACTATGCTCAACAGTAATCTAAGTACGGCCAGACATCACGATCCCTATCCTCCTGCGACTGGAACGGGATAGGAGGCTCTCTCTCCTCAACATACTCTTCCTCAACCCAAGACTCGAGGTTGATGGCTTCCTCAGTACCTACCGGCATAAAAGTACGGCTTAGTATGGAATAATCAGCGAGTACAAGCTACTAACTAGCCATAGAAATAACAATCACACAAAAGCAACAAGATATAATTCACCACATCAATTGAAACAGTAATAGAAATATAAGACATTGGTATCATTGAAGTAAAGTAAGGTAATAGTCGTGACATGCTTGCATGAATGCGAAAACCCCGGTAAAACTCATACTTTAAAATCATGTCTTACTCTTGACAATAGCCTTTTTTGTTTCTTTCAAAACTTATTTAACATAATTAAAAGCCTGTTTCGTGTCTTGGTCTTGCTTGTGAAAATCATGCATGCGTGTCTTGTCTTGTTTGGAATCACATGTCTTGCTTGGTCTGGACTTGTTCTTGACTTGTATACTTATGAGCCAGAGGTTAGCACCCGCACATCCTTGGGCTACAAACCTCCTTCACATATCATTTACTTGTGAGCCAGAGGTTAGCACCCTTCACTTGGGCTACCAACCTCCTTGTCTTGTTTCATTTACTGTTGAGCCAGAGGCTAGCAACCTTCACTTGGGCTACCAACCTCCTTGACATGTACTTGTTTTCTTGTTTGATTTATCATATACGTATACTCTAAAAAACCCAGTTCATGCATATATGCGTGCACGTCAATAGTGACAACCATGATGACATGAACAATCTAGGAAAAGGCGTATGACATTCAATTCTCAATATGATCACAATTGAGGAAAGTTGGACAAATATATAAGGCATGCAATCGAGGTTAACATATTGAGAAGGATTAATCAATTTATACTTGCATTGTTCTATTTTAACTTGTTAATTTCTCATGTGGACATTTCATCAAACACTTAGTGAGCACTTATTCAAAATCATTTGTTCGAGTTCTTAGTTCGTGCATTTCATCAAACATCATTTGTGTGTTTATTATGTACACCAAGCCTTTCCACCATTTTTACATTACACACCTTACATCATACATCATGGCATCCAATCGCCCCAACTCCTCATCCATTCATACATCCCACCATTAGTTCCATTTATCTTGTTCACATTTGGAAAAGTAGCATATTACAAAGAAAAGGGGAGAACACAATGTTAGCATCATCATTTTCTAGAGAAAACCCTATTTATTGCTAAGAGAGTTAGTAGGGTGTACTAACCTTGAAAAAAGGAGGAAAACCTTGAGAATGTCGTGGAAGACTCTGCCCTAGCTTGGAGGAGAAGCTCCACACATGCTTGAGGTTGGATTTGAGAATTCCAAGCTTTTGGGATGATCCTAGGGTTCTCAAACCCTTGATCCTCTCTCACCAATGATGCCCTAGGAGAAAACTCTCTTCTCCTCTCTCCGTTTCTCTCTAAATGCTCTAAGTATAGTGAGTGGGGACCCAAGGGTCGAGGAAGCCTTATAAGGCCGAAGGGTGTTGGCCAAATGACAAAAAAACCCTTAATGAAATTTCTGCAAAACATGAAGGACCGAGCGATCGGTGTTTACAACCGTTCGATTGGTGCCCAACTAAGCGATCGGTGTTTTGGCCCGAGCTCTCGGTTGAAAACACCCTCTCTGGAAAAATTCCCCATACAAATTAGTGCACCAGTCGATAGATACCGATCGATCGGTTGTGGACTGGTCGATCGCTAATATGGACCGAGCGATCCGTAGTGATCGGTTCTCTGCAGATTTTTGCTATTTTCATCCTATTTTGGTATTTCGGCCATAACTTTTGACTCGTTTGTTGGATTTTGACGATTCAATTTACGTTGTATTCGTATTTCGAAAATGAACATTTTTGGCATTTCAGAATCTTCAAATTCTTCTTTATTTATTAATTACATTATGTGAAAGGCCAATTGACTACGAGAATACTTTTCATTAGGCACAAAAAGTTTCGAGGTGGTACATTCTCCCCCCTTTACAAAAATTTCATCCTCGAAATTTGGACGATACCTACACGTATGAAACCATAGCAAAATTCAAAAGAATGCCAAAGTCTTAAACAAATAATTGAGGATATTTTTCTTTCACTTCGGCATCTCGTTCCCATGTTGCTTCTTCTACTAAATGGTGCTGCCATCTCACAAGCACTAAGGGAATGGTCTTGTTGTGCAAGACTTGATTTCGCCTATTCAAGATCTGCACTGGTTGCTCAACTAGTGTGAGATCCTCCCGGATTTCTACCGGATCAAGCTCGATGACATGAGAAGGGTCCGGGATGTACTTCCGGAGCATGGAGATGTGAAACACGTTGTGGACCGCCGCTATGTGAGAGGGTAAGGCAACATGGTAAGCTACCTCACCAAATCTAGTGATGATCTCGAAAGGACCCAGATATCTCGGACTGAGCTTTCCTCATTTCCCGAACCTCGTGATACCCTTTGTTGGTGAAATCCTAATAAATACAAAATCAACAACTCGAAACTCAAGTTCTCGCCTGCGGGTGATGGCATAGCTCTTCTGTCTATCCTGTGCGGTCTTCAACCTCTCCCAGATAAGCTTGACCCTATCCGTAGTCTGTTCAATTAATTTGGGGCCCAACACTTTTCTCTCCCCAACTTCATCCCAATACAATGGGGATCTACAACTTCTCCCATACAAGGCCTCAAAAGGCACCATTTGGATGCTTGCTTGATAACTGTTATTGTAGGCGAATTCCACCAAAGGTAAGTGGTCTTCCCAACTACCCTTAAAATCTAGCATACAAGGTCGAAGCATGTCTTCTATCACCTGATTCACTCTCTCGATTTGCCCATCGGTCTGTAAATGGAAAGCCGAGCTAAAGTCTAGTCGGGAACCCATGGCACTCTGAAAGCTCTTACAAAACCTAGAAGTGAATTGAGGATCTCTATCTGACACAATGCTCACTGGCAACCCATGCAACCGAACGATTTCCTTGATGTACAGCGTCGCTAACTGATTTGAATTGAAGGTAGTCCGGTATGGCAAGAAATGGGCGGACTTAGTTATCCTGTCAACCACAACGCAAATAGCATCGAAGTTTCTAACCGTCTTTGGCAACCCCACAATAAAGTCCATAGAGATGTGTTCCCATTTCCACTTGGGAATAGGGAGGGATTGTAAAAGTCCAGCCAGTCTCCTGTGCTCGGCCTTGACTTGCTGGCACACCAAGCACTTAGACACATACTCCGCTATTTCTCGCTTCATGTTCCTCCACCAAAAGTGCCCCTTCAAATTCCTATACATTTTGGTACCCCCAGGGTGAACGGTATACTTGAATCGGTGAGCCTCATCCAAAATTTCTCTTTTAAGCTCTACATCGGCTGGGACACAAACTCTACCTTTGAACGTGATTGCCCCATCACCGTTCGTGGTGAAATCCTCACTTCCTTTGCTAACCGCCTTATCACGGAAAGCGATCAACTCGGCATCTACTACTTGCAACTCTCGGATCTGATCTATGATGCACGGCTTCACCGTGATATTTGCTATCAATGGCCCGTGTGTCTGTGAGCTGAACCAAATGTCAAGGTTGGAAACATCCTCCAACAACCTCAACTCCTTTAGCATCATGTGAACCAAAAGTCCAGTAGGCTTCCGGCTAAGAGCATCGGCTACAACATTCGCCTTGCTCGGATGGTATTGAATGGAATATTTATAATCTTTCAAAAAGTCCTTCCATCTCCTTTGCCTTAAGTTCAACTTCTTCTGAGAAAACAAATATTTTAGGCTTTTATGATCCGTGAACACCTCAAATTGTTCCCCGTAGAGGTAGTGCCGCCATATCTTCAATGTAAACACAACTACGGCGAGCTCTAAGTTGTGAGTGGGATAATTCTTCTCATGCTCTTTCAATTGCCTTAAGGCGTAGGTAATGACCTTTTCGTGTTGCATGAGCACACATTCCAACCCCACGTGGGAGGCGTCGCTGTAAACGATAAAACCACTACTCCTAAAAGGCACTGTGAGGACCAGAGCTGTAGTAAGGCGTTTCTTCAACTCCTGAAAGCTCACTTCGCATCTTTCACTCCAACTGAACCTGGCATTTTTCCTCGTCAAGTAAGTGAGAGGTGCAGCCAAATTGGAGAATTCCTCCACAAATCTCCGATAATAGCCTGCCAACTTGAGAAAACTACGTATCTCAGTGATGCTCTTGGGTCTCTCCTAACTCATAACTACCTCTATCTTTGCCGGGTCAACAGAAATGCCCTTAGCTGACATTACATGTCTAAGAAATGCTACATTCTCTAACCAGAATTTGCACTTACTTTGCTTGGCATACAACCTGTGCTCTCGAAGCATCTCAAGAGTAAGGTGAAGGTCTTGATCATGATCCTCTCGTGTCGGGGAGTACACCAAAATGTCGTCTAGGAACACCACGACACATCTATCGAGATAAGGTCTGAACACCTGATTCATCAAATCTATGAACGCCGTCGGCGCATTCGTCAAACCAAAAGGCATAACAAGGAACTCGCAATGCCTATACCGAGTCCCGAAAGCCGTCTTCGGAATATCTCCTTCCTTGATCTTCAATTGATGATAGCCAGATTGAAGGTCGATCTTGGAGAAAAATCTCGCTCCCTTCAGTTGGTCAAATAGGTCGTCTATCCGTGGTAATGGATAACGATTCTTGATAGTGACCTTGTTCAACTGCCAGTAATTGATGCACATTCTCATCGACCCATCCTTCTTCTTCACAAAGATGACCGGAGCTCCCCATGGCAAGACACTTGGTTGGATGAAACCAAGTTGTTGTAACTCTTCAATTTGCTTTTTCAGTTCCTCAAGCTCTATCGGGGCCATTCTATACGGTGCCCTTGAAATCAGAGCGGAGCCCAAAGCAAGCTCTATCGGGAACTCAATCTCCCGATTCGGAGGCAATCTGGGAAGTTCTTCTGGAAACACATCCAAGAACTCACTCACAACTGGAATGGCCGAGGAGTTTTGTGCTTCTGGGTTTGCTAAGCTCAAGGCCGCGAGGCGAGAAATATCCCTTTCTCTTAATCCTCGAAAGTGAAACGGCTTAACTCCTTCCGGCCTGAAGTTCACCATCTTTTCAAAACATGCAATATGACCATGGTGGTTTGACAACCAATTCATCCCTAAGATGACATCGAAATCCAAGTCTTGAAAATCTAGGATGATGAGGTCGGCTAATAGTTCATTCTCCCCTACTTGAACCACACAATCTCTAAATATTTTGTCCGTATCAATTGACTTGCCAAGTGGAGATGCAATGGTCAACTCCTGCTCCAACAGAGTAGCCTCAGTCGAAAAGCTCTTTGCAAAACTGGGTGAGACAAAGGAGTGAGTGGATCCTGTGTCGATCAACACTCGGGCGAGACACTCATTGACTAATAAGGCGCCTGTGCGATTAAACACTAACATCAATAGATTTCAGACATAAATATACATCATACATAGGTAACCCCTATTACAAATAACAACTCATCACATAATAGAAATTATTCATAACTTAAAACTCTAGAATTCTTACGTACCTTGCATGACATCGTCAGATGTACGTGCGTCTCTCTCGGATAGGGCGAAAACTCGGCCCTGGGTGGCTTGGTGAGGTGGTCGCGTAGACGGTGAGGCCCTCGAAGCCTAGGAAGAGCTCTGCTGAGATGTCTATCTAACAGGGGGCCTACTCCCCTGAGATTGAGCTGGTAGATGATGTCGGGGGCAATCTCTAATAATGTGGCCTTGGTCACCACAATGGAAACAACCTCCGGTAGCCTTCTGGCATTTCCCTACTGGATGCCTCCTTCCACAAAGGGTGCAGACATCATGTGAATAGGTAGGAGGACCATAACCTGTAGCCTAAGTCACGGTGGGGCGAAGAGCCTGAGTGAGAGCCGGGCGAAAAGTTGGTGGAGCAAAAGGGTGAAGAAACTGAGGTGTAGAGTACATCCTCTGTGACTAAGCTGGTCCTATGAACTGGTACAACTTAGTTCTAGCTCTCTTTTCTATCGATCCACTGGACTGGCCTTTCTCCATCCCTTTTCTCTTGAAGAACTCTTCAGAATTAGCCTCCACTAATAGTGCCTTGTCCACTACCTCGGCATATGTCTCATACCAGAACATCAAAACTCAGTCTTTGAGGTATGCCTTTAACCCCCTCTCAAATTTCCGGGCTTTCATAGCCTCAGTAGCTATCATGTGTGGAGCAAATCTTGATAGCTCCGAAAACTTAGCCTCATAAGCGGCAATAGACATATTACCCTGCTCCAAGGTAATGAACTCAACTTTCTTTTCCTCTTTCATCCCTACTGGGAAGTATTTCTTATTGAAGATGTCCAAGAACTCTCCCCAAGTCCAGTCTTGACCCTGTCGAGTCAACTTCCGGGTCCTAAGTGCGGACTTCCACTAATGATCGGCCTCACCTTCTAGCATAAAGGAGGCCCAAGTAACCTTTTCTGCCTCAGTAGGTGCCAATACAGAGAATATCTTTTCTAATTACCGAATCCATCCTTCAGCCACAAGTGGATCAATGCTTCCACAAAATGTTGGAGGCCTCATCCTCCGAAAAGCCTCTATTCCGGCTTGTGCTCTATTGGGAGGAGTAGGTATAAGTGCAGCATTAGGTGGAGTAGCTGGTTGCCTTGCTGCCAACATAGCCAAGATCTTGGCTATTGAAGCGAAATCTTGGACAAAGTTGGGTTGATCATCACCCGATGGTGCATCACTTCCATTACCCCTTGTGTTGTATCCACGACCCCGAGTATTGCGTCTCATGATTACTCCTGAGAATGACAATACAACATGAGTCTAACTTGGATACGCATTTAGTAACAATTTCACCATTTGTTCAAAACATATTCACTAAGCGTAGAACAATGCACACAAGGTATACATAATAATGGCACAACATACAATCCGTGTTCCTAGCGTAGGACTCTAAGTTTGGTTGAAGTTCAACCGGTTTTGACCAAGACTAACTTGTTAGTCTATACTTGGAATACAACTCTCTCGTCTGACCCTAATGCCTTGTTCAATCATGGTATTGAATACTAAGTGACCCTAGGGACTCTAATGCCTAGAGCTCTGATCCCACTTTTGGCGCACCCCAAAATACCCCATAGGAGTTAAGGGATGTGACTATTCGTACCTGTTAAACCATCCTGTAATGAACAAGGCTAAGCATAACATAATACAACAATAATCAGAGTGCAGAAGCTAAACATAAGTGTGGAAGCGTGAACAACCTTTTTCTTTCCCATATAAGGTGGTCTGTATTCCAAGTAAGCATATACAAAACATATCGAGTCAAAGCTGGACATGCCCACCTATCAAATATACCAAATTTCAAAAAAATTATTGAGCCTACTATGCTCAACAATAATCTAAGTACGGCCAAACATCACGATCCCTATCCTCCTGCGACTGGATCGGGATAGGAGGCTCTCTCTCCTCATAATACTCCACAACCCAAGGCATGGGGTTGAGGGCTTCCTCGGTACCTACCGACATAAAAGTATGGCTGAGTATAAAATACTCAGCGAGTACAAGCTACTAACTAGCCATAGCAATAACAATCACACAAGAGCAACAAGATTTAATTCACCACATCAATTGAAACAGTAATAGCAATATAAGACATTGGTATCATTGAAGTAAAGCAAGGTAATAGTCGTGACATGCTTGCATGAATGCGAAAACCCCGGTAAAACTCATACTTTAAAATCATGTCTTACTCTTGAAAATAGCCTTTAGTGTTTCTTTCAAAACTTATTTAACATAATTAAAAACCTGTTTCTTGTCTTGGTCTTGCTAGTGAAAATCATGCATGCGTGTCTTGTCTTGTTTGGAATCACATGTCTTGATTGGTCTTGACTTGTATACTTATAAGCCAGAGGTTAGCACCCGCACATCCCTAGGCTACCAACCTCCTTGACATTTCATTCACTTGTGAGCCAGAGGCTAGCAGCCTTCACTTGGGCTACTAACCTCCTTGTCTTATTTCATTTATTTGTGAGCCAGAGGCTAGCACCCTTCACTTGGGCTACCAACCTCCTTGACATGTACAAGTTTTCTTGTTTGATTTATCATATACATATACTCTGAAAAACTCGGTTCATGCATGCATGCGTGCTTGTCTGCGTGTCAATAGTGACAACCAGGATGACATGAACAATTTAGGAAAGGCGTATGGCATTCAATTCTCAATATGATCACAATTGTGGAAAGTTGGACAAATATATAAGGCATGCAATCAAGGTTAACATATTGAGAAGGATTACTCAATTTATACTTGCATTGTTCTATTTTAACTTGCTAATTTCTCATGTGGACATTTCATCAAACACTTAGTGAGCACTTATTCAAAATCATTTGTTCGAGTTCTTAGTACGTGCTTTTCATCAAACATTATTTATGTGCTTATTATGTACACCAAGCCCTTCCACCATTTTTCCATTACACACCTTACATCATACATCATGGCATCCAATCGCCCCAACTCCTCATCCATTCATACATCCTACCATTAATTCAATTTATCTTATTCACATTTAGGATAGTAGCATATTGCAAAGAAAAGGGGAGAACACAATGTTAGCATCATCATTTTCTAGAGAAAACACTATTTATTGCTAAGAGAGTTAGTAGGGTGTACTAACCTTGAAAAAAAAAGGAGGAAAACCCTTGAGAATGTCGTGGAAGACTCTGCCCTAGCTTGGAGTAGAAGCTCCACGCGTGCTTGAATAAGATTTGAGAATTCCAAGCTTTTGGGATGATCCTAGGGTTCTCAAACCCTTGATCGTCTCTCACCAATGATGCCTTAGGAGAAAACCCTCTTCTCCTCTCTCCTTTTCTCTCTAAATGCTCTAAGTATAGTGAGTGGGCACCCAAAGCTCGAGCAAGCCTTATAAGGCCAAAGGGTGTTGGCCAAAAGACAAAAAAATCCTGAATGAAATTTTTGCAAAACACGAAGGACTGAGCGATCAGTGTTTTAGCCCGAGCTCTCGGTTGAAAACACCCTCTCTGGAAAAATTCCCCATTCAAATTTGTGCACCAGTCGATAGATACCGATTGATCGCTAATATGGATCGAGTGATCTGTTTTGGACCGAGCGATCCGTAGTGACCGGTTCTCTGTAGATTTTTGCTATTTTCATCCTATTTTGGTATTTCGGCCATAACTTTTGACTCGTTGGTTGGATTTTGATGATTCAGTTGGGTTTTGTCAATCTTTATAATATGGTTGTGCTTTCTAGACCTATCGGATCGTAATACCCAATTTATTAAATAAATTAATGATTATATACTAGGACTTTGCTTTTAAGACCCCATTAAGGCCGAGACTAAGAGCACGAGATTTCAGGTCTCGATGACTCAGCCCTAATGGGGAAGAGCCTACACTTAGGACTAGGACCCACCAAATATTCTTTTAAGAACCCCGCCTACTCTCTCTCTCTCTCTACAGTTTTCTTTTTCTTTTGTTAATCTCTCTCTCTTTCTACTTTTCTAGTATCTACCGGATAGATACAGAATATTAGACACGGAAATTATTCCATGTCTAATACCTATTTATAGACACAAAAATATTTTAGTCTCTAATGTTTCGTATCTAATGATGATAATAGGGTTGCTGAATAATATATTTATTAGAGACGGAATTTTAGTATTAGACACGGGTATTCAATTGTTATTTCGTGTTTCAATACTTAGGTGTAGTTGATATATATATCCACTTCGTCATGTGGATTGAGCTTCTTTTGTTTCTCTTCCAATTTGTTGTGGTTGGATGTCTATACATTTTTTTTAATTTCTTCACAATTTTTTTGTTCTGTGCATTGCACAAGGTGTGTTCTATTTATATATAAGAGATTACTATGAGTAGGAGATAATCAGAGCTCTACAAAACATGCCTTATTGCAGGGGTAATTTAGGAATTATAAATATAAGCTTAGGACATTTTTGTTATATAAAATCATTTTACATGATTCTTGAAAGGATTTTGCTATTGAGACCATCTTAGGGCCAAGACCACCGAGACCATGCTCTAAGAGTACGGGATTTTAGGTGGGGCCCATTTCACATGGTGGGCCCCACCTAAAATCCCATGCTGTTAGAGCTGGTCTCAGTGGTCTCGGCCCTAAGAGGGTCGCAAAAGCTTTATCCTTCACGAAATATCCATATCAAGGTATATTTTGGGTGAGGGGTTTACTATTGAACCAAAGCTCATGTGTGTAGTAGTGAAACTCTATATATAAAAGACTGGGTATCATGGATGCAATGCTATGCGGGTGAAAAGAAAATTTGTGTTTAGACTGATCGGCCTTTTTAAAGGAAATAGTTAACGTACCTGGGAAATGGATTTTAAAATCCAAGGCTGGACCTCATTGGTCCATGCCCCCCTCTTAAATACCTATCAACTGTGTTGGGTATTTAAGAGGGGGGCATAGGCCAATGATGTCTAGCCTTGGATTTTAAAATTCATTTCCCAAGTATTGCTATTCATGACTCGAACTGCGCAAATAGTCGAGCCCTAGATAGTATTCATGTAATACAGTTGGAACATCCTCATATCAATTGTCACAATGTTCTTCTTTCGTCTCTATTTTATTTTCCCCCCTTAACACAACTTAAATTCATTATGCCAACCTTACCTAATATAGCTAAACTCTCCTAGTTTTAGTTTTACCTTTCCTTCTCATATGAACATGCTATGTTGGTTTTTATGTGTGCTAAATATTATGTCTATTGCCTAATATCGATGGCTCTATAATGTTATTTTGAGAATGGTGGTTGCTTTTTTAGATTATGCATATACTCGGATTGCCTGTCATATAATTTTATAGTTAGGCTCATGGAAACTAGTCCATAATGATGTCTGCAATACCATCAAGGTCATTGTGATATGTGCAGCATTGAAACTTAGATCTCCCATTAAGAAATGATGTCGGATATAAGTGCCTCTACCACACTATGGACGGATTCGTTGTTGATTATGATGTGTTATTCCTACGTGGACTACATTATCGTTAACAACTTATCCGTCCTGTATGTCAAGAGAAGTATTTATCTGCAAATGATTCTTGAATGTCGTTGGACGTTGGGAATGGCTAATCCCGAAACAGTGTTAGTGCCCAAGCACAACTCAAATTTTTGGAATCTTTTCGTCAGTCAGTCCTATGCTCTCTGGGTACATATTTGGACAAGTAATCCATGCCTCTTGTTCTGAATGTGTACTTGCAGAGGACATCGGAGATGTGCCGAAAATTACAGAAAATGATAGCGGACGTTCGTGGTAACTGATTCTGGGGATTATGTATTCTTGAATGGGATAGGAACACACCACTAATAAGAGAAGGAACAACCCTGGGCATTGCAGCATTATACGCATTATTCCGGTGTCATTCTATCTTCTTAAGGACAGGTCTATATTGTCTCGGTTGTTAGGGATCCGAGAGCGATAAAGGGAACAGGATAAACGTTGGGTTTCACATAGATGGAGGGGTGATATACTAAATCCGGGTAGGGGAACAATTTCTTGGATTTGTATTAGTCATCAACCACAGCCTGACAGTATGAGTGTGGTAAAAAATGTCAGTAATCGATATTAGTAACGACACATTGGTCGACATGATTGCGATGGATTCGGATAAACAGTATGCCACGGGTAGTGGCTTCAGGGGAAGACCACATTCCTAGAACGACCCGCCCAAGTTGTGAGGACGGGATAAACACTATTAATAGATGATATGCAAGAGAGGGTCACGCCGCGCGCGGACCCATGGTGCAAACCAAGGGACAGTCGATGAGGGACCGAGGAAAAAAGAGAGATGTCCTAACGCCAAAAAGCTGCAAAATTCATACGTAGTAGAAGATGTCGGCAAAGATGATCCGGCTGTAAAAAATTCGAATAAACTATCTTTTATCTGGTTACTAAACATAAGTGTTGAATGGAGGGACGCAACAAAATCATTCAGATGTTCCTTAATTAATGAAAGAGGCTCCCCCAGGGAGAGACTTGCCTACCTTTACGAACTAAAAAGATATCGGAGAATTAGGTCTGGTTAAATAAGGAAGATGATACATGCCCAACAGACTGCATTGTTATATTGGAAGGAAACTGCCAATGAGCTTGCATTTTGTTTGTGGATTCACGGTGGAAGATGGAAGATGGGTTCGTACAACACAGGTATCCAGGAAGGAGGAAGGCGAATTAGCACAAGGTTTGCATCATCTTCCTTAATGCCTAGACTTCAAAAGACTACATGTCCGCAAGGACAGAGGGGTTCAGATTCGGCATGCAGAGTCACACTTGGCGGGGTTCTAAGGCATCCAGTTGACTCTGAAGCCTGGCGACATCTTGAAGCCTTATACCGTGAATTTGTGCCGAACCTCGCAAGTCGACTTTAGGTCGCAGCGATGTTCCAACGCCATTTGGGTTACCCTAGCATCGCACACGTACTTGGCCTTGTTGTTTTGATCCATAATTTGCCGCCTGGACTGTATATGAAGCCACATTTGATGATGACGTACTTATTATCCAGTCCCGTGTGACTGTACTGACATGAGTATACTCAACACCCCGTTAAGAGTTATGCGATCTGTGCAAGGATAGACACGTACGATGCGTAAATTGGTAAAATTTTAGAGGAGAGCAAGCATTATTGTGGACAATCAAGAACTCCTTTGCGAACCTTGTCGGAGGGTACCCAAGGGGTGAAGGGTGGTAGGAAGTACCGGATGTCTGCCCCAGTACTTGAAATATGGACTAAGTTTTGTATATGGGTCATAGAAAATCTGGGGTGTGTCATAGATCCGCAATGAACAAAGGTATAATAGACAGGCGAAAACAAGGGCCTGCTCCTGTGCCCACAGGGACCGAATGTGGGGGCAAATGCGTGGTACGGAGTCCATTGGGACCATAAGGCAACACCTTGAGAGGACAAATACTGTGCGACAGTAAGTGAGAATTATGATGGAAAGAACGTACGTATTTCTCAGTACTATGGGAGATCTACTATAGCAAAATTTGGATGTGCGAAGAGTGAAAAAAATATTTGCGAATATGTATCACAGGGGACGTTATCGAATATTTGGGAAAAAAAAAGACACTGAAAATCAAGTCTGACCTTATGAAATGGTATTCAAACTAGCACTTCATCAACTGCAATAGGACGACATTCAAGCGCTCCTAGGTTCGATTTTCCCAATTGATTCTCAAAAATGGATTACCTTTGACCTTTAACAAATGACTCAAAATAATTACAATGCTTTTGACATGTTACCTTTTCCCCAGGAATTTACCAAAACTTAAACCTGTTTGCCTGCCCACATGCTAATCCAAAACCTGTGAGCAGGAAATAAAATAGAGAGTAAGAAATGAAAATATTTATACCAGTCAAAACCCTTCCAATTCCACAATTCACATCATACAGGTTAGTATTCCAAAATCTCCATCCATCATCCATACCAGGTATAATACACACTTTAACACATTCTCCCCTTTTTTTTGACGTCGAAAGCCAAAGGTGGGATTAGTAAAGAGAAAGCCTAAACCAGTGAAAGGAGAGGAGATAGAAACATGAGCATAAACCATTCAAATGTATACATCCATATCAATCATAATATCCAAAGTGGTTTGTACGAAGTACACTAAGACACAAATCCACAAATGTGAAAAATAAAAAACTGTCACTTGACTAATAAACTCCATCCGAACTATCCGTCCTGGTCTCATCAGAAGTGAGTCCTGTTACTCATAAGTAAGCCCGAATCCCGCGACATCTCTCCTGTACTCCTAGCACGGCTGCATCGAGAGATCATTCTAACCACAACCGCTGTAGTAAACTCCTCGTATGAAGAAATATGAGTCCGGAGATCCATCTGCATCTCTCTCATCATCCTCCCAAGCTTCATCCATAGTGGTCGGTGGAGGACGAGATGACCCAACACAAATTCTGCTCCCTCCTCTGTATCTCGAACTGAGGCATGTGAGAACTCTGAGATAGGGTCTTTTTATTGATGGACCCTTAGGTACTCGAGTAGGAGCACCAGGAGGTGCAAATACCCCTTGTAAACCAAGAAGTTTAGTGATAAGAGATCCAAAAGGAAGGGCTCCAACTACAGTGTCAGATCGATGAGCTTGGATCATCAAATCGATAAAATGTGCTGCAAGATCAATATCATGCCCACGAAGAAGACTGAATAGAAAACGAGCTCTTTCTTCCCTAAGGTCTGCAGTATGAACCTTTGGGTGGATATTGGCACTCATGACTAGGTTTACAAGTCTTGCATCCCTAGTGAGTTTAGACACTTCAATAAGAGAACCAACCCAAAATGAAGGAGTGCCACTTAGAAAGGTAACAACTTGTTCCATGGGTTCTTTATCCTCATCAGTCTTATATCTATAAGGATAATAAGCATTTGGAACTCGAGGACAACCAAGAATAGCAGCAATTAAATCAGGATTTATTACCACAGATTTTTCTAAAGTTTTAGATTTGAAAGACCAAGTTTTCAAGTTGATATCAGAAAAATTGGAATAAAATTCCTGAACCAACTGAATAGGAGCTGGACATGATAGATGGAGAATACCTTCCCATTTACGATCGGTAATGAGTTTAGGAAGATAATAATCAGCAAAGTCCGAAATTTGAATTCCACGCTCAACCATGATAGCCTTCTTGCTAAAATATTCACGGTAAAGTTGAGCAGCCGAAGGATTAATGAAAGAAGATGATAGACTGGCATGGGAAGATGAGGCTTTACCCTTGTTTTTACCAGTTTATCAGCCAAAGCCTTTTGGCGATTCTCAGTAGTAGAATCAATGATTCTACGAATTGGTCTGTCCCCAATGGAAATACCATGCCCTATTGGAGTGAAAGTAGATGGCTCTAGGTTTTCCTCATCTTGAGGAGGATCCTCTTGGTTGTTGAGGACCAACCTCCGACGTTTGGGAACGCCAGACATGAGATAGGCAAGAAGGATTAACGACAGAACGAAAGCCATGGAAGATTAGACGAGAAAATCAATCTAAATCGAAGAAAATCCACAAATCTTACCTTTTAGATGCTTGGGAAACCTTTAGAATAGAAAGGAATGACCGTTTGAAGGATTTGTAGGAGAAGGAACCGAGGGATCGCTCTGGAGGTCGGAGAACAAGTGAACAAAAAAAATAGAAATGAGGGTTTTATAACACTGTTCACGAAAGACCGATCGATCGGTCTTTAGCACCGAGCGATCGGTGGTCTGAAAATTTTTTAAAAAATTTTACAATTAAAACCTTTTCTCCCCCTCAACCAATGGAACATTGAAAATTCATTTTCACCTCAAAATGACCAACTGACCAAAAAAATATGCAACATGTGATTTCATAAAAATCATAAATAATAATCACCCAAGAATTGATATATCAAGTATAGACATAAATAAGGATTATGTAAACATTAATTGATTTTCACCGGTGATTAAATATGGTATTTGCATCAAATTCACAATCAGAGTCAAGATACAATTAGAAGTAATGTGAATATGAAATAAAAATTCATTACTTGACTCTTTGAATTGGTTTCCTTCCTTAATCTAGATTTTGACATTATATTTCAAATGGGACTCTAAAATTTTTCAAAAACTAGTTTTTAAAACCAATAATCATCCATATTTATCTGATGAGCAATTTTTACCCCATATTTGACTAATAAATTTATTTCATATCTTTTTCAGTCAAATTGTACTCATTATGAAAATTCTTTTTGGAGTACACATATATAGATACTAGCACACTGGTGACTTTCACTCAAGTGAGAAGGTAGCTCTTTCTAATAACAGTAGGGGCTTTCACACTAGCAATCCATATAGATATCTACTGTTTGTCTAGGTAGCCATTACTCACTGTTTTCATTCACTAGTAGCTATCACACAAACTCACAGGTAGTCCTCTCCATGTCAATAATTTTTATATCTAGGGGGCTCACCTTATGGAATTTTTTATGACATTGGTTATTCTAGATTTGATTAATCTAGGGAACCATATGGTATAATATCAGAACCTTTAAATAGGAACTAAAACCATCCAAATAATCAGTCAGAGTGCATGTGCAAATTAGAACATCATTGTATGTTCAACTCTAACTGAGGTTAATTAGCATGACCAAATTCAATCACAAGATCGAATCAACAATTGAACTATCCTATTTTATTCAATCCTATGAAATATTTATTCTTGGATTATATGGTTAAATATGATTTCAAGGAAATAACATTAAGCAAAAAGATAGGACAAATGAGGTCATACAAACACATTATTTTTTGCATATTTTTCAATTTTTTGAATGTTTT
The DNA here is from genome assembly GCA_015143295.1 of Tetracentron sinense. Lineage (NCBI taxonomy): Eukaryota > Viridiplantae > Streptophyta > Magnoliopsida > Trochodendrales > Trochodendraceae > Tetracentron > Tetracentron sinense. The sequence continues at coordinate 4,140,378 of CM026553.1, read as the reverse complement.
TGGATTTTTTATTACTTAAAGAAAATAACAAAAAAAATAGCTCTATGACATAAATAAAACATGAAGAACACATAGGCTATGTAACATGTACACCATTACTCAACTCCGCACAAACCGATGGATTTCCTAAGGAGTTCAAACCTAAGGGAATCTAAAGGTTTTGTGAGAATGTCCGCATATTGATTCTCTGTTTGGACATACTCAATAGACACAACTTTTTGCTCAACAAGATCACGGATGAAGTGATGCCTAATGTCTATATGCTTTGTGCGAGAGTGTTGCACAGGATGTTTGGAGATATTGATTGCACTTGTGTTATCACAATACACAATCATAGTGCTTTGATCAATCCCATAATCCTTCAACATCTGTTTCATCCACAGAAGTTGGGTGCAACAACTACCAGCTGCTATATACTCAGCCTCGGCTGTAGACAGGGAAATGGAATTCTGCTTTTTGCTAAGCCAAGCAACCAAGCAGTTTCCAATATAGAAATACCCGCCGGAGGTGCTCTTCCTATCATCAGTATTTCCAGCCCAATCAGCATCGGAATACCCCACAACAATGACATTTGTATCGAAAGAATACCAGAGGCCTAAGGACATAGTTCCACTCACATAGCGAATGATACGCTTGACAGCAACTAAGTGAGACTCTTTGGGATTTGCTTGATAACGGGCACATGCTCCAACACTAAAGGCTATGTCGGGTCTAGTAGCAGTTAGGTAGAGCAAACTACCAATCATGCTTCTATAATTAGTCTGATCGACATCCTTCCCTGAAGTATCTTTACTAAGCTTTATAGTAGTACTCATAGGAGTCCTAGCATGCTTAGCAGAACTCATTCCAAATTTCTTCACTAGATTTTTTGCATATTTGATTTGAGATACTGAGATCCCAGAATCCAATTGCTTGATCTGAAGACCAAGGAAGAAACTTAGCTCACCAACCATGCTCATTTCAAATTCATTTTTCATTTGTTCAGCAAATGAATGAGCATGTAAGTCTAATGTGGAACCAAATACTATGTCATCAACATATATCTGGGCGATGACAATATCACCTTTCACATTCTTTATGAAAAGGGTTTTGTCTACTCCCCCTCTCGAAAATCCGTTTTCCAAGAGATAAGTAGTCAGCCTCTCATACCAAGCTCTTGGAGCTTGCTTTAAACCATAGAGGGCCCTTTTTAGTCGATAAACTTGATCAAGGTGATGTGGATCTTCAAACCCATTTGGTTGTTCCACATAGACTTCCTCATGTAGAATGCCATTCAGAAAGGCACTCTTAACATCCATTTGAAAAAGTTTGAATTTCATATGGCAAGCCACAGCTAGAAGAATTCTTATTGATTCTAGCCTGGCTACAGGAGCAAAAGTTTCATCGAAGTCAATACCTTCAATTTGGGTGTATCCTTGTGCAACTAACCTAGCCTTATTTCTTATGATAGTACCTTTTTCATCAGATTTGTTCTTGAAAATCCATTTGGTACCTATCACATTTGTATTGTTAGGCCTAGGTACTAAATACCAAACATCATTCCTAGTAAACTGAAGTAACTCTTCTTGCATTGCATTTATCCAATTATCATCTGCAAGAGCTTCAGCTACATTCTTGGGTTCAAAAGATGAAGTATAGCAAATGTAGCTAACTTCATTTTCAATTTGTTTCCTCGTTCTCACTCCACTTTCAACATCACCAATTATATCAGTGGGGGTGTGAGGACTCATGACCCTAGGATGTGTAGGTTTTGATGGAGATGTTTGCTTATCAATAGGTGGTGTTGAAATAATTTCAACATTTACATTTTCAGCACTTTCATCATCCTCACGTTGCACATTTTCAACACTGGAGTCATCCACAACTACATTTATGGACTCCATAATTGTAGAGGTTCTCAAGTTATACACTCGATAAGCTCTACTGTTGGTGGAATACCCAAGAAATATCCCTTCATCACTCCGGGATTCAAATTTGCCCAGTTGCTCTCTATCCTTAAGGATATAGCATTTACTTCCGAATTCTCGAAAGTACTTGACACTAGGTTTCTTGTTATTCCACAACTCATATGGGGTTTTCCTTGTTCCAGGTCTTACAAAAACTCTATTAACTATATAGCAAGCAGTGTGAACTGCCTCAGCCCAGAAATGAGAAGCTAGATTGTTGCTATGAAGCATAACTCTAGCCATCTCTTAGAGAACCCTGTTCTTCCTCTCTACTACACCATTCTGCTGAGGTGTAATAGGTGCAGAAAATTCATGTTTGATACCCGACTCATCACAAAATTCGTTGTACTTTGAGTTTTCAAACTCCTTTCCATGATCACTTCGAATTCGAGTGATTGGGCATCTTTTCTCATTTTGAATTTTCAGGCAAATACTTTTGAAATTGTCAAAAGCATCGGATTTCTCTCTTATAAATGCCACCCATGACATTCTAGAGAAATCATCAACCATGACTAGGATGTATCGCTTTCCACCTAGACTTTCAGTTCTTGTAGGACCCATAAGGTCCATATGAATTAATTCCAGTGGATATGAAGTAGCAATACTTGAAGTCTTCTTATGTGGGGTCCTAATTTGTTTACCAATTTGACATGGCCCACACACAGCAGTAGAAGGCTTTCCTAGTTTGGGAACACCTCTCACAAGCTCTTGCTTAGAGATTTTACATAGGTCTTTGAAGTTCATGTGACCTAGTCTTCGGTGCCACAAATCAACCTCCTCAATTCTAGTCTTATAACAGACATTTGAGGGAATAGGACTGGGAGTTAAGCCGTAGCAATTGTCAGTGGTTCTCAATCCTTCTAGAACACACTTACCTTTACCATTAATGACTAAGCATTTATTTTGGGTAAAGTGCACAGCATGATTATCATCACAAAGTTGACTTATGCTAATTAAATTAGCTTTCAGTCCTTCAACTAACAAGGCATCTTTCAATTTAGGTATGCCTGGTGAATCGATGATACCCTTTCCTTTGACTAAAGACTTGCTTCCGTCACCAAAAGTAACAGTCCCATCAGGACAGTCCTCAAATTGAATAAATAAGGACTTGTTACCTGTCATATGCCGAGAACACCCACTGTCGAAGTACCACATTTCTGTGTTTTGGGCTTTCAAGGCAGTACGAATGACAAAGCACTTAAGGTCTTCCTTTCTTACATACACAGTCTTTAAACTTTGTTTAGATCTTGGATCATTAATCTGTGTAGTAGAGACCTTTTTCCTTTTTGTCCTCCTTGACCTTTTTCTGTTTTGTTCAGTTCTAGTTTTTTGATAAATCAAATTATTTCCTCTTGAATAATCATTTGGAATAAATTGACCAGTTCTTGTTCTAGAGATTTGAGCAATTCTATTAACATCATCGGTCAACATTCTAGATTTTTCAGCTAGAACCTGAATCTGCCTTTGAAGAGTCCCTTGACATTGATTTTGGTTCCATGAACCATTTCGGGGAGCTCTCCTAAATGCATTACAATTTGGTCGAATGTGACCTCTCACACCACAAAAATGACATGTGGGTATGAATCTTGGTAGAGGAGGAAGATTTCTTCTAACTGGAATTTGATTCCTTAAAGCATTCACTCTAGGAGCTGTATTTCTAGGCGTTACAAAATTTGTATAAGCCTTAGTACTTGATGTAGAAGTTAAATTTTCTTTAGGTTCAGAATGTATTGGCTCAAACACTGCACTAGCCATTGTTCCAACAGCTAAAGGACCAGTTGGTGTGTCAACATGTCCTATCCCAGATCTACTAGAATTTGATCCATACTTTCTAACTAATTCATCTAGGCAGCTAGTGTTACCAAACATTCTTACTTCTTTTTCAAGAGTATAGACCTTCTGAATCAAGTCAGTCTTGTCTTTAAAGGTAATTTGATGTTCTTTTTCAAGAAATTTCACCTTATCAACAAGAGAAACTTTAAAAGTTTCCAGCTCCATTTGCAGAGTTCTTAACTCTTCAATTTCTTTCATGGAAGTGTCTCTTTCAACTTCTAATTTTCTGACCACATTAGTCAATGAGACATTCTCTTCCAAAAGACATTGAACTTTTATAACAAATGCTTCTTTTTCATTTTCCAACTGACTAACTAGTGCACTCTTCTCTTCTGCTACTAGTTTACAGATATCTCTTTCATTTTGAATGAGTTTGAGTTTTTTTCTCAAAGAGATTTTTGTTTTAGTCAGTTTCAAACTTTCAGCATACAACTTATCATAAGTTGTTTTCAAATCTTCATCACTTTCAGAGTCAGTTTGACTCTTCTGTAAGTCATCACTAGACTCAGTATGAATACTCTCATCACTTCTATCCTTTTCATCAACCGCAGAGGTAGTCTCAAGAATCCCAGTAAGGGAAACAGTGAAAGCCGTATGATTTCCAGTATCTTCACTTGAAGAGGAACTGTCCGATTCTTCATTCTCGGAATCACTGTCATCCCAACAGGCATTCATCACCTTGCCCTTACTCTTCTTCTTGTTAGGACAGTTAGGTGAAATATGACCGAAGCCATGGCATTCATAACATTGAACACCTTGGGATTTCTTGTCGCCACTTTTGGAATTTTTCTTGTTTTCCCAGGGCTTAGACTTTGACTTCTCAAAAGTTTTTCCTCCCTGTTTGGGATTAAATCTCTTTTTCGTTCTAAAAAATTTTCGAAATTTTTTAACGAAAAGAGCCATTTCTTCCTCATTCATATCTCCATCACTGTCATCCTCATCCAAAGTTTCCTTGATGGTTTTCAAGGCTAAGGATTTATTCTTCTTGGATGGACGTAGATTGAGTTCATAGGTTTGGAGTGATCCAACCAATTCCTCAATCTTCAGAGAGTCAACATTTTTACTCTCTTCGATTGCAGTGACTTTGGGTTGAAATCTCTCTGGGAGAGATCTAAGGACTTTTCTAACTATTTTGGACTCAGATATTTTCTCACCTAAATTGAAACTAGCGTTGACAATGTCACTAAGTTTTGCATAGAATTCATCAAAAGTGTCATTGTCTTCCATGTTTAAATGTTCAAATTTGGTGGTTAACATTTGGAGTTTTGAGATTTTAACAGTGGTAGTACCCTCATGGGTAATTTCAAGAATGTCCCAAGCCTCCTTTGCTGTTTCACATGAAGAAATTCGTCTGAATTCCTCAGCAGTGACTGCAGTAAAGATAGCATTGAGACCTTTAGTGTTCCATCCACTTGAATCAAGTTCTTCTCTGGTCCATTCATCAGAATATTTGACGACAGTCAAATCACCTACAGTTTTTACGGGCGTAGTCCACCCATTCTGTATAGACATCCAAATTCTCTCGTCAATAGATTTGAGAAAGGCTCTCATTCTAGCTTTCCAGTATGCATAATTATTTCCATCAAAAAGTGGGGGACGAGAGACGGATCCTCCTTCTCTTAGAGTACTCATGATCACGGATAATACAGGATCACACTTAAGGGATTAGCCTTATCAGTGAACAAGCTCTGATACCAATTGAAATTTATCCAGATCAATGATCTCTAAGACCTAGAGGGGGGGTGAATAGGTCTATCTAATAATTTCTAACCAATTTTAATTTTTCAATTAATATGTTTAGAAATCAATGATTAATTCAATCAGACAATCCACACAAATCAAACACAGAAGATTTTTACGTGGAAAACCCTAACGGGAAAAAACCACGGGACCTTGTCCAGCAATAAACTTCACTATGAAAAGATATCAAGTACAAGACAAGACCTTACCAAAACAGAAACGACGTTCCTAGGTATAGACTCTTACTCTTGATTTCCACGAACCAGCAGGTTCGATCTCCGCCTAAGCAGCTTCGGTTCCACACCGACCAAATCTTTTCAAGCAACTTCAAATCCACGATCACACACGATCGATCTCCTTCCACGAAGGCTCCGGATCAAACACCGGACACACACACAAGGTGTAGGGTTGTGAATCAATTTAGTAAATTTCAAACCCTAGAGGGATCTCATACAGATCTGAGATCACACAATGCAAGATCAAAGGTTTAGATCTCTACTTGCATTCTCTAGGATCTAAGAAAGAGGAGGGATCAACAAAGATCTAATAAAAGCAATAAGAAAAACCCTAGAAGAGTTTCTTAGACCTCTACTCTTTCAAAAAATATCAAAGACACGAATTAGGTCTCTCAAAAGTTGTTTATATAGGGTTAAAAAAAGAATCCAGAAAAAGAAAAATTCTTTTTACGGGGACCGATCGATCGGTGCTCACTACCGATCGCTCGGTTCACAACGGATCGATCGGTTCTAATGACCGATCGCTCGGTTCTAAATCACTTCTCTGGAAAATTTCCCCATACAAATATTTGGTCCAGTCGATAGCCACCGATCGCTCGGTAGGCCACCGATCGATCGGTCGCAATACCGAGCGATCGGTTGAGACAGAATTTTTTCCAAAACCATTTTCATTTTATTTTTATTTGATTGAACTAAGATCAAATATCTTTGGTAGGCTTAAAATTATCCTCCTAGGTATTCTTAGGGTTATCTAAGTCAAATCCAACCTAGGTAGGGTCTCTAAGTCCATTACCTGTCTAGATCCGGAGTAGAACCTTTTTCCTTCACTTTCTTCAATCTTCCTTAAGCTTTAGCTCTTCTCTTCTGACAAGTTAAACATGACTCGACGACTCGACTCAACTGACCTATCTAATGATCACGGAATTTGCCAACACCTATTTAGGGATTTACACTTCTGATAAAAAAGAAGCCTTTAAGTTCAAGAAGAAAGTTGCTAAATTCTATTTTGACAAAGGAGAATTATTCAGGAAATGATATAATGGTATTGCTCTCAAATGTCTGTCTAGAAAGGAGTTGAAATAGCATTACATGAAGCTTATAGTGGGGATTGTGGAGTGCATCAAGGAAAAATAAAGTTGTTTCAGCACATTTTGGGACTAGGATATTACTGGCCTACCATGGAGGCAGATTCACATCTATATGTTCATAGTTGTCATCAGTGTCAAATCAGGGGAAATGTTATTCATGCACCTGCACAGTCTTTACAGTATGTCTCTACACCTTGGCCCTTTTACACTTGGGGGCTAGATTTAATTCGACCTGTTAATCCTCTTACTGAGGGACATGTTTGGATTCTTGTGGCTACTGAATATTTCAACAAGTGGGTAGAAGCTATACCATTAAGAAAAGCTACAGGTATCATGGTGGCTATATTTATTAAGGAAAACATCATTTGCCGCTTCGAAATACCAAAGGAGGTTGTCACTAATAATGGAACACCTTTCATAAATTCTAATGTAAGGGAATTATTAGAAAGATATGATATCAAGCATAAGAAATCAACCCCTTATTATCCTAAAGGGAATGAGAAAGCAGAAGCTACTAACAAGACTATTCTAAAGGTAATTGGAAAAATGATTGAAGGGGCCCATAAAAAATGGTGTGAAAAGCTTCCAACAGCGCTTTGGGCTTACAGAACTTCAGCAAGGACTGCAACAAGTGTTACTCCTTTTTCTCTAGTATATGGGACAAAGGCTGTTGTACCTCTGAAAATCAAGATACCATCTACAAAGATTGAAGTATTTGATGGAGAAGCGGCAGGTCTCCAAGCTGCTAGACTAGTTCAGTTAGAAGTTATAGATGAAAAGCGTGAAGCTGTAGCTATAAAGACAAAAGCGTATCAAAGGAGAGTTACTAAAGCGTATGACAAGGTTGTACAACATAGAATCCTAAAAGAGGGTACTTGGTCCTCAGAACAGCTATTCATATTAGGAATGGTACAAAAGTAGGGAAGTTTACTCCTAATTGGGAAGGACCATTCTTGATAAGGCAAAGTTTTGACAGCGGTTACTGCCTTTTATCTACGCCATCTGGTGAAGTATTACATGATCCTATTAATGTGAAATGATTAAAAAAGTACTATGCTTGATAAAAAAGGGATAACAAAGTCTTTTCATATTCATTACTGTCAAAAACTTTACAAAAGTCAATAAAAGAAAGCTTTTATAAAATCTCTGATGTAAAGCCTTTCTCATTCAGAGATACAAGTATCTCAGCAGAAGCACTTAGACGAGTATACTCTTCATGATCTGTTTTTATCTCTTCTTGTAAAGCTTTCAGGATGTCTTGAGTTTCTGATATCTTCTTTTCTTTTTCTTCTAGCACGGCTTGATGGCGGGCAATCTCTTGACGAATAGCATGAATACTATTTTGCTCATTCAGCACTGCTTTCTTGAGTTCTTCTACTCTAATTATTTTTTTAGTATAAGAACTGTTCAGCTTAGCAAAATTCTTAGCTTGAAAAAATGTAAGAGATAAACTGCTTAACAAATCCATAAGCCATTTCACATTAACATTGATGTCTTCCAGTTCCTTTAGCTCCTGGCCCCAATCTTCAAAGGTCTTTATCCTCAAAAGCGTAAGATGAGGCTTGATATCTCTGACCCTTCTAATAATAAAGCAAACTGTCTCTATGCAGCCTGCTCTGATGATAGGATTCTTCAAAGAACAAGAGGAAGTAATGTCCTGATAACGCTTTATTATCTCTTACCATAAAAAGATTGAATCCTCAGATTCAGGATATTGCTTCAAAATTTCATCAAGAGAATCAGTTGACAGCGGCTCAGATGAGGTGGAAGGAGTAGCAACATTTTCACTCATAAAGTTTCCCATAAAAACGGATAATTCTAATGAGGCAGGTCTTAAAAAGCTTGTTTCAGGAGAAGTAGATTCAATGCTTATCATTTCTCTATCGGCAACAGTAGAAGTCTCCATACCAGGATCAATAATTGGAATCTCTTCATGAACGCTTCCTGGAGCTGTCCCTGTGCTAGTAGGAATCATTTCCTCAATGATATCCTCTTCGATAATTCCTTCCTCAACATTCTGTTCTGAATAACCAATGATAATCCTTTTAGTAAAAGCAATCACTTGAGCGCTAATGCTCACAGTAGAAGGCACTGGCGTTTGAATATCATCAGAATGAATGAGACTAGTTGAGAGAGGGAGATTTTCAAGAGGCTGCTACTCGGAGTTCTGAACCACAGAAGAGAAAAACATCATTTCACTGGCTGAAGGAGGTTCCATGTCGCGACCCAAAATACCCCCTAGGAGTTAAGGGTACCTTGACTCGTGACCGCCGTATCATACCTCCAGTATGATACATAAGGCACACGTGGAAACCTGTCAGAGTACCTGAATATACATAGCGGAAATGAAATACAATGCACAGCGGAAAACAAAATACTAAACATAGCGGAAGCAAAAAGAATACTCCTATAACTTGGCTCAAGTAAGAACCAACAAGTGTACATGCGTGAGAAACACAAAAGTGGAGTGGACAAACCCCACACTCACATAACAAAAGACACAAGTTCTAAGCCGGTCGATCAATAGAAATCGAAGTCATGACTCCTATCTAAAGCACCATCGTCATGATAGTGATCCATGGAAGGCTCCGGGTCACGGTACTCTTCCTCGACCCAAGGTTCGTCACCACACAAATCGAATGGAACTCGAGCACCTGCCGATCATAACAATATCGACTGAGCATGGAATACTCAGTGTATACAAACTAATAACAATAAAGCGGTTAGGCATGGAGCATACAAGACATGGAGAATGAAATCCGTAAATTCCTTAAAGCATGGAAACCGTGAAAACGTAAGTGAGATAATAAAACTGTAACCGTGTGAGTCAATCGATAATCATAACCTTATGAGTTCTTGTGAGTTCATGGAGTTACTTAGAGTCATTATGATCCGTAGAGACATAGAGCATAGAGCAATAACCTTAGAGCATTTCCATAGAGCATAACCTTAGAGATCTTAGAGCATTTCATTGTGATCCGTGGAGCTTGTGAGACGATCTTAGAGCATTATCATAGAGTTTCCTTGTGAGCATGGTATGATCCTTAGAGCTTGTGAAACGATCTTAGAGAAATCATAGAGTTACTTAGAATCATTCATTATTCGTCTTTTCGTGAAAAACCTTTGTTTGTACTTGGAGAAATCCATGGAAACCATCGGTTCATGCGAGACATGCGAACATATGCACTTAATAAGAGAAATCATCATATTTAAGCATAGAATCCCTTAGAGGTATTTTATCAAACACTTAGAGTGCATCATAATAGTAACCTTCATCCAAGTATATAATCACACATTTTCATACATAAAATCAATACATAAAGATAGGGCATAGATAAGAAGAATCATAATTAGTAACTAGTAGGATTGCAAGATTGTAGTAGAGTGTATCTACCTTGGGGAAATCAATGAGTTTGACTCCCAAAGGCTGGAACAAGCAATAACCTTGTGTTCTTGGTTGAGAATCACCAAGGGAAGTGGAAGAACCTTGATCTTCCACAAGCTTGATCAACAAGTAGTTCCTCTCCTTCTTTTCTCTCTCAAAATCTCCTAAGATAGGGCACAGAGGGTTTCTGAAACACTAAGGCACGAACTCAGCCTATTTATAGGCAAAGGGTGATGGCCAAAGTCTTAAACACCCTTAATGAAGAAAATCTGCGTATGACCGATCGATCGGTGGTATGGACCGAGCGATCGGTGGCTTCCGGTCGATCGGTGTTATGACCGAGAGATCGGTCAAAAACACGCTCTCTGGAATTTTTCCTCATACAAAAAATTTAACCGTGCGACAGCTATCGAGCGATCGGTGGTTGACCGATCGATCGCAGGTAATGACCGAGCGATCGGTGCTCTGTTATGTTTGGACTGTTTTGACCATATCTTTTGACTCGCTCGTCGGATTTCGACGATTCAACTTGCGTTGGATCCGTCTTTCGAAAACGAACATTTCTGACATTTCGGAATTTCCGATTTCTCCCTTATTTATTAATTAGACTACAAAAACGGCCAATTAGCTATGAAGGTGCTATTTATTAAGGATGAAAAAGTCCGGGGTGCTACATTCTCCCCCCTTACAAAAATTTCGTCCCCGAAATTTGGAAGATACATACATGCGTAAAACTATAACAAAATACAAGGGAATGCCAAGGCCTTAAACAAATAAATGGGGGTACTTTTCTCGTACTTCGGCTTCTCGTTCCTAAGTAGCTTCCTCCCTTGAATGGTGTTGCCATCTTACCAAGACCAAGGGAATGGTCTTGTTGCGCAAGACTTGATCTCTCCTATCCAAGATCTGCACCGGTTGTTCAACTAGGGTGAGGTCCTCTCGGATCTCTATCGGATCGAGCTCGATGACATGAGAAGGATCCGGGATATACTTCTGAAGCATGGAGACGTGAAATATGTTGTGGATCGCCGCCATGTGAGCGGGCAAGGCAACTCGGTAAGCTACCTCACCAACTCGAGTAATGATCTCGAATGGACCCACATATCTCGGACTGAGCTTCCCCTTCTTCCCGAATCGCATGATTCCCCGACTCGGCGAAATCTTCACAAAGACCCGATCTCCAACTCGGAACTCTAAATCTCTGCGGCGTGGATCCGCATAGCTCTTCTGCCTATCCTGAGCACTTTTCAATCGCTCCCGGATAATTTTGACCCTTTCTGCGGTCCGCTCTATCAACTCAGGACCAAGAATCTTCCTCTCACCAACTTCATCCCAGTATAGCGGTGATCGACAACTCCGACCATACAGAGCTTCAAAAGGTGCCATTTGGATGCTTGCCTGATAGCTATTGTTGTAGGCAAACTCAACCAACGGCAACTGTTCCTCCCAACTACCCTGAAAATCCAGCATACAAGCTCGGAGCATATCCTCCACTACTTGATTCACCCTCTCCGTTTGTCCATCGGTCTGAGGATGGAAGGCGGTACTGAATTCTAAACGAGAACCCATAGCATCCTGGAAAGTTTTCCAAAACCTGGAAGTAAACCGAGGATCTCGATCAGACACGATAGAAACTGGCACACCGTGCAGTCGAACCACCTCCTTAACATATAGGGCTACCAACTGATTTGCATTGAAAGTAGTTCGGTACGGAATAAAATGTGCAGACTTAGTCAACCTGTCCACAATCACCCAAATAGCATCGAAGCCCTTCGCCGTTCGCGGCAAACCCACAATGAAATCCATCGAGATGTTCTCCCATTTCCACTCCGGAATAGGAAGGGACTGCAAAAGACCTGCCGGCCTTTGATGTTCGGCTTTTACCTGCTGGCAAATCAAACATCTGGCGACGTACTCAGCGACTTCCCTCTTCATGTTTCGCCACCAGTAGTGCTTCTTGAGATTCTGGTACATCTTAGTACCTCCCGGATGTACCGTGTACTTTGATTGGTGAGCTTCATTCAAAATTTCATCCCTCAAAACTGTGTCGGCGGGGACACACAACCTGCCTTTAAATGTGATAGCACCATCATCATTTAAAGCGAACTCCTGATTGCCGTTACTCACCGACTTGTCTCGGTAAGCAAGCAACTCAACATCTGAATTCTGTAACTCCTTGATCTGGCTCAAGATCTGTGGCCTAACCACCACATTGGACATTATCGGCCCATACGTGACATGCCTGAGAGTAGTGTCCAAATGACACATATCATGTAATAACTTCCACTCTTGCACTCTCAATTGAGCCATAACTCCGTAAGGTTTTCTGCTAAGAGCATCGGCCACCACGTTAGCCTTACCCGGGTGGTACTGGATGGAACAGTCGTAGTCCTTCATGAACTCCATCCAACGACGCTGCCTCATATTCAACTCCTTCTGGAGGAAAAGATACTTCAAACTCTTGTGGTCTGTGAACACCACGAATTCTTCTCCGTAGAGGTAGTGACGCCAAAGTTTCAGTGCAAAAATGACCGCAGCGAGCTCTAAGTCATGTGTGGGGTAATTCTGCTCATGCTCCTTCAGCTGACGGGAAGCATAGGCGACCACCTTTTTTATGCTGCATCAAAACACATCCAAGTCCCACTAGTGAAGCATCACTATAGACTTCGAAACCACCGCTCCCAGATGGAACTGTGAGAACAGGAGCCGAAGTAAGCTTCTTTTTCAACTCCAAGAAACTAGCCTCGCACTTATCACTCCAAGTGAAACTCGTGTTCTTCCGTGTGAGATAGGTAAGCGGAGCTGCTAAACTTGAAAATCCTTCCACAAACCTTCGGTAATATCCTGCCAACCCGAGGAAACTACGAATCTCGGTGACACTCTTCGGCCTTTCCCAATTCATCACCGCTTCAATCTTTGTAGGATCAACTGAAATACCTTCAGCAGATACCACGTGTCCAAGAAAAGACACCTTGTTCAGCCAGAACTCGCACTTGCTCAACTTAGCATACAGACTATGCTCTCGAAGTGTCTGCAAGACCAGACGGAGATCTCTCGTGTGATCCTCCTGTGACTGTGAATACACAAGGATATGATCTACGAACACGATCACACATTGATCGAGAGACGATCTGAACACCCGATTCATCAAATCCATGAATGCTGCCGGCGCGTTAGTCAGTCCAAAAGACATGACCAAAAACTCGTAATGACCGTATCGAGTTCGGAATGCTGTCTTCGGAATGTCCTCTTTCTTGATCTTCAACTGATGATAACCAGATCGAAGGTCAATCTTGGAGAAAAACTGCGCACCCTTCAATTGGTCAAACAAGTCGTCTATCCGAGGTAATGGATAACGATTCTTGATCGTGACCTTGTTCAATTGCCTGTAATCAATGCACATACGCATTGATCCATATTTCTTCTTCACGAAGAGAACCGGAGCTCCCCAAGGTGAAACACTTGGCCGGATAAAACCAAGGCCTTGAAATTCTTCTAACTGCTCTTTTAACTCCTTAAGCTCAATAGGGGCCATCCTATACGGAGCTCTTGAAATCGGAACTGTGCCTGGAGCTAGCTCAATCGCAAACTCGATTGCACGATCGGGAGGCAATCCCGGCAAGGTTTCCGGAAAAACATCCATATACTCACATACCACTGGAATGGGTGTGGAGTCTCGCACTTCTACACCCTCGAGACTAAGAGCTGCAAAGCGGGCAATGTCTCTTCTCTGAAGTCCCCTGAAATGAAACGGCTTTAACCCCACGGGTTTAAAATGCACCACCTTCTCGAAACACGCCACGTGTCCATGGTGAGTTGAGAGCCAATCCATACCTAGGATGATATCGAAATCCCAATCCTGAATTCCCAGAAGGATCAAGTCGACTGGCAACTCGTGCTGCATGACTTGTACAACACTATCCGGATACACTTTATCTGTCTCAATAGATTTTCCCAATGGAGTCGAAATGGACAACTCCCTAGGTAGCTTGCTTGGCTCGGACGTAAAGCCCTTGGCAAAGCTTGGTGAAACGAACGAGTGAGTGGATCCTGTGTCTATCAACACTCTTGCCAAACATTCATTTACGAGCAACGAACCTGAGAATTTGAATCATCTCAGTCATAACACAACTGTACATATAGATACAAACATCGCAAAACACCACATAGGATATATATAGATACGAACATATCATGACAATATTAGAACTTTGACAAGGACTAGTTCGCGCGTACCTTGCACAACATCATCAGATGCCTGTGCGTCTCTATCAGTCATGGCAAAGACTCTGCCCTGGTTTGCCTGACGAGGCTGCTGGGTAGGCTGCAAGGATCTAGAGGCCTGAGATGAAGACCCCTGAAGTGAATTCTGCCTGCCTGGAGGCCGAACTCCCTGTGATCCCGACTGTGACTGCTTGCGCGGGCAATCTCGAATCATATGGCCCACCTCGCCACAGTGGAAGCATCCACCTGACATTCTTCGGCAATCTCCAGTCTTATGCCGACGACCACATACAGCGCACTCCTCAAATGTCTGCGATGCGGAGGAAGCCGGAGGCATAACCCTCGTAGCTTGCGATGCCGTAGGACGCGGTGCTTGAGGCGCAAAAGAAGGTCTCTGAGCCGACATCAGCTGGGAGAACTGATACGGTGCAGTCCTAGTCCTTTTCTCTGAAGAACTACTCTACTGACCCCGAGACATGCTCTTCCCGAAACCACTGTCTCTTCTTCTCACGAAGTCTTCCGCATTCTTTTCGGCGATCTTCGCCTTCCCTACTATCTCTCTCCAAGACTCTACCTGGAGGATGGACACCCGATCTCGGATGAAAGCCTTCAAGCCCATATCAAACTTCCTGACCTGTAGGTCTTCAGTAGCCACCAAGTGCGGAGCAAACCTAGACAACTCGGTGAACTTAGCCTCATACTCGGCTACGCTCATCGACCCTTGCTCCAAAAGCATAAACTCTCTCGCCTTTTGTTTCCGAATAAACCTGGGAAAGTACTGTTCCCTGAAAGTCTCTAAGAACTCCGCCCAAGTCCAGGGCACACCTGCCTTAGCAACATCCCTCTGCCTTTGGGCAGCTCTCCACCAGTGTTCGGCTTCACCTTCCATCACGAAGGAAGCCCATTCTACCCTTTGCTCATCGGTACAACGGAGAGCCCGAAAGGTCTTCTCCAGCTGCATAATCCAAGACTCGGCCACCATGGAGTCCAGAGTGCCATAGAATGTAGGAGGCCGCAGTCTCCTAAAAGCTTCGAGCCCCGCGGTGTGATGCACCGGTGTAGGCACAGGCGTGGACGGTGGGGTAGGCATAGGCCTTGCTGCCAACAATGCCAAAGTCTCGGCTATGGAGTCCATAGCATTCGTGAAATACAACGGTTCCTCTTCTCTCGGAACTTCACTCTCGGCCCTCCGAGTATGGTAACCTCGACCCCGATTGCCACGTCTCATGATATCGAATCCTGAGATCAATTTGGCAAAACATGAGTCTAACTGGATACCAAACCTCACATATCATATAGCAATTCAATAATCATGAAATGCTATACCGCACATAGTATACATCGAGGTATATATACATCATCATATAATTATACTTTAGAGCCTATACTAGAACCTCGCATAGGACCACATCAATCTCGGATCCTATACTGACCTAAGGATTCACTTGATACCGGTTATGTCGTGGTAACAAGCCTAAGACAACTGAGTCCTTCTGAGTTCTAAGTTCAACTCATAGGAATTACTTCCGCTTAGGCCAAGCCTGAGTGACCTAATTAAGTCTGTCGTTAGACATAACTAGCTCTGATACCAAGTCTGTCACGACCCAAAATACCCCCTAGGAGTTACGGGTACCTTGACTCGTGACCGCCGTATCATACCTCCAGTATGATACATAAGGCACACGTGGAAACCTGTCAGAGTACCTGAATATACATAGCGGAAATGAAATACAATGCACAGCGGAAAACAAAATACTAAACATAGCGGAAGCAAAAAGAATACTCCTATAACTTGGCTCAAGTAAGAACCAACAAGTGTACATGCGTGAGAAACACAAAAGTGGAGTGGACAAACCCCACACTCACATAACAAAAGACACAAGTTCTAAGCCGGTCGATCAACAGAAATCGAAGTCATGACTCCTATCTAAAGCACCATCGTCATGATAGTGATCCATGGAAGGCTCCGGGTCACGGTACTCTTCCTCGACCCAAGGTTCGTCACCACACAAATCGAATGGAACTCGAGCACCTGCCGATCATAACAATATCGACTGAGCATGGAATACTCAGTGTATACAAACTAATAACAATAAAGCGGTTAGGCATGGAGCATACAAGACATGGAGAATGAAATCCGTAAATTCCTTAAAGCATGGAAACCGTGAAAACGTAAGTGAGATAATAAAACTGTAACCGTGTGAGTCAATCGATAATCATAACCTTATGAGTTCTTGTGAGTTCATGGAGTTACTTAGAGTCATTATGATCCGTAGAGACATAGAGCATAGAGCAATAACCTTAGAGCATTTCCATAGAGCATAACCTTAGAGATCTTAGAGCATTTCATTGTGATCCGTGGAGCTTGTGAGACGATCTTAGAGCATTATCATAGAGTTTCCTTGTGAGCATGGTATGATCCTTAGAGCTTGTGAAACGATCTTAGAGAAATCATAGAGTTACTTAGAATCATTCATTATTCGTCTTTTCGTGAAAAACCTTTGTTTGTACTTGGAGAAATCCATGGAAACCATCGGTTCATGCGAGACATGCGAACATATGCACTTAATAAGAGAAATCATCATATTTAAGCATAGAATCCCTTAGAGGTATTTTATCAAACACTTTGAGTGCATCATAATAGTAACCTTCATCCAAGTATATAATCACACCTTTTCATACATAAAATCAATACATAAAGATAGGGCATAGATAAGAAGAATCATAATTAGTAACTAGTAGGATTGCAAGATTGTAGTAGAGTGTATCTACCTTGGGGAAATCAATGAGTTTGACTCCCAAAGGCTGGAACAAGCAATAACCTTGTGTTCTTGGTTGAGAATCACCAAGGGAAGTGGAAGAACCTTGATCTTCCACAAGCTTGATCAACAAGTAGTTCCTCTCCTTCTTTTCTCTCTCAAAATCTCCTAAGATAGGGCACAGAGGGTTTCTGAAACCCTAAGGCACGAACTCAGCCTATTTATAGGCAAAGGGTGATGGCCAAAGTCTTAAACACCCTTAATGAAGAAAATCTGCGTATGACCGATCGATCGGTGGTATGGACCGAGCGATCGGTGGCTTCCGGTCGATCGGTGTTATGACCGAGAGATCGGTCAAAAACACGCTCTCTGGAATTTTTCCTCATACAAAAAATTTAACCGTGCGACAGCTATCGAGCGATCGGTGGTTGACCGATCGATCGCAGGTAATGACCGAGCGATCGGTGCTCTGTTATGTTTGGACTGTTTTGACCATATCTTTTGACTCGCCCGTCGGATTTCGACGATTCAACTTGCGTTGGATCCGTCTTTCGAAAACGAACATTTCTGACATTTCGGAATTTCCGATTTCTCCCTTATTTATTAATTAGACTACAAAAACGGCCAATTAGCTACGAAGGTGCTATTTATTAAGGATGAAAAAGTCCGGGGTGCTACATTCCACCTCCATAGGTTGTTCTGAGGCGTCAACTCCAATAACTCTTTCACCAGAAACATTTTCTTTTTCAGCCTCAATAGCATTTGATTCCTTGTCCTTGGGAGCGTCATCAAAAAGAACCTCAACTATTGCAGAAGCAGATATGATATTATCTTCAACAACAACAGGCTCCAATATTTCAACTTCAACACCTTCAAAAAGTCATACGTTGTTAGAATTCTTTATTAATGCATTATGAATATAAAGATAAACATATAAGTACATGTATTGATAAAACGCTTTTAAAACAACTAACCTGCGCTTTCAAAATCAGCAATAGTAGTCTCAATCATAAGTGGTGATGAGGATTGCATGGTCCTTTGAAAAAGAAGTGATCTTGCCTTGATAGCTTGCGATCTCATTCTTTTCAGAGAAGTTAATGCTTTAGCTATATCAATGGTCCTGGCAGGGTTTGCAATCTTCCGAACACCAAAAGCTTTAGCAGGTTGAACTTTCTTTTTGGAAAGCGGGGAAGAACTGGGCTCACTCTCGGGCCAGACATTTTCCAAATTTTCAACTTGTGCTCTTGCTTCCGCTGATGGAGGGAAGGGAATATCAGCAACATTATCTTCAGGAATGCTAAGTCCTATTGGAGTAGATGGAGTTCCAGAGCTCCCCGCACCAATGTTTGAAGGCGGTGCTGTACTCTTTTCTTGAGCTAAAGAAATTTCAATCCTTTCTAACTCATGTTGACTCTATAAATTTTGCTTACGCATAATCAATGGCTCATTATCTTCACTATCAGAGGAAGGATTCTGTAACAAATTTAAGTATATAAAGAAAAATGAGAAGTTAAAAAGTGTATATATAAGAAATTATTTTTAACTTTGAAAGCTTTGCTTACTGATTGCTTGCGCTTCTTAGAAGGGTGAGCCTTCTTCTTTATTGTAGTTTTCTTGATTCTAGGTGCTTTTGGAGTAGCCGCCTTTGGAGCAGTAACATTTGCAGGCTGAGGAGGGGTAATGTTTTCCTCTCGAATCTTAGAAGGGCCTCCATCAACAGATTTTGATTTTGGCTTCTTGGGTGAAGAAGCTACCGCTTTCCTCTTCTTGCTTGTGCCAGGGGGCTCCTTCAAACATTTCTCTTTGTCCATGGCCAAGTTTACTGGCTGACTGAGCATTGGCGGATTTTGAGTAAAAGCCTTAAAAGTACCAATACAAGCCTTCCAGAAGAGTTGATAATTTTTTGTGCATTGGCCTACTCTATGTTCACCAGCTAAATAGAAACCAATAACAGAGGGCCTCAGATTCAAAGACCAGCTTTCCAAAATAAAAGCTTTCATGGTTCTCTTCAAAGAAAAAGACTCAGCAGCATCATCTGGAACGCCTTGATCCAAACCAAATTGTCTCAGACAACGATCAGGATTATAAGATTCAAGATGAAAGTTGTTAGTCCTACCGCCATCAATATTGTACAAACCCACTAGATGACACTTAGACAAAAAGGCAAAGCAGTGAAGGGTTTTCAACGAAACTTCTGCTCTCTCTTCAGGATTCATGCCTAAAAAAGCTAAAGATTCTTCAGAATGATAGAAGAATCTCTCAATACCCTTCAAAGGCTCATTATAAGGCCTAAAGCAGAAACACTTTTCCTTGTTAATAAAATAAAAAATCAGAGCGTCCTTCTTTCTTGATACACTGCTCCACCGCCATGCTCTAGGACTTGGGAGGTCTTCAGTAGAATCACTATCAGCTTGAAGAGGAAAAAATTGTCTGGCTGAAGGAGCATAACTTGGAAAGCATTCCCACAGCCACATTTGAAGAAAGGCGGTATGGACAAATGTCTCTATATGATAAGCACCTGCCAACCAAGCCTGATAGGTGTGAAGCTGATCCAAATTCTTGTACAAAGTTCCCAAAAAATACACCCCTAAAGGGAAACTCTGACCATCAGCAAGGCGGAAGGCCAATGGAAACAGTCTATCCAAGACCTTATCAGTAGGAGCGCCTTCAAAAACATACCTTGACAGCCACATACAGATAAATGTTGTCAGCTCCTAAGGAGACTTGTACTCTTTCCCATACTAATATTCTCTAACTCTAGTCTCTTTGTTTACAGGGCCCTTCTCTCTAAAGAAGTATCATACCCAGCCATAGAAATTTGGCCGCCTTGCATGAGTTTCTTTTGCATTTCCCCAAATAGGGTTCACTCTAGATTCCCAAACCAAAGCGTGAAGAAGCTTGGATGCCTTTATCTCTTCCTTGTTCAAAACTATATCTTGAATATCATTGTCTCCAAAAATTGGCAATCTCCATAACGCCATTACATCTTCTAGAGTAGGGATGATTTTTCCCCATGAAGTAA
Source organism: Tetracentron sinense (assembly GCA_015143295.1). Lineage (NCBI taxonomy): Eukaryota > Viridiplantae > Streptophyta > Magnoliopsida > Trochodendrales > Trochodendraceae > Tetracentron > Tetracentron sinense. The sequence continues at coordinate 4,120,145 of CM026553.1, read as the reverse complement.
TAAAAGTGTGAGTTTGACTATTCCATCTAGTAACTAACAGAGATAAGCTATCTGTATCCTTCCTAACCTCAAAATCCTTTGAAAGTTCTATGGCCTTAAAGATCTCAGCAGCATGAAGCTTAGGTCCATACTCTGAGTGAGTGAGTATATAGTCACATCAAGCTGTCCACTCCTTGGTACAACCGTTGTGGGAATTGAAATTTACTTGTGAAAACGGGAAATCCTTTCTCTCTACTCTAAACATAGTGGTGGCAAAAGGCGATGGACAGAATCATTTAGTTCCATCAATATCACCATAAGGCAGAGACCATCCATCTGGTGGGATAGCGGTATCCCAAGAATGATGCATAGCTGAATCCCAAAATTCGTTACTTAAAAGATTTTTTGAGAAGAAGAAGCCATAAGCTGAAAGCGTAAAGTGTTGCAGAAGTAAAAATAATAATAATAGATTACGAGGTATTTTTTTTTTTTACAATGATGAAAAACGATGAAATAATATAATGCAAAGACAAGTAAAGTTACAGATAGTAACAATAAACAGCAGATGAAAGGATAAAAGAAAAGGTAAAGTAAAAAAGAAAAAGAGAATAAAGACTTACCGGAAATTTGAAAGATACTTTGAAGATCCCGAACAAAGAATAAAATCCTTGATCTCTTGAAGAAAATAGTAAAAGATCACCAAGAACTCAAAACACAGAAAAAATGAAGGATGTTCAGAGAGTGTTTTGCACAAGGAAGAAGATGATACAGTAAGTATTTTAGATTAGTTTTGATGACCTTATATACTGTTTACAGTATTTATGATACGCGATTCTCAAGGGGCAAGTTTTGATTTGAAATATGAAAAAGGTACCATCATAATGATCCTAATAGGTTGGCTGTGCAATTCTATTGGTTAAGAATTTGGTAATTTACTGTTTTAGGTAGAAACTGAAAAGACAGTTTTATAATATTGAGAGGCCAAATTTATGATAGCGTGCTATTTAATGAACTCTTTTCATTATAATGATTTGTCTGTTTAGACACTTTTGGGTATGATCAAACCTAAAAGCGCCTTCACAGATAGGGGGCTAAATGTTGATGATAGTTATTGGAAAGCTTGACTTACATAATTTGGAATTTAGGAACGTTGTTCATAATTCAATAAAATAACGACACGTGGCTCAATGAACATTCTGACATATTATATACTAAAAATCCTCTTTTGAAATTTGGTTAACAGAATTCCATGAAAAATGGATAGATAAAATTATCAAAATAAACATGTTTATCTGTTAATGATGATTTTGGTCATTAATGATCACTGATTTTCAAACTCTTATGCTTTAAGTTCATGTAAAGGATTCTGCTCTTTGATGATATTTTGACTCCTATGTCACTGATAATAATTGTAACTATTGCACCTTTTAATGTTCTTGATGCTGAATCAGGCTCTAACGCCTTTGGATATTGATTCAGGCTTTAACACCTTTGGATATTGATTTAGCCTCTAACACCTTTGGATACTGTTTCAAGCTTTAACGCCTTTGGTGCTGATTCAGGCTTCAACGCCTTTGGATGATCAATGTGGCTTCAATGCCTCCTTCTGGCTTTCAATGCCTTTCTGATGATGATGGGCATGGTATGGAGTAGTACCCCCCTGTGTACCTTTCTGATGACCTATACCAGAAAGAAGATTTGTTTTGTCAGGGGTGAACGGTATAGATCAGTACCTCCCCATGGAAATGAGTGTAGCTGTTTCCCCTTATTACCTATTCCAGTGAAGCATGGATTACTTCCTGGGCTGACAGTCAGGGAGAAAGCATTGGGGATGGATTTTTTCTCAGTTTCTCTTAAGGCCTGATGGGATTGGTGTCTTCATTCAACACCTCCGCTTTCCCTATTGGACTTGAGATGATTATTATTATTACTATGATTATTACTTAGAGGAGTGTTACTGTCTGAACACTTATACATTACCTCAAAAGGACAGTACACCATGAAAGCATATGACCCACTTTCACGATGTAGTTATCAACCGCCTTGGGGGAGGATGATGAGTTGTGGTTTGGAGGGCTTAGATAGAATTTGTTAAAAGATGAATATTATGAATACAGCTTTTAACCTTTGAAGAATATATATCCGAAAGCTTTGGTCATAAAAGCTTAGTGGAGATATGGTGAAAAACGCCTTTATCTTGATGAAATCTAATATTTTCTCTCTAAAGTCGGTTACAAAAACGGTTATAACAGCTGTACTAATTAGTTACGAATTCTGTTGATCACCTATAAATAGAGGTGACTCCCTCTTGTTTAAGGAGAGAGATTTTTCCCCATTTCTAGTAAGAGACTTCCTGGAGAAATCAGATTTTCAACTAGAATTCACAGAGAGGGAAAGTAAAGGATTCATCAAGAAAAGTCATTTTGTCACCATTGTTCTTCACTGTTCTTTCTTCTCTCCCTCTGTATCACTTTCTTCTTTCTTCCCTTTCTTCTTCAGGATCTCTGAATCATTTTTCTCAAAATAACTCAACTTAGAACGGTCTGTATATCGGATTTAGGCTAGATTGAGGTTGCACTAAACCCCATTTCTTCAAAAATCAACAACACCCCCTACAGCTTGTAAGCAGCTACAAGAGATAACTAGTTTGAGCCAAATTTATAAGGAGCACCCTTTTCTAGTAGGATCAAGGAGGGTCTACAACATGACATGAAGAACGATAGTTGAAAGCCAGACCCAATACACATACTAGCTCCAACATCCTATCGCAAATCAAACAATGACCGATTCCTACAAAAATGTCATATATAGCGTTTAGGACATCTTAATTCATTTTCATGAGATCAAGTCGAAGACATGTGCAATCACAGTATATGAGTTTTATTCCTAAGTATTACTTTAGGAGACATGTGCATTTAAAAGAAGTATATACTCCATCTACTAACAAAGAATTTTGTAAAGGCTTTCACATGTGATTTGGTATTTGACTTTGACTTTCTCGTCCTCCACTCGCTACATATTCTTGGCAGACTCTCGACCATCTAATCTAATGGTGTGGACTCAAGGGATCTGTAAACAATTATATGTGCCCGTTTTCTTACATGTGGCAGCTGTGGTAGAAGCTCAAAAAGATGCCAATTGGCAGGCTTCTGATGGCAAGGAAAAGTAGGTTCTTTCCCTCTTTGTTTAATCAATGGTTTTTTTATTAAAAAAATTCAATGGCTGCCTGTTATTCATGAAAGAGAATAAGTGTAATATAGGCCAATGCAATATCCATGCCTAATTCAAATTGAGTGCAAATCCTCTATCCGGGTAAAGTACTCTGTATGGCGTGAGTGCATGGGGTGTGTGTTTCCTTTATCAGCTATCGCCTTGTGGTGTAGTTGAGTTAACCAAAAAAAAAGTACTCTGTATCAGGTCCAAATTCTTACATTTTTGTTAGTAATGTGGGCTACCTGGTTTATAAAACATCAGATCACCTTCTGCTTGGCCACTAGTTCAGGTAAAGGTAATAAAAGAAAGATATGATTTAGGATATTCTCCAATTGGTGTTGGCAAGGAGGTCATCAATACCAATTTGAAGGCACCACACACTTCCTTTAACATGATTAACAAGGTATGTTCACATAAATCAATTCCTTGGTTGGTATGAAGGGTGTGTGTGGCGCCTTCTGATTGGTGTTGCCAGTCCTTGGTTGGTATGAAAGGTGTGTGTGACGCCTTCCAATTGGTGCCGCCGGTCACCTTACCAGAAGATGATCCCAAGTCTAAAAGAAAAATAGAAAGCAAAAAGGTTTGTGATGTGGAATACCCTCCAAGCGGTATCCAAAATCCAGTGCATTGCATTCATCGGACAGTCCAGAATTGGACTTCCCATTGGCCAAGATATCACTACAAGAAAACTACCGCACAGACACAAAATTTTCCATATCTAATTATAAATTTCTGTGTCTAATACTATTAGACACGGAAATAATGACCGTGCCTAAACCCTGACAGTTACTCTCGTGTCTGATGCTATTAGGCACGGAAAAAAATTTCCGTTTCTAATAATATTATTAGACACGGAATTATTTTCGTGTCTAATGATAGCTACCGTAAATTTAAAATTATATATGACGTCACACTGTTCCGTGTCTAAAGATAGTAATAGACACGGAAATATTTCCGTGCCTAATAATGACAGCAATGGAAATGATTTCGTGTCTAATATGTTTTTGACACGGAATTATTTCCGTCTCTAATACTACGATGTACATCACCTTGAACATTAGAGACGGAAATTTTTCCGTGTCTAATAATTTATTTCCATGTCCAATATGTTTTTGACACAGAATTAGAGACGGAAAAATTTCCGTGTCTAATATTATTATCATTTTTAAAAAAAACAACCAGTACCCTGAAAGAAGTGTGATAACCTATCACCTGTTTGAATACATTTGAATAATGTACATGTTTTCATTCATTTGAATAATGTAACCTATTTTTCAATTGATTTCATTTGCACATAGTTTCATCCCACCACTTGTAAAATGCAACCATAGGACATAACAACAAATAAACAAAATACTTATAATCCCTTTAATATACACAAGATTACACCTTCAATTACATTCCTTTCAACCAAATTCCTTTCTACCTATCTATGACTCCATGTTCGTACAGACTCCACCACGTGGCAACCATGGACTGGAATGACACCGGCAGAAAGAGGATTCATCCATCTCAATCAGCAACTCTTCCCAGTTATCTTAAAGCCTAAACAGAAAGAAAGTAAATTACAAGTGGTGATCAATTATACTAATGAGATATGAGAAATATTGGATCATTACCTGAGCATTTAGCTTATCAATTTCTTCGTCAGTAGAACTGCGTAGTTCTAATCTTCTCACTGTCACAACAGGAGGAAATAACAATGTCAAATAAACAATAAAATATGAAAAATGCAATCAGATAATAAGGAGGTATCTGGGCACCGAGATGGCCGAAATCCATGTTCCTCAACTATACTATGGGTCTCGGATTTTTATCCTGATTTTTCTAATGCGTGTATTTCAATACATCCTAAGTGTTAGAGTTGGTTTCGAGCGAATCCGAGGTCGTATGCCCGATTTGGGCACCGAGATGATCGGAATCCATACTTAAATAGTATACTTTGGCCTAAACCCACAACCTTCCCCCATTTCTAAACCGGGGCGCGGATTTCGATCCCGTTTCTTCTAACGCATGTTTTTCAATACATCCTAAGTGCTGGAATTGGTTTCGAGCGAATCTGAGGTCGTATGCCCGATTTGGGCACCGAGATGACCGGAATCCATACTTAAATAGTATACTTTGGCCTAAACCCACAACCTTCCCCCATTTTTTAAACCGGGGCTCGGATTTCGATCCCATTTTGTCTAACGCATGTATTTTAATACATCTTAAGTGTTAGAGTTGGTTCCGAGCGACTTCGAGGTTGTATGCCCGATTTGGGCACCGAGATGACTGGAATCCATACTTAATATACTTTGGCCTAAACCCACAACATTCCCCCATTTCCAGACCGGGGCTCGGATTTTGATCATGTTTCTTCTAATGCGTGTATTTCAATACATCCTAAGTGTTGGAGTTGGTTTCGAGCGAATCCGAGGTCGTATGCCCGATTTGGGCACCGAGATGACCGGAATCCATAATTAGATAGTATACTTTGGCCTAAACCCACAACCTTCCCTCATTTCCAAACCCGGGCTTAGATTTCGATCCCGTTTCTTCTAATGCATGTATTTCAATACATCCTAAGTGTTGGAGTTGGTTTCAAGTGAATCCGAGGTCGTATGCACGATTTGGGCACCGAGATGATCGGAATCCATACTTAGATAGTATACTTTGGCCTAAACCCACAACCTTCCCCCATTTCCAAACCGGGGCTCGGATTTCGATCCCGTTTCTTCTAACGCATGTATTTTAAAATATCTTAAGTGTTGGAGTTGGTTTTGAGTGACTCTGAGGTCGTATGCCCGATTTAGTCACCGAGATGACCGGAATCCATACTTAGTTTACTTTGGCCTAAACCCACAACATTCCCCCATTTCTAAACCGGGGCTCATATTTTGATCCTGTTTCCTCTAATGCATGTATTTCAATACATCCTAAGTGTTGGAGTTGGTTTCGAGCGACTCCGAGGTCGTATGCACGATTTGGGCACTGAGATGATCGGAATCCATACTTAGATAGTATACTTTGGCCTAAACCCATAACCTTCCCTCATTTCCAAACCGGGGCTCAGATTTCGATCTTGTTTCTTCTAACGTGTGTATTTCAATACATCCTAAGTGTTGGAGTTGGTTTCGAGCGAATCGGAGGTCGTATGCACGATTTGGGCATTGAGATGATCGGAATCCATACTTAGATAGTATACTTTGGCCTAAACCCACAACCTTCCCCCATTTCCAAACCGGGGCTCGGATTTCGATCCAAGGTCAAGATCTAACCTAAGTTTAACATACAACTAAAGACTAACTTGAGGACTACCTTAGACTAACCCTAGACTTACCGCTCATGCTAAAACCGGATTTTAGATATCTTCGACTAACTAATAACCTGATTTAAGTGAGAACTAACTAAGAACATATATTTAGCCTAAGTTCATACATATCAAACAAACTAACTAAAATATAAGTAAAAACTAAAAATACACTCTTAGTCTAAGTTAACAGTAATCTAACAAAGAAGGTATTTTACCCTGTAGTCAATAATCATCTTTCAAACACCAAAACCCTTAGATAGATATAGGCACAGGTTTAGAATATATTTACAAAGCAAATGAATCTAAGTATAAGGTTTACCTGAAAATTCATCACTTTAGTTAAGCCAAGCAATCACCTTGTTTGAGTACTCTACAAGAAAACATAAACTTGAATATTAATAACCTGACACACAACAACAATGTTCAGCTAATAATAAACTTTGGTGTACCTAATCGGAACGTAAAAATGTCACCAGATGTAAATCACCTGTCTCAACCAAAGGTTAAAATCAAAAAAGCATGCCCATAGACCATGCTTTATAGGGATAATGCTTATCGAAATACATACACATAGTAAAATATAATTATACAATTCATCAGAAGCAAATACTTGAACATATGAAAATCAAATGATAGGATTGATCAGTCTAAAATTTTGAAAGAGCCAAAAAAAAAAAACATAAACATGAAAATGAAAATGAAGTCTGTGTAATATCATTGGCATGCCAACCATTATCGAGCGAAGTATGTCTACTCAAGGGGGTACTCGGGGGCCTGTGTGGCATCGTCATCATCATTGGACGATGGACGGAACTAGGGTGGCCCCCCGAGGTAGAGCTGGGATGGTGTCACGCCCCAAAATACCCCCTAGGAGTTAAGGGATACTTTAGAGGTGACTACGTGTACCTGTCAAACCATCCTGTAATGCAAGAGGCTAAACATAATATAATACAATGATAATCAGAGCGCGGAAACTAAACATAAGTGCGGGAGCATAAGCCAACTTTTTCTTTTCTTCTATTAATCCATATAGTATTCCAAGTTAACATATACTCAATACAATCAAAGTAAAGGTGGACATGCCCACCTATCAAAATACAAAAAGGAACTCTCTAACACTCTCCTCTCAACAGTAGTCGAGGTATGGCCACACATCCAAGTCCCCATCCTCTTGAGACTGCCATGGGATAGGTGGCTCCCTCTCCTCTACATACTCCTCCTCGACCCAAGGCTCGGGGTCGAGGACATCCACAGTACCTGCCGACATAAAAGTACGGCTGAGCATGGAATACTCAGCGAGTACAAACTACTAGCTAACCATAACAATAGCGAAAGCATAACAACAGTGAGCAATACAAGATATTAATTTAAAGCAATAGTGAAAGCATAAGATACATAGCCATATCTTGACATGCGTGTATGAATGCAAAAACCTCGGTAAAACTCATGTCTCGGAAACCCTTTTCGTGTCTCGGTCAAATCATGTATGTGTATCGTGTCTTGTCTTGTATTTCATGTCTTGATTTGTTCTTGACTTGTATACTTGTGAGCCAGAGGCTAGCACCCTTCCTTGGGCTACCAACCTCCTTGTCATGTTCTTGTTCCGTTTCTCTTGTGAGCCAGAGGCTAGCACCCTTCACTTGGGCTACCAACCTCCTTGTCATGTTCTCTCTTGCATTTCACTTGTGAGCCAGAGGCTAGCACCCTTCCTTGGGCTACCAACCTCCTTGTCATGTTCTTGTTCCGTTTCTCTTGTGAGCCAGAGGCTAGCACCCTTCACTTGGGCTACCAACCTCCTTGTCATGTTCTCTCTTGCATTTCACTTGTGAGCCAGAGGCTAGCACCCTTCCTTGGGCTACCAACCTCCTTGTCATGTTCTTGTTCCGTTTCTCTTGTGAGCCAGAGGCTAGCACCCTTCACTTGGGCTACCAACCTCCTTGTCATGTTCTTGTTCCATTTCTCTTGTGAGCCAGAGGCTAGCACCCTTCCTGGGGCTACCAACCTCCTTGTCATGTTCTTGTTTCATTTCATATACAAATACAATCTTGGAAAAACCCGGTTTCATGCATGCATGTGTGGTGTGTGTAACACTTGTAATATCATGATGACAATGTGACATGAAGAGTAGTGTATAGCAATTCAATCCACAGTATAACCATATAGGAATTTGAGTAATCTACGTGACATTTGAATAGTTCATCCTTCATAAGAACACATGCATAAGGTCTACTTTCATTTTCTTCATTTATGTCATTTATTCCTAGTTTAGGCATTTTGTCAAACACATAGCATGCAAGGTTCCTTAATGGTTCATCTTCTTCTTTTTAGTGCCTACTTTCCATCCAAAAATCAAGGTATGTTCATTATTGGTAAAGTACCCATCCACCATTTCCATCACAAACATCACCCAACATACACCTCGGCATCCCATCGCCACCTCAACACCCACACACATCCATACCTTTTTCTTATCTTATTTAGGTTCATTGGAGATGATACATTTCATATGGGAGGCAAACATAATAGCATAAATCACATTTCATAAGGAAAAACCTAGATTTATTGCTAGGGTAAGTTAGTAGGGTGTACTAACCTTGAATCAAGGCTTGATCCTTAGTAGAAACCTTGATTGAAGCTCCAACTTGCAAGAAGAAAGATCCTTGCTTGAAGAAGGCTTAGTGTGGGGAAAACAACCTTGAAGTTGCCGTAGAAAACGCTGCCCTACCTTGGAGAAGGAGTCCCACACGAACTCGAGGTTGGATTTTCGAAATCCAAGCTTTTAGGGATGCTCTTGGGTGCTTAAACCATTGATCTTACTCTCAAATGGAAAGGGGGTTTTGGAACCCTAGTTTCTTCTCCCTCTCTCTCAAATATCCCTAAGTGTTGTAAGTGAGGCCTCAAAGGGTCGAGCAAACCCTTATGGGTAAGGGTTTAACACCCAAAAGACGAAAACACCCTTACTGAAATTTCTGCAAAAACGCGAAGACCGAGCGATCGGTGGTTATGACCGATCGATCGGTTGCCTACCGAGCGATCGGTGTTTATGACCGATCGACCGGTCAAAAACTCACTCTCTGGAAAATTTCCCCATACAAAATTTCTGACCGCGCGATAACTACCGATCGATCGGTTATGGACCGATCGATCGCTGACTGGACCGAGCGATCGGTTCTCTGTATGTCTGGACTGTTTTGACCATATCTTTTGACTCGCTCGTCGGATTTCGACGATTCAACTTGCATTGGGTTCGTCTTTCGAAAACGCACATTTCTGATGTTTCAGAATTTTTGATTTCTCCCTTATTTATTAATTAGACTACAAAAACGGCCAATTAGCTACGAAGGTGCTATTCATTAAGGATGAAAAAGTCCGGGGTGCTACATTCTCCCCCCCTTACAAAAATTTCGTCCCCGAAATTTGGACGATACATACATGCACAAAATCAAAACAAAATTACAAGCCATATGCACAAGTCTATTCAAACAACTCGGGATACTTTGCTTTGACTTCGGCTTCACGCTCCCACGTGGCTTCTTCTCGTGCTTGATGTTGCCATTGCACGAGGACTAGCGGAATAGTCTTGTTGCGAAGCACTTGATCTCTCCTATCCAAAATATGAACCGGCTTCTCAACTAAAGTGAGGTCCTCTCGGATCTCAACCGGATCAAGCTCGATGACGTGAGAAGGATCCGGGATGTACTTCCGGAGCTGGGAGATATGAAACACGTTGTGGACCGCCGCCATGTGAGCGGGCAAAGCAACACGGTAAGCCACCTCGCCAACTCGAGTAATGATCTCGAACGGACCCACATATCTCGGGCTAAGCTTGCCTCTCTTCCCGAATCGCATAACACCTTTGGTCGGTGAAATCCTTACAAACACAAAATCACCGACTCGGAATTCAAGATCCCTCCTTCGGTTATCGGCATAGCTTTTCTGTCTATCTTGTGCGGTCTTCAACCTCTCCCGGATAAGCTTGACCCTATCCGCGGTTTGTTCAATTAACTCGGGGCCCAAAATCTTTCTTTCTCCCACTTCATCCCAATACAACGGGGATCTACAACTCCTTCCGTACAAAGCCTCGAAAGGCGCCATTTGTATGCTTTCTTGATAACTATTGTTGTAAGCGAATTCCACCAAAGGTAGGTGATCTTCCCAACTTCCCTTGAAGTCTAGCATACATGCTCGGAGCATATCTTCAATAACCTGATTCACCCTCTCGGTTTGCCCGTCGGTCTGTGGGTGGAAAGCTGTGCTAAAGTCTAACCGGGAGCCCATTGCACCTTGAAAACTTTTCCAAAACCGGGATGTGAATCTTGGGTCTCTATCCGACACAATACTCACTGGCACCCCATGCAATCGGACTATTTCTTTGATGTATAGCTCCGCTAACTGGTTGGAGTTGAATGTAGTCCGGTATGGTAAGAAATGAGCGGACTTCGTGAGTCTATCAATAACTACCCATATAGCATCGGTCTTCTTGACCGTCTTCGGCAATCCCACGATGAAGTCCATAGAGATATGTTCCCATTTCCACTCGGGAATAGGGAGAGACTGCAAAAGACCTGCCGGTCTCAAATGCTCCGCTTTCACGTGTTGGCACACCAAACACCGTGCCACATACTCCGCAACCTCCCTCTTCATGTTTCGCCACCAAAAGTGACTCTTGAGGTTCCGATACATCTTTGTCCCTCCGGGATGCACTGTATACTTAGACCGGTGAGCCTCGTCCATAATCTCTCTCCGAAGGTCTACATTGGCTGGGACACAAAGTCTTCCCTTGAATGTAATAGCACCTCGGCTAGTGAGAGAGAAGTCCGTACTACCCTTGGCCACTTCCTTATCCCAGAAATTCAACAAGTCAGTGTCTGTGGCTTGATACTCCTGGATCAAGTCTATAAGGTACGGCCGAACTGTAACATTTGCCAAAACCGGACTGCAGACAGAATCGTTCACACTGATGTCTAGATTTGCCAAATCGTCTAACAGTCTCCATTCCCGCACCAACATGTGAGCCAACAACCCCGATGGTTTCCTACTCAGAGCGTCTGCCACCACATTTGCTTTTCCCGGGTGATATTGGATAGTGCACTCGTAGTCCTTTAAGAACTCAATCCAACGCCGTTGTCGTAAGTTTAACTCTTTTTGGGAAAAGAGATACTTGAGGCTCTTGTGGTCCGTGTACACATAGAACTCCACCCCGTACAGATAATGTCGCCAAATTTTAAGTGCAAACACGACCGCCGCAAGCTCCAAGTCGTGAGTGGGGTAGTTCTTTTCATGCTCTTTCAACTGCCTTGATGCATAGGCAATGACTTTCTTGTGTTGCATTAGGACACACCCGAGTCCGACGTGAGAGGCATCACTATACACCTCATACCCAAAAGGTCCAGATGGCACAGTAAGGACAGGGGCTGTGGTGAGGCGTTTCTTCAACTCTTGGAAACTTACTTCACATCGGTCACTCCAACTGAACTTTGCATTTTTCCTTGTCAAGTAGGTGAGAGGTGCAGCCAGACTGGAGAATCCCTCCACAAATCTCCGGTAGTAGCCTGCCAATCCGAGGAAACTACGTATCTCCGTGACGCTCTTGGGCCTCTCCCAACTCATGACTGCCTCAACCTTGGCTGGATCTACAGAAATGCCCTCGGCCGACACCACGTGTCCAAGAAATGCGACCTTCTCTAACCAGAACTCGCACTTACTCAATTTGGCATATAGCCTATGCTCTCTCAACATCTCCAGAGCAAGGCGGAGGTCTCGCGCGTGATCTTCCCGTGTCTGGGAATACACCAAAATGTCATCAATGAATACAATCACGCATCGATCCAAGTAAGATCGGAACACCCGGTTCATCAAATCCATGAATGCCGCCGGTGCATTCGTCAGCCCAAAAGGCATGACAAGGAACTCGTAATGCCCATACCGAGTCCTGAAGGCCATCTTCGGAACATCTTCCGCCTTGATCCTTAATTGATGATACCCCGACCTAAGATCAATTTTGGAGAAGAATCTCGCTCCCTTCAGTTGGTCGAACAAGTCGTCTATCCTTGGCAAGGGATAACGATTCTTGATAGTTACCTTGTTCAACTGACGGTAGTCTATACACATCCTCATAGACCCGTCCTTCTTCTTCACAAAGAGAACCGGAGCTCCCCACGGCGAGACACTTGGTTGGATGAAACCAAGTTGTTGTAACTCCTCAATCTGCTTCTTTAATTCTTCAAGCTCTATAGGGGCCATTCTATATGGTGCCCTTGAAATCGGAGCGGTACCCGGAGCAAGCTCTATAGCGAATTCGATCTCTCTATCAGGAGGTAATCCGGGAAGTTCTTCCGGGAACACATCTAAGAACTCACTCACAACTGGAATAGCCGAGGAGTTTTGTGCTTTTAGGTTTGTTACACTCAAGGCTGCGAGGCGAGCAATGTCCCTCTCTCTTAATCCTCGGAAGTGAAAAGGCTTACCCCCTTCCGGCTTGAAATTCACCATCTTTTCAAAACACGCAACATGCCCGTGATGGTTTGCCAACCAATCCATACCAAGAATGACGTCAAAGTCTAAATCTTGGAAATCCAGGACGATAAGATCGGCTAACAGTTCATTCTCCCCCACTTGAACCGCACTATCCCTGAATATCTTGTCCGTATCAACTGACTTGCCGAGTGGAGTTGCAATGGTCAACTCCCGCTCCAACGGAGTAGCCTCAGTCGAAAAGCCCTTTGCAAAACTTGGGGAGACAAAAGAGTGAGTAGATCCTGTGTCTATCAACACTCGAGCGAGACACTCGTTCACTAATAAAGCGCCTGTGCGATTAAGTAACTAATATCAGTAGATTTCAAATAGTAACAAGCATCATACATAGGTAACCCTTAGTATAACTAACCGCATAACAAGCCACAGAAATTTTATACAACTTAAACTCAAAACTCTCGCGTACCTTGCACGACATCGTCGGATGCACGTGCGTCTCTCTCCGATAGAGCAAAAACTCGACCCTGAGTGGCTGGGCGAGGAGGCCGGGCAGACTGTGAGGCCCTCGAAGCCTGAGAAGAGCTAGGCTGAGATGTCTGCCTAATCGGGGGCCTGCTCCCCGAAGACTGAGCTGGCATTAGACGTCGGGGACAATCCTGAATCATGTGGCCCTGGTCGCCACAATGAAAACAGCCTCCTGTAGCCTTCCGACATTCTCCTGCTGGATGCCTCCTTCCACAAAGGGTGCAGACATCATGTGAATAAGTGGGAGGAGTATAACCCGTAGCCTGAGTCACTGCGGGGCGAGGAGCATACGAGGTAGCCGGGCGAAAGGCCGGTGGAGCCAAAGGGCGGAGAGCCTGTGGTGCCGAGTACATCCTCTGTGACTGAGCCGGCCCTGCGAACTGATAAGACATAGTCCTAGCTCTCTTCTCCCCTGAACTACTAGACTGTCCCTTCACTATTCCTCTTCTCTTAAAGAACTCTTCGGAATTCGACTCGGCCAACAATGCCTTGTCCACAACTTCTGAATATGTCTCATGTCGGAACATTGAGACACGATCCTTGAGGTAGGCCTTCAACCCCCTCTCGAATTTCCGGGCCTTCATAGCCTCGGTAGCTATCATGTGTGGAGCAAATCGAGATAGCTCTGAGAACTTGGCTTCGTAAGCCGCTACAGACATATTACCTTGCTCCAAGGTAATAAATTCAATTTCTTTCTTTTCTTTCATCCCAACCGGAAAGTATTTCTTGTAGAAAACATCCAAGAATTCTCCCCATGTCCATTCATGGCCCTGTCGGGTCAACTCTCGGGTCCGAAGTGCAGACTTCCACCAATGGTCGGCCTCGCCTTCAAGCATAAAGGCAGCCCATGTGACTCTCTCTACTTCCGTAGGTGCCAAAACCGAGAATATCTTCTCAAGTTGCCGAATCCAACCCTCGGCAATAAGTGGATCAATGCTTCCACAAAAAGTTGGAGGCCTCATCCTCCGGAAAGCTTCTATCCCGGCTTGGGCTCGGTTAGGAGGAGCCGGTATGAGTGCCGCATTAGGCGGAGTGGCCGGTTGCCTTGCCGCCAACATAGCCAAGGTCTCGGCTATGGATGCGAATGCTTGGGCAAAATCGGGTTGATCATCACCCGATGGAGCATCACCTCCATTACCCCTCGTGTTGTACCCGCGACCCCGGGTATTGCGTCTCATGATTTCTCCTGAGAACGACAATACAACATGAGTCTAACTTGGATACACAATTAGTACAAATTTCACATTTCGCTCAATACATATTCATCAAGCATACTTAATAAGCACAACACAATTAATGCACATATGGTATATAACACAATAGCATAACATACAATCCGCGTTCCTAGCGTAGGACTCTATGTTCGGTTGAAGTTCAACCCATTTTGACTAAGACTAACTTGTTAGTCTATACTTGGAATACAACTCTCTAAGGTGATTCTAATACCTTGTTCAATCATCTAAGTGACCCTAGGGACTCTAATGCCTAGAGCTCTGATACCACTTCTGTCACGCCCCAAAATACCCCCTAGGAGTTAAGGGATACTTTAGAGGTGACTACGTGTACCTGTCAAACCATCATGTAATGCAAGAGGCTAAACATAATATAATACAATGATAATCAGAGCGCGGAAACTAAACATAAGTGCGGGAGCATAAGCCAACTTTTTCTTTTCTTCTATTAATCCATATAGTATTCCAAGTTAACATATACTCAATACAATCAAAGTAAAGGTGGACATGCCCACCTATCAAAATACAAAAAGGAACTCTCTAACACTCTCCTCTCAACAGTAGTCGAGGTATGGCCACACATCCAAGTCCCCATCCTCTTGAGACTGCCATGGGATAGGTGGCTCCCTCTCCTCTACATACTCCTCCTCGACCCAAGGCTCGGGGTCGAGGACATCCACAGTACCTGCCGACATAAAAGTACGGCTGAGCATGGAATACTCAGCGAGTACAAACTACTAGCTAACCATAACAATAGCGAAAGCATAACAACAGTGAGCAATACAAGATATTAATTTAAAGCAATAGTGAAAGCATAAGATACATAGCCATATCTTGACATGCGTGTATGAATGCAAAAACCTCGGTAAAACTCATGTCTCGGAAACCCTTTTCGTGTCTCGGTCAAATCATGTATGTGTATCGTGTCTTGTCTTGTATTTCATGTCTTGATTTGTTCTTGACTTGTATACTTGTGAGCCAGAGGCTAGCACCCTTCCTTGGGCTACCAACCTCCTTGTCATGTTCTTGTTCCGTTTCTCTTGTGAGCCAGAGGCTAGCACCCTTCACTTGGGCTACCAACCTCCTTGTCATGTTCTCTCTTGCATTTCACTTGTGAGCCAGAGGCTAGCACCCTTCCTTGGGCTACCAACCTCCTTGTCATGTTCTTGTTCCGTTTCTCTTGTGAGCCAGAGGCTAGCACCCTTCACTTGGGCTACCAACCTCCTTGTCATGTTCTCTCTTGCATTTCACTTGTGAGCCAGAGGCTAGCACCCTTCCTTGGGCTACCAACCTCCTTGTCATGTTCTTGTTCCGTTTCTCTTGTGAGCCAGAGGCTAGCACCCTTCACTTGGGCTACCAACCTCCTTGTCATGTTCTTGTTCCATTTCTCTTGTGAGCCAGAGGCTAGCACCCTTCCTGGGGCTACCAACCTCCTTGTCATGTTCTTGTTTCATTTCATATACAAATACAATCTTGGAAAAACCCGGTTTCATGCATGCATGTGTGGTGTGTGTAACACTTGTAATATCATGATGACAATGTGACATGAAGAGTAGTGTATAGCAATTCAATCCACAGTATAACCATATAGGAATTTGAGTAATCTACGTGACATTTGAATAGTTCATCCTTCATAAGAACACATGCATAAGGTCTACTTTCATTTTCTTCATTTATGTCATTTATTCCTAGTTTAGGCATTTTGTCAAACACATAGCATGCAAGGTTCCTTAATGGTTCATCTTCTTCTTTTTAGTGCCTACTTTCCATCCAAAAATCAAGGTATGTTCATTATTGGTAAAGTACCCATCCACCATTTCCATCACAAACATCACCCAACATACACCTCGGCATCCCATCGCCACCTCAACACCCACACACATCCATACCTTTTTCTTATCTTATTTAGGTTCATTGGAGATGATACATTTCATATGGGAGGCAAACATAATAGCATAAATCACATTTCATAAGGAAAAACCTAGATTTATTGCTAGGGTAAGTTAGTAGGGTGTACTAACCTTGAATCAAGGCTTGATCCTTAGTAGAAACCTTGATTGAAGCTCCAACTTGCAAGAAGAAAGATCCTTGCTTGAAGAAGGCTTAGTGTGGGGAAAACAACCTTGAAGTTGCCGTAGAAAACGCTGCCCTACCTTGGAGAAGGAGTCCCACACGAACTCGAGGTTGGATTTTCGAAATCCAAGCTTTTAGGGATGCTCTTGGGTGCTTAAACCATTGATCTTACTCTCAAATGGAAAGGGGGTTTTGGAACCCTAGTTTCTTCTCCCTCTCTCTCAAATATCCCTAAGTGTTGTAAGTGAGGCCTCAAAGGGTCGAGCAAACCCTTATGGGTAAGGGTTTAACACCCAAAGACGAAAACACCCTTACTGAAATTTCTGCAAAAACGCGAAGACCGACGAGCGATCGGTGGTTATGGACCGATCGATCGGTTGCCTACCGAGCGATCGGTGTTTATGACTGATCGACCGGTCAAAAACTCACTCTCTGGAAAATTTCCCCATACAAATTTCTGACCGCGCGATAACTACCGATCGATCGGTTATGGACCGATCGATCGCTGACTGGACCGAGCGATCGGTTCTCTGTATGTCTGGACTGTTTTGACCATATCTTTTGACTCGCTCGTCGGATTTCGACGATTCAACTTGCATTGGGTTCGTCTTTCGAAAACGCACATTTCTGATGTTTCAGAATTTTTTGATTTCTCCCTTATTTATTAATTAGACTACAAAAACGGCCAATTAGCTACGAAGGTGCTATTCATTAAGGATGAAAAAGTCCGGGGTGCTACATTCTCCCCCCCTTACAAAAATTTGTCCCCGAATTGGCGATGACATACTGCACAAATCAAAACAAAAAGTACAGCCATATGCACCAAGCGATCAAACACATGGATACTTGCTTTGATCTGCTTCACGCTCTCCACTGGTTCTCCGGCTTGATGTTGCCATTGCACCGGAGGACTAGCGGAATAGTCTTGTTGCAAAGACTTGATCTCTCAGTATCAACACTAGAACCGGCTTATCAATAAGTGATGTCCTCTCGGATCGCAATCAGGGATCAGATCGATGAAGTGAGAAGGATCAGGGATGTATCCGGGAGCTGGGAGATATGACAAACACAGTTGTGGACCGCCGCCATGTGAGCGGCAAAAGAAACCTGACGCCACCTCGCCCCCAAACGAGTAAGATCTCGAAACGGACAACATATCTCGGGCTAAGATTGCCTCTCTTCCGAAAAAAGCATAAAACCTTTGGCGGTGAAATCCTTACAAAAAAAATCACAGGACTCGGAATTCAAGATCCCTATTCGGTTATCGGCATAGCTTTTATGCATCTTGTGCGGTCTTCAACCTCTCCAGGATTAAGCTTGACCTATACGCGGTTTGTTCAATAACTCGGGGCCCAAAATTTTCTTTCTGAACACTTCAGGCCTAATACAACGGGGAATTACAACTCATTCCGTACAAAGCCGCGAAAAAGGCCGCCATTTGTAGTTTCTTGAAAAAATATGGTTGTAAGCGAATTCCCACCAAAGTAGGTGATTTCCCAACTCCTTGAAGGTCTAGAATACATGCTCGGGAGGCATATTCTTCAATAACATGATTCACCCTCTCGGTTTGCACGCGGGTGGGTGGAAAGCTGTCTAAAGTCTAACAGGGAGCCCATTGCCCTTGAAAACTTTCAAAACCGGGATGTGAATCTTGGGTCGCTATCCGACACAATACTCACTGGCACCCCATGACTCGGGCCATTTCTTGATGTAGAGCTTCGCTACCTGGTTGGAGTCGAATGTAGTCCGGTATGGTAAGGAAATGAGCGGACTTCGTGAGGTCTATCAAAACTACACAATCGCATCGGGCGTCTTGGGACCGTCTTCGGCAATCCCCCGATGAAGCCATAGAGATATGTTCACATTTCCACTGGGAATAGGGAGAGACTGCAAAAGAATGCCGG